>CM066983.1:65728759-67073134 GCA_033977485.1 Hydrangea macrophylla
GTTGAGGACATGCTTAGATTATTAATTCGATTCAAAAGGATGTTGAGTAGAGGCCTATCACGAGATAGGATGAAAGGGGGTATTTTAGTCCGCTAGGCTCCTTCCCTTTTCATTCCATAATCCCCGGACCGAGTTTATCTTTGGTTTCGCAAAAGATCGGTTTTCTTTTAAAATGGTTTCTTAATTTTCCTAAAAAAATTAAGTGGCGACTCGTTTTGAAATTGAATTTGAAAGAAATTATTTTAAAATCAAAAGTGAGCCTAAAAGTCCGTATCCACAGAAGGACTAAAGATTACATGCTTATGTACGGCTGCGATGAGTTAATTCTAGTGGGATACACTGACTCGGACTTTATGTTAAATAAAGATTCGAGGAAGTTGACATCCGGACATCTCTTTACCTTGGGAGGTGGTACTGTTAGTTAGAGGAGCATTAAGAAGAAATGCATCGCCAACTCAACAATAGAAGCTGAGTATGTGGCTGCTTGTGAAATCGCAAAGAAAGCTATTTGGCTCAAGAAATTCCTTATAAAGATCGAGGTGTACCTGCGTCGTTGTCACCTATTATGCTATACTGCGAGAATAGTGGGGCAGTGAATCAGTCAAAGGAGCTAAGGAACCACAGAAAGAGAAAGCACGTAGAGCGGAAATATCATCTAATTAGAGATATTGATCAACGTGGAGATGTAACTGTCACCAAGATTGCCACCGCTGACAATCTTGCAGATCTGTTTACAAAGGCACAAAAGGCTTTGATCGTCATCTGGATATCAAGGTCTTAGATGCAGCCCTGAATGGTTATGAGTATAAGTGGGAGTTTGTTGGATTTGTGCCCTCAAACCATTAGGTTATGTATGAGGCATTAACATTTTAATATATGGATATCATTTTTACATTTTATTATGTATGTTTCTTTCAAGAGATGATTGTTTAATCCGTAAGTATCGTAGTAAGTAATTCGTGTATGTAAGAGATGCATACAAGTGAGATACGAATTACTATTTATTGATACTTAGAGTTTCTCACAGTGGATAATGTGGTTGGATATCTCATCAGGTCTACACTGTAGCATGATTAACTACCATTAGATAGAGTGATGAATCTTAATCACTAGAATATGACTCTTAGTTAATATGATAGTGCTTATAGTGCATTGACGGACCTGAGTTTTCTTATTGACACTCAAGAATGCCAACAGTCGATTGGAACTCATAACTTGTATAAGGTACGTGTTCTCAATCTTGAGACAATTATGGACACAGACTATGGATATAACTGTATTGACTTACCAATTAATGAGGTCTATAAAAGATCAACACCTGGGTATCTTGGGTATGCCATATTCATAGGGTTATGAACATATCTTATCAAGATAGAATCTACCCTCTGTTCAAGAGTAAGCAATCCCTTGAGAATGTCACCAAGTTGATTACTAAGAATTGCAGTCTTGTTGATAAGTAGTTATCAACATGTTTTGTAATCATGAGGGGTGAATGGGACTCAAGGAATATAAGAAGTAATCATGATTTTAGTTGACAGTAACAGTTATTTGACTACCTAAATATGATTATTAATGGTAATGGTGGAGGGAAATTAGTATACCATACAAGTCTAGTTATCGCTTCAGATATGTTCTTTTACGTTGGAGTTCATTTATCATTTTATAGTGGAGTAAACATTAACTGATAAGTTGGTTAGTTTGCTGATCAAAGAGTTTTATCATAGGAATTAATAGTTGGTCTGAGCCAATAATAAAGAGCCTTGGAGGTCCCACTCTTAGCTTCGCTAGGATGCTTGGAAGGGCACTTGAGGATCTTGTCAAGACAAGTTCAATTGATTGAAAGTGTTTTGATTGTTTGAAGTCTAGATAAGTTCGATCGATTGAAGGACCTTCAATTGATCGATGGTTCGATTGTTCGACGCCACTTCGATCGATCAAAGACTTTAAGGAATCATCATTTTATCGCCCAGAAAGCTGTAGAAACTATTTAGGGCTCCCAAACCCTCTATATCGTCTCTAAAAACCCCAACCTTAGTCCTTCTAGGAAGCATCCGGAGGAGTCATTAGGGTGAAGACAACCTAGTGGAGGCTACTACACCATCAAGAAAGAAGAAAATCATAATTGGGTTCAAGACCTAAGGTATAAACTTTTCTCCCTTTTATATATATACATCTATAGAGTTAATAAGTAGTAGATCCGGGCATACCAATAAAAGTTTTGAACTTTGTTTTTCCGCTGCGCGTTTAAAAAAATTTTAAACCTAATTTTTCTTTTAATTGGTATCAGAGCCATGCTAGTTTGGATCTATAGATGCATTTTGGAATGCTAGTTTGATTTGCATGTTAGTATCTAGTGCTGTTTTTTAAATTGCATCAACACAGATCTGCTTCTCCAGCAGTTTTCAACAGAAAACAAATCTGTGATAGCATTGGTTGCATGGCAGTTTCGATCAATTGAACTTGTTTTGATCGATTGAAATTGTGTATGTTCAACCGATCAAAAGAGTTTCGATCGATCATTCCAGAGCAGGTTTCGAGCGATCGAACAAGCTTTGATCAATCGAAATAGGTCATCTGTCCAGGTGTCTTTTTCACAGTTTTAAAGCTTTAAAATTGTGTACTTACTGTTTTAAAAAATTTAAATCAGTCTGTGACATAAAACATAGATGTTGTTTTAGAGTACAAATTACTTCCATAAAGAGTTTATGGTGTATGCAATTAAATTAGTAGTTCCAATGGTCATCTATTTTGTTATATATGTGTGTGGTTGTGTGTATAACTAACCCTTTTATAGCAAGATAAGTCTTCTATCTCCCATGGCACCAAGTTCAGACGATTTAAATTGTTGCATTTAAATGTTTGAGATTAGTGTGTTATATATTTTGTTTTGTTTAAGGCATGTGTAAAGGGCGCTGCTAGTTCAATCCTACGAATAGGAAGGTCGCACCAGTTTCCCTAGCCTTTTATTTATTGTTGTTTTCTATTTCTAGATAAACTGTAAGCTTCAAAAGAAGCATAGGACTAATGTAATAGAATTAGAAAATCCATGAAGATGGAAGAGCAAGCCGTTGTCCATGAAGATGGAGCTGGAGACGATCAAACAAAGGAGGTACTATGGAGATAGAGCCATGGGAGATAGAGGCATCTTTTGGATGTCTTTATTTCATTTTAGTTTTTGTTTTATGTGCTTGGTTTGTGATGGGCGTTCAAACATTGTTACTGCTTGCATGCACTTAAAACAAGTTTTCTAAAATAAAATTCAAAAATCGTTTCAATGCATTAATAAACATTGGATGTTTTATGGGTAATGTGTAGAAATAATTTTTTCTCAAAATGAAAAATCCTTATTTATTAAATCTAGTGGGAGAGGGTCTTGTTACAACACCCACGATTTTCCATTAATGGTTCACTATAAGATGAGTACTGCATTCTGTGTCACCTCGCCAGGGGTGATTATTCCATACAGAGGATACACTACTCATTAGTTACTAGATGTGAACTTCCTATGGATACGATCAATTAGACATGTTAGAGGGTGACCACCACACAGAGGCACTACATGAGGCGGTTGTGATTGGATCCTAGTTAATGGTACACACTAGCTAAGCTATGGATAAGGGATCCCACAGAGGGCATTATTCAAAAACTTAGAGATCAAATAGGTTTGGAAGTCAAAACTTGTATTGCAAGAGTTGCATAGAGGACAAGTCATGATTAATCGAAAGATCGAGTGTGGACCGCCACACGGAGGCTTTACTTTTTTGTTTCGATATTCCGGCGACCTTGTTTCTAAATAAGAGTTTTAAGGATTCTTTTATTTCAAAATGTCAAATTCTGATATCCATATTTATTTTGTCTTTTTGGTTTTTCAGTAAATCATCATGTATGGATCTGTATTTAATCCTCTTGCCACTATACTCACTCAGAATAAGTTAATTGGAACAACTATACCGAATGGAAACATAACCTTGACATTGTTTTAAGTGCGGAGGATCACATATATGTCCTCACCACCCCATGCCCTGAAGAACCCACTGCAAATGCTTTGGCTGTGAATAGACACGAGTTCGATAAATGGAAGAAGTCGAATGGGATGGCTCGTTGTAACATATTGGCCTCTATGGCTAATGTGTTGCAACACCAATACCAGTTGAATGATTCTGCCAGTACCATTATTAAGTTCCTAAAAGAGATGTTTGGGGATCATGGCAGACCTGCCAAATAGGTTGCTATAAAGAAGATAATGAGTGTGAAGATGTCAAAAGGGACTCCAGTCGAAGAGCATATTTTAAAAAATGATTGGTTATTTAAACAAACTGGAGACCTTGGGAGCCAACATCGACGCACAGACCCAAGTTGATATGATCCTTAATTCGTTGTCACTGTCATTCACTCAATTTAAACTTAACTATAATATAAATCAAATAAATTTTTTCAATGAGTGAATTAATGAGTTCTTTACTAGCAGGGAAAGGGGTGATCAAACTAGGGGACAACGTTCTGAACGTTGAGAAAAGCTCTTCCTCTTCCCAATATGCGAAGAAAGGGAAAAAGAAAGCTGGCACTAGTAGTCTAAGTGTTAGACCGGTCCCTAAGATTGCAAAATCTAAGGGAAAAGGTAAGGGTAAGGGGAAGGTGGGTGGGCAAAAAAAGGAATAAGTTTTTAATACGATGAGAAGGGCCACGGGAAGAGAAACTGTCTAGGATTCTTAGCTACAAGAATTCAAGGTATGATTGAATCACATGTGATTGAAGTAAGTTTTATTCCAGATACTTCAAACACTTGGTGCATTGATTCAAGGTGACTAACCATATCTATAATTCGTTACAGGGGTTCAGATCAACCAGGAGGTATAGTGATGGAGAGATCATACTTATTCTAGGTTCTAGTGCAACCATATTTACGGTTGCTTTAGGAGTAGTAGCTTTAGAATTTTCAAACAATAAATTTTTTATTTTATTATATGTACTTTAAGAGATGTAATTTAACCTCAGTTTCAAATTTATCAAATAATGGTTATTCTTTTCATTTCGAAACTGAAGTTGTGATTGAAAGAAATGGTTCTTTTGTGTGTTCTGGTGTTATATCAAATGGATTGTATGTGATTACTCCTAATATTTCTAAAGACTCTTGCATGGAACTTAATAACTCAGTGGTAATTGTACCATCTAAAAGAAAGGAACCTTCTACTAATCCAACAAGGCTTTGGCATTTGAGGCTTGGCCATATCAATCTAAAGAGGATTGGTAGACTAGTCAAAGAAGGGGTCTTAGGCAATTTAGTTCTCGAACCATTGGAAATTTGTGAGTCTTGTTTAGAGGGTAAGATGACCAAAAGGCCCTTTCCTGTAAAGGGCAATAGGACCAATGCATTGTTGGAATTACTTCATACTGATGTGTGTGGACCAATAAATATTAGAGTAAGGGGTGGTTATGAGTATTTTATAACCACTTACTGATGACCAATCTAGGTATGGATATGTGTACGTAATGTAGCACAAGTCTGAAGTCTTTGAACAGTTCAAAGAGTTTAGGGCTAAAGTGGAGAAGCAATTGGGCACACATATCAAGGCCATTCGATCTGATTAAATTAGCGAGTACCTCTCTAATGAGTTTATTGATCCTCTAATGAGTTTATTGATCACCTCGTATAAAATAGGATTCTGTCACAGTTGACTGCACCTGGTACGCCTCGACAGAATGGTATAGCAGAGAGAAGGAATCAGACTCTTTTAGACATGACTAGGTTGATGATGAGTTATTATGAGTTGCTATTATTCCTTTGGGGTTATGCTTTGGAAACCGCTGCATATATACTTAATCTAGTACCAAGCAAATCTGTTCCCAGGATACCATATGAGATGTGGATTGGGTGAAAGCCTTCTTTACAACATCTCCAGATATGGGGGTGTCCAGCACATGTGCTGAAAGTAAAGTTGAGCAAGCTGGATTCTAGATCGGAAGTATGTTATTTTGTAAGGTATCCAAAGGGTACATATGGATGGTATTTTTATGATCTAAGAGAACAGAAAGTATTTGTTAGTACAAATGTTGTTTTCTTGGAGGATGATTACATCATGAACCATAAACCTAAGGGAAGCATAGATCTTAGAGAGATAGAAGGAAAGCCCTCAATCCTACCCGCAATTAATAACGATTTAAGACAAGAAAATACCACTTCTTCACCCATTTTTGCACTGGTACCTCGTCGTAGTGGGAGGAAAGTCAACCAGCCTGACAGATACATGTTCTTAGGAGATATTTTTGAAGCGATCTCCATAGAACCTGAATCTGATCCTACCATGTATGAAGAGGCAATGGATGATATAGACTCAACTCATGGGGTTAAAGCAATGAAGGCTGAATTGGAATCTATGGATTCTAATCAAGTTTGGGATCTTGTAGAACTTACAGCCAATATTAAATCCATTGGCTTCAAGTGGGTGTACAAGAGAAAAAGAGGATCTGATGGAAAGGTTGAGACCTTCAAGGCTAGGCTTGTAGCGAAAGGTTATACTCAGAGGGAGGGCATTAACTATAAGGAAACCTTTTCGTCGGTAGCCATGCTCAAGTCCATCAGAATACTCTTATCCATCGCTACATGCCTAGATTATGAGATCTAGTAGATGGACGTCAAGACTGCATTGTTGAATGGAAATCTTGAGGAGGACATCTATATGCAACAACCAAAAGAGTTCATAGTTGGCAGAAAAGGTGACTTGGTATGCAAGTTGCGAAAGTCCATTTATGGACTCAACCAGGTATCCAAGAGTTGGAACATCCGATTTGACCAAGCGGTTAAGTCGTTTGGTTTCATACAGAATCTGGACGAACCTTGTGTATACAAGAAGTGTGAAGGAAAGTGGTAGCCTTTCTTGTTCTTCAACGGTTAAAGTTTGGCTTGCTAGTACTTATGATATGAAAGATCTAGGAGAGGCGAGCTATATCATTGGGATAAAGCTCTTTTGAGATCGTAAGCGAAAGATAATGGGATTATCTCTTATTGGTTATATCGAAAAGGTGCTAACTAGGTTTTCAATGGATAATTCAAAGAAAGGTCTATTACCTTTTAGGCATGGTTTAGCATTCTCCAAGGACCAGTGTCCAAAGACATAGGAGGAGAGGAATCAAATGGCAGGAGTTCTCTATTCTTCAATAGTGGAAAGTCTCATGTATGCGATACTAGACCAGATATCTGCTTTGCTATTGGACTTGTTAGTAGATATCAATCAAATCCAGGTCCACAACACTAGAATGCCATTAAGCACATTTTTAAGTACTTGAGAAGGACTAAAGATTACATGATTATGTACGGCTGCGATGAGTTAATTCCAGTAGGAGACACTGACTCAAAATTTATGTCAGATAAAGATTTGAGGAAGTAGACATCCGGACATCTCTTTACCTTGGGAGGTGGTGCTATTAGTTGGAAGAGCATTAAGAAGAAATACATTATAGAGCTCGAGGAAGCTATTTGGCTCAAAAAGTTCCTTATAGAGCTCGAGGTGTAGCAGCATCGCTGTCACCTATTACGTTGTACTACGATAATAGTGGGGCATTAGCTCAGTTAAAGGAGCCAAGGAACCATGGAAAAGGAAAGCACATAGAGCAAAAATATCATCTAATTCAAGATATTGTTCAACGTGGAGATGTAACTGTCACCAAGATTGCCACCATTGACAATCTTGCGGATCCGTTTACAAAGTCCTTGCCACAGAAGGTCTTTGATTGTCATGTGGATAGTCTATGTCTTAGATGTAGCCCTGAATGGTTATGAGTGCAAGTGGGAGTTTGTTGGGTTTGTGCCCTCAAACCATTACTTTATGTATGAGGCATTTACATTTTAATATATGGATATCAGTTTTACATTTCATTATGTATGTTTCTTTCATAAGATGATTGCTTAATCCTTAATTATCATACTAAGTATTTCATGTATGTATGAGATGCAGACAAGTGAGATACAAATTACTATTCATTGATACTTAGAGTTTGTCATAATGGATGATGAGACTGGATATCTCATCAGGTCTACACTGTAGCATGATTAACTACCATTGGATGGAGTGATGAATCTCAATCACTAAAGTATGACTCTTAGTTAATATGCTAGTGCTTATAGTGCATTGACGGACTTGAGTTTTCCTATTGACACTCAAGACTGTTAATAGTCGATAGGAACTCATAACTTGTATAAGGTACGTGTTCTCAATCTTGAGACGATTATGGACATAGTCTATGGGTATAACTGCCTTGACGTACCAATTAGTGAGGTATATAAAAGATCAATACCTAGGTATCTTGGGTATATCATGTTCATAGGGTTGTGAACATATATTATCAAGATATAATCTACCCTCTATTACAGAGTAAGCAATCCCTTGAGAATGTCACCAAGTTTATTACTAAGAATAGTAGTCTTGTTGATAAGAAGTTATCAACATGTGTGGTAATCATGAGAGGTGAATGAGACTCAAAGAATATAAGAAGTAATCATGATTCAAGCTGACAGTAACAGTTATCCGACTACCTGACTATGATTATGAATGCTGATGGTAGAGAGTAATTAGTACACGATACAAGTTTAGTTATCGTTTTGGATATGTTCTTTTGCGTTGGAGTTCAGTTATTGTTTTATAGTGGAGTAAACGTTAACTAATCAGTTGGTTAGTTTGCTGATCAAAGAGTTTGATCATGGGAATTAACAGCTGGTGTGAGCCAACAATAAAGAACCTAAGAGGTCCCACTCTTAGCTCCGCTAGGATGCTTGGAAGGGCATTTGAGGATCTTGTCAAGACAAGTTCGATCGATCAAAAGTGTTTCGATCGATTGAAGTCTCGATTAAAGGTTCGATCGATCGAAGGCCACTTCGATCGATTGAAGGCTTAAAGTCAGTTTGGAAATCTATAAATAGGCAAGCTATGTAGAGAATATTTGTAATCATTGTTTAATTGCCCAGAAAGTTGCAGAAACTATTTAGGGCTCCCAAACCCTCTCTATCCTCTTTAATAGGGTTCCCACTAACCCTAGCGCTTCTAAAAAGCATCTGTACGAGTCATAAGGGTGAAGACAACCTAGTGGAGGCTAATGTACCATCAAGAAAGAAGAAAATCATAATTGGGTTCAAGACCTAAGGTATAAACTTTTCTCCCTCATGTATATATGCATCTATTGACTTAATAAGTAATAGATCCGGGCATACCAAAAAAGTTTTGAACTTTACTTTTCCGCTGTGCATTTAAATAAATTTTAAACCTAATTTTTCTTTCTGTATATATATATTCATACCCGTACATATATTATATACACAAGCAAACACACACACACACTCTCTCTCAAGAGGAGAAAGAAAAGAAGGAGAAGAAGACAGAAGGAGAAGGAGAGACGAAAACAGAGAAAAGGAGAAGAGAAAGAGAAGAGAGAGAGACCACCCCGAGCTCGCCGACATCACCTACAATAATGATGAGTGCCTATACACACTCAGTAGCATAGCTATGTATGCATATATGTTTTTCAGCAAAAAAGAATGGATCCCGAATGTGCGTGAATGGTCCAGTTCAATTTGGGAAGAAAACCAACGTTCAATCGATCGAATTGATTTTGAGCGATTGAACACAGACTGATCTCAATCGATCAAACTTAGTTTAATCGATCGAACTTTACTTTTTTCAATCGATTGAAATGACTTCAATCGATCAATCATGACAGTTTGTTAAATGTTTTTTTATTTATATCTGATGGACTGCTAAGTCGGGTTATATCATGCGCTGATAGTTAGAAGTAGTATTTGGAATAATTCACACGTTGAATAATGGGTTAATGCATTAAATAGTGGAACCATTCGGTTAATGTTGAGATAATAATGAGATTGAAAAGCTGTCATGCTTAGTATTGGGTCGATTGACCGTAGAGGTCCAAACTATTTATATTTGTGCGTATGAATGCAGTTGCTAAGATTGTATGATGTCAGGTGTGGGATCCTAAGGTGCTGGGATAGGATCAGGACTATGTGTCAGGTTTTACGTATGATGGAGTTGGACTACCAGATTTGGGAGGTTATGTGATGTGGGACTTCCTATTGAGTTTAATATATCATGGCTATGTGGTGTAGCATATTGGGGTTACGTGCCATAGTAGCGTATCGGGGTTGCGTGCCATAATAGTATTATAGAGCTAAGTGTTGTGGTATTGCTGAGTGTTGTGGTATTGCTGAGTGCAGTGATATTGCTGAGTGCTGAAGTATTGCTAAGTACTGTGGTGGAGCTGAGTATTGTAGGGTGATGAAGCCGAGTGATGTGGTATGACAGAGCTGAGTGTTGTGGTATAGCAGAGCGTTGTGCTTTAGTATGTCAGGGCTGCGTGCCGTAGTATTATATCAGGGCTACATGCCATAGTAATATATCAGGGCGGGTTGGCCGGAACGTTAGGGTTGTCTGTCGAGGTGTGATAGACCGTAGGTATAGGACTATATGCCTGATTCATGATAACCCAAGAGTCTATGTTATGTATTGAGATTGGTTGGGACGATGTCCGTTGTTATATATTGAGTGTGTGCATACATGCATGCAAACGATAAAATGATCCTTTCATCGCTGCTATTTATGTATACTGCATATCTACACATACTCTGTTAGTATTTGCATTCACTCATCTTTCGTAGCTGATGGTGTTTTATATCGCTGGATATTTGACGTCCAACTGGCCAGGGTTATGAGTATGCAGGAGATGCATAAATGGATAGGGGCTACAAGGATAGAGCCTATGCTGGTGCTGACTACTATGCTAGTTGAAGGCCTGAAGCTTTGCTGTAGACAGTTTATGTTGTTAGAGACTCTGTAATAGTTATGTTGATAATTGGCGTATGTTGCTGTAATACTTTATTTATGTTTCTGCAAACACTCAAGGTTTTGTAATAGTTAGTATTGAACTTTGATTTTCTATATCAACCTTAGAACTTTCCGATGCATGTTTTGAATCATTACTCTGATGGTTTGACTTTGGTTATGGACAATATGGTGACTTTCAACTATCATGGCCTACGGGTCCAAAAAAGAATTTATTTTCTCTATTTTTTGCTACTGCGCAGTGTGATAGAATGGTATAGCAAGGAATAGGTGAAAAGCTGAAAGTAGACCAAATAAGGAGAATTCTCAAGACTAAGCTTTATTGATTAAAGTATTATTCCACTGCCAAAAAAATAAAGAAGACAAAAAAAGTAAGAGGAACTATGCTATTCTAATGACTAGTCTTAAAAAGCGGAATCAGAGTCTTCTTCATTCCCTTGGTCGCTTTTTGTTTTGTTGTTTCTCTTTATGTATGGCCTTGATTACGTCTTTTGATGGGAAAAGAGACAAGGACTCTGACGACATCCTATTGACGTTTTTTCTTATCACACCTAAGTGTAGGTGATCGTACAAGTAATAAAGTTCTTGAAATCTAGGTCGAACCCACAGGGAACTGGAAACAAAGATACGCAATAACTATTTTGTCACTTAAAAAGAAAATAAAAGATGATGGATTTTTGTGGGGTTTTACTAACTATTAGTTTTTATATTTTTTTGCAATAAAACTAATTAAAAGCTATTTTTTCTTAAGTAGTTTACGGTAAAGATTTTAACAGTGCAAAATAAATTAACTAAGATACTAGTAAGAAAAGGAAGAAAAAGAAATAAAAGCTAAATTTTTGTGAGATAAACTTTTTGGATTTAATACTAGCGAAAGATAGAAATAATACAAATATTTAAGCAAAGTTATTAAAAATAGGAAATATTAATTAAGTTGGAAGAAATGATTTAAAGAATTGGGAATATGCAAACCAACACTAGATCCCACAACTTTTGTGCATTTGACAAGCATTTGGCATTTAAGACCGCAGAGTCATTCTTTATTTAAAAATAAACTTTCACTAGTCAGGGTCCCTATATCAAGTGTGTCAAGTTTGATATGAAACGACGTCGTTTGGTTTAAAGAAAAATAAAGGCAATTGGGCAGTAGCCAGGTTCGAACCGTGCCCCGCCGCAGACGTGGGTTATTCAGCGTCCAGTCTCCACCACTCTACCACTACACAATTGCCTGTGCATTAGTAGATAGAAATATATATAAACACATATTTGAAATATAAACTTTGTCATATGTATTGTTTGAGTATGCTAGGTGTTTTTTTATGACAAAAGGCATAGTTTGACAATCCACATAATTATATTCTTTTTTTCAAATATGTAATCTTTTGAGCCCAATATAGCCATAGTATATAAACATGTTAAATGGTCATAAACTATAGATATATAGATATTTTTGGCCACAAATGAAAAAACAACCCATCTAGATAAATTTGCCCATTTAAGAATAGTGAACAAAATCTGTGTTTTCTAAGTTTTTATTGCATATCCCCAATTAAAGTTTTAGCCTACCATTTTGGAATTGAAACTGTCTTCCAAATAAAATTTAAAGATAAATTAAATAGATGCACGCAATCACCGTCCAATTAAAATTAAATTGTAAAACCGAGGTAAGGGTAAAAACTAATATTATTATATTATTTCCTTCACTTAACATGAGTTGGGGTTGAATTTGTGGAATCTGCAAAATATCAAAGTTTAGTACAACTAGGCTAATAAAATATATATGAATGGAAATACTGAACCAGAAACAAAATACTAAACCTTTGAATTTGGATTCTTGTGGGGTCACAGTGGTTGAACTCCAACAACACAAATAAGATCAAACCAAATCCTAATCTAATTTGAGAGTGAGATATGGATATGGTGTGCTTGGGACTTTAGTAGGTGATTATAACAACTACGTGGCTAAGAAATTTGGCATTTACTTGCAAAATCTGTCTTTAGTGAATGGAAATATTGCTATAAAAACTGAAAATTTGGGGTTTCAAACTATTTTAGGGAACAAGTATAAGTACTAAGTACTAGACTAAAAACATTAAATCTAAATTTTTATAGGAATATTTTACTACAAAGTGACAAAAGTTGTACAAGAAAATAAATATTTTATTTTAAGAAATACAGTACACAAAGTTTTGCTACATACTTTTTGAACATGAAATCATCAATTACATAAAAGTAAATTTTTACAACTACTACAACTAGAAAAGGCAAAGAAAAACTAAAGTTTCCTATTTCTAGGGACAATATGAAGTGCTTACATGATAACCTCCCTAAACTATTCTCTCCCTAACTGTGTGTGTTGTGAAGTTGTTCCTTGTGAGTTGTGTCTTGTGAGTTGGGTCCCTTTGCTTCTCCTGCTCGTCTCTTTTTATAGGCGAAGTTTGTGATACATTTGATCACTGCGTTCATCATCTTTGCAATTTCTTCTTCTTCGCTCGTCCGAATTGTCTTTGGCTTCTGACACACTTTGAAAACCTGTGTAGTGTAATGAGAGAGAGAGAGAGAGAGAGAGAGAGAGAGAGAGAGAGAGAGAGAGAGAGAGAGAAAGTGAAAGAAAAAAACACATTCATAAACATCATCATCAACATTCCCATATTCAATGGTTTGTTTTATTTTTTTATGATTATCTTTTTTGTTTCTTTTGATTTCGTTTATAACATTTATAGTAACTCTACTGTGCAAAATTTTGACTAGCATTTTATGAGTAATGCTTCAGTGTGGTTGCTACTTCTTTCCTTCCCTTTATTTCACTTTATTTTTACCTAAACATATAAAATATGTAAAAACAAATAATTACATGCATTTGAGTGACATCACCATTAAATTATATTAATTCAAATATGCGTGTAAAACTAGGAATTTGGGAGATTAAATGAGCACTATGTCTATTATATTGGCACATAAATGTGCAATTCAGTGTTTGTCAGGCCCCTTATTATGATCTATGGATTGGCATGATTTCCAACATTTCTTGAAATAGGGGATGTCTGAAGCTTTATGAGTAACCTTCTTAGGGATCCTGAGAGAATGAATATGAACTTCTTCAAGGCGATTAAATTGGCGAAGGACCCAGCTTGGAAGATAGAAAGTCCATATGTGGAGACCTGAAATGCTAACACCAGAAATCAAGCCTGTAATAAAGCTAAAAGTCTTGATCTTCCACCAGTCAATTTTTCATTGGATTTCCTCATGGGTGAGGCCATGAAACCAGTTAATCCAATCCCATAGAGTTCATAAAGATGGATAACCTCTCGAGTATGATAAAGTATAGAGAATGTGAAGACATGTTTAGGGGGACACATTAGCTTGGTGCACTCAAGAAGTCATGCTTGTACCAAGACCATGAATCTATGGAAGTTTTCTACGGAACTGACTATAGCCTTGTCTAATCCAATCATAGTTTTAGCTAAGCAAATCATCATTGGATTTTTCCCCTTACTTACCTCAAGAGCTAAGTCAGTAAATTTCACATCTGCCGTGGTAGTTCCATCATTGAAGAAGAAGTTGGCAATCATACACAAGGCAAGAACACCCCGTTTGTGTTCATGGGCAATGGTGGGATCATCCGAGGAAAAGTGCTTGATGATAGGGAACAATAGAATGTGATAGTTTATGATGAGATCATCGCATTCAGGAAAAGTCAGCCCGCTTAGAGAAGACAAGAAAGAAGAATACCTGGAATGAGAAGGAAGTGCAAGTTCGGACTCATGGTCATAGCCTAGCATATATAACGGAGAATTCTTCAAGGGTTGGGCATAGCTCCTCACAGTGAAGCAAAATACGTGATATTTGGGATCCCAACAAGGGATCGCAGCCTCCATGAAGTTTCTTTGAGGCCTCAGATGATGCAGAGAGAATAGGCTATCTAAACTATAGGGTTGGAAGTAAACGCAATCAAGGCCGCAGAATGCATCCATCCATTGGAAGAAGGCGTGAACCATGATGGTTCCATTCAAGAGAGGTTGTAGGGATGAATACAAATGAAGAGAGGGGAGTTTCTAGGGCTTATAGAGTATCAAGTTGAGTTTGGAAAGAATTGGGAGTCCAATGTCAGAAAGAAGTCCAAAAATTACCAAAAATGTCAAAATTTGCAAAACTATCTGAGAGCCATGGTGGCACTCATGTGACTACTGTGTGGTACTATTGAGTGCCGTATGGGCCCTCTTAGTGCTGTGTGGCAGCCTTGAGTTCCACAATGGCTCCTCCCCATCCCTCCTTTGTGTAGATGCATCCTTGTGCATTTTTATTGGTTTTGGGCCTTCGTTTTGATTCCTAACGGACATTTTTGTTCTTTTAAAGTCCTGTTTTATGTATAAAAAGCCCTAGTATAAGTTTTAAATCATTCATTCTTAGTCATAAAAGAGTCATAAGAGTCCTAGAAGGTTCCCCAAGGGAGCATGTTACTCATATAATTCAAAAGAAAGAGTTCAAATGAAGATACAAAGGGAAAGGTCCATAAGTGCAATCCATGTCAAATATAGTCATCCATAATAATTCATAGCATGAAAGATAAAGCACAGAACTAGTCTCGAGAGTATCTCTTGCCCGCATTTGCTTTTCTCGACTGGACTCATGGTGGTTCTTCCTCTTCCTCCTCGTTTTCTTTAATGCTGAGGCGATAAGAAGAAGTAGAACGCCTGACTAGCTCCAGCATTGGCATAGTGAGAGGCCGTTAAGATGAGGATTCCCCCAATCGCATCTCCAACTCTACTATACGCCTCTGCCTAGCATATATTATATTGCGCTGAAAGAAAAGAAACCATTAATCCAATCAAGGAGAAGCGAAAAGTGAGAACGAGAGAGCATGCATTGCATTCATTAAATTCATGAACTTAAAAGAATAAATTGCACTACTTTGTAGATATGCTCGACTCACTATGCTCGTCTTTTCAACATCAAATTGGGCAGAACAAGTTTGTAGGGAGCACATAGCCGATTTAAGCTGTTAAGGAGAAAGAAGGAAGAGAGGTTAGAAAGAAGTCATGAAACTAGGGTCAAGGCTTGGGAATTTTACCTTGTATTCTAGCCGGTGGATCCATGACCTCAAGCTAGTGACCAAACTTTGGTGTTCCTCCACATAGGGTGTTGGGACAAAGACCACATTAGAAGGGATGCATTGGAAGTCCTGAGGGATCTCCTCTAGGACACGATAAGGAACCTCATGGTCATCATCATCTAAGGTAGGAACCATCCAATCGATAATAGGAAGGTTGGAAGTAGAGAATCAAGGGTGCTCACTTATAGGAAGATTCAGTCCCTTGAACTCTAGTGCTAGAGATCCCAGCTCCTCCGCTAGAAGGCCCTCCCTACTACCAAAGAGAGTTAGCAAGCTAAGCAAGAAAGATAAGATACAAAAAAGTTAAGATGGATTCATACTCCAACGCGACCGGCCCTAGGAAAATTGAACATGATACGAGAGACCTGAAAATCCTCATAGCTTCTCCTGCTGACCACTAGTTGTGTACCATCCACTCTTATAAATGCGTCCTCAAGATCGTCACCCCGGAGCTTGTGCGTGTCTAGCATGTTAGAAGGAGGAATATCGGGTACAATAAAATTATCTAGGAGGCATGCTTGCCTTAGGACTCTCTCTCCAAAGTACCAAGCGGCGGCATAAGGACCCGTGAATAAGATACGTTGTTTTGATAATTGGATCACCGACGCATAAGGAGCCTTAGTAGCATGAGGGATTCTACCCCAAGGATCCCACGTCACCTCTTCCCTAGTGAGACGAGTTAAGAAATACCGGCATTTCTTAAGATTATGAGCTATAACCTTCACGCTGACCTTCTCTTTCACTCATTTGAGGCCCCTTGGGATTAAATTAGCACTCAAGTCCATAGGTTTAGGAGTTTTCATTCTGAAATGCTCAAAGGTCCATAACTGTCAAGTAAGAAGAGAAGGAAAACCTTTAGAAACCATTAGAAAGAGAGAAAGGGGAGACAAGTTGAGTGATACCTCCCAAACCCTCCAAACTCCAACTGAGGGTAAGCACATTTGAGAAATTTCTCCCATTTCCCATAGAGAATCACTAAGCTAGTGCTGCCCCAATCATATGTGTGGATTCGGTCAACATTTACCAAGCTCCCGAGGATAGACAGATGAATTCGGTCTGCCTTGGTTCTAAAGAGGGAGCACCCTGGTATATACATGATGAAGGCTAGAGTAATTTGGTCAGTGGAGAATTGATTGTATCGTTGGAAGGTCTCGATAAACCAAGCATAAGGAACTCCACCACTCTAGGTGGGTATACCCCTCAAGAGATTGATCACTCTTTGCCTAGAAGTCTCTAATATAGAATTCGTGATGATGGGTTCTCCTCCTACCTGTAACCCGGTGATCATAGAGAAGTCGTTTGGGGTCATGGTCATCTCCTCAAAGGAAGATGGAAGGTATTAGTAGAATCCCACCACCTATTCGCTAGGCAAAAGAGATGCGCCAAATCATTGGAGCTACTAACCAAGAGCTTCACAAACTCACCGAAACCGGTGGTTTGCACCTTAGATTTCACGGCCTCTGAGAGTCCCTTATACCATTCATAACCATGCGTAAAGCAACCATGACCTTTAAATTTGACATTGGTTACCTAGGATGATAAGAGAGGAGAAACTAATGAGTTGAGCATTTCTACGAACACCTTGTGTGCACAGTTTGGGAATTCAAGTTTTGAAAATGGTGGCTTTTGATTCTTACCTATAGAATGGAATCAATCATGGGAAAAAATTATTAGACCATGCATCCATTCATTATTGAGCTTTAAATTGGTATTTCATTGCATTTAGAACGAAGAAAACGAGTTTTTAAAAGAAAAGGTTTTGAAAATACCTCTCCTTCCCTAGCTTTAAAGGATAGATGTTGGTGAGGATCCCTATGAGTTGTTCGGGAGGGAAATTGTTTGAAGAAGGCTTGTAAGAACGTATTCCTTCCTGAAGATTAAGTGGAAGATGACCCCCACTCTAAATATTGAATGATGAACTCGAAGATGAAGAGGTAGACATTGTTGAATTTGAATGAGGATTTTGTGATTTGATGATTTGAAGGCATTTTGAATGAGTGAATGATTCATTTTCAAATGTTTAAATGGGAGTTTGATTTTGAAATATCAATATGAAGATGAGAAAACTTGGATCTAGGGGGAAAATGGAGAAAATTGAGTAAGTTTTGAGAGAATCCAACCAAATTTTGAAGTGGGAAGCAAATGAGGAAGAAAATGCCTAAATATGCTGAGAGCCATGGTGGCTCTCTTGGAGTGTTGCATGGCACTCTCCCAGTGCCACCATGTCATTTAGCCCAATCTCCTTAGATATTTGCATTTATGCCCTTGTAATGCCCCGTTTTGTCATCGGACCCAATTTTGGCTCTGATTTGATCCTTTTGATGCAATTTCAATCAATTTATTATGATGTTGAGTGCTTGGAAACATTCATAGCATGTCATTTGCACGTATATGAATCCACCGCAAAGTAATCAGCCTCATTTTAGTATTGCATGACATTGGTTGCTAGAAGTCCCGCATTGTTGCATTCATCCATTATGGTGCTCCTAGCTAGCCTTGATGACTCTAGAAATACATTTTCCTAGAAGAGTAGAGTGGTATTTGTTCCCCAATAGAGCATTTGCATTATATTGTGAAGAGTTTCTTGCACTATTGCATCAGTCATTTTGAATGAACTTTGAATCTTTCATGGTTCTTGTGGTTCATCTCGAATGGACTCTACGAGTACCTTTTCCCCATTAAAGTTATATCTCATTACATTGCACCCATGGATAGCCTTAAATGGCTCCATGAGATTATTCCCCAGTTGAGTTTCCCTTCTCGTCTAGCTCGTGCTAAGAGCTAAGTATGAAGATGTCGATAGTAGCATTAATAGTCAATGTTGGAAACGCTCGTGATGTTCGCCTAATTGGCTCATCACTGTGTCTTTTGGGCATAGTTCGCCTAAGTGGCTCTATGGACCCTTTTTGTCTCCACCTAGCTCGCACAAAGAGCTATCCACGAAGATGTCACAAAGCCCTCGATGAGGCACCCTATAGTCGCTATTGTAAATGCTCGTGATGTTTGTCGTAATTGGCTCATCACTGTGTCTTTCGGGTGTAGTTTGCCTTAAGTGGCTCTATGGACCTTTTTGTCTCCACCTAGCTCACGCAAAGAGCTACGTACAGAGATGTCGCAAAGCCCTCGATGAGGCACCCCGTAGTTGCAGTTGCAAATGCTCGTGATGTTCACCGTAACTAGCTCATTACTGCATCTTTTGGGCATAGTTCGCCTTAAGTAGCTCTATAGACCCTTTTTTTTTTTTGTCTCCATCTAGCTTGTGTGAAGAGCTATGTACAGAGATGTCACAAAGTCCTCCATGAGGCACCCTTGTATCGTCGCGCAAAGGACACCCCCTTGTCGCCTCATCTGTGCTAAGGACATACCCTTGCATCGTCCGCGCTAAGGATATCTTTCATCTTGAGTATGTTGCATGTCAGCAATAGCATGTTGTGTGCTCATTGAACTACGGTTTGTCTGATTTCCTATAAGGGAATACATTGATAGCTCTTTTGAGCGCGATCACATGATTTTTGAGATTTTCTTTGTGTTCTTGCATGTCTTGATTTTCTCAATTTTCTTCCTAAAGTCTTCCAGACTCACTAAAAGGTTGTCAAGCATGCTTTGACATTCCCTTATGATACGCGTTGCTTGCAAAGCTCCGTCAAAGAGGGGCAACCACAGACACCCTATTTTGGTTCGTCCGTTCGACAGAAGGAACCCCGCCTCAAGAACAACCCGATGACTAGAATTAGGATTTGTGAAATGTTGGTTATATGAAGTAGAAATCTGTGAAGCACCATGGACTCCAGGATATGTAAAAATAACCTTGAAGAAGACTAGGTACGTTAGGAACTCAGCAAATTAGAGACAAAAACCCATGTTAGGTTAGCTTTTTCACATGAAATAACGAAAAAATTGCCTTTTACTGAGCAAATTCTAGACCTTGGGGTGAGATCCTAAGAACTTCCTTTACTAAATAGTCCTAAAATAGGCTAAATTAGTGACCCAAGCCTTCACATTGGCCAAAAACCACTTAGGAGAATTTTTACCCCTTTTTGCACCTCACAGGTTTGCTCCCTCTTGGAGCCAGCCTTACTCTTTTGACCATAACTTAAAATCTACAAAGTCTTTTTGAATTAGACTAAAAGCATCTTAAAATAGACTCCCATATCTTTCCAACAGTATATCACAAGCCTAAGAGGATAAACAAGGTGAGTGAACGAAGTCCAAGAATTATGGAGAGAAAACAAAACTTCTGGGTAGAAAGCCACCATGGCTTTTAGCTGAGTGCTATGCGGTACTCTCGGACTGCCGCGTGGCACCCCTGAGTGCCATGTGGCCTTTTAGATGTTTCAAATGCAATCTGGACCCTTGATTTGACCCCAATCCACGTGAAAATGCCCAAAAACGTGAAAATTTGTGTTTTTTTTATTCCCACATCGCTTAGCTTTGAACTTTTTCACTCAAATCTTCAACTATAAAAGGGGGTCCTCCCCTCCCAATCCTAAAACCAAAAAATCTTAAGGACTAGAGAGCCCAAGGAAACCCCATTTGGAGAGGATTCCTCAAGCACTCCTAGAAAGTCCTTTGGAAAAGTATCAATTTTAGAGTCTAGGATCGAGTCTTGGAATCTACAATGCCAGCGTAGCCCTGCCGGAGGAGTATTCTGAGGGGAGTTCTTGGGGTAAGTTATTCTTCCTTTTTATTTTTCTGCATTTATTTCTTGCTTTAATTCCTGCTTAGATCCTTAAAGTTCTAGTATAGTTTTAATTTAGTGTTTATAGTATCCATTAAAGTAGAGTTATCCAAGCGAAACTATCCCTCTGTGTTGGGGTACCCAAAGCTATGGGGTCGGTATCCAATCCATGGATATCTAACCCCCAGGGATTATAAATCCTTAATCGAATCTACGAGTCTACATCTAAGGCACTCATATAGGAATCATATAGCAATTCATATTAGTTGGGATGGTAGGCTAACCATGCTATCCATGTTTATATTCATACATGGTAGTTATTATCCATGTAACCATACATACGTACACTTGCACACTATCCTCACTTAGAATTAGAATAGTAGGTTATCCATACTAAGGATGACACCCTAATTAGGCTTACACATGCACACTACCCCACATAGTAGTCAAGCTTAGACATACATACATGCTATCCATGCTTAGAATAGTAGGGTAATCTTAGATTATCTTATATATTATGTTGTTATTGTCCTAACCATGGTCAATAGGGATGATTGGGAATGCTATGCTATCCCGGGTAAGTTTTCTAGCTTCCCTTTTATTTGCTGCTCTATTAGGATCACTTGGGAGCATGCATAGGTGGATAAAACACAGATTTAAATTCCCTACGTGATTACTTGTGAATAGATATCATATTTTTCTAGGGTTTTGAGTGTGGCTTTCATGTTTCTTTAATTTCATTTCCTTTCGCATGCACAGGGGAGTGTAGTAATATGTTTAGTCCCCGAATTACTACTTTAGCACATGCATTGCATGTACATGTACAGTTTCTTGCACGATTTTCTTTAATTAGTTTTTTATCACTATAATTCGGATTGCATTAAAAATAATTGAAATGGTCCATATAATGTCTAGTCAAACACCTTAAAAGCTGAGTAGAGGCATGTCTTTAGAGGGGGTGTTTTAGCACGATCTAGTTCCTTCCTCTCTCATACCTTAACCCCCGAACCGCATTCTTTGGTGATGATGGGGCAATGCTCTCTATCCATTGGACTTGATAGATTTAGTTTTCTTGGTTTCTTTATCAAACCAAACGGCGACTCTATTAGTGAGAATCTCTCCGAATTTAGCCTTGTGGGATATACATGGATTACTAACTCGTGTATCCTCGAATATGGATCATGGACATCGATAGTTGCCTCAGGTTGGATAAAAAACCCCATGGAATCCAAAATACGAGTAATCCAAATTGGTTGGATCAGATAAAAGCTAATGAAGGGTGGTGACCCTCACTCGTAGCTGTTAGCATAAGATTTGAAATGGGACAATCAAGGGGGCTTAATCGTTTTAGGCCCAAAGCTTGGTTTGGGTTCCCACACTCTCAGAGTGGGTCGGGAAATACATCGACACTGAGGAGTTATTGAAGTCCAAATGTTCAAGTTTCGCAGATGAAGATTCCCCAAAAGATAAACAAAAATGGGAGACCTCTGAAAAGAGCTCGGGAAAGAAACAAAAAAATGGGATCAGCAATGTGGTGGTCGGGATCAGACCCCGATCACCTTCTTGCCACTTTCCCAACCCATTCAAGAGGTTATGGTAGCCACTGAGGCTCAAAAGCTCCTCAAGAAGCATAGCAAGTTGAAGAGCCCACCCAAGAAGAAGAATCGGGACAAGTATTGCCGATACCACAAGGATCATGGCCATGATACCGAGGACTTCTTCAAGCTCAAAATTGCAATTGAAAAGCTCATTGAGCAGGGTCATCTAGTTGAGTTTGTCACCACAGACAGACGATAGCGACAAGATACCCAGGCTCTTGAACAGCAATAACCCTCACCATATCAATGTGGTCTCCGGAGGAACATTGGGAGGAGGGGACTCACAGTTGGCTAGGAAGAAGCATGCTCGGGCATCCCGAGCAGATGTCCTGTAAGTCCAACCAGCCAATTCCCCACCTACTGATATCCTAACTTTCTCGTTCAATGATGTCTGAAACCTGCACTACCCCTATAACGATCCACTGGTGGTAACACTCTCTATAGCCAATTACATGGTAAAGAGTGTGCTTCTGGACACGGGTAGCTCCTCTGATATACTATTTACCTCAGCCTTTGATCAGTTTGGGATATCGAGGGACTGGCTACGACTAGTGGCCACTCTGTTGGTAGGGTTCAATGGATCCAGCACACAACAGCTTAGGATTATCGAGCTGCCAGTTCTAATAGGGACCTACCCACAGTAAACCTCAGTGCACACAAATTTTGTGGTGGTAGAGGCCCCGTCCGCTTACAATGTCATCCTCGGGAGACCAACACTCAATAAGGCTAGAGCGCTTGTGTCAACATACAGCTTGATCGTTAAGTTCCCGACCTCTCAAGGACTGAGAAGTTTGAACGGAGATTAGGCCACCACCCGAAGCCGCTATGTTAGTACCATGCGCAAAGAGGTGATTTCAAAAGTGCTAAACATTCAAAAGATAGACCCAAGGGATGCTAGGGATGGAGTCAGTCCAGTTGAAGAACTCAGTTAAGTGGTGTTGGACCTATAGTTTCCTGACTAGTCCACCAGCATTGGCACTCTCCTAGAATTCGATCTCGGAGAAAAGCTCGTCTAGTTCCTGGGAGAGAGCCAAGACGTCTTCGCTTGGAGCCATGAGGACCTGCCTAATATTGATCCCTGGGTCATGTCCCACCGACTCAACGTTGACCCAAGTTTCTACCCGATTAAACAAAAGAGGAGGGGAATGGCCCCTGAAAGACAAGAAGAAGTACATGAGGAGATCAGAAAACTTCTCAAAGCATAATTTGTCCGCGAAGTTCACTACCCCGACTGGTTGGTAAACGTTGTTCTGGTCAAGAAAAGCAACGAAAAGTGGAGGTTATGTGTGGACTTTACCGATCTAAATAAGGCTTGTCCCAAGAATTGCTATCCATTATCTAGGATAGACTTCCTTATAAACTCAACGGCTGGTCACTCACTCCTCTCCTTCACGGACACCTACTCGGGGTACAACCAGATCTGTATATATCCCAGCGACGAAGAGAAGACTTACTTCATCACTAACCAAGGATCATACTGCTACAAGGTAATGCCATTCGGCCTCAAGAATGCAGGGGAAACTTATCAGTCCTTGGTCAACCATATGTTCACAAATTTGATCGGGAAGACAATGGAGGTGTACGTTGACGACCTTCTGGTCAAGAGCCGGAAAGAGTTTGACCATCTGAAGCACTTGGCTGGGGCCTTCAGCTTTCAAAGAAAATTCTGGATGAGGTTAAACCTAGCTAAGTGCAAAATTAAAGTCTTGTCCGGCACATTTCTTGGGACATCTAGTCAGCAGGCAGGGAATTAAAGCAAACCCATAAAAGATCCAAGCAATTATCAACATGCGATCACCCAGATCAACCAAGGAAATTCAAAGTCTAGCATGTTGATTGTCAACATTGTACAGATTCGTATCCCAAGTGGCCGACTGGTGTCTGCTGTTCTTCAAGATCCTCCATAAAGCCTTTGAGTGGTCAGAAGAGTGTGAGAAGGTATTTCAGAAATTCAAGAAGTATCTAACATCGCCGCATCTGATCTCATTGCCCGTACCAAAGGAAGAGTTGTTTATTTATTTGGCGGTATCACCTTCGGTAGTAAGCTTAGCTCTGATTAGAAAGGAGTACGGGATACAGTTGCTGTCTACTACACAAGCTGAGCTTTCCAGGATGTAAAAAGTTGATATTCTGACATAGAGAAGCTCGCCTTTTCACTCATCACCTCAGCTCGGTGGCTCTGCCTATATTTCTAAACCCATGTCATAGTGGTCCTCACCGATTAGCCTCTGCGCAGGATTCAGTGCTAGCCTGAAACATCCAGGAGGCTCATGAAATGGGCGTTAAAGTTGGAAGAGTTCGAGGTAGTTTATGGACCCCGAACAATAATTAAGAGGCAGGCGGTCGTAGATTTTCTTGTCGAGTTCACCTATCTGAAAGATCCAGTTGTGGACACCGGGCTTCCGCCTCTTTTGTTTGAGATTGTTTTGAAAAAAAGATTTGAATCAAAGAAAAGGAAAGGGTAGGTCTGTTGAAAATAGATATAGAGTCGCCACTTGGTCTTTAAGGAACCAAGAAACCTAATTTTGACTCACCCAAATGGATAAAGGGCACCGGCTCTTCATAACCAAAGAACTTGGTTCGGGGTTTTGGTACGAGAGAGGAAGGAGCCTTTGTCGCGACTAAAACACCCTCAACTCGCCCCGTCTTCCGACGGACCTCAATTAGCATCCAAATAATCATCTTGTACTATGTTTGGTTCAACAAGTAATACTATGATAGTATACTACATTACATAAGAAACTTGAAATGGAAGATCTAAAGATAAGATATCATTCATAAGATCTAAGCCAAATATCATACAATGTAAAGTGAAAGATCACACAAATAAACCTAGGAAAAATCATCTAATCATATATCAAATAGTCAAGACTTCCTAATCTAAAGGGGGACATGAATTGTTCTTGAAACAAATAACCAAAGAAATCTAAATATGCTTAGCAAGCTAGTATGATGCATGTTAATCTTTGAGAAAAGAAGATCTCTCAATCCCCGGGACGGATGAGAAAGGATGATTATATCAAGGGGAAGCATGAACGTGTGATCGTGATCATTCCTTATAATCTTCTTAGATTAAGAGTTACAAAAACCCCAAATCTTGCATGAATGCAATGTATGTATCTAAAATGTGCAAAGGTTGTAGTGTGTTTTGTGTACATGGATCTCTAGAATGACTTAGAAGTCTAAAATGTGTATGAATGAATGAATGAAATCAATATGGGATATGTACCAATGTAGTATGAACTACTCCCTAAGATATGAACTAATTTGGAATGCATATAAGCATCAAATCAAAGAATGAAAGTTAAAATGTGCTTGCTGTGAATAGTGGACAGAACAGTAACATGATCTTTTGGAAATTGAAAAGAGGGGTTAGGGATGTTTTCAATGCATGATTTTTTTTATGGAGATCTTCATTATTGTGTCTAGAACACAACCCAAAAATCCAATCTTTAATAACTATCACAGATTGAGAGAAATCACATAAACAATAGAGGTCAATCAGGAACAGAGTCCGTACTGTCGACTGAAATGTTGAAACATCTTAGAAAATGAAAACGAATGATCTAGAGGCCCATTTTATACAGAAAGTTCCCTAAGACATTGAAGTTTAAGGGAAAAATAAGTTAGGACCACCCCTTTTGGAAAAGTTTTTCTGGAAAAAAAGTTGAAGGTGGACCTAGCTGCTGTGACATCAAAAATAGAATGTCTAGAGAAAATGTTTGGATCCAAATGGACCATTTTCAAGTATTTCCAAGTCAAACCAAAAATCATGGGTGTTCTCTAATGAGTTAGGAAGACTTTCCAAGTAGCCTTACATTCATACATTGATTATTGAACTCAAAATAATTCCTTGAAATTAAATGACTCACTGTTTTGAGAGTTTTGAGAAAAACAAGGTTTATTTCTTGGAGTCAAAATGAGGGGTTTAAGAGGGGGTTTTGAAATGAGGGTTTTGAAAGTATACTTCCAGATCTTGGATGAATATTCTAACCACTTGGAATATCAATTCTTAACTTATTTCAAGAACTTCCCAAGTATTTGCAAACCATGGTTTTATTTGGAAACCAAACTCAAGAATCTATAGGAGTATGATACATGAGAGGATAGATGATACATGATATGATATAACATGCTAAAAGTGGTAAAGAACATGTGCATGGGATATGGGTTCATCTAGATACAAGAGAGTGTTGCATCAAAGTGTGAAAGTCAAAAAGTGAAATGCTGTGAATAGTGGACAGACTGCATGCATTACCTTATGACATTATAATGGGAGGTCAAACGTGCCTAGGAAAAAATGTGGTAAAAATCAGAGATCATCCTTAGTGTGTCTAGAAAATAACCCAAAAAGCCAAACCTCAATAGCTATCACAGATTAGAAGAAATAAATCAGAATGTACACATGACTCAGAAACAAAAGCTGCACTGTTGACTGATTTTGTATGATTTTTCATAAATCAAAGAAAGGGTTTATGACGACCCATTATACACCAAAAGTTTCCTAAGACACCCAAGTTTCATAAACAAATAGAAAAAATATATGTACAGTGACGAAAATATCCAAAATAAGTGCAAGAAGTTGGGTGAACATTCTGTGAGAATAGAGGCAGATTATGAATATTAACTTCTCACATCCAAACCAAATACTTTCATATCTCTATAATTGATGGGAAAAATCAGAGACAAACTATGATGTCTTAGGAAGATTTTCCAATTGGTTTCATCATCATAACTCAAGTATTTAATTCAAAACAAATCTTTGAATCTGAACAGCTCACTGTTTTGGATCATTCTTGAAGAAAATGGATTTGGGTTTGAAATAGAGTTTGAGTTCTTGATTGGGGGTTTTGAAATAGATGTTCAAAGTATGAACTTAAACTCTTGAGATGACCATGTGACCACTTAGAACCTCATCCAACCTTGAATCATCAAAGAACTCCCAATATTAATGGAGAGATCCATTTTTATTTTAAACATAACTTCAAGGATACCTTGGAGGTATTGAAGTTATAATCATCATCTATCAAACATGGTTTTGAGGTCAAGAGCTACTATCCATAAGGATTCACTCACCTCAAACTTCATGTCATCATCTAGATGATGATGAACTAGTAAGTAAATAAAGAAAATAAAAAGAAATGAGATTAAGAAGAGATGAACATAATATGATCAAACAAGTAAATAACAATCAATATATGATAATCAATATGATTTTGGACTTGTAGCTTGGTGTTTCACTCATAGATTTTGACATTTGGACATGGAAGTAGCTTCCTAACTCAAGAATGCTCAAGAATGGTGATTGGGTATATTGATGATGAATTATATAGAAAAATGGTGGAGGAAAACAAGATTAGAACTCACTTTGATTGAAAAAAATGGAAGAAGAAGACTAATTCTTCTTTTTCTCTCTCTATATTTCCCTAGAGTTTCTTCCTAAGCTCTCTCTAAGCTTCCATGTCTCTCCTCTAAATGGAAGTAAATGGCTTCTTTTATAGGCAAAGGAGGGGTGGTAAATGAAGTTTTAAAAAGTTTAAACTGGTCTCCCATTGGTTCAAAATAAGCTGGGAACCAAAACTACGTCGTTTTGATTTCTAATATATCAAATTGGACCCCCAAAATAAATTACAAAAATACACTGTTCTGGAGAGGAGTGCCGCGGCGGTAGTGGGCCAGTGCTGCGGCGACAGTGGGCCAGTGTCGCGGCGGCACTGCTCCTCCCTTCGTCCAGATAATGCTGTTTAGGCCCCCTGAGGTTCCGGTATTCGCGAAAAGGCCCTATTTCGTCCAAAATTCACAGAAAATGTATATGAACTCCAAACTGAGGTTGTGATATACCGTTGGAAAGGTATTGGAGTCTACTTTACATAAAAAATAGTTCGAGGATAAGTCACTTTGAAAAGTTTTGCGGTATTTGCGATAAAAGCCAATTTGATCGCCTTTTTCGCCTTTGGAAATTTATAATAATTCGTTTTAAATCCAGAAATTATGTGCGATATACCGTCGGAAAGCTATTGATCTCTAGTATTCATGAAAAATATTTGAAAATTGTTTCGGCACCCCGGTTCCAAAGTCAAATTCTGGTCAAACTGGTCAAACCTGGGATTCCCGGGAAGTTCTGGAAACCTCCGGGAGTTCCCGGGAGCTGATGTTTTCGCTCGATTTTCTTTCGGAACTTGTTTTAACACTTTTTCATGATTTAAAAATGATTATGGTGAATTCGAACGACTTTGGTCAAACTTGGTCAAACTTGGTCAAACCCTGGTCAAATCTGGTCAAACCTTGGTCAAACCGGTCAACGGGGACTTTTCGGGAAATTCCGGGGCTTCCGGGGGTCTCTGGGAGCTGACGATTTCATCCGATTTTTCTTTTAAAACTCATTTGAATACTTTTCTTACGACGTAGCATGTTTCCAGAATTTTTGGGCCAAATCTGGGAGTTTTATGGCTTTAAAGGGCATTTTGGTCATTCTGAGCATTTTGAGAAATAGAACCAACTTCCAGGAGTCCTTTTGAGTCCTTTTTCGATCATTGTGAACCACCAAGCTATGGGTCTCCTAAATCTGATAGCCGACAAAATGGGGTGTCTACAGTTTGCCCCTCTTTGGCATGAACTTGCGAGGCAACGCATGTCGCAAGCGAGTGCCAAAGCTTTGAAGAGACAGGACTTTTTGGAGGCTATAGATTTAGGATAAAAACGTTGCAAAAGATGCGAGGATGATGAGGTTAGTGCTGGTCGTGCTCCGCGTGAGCTGCCTACGTATCCCAAGGGGAATCAGACCAGGACGTAGTTCAGGGCACAAAGGAATAAATCACACATGCACATACACAACAATCAGGCGGATGCTATGCTATATGAGGATGATATGCAATGTGTGGATGTGATATGATTTCGTGCATGAGTCCTATCATGCCTAGCTTTCTGATCCTAGAATGAGCAGGTGCCATGGGGTGTGCCACTCCGAGTGGGCTGGTGTTGTGCTAGTGTTCGTGACTGTGATGTAGTGGATGACTCGGATGAGGACATCAAGGTTTAGAAGACTCTGGGTCTAGGGGCAAACTTCTAGAACTTGGGAAGTGTGTGTTGCAAACGAGTGAGATGGATCAGGTGCGCGTTGTCTAAAAAAAGACAACAGCTAAAGGTGACCGACGGATTTTGTGATGATAAGGGATAAATGAGGAAACTCATGATAGACGGGAGACACGGAGCCATGGAAGGACTGTGCTTTAAGTGGACGATTCCCTGATTATTCCTGATGGCTGACTTTCGGGAGTTGGTTCCTCTTCTACTACTTTCTGCTGGGGGTAGTGGGAATTAGTTTCTTTCGGTTCCTGTCCTCGGGGGGTGACGCGGGGTTCTCGGAGAATCTCTCTTTTCTTGATCGGGGAACCAGGACCCATCTCTGAATCTCTCACGGCTGATCAAATCCTTCGGCGCTCAATCCAAGAGGGCCGGTCGGGGCCTCCGGGAGCTGGTATCTTTCTGTTTTTGTCCTCGGAGGATGATGTAGGGTTCTCGGAGAATCTCTTGATCGGGGAACCAGGACCCATCTCTGAATCTCTCACGGTTGATCAAATCTTTCGTTGCTCATTCCAAGAGGGCCGGTCGGGGCCTCCCAGAGCTGGTATCTTTCTGTTTCTGTCCTCGGAGGATGATGTAGGGTTCTCGGAGAATCTCTTTTTCCTTGATCGGGGAACCAGGACCCATCTCTGAATCTCTCACAGCTGATCAAATCTTTCGGCGCTCAATCCAAGAGGGCAGGTCGAGGCCTCCGGGAGCTGGTATCTTTCTGTTTCTGTCCTCGGAGGATGATGTAGGGTTCTCGGAGAATCTCTTGATCGGGGAACCAGGACCCATCTCTGAATCTCTCACGGCTGATCAAATCTTTTGGCGCTCAATCCAAGAGGGCCGGTCGGGGCCTCCGGGAGCTGGTATCTTTCTGTTTCTGTCCTCGGAGGATGATGTAGGGTTCTCGGAGAATCTCTTGATCGGGGAACCAGGACCCATCTCTGAATCTCTCACGGCTGATCAAATCTTTCGGCGCTCAATCCAAGAGGGCCGGTCGGGGCCTCCGGGAGCTGGTATCTTTCTGTTTCTGTCCTCGGAGGATGATGTAGGGTTCTCGGAGAACCAGGACCCATCTCTGAATCTCTCACGGCTGATCAAATCTTTCGGCGCTCAATCCAAGAGGGCCGGTCGGGGCCTCCAGAAGCTGGTATCTTTCTGTTTCTGTCCTCGGAGGATGATGTAGGGTTCTCGGAGAATCTCTTGATCGGGGAACCAGGACCCATCTCTGAATCTCTCACGGCTGATCAAATCTTTCGTCGCTCAATCTAAGAGGGTCGGTCGGGGCCTCCGGGAGCTGCTATCTTTCTGTTTCTGTCCTCGGAGGATGATGTAGGGGACTCTCTGAGAATCTCTCTTCAATTCTTGACCTAGACCCAGGATCCATCTTTGAATCTCTCGTAGTTGGTCAGATTTTGTAATGCTCAATCCAAAAGAGCTGGTTAGGGCCTTCAGGAGCTAAAGGATAATGTACTCTACTAGAGTAAAGGTATCATTCTAATTGTGATGAGGGATATAGAGATGGTCTGCGGTAGTTAAGGTTTTGATTATTGAAAGAGGAGGGTGATCAACAATGAACTTATGATGAAAAAAGGTCATCAACGGCCACTCATGGACTTATGTTGCAACGAAGAAAGATCAAACAGCCACCCATGGACTTATGTTGCTAGAAGAAAGAAGATCATCAACAGCCACTCATGGACTTATGTTGCATGAAGAAAGATGATCAACAGCCACTCATGGACTTATGTTGCATGAAGAAAGACGGAAGATCAACAGCCACTCATGGACTTATGTTGCAAGGAGAAAGGAAGATGATCAACAGCCACTCATGGACTTATGTTGCATGAAGAAAGATGAAAGATCAACAGCCACTCATGGACTTATGTTGCTAGGATGAAAGAAGATCATCAACAGCCACTCATGGACTTATGTTGCATGAACGAAGATGATCAACAGCCACTCATGGACTTATGTTGCATGAAGAAAGATGAAAGATCAACAGCCACTCATGGACTTATGTTGCTAGGATGAAAGAAGATCATCAACAGCCACTCATGGACTTATGTTGCATGAACGAAGATGATCAACAGCCACTCATGGACTTTTGTTGGATGAAGAAAGATGAAAGATCAACAGCCACTCATGGACTTATGTTGCATGAAGAAAGATGAAAGATCAGCAGCCACTCATGGACTTATGTTGCAAGGAGAAAGGAAGATCATCACCAGCCACTCATGGACTTATGTTGCTAGGATGAAAGAAGATCATCAACAGCCACTCATGGACTTATGTTGCATGAAGAAAGATGAAGAATCAACAGCCACTCATGGACTTATGTTGCATGAAGAAAGAAGATCATCAACAGCCACTCATGGACTTATGTTGCATGAAGAAAGATGAAGGATCAACAGCCACTCATGGACTTATGTTGCATGAAGAAAGATGAAAGATCAACAGCCACTCATGGACTTATGTTGCAAGGAGAAAGGAAGATCATCAACAGCCACTCATGGACTTATGTTGCATGAAGAAAGATGAAGGATCAACAGCCACTCATGGACTTATGTTGCATAAAGAAAGATGATTTAGCTTTTGGCAGTTTGGAAAAGGATGAAATCTTCCCCAAGTTTTGACGCTTCTTATGCTGACGCCTTGACCGGTGCAGTAATGGTGTTTGGTACTCCTGCTTGTATTGGCATGCTCTTTATAACTTGATTTGAAAATTTTATTAGTCACTGTTGATTTACACATTTGAGAGTACAACAAACTCAAAAACTTGACAGACATTGACGCACGAGGACGACACATTTGACACGAAAATGAAACAAGGTCGACTTGCCAAAACTTGATGTGCTTTTGTCATAAATGATGTACCACTTCTCTTTTGTGTTTACTTCTCTCCTTAACGTGGCATCACTTTGATGGTGAATCTTATTTTTGAAAATTCCTCCCTACTGATCTAATCAATTTCTTTGCTTCTCTCAAGATGTGCTTTGAATTAGTGCCTTAGCTTATGGAATGAAAGACGCTCCATTTCCATCTGTTCAAGACAATGTTTGTGACTTGAAGGCTTACCATTGGTGTATAGGGATTGGGTGGCAAACGAAGTTTGCCCCTGGTTTGAAGGGCATGAAGTGGGATCGGTAGGCAAATGAGTTAAATGACCGAAGTTTGCCCCTAGTTTGGAGGAAGGTTCATTGGAGGTTTTGGGCAAACGAGGTAGGTGACCGAAGTTTGCCCCTTGTGTGAAGGGTAGATAATAAAAGTCAGGCAAACGAGGCGGGTAGCCGAAGTTTGCCCCTAGTGTGGAAGGTGATTTTCTGGCTTGAGGCATGGACCGTGACTTTAATCTCTCAAATGCTCATAATTTTTGCCCAGGCACCAAGGAGGCGGCCTGGCGAGCTATTTTCTCTCTTTTGTTATTGCTCACTTTGGATTTAGCTCTAATTTTTGCCTAGGCGTCCTTTCGGATTTTCGTCCTAGCGAGCCATCCCTTTTTATTTTTATTTTTATTTTATTTTATTTTTTTTTATTTTATTTTTTTGAAAGTCTGCCTACGTACCCCCAAGTGGGGATCAGGTCCAACGTAGTTCGGGCCATGGTTGGAAAGAAGCGGGTTGATTTTTAGGTAGGTGGGGTGACCGAACCGTTGTGGTTGCCTACGTATCCCCGAGCGGGAATCAGGTCGAGCGTAGTTCAAGGCAAGGCTTTGAAAGGAATTGGTTTGATTATGATGGTGTTGACCGAACCGATGTGGTTGCCTACGTATCCCCGAGTGGGAATCAGGTCGAGCGTAGTTCAAGGCAAGGCTTGAAATAAGGGGTTTGAGGTATGAGGGTTTTTCAAACCAATCGTCAAAGAAGTTCAAACTTGAGCCACTTGTGGAAGCTTTGAATAAAAGGATTCAGTTTCAATCTCCCTTTCTTTTCTTTTTCTTTTTCTTTTTGTTTTGTTTTGAGGATTGATCCTTTTCACTTTCGCCTAGCCAGTCAATTTTGCTTTTTAATGTAGTCGATTCTTGTGAGATCTTTCAATCGCAATCTCAGAATTCCAGAATGTGCATGTCAGCTCTCGGAATTTTTTTGTGGTCATTCTGTGCCTTTTGAAATGTGATCTTGGCACGTTCTTAAGATGTATCTTGAAGCGTATGATTTTCTTATTTGTTTCATCAAAATTTTCTCCAACATTTTGACTGGCTAGGGTCAGATTTTGGAAATCAACACCTTTTTCAGCTCTAACTTTTTCCTAGGTGCCCTTTTGGGTTTTTAACCTAGCGAGCCTTTTCTTTTCTTTTCCCTTTTTTTTTTTTTTTTTTTTTTTTGAAAGTGGAGATGAAACTCACTGAAATGTTTGGCTGCCATCAAGGGCTAAGTTTGCATTGCTTTCAATTGGACAGATTTCGTGGCTCCCAATTGGATTGGGCTTAAGGCTTCGAAATGGTGGAAAAAAGGGTGTTGGGCAAGCCCCAAGTCAGTTTCAAGTATGTCTTTTCAAGATTAAGGCAAGAGCATCTTTATATTCTTAAAGTAAGACTATTCAATTCCAGCTCTTCATCAGTGTCAGCGCAAAATTGACTTTGACCTTTCGGGATTTTTTTGTTTGAGTAAAAAAAATTACCGCCTTTTTTTTAGCACATCAATATCCATGGTAATTTGAAAAGTGACACTTCAGTTCAGCGATTCATGCATCTATGACTAGGCACATCAGATTAGGCAAAATGAGACTTCATTCTATCAGTAGAGAAGGATTACAAACTCATTAACAACTTGATGACAGACAGACTCGACCACAAGAATAAACATACAACAGACTCGACTAGACTCGACCTGGTCTCAAATGGAATGTCACAGTGACTCACTTATTCTTTCTATTTCTTTTTTTTTTTTCTAAAGAGCATATTCATTTGGTTTTCTAGCAAGAGTCCCAAACACCGTCACTTCACCGGCACATGTTCAACATTCATCGGCCTCAGTAAAGAGGATCATTCGAATAGGTAAGCCAGGGGCTTAGGTGACACGGGGTTGAATGGGTGGTGGCTCAATGATGTTTTGGTCGATGAGGTCCTCGATATCATGGCAGAGACGTATACACTGGTCAGTGTCATGGCCTGGGCCTTGGTGGTAGGCGCATCGTCTGGACAGGTCACAGTTAGGTGGTGGGAGATCGGTACGAGGCTGAAGGAGTTGGAGGTGTCCCTTTTTTAGCAGACGGCCTAAGGCTATGGGGGGGAGATATCTAGTTTGGCAAAGGTACGGGGTTGCTTTTTCTGGTAAGGGCAACTAGTGGTTTGGTTGGAGGATTGGTATGGCCGATGAGGGTATGCCATGGGTTGGCTGCGCAGGGCGTCGACATCCGGGGAGTGTCGGGAGTATTTAGGCCTCTTGGACTGGTGTTGGGGTTCATCATTCTTGAACTTTTCTTCTATGATGGCATCCTCAATTCTGGTCCCCATTTCAAGCAGTTCTTTGCTAATGCTCCGTGCCATTTTATCAAATCGACTAACCCTTGAACTCAACTGCTCAACAGTGGTTTGTAGCTTGTTCACTTTCTCTTCCAGAGCTTTGTAGGCCATTGGTGGATCGATGATGGTCTAGCCCTCGATTAAGATAGTGAATTCTGGGAGGTATAAAGGTGCGCTTACCCGGGGCTATAATTTTTCTGCAAATAGAAGTAAAAGTCCAAATTAGCGGAGGCGCGAAACACTTCTGATGGACTCCTATCAGGGAGACTTCTGTACAACGATTGAGATGGGTGGGGATGATGATACGTATGTATTCGATGTGTAGAGACTGACATGTGTGAGACTGATAAGATGTGTGTGCATGTAGACTGACACAAATTGTGTATGTATATGAGACAAGCATGCGAATGCAAGCCCTAATCTATATGACGCTCCTATTTCTAACAGATAGCAGCTAAACAAATAAGGTCCTAGCCATACAGAGTGTGCTAACCTTACTTTCCAGTATGATCACCAAGGGATAACAGGGATTTCGGGGATACTTCGAGAATTTTGGACAGAGTTTCTGGGAGAAACAGGGATTCGGAAGATTCGGAGAAATTTCTAGAAGTCATTTGAGTTTCTAGGAGAAATAGGGATTTCTGGTTGATTTGGACTGAGCTTCTAGGAGAAATTGGAAAATCAGAATTTCTGGGAGAAATTGGTACATCTAGGCATTTTTGGGAAGTTTGGATGGAGTTGTTGGAATTTTTGGGAAATCTTGAAGATTTGGATAGAGCTTATGGGAAAACATGAAAACTCGGGTAAGTTGGACAGAGTTTCTGGGAGAAACAAGTATACCGGAATTTCTGGGAGAAATTGAGATTTCTGGGTAATCTGAGAGATTTGGACAGAGCTTCTGGGAAAACAGGTATAACTGGGTAAGTCGGACAGAGTTTCTGGGAGAAACAAGTATATCGGAGTTTCTAAGGAAAATTGAGGTTTCTGGGTATTCTGGGGGAAGTAAGAATATCTGGGGGACATAAGTATATCGGAGTTTCTGGAAGAAATTGAGATTTCTGGGTAATCTGGGGAGAAATAGGGATTTCTAGGAAATCTGGGTGATTCGGACAGAGTTTCTAGGAGAAACAGGGATATCCTGATGAGATGGGTAGAGTTTATGGAAGAAATAGGAATATACGACGAGAATAGGTGATGATGGTGATCATACTGTCTAGCAAGTTTTCATACTCCTATGTCTCAGGACCAGTAAACAAGGTTTGCGGTATATATCTTTGTGAGCATAGAGCAGACATCCTTATCATGGTGCCTAGGCAAGTCAACTCAATGTGATCACATGTGAGTGATTGCCTTGGGAATCATAAGAAAAGAGGTTCTGTTCTATGCCACATAAGCGTCTACATCGTGCAGGTAATCCCGCCAGGGCATACAGTAGTTATATCACATTGTCCTATCTGAAAAGATAAATGAACAGTCCTATGAAAGGTTCTACAGGAATCTATATGCAAAGGCTGGGTTTAGTCAAAGAGAGTTCCAATATACCGTCGGAAAGACAGTACGGAGGTTTTTACTCTTTTTGATATACCTTGGAAGGTACAGTATCAACGGTGACTTGTGCCCTGGCACAGCAAGACCTGAACAATGTCAGCGCCGCGTTTCAGACACAGTCGGAGGGGGGAAATGCAAGAGTGCAATGCAGTGAACCAGACACAGTAAAAAGATGATTTTAAGGATGCTTCTTATAAGTCAAACCTCTGTATTATTTTGTTTTGAAAATAAAATTCCCCAGCAGAGTCGCCAGATTGAGGACACCGGGCTTCCGCCTCTTTTGTTTGAGATTGTTTTGAAAAAAAGATTTGAATCAAAGAAAAGGAAAGGGTAGGTCTGTTGAAAACAGATACAGAGTCGCCACTTGGTCTTTAAGGAACCAAGTAACCTAATTTTGACTCACCCAAATGGATAAAGGGCACCGGCCCTTCATAACCAAAGAACTTGGTTCGGGGTTTTGGTACGAGAGAGGAAGGAGCCTTTGTCGCGACTAAAACACCCTCAACTCGCCCCGTCTTCCGACGGGCCTCAATTAGCATCCAAATAATCATCTTGTACTATGTTTGGTTCAACAAGTAATACTATGATAGTATACTACATTACATAAGAAACTTGAAATGGAAGATCTAAAGATAAGATATCATTCATAAGATCTAAGCCAAATATCATACAATGTAAAGTGAAAGATCACACAAATAAACCTAGGAAAAATCATCTAATCATATATCAAATAATCAAGACTTCCTAATCTAAAGGGGGACATGAATTGTTCTTGAAACAAATAACCAAAGAAATCTAAATATGCTTAGCAAGCTAGTATGATGCATGTTAATCTTTGAGAAAAGAAGATCTCTCAATCCCCGGGACGGATGAAAAAGGATGATTATATCAAGGGGAAGCATGAACGTGTGATCGTGATCATTCCTTATAATCTTCTTAGATTAAGAGTTACAAAAACCCCAAATCTTGCATGAATGCAATGTATGTATCTAAAATGTGCAAAGGTTGTAGTGTGTTTTGTGTACATGGATCTCTAGAATGACTTAGAAGTCTAAAATGTGTATGAATGAATGAATGAAATCAATATGGGATATGTACAAATGTAGTATGAACTACTCCCTAAGATATGAACTAATTTGGAATGCATATAAGCATCAAATCAAAGAATGAAAGTTAAAATGTGCTTGCTGTGAATAGTGGACAGAACAGTACCATGATCTTTTGGAAATTGAAAAGAGGGGTTAGGGATGTTTTCAATGCATGCTTTTTTATGGAGATCTTCATTATTGTGTCTAGAACACAACCCAAAAATCCAATCTTTAATAACTATCACAGATTGAGAGAAATCACATAAACAATAGAGGTCAATCAGGAACAGAGTCCGTACTGTTGACTGAAATGTTGAAAAATCTTAGAAAATGAAAACGAATGATCTAGAGGCCCATTGTATACAGAAAGTTCCCTAAGACATTGAAGTTTAAGGGAAAAATAAGTTAGGACCACCCCTTTTGGAAAAGGTTTTCTGGAAAACAAGTTGAAGGTGGACCTACCTGCTGTGACATCAAAAACAGAATGTCTAGAGAAAATGTTTGGATCCAAATGGACCATTTTCAAGTATTTCCAAGTCAAACCAAAAATCATGGGTGTTCTCTAATGAGTTAGGAAGACTTTCCAAGTGGCCTTACATTCATACATTGATTATTGAACTCAAAATAATTCCTTGAAATTAAATGACTCGCTGTTTTGAGAGTTTTGAGAAAAACAAGGTTTATTTCTTGGAGTCAAAATGAGGGGTTTAAGAGGGGGCTTTGAAATGAGGGTTTTGAAAGTATACTTCCAGATCTTGGATGAATATTCTAACCACTTGGAATATCAATTCCTAACTTATTTCAAGAACTTCCCAAGTATTTGCAAACCATGGTTTTATTTGGAAACTAAACTCAAGAATCTATAGGAGTATGATACATGAGAGGATAGATGATACATGATATGATATAACATGCTAAAAGTGGTAAAGAACATGTGCATGGGATATGGGTTCATCTAGATACAAGAGAGTGTTGCATCAAAGTGTGAAAGTCAAAAAGTGAAATGCTGTGAATAGTGGACAGACTGCACGCATTACCTTATGACATTATAATGGGAGGTCAAAAGTGCCTAGGAAAATGTGGTAAAAATCAGAGATCATCCTTAGTGTGTCTAGAAAATAATCCAAAAAGCCAAACCTCAATAGCTATCACAGATTAAAAGAAATAAATCAGAATGTAAACATGACTCAGAAACAAAAGCTGCACTGTTGACTGATTTTGTATGATTTTTCATAAATCAAAGAAAGGATTTATGACGACCCATTATACACCAAAGGTTTCCTACGACACCCAAGTTTCATAAAAAAAATAGAAAAAATATATGTACAGTGACGAAAATATCCAAAATAAGTGCAAGAAGTTGGGTGAACATTCTGTGAGAATAGAGGCAGATTATGAATATTAACTTCTCACATCCAAACCAAATACTTTCATATCTCTATAATTGATGGGAAAAATCAGAGACAAACTATGATGTCTTAGGAAGATTTTCCAATTGGTTTCATCATCATAACTCAAGTATTTAATTCAAAACAAATCTTTGAATCTGAACAGCTCACTGTTTTGGATCATTCTTGAAGAAAATGGATTTGGGTTTGAAATAGAGTTTGAGTTCTTGATTGGGGGTTTTGAAATAGATTTTCAAAGTATGAACTTAAACTCTTGAGATGACCATGTGACCACTTAGAACCTCATCCAACCTTGAATCATCAAAGAACTCCCAATATTAATGGAGAGATCCATTTTTATTTTAAACATAACTTCAAGGATACCTTGGAGGTATTGAAGTTATAATCATCATCTATCAAACATGGTTTTGAGGTCAAGAGCTACTATCCATAAGGATTCACTCACCTCAAACTTCATGTCATCATCTAGATGATGATGAACTAGTAAGTAAATAAAGAAAATAAAAAGAAATGAGATTAAGAAGAGATGAACATAATATGATCAAGCAAGTAAATAACAATCAATATATGATAATCAATATGATTTTGGACTTGTAGCTTGGTGTTTCACTCATAGATTTTGACATTTGGACATGGAAGTAGCTTCCTAAATCAAGAATGCTCAAGAATGGTGATTGGGTATATTGATGATGAATTATATAGAAAAATGGTGGAGGAAAACAAGATTAGAACTCACTTTGATTGAAAAAAATGGAAGAAGAAGACTACTTCTTCTTTTTCTCTCTCTATATTTCCCTAGAGTTTCTTCCAAAGTCAAATTCTGGTCAAACTGGTCAAACTTGGGATTCCCGGGAAGTTCTGGAAACCTCCGGGAATTCCCGGGAGCTGATGTTTTCGCTCGATTTTCTTTCGGAACTTGTTTTAACACTTTTTCATGATTTAAAAATGATTCTGGTGAATTCGGACGACTTTGGTCAAACTTGGTCAAACCTGGTCAAACCTTGGTCAAACCGGTCAACGGGGACTTTTCGGGAACTTTCGGGGCTTCCGGGGGTCTCTGGGAGCTGACGATTTCATCCGATTTTTCTTTTAAAACTCATTTGAATACTTTTCTTACGACGTAACATGTTTCCAGAACTTTGGGGCCAAATCTGGGAGTTTTATGGCTTTCAAGGGCATTTTGGTCATTCTGAGCATTTTGAGAAATAGAACAAACTTCCAGGAGTCCTTTTGAGTCCTTTTTCGATCATTGTGAACCACCAAGCTATGGGTCTCCTAAATCTGATAGCCGACAAAATGGGGTGTCTACACCAGTCAAGGAGTTTAACATGCCCGAATTATCACCCAAACTACAGCCTAACACCCCGACCTGATTACTCTATGTGGATAGGTCCTCCAACAAGTAGGGCAGCGGGGCAGGGATCATCCTGACCATACCTAATGGGCTCCAACTAGAGTACGCCTTAAGGTTCAGGTTCTAGGCTTCTAACAATGAGGCCGAGTATAAGGCTCTATTGGTCAGGCTGTAGTTGACTACCTCAGTGGGCGCACAATAAGTTCAAGTGTACAATAATTCCTAGCTGGTTGTTAATCAAGTCTGACCGGGGTACAAAGCCTGGGAAGATAACATGGTGGCCTACCTAGCCCTTGTCAAGGCGGTAACCAGCAAACTCAAAGGGTTCTTTATCACGCAAATCCCGAGGGAAGAAAACACATGAGCTGATTGGTTAGCACGCCTTGCATCATCTTCTGAGTCAGACCTCCCCGGGATAAGGGTAGAATACCTACCCAAACACAGCGAGTCCAACTCAGAAGGTATGGAGATCGACTCAATCGAATTAGGGCCCAGTTAAATAATTCCTATCACGATGTTTCTCACAACTGGAAGTCTACCGGTTGGGAAGGATAAAGCTCAACACATTAAATACCGAGCGGCCGAGCACCACCTCATCAACGGAGTACTTTACAAGAGGGGATTTTCCATCCCCTACCTCTGATGCATCCACCCTACCCAGGTCTAAGGAATCTTGTATGAAATCCATGAAGGTGTGTGTGGAAACCACATTAGAGGTTGGGCACTCTCCACAGGGCCCTGTTGCAAGGATACTATTGGCCTACAATGGCCCGGGATTCCCTGGATTATGTTAAGCATTGTGACAAGTGCCAGAGACATGCAAACATGATCAACTACCCCGGTAAAGCCCCAAACTCCAATCCTCAGCCCTTGGCCCTTTGCTCAGTGGGGCATCGACATAGTCGGGCCGCTCCCCATCGTAAAGGGTCAGATCAAGTTTGTCATCATTGCAGTGGACTACTTTACCAAGTGGACTAAAGCTGAGCCCTTGGCAGCAATGATCGGGAAAAAAATGGAAAGTTTTGTTAAAAAAAACATTCTCAGAAGATTCGGCGTACCCTAGGTACTAGCCAGTGACAATGGAAGACAGTTTGGCACACCGATGTTTAGGCAGTTCTTCTCGGGCTACAGGATAGCAAATCACTATTCTTCTCCCAAGCATCCTCAAGCCAATGGACAAGCCGAGGTTACAAATTGAACGATTCTAAAGTCTATTATAACCAGGCTTGAAAAAGCCAATAGACTCTGGGCAGAGGAACTACTGACCCTTCTGTGGGCATATCGTACAAATCCCCGAGCGGTAATAGGAGAGAGCTCGTTCTCACTCACCTATAGTTTTAAGGCAGTGGTCCCCACAGAATTGGGAGTACCAACTTACCGAGTGGTAAACTACAGTAAGCAAGGCAACGAGGAAGCCCTCAAAGGGGAGCTCAACTTGATAGAAGAACAAAGGGATCAGGCATACCTAAAAGTGGTACTATATAAGTTGAGAGTCTCATGCTACTTCAATAACAAGGTAAAGCACCGCAGTTTCCAAGTGGGAGACCTCATCCTCAAGGCAGTAAATTAGTCTACCAAAATCCTGAACCATGGAAAGTTGGGACCAAATTGGGAAGGGGTTTCTTTCCACTACTGGCTTCACCGGGAACCTATTGGTTGCATACGCTAGAAGGACAGGACCTGTCACACCCTTAGAACATGGAGAACCTACAAAAATCCTTTAGTAAAATGAGGACCAGTATGGGTTAAGGACTTTTTGTTTTCTTTAAACAAGTTGTAACTCTCCCCGAGCAATCATAGCAGTTTTTCAGATGGAATAAAGAATTTTTTTTACTACAAATAGTGTTTCCTACCGGTGTCTCACAATAACAAAAATGACCTTGGGAATACACCCGAGGCACCAAAAGACCTCAGGATCACACCCGAGACACCAAAAGTCATCGGGATCACACCCGAGGCACCAATTCTACTTAGGTCCATAACCTATGATGGGGACAACTCCCCCTAGGTGGCTGATAATAGCTAACTCAAAAAGACCCTAAAACAACCAACGCTTTACGTCGGCTGCCTACAGTCATCACCTCTATCAAGGCCCATATTAACAAAAGCTTGGGGGGCAGGAGGGAATAATAAACTAATCAACAAGTCATACTGGTCATTTGCAGGACTTAGAATTACTTAAGTGTAAACCCTTAAACATTTCTAAGTACTTACAATGCTTAGAGTTCGCCGAGCGGGTACTTACAGGATTTACTCCTATACTACCTGGACGAGACCTATAGACCTAAAATAGAGGTTTTACAGATCCCCAAAAGATCGAGTGTCCCTACTAGTCACAGTTTTAAACCTTTTGCTAAGGCAGGGTTGTAATAAGGCTAACAGCTTGTCGGACATAGGCAATTGCAAATAAACGCAAGCAAGTACAAACATTAACAGCAGACAAAAAGTGACCTCGAGGAGCATTTTCATTACTAGTTTTGGTAAAAGACATTGCTTGGGGGCAATTATAGCAGCTTTCCCACAAAAAAAATCCTCATCGCTGATCATCTACGATGATCATGGTATCTTTGGTCTCCCCGACCTCTCCACCAGCAGCTGCCTCTACCTCTCCATCAGCAGGGCCGCTTCCTTGGAACCAAGGTTCTCCTCTTTCCAAAAATCGTCAGCCCATGAGTAGCTCGAGAGGTCTCACTCAAGGTGGTCCAAAACTACCCTTTGGGTTAGGTCAGCATAGCCCTGGAGGCAGCTAGCCTTGAACTCTTCCTCTGCGTCCTTCTTTTCCCCCTCTCGAGCAGTAACGGCATCAGCCAGGGTCTTCTTCTCAGCCTTTGCAGCCCTCTGGGCACTACAAGGAAAAAGGTTTTTTATGCCACTTAAAAAGTGACATAAATAGGTATTTATGTCACTTTTTTTCCAGTAAAAAGTGACATAAATGGAGGCGACATAATGGTTTTAAAAGTGACATGAATGTTTTATAAAAGTGACATAAGTGTTTCATAAAACCAACACATATGCTAATAAAAAGTGACATAAGTACTTAAAAGTGACATAAATACCATTTTATTTCTGTCACTTTTAACCTAAAGTGACATAAATACCAAACAAAATTATTACATAAAAGTCTTAAAAGTGACATAAATACTTAAAAGTGACATAAATACCACTTTATTTATGTCACTTTTAACCTAAAGTGACATAAATACCAAACAAAATTATTACATCAAAGTCTTAAAAGTGCCATAAATACTTTATAAAAGTGACATAAATACCGCCTGTAAAAGCAATAAATACCACCCTGTACATATATACAATACCACCCTGTATAAAATTAAATCCAACTCAATTAATGATCTATTTCAACTACTAAATTTCATCGATTCATCTAAATATCAACCAATTAATATATATATTGGAATGAACAAAAAAAAATATACAATCGATCCGAGTCAAGTGCTGAACTAATAACATATACATATTACATATTCATCAAAAAGTGACAATTAAGAAAACTATGAAAGCAACAACAAAAAATTAGCCCAACAAAAAAAGTTGTTCACTTGTTAGAACTTTCCATCAAAATGTGAAACTTCGTACCTACAAAAAAGAAAAAGTTTTCATTAATTAGTCATATAGGTAAAATAATAAAAGAGTAAAACTATGTTTGGGGATTTTGAGAGACCAAAATGTGTTCGGGCTGGGACTCAGAATGATGAAAGACTCATTTTTTCGCATTATTTGTGAACCGTGAATCCGTTATGCATTCCATTAGTTCCCGCAAGTTTATTTAGGAATGTTTAAGGTACGAGTAAGGTTTCGTAGCATTTGGTTAAACGGTTTACCATTTCACTACTCAAAACCCCAAAAACTAAGAATTTTCAAGTCTAAGTGATGAAAAAGTCATTTATTCGCATTATTTTTTAACCGTGAATCCGTTATACATTACGTTAGTTCTTACAAGTTTATTTAGGCATTCTTGAGGTACGAGTAAGGTTTTGTGGCATTTGGTTAAGCGGTTTAGTGTTTCACTACTCAAAACCCCCCAAAACTAAGAATTTTCAAGTCTAAGTGATGAAAAAGTCATTTATTCGCATTATTTGTGAACCGTGAATCCGTAATGCATTCTGTTACTTTTTGCAAGTTTATTTAGGCATGTTTGAGGTGCGAGAAAGGTTTTGTGACATTTGGTTAAATGGTTTACCGTTTCACTACTCAAAACCCCCAAAATTAAGAATTTTCAAGTCTAAGTGATCCAAAAGTCATTTTTTCGCATTATTTGTGAACCGTGAATCCGTTATGCATTCTGTTAGTTCCCGTAAGTTTATTTAGCCATGTTTAGGTACAAGTAAGGTTTCGTGGCGTTTGGTTAAGTGGTTTACCGTTTCACTACTCAAAACCTCCATAACTAAGAAATTTCAAGCCTAAGTGATCCTAAAGTCATTTTTCCGCATTATTTGTGAACCGTGATTCCGTTATGCATTCCGTTAGTTCACGTAAGTTTATTTAGGCATGTTTGACGTGTGAGTAAGGTTTTTGGCATTTGGTTAAGCGGTTTACCATTTTACTACTCAAAACCTCCATAACTAAGAATTTTCAAGTCTAAGTGATCCTAAAGTCATTTTTCGCATTATTTGTGAAACGTGAATCTGTTATGCATTCTGTTAGTTCCCACAAGTTTATTTAGACGTGTTTGAGATGTGAATAAGGTTTCATGGCATTCGGATACACGCTTTATCTTTTGACTACTCAAAGACTAAGTTTTTTTAAGTCTTAAGTAATGAAAAAGTCATTTTTCCACATTATTTGTTAACCGTGAATCCGTTATATATTCTGTTAGTTCCCACACATTTCTTTAGGCATGTTTGAGGTGTGAGTAAGGTTTTGTGATGTTTGGTTAAGTGGTTTACAATTTCCTCTCAACGTCAAGGTGTCCATGGCAAGGGCTAATAAGACTAGTGAGAATCAAAGAGAGAAACAAAACAAAAAGAAAAGCAACATATCCCATGGTTATGTTATACAATATCATGCAATGTTTAAAAACAAGAAAGCAATCGCAACTAACTGATAAGAAGAAGATAGAAGTAAAATACTAGAGAACCATTAATTGTAAGATATATACATAGCCTCACTATCCTAAGGCTTTAGTTTATTAAATATTGTATGATATACATTGCCTCACTATCCTAAGGCCTTAAAGAACAAAAGCAACTATATATTAGGAGAGAGACGGAGATAGAGATGTACCGAGAGATTGAGAGACTCCGGTCCGTGTATAGGCATAGAAATAAATAATAATTCACCAAAGATTCTACAATCCACAAGAACTCCGGGACGATGAACAACTCACTACAAGGAAAAGGGCTTTTTATGTCACTTTAAAATTTTTATTTATGTCACTTTAATTTTGAGTGACATAATTATTTCTTGCAGGGTCTTTTTATGTCACTTTCTAAGTATTTATGTCGGTTTTTAAACAGTGACATGAATACTTGATTTTTTATGTCATTTGTTTAAAAAGTGACACAAATAATAAAGTATTTATGTCACTTTTTTCAAAAACTGACATAAAAAAAATGAGGTGGCAATTTTGTAAATAAAACACAATTTATGTTTATGTCACTTTTTTAAAAACTGACATAAATAAAAATGCGGTGGCATTTTTGTAAATAAAAGTTTTATTCATTTATGTCGTTTTGATATAAAATGACATAAAAAGTAGAGTATTTCAAGTGCTTATGTCACTTTTGGAGAAACCGACATAAATAAGTTAGAGTTTTAACTTTCTTATACTCTCAAAGTTTTTAAAACCCCGCGCAATTGAAGTTTTAGAAAATTGTGTGGGTATAACCCTCATCCCTCTTCTCTCTCTCTCTCTCTTCATTCAAACCCTCATCCCTCTCCCTCTCCCTCTCCTTCTCCCTCTCCCTATCTCGTCTGTGTACAAACCCTCATCCCTCTATCGCCGCCGCACAGTGCTGCTGCCGCCACACTACTACCGCTACTGGTACTCTCTCTCTCTCTCTCTCTCTCTCTCTCTCTCTCTCTAACACACACACTCATGATGGCATGGATTGGGGATTTTGACATTTGAGTTTAATTTTCAGTAATTTGGTTTGGTCTTCTACCTATTTTAGATTTGTGCTTTTTTGTTTTGCTTGTGAACCTGATCTAGTTCAATTTTCATTTTTCATATGAGTTCATCCGACACATATATATGGATGCTTGTGGCTTTTTCGTTTTTCCTGATATATTCTAATTTTTGTTTTTAATTTTCTGATGTTCTCTGTTCATGACCTTTATGATGCTGTATTTGGTCTCTGTTCGTGTCCCCTTTGCTGAGTTAGTCTGTCTCTTGGTGTTGGATGAAAGTGGCCATGGACCATTGAGACTTTCATAGTGATGCTATGCACAAAATCCTATTAAATATGATCTTTGAGAGCAAAAAATAACCATTAACTATGACAGTTTTCTAGCATTGACTTTTGTTATGAAATTACCCACATATCCACTTGAACATGGGTAATAGATGCAATTCAGAAGGGATTAATGTCTGTCTCCACCTAGATATTGACGCTTTTTTAATGATTAGTTTGCTGATTACATGATAAGGACTACATATATAAATTAGTTGTACACTAGAGATTTTTTATTGATAATAGAGTGTATTTTTGCTCACCCTAAAATTGCTCACCCTTTACTCATCCTCCTTTCCCATTGGCTAATGCACTGGGGCCTAGTACTTTGTACCATTAATTAATTCTCATTTAATACTGGGTTCCACTGCATTAGCCAATGGGAGAGGAGGGTGAGCAAATATGTATTCTTGATTATATTCATAATCGACGCTAATTACATGGAAACGGACATAAATGTTTCAAAAAAACCCACAAAAAGTTTTAAAACCTACAAAAATGGCTTATTTATTTATGACATAATGAAAATATAATCGTACTTAAAATGATGTGAGCCATTTCTTAATCTGCTCTCTATGAACCTTAAGGTAGCATCTATGTTGCCAATTTAACATTGTCCAATCTGTGTGTGCCGGATATTTAATTTTTTTTTTGTTGGGGGGGGGGGGGGGGGGGGGGGGGGGGGTTATATCATGTTGATAGACTTGGTGATTCTCCTATAATAAAAGCTGAGTAGAGTTCCATATTATATGCATATAGCATTCTATTGTTGTTTGCTTATTAGATATCTCTTTCCAAATCTTTTAGTAAGATGATATCTTCAAAATAGTGGACATCTTACTAAATTTTTTTCCCCAACAATTGGAATTTCAAGGCTGGTAGTTACCAGCTCTTGCTAGCTTAAATGGTATTTCATTAAAAAAAAAAAAAGACCCGAATGAGGTTAACTTGACAAGTTGACCACATTTTTTTTTTTTATGTTTCTAATGATTGTTTAATGCAATGATTTAATTGAGACTCATCACCCTCATCATTCTCAATTATTTTTCCCTCACAATTACACTTGATTGTGCATTGTGGCATGCTTTCATTTCTTTCCTAGATTGCAAAAGTGGGAGGTGTATCCAAGTAATTCAGACTAAGAAGGATAATAAGTTGAAAGGATCCTTTACATGCATCAGTTTTATTGGTCTTGATGCAAGTGAGAGCTCGTTGGGCATTTTTGGCTATAAATATGTTATGGTGGAATATAATAATTGTTTCCCTTTTATGCTAACGTAAATAATTGATAAATAATCTTAAGCATAACCGTTGGTAGTTGGTCAGGTATTGGTTACTTCATGGAGTAAAATTATTGTTTTGGTATGCAATTAGATTAAATATTCTCATACTCACAACCAGTTTTAGTTGTTCAGGTGTTAGCCCAGCTTTTTTTCCTGGTGATGGTTGATTTTAACTAGTAAGCTTTCATTTCTTTATTATTTCTATGTATTTCTTCCATGCTTAGTTATATTTGCTCCGTGAAGTCACTTGACATATCCATCTCCGTATTGATTTTAGAAAGAAGCTTTCAAAGAATTCAATGAACAAAAGTATGCATTACCGTAAGTGTAGCGTGTATTTTAAATGTTAGAATATACTTTCCGACCATTGATAAAGTTAAAATGGGCCTAACCATAGGGATAAGGGTAAATTATAATTATCTATGTCCATTGGGCATATTCTATTGATCACAGATTTTTGGGTCATGAAATGGGTCACTCTATTTGTGAAAAATTAAGATGTAGTTATAAAAGGATATGAAGGATTTATATAGTGGGTTGATATATGTGTTATTTTTGTATGCATCAAGATAATAGGCTTGAGATAACACTGGAAAAATAGTACCTGGCTACCACTGGAAATCCCCACGTTTGACTCTTTGACTCAGCTACTCCTCAACCTGTATGCCTTAACCATCTTTCTCTTTTTTTTTTCAACATTGTAATTTGATTTCTATGCGTGTTCCGTATAAGTGATATGGTTAATGCACTTTGTTTATTTCTTTGGGTGATAGATCATGAGCTATGATTCACATGCTAATAATGTGACGGCTGTGGGGTTCCAATGCGATGGAAACTGGATTACTCTAGTTCCAAAGATGGGACTGTACAAATTTGGGCTTTGAGGTGAGCTAATCTGTGCGGTTAATTTGTTGCTTGACATAAATGTTAGATTGGGTCTACAATTTTCTTCTACAATATGTGAGCACGCACTAAGGCTTGGGACATTTTTTTTAGCCATTTCACATCCATTTTTGCCAAAATAAAAGGTACCCTGTTAAAGTATTAGTAGACGAATTGCAACCATGTCGCAGTGATGACCACATTATTTGTATTTGAGGGCCATACTGTGGCTATTCTAGTTTACTAGTAAAGTCAAACATTTTGGACTCTATAGTTATCTAGCACATATATCCATCCCTCTTAAAATGGATATGGAGTGTCAAAGGTGGAGAATAATGGCAGGTACCCCTGTTTCTTTCTTAATACCAAGTTGTTTCTTTGCCTTGCAGAGCAGCTTTGAAGCATCCTAGGACTCCACCAACTAACCTTTCTGTGGATTACCCAACTAGGGACTTCGATCATGTACCAAAAGAAGGGCAGGTATTAGTTTAAGTTGTACCTTTGTCTTTTGATTTCTGAATTCATTCTATTTTAAACATATCAAGTCCTCATTTTGTAATCTGCTTTCTTAATTTTTCTTCACAAAATGCAGGTAAATTTGCCAATTAATGTATTACCTGTATCATTTCCGGGTTTGCATTCACAACCTTCTCTTTTGCTTCCCTTTAATTTGTGTTCCAAACTTGACTGGAATGAGACCAAGTCATTTACCTGTCTTTTAGTAATTTTTTTTAGTTATTTTTTTCTCTGATGAGGTAGTCTCTCTAGTACTATCAGTTTTATTTCTTGTTTATTGGCCTTAGCTTGATCGTGGTTTGTGCTTATGTTATGGATAAGTGCTAGTGTAATAAAACTAGTAAAACTAGACTTTGTGTTTATGTTGACTATTTCACAATTTACTTTTTTTTTAAAAAAAATTTATATGCATCTTTGGCCCCGAAAAAGCTATAATTGGGCTCTAATTGGTTTACTGCTAGTTGGTATAGATATTTTTTCTCGTAAAAGAGGGTGATGTAACTCAATAATTGGAGACTCAAGAATGAAGCTAACAATACCTCTTTTGCCTTATTTAGTTTAATCGCTTGAACCTTTCTGAGAGGTGCTGTTTCTCTCCTTGGAGTGTGTGAGCCCTGATTTTCTTACTTTGGTCTTCTATACTGCTCGATCATTTAGGTAGGCTCCTAAATCTAGTTTGATTTAGTGATATAACTTTCAGTTTGTACCATTTTATCATTCATGTGATCTGTTCACTACATCAGTAACAAAAAAAGTCCAAATCTCCTATTGATTTTATGCTTTTACTCATTTATATGACACTTACTTTGTTGACATTTTTAAGACTTGATTAAGAGGTTCGAGTAACATAATAGTCATGCTACTTTTTCAGTGATTTGATGTACATATATGGACATGGCACACCTCTTACTATGAATTTAGTTTGCTACGTGTCACATTCTCTGCCTTGATGTTACAAATTGAATGTTTACTGTGTCCAATCTTACTGACCAAACAAAGAAAAGGGTTCTATCTTAGATTGGATATCATTGGCCACGTGGCTGGGTTCTAACAGTCTATCTGATCTTTTTTCTACTAGTTGAGATGAAACTTACAATTAGGGTCGTCTATGTTTTTTTATGGTGCTTTGTGTAGGAGAAGAAGATAAAGAAAACTTGCAGGACGAGGCTGCTAGAGTCGAAAAAGAAACAGAGGCCGATTAGTCACTGGGAATAAAGAAATGGGAATAGGGAAAGATGAGTAACCTACCATATGCTTTAAAACCAACCGATCAGAGCCTCAGGGGCCAACCCTAAACACCTCTTGACCTGACTTTGTAGCACCCCGGCCGAACTCTGCCCGGACATCATCTGAAGCTTCCATCAATAGCATCCCGTTCGGGATGTTGCCCGAAGGCCATTCAGTGGCCGCTATAACCTCAACCTGAGGGGTCAACGTCCTAACCGGGTCCTGGTAGGGCCCTTAGTGAATCCGTTTAAGCTGCTGGCCAGCAGCAGGGTCATGCCTCTTCCTTCTTTAGCCAGCCCGGTCAGCCAAAGGGGCCTCTTTCTCCTTCAAAGCAGCTACGTCCCTAGGAGCCATCTCTATGAGAAACCATAAAAAGATATGATTCAAAGGAAGGGCGGCCAAAATACATACAACAACGACCAGGCAACAAGGGAATTTAGAGAACTCGAAAACTTATCGACAAGGATCGGAGGAAAGACGGGTGCTTCAAAGGGCTGATTAGGCTCGTATCTGACTTTTTGGGCTCCTATCCTGGTCAACAAGTCAGCGACGTTAGTTGGCTCCTAAGCCAAGGCCCTAATCCGATCCTGGAACTCGTTAGGAATGCTCGGTGGATCAATCGACCCCACTACAAAAAGAAAAGAGCACAGATCAGTTAGTTCTACAGCAACAACAAAATAAGCAGGGATGTCCTGAGCTGATCCCCGGAGCATCCTTATAAAGGCATAGGGTGGATACGTGAAAGAATTTCTTCTTCCACCCCTTGTTGTTGCTCAGGCATTTTTCAATTATCTTCCTCCCCTGTCGGGCTCCTAGAGAAAAGAAGCCGACCACCCCGTGCAACGGGAATGGTCATTAGGTCCACAAGAACTCCTAAAGGGTGAGCTCATACCCAAGGACTTGGGGCCCCCTGTCAAAAACCTCTACCCGTTCGGGGCAAGCTACTTGGGAGCAATCCCGAGGTAGATCAACACATCCAAGGCAAGTGGGTGGAAAGAAAGGTGAAGACCTGTCATGAAGGCGTCCTCATAGAGGGTGACGAAACCTGACTGGAAAAGATGAGCCCCATCGGTGGGTATGGCCAAGGAACAGTGATCAGTAATGTCATATCTATCCCTAATCCATCCCAAGTTAGATAACCAGACTACTGGAAGTCCACTCACAAGAAAAGGTTACGCCGGAACTACCAGAGACCGATGCCTCATTGCCCGACCCCCGCGACCCAAAGGCTACCTGGAGCCCCTAACTCATTTCATCATCAAACACCCGAATGGGAATCCTACCTTCACTGTGGTAGTCTGACGGAGTCAGTGAAGGAGGGTCCAAGTTTGTGTTTGGGGTCTCCGACCTTGACTACTAATCTTCAAATCGAGAAGATGAGTTAAAATCAGAATGACACATTTCTACGGTTCCTACGAAGGGATAAGTGAGTAGCTGATGGCCTAGGTAGGGGTCAGGAACCCCAAACTAAGGTACAGGGGTGGAAGGACCAAGAGCCTATACGGTAAAGTGTACAAGGTCTTCACGGTCAAGTAATACTCGGACAGAACAGTTCTAGGACACCCCGACCTAGTCGATTGCTCTACTAAGGAATAGGAACCGCTTGATCTAAGGAAGAATCTGAACCTAAGGAAAAAGAAATCCCACTCCCTCACAAGTCCAAACGGGTTCCTATTCTCCAACCTCGTTCAGGGATAATAACAAATGAAAAGAAGAAAAATACAATGAATTGTAAGTCTAGAGGGACGAAGACTTACATGAACGAAGTGTAGGAAAGTGCTCGGGAACCTTGACCGAACACTTTTTCTTTGATACCGCTCGGTAGACTCATCCTATGGGTAGCAGAAGTAACGAAAATGCTTATGTGCTACTTTTATAGATTACATGGATAGACCAGGTAGTTTAACGCCAAAACACCAGACAGCTGGCTCCTCGGGCAGCCCAAGTGGCACCTCAAAAGACGTGTACATTAAATATACGATGTGATGGTTCTGTTAGGTTATGACTATCCGGTTGCACTTGTACCGGTCTCATTGATCCTAACCAAACCAACCACTTCTTGACACGTGGCAAGCACCAACCCCAAGCGAGGTAACCGGTTGGTCTAGGCCAGAAGTGACCAAGGTGACCAGTCCGACCCTGAGCAATTTCTTGAGCCGTATCCTAGACAATTTGCTAAAGCTATGCAAATTTCCAACCCTATTCTGATGAAGCGTCACTTTAGCCTTGGAAATGGAGGGCAGCTGATATGTACAAAAATGTCCAGTATTATCAAGTCCCGACCAACAGGTCGGGAATGTCGTACGGGTCGGCTTGTCACGGGCACAGCCCCAGCCACGTCCTATGACGTGATCCAAAAGGTTCCAAACAGTTTCTTACCTGAGCTAGAAGACTAATGGAAAGAGCAGATTCTTTCCTAATCCAATTAGGAAACCCCGACGATTTGTGCTAGTCAATCCCAATCAGATTGTTTTGCATACCTTGTACGAGTAGGTTTCTTACACTATAAAAGAGACCCCTCACCCTCATAGAAGGGGATCACATTCTTATTTTTAGACATACGCATATACCTGGCCAATCTCTAGTAGCTCCGTCTTCTTTGTTGGCACACCAAAGACACCCAATGATTTGATGGTGTACGTGCTCTGATACACACGTGGACGTAGGTCTCTTCATTAACAGGGCTGAACCACATACAAATTCTCTTGTCTACTTCCTCTTATCTCTTACCCAATATTTGACATCATCAGTTTGCATTGAGTCGAGCCACCTAAAAGAAACAACCGCATGTTACGAATCAGTAGCAATAATAATAAAAATTCAAAAAGTGTAAGAAAATAGTTGCTTACGAATCATCCATGTGACCAAACTTCAATTGCAAGCATCAATAATTGCTTATTGATTTGCATTTCAATCCATAATCAATAGGTTGGTCCAAAATTTAAGAAAATGAAGTTCCGCAAGGCTAAGCTATATGAGACATGAAAGATAACAAATTAATCATCCAAGGTTGAACTACAAAGGCCTAGAAAAGAGACTTGAAATTGTTCTTGGACTTGAAACACGACCACTAGGCTTGAAACTCTCCCATGGTGAAAACATGAAATGAACTTGCTGAATCACCAGAAAAAATATTTAAGATTAGCATAAATCAAATTATATGGCTACAATTAAATTATTCTTGGACTTCAAATTATATTGCTGCAAAAAAAATAAAATAAATAAATGCAGTGAATTTTTTTGGTTAAAAAGAAGAAAAAAAAAGTTACAACTATTGAAGCAATTAACTGATCAAGGATAAACTAAACAAAGACTATGGTAAACTAAAAGCAATTAAAATTCCTAAGGTAAATAGAATTCTCAATGAGCTCCAGAAGAATGTTATACAAACAAACAAAAAGTCCAAAATCAGCCACCAATGAATGTAACTCATGAGTCATGACATCAACTCTCTTGTTGTTTGGGGCTGATCGGGGACTGTTTAGGTGCTGACAATTTTGAGAGGGTATAACCATTTTGATAATTAGCATTATTCAATCCCCATTTACACATACTTAAATCTGTGGAGTCCTTAATTTTCATTAAACTAAGCCTAAGACAGAGTGGAAAAAATTGCTGGATTTTGAAGATTTTGTATAGATCCAATCGAAATGCATACACACACACACACACACACACGTATACATAGAGAAAGAGAAAGTGAGGGAGAGGGAGAAATAGGGCTAAATAAAAAATATATTTATATATATGCACACACACACACATATACATACATATGTACTTGAGAAGACAGGGAAGATCAGTTCTGAGTAGAGTAGATCCAACGGAGTAGCAGCCGCAGAGAAGTAGCAGTAGCGGATGTAATATGAGAGGGAGAGAGAGAGAGTGAAAAAAAAAGAGGCATAACCAGCGGAGAGAGAGGGGCGTTCATTGGAGAGGGAGAAGATGAGGGGACGACGCCTAGAGAGAGAGAGAGAGAGAGAGAGAGAGAGAGAGAGAGAGAGAGAGAGAGAGAAATATGTAGACCGGATCTGGTTTGTGCAGAACAGAAAAGAAAGGGAGACCCATTTGCTTATTGTTGAGCAGCAATCCATCTTCATAGCCAAAATTTCTGGATTTCTGATTCTGTCATTGCTCTCTCTCTCTCTCTCTCTCTCTCTCTCTCTCTCTCTCTGTGTGTGTGTGTGTGGTGGATGACTAGATGAGAATGAGGAGAAGAGTATCGATGGAGGTTAGGGTCTGAAAGTTGGAAATGAAGAGTAATTCTTTGGAATGATTTAGGTTGGTTTTTTTAGATTTGTGATTTATTTATAAATTTGGCACCGCGTTCTAACTTTAAAACCATTTATGTCGTTTATTGAAAAATTGACATAAAAACTCTCTGTGTATGAAAAAATGACATAAATACCTAATTTTTTGACATTTTTTTAACAACCGGCATAAATACTTACGTTTTTATGTCACTTTTTTAAAAATTTTGAAATAAATATGTAAAAACTGATATAAAAAGCACGCGTAAAAAATAATTATGTCGCTCAAAATATAAGTGACATAAAAACAATTATGAAAGTAACATACATAGCATTTTTTCTTGTAGTGTGAGGAATATCCGCCCCAAGTTGCATAGCCTGTAATTTTTGATTCCAATTTCACGTAAAGAAATTGCTTTTTTTCTATCAAAAAAAAATAAAATAATGAATGGATAGTTGTCCCAACCGTAATTTTGTGAGTGACTTTAGGAACCGGCTCTACCGGTCTAGAAATGGTATTTATGAAACCATGGTGGTTTCAATTTCAATGGATAAGATTTTGTCTTGCTTTTCGAGATTCTCATTGAATGGTCAAGATTGACCCCCACACTCTTTCTCTCTCTTGCAAGTATGGTGCAGGCAGAACACTATGAGAGCACCAAAGAAGGACCTCATTTTATCCAAAGGTAATGCTAGACTCACACCCATTCATCCACACCCTGATGTGGATCAATGAAAAGAGGAGAGAGACTGTGAATAGATGGGTGTGAGATTTGAGTATAGATGAATGGTCTTAGGAGATTAGGGTCCCTCTCATCTCTTGATTGGTCCACATCAAAGTGTGAATAGATGGGTGTGAGATTTGAGTATAGGTCCAGCAAAACCCTTATCCAAATGGACCATATCACGTCCACATTTCCTTCAAAGTCTCTGAAACACTAGTAGGGAACCAAAAACGGAAATCGCAGGACCTTGTAGCTACTTTAATTACTACGTGTGTGTATGGTGGTGATAAGTACAATGCCTGCAAAGATTTGGTTTGGACTGTTTGATGAGCATGTGCCTCTCGTGCATGAAACTGTTGATTGAAAAAAGGTGGTTGAAGCTCTCATGATATACAAATACAAGTCTCTCTTGGTTCAATCAAATGTCAAATATGTTTATAAAGGGTCTAGATGTTACAAATGGATGAAGTGTTTGGTAAGTCTGCCTTTTGGATTAATTAATCAAAGATCATCATATATAAGACGATGAATAATGCAATGTTTTTCAAATTAATTTTGTTAGAATATTATAGTCCCAGTTTATTTTGGTTTGTATTACAATGTACATTATGTCTAGATTCGTTGTGTATTACTCTTGTACTCTCTTTTGTATTTCTCATTTTTATACTTAAGGTTTTCTCCTATCGTATATAACATTAAAGATAAATACACATTATTCCACACTTTTCCATACCCAATAATCCTAGCCCTTAATTCCAATGGACCACATATGCTCCCGCATTGGACCCATGTGAACTCTACATGAGATCTACTGAAATCAAAGGCCACGATTATTTGGTGTGGAACAGTTTGAGGAATTGTGTGTGTATCATTACTCCCTATATGAAGGGAATCTATGATAATATTTGACACACAACTCAATAATATGTTTTGGTAATATTCTCTCAACTCTCTCTCTAATACTTTAATATCGTATCAGAGTCATTATTTTACTGGTTTGAATCCTAGGCCTCAAGAGTAAAGTACACTTTGTGGTTGCTATTACTAGTAGACCTTCTACATCAGAAATACTTCTAGTGATAACCACTTCATAGTGGCCAACCTCGGCGGGTGACACACCGCTGCCCGCTGGACCACTAACTGACCGCTTCTGTCACCCGGAGACCATCTCTCCGTCCGGCTCCCTCCATTGCCGGACCAACAACCACCTATTACCTTCGACCGTTCGGCCTCTCCGTCGGACTTGCGACTGGGCTGACCTCCGTCCACTACCTCCTCAGCCCTTCCTCCTCCGTCCACTATCTTCTTTGCTATCTAGCTCCTTTTGCCACCGGACCACAAACTACCAACCACCTCCTACCATCTGGCTCCTCCTTCGGACCTCCAACTGCCCAATCCTTTGCCTCCACCACTAGCCGCCTCCTCTACATGGTTGTTACCATCGCCTATGCTCAGTCCAACCCGACGTTATCATGTCGGTGTTTTCCGGTTCAGTTCCAGTCAGTGCTTCCATTGTTGGTTCTCTTAGCCCAACTCGACGCTATCATGCTGGTGTTTTCTGGTCTGGTTCTTACTTCTTATCAGCACCCTCTTTGTTTGGATCGCCCAGTCTTGCCTTGGGGGGGGGGGGGGGGGGGGGGGGGGGGGGGCTTAACTGTATTTTTTTCTAGGGTATATTCTAAATATTTCAAAACTTTGGGGGGGAGGGGGGCAAGTGCATCCGCTGGTCGTTCTTTTACCTAAAATCGCCGCATCACGAAATATATGTGTAGTAGAATGTAATTGATGAGGTTCAAACATCATATAAGTGTGATTTTATTTTAATAGTGTATAGAATGACACAACAAAATATGGGGGCACTACACATTCCCACTACGTTAAACACATAAATCGATTGTGAAATAGAAGATCGAAGTGTGTTTGAACCTTGTCAAATTACAATAATTTTGACTCAACTCTTTTTTTTTTTCTTTTTTCTTTTTTTTCGTGTGGTCAATTTAGAAAATAATAAGTTTCAAAGCATTTAAATATTGTGTATATAATTGTGTTCTTCCCAAACTTCAGTGGATTCAAATGTAATATGTAGCCCCGTCCTTGGCAATGTCTTACTCTAACCATTTTTTGCACTAAAAGGGATAAAGCATAACACATTTTTTATCCTCATGCGATAAGTGAAATTATGTCAGACTTATGGCACTTCTTGTTCTAAAACAAAACCTAGAGGGGGTAAGTATAATTTAACTTTTTTTAACCCATCCTACTGATATATCTTTTCACTTTTTTATATACTCTTCCGTCCCAAATTAATGGATTCTATTTTAAATTTCAATTATTTAAAAAAGTTATTGAGTTGTAATTTGTAAACATTTTCATATTTTTACTGCTTTTTTGTTTAAGTTAAAAATTCGATCTAGTGTCACATGTATTATGAAAAGTGAGAATAATTGATAAATATTAAAGTACATTGGCTTTTCGAATAAAACTCTTAAAATATACTCGTAATAAAGAATTCTTTAATAGGGAGAGAAGAAGAGTATGCAATTAGTTATTATATACACCTTAATTCATTGTGAATTGCAGTAACTATTGAACCACAAATATCGTCAATCGTGAGAGTGGCCCAAACCCATGAGTAAAATGAAGTTCTAATTGGAAGAGACATTCCAATAAATTCACAAGGGCTAGCATGGAGTTTTCCACATTCTTGTATGAGTTTCCAATTAAGGAAGAAAAGAACACCTTTAAGAGATTTAAAGAGAGGACGTCCTCTCCATAGAATTTTCATATATATATATATATATATATATATATACATAAATGAGATCAAATAATTAAATAAGACCCCATATTAAAGATTGTCTACCATTTAATAAATTTTTTTTTTGACATCCATATGGTAGTCATATTGAAAATCGACAAGACATTAGTAATTTTAATTCTATAATCGGGCGAGAAAAAAAAGACTGAAACACAGGCTCTTTATGATCACCTAAAGAGAATAAGCGTTGGGGAAGAGACAAGTTCGGCTTCCCTTTCCATTTCAGAATCATTTTCCTTTCTCTTCTCTTCAACAATGGAATTTGAAGGAATTGATATATTAAGATCCAAGCTCAAATCAGGCAAGCCACGAGCCTCCTTGTCCTCTAAGCTACTTTGAGTCCTATTGCATTTCGAAGAATATGAATTTGCACCACCAGAGGCATTGGGATTTTGTGGGTCATGAGATTGAACATTTTGATTCAGCCTATGATTATTTGGATCTATACCCATATTTAAAAGCTTTCTTCTCAAATGGGAGTTCCAATAGTTCTTCACTTCGTTGTCTGTTCTTCCCGGTAATCTCCCAGCTATAAGTGACCACCTAAACACATTTATTTTGGCCACTCAAAATTAGTTCATATGTGAAATGTATTTAATTAAAAATAACTTATATGGAAAAGTATACATAATGATATATTTCATCTGAGTACTTTATTAGTGAAACGGATCTATAAATTCAAATATTTTATGAATATAAATTTCTCATATAAGAGTCCATGGCCTTATCTAACAAATCTCTTAAATTAGTTATTTGTCAAATCAACATATATAACATCAATTGATTCTCACAAAAACTCTGTAGTGAGACTTGGATTGAACCTGGATCCATAGAAAACTTTCTCACATAGACCCCTTTAGGATCAATTTGGGAATGCTTATAATAGAATCTGGCTCAGTACCAATCTTACTTTCTATCTCGGTTTTGTTTGTTTGTTTGTTTTTTTTTTTTTTTCTTTTTCATTTTTAAGAATCAAGTTTATGTTGGATTGGCAAATAATTAATTCTATGAAAGATCTTACGGCATGTTTGGGAATGCTTAAAATAGGACTAATATCAGATCAAGTCTCACTTTTTGTCTATTATTGTTTGTGAGAACCACAAAGAACTAGTTTTAAAAGAGTTGTTAGATTGAGAACGGACTTCTACGTTTAAAATGAGCACTTACCGCATACTTAAAAATTTATAGAATTGAATCATTTATAAACTACATAATCGATTCTTTGGTAAGGTTCTTTGGTAAGGATCTATCTGCTAGAAATAGACATTCACCAAACGTTTGAATTTAATAGTTCAAATCAATGGATCATTATTTATCGTCCCAAATAACTCCTTAGTTATGCTATTTATGTGGAAATTGCGTGCCACAAAGTTACAAGGAGGCTCACCGGTTGCCTAGGAGTGCATGAAGCCTGATGATAAGATCTTCTTCATCTTCGGCAAAGTTTCCTCTTTTGAGATCTGGCCTTAGATAATTTATCCATCTAAATCTACAACTCTTACTGCAACGAAGTAAGCCTGATACAAAAGTGTCTTTTTTTTTTTAGGAACAAAAACTGAAAAAAAATAAAACCATTGATTTGTGATAGTTCTAGACTGTTTTTCTTTCGTAGTTTTTTAACATTATGCAAAATTGTATAATTTAATAAATTTCCACTTGAATACATACATGTTTCTCATGGATAATTAGTGGTTTAACAAAGAAAATAGTCAGAAAAATCAGGAGAAAAAAGAAAAATATAGTGCGTACATACACCTGCTTATTTTATTTAGGAATCCCTTATGGAATTTTTGAATTTTGTGAGACACATTCCTTTCGTTTTTTCTAGCTTACAATAATATTTTGAAGTTTTCAACTATTAATTTTATTTAAATATAGAGAAAAACACAAAGAAAATAATTTCATTTCTCGTTTTGCATTCATTTTCTTATCCCTCGAGAAATCCACGAACCAAACAAAGCCATAGTGACATGTCAAGCCGGTGCAACATTTTTTATTTTTAGGAAAACAAAATGGAATAAAATAGTCCATTGTGTATGTTGGTTCTACAGTAATTATTCACGTACAGTTTGTGATCACATGTATGGTTGAGCTATGTACAAACCTGCAGCCTGAGGTAGGTTGCGCCAACAACCTTGCCCATATGTGTTTATGTAGTCTATGAGCTTCTGATCTTCTTGCTTGGACCATGCTCCTTTGTTTGTGTCTTGCTTCTCAAAGCAAGGTTTCCTCATTGTGTTGCAACTCTAACTCTTTCAGAGTTTATATACGTACGTGTGGATATATACATATATATATATATAAAGAGAGAGAGAGAGAGAGAGAGAGAGAGAGAGAGAAGAGGAATGCAAGAACTGAAGGAGGAATTGGGTATGAGCAATGGATTATATTATGGTGAAGAGAAGGTTGACTTGGACTGGTGGGTCGTCTGCCCGTGGGTGATTATTTTACTTAGATATAAGAGAGAAGGTGGCAATGGTTGCTGTGGTGGAGTTAGGAATGCATATTTGGGGGTTAAGTTTATACCATTTGGTCTACTGAAAAATAGGCTTCACTCTACATTTATTTACTCCTATATAAAATAAAAATAAAATTATCTTTTATTCTGTGACGTTTTCTTTCCGTTTCGAGAGTTGAGAGTTTTGTGCTTTGTAATTCCTATAGTGTATAAATGGTTTGATGTCCCTGTCTCTTGACTATTTTTAAAATTACACCCCTACGTGCATAGCATCACCTTTTTTATTCAATAAGAAGTGATCCCTGATGTTAATTTGTAAAGGTTGGATTGATGGTAAAATAATTTGAGTTGGGCTAAACATAGAATTGAAAAAAAAAAATGCATTTACCCAAATATTTAAGTTCGATCTGATTGATTATGATTCATGTATTATATTTCAACTTCTTATTTAAATATCAAGAATTAACTAATACTTTGGGATGAGTTTGATTACAATTATTGTTACATACGTAAAATAAAAGTAGTAAAATGTAGAGGAGTCAATATATAAATTAATTTTGATTTTTTACAATTACATATACATAAATGATATATTTGGGTTTGTTATAGTTGCCGTTATGTGGAAAAATTACTCAACAAGAGCGTCACACCATTTTAGTAATGCACAATTCTTCGGTGATCGTTCGTGGAAGTAGTTGTCCAAGGACGGACCTACTCTTACCCTTCATTTAGTAATGCACAATTATTCACCATTTTAGTAATGCACAATTCTTCACCCTTCATTTATTTTGTAATAATTTTTCTACAGAGATTAGGGATCTTCCATGGAAATTATGGAATACACTTTAATACACTTTTAGCACCTTTATGCAAAAATATTGTAATTTTGTATCAAATATATATAGTAACTTTCAAAACCATTTTGTTTCTGAAAAAAAAAAAAAAAAAAAAAAAAAAACCACCTTATTTTTAAAAATCAAATTTTTTTTAAATGTTACTACACATTGTCACCAAAATCACAATATTTTGAGCACCAAAATCATTAGAATATATATGTCACGTCCCAGAACAGCAAAAATGGAGGGGGAAAAAATCTTTTTTGAGTCCATAGGCAATGATTGGTAAAGTTACTGAATTGTCCACACCACGCAGTTCTAAATAATAGATAATTAATAATATAACAGTAATAGAAACCAAAGCGGTTGTAATATACAATCCCTAATTTATTACATCAGAGTTCCAAAAGCGGAATACCTAAAGTCTGAAGGTAACATATGTCTTATTACAAAACATTATAATAAAACAAGAATAGAAAATAGAAACTAATTTATATTCTAATCTTCAGATAGCATAGATGCAGTCATCAACATAATATAGTCTTGCCCGGCACCTCCATCCTCAGTAGGTCCACCCTCAACATAGCCTTCCTCCGGGTAGTAGTCATCATCATACTGGACATCACCTATAGCATTATAAACAGGATATATAGGCTGGACAAGGAATGTCCAGGCATGAATGCCGCCAGCTTACTGAAAGCTGAGTGTGATAAAACTAACCCAGTATCATAGGTATAATGTACTTACAAGTTAGGAAGGACATAGAATATAATTCTACTAATAATATCTTTCTCTTTATTCAAACTCTCAATACTCGATTACTCACGTCTTGTATACGATTACTACAACATCCAACCTATAGATGAACAAACTAGATTGCAATACCCCTGGATACATCAATGCTCTATCCACCGCCTTTTAGAACATATTCACAGTTCTCCACATGTCATGAATATCACGTCAGTTCATCCCTCGCCTTTTAAAACATATGAACAGTCCATCACATATCAGGGATTTAACGCTTTGAGTTAAGACACAACAGTTCTGACGTCTACCAGTAATCCCGGTCTACCCCTTTTTATGACACATCCACCGCCTTTTAGGACATATCATTAGATTACCATCTATCTTAGGACTATTGGTCCAGTCCACCGCATTTTAAAACATAAAAAATAGTCCACTGCCTTTTAGGACATATGATTAACCAACGTCCATCCCCGTAATCATCCCAGAACTTATCAAACCTACTTAACGTTTCACTATTTCTGATACATGGCATTCCCATGTGGCCTGACTACTCTAATTAATTAGAATCGATACTTAGCTGGCGTTTTGAACCTGGATACGTTACTCGAAATGTTATCTTACTCTCGCGTCGCATTATCTCGTTAATCAACAATATCGTGTAATGAGAGCATAAAGTCAGTATTTAAACAACTAAGAAGTTTATGTTATAAACAACAGAGAATATCAACATTCTGTAAATATCAATCGATTGAGACAAGGGTTAAATTGATTGGGGTAAAAGATAATTTCAATCATTTGAAGTCATTTTCAATCGATTGATCAAGAAGTAAGGTCAATCGATTGAATTCATTTTCAATCGATTGATAAAAGTTCAATCGATTAAAATAGTCATCTTCCCCAGAAACTAGGTAGTGACTGACTGAACTTCTGCCAGGACTTAGTCATTTAGGGCCCATTCCTTTACGTCTAAAACTCATAAAAACACTACTCCTAACTACTGAGTGAGTTTAGAACTCACCAAAGTGATCACGGTGTTGTTTGGTGAGTTTGGTCCTCCAATGACGATCTCTTTCTCTTTCCTCTTCCTTCTCTCTGTCTCCATCTCTTTCTGTCTTTCCCTCTTCTTCTTCTTCTTCTTCTTCTTCTTCTGCCCTTCTTCTCTCTCTCTCTCTCTCTCTCTCTCTCTCTCTCAGTGTATATATTTATATATGTATGGTATGTGTGTGTATATATGTATGAGTGAGAGTATATGTATATATAAATATCTCTCTCTCTAACTGTCTAAACCCTCACGCGCGCGTGCACACACACACACACGAATGAACATTTATATAAGGAGGGAGAGGTCGGGTGAAGGTGGCAGTTTCTATAAAATCTGGGGGATAAGGTTGATACATCTTTCAATCGATTGATAACATGTGGCAATGTTTCAATCGATTAGCAAGGGTTCAATCCATTGAAATAGGATGCAATCATTGCATTTATGTCAATAACATGTCGATAGAGTTTCAATCGATGGAAGTAGGTTCAATCGATTCAAAGACATTCAATCGATTGAAAAAGACACTATTCAATTGATTGAGATGTGGCCAATCGATTGGAAAAGAAATTACAAAGATTACTAAGGCAAATCATACCCTATCTCATTTTATTGCTATACCTCCAAATATTGGGTATTATAATATGTTACTTCCAAAACCACTAGGATGTATCCTAGAATATTTGGAGGAAACACGCGGGGATTCTCCTGTGGCATCGACATCTCGGGGTTCAGGTGACGAGGGGTCTATACCGAACAGCCCCGGGGTCGTCTTCTCTTGCGAATCCATAGTTAGTATCCTGCGCGGCCCTGACTTGGATCGGATCAGGGATAGGTATGAGCTTCCCGGCCCCTTTTCTCTTGTCGTTTACGATGGCAGAGCTCACTTCCACAAGTCGGGCTTCGTCACTCTGTATAAGGATGCCTTTATGGCAGGCCTTTGCTTGCCTCTTCACCCAGTCGCCCGGGACGCGCTCATCTACCTCGGGATCTCTCCCGGGCAGCTCGCCTCGAATGGCTGGCGATATCTGATGGGGTGCATATCCATGTGGCCCCAAGTCCTCGGGTATGAGCTTACCTTGCAGGAGTTTTTCTGGACTCACCGGCCCTTCAAAGTCCACGGGGAGTCCGATTTCTTCTCGCTCAGGGCCAGGCAGGGGCGGAAGATAATTATCAACTGCCCGAGCAATAATAAAGGATAGAAAAAGAAATTCTTCTAAGTGTCCACCCTGGGGCTATGTGAGAAGGAGCCGGGTATTCTGTTGAGGACCTCCTGGGCGGGGGAGCTAAGGAGTAAGCCCGACCACTCTCTCTTTCCTACTAAGTCTCTTTATCTTGCCATGACTAACGCGTTGGTGCATTTGTCTTGTAGTGGGAGCAGTTGACTCGCCAAGTCTTCCCGACGAGCTTCAAGCGAGGATCCTCTCTCTGGTGGAGGACCCGACTGATGTTAATAAGGTGTTGACTCGGTCGGGAAGCCCAAAAACCTCTTACAAGCCCCAGAACTTCACAGCTCCTGTCCTCCCGGCGATCATCCCTGGTAAACACCATTTCTTGACCACCCGGTTTTCTTTTATTTGGTACTTTACTGAACTGACAGGCTCCCTGGTTTTGCAAAAATGGCCCCCAAGAGCGCAGCAGCTCTGAAGAACAAGGAAGCGGCCTTGATGGCCCGGGATGGCTAGAAAAGGAAGAGACCGGACCCCACTGAGGGTCAGCCCTTCGAGAGGATATCCTGGGGGATCTCCATCTGGGCTGAGAAGGAAGCAGCTACTTCTACGCCCGTTGTAACAATTGATGCACCACCACCATCTCCTCCTGCTAGCAAACCGTCCTGGGTCTCCCCCCCGAGCATAGAGGAGACCGCTCGCGTGGGCCCCTCTGCTAGGCCTGGGGTTGAGACGGCGAACGACGTCCACGGAAGGGTACGACCAGGGCTGTTATAGAGTCAAATCGACAAGTGCACTCTGCTAAGCCCCGAGGCCATCATTGGTTGGCTGTACAGCATCAGCCACATGGTAAGTCTCTTTGCAACATAAACCTTAACCTTTTTTCCTTGCGTGTACTGACATTGCCTTGTTCTTGCAGATTGGCTGTATTGCGGCCGGGGCTGAGACCATCCTTCCCGGCGTTGCTGAGCGGTTGGCTGCTGCAGAGGCCAACCTTTCTGCGGAGAAGGCTGCTCGGGAGTCCGCAGAGTTTGCCCTTACCGTGGAAGAAGAAAAATCTCAGGCAACTAAACTGGAGCTTGGGCAGAAGCCTGATTACGTTGTTCTCAAATATGCTCTTAGATGGAAGTGGCATGCTTATAAGACAGTTAAGAGTGAGTTATCATTTGAGATGGGTTCTTAGGTTACGGAACTTGTATTGAGTCCTTGTTCTCAATCGATAATGTCAGAATGTGTATGCTAATTAATTTGCTTTGTGCCCAAAGTTTGTCTCGAAGGTGTCGCTTGTTGAATTTACTTATCTCTTTGTTACTTGCAACTCTTTCTACTGGCAAAAATGTCGCCGAATATTTTGAGTTGCTCTTTAAGATGATAGATTCAGAAGATGCTCGTCTTTTCTTGACTGTTAGTGGATGCATGGCTACAATATGTAAGTTAATTACGCAATACGTGGGTAATGTTGAATCACTGGAGAGGAGCCTGCACATCTCATAGGGCTTTATGTTGGAACTTCAAGCCCATAAAAGCTCTGAAGTGTGAGATCGAGCATAAAACATTTGCTTTCCATCAAAGCTAAATTTAATTCTGAAAGGTTGCTTTGCGGAATAGACTTGAAAATAGTATATACAATTTTCCTGGGGAGTGTCTATTTGTTTAAATTTAAAGTGCTAATTTGAGAACAATCCTTTGTACGATTAACAAACACAGTTTTTTGTTGGATAACTATGCACAAAATCCATTATTAGTTCTTCTTGCATGATGATTAATATTTATGTTGCCTTTGCATTTGTCTGTTTTGTTTATAATCACACATAGATCCAGTATTGAACTGATTGTTCACTCACAATTATATTTCACCTGTGTATGCAGTTTATCTTGGAGCAACTCTGTAATCTTATCTATCCATCAAAGCCAGAGTCTGTATATCTTTTGGTTCTTAACAAAGCACACACACAAGAAGGGTTCATCAGGGGATCAATGACCAAATCCTTATTCTAGTGCTGAGATTGGTCCATTGATGCATGATGTTAAAAACAAAATTTGCCACCAATTGGATCTGTTAGGTCTTCTTGAGGATGACTATGGGATGGAGTTTTGCTAGTTGCTGGAAATAACATCTCTCTCGATTTGAGCGTTGCTCAAGTTTATGAACAAGTATGGAAAAAATCAAACTGTCAGTCTTCAAATGCAACTGGCAGCACTACATTGCTATCCTCCAATGCTGTTTCATCAGCCAGGGATTGTCCTCCAATGGCAATAACCTACCGGCTTTAGGTTTGTTTATTCTATTTTTAATTTAGAAGTTTTGTATTGGGTTCTCCTCATTGGTAAGAGCAATATTCTTCCAAGACTACTAGATATTTCTGCTTCTGGTACCTTTTGCTTAAACAATTTTCCAAATTTATGACTCTTTTTCAATCTATTCCTTAAATGGGAAGTCAAAAAATTATATTGGCTATTCCTTCAATATTTTGTTAATCATTATTAACTTTTGATTGCAACCTGATACGAATTCAAGAATGATATACCCTGCATGTATGCACAAACTTTTACATTGTTCAGTTATTTTTGGTGGTCCTTGATATTGAATAATGGAGTTTTACCTCTCTATTATGAGTGGTGCTAATGACTATTTTGGTGCATAAATGCTTCATCAGATTTGCTTCAAACTATGGAAAGTCAGGGTGAGAAAGGTATGGAAAGTACAAGAAACTCTATGAGCTCTATCCTTTGTTATTATCTTGTTTTAATGTTGTAACATAAGTTGCTATTTCTATTAACTTTTGCTCATTAATATGATTCTATTTTTTCCCTTTTATTTTTTTCCTCGAATTATCAGGACGAAATTGTTGCGAAGCCTTAGAGTCATCTTCTGAGGTCTTCAATGCAGCTAATAAGCAGGAAGTTAGCTCTTAGGTATGGCTTTCAATCAAAATTTAGAGGATTTAGTGCTCTATTGTCAACTGCATATTAAAGTTGAGGATAACCAACCGCATATTAAAGTTGAGGATAACTTGGATAAATCATTTTAAAAGTCATGGTTTACTATTCTGTATTCGCCAATTCGGTTTCATATGAATCTGCAAGCTTGCTTATAAATATCACATATTACTATGATTTTTGGACATAGTGGTTGCTATAAAATATCATCTAGCCAGGTGAATGTAGATGCTTTCAATACCCAATCATATGTTTTATGTTGCTATTGACACAATTTATGAATAGCAGCCCACATCAGCCCTACCCCAACCAAAATTTAAGTGAGATGGAACTGTAGGAATAATAACATAAAAGAACATTACAATGGAGTTCTACTTTATCACTTATTTCTTTTTTCATGTTAACTCAAAAGTTTATTGGTTGTCCAAATTGCATCTCAAATACCATGTCCCTGCGCATGATATTGCAACTAATATTTGTCAACTTCTTTACATTTAGAACTGTACCCTTTAGATCTTTGGATATATTTGAACCCCCTTGAACTTTCAGCAGAATCAATAAATAGTTTGCTCTGCTTGATTGCATTCAGTTTATCTAGAAGTGTCAAACTAATGACCTTTTCTGTTATGTCACCTGTTGCTAAAAAAGCTTAAGTTGTTAGAGAATGGGCCGAAACATAAATTCAGTTTCATAAATAATAGGATTCTTGCTAACAATAAATCTACTTAAAATATCTGCTAAGGCATTATCTTTACCTTTGATATGTTCAAAATTGACTTTATATCTATTATTATGACTCTATCCACAAAATTCAACCATCTTCTATGGTTGCATCTGCTGATGTTTTGGAGCATTCCTTGTGATTTTGTATTCAGATTTTGGAAGGTGTAATTAAGTACAGGTGGAATGCATTGCCCGTTGAACAGCGAGATGGGATGAAAAACTATATTTCGGATGTCATTGTAAAGGTATCTAATAGCTACTTTTTCTACAGATTCTGTACATTGATCCATTTGTTCCCGTCCATCTTGAATTCCAATTTAACTGAAATCCCTACATAAAAAATTTAAAACAAACTTTGGTGATTATGATGTCAATTCCTAATCATAGAAGTCTACTAAACTAAAAATCCCAAACCAAAATCAAGGTGAATGTTAGATTAATGGATGTCAATTCCTAATCATAGAAGTGTACTAAAAAAGGGGGAAAAATTAATTTCAGGTCCAACGTGAGTCAATTTTTCTTCTTTTGAGGCCACTAACCATATAGTAGTTGTGAAGAAAAAAAATACTTTAATGTTGTTATTTTTTTAGTACTTTTTTTATAACACTTTAATGTTTTTATTAAATTGTACTATTGTAGGACTTTTGATTTATAGACGGACCAAAAAAAATGGCATACCAAATTTATTAAAACTTTATCAAAAAATCACTTGAGCAAAAGTACTGCACCGATTGAAAAATGGGAATGAACAATGGATAAATTTTGTTTTTAGTAATATATGGTTGGAAGGAAATTGTTTATTTTCCTTGATCCTTAAATTAATCTTTCTTGGTAATATGAATTTCATCTCACTAAGAGAGTTTCAGCATCCTCAAGATATGTGCAAAGCGGGGGTATTTGTAAAATACAACCGCGCTAAAAGGAAGAATTGTATTAGTTTTTATCACAACTTCCCGTTTTATCTGCAATTTGCATTACAAGGCTAATTTTTATACATGATGATTAATCTATGATAAGTTGTATTGTTTTAGCTGTTGTTTGTGCAGATCACTGCTGTGTGGACTAAACAGATGAACATCAGGATAAATGGAATGCTGGAATGAAAACAAAAGAAGTCAAAGCTGAAAAGTGGAGTTCGATCGATCTAAGACTGTTCGATCGATCGAGCGTTCAATCGCTTGAAGAGTGTTGAAGCGCTTGAGGCTTAAGGGTTCGATCGATCGAGAGCAGTTCGATCGATCGAACGGGTTCCAGTAACATTTGCGTGCGCAGCAGATGCGGGTTTTAACCCTAGTTTCTTAGGTTTTATTATATATAGGTGTATTGTACACGTCCAGGAAGAGGTCGAATTACATTTTTACAGTTTATTTAGAGAGAGAGATAGAGGTTTGTGTTTGGTTTTGTAGGTTTTTTCATTGAAGTATCATTTGTGAACCGGATTTCTTAAGCTTAATACGAGTATTCGTCATTCCAGGTTATATATTTATTGTTTATTCATATCCTGCACTTGGTAGTCGTAGTTTAATCGCTTATCTTATAGTGTTGCATGCTAAATATTTATAAAACCATAGTTTTTAGATTTTTCATGAAAAACTCGCAACCAACAAGGTGTTAATGTTTTCTTACGTTAAATATCAATCTGTGACACTCCAGACGATGTCTGAGTAGTCCCAGGTTGGGAGAACACGATGAAACAGTGATCTCCAGCCTCTGCCATGCAGCAGAATAATCGCTGTGTTCGATCGATTGGAGGTAGTTCGATCGATCGAACCAGAGACAGTCAAGCGATCGAAGTCAGTTCGATCGATTGAGGGATGAAGGTCTTCGATCGATCGAAAGCGCGTCGATCGATCGAACTCCCTGATTCTTGAGGATGTTCCCTGCAGTATTCCAGGACCTTTTGTTTTAAGATTTGTTATCATTCTGTCCCAAATAAATGCTCAGTTTGTCAAAACAGTTTTAAAATTAAGGCCCTAAGGCATTTTCTTTCAATACATTTTGCAAACCATCTTCAATGCTAACACCATTGAGGATGCGAGTCTTAACTATTGGATTAAACCGCTTTCACGTATTTTAACTTAATGGTGATGATATGGTCCCGGTCATGAAAGGGCCATGGATTCTTTATCTTTAGAGGAATACGGAAAACTGTGGGTAATGTACTCCGTTGTGCTTCAAGGCAAATGCATGGTAGATAGCTAGATTACTGTGGATTCGTGTAATCCCAACACTTTCTTTTTAAAGTTAAACATCCTAATTTAGAGTACTATTTTAATTAGCTAGCTAGATCGTTAAGTTAATTTTAATTATCTTCAGTAGTAATCTTAGTTTGTGGAACTTTGTGTTCCGCATCATCGTTCAAACTTATTCATTTTATTTTGCTTTCTTTTAGAGGATAGTCTAATTCAATAGGTCAACACCTTCCCTGTGGGATCGACCTGGTCTTACCAGTTACTACTTGCACGTCTACCTACACTTGGGTATTGCACAAGAGCGCACAAGATTTTTCGCGTGTCAATATGTCTTAAACCCATCATTGCCCAAAAATGGCAAGGAAGATTGTTATTTAGTGCTGCATATTTGCAGTTTGTGGGTCATTTGCTTGAGCCAATCAGAATTCATTATTTCTATTCTTTTCTTCAAATTGGTTTCTTCATATCATGGAGACGGGGACCATCATGTTGGATGGAAGGAAAGAATTTGATAATTGCAGAGAGCCAAGGGGCTGTTTGGGAAGCCAAAGCACCGATTCTGTGGTTTCTAAATGAATTGGTTCATCAAATTCAACTGTTTGGTGAATGCCTATATTGCAAAGTATGTGCCCGGTCTATTATTTAAAACTGGTTCTTTGTCAAACAAACATAGCCTTTGTTCCCATTAAAAAGATATAGAAAGACTGAGATTGAGACTGAACCAGATCCTATTCAATGCATTGTCGAACAATCCCTAATATTTTCTCTCTCCCTTCCCATATTGGAATCACTCTTGACAGTTTGTTTTACATAATCTTTTACTATAGTACTTTCTTAAATTGGGGGCAAAGATTAAATTGATAAAAAAGTATTTCATTTTCCCATAGGTGGCAAGATTACGGCTTCAGTTGCAGAAGGAGAGAGAGTTGAGGACAGTGCTGGAGTTTGGGCTTAAAATGTCTAAAGGGCCGTTACCTGTCTCATCTACTATCGATGAAAAGGTAAGTCCACCTCACAATCACTGGCATAATTGGTTGACAGTACAGTAAATTTTAACTTGTGAATTACCAAAGATGAAGGCTGAGCTTGAGGAAATTGCTCAAGTGGAGGAAGATGTCAGCAATTTGAAGCAGAAGGCTGATGATCTCGGGGCACAACTTAATCAACAACGTGAAAAAAACTATGGGTTTGTGCATAACATATGCAAGCAACCCCAGCAAACCCCAAATCATCAAGCAAAATTGTAAGCTCTCTTATGATTAGTTTGGTATGAGAATAACTTTTTTTTCGTAGTAAAAGTATCATTATTGGTGTATCTTATGAATTGAGAAATATGCCGTAAGAGGGGTAGAGATGGAGATAGAAAGCAGAAGCAAGTAAGACTTTCTATTGTTAAAAAGGTAATAAATTGTATTAGAATGCCTCTTTTATGTAAGTTAATAATGAAGGGGATTTACAATTCGTGAGAGTGCATTCCAAAAACAACGTTACACATGTGCTTCATCTCCCCGCCTCAACACAATTGCAAGCATACTCCTATTGAGTTGGGAGGGGGGGGGGTATCTTTTATGCTTACAAGCTGTCACTGACATAATACGTGACTGAGTAATGTTTACATTTACCTGTTCGAGTAGTTGCTCATGCATGGAGAGCTTACGGGCTGCTCATCCTTTGATGTTTTGTTCTCACGTTTCATTTCTCATGCTTATTCACCCCTTAATTTGGACACAGAAAGAATAAACAGAAGGAAGTTGAAGTTAATGCTACTCATACCGTTGAAGTTGCGACAATAAGTAAGGTATGTACTCTCTTGTCTCTAAGGTTCATTGTTAAACGACATAACTTCCTTGAACCTTTTGAGATTAGTGTTGAGATTGTGTCGGCGGACATAAGATAGATAAGCAGAATTCTGAACCTAAACTATAGTTTGGATGATTTGCATACATTACTTATGTTACACGTTGCCTAAATCAATTGGTAATGTGAGCCCAACCAAGTTGAGCCTGGAATTAATGTTGATACTTTCATTTAGACTCATTAGATTCCGTAGTAGGTTCATTCACACAATATCTTGAATGACCATTTAGCAGGGATGAAAGTCGGTCTTAGTGACCGACGGTGCCGAGTGGAAGGGCCGTCGCTCAACGAATAAAATTTACTCTAGGGATGACAGGCTGATCTTTCCCAATCTTCTTTGATTAAAAGTCTGAACTTCTAGCTTGCTATCCACTTAATAAAATAAGTTGTATAAGAAACTTGATCTGTTTGACTGGCTCTGTACGTGCACCTACGAATCCAATAGGTTTATTAATTACTCTTCACCAGAAAGTTAATAGATTAGAAGAAAAAATTGATAGGCTAGAAAAACAGAAACAACCACAAGTTGTTAACACTCCAGATCCCAATATAGAAGTTCTACTGTATTCTCTTTAATGTAGAGTATATATCAAGAGGTAGGAGACAACCTTTAGAACAACCTATAAAATTCCAGAGTCCTAATATAGGACAGATTTTAAATTTAACAGCTCATGATATACATAACTGGAACCAGACTATAGATGTTTGGAAGAACACTGTAATTGCCCAAGTAATACAGAACAATTGTTTTGATGATAGTTTAGTAGAAGAAATGTATAGGTACTTAGAAGCATTCCTTGGAACAAGTGAGAGAGAGAGAGAGAGAGAGAGAGAGACTTTGAAACACGCGATTACAAATTCAATTTATGAGAGAGAGAAAGAGAGAGGGAGAATTCGAAACACGCGGTTACAAATTCAATTTATGTCATATTTATGTAATTCCTTGTGACAATAACATACAACGCAAACATATGAAGACTGTATGGTTTAAATGATAGCCGCTTGATTTTTAGATGATCATGGTCATGATCAGTCACTTGATCAAATATTCTTTACTTCTTCCTTAATTGACCAAACCACCTTCTCTACTACTTAAGTGAGCTAATCACACAACCCGGAGTAAGATTCAACAAGTTCGATAACAAATTTGCTCACCCAAGCATCTCATTGGGTGAGCAAGTGGGATCACCTACTTTATGTTTGGAAAACCTTTGAATCGACTTTGGGTCTAGCCTCTAAATTTGAAGAGTCATTATGCTTCCCAAATTTTGTAATCCAAATGGTTTTCAAACACATATGGTAGTGGGCTCACTTGGTTTTGATTGAATAATGGTGAAGTAGTCTCACTATTATTGAAGGTGGTCTCACTGTCACATACCATTTGATTTTGAGATAAATAATTTGGGAGAGATAACATTTACTTTACTTTTTAGTGTCCACTAGCCTTTGACCATAATGTAAAGCTGTGTTACTTGCAATGTACAACCTATTTTTTTTTTTCATTTACAACTTAGGATTGATGGTGATTTCCTTTATTTTCTGGTAGATGCTGCAATTAGAGCGGTATGGTTGCTTGCAATTTCAGTTATGTCATCTAATTTTTGCACTAGTTCACTATTTAGAGATGATTGGTGATCTTATTCCAAGAATTTATTTCGTTTTCTTAGGAGTATGTTTAGAAGTGAGAAAAACAAATGTTGCATCCCCATAGGATTAGAGAACTTTCAAATCTAGACACATGCTTAAATGCCCCTTTAGATTTCGGTATTTATTTAATAACCTTCATTGGACGTGTCCCAACACAAATCAATGGTTTCTCTTATTTCATGGGATACGGGTGATACCTATGGCGCGAGGAATATCTGGAAAGTTGCTTCTTGTGGAGAAACATCCCTTGCACTCTAAGCGAGTAGTTGTAATTGTTATTGCTCCATTGGCTGGGTTTAGTGCAAGTTCTTCAACTGGAATACATTTTTTTCTATGGGTTGAAGTGTTGCTATTAGGTCTACTTGATTCATGTATTTTGTTATCCTCCTTCTTTCTTGCCATTGAAAGATTGTGTTTACTTTTATCTATGCAGGATATGATATGAGAGATTGGAATTTCAGAATCATGTGAACCTTGGTTTTAATTTGCTACATCAAAGGGATGAAGTGCAGTCAGAGGGCAGGAGTGTAAAGTACATGCTTGTTATTTGTATGTTGATGTTTTATTTAGTAGGATTCGTAGAGAATTATTGTAAAGTATATGTTTGTAATTTACATATAGTGATTTTTTATTTTTAAGATTCATAGAGAATATTCTCAATGATATTGTAGGTTATATATGACTAGACTTCTTTTGATTTTTGTGTATGGTTTTTTTTGTTGTATTGGGTGCATATTGAGCTTGTTATTTTGTATTTGATATGGATTATTATGTGTGTTAATTAAGTGCAAAAAAAAATTGGGAAGCATATAAATAACTTTTTTTAAATTTTTTTTAATTTATACATATTTCTAACGGATATACCCGTTAGTAAATCTGTTAGTATTTTTTTGTTTTTTTTAGAAATTACTAACGGATATATCCGTTAGAAATTGTTGACAAATCCGTTAGTATTCAATATAAATCTTTTAAAATTGGATGAAAAAACTGTTAGTAGGCAACTTTCTAAAGGATATATCCGTTAGAAATCCTTTGATTTACTAACGGATTTACTAACGGATATATCCGTTAGTAAAATTAATTTTCTAACGGATATATCTGTTAGTAAATCCGTTAGTAATATTACTAACGCTAAAATACTAAGGGATATATCCGTTAGTAACATTTTTTCTAACGGATATATCCGTTAGTAATGAGGTCATATGGTGTAGTGAGAGGGGCATTCAACCGGTTGACCGGTCTCATTCGACCGGTCGACCGGACCGTGTTTGTAAAGAGTCACAACTTTTCATATAGAAATTTTGAATTTAGTTGAACTTCTATTGTTCTAATGGTTGTTAAACGTGTATAAACAGTTATATACTTAGTGTATAGGTGTTGGGACACAACCATTTGTGGAGAGAGAGACATCTCTTACCGAATAGACACCTCTATATATATGTACTATATAGATAATAAGTTTCATATATTTTTTTTCAGAAATTTTATTTCTTCTTTTCTTCATCCATTATTGAGTCATAGAGAGCAATTTATATACATACAATTCTACAGAACAATTGAAGTTTGTTGTACTTCAATTGTTAGATCGTAGTATTCTTAAGAACAACGTCGTAGTCCACAAAACAACCGTGTGTGAGACGTAAATTTATTATTCGAACAGCGTATTTATACGTGCTTCAATCAAGTTTAGTCACTGTTTATTTGAAGTTTATTATCCATTAGATTCTAACACAAACAACTCTCTACCACCACCACAATTTGAGTCTCAATCATTTTCTCAACCACCACAATACGACTTTCAATCTTTTTCACAACAATACCCATTCAATCCACATTACATCCATTCAATACTCAATTTTTTTATGGGCAAACCCAATTCTTATCTCATCAACCTACCCAACCGATTATTTGCAATATCCATGAATAAATATGAGTTTTTCACATTCTTGAACTAGTTCCAAGGAAAAGAACACCTTTAAGACATTTTGATATAAATGAGATCAAATTAATCAGACCCCATATTCAACGGTCACATACTGTAATTGGACAAGCCTTTAGTACTTTTCCTTCAGTATATATATGGTGCAGCTATGGAACCTAATTGGTTCTTATGTCCGTGGACCAAAGGAAAAATAGTGAACTGCTGAATCTTTATAATCACCTAAAGAGAATAAGCGTTGGAGATGAGACAAGTTCATCTAGAGACTCATTTTCCTTCCTCTCCTCTTCAACAATTGAATTTGAAGGAGGAGAAATTGAAACCTTAAGGTCCAAGTTCAAATCAGGCAAGCCACGAGCCTCCTCGGCCTCTAAAAAACTTTGAGTATTGCTTTTCAAAGAATATGAATTTGCACCATCAGAGGCATTAGGATTTTGATGGTGAGATTGAATTTTTTGATTCAACCTATGATTATTTGGATCAATACCCACTCTCACAAGCTTTCTTCTCAAATGGATGTTCCAGTAGTTCTTCACTTCATTGTCTGTTCTTCCCGGTAATCTCCCAGCTATAAGTGACCACCTAAACACATTTTTTTTTGGCCATTCAAAACTTAGTACATATATACATATATGTAAATGTATGCAATAAAAAATGACTTATATTTAAGAGTTACACAAAAAGTTAATCTTAGTACAATGGTAGTGATGGAACTACGATGTGATTTAGATCTGCTAACCTATTTCTAGATTTAAAAAAAAAATTTTCCAGACCAAAAAAACCAAAAAAAAAAAAAAAAATAAACCAAAAACAAAAAATAACTCTTAGTGCCTATTGGGGGGACAAAACCGATTTTGTGGTTTAGTAGTGAACTGGTTTTGTGAATGTAAATTTCTTACACAAGAATCCGTGGTCACTCTAATAACTCTCTTTAAACTAGTTCTTTGTAAAAACAAACATAACTTTAATTGGTTCTCTGAAGAACTAACTAGAACGTGAGACTTGGACTGACACTGGTCCAACTGTAGACTTTCTCAGACTGGCCCTTTTAGAGTCTATTTGTGAATTCTTAAATAGCATCTGGCTCAGTACCGGTTTTAATGTTTTTTATATATTTTTTTAAAGAATCAAAGGTATGTTAGTTTGAAAAAAAACCAGTTCTATGAGAGACGCGATGGCCTATTTGCGAATGTTTACAATTGAGCTTTGGTTTATATTAAGTCTCACTTTCTATCTAGTTTTTTTGGCATAAAGAACTAGTGAGAGAGTTATTAGATTGGACATTGACGGATGGTGTGAAATGAACACTTATTGTACACTTATAGAACTGGTTCATTTTTTATCACGTAATCGCTTCTTTGCTTTCTCAAAATAGCCTCGTAGACTGGGTTAAAGAGCAAGAAATGGACATTCACCAAATACTTGAATTTAATAAAAACATGTTAATTAAATAATTATAAACCGATGAATCAATTCTTTACCTTCCCAAACAATGAAACAATGCTCCTGAGTTATTAATCTACGTATGTGGAATTGTGTGCCACAAAGTTACAAGGAGGCTCACCGATTGCCTAGGAGTGCATGAAGCCTGATGATAAGATCTTCTTCATCTTCAGTAAAGTTTCCTCTTTTGAGGTCTGGCCTTAGATAATTTCTCCATCTCAATCTACAGCTTTTACCGCAACGAAGTAAGCCTACACAAAAATGTAAACTTTTTAAGGAATAAAAATGAAATAAAAATATAGTATTTATGTTGGTTCTAGACTTCTCTCTCTTTTTTATTTCCTAGTTTTTGAACATTATGCGAAATTGTAAAATTTATTTCCATTTGAATATAGATTTGTCATAGGCTATGCTTGGTTCATGGATATTTAGTGAGGGAAAATGAAGGAAAATGCGAAAAAAATATTATCTTTTAATTATTGGTTACCAAGGAAAATAATCAGAAAATATGGACGAATGGACAATATAGTGGGACTAGAGTAAAATTTTTGCATTTTTTGAGTCAATTTCCTCTCCTTTTTCCGAGCCTACAATAACATTTTGAAAATTTTGACATAATATTATTTAAACATATATGGAGGAAAACACAAAGAAACAATTTTCCTTTTTATTTTGCATTACCTTTTCTTTTCCCTCAATAGATAGCAAACCAAACAAAGCCTTAGTGACATGTCAAGCTAGTGCAACATTTTTTGGGAAAACAAAAATGGAATAACATGATTTCCCATTGATTTATGTTGGTTCTAGAAAATTAAACCAATATTAAACAATTTGAATCTTTTATCGTAGTGACATGTTTGGTTGAGCTATATGCAAACCTGCAGCCAGAGGTATGTTGCGCCAACAACCTTGCCCATGTGTGTTTATGCAGTCTATGAGCTTCTGATCTTCTTGCTTGGACCATGCTCCTTTGTTTGTGTCTTGCTTCTCATAGCAGGCTGGTTTCCTCATTAATGTATTGCAACTCTAACTCTTTCAGAGTGTATATGTTTATATAAGTTTATGTGTATACGTTTGTGTATGGAGAGAGAGAGAGAGAGAGGGGATTCAAGAACTCTAGCAATGGATGCATATTTTATGGTGAAGAGATCGAAGGTTGACTTGGACTGGTGGGTGGTTTGCCCGCGCTTGATTATTTTACCTAGATGTTAGAGAGAGAAGGTGACAACGGTTGACATGTTTATGTTGTTGGTTGCCCTTATTTTACCCACTCACTGAAAGCCTGAAATTGATATGAAGAAATTATTTGGCGTCACCATCACACCGCATTAGTGTGACGACTTACAATTAGATGATTTGGTGATGTTCTTAAGCGAACAGAGTTGAGTGAACAAATTCAGTAAATATGTTTTTTTGCCTAAAAAATCCGTGGGCGGGCCTGCTAGTTTTTTTAGGCAAAAAAAAAAAAAAAAAAAACATGTGTTCACTCAATCATGTTCATTTAAGATGCCAACTGTTAGATGATCATTTATCCGATATGTTTTGAGGTCGTCGTGAAAAGTAGTTTTTTTTCTAACTTAGATAGTCATGCTTCCACTACTTGTCATGTCCACCATAATTTAAGAGGACTAGCACATGTATTATATTTTTTTGCTCAGCAAAAATCAATTTATATTGATCATGGTAAACCATTGAACAAAATTGGTAATTCTTGGGACACAACTTTCATACAACTTTCATACAACCTTCAAAAAAGATGTGTCTATCTCTCTCCTGTGACATCATTGGATCCCACAATGACACAAGAGAGAGATAGGCACAAGTTTTTTAAGATTGTATGAAAGTTGTATGAAAGTTGTGTCCCAAGAATTATTCGAACAAAATCTTGAAAGACTACGACCTTACAAAACACATCCAGAGAGCCTTCAAAGCCTAGCAAAACACCAAAAGAAAAATAAAGATCTTCTAGACACATACCATGAGCCCAATATAAGACCAAAATACTTCCAGCTAATTGAACAAGCCACTGAACACTATCATCATGAACCACAACCAAATAATACAACCCCACCTTCCAGCAAACCGAATAGCAAAACGCATTTGAGAGAAGAAAGCAAAAAGGGGCCAGCGATCCAATCTGCAGGAAACCAAGAAGCTGACCATTTCTGGCTGCAACTTAAGTATTTCTGAGCATACGGGTCCCATTCCTTGGAGAAAGAAATTAACTAGACCATGAATCCACGTATTCCACAATCTGCCATTAATTAGCACCACAAAAATTCTTCCTACATCATCTCCAAAAAAACATAATCAACTTCTACTGAAAAACAAATCCCAAATGAATCCAACCACAAATCAAAAGAACATAGCAACATCAGCCCCAGAATAAAAAAGATCACAATGCTCTTGAGCCCCCACTCAGCTAGTGATAAAAAAATTAAAATATTTTTAAAAAAAAAAAAAAATAAATAAAATTTCCATTTTGGATTGGAACTACCCTGTCAAAATAAGGCAGTCTGCGAACTCAAGAAACAAAGACGAACCGAACTATGTCTCATCATTCATATCAATTAAAGATATGGAACAAAATGACACCTTCCAAATGATTTGTAAGTGATACGCAAACCTGATCACCTTCAAAGCACTGTGAACCAAAGATAACCACAAAAAACTCACTGAATCCTAATAGTTGTCAACCAAATATAGCTACCTCCCACAGCCAAGAAGATTAAAAAATAGTGAGAAAATTAGAGAATAAAATAAAGAGTAATGCTAATTTCAAAATATAAATAAAAGTAATTAAATAAATAGTAATTCTAGGTACACCTAAATGGGATACCTAAATAATACACCTGTTGATGTCGATTTTTTTGAATTATTTATCAGTTACCAAATAAAGTTTGAATTAATTTCAAAACTGCCACGACACATCAGTAGATAAATAAAGAGTAAAGATTGGGGCACACCCATTTCCACAACCTCACCCTCCACAACATGATGTGTCAACCATGTAGTGGGATGGGACCCACCATTTAACACAACCCCACATATGATACTCTCATTACATGATTGACACATCAGGTTGTGGGAGGTGAGGTTGTGGAAATGGTTGTGCCTGAAGTTTTACTCATAAATAATTTAGGTCAAGTACAACACCGGTGTATTAAGCATTTTCCTAAAATAAAATATTATACAAGATAAAATTAAAATTCTTGAAAATTAATACCCTTTTTTCATATTTCCTTTGTTGCATATTATAATAAAAATAATTTGAGTTTAATATTATTTAAGAATGAAAGAAAATCACCCTGCCCCTCTCCTCAAAAAACAAAAACGTCCTTCTCTTCTTTCCTTTCGGTTTATCTCTCTCTTAGTCAACAAATGAACAGACTATATGAAGAAGTCCAACTACCTCTTGTGATAAAAAGTTCAAGTCATAAAAGGGAAAAATAAAAAAAAACTAGAGGGAAGAGGAGTTGGCGCCATTTTAGGTTTTACCTTTGACTGATGGTTTCGGATTTTTCTATTTTTGGGGGCATTAATTACACAGACCTCTAAGGTTTGGCGAAATTACATGAACATCCCCTCTATATTGCAAATTACACATATCTCCCTCAGGTTTGGATTTGCATTACACACACCTCCCCTATAGATTGTAAAGTTTACAAAGATCTCCTTCTTAATTTGCTAATGTCGAAAATATCTTTAGTTATAAATAAAAGGGCAAATTACAGTGATCTGCCCTGAGGTATCTGACAATTACAGGAACCTCCCTTGTGTTTTCGAAAATTACACTCACCTCCCTTCTATTTTAAAATTAACTGTTATACCCTTAGACAAATCATCAAAAAAAAGTATCCACTACCTTATAAAAATGAAGAAAAAAATAACAATTACGAAAAAGAAATTAAAAAATCATCGACAAAATTTCAGTATGTACCAAATCAAGCTTTTTCTAAAAAAATTTTTACAAAAATATCAACTGTAAATTGAAAAAACATAAAAATCATCAACAAAATTATCTACTACCACTTTAAAATGAAAAGAATAATAATAACAATAATGACAAAAAAAACATCACCATAATTTTTTTTTAAATGAATAGTTATGTTGTATTTTTGTTTGCTTTATATTTTAAATTTGTGAACTTGCTCCCAACATTGTGAATGAGCTGCTCCAACGCTTTGAAATTTTTAAAAATTTTGTTTTTCGAACTGTTTTTTTATAAAGTTAGGACTAAATACTATAAATCTAAATCTATCAAATTTGCTAATGTATATATAGCTTTATCTAATGCGCGCACACACATACACAAATACACACACACACATGCATATATATATATATATCTATATATATAATGAGATAAGGGGTAAATTGGTAATCCTACACTCAAAAAGTAGGTAAAGGGGAGGTGAGTGTTATTTTTCAAACTAGAGGGGAGGTCTCTGTAATTGTCACATACCTCAAGGGAGATCAGTATAATTTGCCCTAAATAAAAAAAAATCCTCTCCTCTCTCTCTCTCTCCCTCTCTCTACTGTATATACATATATACATGCATATATATATATATATACACACCATATATACGGTCTATGCACACATACATACATACATACATACATACATACATATATACACACACCCCATATATACATACAAATTTGTATATATAGTCATTGAATACTTAAATACATAGATACTTGTATACATCTTTGAGGTGAGTTTTTTAATTTGTGTTTAGATCTCAAATTTTTGGAACAAATTAATTTTGGGTTTAAATATAAAGTTAGTTTTTGGATCAAATTGATTTTGAGTTTAAATTTTTGATTTTTTGAACAAATTCATATTCATATATATATATATATATATTTATATATGTATATCCATATATTATATATGTACTTGTATATCTATATGTATATCTATTGATGATGCCAAAATTTGGGCGCGCGCGAGAGAGAGAGAGAGTAAGAAGAATGAGACGAGAATTTGTAGGTGGTTCGGTCTGTTCATGAAGGAACTTACGTCCACGTTGTGTGTCGAAGCACTTGCACTATGATATGAAAGTCGCCAGGGGTCTTTAGTGAACCAACAATGGCTTGGAGCTACCAAAAATCGGCTGGGAAGAGTGTGAATGCAATGTAATATTACGATTTTGTTGGGTAAGAATGCGATCCCTCGTGGTGAGGGTGAGTGACCTCTTTTATAGATACAAGAGTCCACTCGTACAAGGTAAGTGGCCTGATTAGGAAATATAATCTAATAACAATCAATTAGTACAAATCATAGGAGTTCCCTACTTGAGTTAGGAAACTATCTAGGCTTCCCATTAGTCTTCTTGTTGAGATAGTAAACTATATGGAACCTTTGTGGAGTAGGTCACGGGACCTGCCCGGGCTGCGCCCATTGTGGGGTGGGCCCGTATCCTGCACCCGACATGTGGGCCAAACCCGGGCAATACTAGATAGACAGCTCGGGATGGTTGTGTATGAGTGTAATTGCTGGATGCTTCGGCACTCCTTGCTGAGTTGGCGTAGGTTGATTTTATTGGATATTTTTGTACATATTAGCTGTCCCCCATTTATGAGGCTGATATGATGCTTCATCGGATGAGCATTGGAAATCAGTGCAACTCAGTAAACCGTTCGGGACACTGCCCGGGACATTACTCGAGGTAGGATCGGTCACCTTTGCCAATCGTGTCATGCATTGAATGTGCACGCCTTTTGAGGCACCGCTTGGGCTGCCCGAGGTGACAGCTGGTGGCATTTTGGTGGGAGCTGTGCAGGACCGTTGGATCTGAGTTGATCTGGACTGTCCGTGCTGCCTATATAAGAAATACTTGTGCATTTTTGCTGTTCATGTTGCCCATCTACCGAGTCTACCGAGCGGTCTAAGAAAGAAAAAGTGTTCGGTCAAAGTCTGCCTAGCTCATTCTTGCGTCTCTCATTGTAAGTCCTCACCTCCCCAGTTTTAATTCACTGTACTTTTTCTTTTATTTCCTCTTCTTTCTCGAGTGAAGCTGGAGAGCACGAATCCACTAGGGTTTGTGAGAGAGTGGGATTTTTTCTTTCTTAGGTTCATCTTCTTTTTTAGGTCAGGTAGTTCATCCTCCCTAGTATAGCGGTTGAATCAGTTGGGGTGTTCCGAGGTAGTATTGATTGACTATTACGTTACCTTGAGTGCCTTGTACACCATGCCCTTTAGGCTTGTAGACTTGCCCCCCTTATTCCTTAGGCTTGGGGTTATTGATCCCTTACTTAGGCCTTCGGTTACTGTCTCATCCCACTGTAGGAGTTCCAGAGATGTTTCCCTTTGGCTTCAACTCTTCGTCCCGATCGAAAGGCCAACAATCTCGGTCGAGGACCCCAGACAAGAGTCTGGATCCTCCTGCCACAACCCCGTCAGACCAACATAGTGAGATTTAGGTGTTCGATGATGAGGAGGTTTAGGAGCTCCTGGTAACTTCGGTGTCTGGGAGGTCCGGCGATGAGGCGTCGGTGCTGAATAGCCCCAATGTAGTCTTTTCTTGCGAGTCGATTGCTAGCAGCTTATGTACCCAAGACCTAGGTCGGATCAGGGATAGGTACGACATCCTCGATCATTGTTCCTTGGCCGTACATGCCGGCGGGGCTCACTCCCACCAGTCCAGTTTCGTTACTCTTTACAAGGACGCACTCATGGCGGGCCTTCCCCTTCCCCTCCACCCTCTTTCCCGGGATGTGCTCATATACTTCAGAATTGCTCCTGGGTAACTTGCTCCGAATGGGTGGAGGTTTATGATGGGGGCTATCTCCCTGTGGCCCCAGATTCTCGGGTACGAGCTTACCATACACGAGTTTTTCTGGGCACACCGACCATTCCCAGTTCACGGGGAAGTTGGCTTCTTTGTACTGGGAGCCAGACAGGGGAGGAGAATAATACTCAACTGTCCGAGCAACAACAAGGGATGGAAAAAGAAATTCTTCCAAGTGTCCACCCTTGGACTCTGTGAGAAGGCCTCGGGGATCCAACTGAGGAATTCCTGGGCGGGGAAGCTGAGGAGTAAGCTCCCGTCCCACGTGGTCTTTAATTTTATTTTGCTATTATCGTGCAGCTAACTGCCCTTTGTTTTGCAGTGGGATCAGCTGACCTGCCCAATATTCTCGAGGACTACCAGGCCAGGATCAGATCTTTGGCTGAGGACCCCACAGACATCAATAAACTATTGACCCAGTCGGGAGACAGAAAAACCACTTACGAACCCGACCGGTAGTTTGAGGCGCCCATGCTCCCTCCGATGATTGCTGGTATGTTCTCTGGTCATTTTTTGATTGCCTCACTACTTTATTAATTTTGTGTTCAACTAACCTGTATCTTTCCTTGGTTTCACAGAGATGGCCCCCAGAGACGTGGCTGCTCTGAAGGAGAAAAAAGCTGCCTTGGCCACGTGAACGAGCCAAAGGAAAAGAAGGCACGATCTTGATGAAGGCCAACGATAAAAAAGGATCCATTGTGGGCCCCGGGAAGATGCTTCCAGGACATCAGCTCTCGGTGTGACTATTGTTGCACCCTCCTGACGTCGCACCAGTCGGGGCGTCAACCCTCCACGTCGACGTCGTCATGCCTTCCAGGCCACACGATACTCCGGTTGGGATGCCGATAGTGGAGATGGGGGACGAAGTCCTAGAGAGGGTCCGACCTGGCCTGCTGTAAAGCTAGGTTGACAAGTGCTCCGGGTTGGGCCCCGAGGCCCTGATCGGGTGGTTGTATACAGTGTCAGCCACATGGTAAGTGCATTCTTTTATTTCTCCCTACTTTCCTGCTTGCAATAACTTATGGCTTCTGTCTCCTTCTTGCAAGTTGGTTGTTTGGTTGTAGGGGCTGAGGTAGTGGCTACGGGGGCTGAGGCATACCTGGCCGGGGTGGCTGAAAGACTTACCGCAGTTGAGAGCGCCTTGTCTACTGAGAAGGCAGCGCAGGATGCATCGGACTTCACCCTTGTTGTGGAGGAGGAGAAGGCAAGGCAATGGCCCTGGCCCTAGAGTTGGGAGAAGCTCGGGAGGACCTTGCGGTCGAGCAAGCAACCCGGAAGGCTACAGAAGCCAAGGCAGCGGCTGTGAAGGCTGGAAGGTTAGCGGCGGAGGCCGGGAAGGAAGCCACAGAAGCTAAAAAGCTTGCTCTTTCGAGGTCATTGCTTCCTAAGAGGTGGGGCGAAGGACGCAGAAGAGGAGTTTGAGGCTGGCTTCCTTACGGGCTACGATGATCTGACCCAACGGGCGGCCACTGACCATCTAGACTGGGACCTCTCGGGCTACTCCTAGGCCGAGTCTGACTAGTAGAAGGAGGAGCAAGCCGCAGAGGGGGCTGCCGCTAAAGATGCGCCAGCTGAGGACACTGCTGTTGGGGATGAAGTGGTCGTGGTGGGTAACACTTAGTCCCTGGCCTGTGCCTTCATTTGATTTCCTTTTACTTATTTTGTTTTGTTTTGTTTTTTTAGGAGGCTGCTATACATATCTTTTTCAAGTAATGAAAAGGCCCTCTAAGGTCACCTTTTGTAGTGACTGTTTGTGTTCTTGTACTTCTACCTGTGTTTGTTTATAATTGCCTGTGTCCAATCGATTGTGAGCCTCGTAGAAGCCCCTTACCTTAGCAAAAGGTTTAGGACTATGACCAGTAGGGAACACTTGGTATTTAAAGGACCTGTAGTGACTTTATGTTCTCTGAGCCATTGATGGCTAGGTAGTTTGTAAGTCTGTAGGCACCGCCTAGGGTATTGTTGTACTTTACGCGGTTAAATATGGGCATTGTAGACACTTAGGAATGTTTTAGGGGTTAATTCCAAGTCTTGTTAGTGTTCAGTGTGATTTCCTGTTTTAGTTCGATATTCCTCCCTGCCCCCCAAGCTTTTGCTAAGGCGGCGTTCGTGAAGGAAGCGACTGTAGGCAACTGACCTAGAACGTTGGTAGTTCTAGGCTCTTTTTAGGTTTGCTATCATTAGCCACCTAGGGGGGTTTACCCCCATTGTAGGTTATGTACCTAACCGAAATCAATGCATGGGGTGTGATCTTGAGATTTTTTTAGTGCCTCGGGTGTGATACCAAGGTCTTTTGTGCCTCGAGTGTAATCCCGAGGTCTTTTTCTACTAAATGCTTGGTAAGGAACATTACTTGCAGTCAAAAGGAAATCTTTATTTCTTCGAAAACTATGATAATTACTCGGCAAGAGCTACAGTATGTGTTAAAAAAATGAATGTCCCGAACCAATGCTGACCTGCACTGATCCTTGTTACTGGAAGTACTTGCGGAGATGCTACACGTTCCAAGGGAGAGACAAATCCAGTCCATCTAGCGTTTGCAACCAGTAGGTTCCCGGCATGTTGACCCGGGTAGCCCATTGGGGTCCTTCCCAGTTTGGCCCCAATTTTCCATAGCTCTAGACTTTGGTAGACTGGTTTACTGCCTTAAGGACTAGGTCTCCCCCTTAGAAACTGTGGTGATTGACTTTGCTATTAAAGTACCTTGAGACCTGCTGCTTATAGGCTGCTGCTTCCAGATATGCCTGGTCTCTTTTCTCTTCTATTAGGTCGAGCTCTCCTATCAGGGGTTCCTCGTTGTCTTGTATGCGATACTAGACCAGATATCTGCTTTGCTGTTGGCATGGTTAATAGATATTAATCAAATCCAGGTCCAGAACACGGGACAACCGTTAAGCACATTCTTAAGTACTTGAGAAGGTGTAGACACCCCAATTTTGACCAAACGTCAAATCCAGGGATTGGTTACCTCTAAAAGACCAATGATGACGATGACCGGAGAAATTCGAAGTTTTTTCAGAGAATTCAAATTCTTCAAAGATTCTTTGAACAAAGTTTCAAAAATAAAAAATAAAGAGAAATTGGGTATTCGGGAGAAAATCGAACGTTAAAGAACGCATGAGAAAGTCTGTCTAGGGATTTATCCTAAAAAAAGGAGAGAGAGAAAATGAAATAATGTTTTGAAAAGAAATGAGAAAAGGATAGAAGAAAAGAAAAGGAAAAAAGAAAGAAATAAAATGATATATTAGAATATATAACATGCATATGGGTATATTCTAATGAAGTAAATTACAAATATAAGTACATTAGTATATAGTTTACTACATAATTAAGTTTATGTTAATATCTATTTTGAAAATTAAAAAGAAGGCAAGAATACTGTTAGCCGCGGCATGTGGCGAAGCCGCCGGCACTCACTGAGTGCCGCCCGGCACTGACCAAGTGCCACAGGCAAGTCGTCGAGTGCCGCGCGCTGTAACAGACTGCTTTTCTCACATGTTCTAGAAGAAAACTTTGCACATGGGTTTTCACCCGAATTTACCCATTTAACCTTGTAATGTTGGTCTATATAAATAGACCTTCATCTCCATTATTGGGACTTTTTCACTTAACCTTTGAATCAAAATTAAGATATACAAGAGATATTGTTGGTCCAAATGTGGAAACCTTAGAAGGGGGGTGAATAAGGTTTTAGCGAAAATTAACCTTTTAAAAACTTAATAGCAAATCAAACACAATCACAAGCAATTGTGTAAAGAGATAAAGGAAGAGATACTTGCAAACCAAATTTTCAAGTGGTTCGGCAATCGCACCCCGCGGCCTACGTCTACCCCTCAAGAACACCTCTTGAGGATTCCTTTAATCCGATCTACTTCACGGGTGTAGACCAAACCGTTACAAGAGCCTCCAATCTCTCCCAAAGAAGAAAACCTCTTCTTTGCAATCAAGGGATACTAACCCTCACTCTTTACAAATTTGATTTGAATACAAATTGAAACTCTCTATATAGAGTGGATAGTACAAATAAAGCTCACTACAATTTTGCTCTCTCAAGAAATACAAATGAAAGAATTGACCAAATTGATAAACTCACATAACTAGGGCTCAAATGATAATGTTTAAAGATCAAAGAGATGTGTGATCAATACTGGTTTTCTAATCAAAATCTCAACCCCAAATAGCTTGGGAAAACATGTATTTATAGGCATTGGAAGATTATAGCCGTTGGTGGCAAGTTTGGTAATTAAAAACCCCTCTAAAAACTAGCCGTTATTGCCTTTCAAGTCGATTCAGTCAACTGGACCTTGAAGCAGTCGACTGGTCCTTGAAGTAGTTGACTGAGATGTGTTTACAGAGGGTTCTGTTTGGATTCTGCTCACTTCAGTCGACATTACCTACCTGTTTGACAGCCAGACACATCTCCACGAAAATTGCCATAACTCCCTCTACAAAAATCGGATTTGCGATCCATTTGATGTTTTGGAAACTAGATTCAAATATCTTTCCAACCATATAAGATACAACATTTAATTATTTTCCAATTGGTTGCGGCATTGCTTTAAAGATTACCCACTTAAAATTTATTTTCAAAACTTTAACTTTTAGAGTTTGTTTGAGCCCCTATGATTGTGAGATCAAGATGCCTTACAATGATGGTCCTAGACTTCAACAAATGATGAAATATCTTCAAGTCTTCAAGCTTGATCCTTGTTGAGCTCCTTGTAATCTTGATCTACATCAATTAAATCTCATGAACACAAAGATGTTAAAACATTGATACAAGATTAATATATGAGATTATATATGAGCATAAAAATGACTATGAAAATAACAAAGAATGAATCAATATGAATCATGTAATTATCATAGCATATTTGACATCATCAAAACATAAATAAACATGCCTTAATATGCCTTAAGGTTAACAATCTCCCCCTTTTTAATGATGGCAAACAACCAATGAAGGATATGCCAATATAAGCACATTTGGTCATTTTCATATTATCATTCATAATGGATATCATATGTTAAGGAACATGAAGGATAACTACCCAAATACTTCTCCCTAACACTTTTCATATTTCTCCCCCTTTGACATTATCAAAAAGATTTGGGGATAAAACACAAAGCTCCCCCTCACAATAGGCATACAAATCAAAAGGCCAAAATGATACCAAAAATAAACAAATATAACCACATGTGAGCTAATGAAACATGAAAGTGCTCCCCCTAAGTATGTGCAATGATAAAAGATATCAAATGATATGAATAAAGAGTATATTCTCCCAAAAGATAACAATAATAAAGTTGGAGAACTCAAGTAAACATATCATGGAGGCAATAAGATACCACAAGTAACTAAAGTGAGCGTAATATCATGATACCAACAATTAAGCCAACTAAAATGAACATAGTAATATGTTCCCCCTCAACATATGCATATATGAATGAATACTAAATATGGGATCAACATTATGAATTATCTCCTTAGGAGGATGAAATAGCTATGAACATCAAAATAAAATAACTTAATAAATCAAACAAGATTAGCATGCTATTAAAATCAAGAGAAATATCGAAACAAGTTAATCTAACCTACTCCTACTAGGCTTAAGGTGAGAGATTTAACCATTGTCTTGGATGCAACATTTGCCGAGAAAGTAGGAAAGGATCCCTTCACAACCCAAATCAAGTTGATTTTCTTACGAAATGAACATTTGTAATTAACATGCCCCTTTTTCATGCAATAATGACAAGTTACATGGGGAAGGGTCTCATTTGAGATCGAATCTTTAACAAAGAAATTCTTATGAGAATTTTGAGAATTTGAAGTAGAGGATGTGGACTTTACAAAGAAGTTTTTGTACTTCTTTTCCTTGAATGTGGGATTAAATTCCAAACCGGCCTTATCAAAAACACATTTTTGTTTTTTCCCAAAAGCATATTCAAATTTTGTTCACCTTGAATAAACTTTGCCAAAGTTTTTGTCAAATCATCCACCTCCTTTCTCAACTCAACCTTTTCTTTTTCAATAAGTTCATTTGAAGGTTGATTGGTTGAAACAAGCCTTTCTTTTCTCAAAATTTCATTTTTAGATTTTAAATAATCCAATTGCTTTTTCAACTCCAAATTTTCTTTTTCAATCTCATTTAAAGATTGTGCTCTTAAAACATGTTTTTCATTTTCAATCTTCAAAGATTCATTTTGGGATTTCAAAATATTTAACTCATTTGAAAGTTTGGAAAAAATCTTTTTAAGAGTTATATATTTGATTCCCAAATTTTCCAACTCCTCGTGTAATTCTTCAAATGCACTTTGAAGTTCATCATAATTATGAGATTGAATAATTGAGGTTGGTTTAGAATTTACCACATTTGCTAGAACTACTTCATTATTGCTTGAGTCATCATCGGATGAGTCATTATCCGAGTCATCCCAAATGGCCTTGATTTCCTTTTTCTTCTTTTCCTCATCTTCCTTATTGGCAAATAGGCACACATAGCTATCTTCGAGACAAAGATTATCTTCTCGAATTTCTCTCACTTGTGACTCTTTCTTTCTTTGTTGATGATCTTGACAAATAATATCTTCTACAACTTCATCAAGATTGTTTTCTTCAAAAATTTGGTTAGTACCATTTTGCATAGTTTCAAGAGAAAACCAAATTCCATTAGCATTAGAGCATGAACGAATTCTATTATATGTGGCATTATCTAAAGCATCATATAGAATTTTCATTGCTCTAAGATTCAATAGAAATTTATTTTGATCACTTTCATTCCGTTCAATCTTTGGTTTAAGAGAAAAACCATTTTTGACAATACTCCAAAGATTGTAGTCAAGTGAAAGAAAATAAATTTCTATTCTCCTCTTCCAATGATCATACTTATGATCACTCAACGATGGAGGAGTGCTAATGCAATAACCTTTTTCAAAATATGTAGTTTCCATGGATCTTAACTCAAAAAATTAAAAACCTTTGAAAATAGAAGAGCCAAAGCTCTGATACCAATTGTTGGCCCAAATGTGGAAACCTTAGAGAGGGGGGGGGGGGGGGGGGGTGAATAAGGTTTTAGCAAAAATTAACCTTTTAAAAACTTAATAGCAAATTAAACACAATCACAAGCAATTATGTAAAGAGCTAAGGGAAGAGATACTTGCAAACCAAATTTTCAAGTGGTTCGGCAATCGCACCCCGCGGCCTACGTCCACCCCTCAAGAACACCTCTTGAGGATTCCTTTAATCCGATCTACTTCACGGGTGTAGACCAAACCGTTACAAGAGCCTCCAATCTCTCCCAAAGAAGAAAACCTCTTCTTTGCAATCAAGGGTTACTAACTCTCACTCTTTACAAATTTGATTTGAATACAAATTGAAACTCTCTATATAGAGTGGATAGTACAAATAAAGATCACTACAATTTTGCTCTCTCAAGAAATACAAATGAAAGAATTGAGCAAATTGATAAACTCACATAACTAGGGCTCAAATTATAATGTTTAAAGATCAAAGAGATGTGTGATCAATACTATGTTTTCCAATCAAAATCTCAACCCCAAATAGCTTGGGAAAACATGTATTTATAGGCCTTGGAAGATTATAGCCGTTGGTGGCAAGTTTGGTAATTAAAAACCCCTCTAAAAACTAGCTGTTATTGCCTTTCAAGTCGATTCAGTCGACTGGACCTTGAAGCAGTCGACTGGTCTTTGAAGCAGTCGACTGGTCTTTGAAGCAGTCGACTGAGATGTATTTACAGAGGGTTCTATTTGCATTCTGCTCACTTCAGTCGACTGCATCGGGCCTTCAGTCGACTACCCCTCCCTATTTGACAACCAGACACATCTCCACTAAAATGGCCATAACTCCCTCTACAAAAATCGGATTTGTGATCCGTTTGATGTTTTGGAAACTAGATTCAAATACCTTTCCAACCATATAAGATAAAATATTTTATTAATTTCCAATTGGCTGGGGCATTGCTTTAAAGATGACCAACTTAAAATTTATTTTCAAAACATTAACTTTAAGAGTTTGTTTGAGCCCCTATGAGTGTGAGATCAAGATGCCTTACAATGATGGTCCTAGACTTCAACAAATGATGAAATATCTTCAAGTATTCATGCTTGATCCTTGTTGAGCTCCTTGTAATCTTGATCTACATCAATTAAATCTCATGCACACAAAGATGTTAAAACATTGATACAATATTAATATATGAGATTATATATGAGCATAAAAATGACTATGAAAATAACAAAGAATGAATCAATATGACTCATGTAATTATCATAGCATATTTGACATCAGTAAAACATAAATAAATATGCCTTAATATACCTTAAGGTTATCAGATATATATACAATAGAGAGTGATAAGGAGAGTTTTCTTGAAAAATTTGAAGGATAGGAGAAGAATTTGAAGATTTTTGGAAGAGCTTCACATGAGATAGAAGAAATCTTTGAGGTCATAGAGGTAACCTCTCAATCCTTGATAGAATTGGGCAAATTCAATCACAAGTTCATAGTTCTAGGATCTTTACACATTTTCAAAACCTCTCTTCCTACGTCATTTCATCACACACCACTTAGAGCTTGTGATTGAATCTCACAATATTTCATTAATTTTGATCTAATTGATGCCTTGGGTTTAAGATAAGTTTGATTTTGAAGAACTTGTGTTCCAATTTCTCTAAGTATACCTTGATTCTTCATTTTTATTTTCTTTTTGAGATTCATAAAACTTTATGTATTCCTTTGAGTCCTTTTTGAATTCAATTCCTTAGTTTCCTATGGTCTCATGATTCATATGGAGATTAAGGAAAACTATAGTCATGTCTACACATAGTTAGTGGGATTCAAATCTCAACTCATGATTGGAATCTCCTCACTAAGAATCTTATAGGATTCATGCTATAATCCATAGAGGTTTATGTAAATTTTGAACTCATTTAGTCTCCAAGGACCATTAATTTAAGAGGGGATTCGGATGTCATGACTCTATATTCCTAAAGGATCATATGTTTGAGAGAGGAATTAGATGTAGATTTTCATAGTTTATATTCAAAATTCATGAGATTAAGTAAGACCTTAGGATTCTCTTGCTATGAGATCTATGATGGAAATCCATTAAGGCTAAATCTATGAACCTCTTCATTTTTTCATTATTTATTCCAATAATCATAGTCATACTTGATCCTAGATCTCTCTAGAATCATGGATCAAGTTTGATTCGAAATATAAACATCAATTTAACAAAGGTATAGTGAATCCATAAACCAACTGTGATCAAAGATTTTTTTATAAAATCATGGTTCATTAGAATTGGATGAGACAAATTGGAGGATGTTCATAACTCATTTAAGTACCTCTGTGATTTTTGTTTTGATGAAATTCCATGTTTAAGATGGTTTGGTCTTGTGATTTCACAACAATCAACTCTCTGTCCAAAATTCCAGAACAGTAAGTCCATTTTAAAATTAATAAATCAGAACCTTAATCGAACTTCCTTGGCCTCTAATAATTTTTTCTAAGTAGTTCAATGTGTTAGAAAGGTACCCTAAACAGATCTAAGTGTTTCTCATTTGTTTACTATTTTTAGAAAATCATACAAGATCTCTGGACAAAGAGTTGCAGATTCATGAGTGATGTCTAGTGTTTTCTATATTCCCAGAGATCTAACCATTCAAACCTTGATTTTCTTTTTGGGTTAGAAACTAGACTCACAGAGGCATACCATACCCAAAATTCATTAAGATCCAACCGTTGAATTATGGTTTTTCTATCTTTGAAAGTCAAGTCTGCTCTCTGTAATTTATGAGAAACAGTCACTGTTTTTGTCTAGTCTCATTGATTTTACCTTAAATGGTTTCCTAATGTCTTGGGACCCAAATCATGTCTTGATAATGATAATTTAGCTTAAATCCAGAGGCTAAGTGGTCCAAATTAGTGAGTAAATTCATATCTCATTCTTGTTCACATTCATTCATGCATATTGAAGCTTATGACTAGAGCTAGTTCTTGGATAAAATTGGACTTAGTTGAACATAATTGAACATAAACATGGATTCCTTATGATCATGTTGGGATTATAGAGCCCCTATATGGACATTACCTTAGCTCCTAGTTGAGACTTGTATATCTATAGAGGTACTATGGCTCCAACTAATCAAAAGGAATTCATAGTTTTATCAATTCTTTCCATGCTTGATAGTTTAAGCTAGAAGCTTAGGGTTTATTATTTGATATCTTTGATCAAGGCATGTGTACTAATCTTTGTTTTGTAGCGCATATGAGGTACAATTTTTCAACCCCTTCTCTAGTTTTTCTCATTCCTTGATTTTAATTGATTTTCGACTTCATGTGCAACACCTTAGACTACGTTTTGCCTTATGTGTATATGTGGTATAGAGACCATTTCTTAGGATTTCTTTGTATGCATTGTACGTTTCCCATTTCGCGGCTGGATCCCGGGTAAGTTCTCTATTTCCCTACTTGCACATCATTTTGCTTGCTACTTGAATTATGTGGCTTATGAATGATATTTTACCGTTAGCAATTTTGCGCCATTTTGACATGCTTGTGATATGTATACTTATATCTATGTATTAGTTGAGGGCATGCTTAGATTGTTAATTCTATTAAAAAGGATGTTGAGTAGAGGCCTATCACGAGATAGGATGAAAGGGGGTGTTTTAGTCCGCCGGGCTACTTCCCCTTTCATTCCATAATCCCCAAACCCAGTTTATCTTTGTTTTCACAAAAGATCGATTTGCTTTTAAAATGATTTCTTAAATTCCCTAAAAAAATTAAGTGGCAACTCGTTTTGAAATTGAATTTGAAAGAAATTGCTTTAAAATCAAAAGTGGGCCTAAATGCCGGTATCCACAATCTGGCGACTCTGCTGGGGATCGAACCCAGAATCTCTGGTTTCGCAGACCAAGATACTGATTTTGGGTTCATTCGAGGATTAGACTTGAAAGCATCCTTTTAGTCAAACTAATTAATTTTTGTGTGCCTATTGCATTGCACTTGTATGTCTCGCCAGTCGATTGCACGGAATTATGACCTTGGAGGCTCGTGGTAACCCGGTGGGTCAAGTCATCATGGGACCGTGTGATCACCCTTGATCTCGTACCATGTGTTGGTATATGAAGCATCCTATCGAGTGTGTGTCAAGGGTCCCTTATTTGACCAAAACTCAGCTTTTGCATGGTAGCTTCCATAGAACCTTTCAAATCTTAGGAAATCAATTCTTGACTAGGATTATGTGCTAGGAAGTTTTGTTTGCCCGGAAGGGATTAGTTGAGATGATGACGATGCTTGCCTGATAAAAGAAATGTAACCTCTTAATCACGTTTGAACAATTCCTCTTCATTTCCCATGACATTTGGGAATATGCCCAATTTTCGATTATAAGATTACATCCCTTATACCATGTTTAGCTAAGCATCACTGACCTTGTATGCATCCAAGTTCATGAAAAGTGCGATAATTATCCAATCATGTGATCTTCTTATCCAAAGTTTCAAATTCACCTTGGTAAAAAGCATTTTGGAAAAATCCCTCTTGTAAGAAAAATCTTTGAAACCCATTTTCTCTTGATCAAGGTGAGGTGAACTCAATCATTGTCCACTAAAGAAATATTTTCCATATCCTCAAAGAAGAGATTCAAAATTCGCAAGAATTGTTTTAGAAGACTTCATCATTTTACAGAAATACTTTTCAAATGAGTTTCAAAGTAAAGTTTTGACTCAATCATCTTGAGAAATACTTTTTTCGATGTTCTTGCGAAAGATGCCACCATGATTTTCAAACGAAATATCCAAACATTGAAAGAATTGTGAAGATCACAATGGAAGGAGAAATTATCGTACTTAACATGAATGAAGATTTTATATGCTTATGTGATTATATGTTATGAATAGAATTTTTACTTTTCTTTGGCATATAGAGTAGGCACACATGCATTGCATCCGTGTGACATATGAAGCATTATAAACATTTCACTAAGCATCTGCAAAAGAAAATGTGAAAAATAAATAAAAGTCTTCTCCAATAGATCAAAAATTAATTAAAGAACTGGTTGTAGGTGAAGATAGAACCGGTTACAAGCACAGTCTGGTATAGAGATTCCACTACGAGGTTAGTCAGACGAGAGATGGCACTACAAGCAAACGCGAGAGAAATAGCAGAATTGAGTGCTACAGTAGAACAGCTTGCAGGATAGATGACTAGGATGATGACCTTGATGGAAACATTGGCATGACAGCCGCCTATAGTTAACCCACCAGTTGTTGATCCTCCTACTAGAGAAGAGGATTGGTTTGATGACCCAGAAGTTCAGAGAGCTGATGTGGCACGAGCAGAAAAAGAAAGAATCGAGAAAGAGATAGTTGAGAAAGAAAATTATTGGCTAAAAAAGTAGAGAAGCTTGAGAGGGTGGTCCGTAAGGCTCAAGGGGTAGACACCTATTTACTAGAGTTGGAAAGACTGTATGATGGAGTCCATGAGATACTGTCCGCCGGGTTCAAAATGCCGATCTTTGACAAATTCGATGGGACGGGTAATCTTTGTAGCCATATAAGAATGTGTATTGGGGCCTTCCAGCCTAGCGGATTGGGTACTACAATGATGGTTGTTTTGTTCCAGCAAATCTTGACCGGGGCCGCCTTATCATGGTACCTTACACTTGAGCCAAGCAAAACTAGGATTTGGGAAGAAGTAGTGAAGTTGTTCATAGCCCAATATGATTACAATGGGGAGTTAGATGTGACCATCTGGGATTTGGAAACCACCAGACAAGAGCAAAATGAGACACTCGCTAAGTTTTTAAAAAGATGGAGGGAGAAGGCTGCAAAGATGACTAACAGGCCAAACGAAAAAGAACAAGTGAGAAAAATTATCAAGAACATGCACCTGGAATATCTTGAGAAGTTGGAGTTTCAGTCAATAGTTACTTTTGAGCAATTGTTCGACCTAGGCACAAGAATTGAAGATGCTATCCGAGATGGCAGGATCAAGAGAGTACATCCGATGAATGATTCAAAAAAGTTGATGTATTCAGATAGTTATTTATTGCCTGATGTCAGTGCATTGACACCACAACAGTTTTCTAATCAATCCAGTCAATCAAGAGGTTTGTTCCAATGGCAGAGCATATTTCGAAGTACCACAATTATAGAGAACAATAAGTCAGGATCGAATCGAGACCAACCGAAGGCGCGCAGAGAATTCACAAAGTTGGGAATGTCATTGAATATGGCACTAGAAAAGATGCTAGAAAAGGGATATTTGAAGAAGTTGGAACTTGGAAACCCCCTCAAACGTCCACCTCCCAGATACGATGCATCCAAATATTGTGATTACCACCAAGATCGTGGTCATACAGCCAATAGTTGTAAGAGGCTTCGCCATGCCATTCAGGACCTCATAGACGATGCGTCGTATCCAAATCCCATCCACTATCTTGGATTGAATTAATCCAAATCCATGCGATGCTTGTTCTTGCCTTTGATGGAGATCTTAGAACAAATGTTAAGCTCATGCATTGAAGTGATTAATAGTGTTTGGAAGTACTGTTGTTAAAGAAAATGTGGATGCTCTTGAAGACCCAATAAATTGAAAATCATTTGTGACACTCCAATTGAGACCAAAGTCGAGTCATGTTAAGTTGGAGTCAAATGTCAAGTCCAGTTGAGTCTTGTAGTTAGTCTGTTATCGAGTCTATTGTCAAGTCTTTGTCGAGTCAATCGAGTTAGGTGGTGTAATCCGCTACTAGTTGAATAAAATCTCATTCTGTTTGATTCAGTGTGCCAAGTCATGAATGTATGGATCATTAAGCCAAGAAAAAAAAAAAGAAGAAAGAAAAAAAAAATCACTTTTTCAAACAATCATGGAAAATACTTTGTTAATAAATCGTTGTAGTGAAAAGGATTCCCAAGTGATCAAAGCAAATATGTGCCAAATCCAAAGAGGAGCATAGAATTGATTAGCTTGACTATAAGAATTTAAAGATTTATTGCTCAATCTTGAAAAGATGAACTTGGAACTTCTTGAAGCTTACTCACCATCCCTTTTTTCTCAAGTGCTAAGCCTAAAAAATGAGCCTAACTAGTGCACAACTATAAATGTGGTCCTTGATGGTAGTTGAATAAATGAACTTCTTCCTCCAAAAAAAAGGAAGAAAAAAGAGGAAAGAAGAATAGAAAAAAGAAGATGATGAAGGAGCTCGCTAGGATGAAAACCCGATAGGGCGCCTAGGCAAAAGTTAGAGCAAAAATAAGATGCGTGTTGATTTCAAAATCCAAATCCTAGCCAGTTAAAATCATGAAGAGAATAAGAGATATTGAGGTAGAGAAAAGAAAGGAAAGAGAAAAGAAAAAAGCAGAGAATAAATAAGATTGAGAATTCTTGAGCACTTCAAAGTACATCATTGGTACATGAATTATCCCAAGGCTTTGTGTTGTTCTCAACAAAGAAAAGAAATTGGAAATGAAAAGAGAGATTTGAAAGTATCAATTAGTATCAAAATTTTGTGTGATACTCAATGGCTAAGTGGCCCTAAAACAATGCAAAGATATCTTTGAGGAAAATAAAGAGTGATTTGGAAGGCTGATATTGCTTTGTGAGTATGATAAAGTATGATTAAAACACGATGTGTTATGAGAGTTGTATAGATTGACTGGCTAGTGAAAAGGTAAAAAGAATCAACCGCCACAAACAAAAAAGAAAAGAAAAGAAAAAAGAAGAAAAAAAAAATATTAATAATAATAAAAGGGAGAAGTAGCTCATATTCTCACCATCTTGTTCAAAAGCTACCACAAGGGGTCCATTTTGGAAAATCTTCCCAAGAAAGAGCACTCAATGGACTCATATGGAAACGTGGCTCGAAAAGCCCACAAGTTCTTGAAGCCTTATTCTTTCAAGACCTCTAGAGTTGATGAACTACGTTTTGACCTGATTCCCACTTGGGGATACATAGCCAGCCTATGCGGTTCGGTCACAAACATCATTGCGCCATGTGATATTTCTCTTTCAAACCTCAGCCGAACCTTCCAGGATTCTCGGTCCATAACCATCCCGAAATCATAAGTATCACCCCTTTGTGCCTTTGGTTTCCTTCCTTCAGAATAGGGGCAAACTTGCGTATGTTTGCCTGAAGCCACATATATATCGGCAAACCAGGGGCAAACTTCGTTTGCTAAACACCTCATTTAACCCCATAAGCAATGCCTCCGTGTCCTATTCAAACTAGGGGCAAACTTTGTTTGCCAAAATCCCTCCATGTCAGAGATAAGTTCTCAAGTAATCGAGTTTGTTTTGAATGGATTATCTTTTATTCTATAAGCTAAAGCACTTATTTGAAGCACACTCTGGATAGGCAAAGAATCAGCTAACCCAAAAAGGGAGAATCTTCAAAGTTTAGATTTGTTGGTGAAGTACTACCATTGTAAGATGATACATTATTCATGATAACAGCACATTGATTCACAATAATGCAGAGTTTGAGTCAGTCGTCTTGTATAATTGCCTTATCAAGATTGTCCTCCTTTGATGAGTCAATAATGGTCTCAAATGCGTGGGTTCAAGATGATGAATAAAGATTTGAAAAATTCTCTATGAGCATCCCAAGAGCAATACAAGTAGAAGTTCCAACACTGTCACGACATCGGTTAAAGTTGCAGTGTGAGAAGTGTCGAAAGTAGGTGTAATTATCATCCTCATTACATAAGTTCATCAGTGATTTTTTAGCACAAAGCATTGAATTTGAGGAAGCATCCTCAGAATTGGATAGTTGATGATTGGAATCAAAGTAGAATCAGTGTGCGTCAGTTAAGTGGGGGTAATTTGGAATTGAGTTAAGGCCTGCATTGATTAAGAGTTGTTGAGTCAATCGGTTAAGCCTTGAGTAAGTTGAGTATTTTCCAGAATCATATAAGAGTCTAGAAAGCCTGCATTTGTTAGTCAGAATTGATCAAATTGAAATCATGGCATGCTATCAAATTAGAACTAAGAGTCGAAAGAACATCAGATGAATTGAGTATCAGTTATGAGCAGAATCAAGAATGGATCATTCAAAGTAGCAAAGTAAAGAATTTGAATAGAAATCAGTGGAAGCATCAGTCGAACAAGCAGAATTTCTTAGGAATGAACTTGAACCTCATCAAGTTAAAAATCAGTCAGTTGAATCCACAAAGTCGTTTGAGAATCAGCCCAATACCAGTTAATCAATTTTCGTGTCGCTTTTGCAACATAAGTCCCCAAAAGGGTTGTTGATTGTCGCTTTGCAACATAATTCCTTACGAGGCTGTTGATATCTGCATTTGCAATGTAAGTCCTTATGAGGCATTTGATCTCTACTTTTGGAACATAATTCCACAAGAGGGCTGTTGATTGTCGCTTTTTGCAACATAAGTCCTTACGAGGCTGTTTATCTCCGCATTCCCATTGTAAGTCATTACGAGGCTTTTGATCTCTACTTTTGGAACATAAGTTCCCAAAAGGGCTGTTGATTGTCGCTTTTTGCAACATAAGTCCTTACGAGGCTGTTGATCTCTTTATTCGTAATGTAAGTCCTTACGAGGTTTTTGATCTCTGCTTTTGGAACATAAGTCCCCAAAAGGGCCGTTGATCGTCGCTTTTTGCAACATAAGTCCTTTCGAGGCTGTTGATCTCTGCATTCACAATGTAAGTCCTTACAAGGCTTTTGATCTCTGATTTTGGAACATAAGTCCCCAAAAGGGCTGGTGATTGTCGTTTTTTGCAACATAAGTCCTTACGAGGCTGTTTATCTCTGCATTCGCAATATAAGTCCTTACGAGGCTTTTGATCTCTGCTTTTGGAACATAAGTCCCCAAAAAGGTTGTTGATTGTTTTTTTTTGTGACATAAGTCCTTACAAGGCTATTGATCTCTACATTCGCAATATAAGTCCTTACGAGGCTGTTGATTATCACTTTCGTAACATAAGTCCTTACGGGACTATTGATCTCTGCATTCGTAATGTAAGTCCTTACGAGGCTTTTAATCTCTGCTTTTGAAACATAAGTCCATAAAAGGGTTGTTGATTGTCGCTTTTTGCAACATAAGTCCTTACGAGGCTGTTGATCTCTGCATTCGCAATGTAAGTCCTTACAAGGTTGTTGATCTTTACTTTTGCAATGTAAGTCCCCTAAAGGGCTATTGATTGTCGCTTTTAAAGTCCTTGAAAAGCAATCATTGTTAGTCCTCAACGGCAATCCCTAGTCAATCACTTAGAATCATCTGGGCAACAATCCCTAAATCATCTTGTCAATCAATTTTGGGATGTAATGCGCGAAGCGTAGTCTAGTCAATTACATTTTGAAGAGAGAAACCTGCACGACATAGGAGTATAAGATGCAAAGAGCATCTCAGTCGATAAGATGGTCTTTGGAAGATTCTGAGTATAAGGCGTGAAGCGTCTCAAATCTTTCAGCGTGCTACTTGATTCGACTATGGAGTGTAAGACGTGAAACATCTCAGTCGATCAGATGATTTTTGGAATTTCTGAGTATAAGGCATGAAGCGTCTCACTCGATTAGATGATTTTTGGAGGATTATGTAGTGTCAGGCGTGAAGCGACTCAATCTTTCAGCGTGCTACCTGATTTGACTATGGAGTGTAAGGTATGAAGCGTCTTAGTCGATCAGATAATTTTTGGAGGATTATGGAGTGTAAGGCGTGAAGCGACTCAATCTTTAAGCATGCTACCTGATTCGGCTATGGGGTTTAAGGCATGAAGCGTCTCAGTCGATTAGATGATTTTTGGAAGATTATGGAGTATAAGGCATGAAGTGACTCAATCTTTCAGCGTGCTACCTGATTCGATTATGGAGTGTAAGGCATAAAGCGTCTCAGTCGATCAGATGATTTTTGGAGGATTATGGAGTGTAAGGTGTGAAGCGACTCAATCTTTCAGAGTGCTACCTGATTCGACTATGGAGTGTAAGGCATGAAGTGTCTCAGTCAATCAGATGATTTTTGGAGGATTATGGAGTGTAAGGTGTGAAGGGACTAACTCTTTCAGCGTGCTACCTGATTCGGCTATGGACTGTAAGGCTTAAAGCATCTCAGTCGATCAGATGATTTTTTTTAGGATTATGGAGTGTAAGGTGTGAAGCGACTCAATCTTTCAGCGTGCTACCTAATTCGACTATGGAGTGTAAGGCATGAAGCGGCTCAGTCGATCAGATGATTCCTCGAAGCACATGTTCCCAGGAATAAAACTATAAGGTAACCAGAGAATTTGAAGCATAAGGTGCATTTCTGATAATAGGAAGAATAACATGATTCCGAATCATCACGTTTGGGAGCATGAAACTGTTTGAGCATATGCATCACGATAAGATAGGAGCATCCATCTGTGTGATTATTTACGTTTATGTATTGTCCTTTGCCCGAACTACGTCCTGGTCTGATTCCCGATGGGATACGTAGGCATCTCATCATTGAGCACGACCAACTTTTGGCTCTCTGCACACCCGATTTTTGCAACACACCTTTTGTTTTTACCCAGATTCGATAGTTTGGTAAAAGGCTTGTCTTTCACACTAGCTTCGACATTCACTTGTGTTACGCATTGCTTTACAAGCTCTGTCGAAGAGGGGCAAACTGTAGACACCCCGATTTTGACCAAACGTCAAATCCAGAGATTGGTTACTTCTAAAAGGCCAATGATGACGATGACCGGTGAAATTTGAAGTTTTTCCAGAGAATTCAAATTCTTCAAAGATTCTTTGAACCAAGTTTCAAAAATAAAAAATAAAGAGAAATTAGGTATTCGGGAGAAACCCGAACGTTAAAGAACGTATGAGAAAGTCAGTATGGGGATTTATCCTAAAAAAAGGAGAGAGAGAAAATGAAAAAAAGTTTTGAAAAGAAAAGAGAAAAGGATAGAAGAAAAGAAAAGGAAAAAAAAAAAAGAAATAAAATGATATATTAGAATATATACCATGCATATGGGTATATTCTAATGAAGTAAATTACAAATATAAGTACATTAGATATAATTTACTAAATAATTAAGTTTATGTTAATATATATTTTGAAAATTAAAAAGAAGGCAAGAATACTGTTAGCCGCGGCACGTGGCGAAGCCGGCGGTACTCAGTGAGTGCCGCCCGGCAGTCAGTGAGTACCGCTCGGCACACTGCAAGTGCCACAGGCAAGTCGTCGAGTGCCGCTCGCGGTAACACACTGCTTTTCTCACATGTTCTAGAAGAAAACTTTGCACATGGGTTGTCACCCGAATTTACCCATTTAATATTGTAATGTTGGTCTATATAAACAGACCTTCATCTCCATTATTGGGACTTTTTCACTTAACCTTTGAATCAAAAATTTAGATATACAAGAGATATATATATATATATACAACAGAGAGAATTGAGAGAGAAAATGAGAGTTTTCTTGAAGAATAGGAGAAGAATTTGAAGATTTTTTTAATAGCTTCACAAGAGATAGAAGAAATTTTTGAGGTCATAGAGGTAACCTCTCAATCCTTGATAGAATTGGGCAAATTCAATCACAAGTTCATAGTTCTAGGATCTTTACACATTTTCAAAACCTCTCTTCCTACCTCATTTCATCACACACCACTTCGAGCTTGTGATTGAATCTCATAATATTTCATTAATTTGGATTTAATTGATGCCTTGGGTTTAAGATAAGTTTGATTTTGAAGAACTTGTGTTCCAATTTATCTAAGTAAACCTTGATTCTTCATTTCTATTTTCTTTTTGAGATTCATAAAACTTTATGTATTCGTTTGAGTCCTTTTTGAATTCAATTCCTTAGTTTCCTATGGTCTCATGATTCATATGGAGATTAAGGAAAACTATAGTCATATCTACACATAGTTAGTGGGATTCAAATCTCAACTCATGATTTGAATCTCCTCACTATGAATCTTATAGGATTCATGCTATATTCCATAGAGTTTATGTAAATTTTGATCTCACTTAGTCTCCAAGGACCATTAATTTGAGAGGGGATTAGGGTATCAAGACTCTATATTCCTCAAGGATCATATGTTCGAGAGAGGAATTAGATGTAGATTTTCATAGTTTATATTCAAAATTCATGAGATTAAGTAAGACCTTAGGATTCTCTTGATATGAGATCTATGATGGAAATCCATTAAGGCTAAATCTATGAACCTCTTCATGTTTCATTATTTATTCTAATAATCATAGTCATACTTGATCCTAGTTCTCTCTAGAATCATGGATCTAGTTTGATTCGAAATATGAACATCAATTTAACAAAGGTGCAGTGAATCCATAAACCAATTGTGATCAAAGATTTTTTTTATAAAATCATGGTTCATTGGAATTGGATGAGATAAATTAGAGGATGCTCATAACTCATTTAAGTACCTCTGTGATTTTTGTTTTTATGAAATTCCATGTTTCAGATGGTTTGGTATTATGATTTCAAAACAATCAACTCTCTGTCCAAAATTCCAGAACAGTAAGTCCATTTTAAAATTAATAAATCAGAACCTTAATCGAACTTCCTTGGCCTCTAATAATTTTTTCTAAGTAGTTCAATGTGTTAGAAAGGTACCCTAAATAGATCTAAGTGTTTCTCATTTGTTTACTATTTTTAAAAAATCATACAAGATCTCTGGACAAAGAGTTGCAGATTCATGAGTGATGTCTAGTGTTTTCCATATTCCCAGAGATCTAACCATTCAAACCTTGATTTTATTTTTGGGTTAGAAACTAGACTCACAGAGGCATATCATACCCAAAATTCATTAAGATCCAACCGTTGGAATTATGGTTTTTCTATCTTTGAAAGTCAAGTCTGCTCTCTGTAATTTATGAGAAACAGTCACTGTTTTTGTCTAGTCTCATTGATTTTACCTTAAATGGTTTCTTAATGTCTTGGGACCCAAATCATGTCTTGAATAATGATAATTTAGCTTAAATCCAGAGGCTAAGTGGTCCAAATTAGTGAATAAATTCATATCTCGTTCTTGTTCATATTCATTCATTCATTCATGTATATTGATGCTTATGATTAGAGCTAGTTCTTGGATAAAATTGGACTTAGTTGAACATAATTGAACATAAACATGGATTCCTTATGATCATGTTGGGATTATAGAACCCCTATATGGACATTACATTGGCTCCTAGTTGAGACTTGTATATCTATAGAGGTGCTATGACTCCAACTAATCAAAAGGAATTCATAGTTTTATCAATTCTTTCCATGCTTGCTAGATTTAAGCTAGAAGCTTAGGGGTGATTATTTGATATCTTTGATCAAGGCATGTGTACTAATATTTGTTTTCTAGCGCATTTGAGGTACAATTTCTCAACTCCTTCTCTAGTTTATTTCATTCCTTGATTTTAATTTATTTTCGACTTCATGTACGACACCTTAGAATAGGTTTTGCCTTATGTGTATATGTTCTATAGAGACCATTTCTTAAGATTTCTTTGTATGAATTGCACGTTTCCCATTTCACGGCTGGATCCCTACTTGCACATCATTTTGCTTGCTACTTGAATTATGTGGCTTATGAATGATATTTTACCGTTAGCAATTTTGCACCCTTTTGACATGCTTATGATATGTATACTTATATCTATGTATTAGTTGAGGACATGCTTAGATTATTAATTCGATTCAAAAGGATGTGGAGTAGAGGCCTATCACGAGATAGGATGAAAGGGGGTATTTTAGTCCGCTAGGCTCCTTCCCTTTTCATTCCATAATCCCCGGACCGAGTTTATCTTTGGTTTCGCAAAATATCAGTTTTCTTTTAAAATGGTTTCTTAATTTTCCTAAAAAAATTAAGTGGCGACTCATTTTGAAATTGAATTTGAAAGAAATTGTTTTAAAATCAAAAGTGAGCCTAAATGTCGGTATCCACAGAAGGACTAAAGATTACATGCTTATGTACGGCTGCGATGAGTTAATTCTAGTGGGATACACTGACTCGGACTTTATGTTAAATAAAGATTCGAGGAAGTTGACATCCGGACATCTCTTTACCTTGGGAGGTGGTACTGTTAGTTAGAGGAACATTAAGAAGAAATGCATCGCCAACTGAACAATAGAAGCTGAGTATGTGGCTGCTTGTGAAACCGCAAAGAAAGCTATTTGGCTCAAGAAATTCCTTATAAAGATCGAGGTGTACCTGCGTCGTTGTCACCTATTATGCTATACTGCGAGAATAGTGGGGCAGTGAATCAGTCAAAGGAGCCAAGGAACCACAGAAAGAGAAAGCACGTAGAGCGAAAATATCATCTAATTAGAGATATTGATCAACGTGGAGATGTAACTGTCACCAAGATTGCCACTGCTGACAATCTTGCAGATCCGTTTACAAAGGCACAAAAGGCTTTGATCGTCATCTAGATATCTAGGTCTTAGATGTAGCCCTGAATGGTTATGAGTATAAGTGGGAGTTTGTTGGATTTGTGCCCTCAAACCATTAGTTTATGTATGAGGCATTAACATTTTAACATATGGATATCATTTTTACATTTTATTATGTATGTTTCTTTCAAGAGATGATTGTTTAATCCGTAAGTATCGTAGTAAGTAATTCGTGTATGTAAGAGATGCATACAAGTGAGATACGAATTACTATTTATTGATACTTAGAGTTTCTCACAGTGGATAATGTGGTTGGATATCTCATCAGGTCTACACTGTAGCATGATTAACTACCATTAGATAGAGTGATAAATCTTAATCACTAGAATATGACTCTTAGTTAAAATGATAGTGCTTATAGTGCATTGACGGACCTGAGTTTTCTTATTGACACTCAAGAATGTCAACAGTCGATTGGAACTCATAACTTGTATAAGGTATGTGTTCTCAATCTTGAGACAATTATGGACACAGACTATGGATATAACTGCATTGACTTACCAATTAATGAGGTCTATAAAAGATCAACACCTGGGTATCTTGGGTATGCCATATTCATAGGGTTATGAACATATCTTATCAAGATAGAATCTACCCTCTGTTCAAGAGTAAGAAATCCCTTGAGAATGTCACCAAGTTGATTACTAAGAATTGCAGTCTTGTTGATAAGTAGTTATCAACATGTTTTGTAATCATGAGGGGTGAATGGGACTCAAGGAATACAAGAAGTAAGCATGATTTTAGTTAATAGTAACAGTTATTTGAATACCTAAATATGATTATGAATGATAATGGTGGAGGGAAATTAGTATACCATACAAGTCTAGTTATCGCTTCAGATATGTTCTTTTACGTTGGAGTTCATTTATCATTTTATAGTGGAGTAAACATTAACTGATAAGTTGGTTAGTTTGCTGATCAAAGAGTTTTATCATAGGAATTAATAGTTGGTCTGAGCCAATAATAAAGAGCCTTGGAGGTCCCACTCTTAGCTTCGCTAGGATGCTTGGAAGGGCACTTGAGGATCTTGTCAAGACAAGTTCAATTGATTGAAAGTGTTTCGATTGTTTGAAGTCTAGATAAGTTCGATCGATTGAAGGACCTTCAATTGATTGATGGTTCGATTGTTCGACGCCACTTCGATCGATCAAAGACTTTAAGGAATCATCATTTTATCGCCCAGAAAGCTATAGAAACTATTTAGGGCTCCCAAACCCTCTATATCGTCTCTAAAAACCCCAACCTTAGTCCTTCTAGGAAGCATCCGTAGGAGTCATAAGGGTGAAGACAACCTAGTGGAGACTACTACACCATCAAGAAAGAAGAAAATCATAATTGGGTTCAAGACCTAAGGTATAAACGTTTCTCCCTTTTATATATATACATCTATAGAGTTAATAAGTAGTAGATCCTGGCATACCAATAAAAGTTTTGAACTTTGTTTTTCCGCTGCGCGTTTAAAAAATTTTAAACCTAATTTTTCTTTTAATTGGTATCAGAGCCATGCTAGTTTGGATCTATAGATGCATTTTGGAATGCTATTTTGATTTGCATGTTAGTATCTAGTGCTATTTTTTAAATTGCATCAACACAGATCTGCTTCTCCAGCAGTTTTTCAATAGAAAACAAATCTGTGATAGCATTGGTTGCATGGCAGTTTCGATCGATTGAACTTGTTTTGATCGATTGAAACTGTGTATGTTCAACCGATCAAAAGAGTTTCGATTGATCATTCCAAAGCAGGTTTCGAGCGATCGAACAAGCTTTGATCGATCGAAACAGGTCATCTGTCCAGGTGTCTTTTTCACAGTTTTAAAGCTTTAAAATTGTGTACTTACTGTTTTAAAAAATTTAAATCAGTCTGTGACATAAAACATAGATGTTGTTTTAGAGTACAAATTACTTCCATAAAGAGTTTATGGTGTATGCAATTAAATTAGTAGTTCCAATGGTCATCTATTTTGTTATATATGTGCGTGGTTGTGTGTATAACTAACCCTTTTATAGCAAGATAAGTCTTCTATCTCCCATGGCACCAAGTTCAGACGATTTAAATTGTTGCATTTAAATGTTTGAGATTAGTGTGTTATATTTTTGGTTTGGTTTAAGGCATGTGTAAAGGGCGCTGCTAGTTCAATCCTACGAATAGGAAGGTCGCACCAGTTTCCCTAGCCTTTTATTTATTGTTGTTTTCTATTTCTAGATAAACTATAAGCTTCAAAAGAAGCATAGGACTAATGTAATAGAATTAGAAAATCCATGAAGATGGAAGAGCAAGCCGTTGTCCATGAAGATGGAGCTGGAGACGATCAAACCAAGGAGGTACTATGGAGATAGAGCCATGGGAGATAGAGGCATCTTTTGGATGTCTTTATTTCATTTTAGTTTTTGTTTTATGTGCTTGGTTTGTGATGGACGTTCAAACATTGTTACTGCTTGCATGCACTTAAAACAAGTTTTCTAAAATAAAATTCAAAAATCGTTTCAATGCATTAATAAACATTGGATGTTTTATGGGTAATGTGTAGAAATAATTTTTTCTCAAAATGAAAAATCCTTATTTATTAAATCTAGTGGGAGAGGGTCTTGTTACAACACCCACGATTTTCCATTAATGGTTCACTATAAGATGAGTACTGCATTCTGTGTCACCTCGCCAGGGGTGATTATTCCATACAGAGGATACACTACTCATTAGTTACTAGATGTGAACTTCCTATGGATACGATCAATTAGGCATGTTAGAGGGTGACCACCACACAGAGGCACTACATGAGGCGGTTGTGATTGGATCCTAGTTAATGGTACACACTAGCTAAGCTATGGATAAGGGATCCCACAGAGGGCATTTTTCAAAAACTTAGAGATCAAATAGGTTTGGAAGTCAAAACTTGTATTACAAGAGTTGCATAGAGGACAAGTCATGATTAATCGAAAGATCGAGTGTTGACCGCCACACGGATGCTTTACTTTTTCGTTTCGATATTCCGGCGACCTTGTTTCTAAATAAGAGTTTTAAGGATTCTTTTATTTCAAAATGTCAAATTTTGATATCCATATTTATTTTGTCATTTTGGTTTTTCAGTAAATCATCATGTATGGATCTGTATTTCGTCCTCTTGCCACTATACTCACTCAGAAATTGGAAACAACTATATACCGAATGGAAACATAACCTTGACATTGTTTTAAGTGCGGAGGATCACATATATGTCCTCACCACCCCATGCCCTGAAGAACCCACTGCAAATGCTTTGGCTGCGAATAGACACGAGTTCGACAAATGGAAGAAGTCGAATGGGATGGCTCGTTGTAACATATTGGCCTCTATGGCTAATGTGTTGCAACACCAATACCAGTTGAATGATTCTGCCAGTACCATTATTAAGTTCCTAAAAGAGATGTTTGGGGATCATGGCAGACCTGCCAAACAGGCTGCTATAAAGAAGATAATGAGTGTGAAGATGTCGAAAGGGACTCCAGTCGAAGAGCATGTTTTAAAAAATGATTGGTTATTTAAACAAACTGGAGACCTTGGGACCCAACATCGACGCACAGACCCAAGTTGATATGATCCTTAATTCGTTGTCACTGTCATTCACTCAATTTAAACTTAACTATAATATAAATCAAATAATTTTTTCAATGAGTGAATTAATGAGTTCTTTACTGGCAGGGAAAGGGGTGATCAAACTAGGGGACCACGTTCTGAACGTTGAGAAAAGCTCTTCCTCTTCCCAATATGCGAAGAAAGGGAAAAAAAAAGCTGGCACTAGTAGTCTAAGTGTTGGACCGGTCCCTAAGATTGCAAAATCTAAGGGAAAAGGTAAGGGTAAGGGGAAGGTGGGTGGGCTAAAAAAGGAATAAGTTTTTAATACGATGAGAAGGGCCACGGGAGAGAAACTGTCTAGGATTCTTAGCTACAAGAGTTCAAGGTATGATTGAATCACATGTGATTGAAGTAAGTTTTATACCAGATACTTCAAACACTTGGTGCATTGATTCAAGGTGACTAACCATATCTATAATTCGTTATAGGGGTTCAGATCAACCAGGAGGTATAGTGATGGAGATATCATACTTACTCTAGGTTCTAGTGCAACCATATTTACGGTTGCTTTAGGAGTAGTAGCTTTAGAATTTTCAAACAATAAATTTGTGATTTTATCAGATGTAATTTAAGAGATGTAATTTAATCTCAGTTTCAAATTTATCAAATAATGGTTATTCTTTTCATTTCGAAACTGAAGTTGTGATTGAAAGAAATGGTTCTTTTGTGTGTTCTGGTGTTATATCAAATGGATTGTATGTGATTACTACTAATATTTCTAAAGACTCTTGCATGGAACTTAATAACTCAGTGGTAACTGTACCATCGAAAAGAAAGGAACCTTCTACTAATCCAACAAGGCTTTGGCATTTGAGGCTTGGCCATATCAATCTAAAGAGGATTGGCAGACTAGTCAAAGAAGGGGTCTTAGGCAATTTAGTTCTCGAACCATTGGAAATTTGTGAGTCTTGTTTAGAGGGTAAGATGACCAAAAGGCCCTTTCTTGTAAAGGGCAATAGGACCAATGCATTGTTGGAATTACTTCATACTGATGTGTGTGGACCAATAAATATTAGAGGAAGGGGTGGTTATGAGTATTTTATAACCACTTACTGATGACCAATCTAGGTATGGATATGTGTACGTAATGTGCACAAGTCTGAAGTCTTTGAAAAGTTCAAAGAGTTTAGGGCTAAAGTGGAGAAGCAATTGGGCACACATATCAAGGCCATTCGATCTGATTAAATTAGCGAGTACCTCTCTAATGAGTTTATTGATCCTCTAATGAGTTTATTGATCACCTCGTATAAAATAGGATTCTGTCACAGTTGACTGCACCTGGTACGCCTCGACAGAATGGTATAGCAGAGAGAAGGAATCGGACTCTTTTAGACATGACTAGGTTGATGATGAGTTATTATGAGTTGCTATTATTCCTTTGGGGTTATGCTTTGGAAACCGCTGCTTATATACTTAATCTAGTACCAAGCAAATCTGTTCCCAGGATACCATATGAGATGTGGATTGGGTGAAAGCCTTCTTTACAACATCTCCAGATATGGGGGTGTCCAACACATGTGCTGAAAGTAAAGTTGAGCAAGCTGGATTCTAGATCGGAAGTATGTTATTTTGTAGGGTATCCAAAGGCTACATATGGATGGTATTTTTATGATCTAAGAGAACAGAAAGTGTTTGTTAGTACAAATGTTATTTTCTTGGAGGATGATTACATCATGAACCATAAACCTAAGGGAAGCATAGATCTTAGAGAGATAGAAGGAAAGCCCTCAATCCTACCCACAATTAATAACGATTTAAGACAAGAAAATACCACTTCTTCACCCATTTTTGCACTGGTACCTCGTCGTAGTGGGAGGACAGTCAACCAGCCTGACAGATACATGTTCTTAGGAGATGTTTTTGAAGCGATCTCCATAGAACCTGAATCTGATCCTACCATGTATGAAGAGGCAATGGATGATATAGACTCAACTCATGGGGTTAAAGCAATGAAGGCTGAATTGGAATCTATAGATTCTAATCAAGTTTGGGATCTTGTAGAACTTCCAGCCAATATTAAATCCATTGGCTTCAAGTGGGTATACAAGAGAAAAAGAGGATCTGATGGAAAGGTTGAGACCTTCAAGGCTAGGCTTGTAGCAAAAGGTTATACTCAGAGGGAGGGCATTAACTATGAGGAAACCTTTTCGTCGATAGCCATGCTCAAGTCCATCAGAATACTCTTATCCATCGCTACATGCCTAGATTATGAGATCTGGTAGATGGACGTCAAGACTGCATTGTTGAATGGAAATCTTGAGGAGGACATCTATATGCAACAACCAAAAGAGTTCATAGTTGGCAGAAAAGGTAACTTGGTATGCAAGTTGCGAAAGTCCATTTATGGACTCAACCAGGTATCCAAGAGTTGGAACATCCGATTTGACCAAGCGGTTAAGTCGTTTGGTTTCATACAGAATCTGGACGAACCTTGTGTATACAAGAAGTGTGAAGGAAAGTGGTAGCCTTTCTTGTTCTTCAACGGTTAAAGTTTGGCTTGCTAGTACTTATGATATGAAAGATCTAGGAGAGGCGAGCTATATCCTTGGGATAAAGCTCTTTTGAGATCGTAAGCGAAAGATAATGGGATTATCTCTTATTGGTTATATTGAAAAGGTGCTAACTAGGTTTTCAATGGATAATTCAAAGAAAGTTCTATTACCTTTTAGGCATGGTTTAGCATTCTCCAAGGACCAGTGTCCAAAGACATAGGAGGAGAGGAATCAAATGGCAGGAGTTCTCTATGCTTCAATAGTGGGAAGTCTCATGTATGCGATACTAGACCAGATATCTGCTTTGCTATTGGACTTGTTAGTAGATATCAATCAAATCCAGTCCACAACACTGGAATACCGTTAAGCACATTTTTAAGTACTTGAGAAGGACTAAAGATTACATGATTATGTACGGTTGCGATGAGTTAATTCTAGTAGGAGACACTGACTCGAACTTTATGTCAGATAAAGATTTGAGGAAGTAGACATCCGGACATCTCTTTACCTTGGGAGGTGGTGCTATTAGTTGGAGGACCATTAAGAAGAAATACATTACAGAGCTCGAGGAAGCTATTTGGTTCAAAAAGTTCCTTATAGAGCTCGAGGTGTAGCAGCATCGCTGTCACCTATTACGCTGTACTACGATAATAGTGGGGCATTAGCTCAGTTAAAGGAGACAAGGAACCACGGAAAAGGAAAGCACGTAGAGCAAAAAAATCATCTAATTCAAGATATTGTTCAACGTAGAGATGTAACTGTCACCAAGATTGCCACCATTGACAATCTTGCGGATCCGTTTACAAAGGCCTTGCCACAGAAGGTCTTTGATTGTCATGTGGATAGTCTATGTCTTAGATGTAGCCCTGAATGGTTATGAGTGCAAGTGGGAGTTTGTTGGGTTTGTGCCCTCAAACCATTACTTTATGTATGAGGCATTTACATTTTAATATATGGATATCAGTTTTACATTTCATTATGTATGTTTCTTTCATAAGATGATTGCTTAATCCTTAATTATCATACTAAGTATTTCATGTATGTATGAGATGCAGACAAGTGAGATACGAATTACTATTCATTGATACTTAGAGTTTGTCATAATGGATGATGAGACTGGATATCTCATCAGGTCTACACTGTAGCATGATTAACTACCATTGGATGGAGTGATGAATCTCAATCACTAAAGTATGACTCTTAGTTAATATGCTAGTGCTTATAGTGCATTGATGGACTTGAGTTTTCCTATTGACACTCAAGACTGTTAATAGTCGATAGGAACTCATAACTTGCATAAGGTACGTGTTCTCAATCTTGAGACGATTATGGACATAGTCTATGGGTATAACTGCCTTGACGTACCAATTAGTGAGGTATATAAAAGATCAATACCTAGGTATCTTGGGTATGTCATGTTCATAGGGTTGTAAACATATATTATCAAGATATAATCTACCCTCTATTACAGAGTAAGCATTCCTTTGAGAATGTCACCAAGTTTATTACTAAGAATAGTAGTCTTGTTGATAAGAAGTTATCAACATGTGTGGTAATCATGAGAGGTGAATGGGACTCAAAGAATATAAGAAGTAATCATGATTCAAGCTGACAGTAACAGTTATCCGACTACCTGACTATGATTATGAATGCTGATGGTAGAGAGTAATTAGTACACGATACAAGTTTAGTTATCGTTTTGGATATGTTCTTTTGCGTTGGAGTTCAGTTATTGTTTTATAGTGGAGTAAATGTTAACTAATCAGTTGGTTAGTTTGCTGATCAAAGAGTTTGATCATGGGAATTAACAGCTGGTCTGAGCCAACAATAAAGAACCTAAGAGGTCCCACTCTTAGCTCCGCTAGGATGCTTGGAAGGGCATTTGAGGATCTTGTCAAGACAAGTTCGATCGATCAAAAGTGTTTCGATCGATTGAAGTCTCGATTAAAGGTTCGATCGATCGAAGGCCACTTCGATCGATTGAAGGCTTAAAGTCAGTTTAGAAATCGATAAATAGGCAAGCTATGTAGAGAATATTTGTAATCATTGTTTAATTGCCCAGAAAGTTGCAGAAACTATTTAGGGCTCCCAAACCCTCTCTATCCTCTCTAATAGGGTTCCCACCAACACCCTAGCCCTTCTAAAAGCATCCGTACGAGTCATAAGGGTGAAAAAAACCTAGTGGAGGCTAATGTACCATCAAGAAAGAAGAAAATCATAATTGGGTTCAAGACCTAAGGTATAAACTTTTCTCCCTCATGTATATATGCATCTATTGAGTTAATAAGTAGTAGATCCGGGCATACCAAAAAAGTTTTGAACTTTACTTTTCCGCTGTGCATTTAAATAAATTTTAAACCTAATTTTTCTTTCTGTATATATATATTCATACCCGTACATATATTATATACACAAGCAAACACACACACACGCTCTCTCTCAAGAGGAGAAAGAAAAGAAGGAGAAGAAGACAGAAGGAGAAGGAGAGACGAAAACAGAGAAAAGGAGAAGAGAAAGAAAAGAGAGAGAGAGACCACCCCGAGCTCGCCGACATCACCTACATTAATGATGAGTGCCTATACGCACTCAGTAGCATAGCTATGTATGTATATATGTTTTTCAGCAAAAAAGAATGGATCCCGAATGTGCGTGAATGGTCCAGTTCAATTTGGGAAGAAAACCAACGTTCAATCGATCGAATTGATTTTAAGCGATTGAACACAGACTGATCTCAATCGATCAAACTTAGTTTAATCGATCGAACTTTACTTTTGTCAATCGATTGAAATGACTTCAATCGATCAATCATGACAGTTTGCTAAATGTTTTTTTATTTATATCTGATGGACTGCTAAGTCGGGTTATATCATGCGCTGATAGTTAGAAGTAGTATTTGGAATAATACACACGTTGAATAATGGGTTAATGCATTAAATAGTGGAACCATTCGGTTAATGTTGAGATAATAATGAGATTGAAAAGCTGTCATGCTTAGTATTGGGTCGATTGACCGTAGAGGTCCAAACTATTTATATTTGTGCGTATGAATGCAGTTGCTAAGATTGTATGATGTCAGGTGTGGGATCCTAAGGTGATGGGATAGGATCAGGACTATGTGTCAGGTTTTACGTATGATGGAGTTGGACTACCAGATTTGGGAGGTTATGTGATGTGGGACTTCCTATTGAGTTTAATATATCATGGCTACGTGGCGTAGCATATTGGGGTTACGTGCCATAGTAGCGTATCGGGGTTGTGTGCCATAATAGTATTATAGAGCTAAGTGTTGTGGTATTGCTGAGTGTTGTGGTATTGCTGAGTGCAGTGATATTGCTGAGTGCTGAAGTATTGCTAAGTACTGTGGTAGAGCTGAGTATTGTAGTGTGATGAAGCCGAGTGTTGTGGTATGACAGAGCTGAGTGTTGTGGTATAGCAGAGCGTTGCGCTTTAGTATGTCAGGGCTGCGTGTCGTAGTATTATATCAGGGCTACATGCCATAGTAATATATCAGGGCGGGTTAGCCGAAACGTTAGGGTTGTCTGTCGAGGTGTGATAGACCGTAGGTATGGGACTGTATGCCTGATTCATGTGAGCCCAAGAGTCTATGTTATGTATTGAGATTGGTTGGGACGATGTCCGTTGTTATCTATTGAGTGTGTGCATACATGCATGCAAACTGTAAGATGATCCTTTCATCGCTGCTATTTATGTATACTGCATATCTACACATACTCTGTTAGTATTTGCATTCACTCAGCTTTCGTAGCTGATGGTGTTTTATATCGCTGGATATTTTACGTCCAACTGGCCAGGGTTATGAGTATGCAGGAGATGCATAAATGGATAGGGGCTACAAGGATGGAGCCTATACTGGTGCTGACTACTATGCGAGTTGAAGGCCTGAAGCTTCGCTGTAGACAGTTTATGTTGTTAGAGACTCTGTAATAGTTATGTTGATAATTGGCGTATGTTGCTGTAATACTTTATTTATGTTTCTGCAAACACTCGAGGTTTTGTAATAGTTAGTATTGAACTTTGATTTTCTATATCAACCTTAGAACTTTCCGATGCATGTTTTGAATCATTACTCTGATGTTTTGACTTTAGTTATGGACAATATGGTGACTTTCAACTATCATGGCCTACGGGTCCAAAAAAGAATTTATTTTCTCTATTTTTTGCTACTGCGCAGTGTGATAGAATGGTATAGCAAGGAATAGGTGAAAAGCTGAAAGTAGACCAAATAAGGAGAATTCTCAAGACTAAGCTTTATTGATTAATGTATTATTCCACTGCCAAAAAAATAAAGAAGACAAAAAAAGTAAGAGGAACTATGCTATTCTAATGACTAGTCTTAAAAAGCGGAATCAGAGTCTTCTTCATTCCCTTGGTCGCTTTTTGTTTTGTTGTTTCTCTTTATGTATGGCCTTGATTACGTCTTTTGATGGGAAAAGAGACAAGGACTCTGACGACATCCTATTGACGCTTTTTCTTATCACACCTAAGTGTAGGTGATCGTACAAGTAATAAAGTTCTTGAAATCCAGGTCGAACCCATAGGGAACAGGAAACAAAGATACGCAATAACTATTTTGTCACTTAAAAAGAAAATAAAAGATGATGGATTTTTGTGGGGTTTTACTAACTATTAGTTTTTAGATTTTTTTTGCAATAAAACTAATTAAAAGCTATTTTTTCTTAAGTAGTTTACGGTAAAGATTTTAACAGTGCAAAATAAATTAACTAAGATACTAGTAAGAAAAGGAAGAAAAAGAAATAAAAGCTAAATTTTTGTGAGATAAACTTTTTGGATTTAATACTAGCGAAAGATAGAAATAATACAAATATTTAAGCAAAGTTATTAAAAATAGGAAATATTAATTAAGCTGGAAGAAATGATTTAAAGAATTGGGAATATGCAAACCAACACTAGATCCCACAACTTTTGTGCATTTGACAAGCATTTGGCATTTAAGACCGCAGAGTCATTCTTTATTTAAAAATAAACTTTCACTAGTCAGGGTCATATCAAGTGTGTCAAGTTTGATATGAAACGACGTCGTTTGGTTTAAAGAAAAATAAAGACAATTGGGCAGTAGCCAGGTTTGAACTGTGCCCCGCCGCGGACATGGGTTATTCAACGTCCAGTCTCCACCACTCTACCACTGCACAATTGCCTGTGCATTAGTAGATAGAAATATATATAAACACATATTTGAAATATAAACTTTGTCATATGTATTGTTTGAGTATGCTAGGTGTTTTTTTATGACAAAAGGCATAGTTTGACAATCCACATAATTATATTCTTTTTTTCAAATATGTAATCTTTTGAGCCCAATATAGCCATAGTATATAAACATGTTAAATGGTCATAAACTATAGATACATAGATATTTTTGGCCATAAGTGGAAAAATAACCCATCTAGATAAATTTGCCCATTTAAGAATAGTGAACAAAATCTGTGTTTTCTAAGTTTTTATTGCATATCCCCAATTAAAGTTTTAGCCTACCATTTAGGAATTGAAACTGTCTTCCAAATAAATTTAAAGATAAATTAAATAGATGCACGCAATCACCGTCCAATTAAAATTAAAATTGTAAAACCAAGGTAAGGGTAAAAACTAATATTATTATATTATTTCCTTCACTTAACATGAGTTGGGGTTGAATTTGTGGAATCTGCAAAATATCAAAGTTTAGTACAGCTAGGCTAATAAAATATACATGAATGGAAATATTGAACCAGAAACAAAATACTAAACCTTCGAATTTGGATTCTTGTGGGGTCACAGTGGTTGAACTCCAACAACACAAATAAGATCAAACCAAATCCTAATCTAATTTGGGAGTGAGATATGGATATGGTGTGCTTGAAACTTTAGTAGGTGATTATAACAACTACGTGGCTAAGAAATTTGGAATTTACTTGCAAAATCTGTCTTTAGTGAATGGAAATTTTGCTATAAAAACTGAAAATTTGGGGTTTCAAACTATTTTAAGGAACAAGTATAAGTACTAAGTACTAGACTAAAAATATTAAATCTAAATTTTTATAGGAATATTTTACTACTACAAAGTGACAAAAGTTGTACAAGAAAATAAATATTTTATTTTAAGAAATACAGTACACAAAGTTTTGCTACATACTTTTTGAACATGAAATCATCAATTACATAAAAGTAAATTTTTACAACTACTACAACTAGAAAAGGCAAAGAAAAACTAAAGTTTCCTATTTCTAGGGACAATATGAAGTGCTTACATGATAACCTCCCTAAACTATTCTCTCCCTAACTGTGTGTGTTGTGAAGTTGTTCCTTGTGAGTTGTGTCTTGTGAGTTGTGTCCCTTTGCTTCTCCTGCTCGTCTCTTTTTATAGGCGAAGTTTGTGATACATTTCATCACTGCGTTCATCATCTTTGCAATTTCTTCTTCTTCGCTAGTCCCAATTGTCTTTGGCTTCTGACACACTTTGAAAACCTGTGTAGTGTAATGAGAGAGAGAGAGAGAGAGAGAGAGAGAGAGAGAGAGAAAGTGAAAGAAAAAAGCACATTCATAAACATCATCATCAACATTCCCATATTCAATGGTTTGTTTTATTTTTTTATGATTATTTTTTTTGTTTCTTTTGATTTCGTTTATAACATTTATAGTAACTCTACTGTGCAAAATTTTGACTAGCATTTTATGAGTAATGCTTCGGTGTGGTTGCTACTTCTTTCCTTCCCTTTATTTCACTTTATTTTTACCTAAACATATAAAATATGTAAAAACAAATAATTACATGCATTTGAGTGACATCACCATTAAATTATATTAATTCAAATATGCGTGTAAAACTAGGAATTTGGGGGATTAAATGAGCACTATGTCTATTATATTGGCACATAAATGTGCAATATTCAGTGTTTGTCAGACCCCTTATTATGATCTATGGATTGGCATGATTTCCAACATTTCTTGAAATAGGGGATGTCTGAAGCTTTATGAGTAACCTTCTTAGGGATCCTGAGAGAATGAATATGAACTTCTTCAAGGCGATTAAATTGGCGAAGGACCCAGCTTGGAAGATAGAAAGTCCAAATGTGGAGACCCGAAATGCTAACACCAGAAATCAAGCCTGTAATAAAGCTAAAAGTCTTGATCTTCCACCAGTCAATTTTTCATTGGATTTCCTCATGGGTGAGGCCATGAAACCAGTTAATCCAATCCCATAAAGTTCATAAAGACGGATAACCTCTCGAGTATGATAAAGTATAGAGAATGTGAAGACATGTTTAGGGGGACACATTAGCTTGGTGCGCTCAAGAAGTCATGCCTGTAGCAAGACCATGAATCTATGGAAGTTTTCTACGGAACCGACTATAGCCTTGTCTAATCCAATCATAGTTTTAGCTAAGCAAATCATCATTGGATTTTTCCCCTTACTTACCTCAAGAGCTAAGTCAGTAAGTTTCACATCTGCCGTGGTAGTTCCATCATTGAAGAGGAAGTTGGCAATCATACACAAGGCAAGAACACCCCGTTTGTGTTCATGGGCAATGGTGGGATCATCCGAGGAAAAGTGCTTGATGATAGGGAACAATAGAATGTGATAGTTTATGATGAGATCATCGCATTCAGGAAAAGTCAGCCCGCTTAGAGAAGACAAGAAAGTAGAATACCTGGAATGATAAGAAGGAAGTGCGAGTTCGGACTCATGGTCATAGCCTAGCATATATAACGGAGAATTCTTCAAGGGTTGGGCATAGCTCCTCACAGTTGAAGCAAAATACGTGATATTTGGGATCCCAACAAGGGAGCGCAGCCTCCATGAAGTTTCTTTGAGGCCTCAGATGATGCAGAGAGAATAGGCTATCTAAACTATAGGGTTGGAAGTAAACGCAATCAAGGCCGCACAATTCATCCATCCATTGGAAGAAGGCGTGAACCATGATGGTTCCATTCAAGAGAGGTTGTAGGGATGAATACAAATGAAGAGAGGGGAGTTTCTAGGGCTTATAGAGTATCAAGTTGAGTTTGGAAAGAATTGGGAGTCCAAAGTCAGAAAGAAGTCCAAAAATTACCAAAAATGTCAAAATTTGCAAAACTATCTGAGAGCCATGGTGGCACTCATGTGACTACTGTGTGGTACTCTTGAGTGTCGTGTGGGCCCTCTTAGTGCTGTGTGGCAGCCTTGAGTTCCACAATGGCTCCTCCCCATCCCTCCTTTGTGTAGATGCATCCTTGTGCATTTTTATTGGTTTTGGGCCTTCATTTTGATTCCTAACGGACATTTTTGTTCTTTTAAAGTCCTGTTTTATGTATAAAAAACCCTAGTATAAGTTTTAAATCATTCATTCTTAGTCATAAAAGAGTCATAAGAGTCCTAGAAGGTTCCCCAAGGGAGTATGTTACTCATATAATTCAAAAGAAAGAGTTCAAATGAAGATACAAAGGGAAAGGTCCATAAGTGCAATCCATGTCAAATATAGTCATCCATAATAATTCATAGCATGAAAGATAAAGCACATAACTAGTCTCGAGAGTATCTCTTGCCCGCATTTGCTCTTCTTGACTAGACTCATGGTGGTTCTTCCTCTTCCTCTTCCTCCTCGTTTTCTTTAATGCTGAGGCGATAAGAAGAAGTAGAACACCTGACTGGCTCCAGCATTGGCATAGTGAGAGGCCGTTGAGATGAGGATTCCCCCAATCGCATCTCCAACTCTACTATATGCCTCTGCCTAGCATGTATTATATTGCGCTGAAAGAAAAGAAACCATTAATCTAATCAAGGAGAAGCGAAAAGTGAGAACGAGAGAGCATGCATTGCATTCATTAAATTCATGAACTTAAAAGAATAAATTGCACTACTTTGTAGATATGCTCGACTCACTATGCTCATCTTTTCAACATCAAATTGGGCAGGACAAGTTTGTAGGGAGCACATAGCCGATTTAAGCTGTTAAGGAGAAAGAAGGAAGAGAGGTTAGAAAGAAGTCATGAAACTAGGGTCAAGGCTTGGGAATTTCACCTTGTATTCTAGTCGGCGGATCCATGACCTCAAGCTAGTGACCAAACTTTGGTGTTCCTCCACATAGGGTGTTGGGACAAAGACCACATTAGAAGGGATGCATTGGAAGTCCTGATGGATCTCCTCTAGGACACGATAATGAACCTCATGGTCATCATCATCTAAGGTAGGAACCATCCAATCGATAAAAAGAAGGTTGGAAGTAGAGAATCAAGGGTGCTCACTTATAGGAAGATTCAGTCCCTTGAACTCTAGTGCTAGAGATCCCAGCTCCTCCGCTAGAAGGCCCTCCCTACTACCAAAGAGAGTTAGCAAGCTAAGCAAGAAAGATAAGATACAAAAAAGTTAAGATGGATTCATACTTCAACGCGACCGGTCCTAGGAAAATTGGACATGATACGAGAGACAAGAAAATCCTCATAGCTTCTCCTACTGACCACTAGTTGTGTACCATCCACTCTTATAAATGCGTCCTCAAGATCGTCACCCCGGAGCTTGTGAGTGTCTAGCATGTTAGAAGGAGGAAAATCGGGTACAATAAAATGATCTAGGAGGCATGCTTGCCTTAGGACTCTCTCTCCAAAGTACCAAGCGGCGGCATAAGGACCCGTGAACAAGATACGTTGTTTTGATAATTGGATCACCGATGCATAAGGAGCCTTAGTAGCATGAGGGATTCTACCCCAAGGATCCCACGTCACCTCTTCCCTAGTGAGACGAGTTAAGAAATACTGGCATTTCTTAAGATTATGAGCTATAACCTTCACGCCGACCTTCTCTTTCACTCATTTGAGGCCCCTTGGGATTAAATTAGCACTCAAGTCCATAGGTTTAGGAGTTTGCATTCTAAAATGCTCAAAGGTCCATAACTGTCAAGTAAGAAGAGAAGGAAAACCTTTAGAAACCATTAGAAAGAGAGAAAGGGGAGAGAAGTTGAGTGATACCTCCCAAACCCTCCAAACTCCAACTGAGGGTAAGCACATTTGAGAAATTTCTCCCATTTCCCATAGAGAATCACTAAGCTAGTGCTGCCCCAATTATATGTGTGGATTCGGTCAACATTTACCAAGCTCCCGAGGATAGACAGATGAATTCGGTCTGCCTTGGTTCTAAAGAGGGAGCACCCTGGTATATACATGATGAAGGCTAGAGTAATTTGGTCAGTGGAGAATTGATTGTATCTTTGGAAGGTCTCGAGAAACCAAGCATAAGGAACTCCACCACTCTAGGTGGGTATACCCCCAAGAGATTGATCACTCTTTGCCTAGAAGTCTCTAATATAGCATTCGTTATGATGGGTTCTCCTCCTACCTGTAACCCGGTGATCATAGAGAAGTCGTTTGGGGTCATGGTCATCTCCTCAAAGGAAGATGGAAGGTATTAGTTGAATCCCACCACCTATTCGCTAGGCAAAAGAGATGCGCCAAATCATTGGAGCTACTAACCAAGAGCTTCATGAACTCACCGAAGCCGGTGGTTTGCACCTTAGATTTCACGGCCTCTGAGAGTCCCTTATACCATTCATAACCATGCGTAAGGCAACCATGACCTTTAAATTTGACCTTGGATACCTAGGATGATAAGAGAGGAGAAACTAATGAGTTGAGCATTTCTACGAACACCTTGTGTGCACAGTTTGGGAATTCAAGTTTTGAAAATGGTGGCTTTTGATTCTTACCTATAGAATGGAATCAATCATGGGAAAAAATTATTAGACCATGCATCCATTCATTATTCAGCTTTAAATTGGTATTTCATTGCATTTAGAATGAAGAAAATGAGTTTTTAAAAGAAAAGGTTTTGAAAATACCTCTCCTTCCCTAGCTTTAAAGGATAGATGTTGGTGAGGATCCCTATGAGTTGTTCGGGAGGGAAATTGTTTGAAGAAGGCTTGTAAGAACGTATTCCTTCTCGAAGATTAAGTGGAAGATGACCCCCACTCTAAATATTGAATGATGAACTCGAAGATGAAGAGGTAGACATTGTTGAATTTGAATGAGGATTTTGTGATTTGATGATTTGAAGGCATTTTGAATGAGTGAATGATTCATTTTCAAAGGTTTAAATGGGAGTTTGATTTTGAAATATCAATATGAAGATGAGAAAACTTGGATCTAGGGGGAAAATGGAGAAAATTGAGGAAGTTTTGAGAGAATCCAACCAAATTTTGAAGTGGGATGCAAATGAGGAAGAAAATGCCTAAATATGCTGAGAGCCATGGTGGCTCTCTTGGAGTGTTGCATGGCACTCTCCCAATGCCGCCATGTCACTTAGCCCAATCTCCTTAGATATTTGCATTTATGCCCTTGTAATGCCCCGTTTGGTCACCGGACCCAATTTTGGCTCTGATTTGATCCTTTTGATGCATTTTCAATCAATTTATTATGATGTTGAGTGCTTGGAAACATTCATCGCATGTCATTTGCAGATATATGAATCCACCGCAAAGCAATTAGCCTCATTTTAGTATTGCATGACATTGGTTGCTAGAAGTCCCGCATTAATGCATTCATCCATTATGGTGCTCCTAGCTAGCCTTGACGGCTCTAGAAATACATTTTCCTAGCAGAGTAGAGTGGTATTTGTTCCCCAATAGAGCATTTGCATTATATTGTGAAGAGTTTCTTGCACTATTGCATCAGTCATTTTGAATGAACTTTGAATCTTCCATGGTTCTTGTGGTTCATCTCGAATGGACTCTACGAGTACCTTTTCCCCATTAAAGTTATATCTCATTACATTGCACCCATGGATAGCCTTAAATGGCTCCATGAGATTATTCCCCAGTTGAGTTTCCCTTCTCGTCTAGCTCGTGCTAAGAGCTAAGCATGAAGATGTCGATAGTAGCATTAATAGCCAATGTTGCAAACGCTCGTGATGTTCGCCTAATTGGCTCATCACTGTGTCTTTTGGGCATAGTTCGCCTAAGTGGCTCTATGGACCCTTTTTGTCTCCACCTAGCTCGCACAAAGAGCTATCCACGAAGATGTCACAAAGCCCTCGATGAGGCACCCTATAGTCGCTATTGTAAATGCTCGTGATGTTTGTCGTAATTGGCTCATCACTGTGTCTTTCGGGCGTAGTTTGCCTTAAGTGGCTCTATGGACCTTTTTGTCTCCACCTAGCTCACGCAAAGAGCTACGTACAGAGATGTCGCAAAGCCCTCGATGAGGCACCCCGTAGTTGCAGTTGCAAATGCTCGTGATGTTCACCGTAACTAGCTCATTACTGCATCTTTTGGGCATAGTTCGCCTTAAGTAGCTCTATAGACCCTTTTTTTTGTCTCCATCTAGCTCGTGTGAAGAGCTATGTACAGAGATGTCACAAAGTCCTCGATGAGGCACCCTTGTATCATCGCGCAAAGGACACCCCCTTGTCGCCTCATCTGTGCTAAGGACATACCCTTGCATCGTCCGCGCTAAGGATATCTTTCATCTTGAGTATGTTGCATGTCAGTAATAGTTTGAGTTTTATATCATTTATTCTGTTTTGCTTAAATAATTGCTTGCATGTAGTGTGCTCATTGAACTACGGTTTGTCTGATTTCCTATAAGGGAATACATTGATAGCTCTTTTGAGCGTGATCACATGATTTTTGAGATTTTCTTTATGTTCTTGCATGTCTTGATTTTCTCAATTTTCTTCCTAAAGTCTTCCAGACTCACTAAAAGGTTGTCAAGCATGCTTTGACATTCCCTTATGATACGCGTTGCTTGCAAAGCTCTGTCAAAGAGGGGTAACCACAGACACCCTATTTTGGTTCGTCCGTTCGACAGAAGGAACCCCGCCTCAAGAACAACCCGATGACTGGAATTAGGATTTGTGAAATGTTGGTTATATGAAGTAGAAATCTATGAAGCACCATGGACTCTAGGATGTGTAAGAATAACCTTGAAGAAGACTAGGTACGTTAGGAACTCAGCAAATTAGAGACAAAAACCCATGTTAGGTTAGCTTTTTCACATGAAATAACGAAAAAATTGCCTTTTACTGAGCAAATTCTAGACCTTAGGGTGAGATCCTAAGAACTTCCTTTACTAAATAGTCCTAAAATAGGCTAAATTAGTGACCCAAGCCTTCACATTGGCCAAAAACCACTTAGGAGAATTTTTACCCATTTTTGCACCTCACAGGTTTGCTCCCTCTTGGAGCCAGCCTTACTCTTTTGACCATAACTTAAAATCTACAAAGTCTTTTTGAATTAGACTAAAAGCATCTTAAAATAGACTCCCATATCTTTCCAACGGTATATCACAAGCCTAAGAGGATAAACAAGGTGAGTGAACGAAGTCCAAGAATTATGGAGAGAAAATAAAACTTCTGGGTACGTAGAAAGCCACCATGGCTTTTAGCTGAGTGCTATGTGGTACTCTCGGACTGCCGCGTGGCACCCCTAAGTGCCACGTGGCCTTTTAGATGTTTCAAATGCAATCTGGACCCTTGATTTGACCCCAATCCACGTGAAAATGCCCAAAAACATGAAAATTTGTGTTTTTTTTATTCCCACATCGCTTAGCTTTGAACTTTTTCACTCAAATCTTCAACTATAAAAGGGGGTCCTCCCCTCCAAATCCTAAAACCAAAAAATCTTAAGGACTAGAGAGCCCAAGGAAACCCCATTTGGAGAGAATTCCTCAGGCACTCCTAGAAAGTCCTTTGGAAAAGTATCAATTTTAGAGTCTAGGATCGAGTCTTGGAATCTACAATGCCAGCGTAGCCCTGCCGGAGGAGTATTCTGAGGGGAGTTCTTGGGGTAAGTTATTCTTCCTTTTTATTTTTCTGCTTTTATTTCTTGCTTTAATTCCTGCTTAGATCCTTAAAGTTCTAGTATAGTTTTAATTTAGTGTTTATAGTATCCATTAAAGTAGAGTTATCCAAGCGAAACTCTCCCTCTATGTTGGGGTACCCAAAGCTATGGGGTCGGTATCCAATCCATGGATATCTGACCCCTAGGGAATATAAATCCTTAATCGAATCTACGAGTCTACATCTAAGGCACTCATATAGGAATCATATAGCTATTCATATTAGTTGGGATGGTAGGCTAACCATGCTATCCATGTTTATATTCATACATGGTAGTTATTATCCATGTAACCATATATACATACACTTGCACACTATCCTCACTTAGAATTAGAATAGTAGGTTATCCATACTAAGGATGACACCCTAATTAGGCTTACACATGCACACTACCCCACATAGTAGTCATGCTAAGACATACATACATGCTATCCATGCTTAGAATAGTAGGGTAATCTTAGATTATCTTATATATTATGTTGTTATTATCCTAACCATGGTCAATTAGGGATGATTGGGAATGCTATGCTATCCCGGGTAAGTTTTCTAGCTTCCCTTTTATTTGCTGCTCTATTAGGATCACTTGGGAGCATGCATAGGTGGATAAACACAGATTTAAATTCCCTACGTGATTACTTGTGAATAGATATCATATTTTTCTAGGGTTTTGAGTGTGGCTTTCATGTTTCTTTAATTTCATTTCCTTTTGCATGCACAGGGGAGTGTAGTAATATGTTTAGTCCCCGAATTACTACTTTAGCACATGCATTGCATGTATATATACAGTTTCTTGCACGATTTTCTTTAATTAGTTTTTTATCACTATAATTCAGATTGCATTAAAAATAATTGAAATGGTCCATATAATGTCTAGTCAAACACCTTGAAAGCTGAGTAGAGGCATGTCTTTAGAGGGGGTGTTTTAGCAAGATCTAGCTCCTTCCTCTCTCGTACCTTAACCCCCAAACCGCATTCTTTGGTGACGATGGGGCAATGCTCTCTATCCATTGGACTTGATAGATTTAGTTTTCTTGGTTTCCTTTATCAAACCAAACGGCGACTCTATTAGTGAGAATCTCTCCGAATTTAGCCTTGTGGGATATACATGGATTACTAACTCGTGTATCCTCGAATATGGATCATGGACATCGATAGTTGCCTCAGGTTGGATAAAAATCCCCATGGAATCCAAAATACGAGTAATCCAAATTGGTTGGATCAGATAAAAGCTAATGAAGGGTGGTGACCCTCACTCGTGGCTGTTAGCATAAGATTTGAAATGGGACAATCAAGGGGGCTTAATCGTTTTAGGCCCAAAGCTTGGTTCGGGTTCCCACACTCTCAGAGTGGGTCGGGAAATACATCGACACTGAGGAGTTATTGAAGTCCAAATGTTCAAGTTTCGCAGACGAAGATTCCCCAAAAGATAAACAAAAATGGGAGACCTCTGAAAAGAGCTCGGGAAAGAAACAAAAAATGGGATCAGCAATGTGGTGGTCGGGATCAGACCCCGATCACCTTCTTGCCACTTTCCCAACCCATTCAAGAGGTTATGGTAGCCACTGAGGCTCAAAAGCTCCTCAAGAAGCATAGCAAGTTGAAGAGCCCACCCAAGAAGAAGAATCGGGACAAGTATTGCCGATACCACAAGGATCATGGCCATGATACCGAGGACTTCTTCAAGCTCAAAATTGTAATTGAAAAGCTCATTGAGCAGGGTCATCTAGTTGAGTTTGTCACCACAGACAGACGATCGCGACAAGATACCCAGGCTCTTGAACAGCAATAACCCTCGCCATATCAATGTGGTCTCTGGAGGAACATTTGGGCGGAGGGGACTCACAGTTGGCTAGGAAGAAGCATGCTCGGGCATCCCGAGCAAATGTCCTGTAAGTCCAACCAGCCAACTCCCCACCTACCGATATCCTAACTTTCTCGTTCGATGATGTCTGAAACCTGCACTACCCCTATGACGATCCACTGGTGGTAACACTCTCTATAGCCAATTACATGGTAAAGAGTGTGCTTGTGGACACGGGTAGCTCCTCTGATATACTATTTACCTCAGCCTTTGATCAGTTTGGGATATCGAGGGACTGGCTACGACTAGTGGCCACTCTGTTGGTAGGGTTCAATGGATCCAGCACACAACAGCTTAGGATGATCGAGATGCCAGTTCTAATAGGGACCTACCCACAGCAAACCTCAGTGCACACAAATTTTGTGGTGGTAGAGGCCCTGTCCGCTTACAATGTCATTCTCGGGAGACCAACACTCAACAAGGCTAGAGTGCTTGTGCTAACATACAGCTTGATCGTTAAGTTCCCGACCCCTCAAGGATTGAGAAGTTTGAACGGAGATTAGGCCACCACCCGAAGCCGCTATGTCAGTACCATGCACAAAGAGGTGATTCAAAAGTGCTAAACATTCAAAAGATAGACCCAAGGGATGCTAGGGATGGAGTCAGTCTAGTTGAAGAACTCAGTTAAGTGGTGTTGGACCTATAGTTTCCTGACTAGTCCACGAGCATTGGCACTCTCCTAGAATTCGATTTCGGAGAAAAGCTCGTCTAGTTCCTGAGAGAGAGCCAAGACGTCTTCGGTTGGAGCCATGAGGACCTGTTTAGAATTGATCCCTGGGTCATGTCCCACCGACTCAATGTTGACCCAAGTTTCTACCCGATTAAACAAAAGAGGAGGGGAATGGCCCCTGAAAGACAAGAAGAAGTACATGAGGAGATCAGAAAACTTCTCAAAGCATAATTTGTCCGCGAAGTTCGCTACCCCAACTGGTTGGTAAACGTTGTTCTGGTCAAGAAAAGCAGCGAAAAGTGGAGGTTATGTGTGGACTTTACCGATCTAAATAAGGCTTGTCCCAAGAATTGCTATCCACTACCTAGGATAGACCTCCTTATAAACTCAACGGCTGGTCACTCACTCCTCTCCTTCACAGACACCTACTCGGGGTACAACCAGATCTGCATATATCCCAGCGACGAAGAGAAGACTTACTTCATCACTAACCAAGGATCATACTGCTACAAGGTAATGCCATTCGGCCTCAAGAATGCAGGGGAAACTTATCAGTCCTTGGTCAACCATATGTTCACAGATTTGATCGGGAAGACAATGGAGGTGTACGTTGACGACCTTCTGGTCAAGAGCCGGAAATAGTTTGACCATCTGAAGCACTTGGCTGGGGCCTTCAGCTTTCAAAGAAAATTCTGGATGAGGTTAAACCTAGCTAAGTGTAAAATTAAAGTCTTGTTCGACACATTCTTGGGACATCTACTCAGCAGGCAGGGAATTGAAGCAAACCCATAAAAGATCCAAGCAATTATCAACATGCGATCACCCAGATCAACCAAGGAAATTCAAAGTCTAGCAGGTTGATTGTCAACATTGCACAGATTCGTATCCCAAGTGGCTGACTGGTGTCTGCTGTTCTTCAAGATCCTCCGTAAAGCCTTTGAGTGGTCAGAAGAGTGTGAGAAGGCATTTCAGAAATTCAAGAAGTATCTAACATCGCCGCCTCTGATCTCACTGCCCGTACCAAAGGAAGAGTTGTTTATTTATTTGGCGGTATCACCTTCGGTAGTAAGCTTAGCTCTGATTAGAAAGGAGTACGGGATACAGTACCTATCTACTACACAAGCTGAGCTTTCCAGGATGTAAAAAGTTGATATTCCGACATAGAGAAGCTCGCCTTTTCACTCATCACCTCAGCTCGGTGGCTCTGCCTATATTTCTAAGCCCATGTCATAGTGGTCCTCACAGATCAGCCTCTGCGCAGGATTCAGTGCTAGCCTGAAACATCCGGGAGACTCATGAAATGGGCGTTAAAGTTGGAAGAGTTCGAGGTAGTTTATGGACCCTGAACAATAATTAAGAGGTAGGCGGTCGTAGATTTCTTGTCGAGTTCACCTATCTGAAATATCCAGTCAAAGAGTTTAACATGCCCAAATTATCACCCAAACTACAGCCTAACACCCCGACCTGATTACTCTATGTGGATAGGTCCTCCAACAAGTAGGGCAGCGGGGCAGGGATCATCCTGACCATACCTAATGGGATCCAACTAGAGTACGCCTTAAGGTTCAGGTTCTAGGCTTCTAACAATGAAGCCAAGTATAAGGCTCTATTGGTCAGGCTGTAGTTGACTACCTCAGTGGGCGCACAATAAGTTCAAGTGTACAATAATTCCTAGCTGGTTGTTAATCAAGTCTGACCGGGGTACAAAGCCTGGGAAGATAACATGGTGGCCTACCTAGCCCTTGTCAAGGCGGTAACCAGCAAACTCAAAGGGTTCTTTATCACGCAAATCCCGAGGGAAGAAAACACATGAGCTGATTGGTTAGCACGCCTTGCATCATCTTCTGAGTCAGACTTCCCTGGGATAAGGGTAGAATACCTACCCAAACACAGCGAGTCCAACTCAGAAGGTATGGAGATCGACTCAATCGAATTAGGGCCCAGTTAAATGGATCCTATCACGATGTTTCTCACAACTGGAAGTCTACCGGTTGGGAAGGATAAAGCTCAACACATTAAATACCGAGTGGCCGAGCACCACCTCATCAACGGAGTACTTTACAAGAGGGGATTTTCCATCCCCTATCTCTGATGCATCCACCCTACCCAGGTCTAAGGAATCTTGTATGAAATCCATGAAGGTGTGTGTGGAAGCCACATTGGAGGTTGGGCACTCTCCACAGGGCCCTGTTGCAAGGATACTATTGGCCTACAATGGCCCGGGATTCCCTGGATTATGTCAAGCATTGTGACAAGTGCCAGAGACATGCAAACATGATCAACTACCCCGGTAAAGCCCCAAACTCCAATCCTCAGCCCTTGGCCCTTTGCTCAGTGGGGCATCGACATAGTCGGGCAGCTCCCCATCGAAAAGGGTCAGATCATGTTTGTCATCATTACAGTGGACTACTTTACCAAGTGGACTAAAGCTGAGCCCTTGGCAGCAATAATCGGGAAAAAAATGGAAAGTTTTGTTAAAAAAACATTCGCAGAAGATTCGGCGTGCCCTAGGTACTAGCCAGTGACAATGGAAGATAGTTTGGCACATCGATGTTTAGGCAGTTCTTCTCGGGCTACAGGATAGCAAATCACTATTCTTCTCCCAAGCATCCTCAAGCCAATGGACAAGCCGAGGTCACAAATTGAACGATTCTAAAGTCTATTATAACCAGGCTTGAAAAAGCCAATAAACTCTGGGCAGAGGAACTACTGACCCTTCTGTGGGCATACCGTACAAATCCCCGAGCGGTAATAGGAGAGACCTCGTTCTCACTCACCTATAGTTTTAAGGCAGTGGTCCCCATAGAATTGGGAGTACCAACTTACCGAGTGGCAAACTACAGTAAGCAAGGCAACGAGGAAGCCCTCAAAGGGGAGCTGAACTTGATTGAAGAACAAAGGGATCAGGCATACCTAAAAGTGGTACTATATAAGTTGAGAGTCTCATGGTACTTCAATAGCAAGGTAAAGCACCGCAGTTTCCAAGTGGGAGACCTCATCTTCAAGGCAGTAAATTAGTCTACCAAAATCCTGAACCATGGAAAGTTGGGACCAAATTGGGAAGGGGTTTCTTTCCATTACTGGCTTCACCGGGAACCTATTGGTTGCATACGCTAGAAGGACAGGACCGGTCACACCCTTAGAACATGGAGAACCTACAAAAATCCTTTAGTAAAATGAGGACCAGTATGGGTTAAGGACTTTTTGTTTTCTTTAAACAAGTTGTAACTCTCCCCAAGCAATCATAGCCGTTTTTCAGATGGAATAAAGAATTTTTTTTATTGCAAACAGTGTTTCCTACCGGTATCTCACAATAACAAAAATGACCTTGGGAATACACCCGAGGCACCAAAAGACCTCAGGATCACACCCGAGACACCAAAAGTCATCGGGATCACACCCGAGGCATCGATTCTAGTTAGGTCCATAACCTATGATTGGGGCAACTCCCCCTAGGTGGCTGATAATAGCTAACTCAAAAAGACCCTAAAACAACCAACGCTTTACGTCGGCTGCCTACAGTCATCACCTCTATCAAGGCCCATATTAACAAAAGCTTGGGGGGCAGGAGGGAATAATAAACTAATCAGGAAGTCATACTGGTCATTTGCAGGACTTAGAATTACTTAAGTGTAAACCCTTAAACATTTCTAAGTACTTACAATGCTTAGAGTTCGCCGAGCGGGTACTTACAGGATTTAACTCCTATAATACTCGGACGAGACCTATAGACCTAAAATAGAGGTTTTACAGATCCCCAAAAGATCGAGTGTCCCTACTAGTCACAGTTTTAAACCTTTTGCTAAGGCAGGGTTGTAATAAGGCTAACAGTTGGTCGGACACAGGCAATTGCAAATAAACGCAAGCAAGCACAAACATTAACAGCATACAAAAAGTGACCTCGAGGAGCATTTTCATTACTAGTTTTGGTAAAAGACATTGCTTGGGGGGCAATTATAGCAGCTTTCCAACAAAAAAAATCCTCATCGCTGATCATCTACGATGATCATGGTATCTTTGGTCTCCCCGACCTCTCCACCAGCAGCTGCCTCTACCTCTCCATCAGCAGGGCCGCTTCCTTGGAACCAAGGTTCTCCTCTTTCCAAAAAATCGTCAACCCATGAGTAGCTCGAGAGGTCCCACTCAAGGTGGTCCAAAACTACCCTTTGGGTTAGGTCAGCATAGCCCTAGAGGCAGCTAGCCTTGAACTCTTCCTCTGCGTCCTTCTCCGCCCCCTCTCGAGCAGTAACGGCATCAGCCAGGGTCTTCTTCTCAGCCTTTGCAGCCCTCTGGGCACTACAAGGAAAAAGGTTTTTTATGTCACTTAAAAAGTGACATAAATAGGTATTTATGTCACTTTTTTTCCAGTAAAAAGTGACATAAATGGAGGCGACATAAATGTTTTAAAAGTGACATAACTGTTTTATAAAAGTGACATAAATGTTTCATAAAACCAACACATATGCTAATAAAAAGTGACATAAGTACTTAAAAGTGACATAAATACCATTTTATTTATGTCACTTTTAACCTAAAGTGACATAAATACCAAACAAAATTATTACATCAAAGTCTTAAACGTGACATAAATACTTACAAGTGACATAAATACCACTTTATTTATGTCACTTTTAACCTAAAGTGACATAAATACCAAACCAAATTATTACATCAAAGTTTTAAAAGTGCCATAAATACTTTATAAAAGTGACATAAATACCGCCTATAAAAACAATAAATACCACCCTGTACATATATACAATACCACCCTGTATAAAATTAAATCCAACTCAATTAATGATCTATTTCAACTACTAAATTTCATCGATTCATCTAAATATCAACCAATTAATATATATATTGGAATGAACAAAAAAAATATACAATCGATCCGAGTCAAGTGCTAAACTAATAACATATACATATTACATATTCATCAAAAAGTACTAATTAAGAAAACTATGAAAGCAACAACAAAAAATTAGCCCAACAAAAAAAGTTGTTCACTTGTTGGAACTTTCCATCAAAATGTGAAACTTCGTACCTACAAAAAAGAAAAAGTTTTCATTAATTAGTTGTATAGATAAAATAATAAAAGAGTAAAACTATGTTTGGGGATTTTGAGAGACCAAAATGTGTTCGAGCTGGGACTCGGAATGATGAAAGACTCATTTTTTTGCATTAATTGTGAACCGTGAATCCGTTATGCATTCCATTAGTTCCCGTAAGTTTATTTAGGCATTTTTGAGGTATGAGTAAGGTTTCGTAGCATTTGGTTAAACGGTGTACCATTTCACTACTCAAAACCCCCAAAACTAAGAATTTTCAAGTCTAAGTGATGAAAAAGTCCTTTATTCACATTATTTTTTAACCGTGAATCCGTTATACATTACGTTAGTTCTTACAAGTTTATTTAGGCATGCTTGAGGTACGAGTAAGGTTTTGTGGCGTTTGGTTAAGCGGTTTAGTGTTTCACTACTCAAAACCCCCCAAAACTAAGAATTTTCAAGTCTAAGTGATGAAAAAGTCATTTATTCGCATTATTTGTGAACCGTGAATCCGTAATGCATTCTGTTACTTTCCGCAAGTTTATTTAGGCATGTTTGAGGTGCGAGAAAGGTTTTGTGACATTTGGTTAAATGGTTTACCGTTTCACTACTCAAAACCCCCAAAATTAAGAATTTTCAAGTCTAAGTGATCCAAAAGTCATTTTTTCGCATTATTTGTTAACCGTGAATCCGTTATGCGTTCTGTTAGTTCCCGTAAGTTTATTTAGGCATGTTTTAGGTGAAAGTAAGGTTTCGTGGCGTTTGGTTAAGAGGTTTACCATTTCACTACTCCAAACCTCCATAACTAAGAATTTTCAAGCCTAAGTGATCCTAAAGTCATTTTTCCGCATTATTTGTGAACCGTGATTCTGTTATGCATTCCGTTAGTTCACGTAAGTTTATTTAGGCATGTTTGACGTGTGAGTAAGGTTTTTGGCGTTTGGTTAAGCGGTTTACCATTTTACTACTCAAAACCTTCATAACTAAGAATTTTCAAGTCTAAGTGATCCTAAAGTCATTTTTTCGCATTATTTGTGAAGCGTGAATCCGTTATGCATTCTGTTAGTTCCCACAAGTTTATTTAGACGTGTTTGAGATATGAATAAGGTTTCATGGCATTCGGATACACGCTTTACCTTTTGACTACTCAAAGACTAAGTTTTTTTAAGTCTTAAGTAATGAAAAAGTCATTTTTCCACATTATTTGTTAACCGTGATTCCGTTATGCATTCTGTTAGTTCCCACACATTTCTTTAGGCATGTTTGAGGTGTGAGTAAGATTTTGTGATGTTTGGTTAAGTGGTTTACAATTTCCTCTCAACGTCAAGGTGTCCATGGCAAGGGCTAATAAGACTAGTGAGAATCAAAGAGAGAAACAAAACAAAAAGAAAAGCAACATATCCCATGGTTAAGTTATACAATATCATGCAATGTTTAGAAACAAGAAAGCAATCGCAACCAACTGATAAGAAGAAGACAGAAGTAAAATACTAGAGAACCATTAATTGTGAGATATATACATAGCCTCACTATCCTAAGGCTTTAGTTTATTAAATATTGTATGATGTACATTGCCTCACTATCCTAAGGCCTTAAAGAACAAAAGCAACTATATATTAGGAGAGAGACGGAGATAGAGATGTACCGAGAGATTGAGAGACTCCGGTCCGTGTATAGGCATAGAAATAAATAATAATTCACCAAAGATTCTACAATCCACAAGAACTCCAGGGCGATGAACAACTCTAGCAGCCTCGTCCTGCAAGTTTTCTTTATCTTCTTCTCCTACACAAAGCACCATAAAAAAACATAGACGACCCTAATTGTAAGTTTCTTCTCAACTAGTAGAAAAAAGATCAGATCGACTGTTAGAACCCAGCCACGTGGCCAATGATATCCAATCTAAGATAGAACCCTTTTCTTTGTTTGGTCAGTAAGATTGGACACAGTAAACATTCAATTTGTAACATCAAGGCAGAGAATGTGACACGTAGCAAACTAAATTCATAGCAAGAGGTGTGCCATGTCCATATATGTACATCAAATCATTGAAAAAGTAGCGTGACTATTATGTTACTCGAACCTCTTAATCAAGTCTTAAAAATGTCAACAAAGTAAGTGTCATATAAATGAGTAAAAGCATAAAATCAATAGGAGATTTGGACTTTTTTTGTTACTGATGTAGTGAACAGATTACATGAATGATAAAATGGTACAAACTGAAAGTTATATCACTAAATCAAGCTAGATTTAGGAGCCTACCTAAATGATCGAGCAGTATAGAAGACCAAAGTAAGAAAATCAGGGCTCACACACTCCAAGGAGAGAAACAACACCTCTCAGAAAGGTTCGAGCGATTAAACTAAATAAGGCAAAAGAGGTATTGTTAGCTTCATTCTTGAGTCTCCAATTATTGAGTTACATCACCCTCTTTTACGAGAAAAAATATCTATACCAACTAGCAGTAAACCAATTAGAGCCCAATTATAGCTTTTTCGGGGCCAACGATGCATATAAAAATTTTTTTAAAAAAAAGTAAATTGTGAAATAGTCAACATAAACACAAAGTCTAGTTTTACTAGTTTTATTACACTAGCACTAATCCATAACATAAGCACAAACCACGATCAAGCTAAGGCCAATAAACAAGAAATAAAACTGATAGTACTAGAGAGACTACCTCATCAGAGAAAAAAATAACTAAAAAAAAATTACTAAAAGACAGGTAAAGGACTTGGTCTCATTCCAGTCAAGTTTGGAACACAAATTAAAGGGAAGCAAAAGAGAAGGTTGTGAATGCAAACCCGGAAATGATACAGGTAATGCATTAATTGGCAAATTTACCTGCATTTTGTGAAGAAAAATTAAGAAAGCAGATTACAAAATGAGGACTTGATATGTTTAAAATAGAATGAATTCAGAAATCAAAAGACAAAGGTACAACTTAAACTAATACCTGCCCTTCTTTTGGTACATGATCGGAGTCCCTAGATGGGTAATCCACAGAAAGGTTAGTTGGTAGAGTCCTAGGATGCTTCAAAGCTGCTGTGCAAGGCAAAGAAACAACTTGGTATTAAGAAAGAAACAGGGGTACCTGCCATTATTCTCCACCTTTGACACTCCATATCCATTTTAAGAGGGATGGATATATGTGCTAGATAACTATAGAGTCCAAAATGTTTGACTTTACTAGTAAACTAGAATAGCCACAGTATGGCCCTCAAATACAAATAATGTGGTCATCACTGCGACATGGTTGCAATTCATCTACTAATACTTTAACAGGTTACCTTTTATTTTGGCAAAAATGGATGTGAAATGGCTAAAAAAAATGTCCCAAGCCTTAGTGCATGCTCACATATTGTAGAAGAAAATTGTAGACCCAATCTAACATTTATGTCAAGCAACAAATTAACCGCACAGATTAGCTCACCTCAAATCCCAAATTTGTACAGTCCCATCTTTGGAACTAGAGTAATCCAGTTTCCATCGCATTGGAACCCCACAGCCGTCACATTATTAGCATGTGAATCATAGCTCATGATCTATCACCCAAACAAATAAACAAAGTGCATTAACCATATCACTTATACGGAACACGCATAGAAAACAAATTACAATGTTGAAAAAAAAAGAGAAAGATGGTTAAGGCATACAGGTTGAGGAGTAGCTGAGTCAAAGAGTCGAATGTGGGGATTTCCAGTGGTAGCCAGGTACTATTTTTCCAGTGTTATCTCAAGCCTATTATCTTGATGCATACAAAAATAACACATATATCAACCCACTATATAAATCCTTCATATCCTTTTATAACTACATCTTAATTTTTCACAAATAGAGTGACCCATTTCATGACCCAAAAATCTGTGATCAATAGAATATGCCCAATAGACATAGATAATTATAATTTACCCTTATCCCTATGGTTAGGCCCATTTTAACTTTATCAATGGTCGAAAAGTATATTCTAACATTTAAAATACACGCTACACTTACGGTAATGCATACTTTTGTTCATTGAATTCTTTGAAAGCTTCTTTCTAAAATCAATACGGAGATGGATATGTCAAGTGACTTCACAGAGCAAATATAACTAAACAGGGAAGAAATACATAGAAACAATAAAGAAATGAAAGCTTACTAGTTAAAATCAACCATCACCAGGAAAAAAAGCTGCGCTAACACCTGAACAACTAAAACTGGTTGTGAGTATGAGAATATTTAATCTAATTGCATACCAAAACAATAATTTTACTCCATGAAGTAACCAATACCTGACCAACTAACAACGGTTATGCTTAAGATTATTTATCAATTATTTACATTAGCATAAAAGGGAAACAATTATTATATTCCACCATAACATATTTATAGCCAAAAATGCCCAACGAGCTCTCACTTGCATCAAGACCAATAAAACTGATGCATGTAAAGGATCCTTTCAACTTATTATCCTTCTTAGTCTGAATTACTTGGATACACCTCCCACTTTTGCAATCTAGGAAAGAAATGAAAGCATGCCACAATGCACAATCAAGTGTAATTGTGAGGGAAAAATAATTGAGAATGATGAGGGTGATGAGTCTCAATTAAATCATTGCATTAAACAATCATTAGAAACAGAAAAATAAAAAATGTGGTCAACTTGTCAAGTTAACCTCATTCGGGTCTTTTTTTTTTTTTTTTAATGAAATACCATTTAAGCTAGCAAGAGCTGGTAACTACCAGCCTTGAAATTCCAATTGTTGGGGAAAAAAATTTAGTAAGATGTCCACTATTTTGAAGATATCATCTTACTAAAAGATTTGGAAAGAGATATCTAATAAGCAAACACCAATAGAATGCTATATGCATATAATATGGAACTCTACTCAGCTTTTATTATAGGAGAATCACCAAGTCTATCAACATGATATAACCCCCCCCCCCCCCCCCCCCAACAAAAAAAAAATAAATATCCGGCACACACAGATTGGACAATGTTAAATTGGCAACATAGATGCTACCTTAAGGTTCATAGAGAGCAGATTAAGAAATGGCTCACATCATTTTAAGTACGATTATATTTTCATTATGTCATAAATAAATAAGCCATTTTTGTAGGTTTTAAAACTTTTTGTGGGTTTTTTTGAAACATTTATGTCCGTTTCCATGTAATTAGCATCGATTATGAATATAATCAAGAATACATATTTGCTCACCCTCCTCTCCCATTGGCTAATGCAGTGGAACCCAGTATTGAATGAGAATTAATTAATGGTACAAAGTACTAGGCCCCAGTGCATTAGCCAATGGGAAAGGAGGATGAGCAAAGGGTGAGCAATTTTAGGGTGAGCAATTTTAGGGTGAGCAAAAATGCACTCTATTATCAATAAAAAATCTCTAGTGTACAACTAATTTATATATGTAGTCCTTATCATGTAATCAACAAACTAATCATTAAAAAAGCGTCAATATCTAGGTGGAGACAGACATTAATCCCTTCTGAATTGCATCTATTACCCATGTTCAAGTGGATATGTGGGTAATTTCATAACAAAAGTCAATGCTAGAAAACTGTCATAGTTAATGGTTATTTTTTGCTCTCAAAGATCATATTTAATAGGATTTTGTGCATAGCATCACTATGAAAGTCTCAATGGTCCATGGCCACTTTCATCCAACACCAAGAGACAGACTAACTCAGCAAAAGGGACACGAACAGAGACCAAATACAGCATCATAAAGGTCATGAACAGAGAACATCAGAAAATTAAAAACAAAAATTAGAATATATCAGGAAAAACGAAAAAGCCACAAGCATCCATATATATGTGTCGGATGAACTCATATGAAAAATGAAAATTGAACTAGATCAGGTTCACAAGCAAAACAAAAAAGCCACAAATCTAAAATAGGTAGAAGACCAAACCAAATTACTGAAAATTAAACTCAAATGTCAAAATCCCCAATCCATGCCATCATGAGTGTGTGTGTTAGAGAGAGAGAGAGAGAGAGAGAGAGAGAGAGAGTACCAGTAGCGGTAGTAGTGTGGCAGCAGCAGCACTGTACGGCGGCGGTAGATGGATGAGGGTTTGTACACAGACGAGATAGGGAGAGGGAGAAGGAGAGGGAGAGGGAGAGGGAGAGGGATGAGGGTTTGAATGAAGAGAGAGAGAGAGAGAGAGAGAGAGAGAGAAGAGGGATGAGGGTTATACCCACACAATTTTCTAAAACTTCAATTGCGCGGGGTTTTAAAAACTTTGAGAGTATAAGAAAGTTAAAACTCTAACTTATTTATGTCGGTTTCTCCAAAAGTGACATAAGCACTTGAAATACTCTACTTTTTATGTCATTTTCTATCAAAACGACATAAATGAATAAAACTTTTATTTACAAAAATGCCACCGCATTTTTATTTATGTCAGTTTTTAAAAAAGTGACATAAACATAAATTGTGTTTTATTTACAAAATTGCCATCGCATTTTTTTTATGTCAGTTTTTGAAAAAAGTGACATAAATACTTTATTATTTATGTCACTTTTTAAACAAATGACATAAAAAATCAAGTATTTATGTCACTTTTTAAAAACCGACATAAATACTTAGAAAGTGACATAAAAAGACCCTGCAAGAAATAATTATGTCACTCAAAATAAAAGTGACATAAATAAAAATTTTAAAGTGACATAAAAAGCCCTTTTCCTTGTAGTGGGGCCTCTAGCACAGTGGCTAACTCTTCCTGAGCCGCTCCCAAGTCCAGGGCTAACGTCTTTATCTTCTCTCTCTCCACGGCCAAGGCAAAGTCTGAAGCCTCCCACGCTGCTTTCTCCGTGGAAAGAGCGGCCTCAACAGCGGCCAACTTCTTAGCCATCTCGGGCAAGTAGGCCTTGGTCTCGGCCACCAAACAGCTGATTAGGAAAAAGAAACAGAGGCCGATTAGTCACTGGGAATAAAGAAATGGGAACAGGGAATGATGAGTAACCTACCATATGCTTTAAAACCAACCGATCACAGCCTCAGGGCCCAACCCTAAACACCTCTTGACCTGACTTTGTAGCACCCCGGCCGAACTCTGCCCGGACATCATCTGAAGCTTCCATCGACAGCATCCCGTTCGGGATGTTGCCCGAAGGCCATTCAGTGGCCGCTATAACCTCAACCTGAGGGGTCAACGTCCTAACCGGGTCCTAGCAGGGCCCTTAGTGAATCCGTTTAAGCTGTTGGCCAACAGCAGGGTCATGCCTCTTCCTTCTTTAGCCAGCCCTGGCAGCCAAAGGGGCCTCTTTCTCCTTCAAAGCAGCTACGTCCCTAGGAGCCATCTCTATGAGAAACCATAAAAAGATATGATTCAAAGGGAGGGCAGCCAAAATACATACAACAACGACCAGGCAACAAGGGAATTTAGAGAACTCGAAAACTTACCGACAAGGATCGGAGGAAAGACGGGTGCTTCAAAGGGCTGATTAGGCTCGTAACTGACTTCTTGGGCTCCTATCCTGGTCAACAAGTCAGCGACGTTAGTTGGCTACTAAGCCAAGGCCCTAATCCGATCCTGGAACTCGTTAGGAATGCTCGGTGGATCAATCGACCCCACTACAAAAAGAAAAGAGCACAGATCAGTTAGTTCTACAGCAACAACAAAATAAGCAGGGATGTCCTGAGCTGATCCCCGGAGCATCCTTATAAAGCCATAGGGTGGATACATGAAAGAATTTCTTCTTCCACCCCTTGTTGTTGCTCAGGCATTTTTCAATTATCTTCCTCCCCTGTCGGGCTCCTAGAGAGAAGAAGCCGACCACCCCGTGCAATGGGAATGGTCATTGGGTCCACAAGAACTCCTAAAGGGTGAGCTCATACCCAAGGACTTGGGGCCCCCTGTCAAAAACCTCTACCCGTTCGGGGCAAGCTACTTGGGAGCAATCCCGAGGTAGATCAACACATCCAAGGCAAGTGGGTGGAAAGAAAGGTGAAGACCTGTCATGAAGGCGTCCTCATAGAGGGTGACGAAACCTGACTGGAAAAGATGAGCCCCATCGGTGGGTATAGCCAAGGAACAGTGATCGGTAATGTCATATCTATCCCTAATCCATCCCAAGTTAGATAACCAGACTACTGTAAGTCCACTCACAAGAAAAGGTTACGCCGGAACTACCAGAGACTGATGCCTCATCGCCCGACCCCCGCGACCCAAAGGCTACCTGGAGCCCCTAACTCATTTCATCATCAAACACCAGAATGGGAATCCTACCTTTACTGTGGTAGTCTGACGGAGTCAGTGAAGGAGGGTCCAAGTTTGTGTTTGGGGTCCCCGACCTTGACTACTAATCTTCAAATCGAGAAGATGAGTTAAAATCAGAATGACACATTTCTACGGTTCCTACGAAGGGATAAGTGAGTAGCTGATGGCCTAGGTAGGGGTCAGGAACCCCAAACTAAGGTACAGGGGTGGAAGGACCAAGAGCCTATACGGTAAAGTGTACAAGGTCTTCACGGTCAGGTAATACTCGGACAGAACAGTTCTAGAACACCCCGACCTAGTCGATTGCTCTACTAAGGAATAGGAACCGCTTGATCTAAGGAAGAATCTGAACCTAAGGAAAAAGAAATCCCACTCCCTCACAAGTCCTAACGGGTTCCTATTCTCCAACCTCGTTCATGGATAATAATAAATGAAAAGAAGAAAAATACAATGAATTGTAAGTCTAGAGGGACGAAGACTTACATGAACGAAGTGTAGGAAAGTGCTCGGGAACCTTGACCGGACACTTTTTCTTTGATACCGCTCGGTAGACTCATCCTATGGCAGAAGTAACGAAAATGCTTATGTGCTACTTTTATAGATTACATGGATAGACCAGGTAGTTTAATGCCTAAACACCAGACAGCTGGCTCCTCGGGCAGCCCAAGTGGCACCTCAAAAGACGTGTACATTAAATATACGATGTGATGGTTCTGTTAGGTTATGACTGTCCGGTTGCACTTGTACCGGTCTCATTGATCCTAACCAAACCAACCACTTCTTGACACGTGGCAAGCACCAACCCCAAGCGAGGTAACCGGTTGGTCTAGGCCAGAAGTGACCAAGGTGACCAGTCCGACCCTGAGCAATTTCTTGAGCCGTATCCTAGACGATTTGCTAAAGCTATGCAAATTTCCAACCCTCATCTGATGAAGCGTCACTTTAGCCTTGGAAATGGAGGGCAGCTGATATGTACAAAAATGTCCAGTATTATCAGGTCCCGACCAACAGGTCGGGAATGTCGTACAGGTCGGCTTGTCACGGGCACAGCCCCAGCCACGTCCCATGACGTGATCCAAAAGGTTCCAGACAGTTTCTTACCTGAGCTAGAAGACTAATGGAAAGAGCAGATTCTTTCCTAATCCAATTAGGAAACCCCGACGATTTGTGCTAGTCAATCCCAATCAGATTGTATTACCTTATAAATTTGCATACCTTGTACGAGTAGGTTTCTTACACTATAAAAGAGACCCCTCACCCTCATAGAAGGGGATCACATTCTTATTTTTAGACATACGCATATACCTGGCCAATCTCTAGTAGCTCCGTCTTCTTTGTTGGCACACCAAAGACACCCAATGATTTGATAGTGTACGTGCTCTGATACACACGTGGACGTAGGTCTCTTCATTAACAGGGCTGAACCACATACAAATTCTCTTGTCTACTTCTTCTTATCTCTTACCCAATATTTGACATCATCAATTTGCATTGAGTCGAGCCACCTAAAAGAAATAGCCGCATGTTACGAATCAGTAGCAATAATAATAAAAATTCAAAAAGTGTAAGAAAATAGTTGCTTACGAATCATCCATGTGACGAAACTTCAATTACAAGCATCAATAATTGCTTATTGATTTGCATTTCAATCCATAATCAATAGGTTGGTCCAAAATTTAAGAAAATGAAGTTCCGCAAGGCTAAGCTATATGAGACATGAAAGATAACAAACTAATCATCCAAGGTTGAACTACAAAGGCCTAGAAAAGAGACTTGAAATTGTTCTTGGACTTGAAACACGACCACTAGGCTTGAAACTCTCCCATGGTGAAAACATGAAATGAACTTGCTGAATCACCAGAAAAAATATTTAAGATTAGCATAAATCAAATTATATGGCTACAATTAAATTATTCTTGGACTTCAAATTATATTGCTGCAAAAAAAATAAAATAAATAAATGCAGTGAATTTTTTTGGTTAAAAGGAAGAAAAAAAAAGTTACAACTATTGAAGCAATTAACTGATCAAGGATAAACTAAACAGAGACTATGGTAAACTAAAAGCAATTAAAGTTCCTAAGGTAAATAGAATTCTCAATGAGCTCCAGAAGAATGTTATACAAACAAACAAAAAGTCCAAAATCAGCCACCAATGAATGTAACTCATGAGTCATGACATCAACTCTCTTGTTGTTTGGGGCTGATCGGGGACTGTTTAGGTGCTGACCATTTTGAGAGGGTATAACCATTTTGATAATTAGCATTCTTCAATCCCCATTTACACATACTTAAATCTGTAGAGTCCTTAATTTTCATTAAACTAAGCCTAAGACAGAGTGGAAAAAATTGCTGGATTTTGAAGATTTTGTATAGATCCAATCGAAATGCATACACACACATACACATGTATACATAGAGAAAGAGAAAGTGAGGGAGAGGGAGAAATAGGGCTAAATAAAAAAAAATATATTTATATATATGCACACACACACACATATACATACATATGTACTTGAGAAGACAGGGAAGATCAGTTCTGAGTAGAGTAGATCCAACGGAGTAGCAGCCGCAGAGAAGTAGCAGTAGCGGATGTAATATGAGAGGGAGAGAGAGAGAGAGAAAAAAAAGAGGCATAACCAGCGGAGAGAGAGGGGCGTTCGTTGGAGAGGGAGAAGAGGAGGGGACGACGCCTAGAGAGAGAGAGAGAGAGAAATATGTAGACCGGATCTGGTTTGTGCAGAGCAGAAAAGAAAGGGAGACCCATTTGCTTGTTGTTGAGCAGCAATCCATCTTCATAGCCAAAATTTCTGGATTTCTGATTCTCTCACTGCTCTCTCTCTCTCTCTCTCTCTCTCTCTCTGTGTGGTGGATGACTAGATGAGAATGAGGAGAAGAGTATCGATGGAGGTTAGGGTCTGAAAGTTGGAAATGAAGAGTAATTCTTTGGAATGATTTAGGTTGGTTTTTTTAGATTTGTGATTTATTTATAAATTTAGCACCGCGTTCTAACTTTTAAACCATTTATGTCGTTTATTGAAAAATTGACATAAAAACTCTCTGTGTATGAAAAATGACATAAATACCTAATTTTTTGACATTTTTTTAACAACCGGCATAAATACTTACGTTTTTATGTCACTTTTTTTAAAAATTTTGAATTAAATATGTAAAAACTGATATAAAAAGCACGCGTAAAAAATAATTATGTCGCTCAAAATATAAGTGACATAAAAACAATTATGAAAGTAACATACATAGTGTTTTTTTCTTGTAGTGTGAGGAATATCCTCCCCAAGTTGCATAGTCTGTAATGTTTGATTCCAATTTCACGTAAAGAAATTGCTTTTTTTCTATTTCTATCAAAAAATAAATAAAATAATGAATGGATAGTTGTCCCAACCCTAATTTTGTGAGTGACTTTAGGAACCGGCTCTACCGGTCTAGAAATGGTATTTATGAAACCATGGTGGTTTCAATTTCAATGGATAAGATTTTGTCTTGCTTTTCGAGATTCTCATTGAATGGTCAAGATTGACCCCCACACTCTTTCTCTCTCTTGCAAGTATGGTGCAGGCAGAACACCATGAGAGTACCAAAGAAGGACCTCATTTTATCCAAAGGTAATGCTAGACTCACACCCATTCATCCACACCCTGATGTGGACCAATGAAAAGAGGAGAGAGACTGTGAATAAATGGGTGTGAGATTTGAGTATAGATAAATGGTCTTAGGAGATTAGGGTCCTTCTCATCTCTTGATCGATCCACATCAGAATGTGAATAGATGGGTGTGAGATTTGAGTATAGATCCAGCAAAACCCTTATCCAAATGGACCATATCACGTCCACTTTTCCTTCAAAGTCTCTGAAACACTAGTAGGGAACCAAAACCGGAAATCGCAGGACCTTGTAGCTACTTTAATTACTACGTGTGTGGTGGTGATAAGTACAATGCATGCAAAGATTTGGTTTGGACTGTTTGATGAGCATGTGCCTCTCGTGCATGAAACTGTTGATTGAAAAAAGGTGGTTGAAGCTCTCATGATATACAAATACAAGTCTCTCTTGGTTCAATCAAATGTCAAATATGTTTATAAAGGGTCTAGATGTTACAAATGGATGAAGTGTTTGGTAAGTCTGCCTTTTGGATTAATTAATCAAAGATCATCATATATAAGACGATGAATAATGCAATGTTTTTCAAATTAATTTTGTTAGAATATTATAGTCCCAGTTTATTTTGGTTTGTATTACAATGTACATTATGTCTAGATTCGTTGTGTATTACTCTTGTACTTTCTTTTGTATTTCTCATTTTTATACTTAAGGTTTTCTCCTATCGTATATAACATTAATGATAAATACACATTATTTCACATTTTTTCATACCCAATAATCCTAGCCCTTAATTCCAATGGACCACATATGCTCCCGCATTGGACCCATGTGAACTCTACATGAGATCTACTGAATCAAAGGCCACGATTATTTGGTGTGGAACAGTTTGAGGAATTGTGTGTGTATCATTACTCCCTATATAAAGGGAATCTATGATAATATTTGACACACAACTCAATAATATGTTTTGGTAATATTCTCTCAACTCTCTCTCTAATACTTTAATATAGTATCAGAGTCATTATTTTACTGGTTTGAATCCTAGGCCTCAAGAGTAAAGTACACTTTGTGGTTGCTATTACTAGTAGACCTTCTACATCAGAAATACCTCTAGTGGTAACCACTTCATAGTGGCCAACCTCGGCGGGTGACACACCGCTGCCCGCTGGACCACTAACTGACCGCTTCTGTCACCCGGAGACCATCTCTCCGTCCGGCTCCCTCCATGGCCAGACCAACAACCACCTATTACCTTCGACTGTTCGGCCTCCTCCGTCAGACTTGCGACTGGGCTGACCTCCGTCCACTACCTCCTCAGCCCTTCCTCCTCCGTCCACTATCTTCTTTGCTATCTAGCTCCTTTTGCCACCGGACCACAAACCACCAACCACCTCCTACCATCTGGCTCCTCCTTCGGACCTCCAACTGCCCAATCCTTCGCCTCCACCACTAGCCGCCTCCTCTACATGGTTGTTACCATCGCCTATGCTCAGTCCAACCCGACGTTATCATGTCGGTGTTTTCCGGTTCAGTTCCAGTCAGTGCTTCCATTGTTGGTTCTCTTAGCCCAACTCGACGCTATCATGCTGGTGTTTTCTGGTCTGGTTTCTTACTTCTTATCAGCACCCTCTTTGTTTGGATCGCCCAGTCTTGCCTTGGGGGGGGGGGGGGCTTAACTGTATTTTTTTCTAGGGTATATTCTAAATTTTTCAAAACTTTGGGGGGGAGGGGAACAAGTGCATCTGCTGGTCGTTCTTTTACCTAAAATCGCCTCATCACGAAATATATGTGTAGTAGAATGTAATTGATGAGGTTCAAACATCATATAAGTGTGATTTTATGTTAATAGTGTATAGAATGACACAACGAAATATGGGGGCACTACACATTCCCACTACGTTAAACACATAAATCGATTGTGAAATAGAAGATCGAAGTGTGTTTGAACCTTGTCAAATTACAATAATTTTGACTCTACTCTTTTTTTTTTTCTTTTTTTTTTCGTGTGGTCAATTTAGAAAATAATAAGTTTCAAAGCATTTAAATATTGTGTACATAATTGTGTTCTTCCCAAACTTCAGTGGATTCGAAGGTAATATGTAGCCCCGTCCTTGGCAATGTCTTACTCTAACCATTTTTTGCACTAAAAGGGATAAAGCATAACACATTTTTTATCCTCATGCGATAAGTGAAATTATGTCAGACTTATGGCACTTCTTGTTCTAAAACAAAACCTAGAGGGGGTAAGTATAATTTAACTTTTTTTAACCCATCCTACTGATATATCTTTTCACTTTTTTATATACTCTTCCGTCCCAAATTAATGGATTCTATTTTAAATTTCAATTATTTAAAAAAGTTATTGAGTTGTAATTTGTAAACATTTTCATATTTTTACTGCTTTTTTGTTTAAGTTAAAAATTCGATCTAGTGTCACATGTATTATGAAAAGTGAGAATAATTGATAAATATTAAAGTACATTGGCTTTTCGAATAAAACTCTTAAAATATACTCGTAATAAAGAATTCTTTAATAGGGAGAGAAGAAGAGTATGCAATTAGTTATTATATACACCTTAATTCATTGTGAATTGCAGTAACTATTGAACCACAAATATCGTCAATCGTGAGAGTGGCCCAAACCCATGAGTAAAATGAAGTTCTAATTGGAAGAGACATTCCAATAAATTCACAAGGGCTAGCATGGAGTTTTCCACATTCTTGTATGAGTTTCCAATTAAGGAAGAAAAGAACACCTTTAAGAGATTTAAAGAGAGGACGTCCTCTCCATAGAATTTTCATATATATATATATATATATATATATATACATAAATGAGATCAAATAATTAAATAAGACCCCATATTAAAGATTGTCTACCATTTAATAAATTTTTTTTTTGACATCCATATGGTAGTCATATTGAAAATCGACAAGACATTAGTAATTTTAATTCTATAATCGGGCGAGAAAAAAAAGACTGAAACACAGGCTCTTTATGATCACCTAAAGAGAATAAGCGTTGGGGAAGAGACAAGTTCGGCTTCCCTTTCCATTTCAGAATCATTTTCCTTTCTCTTCTCTTCAACAATGGAATTTGAAGGAATTGATATATTAAGATCCAAGCTCAAATCAGGCAAGCCACGAGCCTCCTTGTCCTCTAAGCTACTTTGAGTCCTATTGCATTTCGAAGAATATGAATTTGCACCACCAGAGGCATTGGGATTTTGTGGGTCATGAGATTGAACATTTTGATTCAGCCTATGATTATTTGGATCTATACCCATATTTAAAAGCTTTCTTCTCAAATGGGAGTTCCAATAGTTCTTCACTTCGTTGTCTGTTCTTCCCGGTAATCTCCCAGCTATAAGTGACCACCTAAACACATTTATTTTGGCCACTCAAAATTAGTTCATATGTGAAATGTATTTAATTAAAAATAACTTATATGGAAAAGTATACATAATGATATATTTCATCTGAGTACTTTATTAGTGAAACGGATCTATAAATTCAAATATTTTATGAATATAAATTTCTCATATAAGAGTCCATGGCCTTATCTAACAAATCTCTTAAATTAGTTATTTGTCAAATCAACATATATAACATCAATTGATTCTCACAAAAACTCTGTAGTGAGACTTGGATTGAACCTGGATCCATAGAAAACTTTCTCACATAGACCCCTTTAGGATCAATTTGGGAATGCTTATAATAGAATCTGGCTCAGTACCAATCTTACTTTCTATCTCGGTTTTGTTTGTTTGTTTGTTTTTTTTTTTTTTTCTTTTTCATTTTTAAGAATCAAGTTTATGTTGGATTGGCAAATAATTAATTCTATGAAAGATCTTACGGCATGTTTGGGAATGCTTAAAATAGGACTAATATCAGATCAAGTCTCACTTTTTGTCTATTATTGTTTGTGAGAACCACAAAGAACTAGTTTTAAAAGAGTTGTTAGATTGAGAACGGACTTCTACGTTTAAAATGAGCACTTACCGCATACTTAAAAATTTATAGAATTGAATCATTTATAAACTACATAATCGATTCTTTGGTAAGGTTCTTTGGTAAGGATCTATCTGCTAGAAATAGACATTCACCAAACGTTTGAATTTAATAGTTCAAATCAATGGATCATTATTTATCGTCCCAAATAACTCCTTAGTTATGCTATTTATGTGGAAATTGCGTGCCACAAAGTTACAAGGAGGCTCACCGGTTGCCTAGGAGTGCATGAAGCCTGATGATAAGATCTTCTTCATCTTCGGCAAAGTTTCCTCTTTTGAGATCTGGCCTTAGATAATTTATCCATCTAAATCTACAACTCTTACTGCAACGAAGTAAGCCTGATACAAAAGTGTCTTTTTTTTTTTAGGAACAAAAACTGAAAAAAAATAAAACCATTGATTTGTGATAGTTCTAGACTGTTTTTCTTTCGTAGTTTTTTAACATTATGCAAAATTGTATAATTTAATAAATTTCCACTTGAATACATACATGTTTCTCATGGATAATTAGTGGTTTAACAAAGAAAATAGTCAGAAAAATCAGGAGAAAAAAGAAAAATATAGTGCGTACATACACCTGCTTATTTTATTTAGGAATCCCTTATGGAATTTTTGAATTTTGTGAGACACATTCCTTTCGTTTTTTCTAGCTTACAATAATATTTTGAAGTTTTCAACTATTAATTTTATTTAAATATAGAGAAAAACACAAAGAAAATAATTTCATTTCTCGTTTTGCATTCATTTTCTTATCCCTCGAGAAATCCACGAACCAAACAAAGCCATAGTGACATGTCAAGCCGGTGCAACATTTTTTATTTTTAGGAAAACAAAATGGAATAAAATAGTCCATTGTGTATGTTGGTTCTACAGTAATTATTCACGTACAGTTTGTGATCACATGTATGGTTGAGCTATGTACAAACCTGCAGCCTGAGGTAGGTTGCGCCAACAACCTTGCCCATATGTGTTTATGTAGTCTATGAGCTTCTGATCTTCTTGCTTGGACCATGCTCCTTTGTTTGTGTCTTGCTTCTCAAAGCAAGGTTTCCTCATTGTGTTGCAACTCTAACTCTTTCAGAGTTTATATACGTACGTGTGGATATATACATATATATATATATAAAGAGAGAGAGAGAGAGAGAGAGAGAGAGAGAGAGAAGAGGAATGCAAGAACTGAAGGAGGAATTGGGTATGAGCAATGGATTATATTATGGTGAAGAGAAGGTTGACTTGGACTGGTGGGTCGTCTGCCCGTGGGTGATTATTTTACTTAGATATAAGAGAGAAGGTGGCAATGGTTGCTGTGGTGGAGTTAGGAATGCATATTTGGGGGTTAAGTTTATACCATTTGGTCTACTGAAAAATAGGCTTCACTCTACATTTATTTACTCCTATATAAAATAAAAATAAAATTATCTTTTATTCTGTGACGTTTTCTTTCCGTTTCGAGAGTTGAGAGTTTTGTGCTTTGTAATTCCTATAGTGTATAAATGGTTTGATGTCCCTGTCTCTTGACTATTTTTAAAATTACACCCCTACGTGCATAGCATCACCTTTTTTATTCAATAAGAAGTGATCCCTGATGTTAATTTGTAAAGGTTGGATTGATGGTAAAATAATTTGAGTTGGGCTAAACATAGTTTTTTCAATGTATTTACCCAAATGTTTAAGTTCGATCTGATTGATTATGATTGATGTATTATATTCAACTTCTTATTTAGATATCAAGAATTAACTAATAGTTTGGAATGAGTTTGATTACAATTATTGTTACATACGTAAAAAAAAAAAAAGTAGTAAAATGTAGAGGAGTCAATATGTAAATTAATTTTTATTTTTTACAATTACATATACATAAATGATATTTTTAAAATTTTGCAGGGGCTAATATATATAATATCTATAATTTTTAAAAATTTTGTAGATTAAATAATAATTTTTCAAAAATTTGCGGGAGTCATGGCCCCTTAGGTCCCTTTTATGGTTCGGCCTGAGGTGTTGATTTGTTTGTGTGTGTGCGCGTGTGTGTGTTTTTTTTTTTTTTTTTTTTTGTGGTAAAAGATATATTTGGATTTGTTATAGTTGTGCCGTTATATGGAGAAATTGCTCAGCAAGAGCGTCACACCATTTTAGTAATGCACAATTCTTCAGTGATCGTTCGCGGAAGTAGTTGTCCAAGGACGGACCTACTCTTACCCTTCATTTAGTAATGCACAATTCTTCACCCTTCATTTATTTTGTAATAATTTTTCTACAGAGATTAGGGATCGTCTATGGGATACACTTTAATACACTTTTAGCACCTTCATGCAAAAATATTGTAATTTTGTATCAAATGTAGTAGCTTTCAAAACCATTTTGTTTCTGAAAAAAAAAAAAAAACAACCTTATTTTTAAAAGGGTAATGCTAGGGGCACTAACAAAATCTACTAACACTTACTAACACACTCTATCTCTCTCCTAGTGGTACTGTGGGGTCCACTGCGGACCCCATGATGCTACTAGGAGAGAGATAGAGTGTGTTAGTAAGTGTTAGTGGATTTTGTTAGTGCCCCAAATATTACTCTTTTTAAAAATCAATTTTTTATAAATGTTACTACACATTGTCACCAAAATCACAATATTTTGAGCACCAAAATCATTAGAATATATATGTCATGTCCCAGAATAGTAAAAATAGAGAGAAAAATTTTTTTTTGTTTGAGTCCATAGGCAATGATTGGTAAAGTTACTGAATTGTCCACACCACGCAGTTCTAAATAACAGATGATAAGATAACAGTAATAGAAACCAAAGCGGTTGTAATATACAATCCCTAATTTATTACATTAGAGTTCCAAAAGCGGAATACTAAACGTCTGAAGGTAACATATGCCTTATTACAAAACATTACAATAAGACAAGAATAGAAAATAGAAACTAATTTCTATTCTAATCTCCAGGTGGCGTAGATGTAGTCGTCAACATAATATAGTCTTGCCCGGCACCTCCATCATTAATAGGTCCACCCTCGTCATAGTCTTCCTCCGAGTAGTAGTCATTATCATAATGGACATCACCTATAGCATTATAAACAGGATATATAGGCTGGACAAGGAATGTCCAGGCATGAACGCCGCCAGCTTACTGAAAGCTGAGTGTGAAAAAACTAACCCAGTATCATAGGTATAATGTACTTACAAGTTAGGAACGACATAGAATATGATTCTACTAATAATATCTTTCTCTTTATTCAAACTCTCAATACTCGATTACTCACGTCTTGTATTCGATTACTACAACATTCAACCTATAGATGAACAGACTAGATTGCAATACCCCTTGATACATCAATACTCTATCCACCACCTTTTAGAACATATTCACAGTCCTCCACATGTCATGAATACCACGTCAGTTCATTCCCCCGCCTTTTAAAACATATGAACAGCCCATCACATATCAGGGATTTAATGCTTTGAGTAAAGACACAACTGTTCTGACGTCTACCAGTAATCCCGATCTACCCCTTTTTATGACATATCCACTGCTTTTTAGGACATTTCAATAGATTACCATCTATCTTAGGGCTATTGGTCCAGTCCACCGATTTTTAAACCATGATAACAGTCCACCGCCTTTTAGGACACATGATTAACCAACGTCCATCCCCGTAATCCTCCCAGAACTTATCAAACCTACTTAACGTTTCACTATTACTGATACATGACATTCTCATGTGGCCTGACTGCTCTAACTAATTAGAATCGATACTTAGCTAGCGCTTTGAACCTGGATACGTTACTCGAAATGTTATCTTACTCTCACGTCGCATTATCTCGTTAATGTCACACCCCGATTTTTGGACAACCAAATATTTAATCCAGAGCATGTATCTAGACTAATATTCAATTTTCAAAACACCGAGAGCGACACACTCACACAGACTAATAGATAGTTATTGAAAACAGTATTTTATACTCATTAAATAAGTATATGTGATTTTGTGTTTAAAGAAAAACTCTTTATTATTAAACTTGTATTCTCAAACATTCATTTTCATTATAAAAGAAATTAAACTCCATTACACATATTATATCCTTTCGATTTACAAATGAAATATTAGGTTCATTTAATAAAACCCTCTTTACAGAGTTCAGCGGAAAGAAAATAAATAAGCATAAAATCCATACATCCATTGGTCAGAGCAACTACAACGTTCCCAATACACAATATATAATCCTTATTACAATTATACACATGTGGCCCACACTGCCAGAAATAAAATAAAGTACAACAAAAAAATAAGTACAACTCTAATACTAAACAACACCGCAACCATCTCTTCACTCAAACAGAAGCTCCAAATCAAATCTCCAAATACTAAACATGCACATACATTCGACTACGTTTCATATAGAAACGCACCCGAATGCATAACACTCGGGTCAGTCATGTGACTGGTATGAGTTAAACAAAAATAACAAAATCTAAGGGCTCCAACCTGAACCCGTCGACTACAAACCACATTACAACACTATTTGGCCAAGACAGGTAGTTCCACACACATATTTGGACAAAAGAATAGTTTCCATTTATGTGATGGCAACTAGTTTCTTGCCCAAAATCCAAAGTTACTACGAGTTTTATACTTACCTCGGATATCTATGGTGAGTCAGTCCTGTATAAAAGTTAGTGGACCCACCATCCTGTAAATCGAATGATCACAAATCAAGCGAATAATTCCATACATAAGCCGTCCACATTCTAATTTAAATGTCACGTTCATTATTTCACGCTTATCAGTCTTATGAAATAATCCATTTTCATTATTTATTAGCATTAAATTTATCTTTGTATTCCCTAGGTTCACCACTTGACCACCCTCCATGGTACAGCCCACACATATATCCCATGTGTGCTCTGACATACTACCAACATCCACTCCGGTGCCAGTTTGGTTGAGGTATCAACCAAACTAAGTATACACAACAGAAGGCCGGTCAATATGCCTAGAAGTCTAACAAAATAAGCCGGGCATACGGCTTAGGCCAGCTTCATCACGAAGCCACTGGAAAAAAGGTACACTCAGCAAGTCGAGTTATCAAAATAAATATCACAACTGGGAGCGGTGAACACTAAGAAACTTGAATCCATTTTACATTCTCGAAATTTTAAAATTTAATCGGACTCAATGTTCATGATGATCACCTAATTTTTTTTTTTAGCTCAACATTACATGAGAATTCATGTATCTCCAAGTAGTCTTCGTTAAGTCATACGAACAAAAAAAAAAAAAAACACACGAATCATATTTCTCAAATTTCATCCATTTTAATATACTAAAAACTACTACTGAAATCTTCAATTTCTGCCCAAACGGTGCAGAATCAAGAAAAACTCCATAGACGAAAAATGTGCAGAATTACGTTTTACATGAGACATACCAACATAATGTTCAAATTCAAAGCCACGATTTTCTAATAATTTTCTAAAGTTTCTGCAACTGTGTGAATTACAAAAAATAAAAAATAAAAAAATTTAATTTCACATATATTTCTTAATGACCATGAATATTTCACATATGGTTTTATCAAACTAACTATTCACCTAACCCTTTCGAATACCCTAATGTCATAATCACAAAGTCACACAAAGGGGAAAGAAAATATCTAGATTACTTCAACAATAACAACGTGTATCCATTACAAAGATTTAATCCTAATAATTAAATTAAACATATACTAATTTAATTTACTCCCGTGTACATGTATACATACGTGTATATATATATACTCGGATACACAAAGTTTAACTCATCTCGTTGATCAAAAATTGACAACCACGAACACCCCGCGGTTCCACACGTGACCACGAACTCAGGACCCTTCTCCTTTCTTCTCCCTTTTCTTCTTCTTCTTTTTCTTCTCTCTCTCTCTCTCTCTCTCTCTCTCTCTCTCTCTCTCACACACACACACACACACACAAACGTCTATTCTCTCTTCTTCTCTCTTTCCTTTTTTTTTTTAATATGGGGGCTAGGGTTTTAATATAAGTATATATGTACTACACACATAGTATACTATATACATATACAACATATACAAATAACTCATATATATATATATGAAATTCCGTTTTTTGTCTACTCGGCTCACAAAAGAGACTCATGTGGGCCCAAAATGCAGTACAAAGTGTTAAAATGAGTAGTCCAATGGGTACCCATGACCCCGGTACTAAGTTTTAATGTTAATTACATTATTTAACACATTCGCGGGCTTGCAAACACTATATAACAAAAATACATATCAACCCTTCACTTTTTTTTTAACAAATATAAATTAATAAAATATAACTCCCAAACTAAACGTGCTCACTCATGATTTAATTTATATGTCCACCAAACACTTAAAAATTTCCAAACACATGTCTTACATAGTCACACTCATATAATATTGCTAACTGAAAATAATAATTAAAAAAATTATTTACATAGAATTTTTAGGGTTATTACAGTTAATCAACAGTATCGTTGAGAGCATAAAAGCAGTATTTAAACAACTAAGAAGTTTATGTTATAAACAACAGAGAATATCAACATTCTGTAAATATCAATCGGTTGAGACAAGGGTTCAATCGATTGGGGTAAAAGATAATTTCAATCAATTGAAGTCATTTTCAATCGATTGATCAAGAAGTAAGGTCAATCGATTAAAATAGTCATCTTCCCCAAAAATTGGGTAGTGACTGACTGAACTTTTGCGAGGACTTAGGGCCCATTCCTTTACGTCTAAAACTCATAAAAACACTACTCCTAGCTACTGAGTGAGTTTAGAACTCACCAAAGTGATCAAGGTGTTGTTTGGTGAGCTTGGTCCTCCAATGGTGATCTCTTTCTCTTTCCTCTTCCTTCTCTCTGCCTCCATCTCTGTCTTTCCCTCTTCTTCTTCTTCTGCCCTTCTTCGATCTCTCTCTCTCTCTCTCTCTCTCTCTCTCAGTGTATGTATTTATATATGTATGGTAAGTGTGTGTATATATATGTATGAGTAAGAGTATATGTATATATAAATGGGACATTCGGCCATAGCCCCTCAAATAAAACTCTTCAAAACTAAAACCCATCTTACTTTTCTTTATCGCATTAGGCCATTTTTACACTCAAATTGCTATAACTTTTGTTATACAAGTCCGTTTTCCGTAAAATTTGATGTTTTGAAATCAGCAAAACGAGATCTATCAGTCAAGTTCAATGTTAATCATGAAATACTGGGACGAATAAAACTAAACATCAAACACATATGAAAAATTGCATTTTTTTCGCATACATATAATAAAAATATATTTCTTTCGTATAATTGGCACCATAGATGCATAGATCTTAAAAAAATACACGAAATCAAAAAAAAAAAAAATTCACCCAAAAAACCCAAGAACTGATAAAGTTATGGTAGTTTAAAGTTGACAGATAATATTATCTGTTAGACACATAGATAACAGATAATATTATCTGTAAGATAGATAAAACTTCAAAATTAGACTGCAACTTGACTTTTTTTCTTAAAATTTCCACGCCTATTACGTAGATCTCAAGGAAATACATGAAATCAAAAAAAAAAATTATCCAAAAAGCCCAAGAATTGATAAAGTTATGGTGGTTTAAAGTTGACAAATAATATTATCTGTTAGTGTAAACAGATAATACTATCTGTTTGTGTCTGAAAGATAAAATGAAAAACGAAGTTCTAAATTTTTTTTTTGGTACAACTTTCAAGTCCGTTGCGTAGATCTTAAAGAAATACATGAAATCGAAAAAAAAAATCACCCAAAAAGCCCAAGAATTGATAAAGTCATGGTGGTTTAAAGTTGACAAATGATATTATCTGTTAGTGTAAACAGATAATATAATATGTTTGTGTCTGAAAGATAAAAATGAAAAACGAAGCTCCAAATTATTTTTTTTTGTGCAACTTTCAAGTCCGATGTGTAGATCTTAAAGAAATACATGAAATCAACAAAAAAATATCACCCAAAAAGTCCAAGAATTGGTGAAGTTATGGTGGTTTAAAGTTGACAAATAATATTATCTGTTAGTGTAAACAGATAATATTATCTGTTTGTGTCTGAAAGATAAAAATGAAAAACGAAGTTTCAAATTATTTTTTTTTGTACAACTTTCAAGTCCGATGCGTAGATCTTAAAGAAATACATGAAATAAAAAAAAATCACCCAAAAAGCCCAAGAATTGATAAAGTTATGGTGGTTTAAAGTTGACAAATAATATTATCTGTTATTATCTGTTAGTGTAAACATATAATATTATCTGTTTGTGTCTGAAAGATAAAAATGAAAAACGAAGTTCCAAATTGCTTTTTTTTTTTGTACAACTTTCAAGTCCAATGCGTAGATCTCAAATAAATACATGAATTCAGAAAACAATCACCCAAAAAGTCCAAGAATTGATAAAGTTATGGTGGTTTAAAGTTGACAAATAATGTTATCTGTTAGTGTAAACAGATAATATTATATATCTGAAAGATAAAAATGAAAAATGAAGTTCCAAATTACTTTTTTTTTGTACAACTTTCAAGTCCAATGCGTAGATCTCGAAAAAATACATGATATCAAAAAAAAAAAAATCACCCAAAAAGACCAAAAAACGATTGAGTTATGCTTATTTAAAGTTCACAGATAATATTACATAATTTGTGAGCGGAGGGGCTTTTCATCAAATACGAAAAGTAGCGAGGGGCTTTTCATAAAACTGCAAAAAACGTGGGTTTTTTTTTACTAAAACACATAATTTAAAGGGGTCTATGATCTAATATCCCTATATAAATCTCTCTCTCTCAAACTGTCTAAACCCTCGCGCGCGCGCGCGCACACACACACATACACACACATGGATGAACATTTATATAGGGAGGGAGAGGCAGGGTGAAGGTGGCAGTTTCTATAAAATCTGGGGGATAAGGTTGATACATCTTTCAATCGATTGATAACAGGTGGCAATGTTTCAATCGATTAGCAAGGGTTCAATCGATTGAAATAGGATGCAATTATTGTATTTATGTTAATAACATGTCGATTGAGTTTCAATCGATGGAAGTAGGTTCAATCGATTCAAAGACGTTCAATCTATTGTAAAAGACACTATTCAATCGATTGAGATGTGGCCAATCGATTGGAAAGGAAATTACAAAGATTACTAAGGCAAATCATACCCTATCTCATTTTATTGCTATACCTCCAAATACTGAGTATTATAATATGTTACTTCCAAAACCACTAGGATATATCCTAGAATATTCCTATATGTAAATATATATGTGTCCAAAACTTATTGTCTTCCATGAACCCCTCAAAATAAATAAACTATATTCTTCTCTTTAATCTCCCTTAGTGGAACAAAGTAAGGTAATCAATATTTTTTAAGTTTTGGCACACTCGGAGATAAAATTTTGATTCTGCTCCTGTAATTTTCTCTTATATTGGTAATGCCTCTACTACTTGTCACGCGTCACACCATGTTCGTGGCTTCGTGGACTGAAAACAATTAACAAACTTGAGAAAAACAACAAAATGAAAAGTGGAGAGGTCCTAAATTCGAGTAGCTTCATTTGACCATTCACTGAAATGTGTACCGACAAATCTCCTTAAGACCTTGTTTTAGTTAGTTAAAAAATAGTGAAAAATTAGGTGATAAAATAAAATTATATACGAGAAAATTTTAAAATTATTTAAAATTAATAGCCACGTTTTGCATATAATCTTAACTTGTTACAATAAAAAATTGTTTGAGTTTATGTAATATTATTTTGGGCAAATTGTACTTTTCACCCTTGAAGTTTGAGTGGCTTGACACTTTAGACCCTAAAATTTTAAATGTGGCATTTTAGTCCCTAAAGTTTCACATTTCCAATAGAAAAGTCCAATTAGCCCTTAATGATGAATAATTTCATCATTAAAAGTATAAGTTTTGTTGCAAAAAGTCTTTCAAGGACCAAATTGCGACCCATCCCAAATTTTAGGGACCAAAATACCACATTTAAAACTTTAAAATCTAAAATATCAAATCACCCAAACTTTAGAGGTGAAAACTGCAATTTACTCTCTTATCCACTAATAAACAGACCATAAACAAGTCCAAATACCTGTCGTGGAAAAAAAAAGTTGTCATGAAAGGAAAAAGTAAGACACTAGGAAGGCATAGGAAGAGGTAGAACAAAAAAAAAAAAAAAAAAGAAGAAGAAGAAAAAGAAGAAGTAGAAGAAAGAAAGGCATTGGCAGAGGAGTTGGCGCCATTACACATTCTACGTTTCTAACGTTGACTGATGGTTCGGATTTTGCTAATCGTTTTTTGAATAAAATATGTTTTGCACCTTCAAATTATACTATGTTTAACACTTTGGTCCCTAAATACATTTTTTTTTTATTTTGGTCCCTCAACTTACATTTTGTGTCACTTTACCCTTTCCGTTACTTTTAGTAGTTAAAAGTATTGGAAAAAACCAATTTGATTGGGAAAATGGGCTAATTACTTTTATACCCCCATACTTGGACCATTTTTTACTTTGCACCATGTACTCAATCATATCACTCATATCCTTTGTGCTTTGAAACCATTAGTAAACTGGTTAAATTTTATAGACGAAAGTCTACATAGGCCATGTTTCGCAATAATTTTTGGAGTTCATCAAAAACTGTGAAACTCTAAAAGTTAAAAAAAAATATTTAGCAAAATAGCATCTGCATTTGCAATTGCCCACAAACTATCTTGGACAACTTTTATCAATTGCAAATTTTTGTGATTTAATTACATAAGAAAAAGAAGCTGAAGTTACCAAATGGTCCACAAGGGTAATGTAGGCACCCCAATTTTAACAAGGAAAAAAAATGTGCTTACACGTGCACAGGACCGGTCTCGCCTCTATCTCAGAACCGATACTGACCAAGACTAGTCAAGCCTCTATGTTAGGACCAGTCGCGACCAAGACCGGTCACGCCTCCTATGCAAGACCAATCCCGATTCTCTGCACAAGTAGACTGTTGTTGCAGTCTGCCGACCATGTATTGGTGCTCACTTGCGACTAAACTTCCGTCTTCTGTCACTTCTCACCGCCAACCCTTACAGGCCTCTTCATCATCATGCCTCTCTCTCTCTCTCTCTCTCTCTCTCTCTCTATCTCTTTATAAATACTCCATCTTACCCTCTCATTAAAAAAAACCCGAGACATGCATCCTCACACATATACACACAGACTCACATAGACCCTTACCCATCTCTTTCCCTCACAGAATATTTGCACGAATACCGCACAACCCTTCTAAACCATCACCACTAAACACCATAACCACCATTCTCAAACACCAAAAACCACCTCCACTAACTTAGGCCAAAACATCACTTTCAAAAACCACTTTGTTTCTTAGTTTCAAAGTCATAACAAACTTCGCCATCACCTAACAGAGCCTCGTTTGCTTTCAGAAACAAAGATAGGTAAGAAACAAGGTTAGTTGGCCATGACCAACTCTCAATAACTTTCGGTCGAGCTCTCATGAATGTTATTCGCCATCAGTGGTCCGAACATGTTCTAGCCCCTCCATAAGCTCCAATACTATGTTTCAGTTTAAAAATAAACGAAAAAACTTCTTTTAAAAACCAGTCTTGCAAAGAAGACGATGCAGGACTGGTCCTGCTTCTATAGAAGGATCGATCATGGTTGAGATCGGTCCTATTTCATTTCAAGATCGGTCGTGGACAGGATCGATCTTACACTATAAGTATGACCGGTTTTGGTCTACAGTCTCAGTTTTCTCTTCCATAAGCGAAGGTTTTTTTTTTGTGTGTGTGTGTGTCTCTTCATTTATTTTTCAAAAAAATAGACATAAGTGGTTCATTGTTTTAGAGGAGAAACAAACGAAAACTCTTTTTTTGCACCTAAGTATCAAAGTCAATCGATAGCTTTTGATATAAAGAAAAAAAAAGGATGGTAGTTTTTTTTTAAAGAAAGAGAACCAATTTCTCTTTTCTTTTCTTCTTCTTTTAAGAATATTCCTAGAATATCAAAACTAACCAATAATTTTGATATAAAGGGAAGAAATAAAAAGAAGTTTTTTTTCTTCTTTTATGTGCTTATGCCCCATTATCGCGAAAACCATTAAAACTGGCAATCGTGTCTATACGGATGTTCAAGGGTGCCTAATACCTTCCCTTGGCATAATCAAGCCCCCGAACTCACTTTGAATCTCTGATGTTGTACGACTTTATTCAAGTCACTAAAAAAGGGCCCTCTTTTTTAAATGTAAAAATTGACAAAGTTAATCCTTTATTGGGATCCTAGCATCCAATTTAATATTAGGTGGCAACTCTGCACTTTTTGGCCATTTTAAAAAAATCTATTTTTCAAATCGTCACGTAAATAAGGGCTCCGCCTTTATCTCACCAAATATAAAAGGGGCAGGTGCAATAGCTAGCGACTCTATTAGGGATCGCTTTATGAGGGCTTAGGCCATTGTTTTAATGATTTTCATTATAATCGGGCATTAATTTTACTAACCTTTTTAGATATTTTTTAGTATGCTTTTACACAGTGATATTTACAAATCAGACCAAATAAATTACAAGGCCAGTGCCATTTTATTATTGTTCTTAATTGTCATGCACACTACACACAAGCATTGAGCATAACATGTCCAGTTCTGAAACAAACCCTGTAAGAATAGATAGGGTGATTAGTATGTGGCATGGCTGTTGCGGTGTTACCGTCGATATCAGCATAGAAAACTCTCATGCTCAAACCACCGACCTAAGAAGGGGCTTTGGTGCTGGAGGTTTGAAGGTTTGAAAACTGGACTTGATATAAGACTGCATTAGGTATCCAACTCCCCACATGGTAGCATCCTATACACTTATATTCAGAGTAACTTTCTCTTTTCCATTTAAAAACAAAACAAAAAACAAAAAACAAAAAACAAAAAGAAAGCAACAACAAAACAAAAATATATGATTATATCTGAATAAATGTGGTTTTATGCAAGCTCACAAAAATTTCCCAAAATGACAAATCAAATTCTAAAACTGGGTTCCATCATAAAGACACATCCCCATCTGTCTGATTGATATCATAAGATTTCTTTGTAAGATCGATACAGCGGAACTTCAGAGGCACTTTGGATTCTTAGGGTCATTGCTCCAGGTCAAGCATGTTGATCATATGTTAGAACCTCTGGTCACTTTTTGGGATCCGGATGCTATGGTATTTTGTTTTGGAGAGTAATGGATCACTTCGACACTTGAAGAATATGATGGTCGATTCAAACTCTAGATCTCCAATGAACCAGTACAACCAACTTTCGAGATAGGAAAGAACCAAATAGCTAATTTCCTTGGGAAAAAAATAAGGTATTAGAAAAAGAATCAGGAGGGGATTTCTCAAGATACCCTATTGACTTCTTCATCGATAGCTTCGTGACTTCTGATAACTTTATAGATACCAATTTTCAGGCACCTACCAAGATTGGCTGAGGAGGCGTTTGTGGGTTCTTGCCGTATATTTGCTGGCTCATCTTTTATTCCCTCACGATGACAGAAAGGTTTACATGTATAACACCCGCATTTGTGTTATTGCATTTCATTACATTGTCATGCATGATAATGTGATGTGTTGTGTCTTATGACACCTGTTTGAGTGAGTTTTGACTCACGAGTTGATTTGGGTGTCTATGTTAGCTAGAGAACCCTTTGAGACTGTGTTGATGAGTATTTGTTGTTATGACGTCTTTCCGAGTATGAGATGATCACTGTGGAATATCTTAAAGGGTTTATTTGAAAATAAATGTTTACCTGTGTATTTCACTATCTGTATTATTTCTGGTTTAGAATTTAGTTCCGTTGTCAGATTTAGTATCCTGGTGAGGACGAATTAACACACTATTAATGTAACGACCCATCCCACTACGCGTGAAAATAGGACACGTGGCACGCCACCAAGGCTCAACCAATTCCATTAAAGTCAAATAGCAGCGGAAAATATTATTAAAATTCTTTAAAATCAGAGTTATAAAAAGTTTTGGCCAATTGAATCCTTTCAAAAGAAACACAGTTTTGAAAACAAAGGCCTAGTCGACTGTGATAGGGTTCAGTCGACTGAGGCCTTCAACTTTCAGTCGACTGAATTCTGTTCAGTCGACTGTGCCTGGCAGAACCAAAATCCACATTTGTAAAGGGGGTCCAGTCGACTGATCTGGGGACCCAGTCGACTGGTTTTACCATTATTAGAAGCAGTAGCCAAAATCTACAGTGGTTCAGTCGACTGATCAAGGGTTCAGTCGACTGTTTCCAATACTATTCACTTTCAGTGTCTCAATCACACGGGATCCAGTCGACTGACGTAGGGTCCAGTCGACTGCTGGGCAGCCCTGTTGTGAAAATTAACAACTCATGCTTCTCCACACCAACAACAATCACAACCATAACTGAATTACAACATTCAAAACATAACCACAGACGTTCAAATACATGATTACCATACTACGGAACTAATCCAAGGATCTATTACAACGTATTACATAACCCAATTCCTTGATACCAATTTAGGAAATAGAAACAAAAAATAAAATAAACAAGTGATCCCCCCCGGCGTTCTTTAACGGCCTCACTCATCACGCTTCTTCTTGTCTTTCTTCTTACCTGCAATGGAGTAAATCTCCACTGCTCAGCTATATGCTGAGTGCACAATTCCAAATGTATGTTATATGACAATATTCATGGTTTAAGCATCTAAAACACATAGAAATAGTCTCTAGGGTGAGTGGTACGCATTCATCCGGTCGATGCCGTAGGAGGCCCACCTGTCCCACGCATCTCGTACACTGGTTGGGCCTTCCTCCATACCAGGTACCGTGTCCTGGTTGGGCCCACCTCCAATCTAGACACCACCAAAATCACAATTTACCATCTCAATCAAATCCTCAAGGTTCAAGGAGCTTACTCCGAATGAATTTGCACCAAACTCCCCTTTGACCCAAGTAGAGACATAGCATGCTCACATAAACAGTTTTATACATGCTTTTATAATAATTTCGCGTGCATAATTAATGGGCCTAATTAACACATGAATTTTGCCCGGATCCAAAATCTCAAAATCGACATTCAAAACATGAAAATTTCATAAAATCATAGATCTAGAATTCATACCTCGTGCGATCTCTCCGAAACTTTGAATGATCGACTAGGGGCCCGAATAAACGTCGGATTCCAAATTATAGGCGATTCCTACGAGTTTTACCTGATATTCTCCAATTTCTAGAAATTAGATTTTTCAGAAAAGTTTGCCAAACGTGGCCTAATTACTATCAAAACGTAGGTCTTACCTCCAAGAGTTCAAATCTTGAATTTGGTGAAAATCAGACGGACGAAAGGTCGTCGATCGGCGTCGCAAAGTCCGTGGCAACCAAATCTCCCTTCTCTCTCTTCTCTCCTCTCTCTAGATATTTTTAGAAAGTTTTGGATGAGAATGAATCTCATCTACTACTATATATAGGCAAACTCTTCGGGAATTGCGTTAACCTCCCCACGAGTTCCTCAAACTTCTAATTAGCTCTCGAAACTTCGCACACATCCATTTTATGCCTTTACGAGTGAAAATTATAAATTCCAAAAGTTTTCGACTAAGTCTCGTTTGGGTCCAAAAATAACGTCCGAAAACTAAATTATGTGGAATCTCTACACCACCTACCTTTTTATTTAACGTGTCACTCACGTTCTCACCACAGTTCTCAAAATGATATATAACAATATCGGAAATATCAAAAATTATACTACACAGGTATAATTCACTATTCATAAAATACCAGATAAGTCAAATAACATTTAAATCATATAAATGTCATTTACTCGTGCCAATGAAAATCTCAATTACCAAATTCCTGGTGTCCTTACTGACACCTCACCGTTGACCCACAGTCAACCTAATCTCAATCCAATTATCAAATAACATTAATAACTCACAAAAGTCAATATACATGAAAAAACAATGATTTTCTGGAACGGGTGTGACAATTAATTTGGTAGGCTAATTAGCAACTATGGAAAAGTCATATAAGAATTCGCGTTTTAGCAACCAAATGGAACTTAGTCAGAAACTTTCATAATTTTGAGGTTTCACTTGTAAAGCTATGAATTAGCTGTGTAGAGAGTTTCAGAGACTAATTAGGAGTTTTGAAAACTCGTGGGGAGGTAAACGTAATTCCTGAGAGTTTTGCCTATATACAGATAGAGATGACTTGAGATATTTTCCAAAGCTTTAACCTAAGTTTAAAGAGGAGGCGAAAAGGTGATTTAGTTGCTTAGAGCTTTGCGACGCCAAATGATGACCTTCTGCTCGTCTAATTTTTTCTAGATTTCATATTCGAACTCCTCGAGGTAAGGCCGTCGTTTTGATACCTATTAGGCCATGTTTGGCTAAGTTTTCAGAAAAGTCAATTCCTAGAATTTTTAATAAAAGTTCATATTTGGATTTCTGATCCATAGGAATTGTACTAGGAGTTGTTCTGCATGTTCTTTGTGCACGAGTTTTCTTTGGAACGAACTTTAGGAGCGTTAATCGGAGGTGAGTGACAAGCGGGGGTATTTGTAAAATACAATCGTGCTAAAAGAAGAAAATACACTAAATTAGTTTACAACTCCCCTGTTTATTTGTAATTTGAATTACAATGCCAGTTTTTACACAATATGATTAATTTATGATAAGTGGTATTGTTTTAATGGTTATGTGTGCAGATTTCTGTTGCTGTGTGAAGAATAGGATGAGAATGATAAAAAGGAAGTGCTTGGGTTCAATGAAGACAAGTCAAAAATAAAAAGAGAGTTTCGAGCGATCGAAGAAGGCTCGAGCGATCGAGGTTTCGATCGATCGAAAGCAGTTCAAGAGCTCGAGGATCCTAGAAGTTCAATCGATCGAGAGATGTTTGATCAATCGAACATGGCTTTTATCAGAACTTACGCGCACGCACCGGGGACATATTTTTAACCCTAGCCTTATGTTTTTCTATATATACCAGTTGTATTCACGTCGAAAAGGATGGCTACTTTTATTTCTTTTTCAGTTTATAGAGAGAGTTGGAGAGTTTACATTGTTTTTGTAGGATTCAAGGTATCACATTGCTTGTTCTTGGATTTTCAAGTGGTTTGATCTTAATATATCGTCTCAGGTTTTGTTATTTCAGTTTATTTACAATCTGTTTATCGTTTCTGTGGATATCGCAGGTTGACTTACCCACAGCTTTTAAAATCTTTTTCCAAATTTCAAATTCAAAACAAATGAGTCGCCACTTAATTTTTAAAGGAAAAATTAAGAAACCATTTCAAAAGGAAACTGATCTTTTGCGAAACCAAAGATTAACTGGGTCCGGGGATTATGGAATGAGAGGGGAAGGAGCCCGGCGGACTAAAACACCCCCTCTCATCCTATCTCGAGATAGGCCTCTACTCAACATCCATTTAATCGAATTAATAATCTAAGCATGCCCTCAATTAATACATATATAGGTATACATAACACAAGCATGTTGGAAATGGTGTAAAATTGCTAACGGTAAAATATCATTCATAAGTCACATAATTCAACTAGAAAGCATCATGATATGCAATAAGAAACAAAAGAACTTGCCCGGGATCCAGCAGCGATATTAAATGTGCAATGCATACATGCAAAAGAAAGTCCTAAACAAAGGTCTCTAATCACATATACACATAAGGCAAATCCTAATTCTAAGGTGTTGCGCATGAGGTTGAAAAATCAAGTAAAATCAAAGAAATGAATTAAACTAGAGAAGGGATGAGAAGTTGTACCTCAAAAAGCGCTACAAAACAAAGGATTAGTCCCACATTTTAAATAAAACATGTCATTTGAACTTCCTAAGTAACAACTCTTTAACACAAGATGAATTCTATTTACAAATACCAATCTACATGGACGCGTGCACGTGAACACATGAGTATGAATGAAATAAGGTTATGAACTATTCATTAATTTGGACCATTTAGTCTCTGATTTTAAGCTTAATAAACCTTTATTGAAGCGTGGTATGAACCCTTGGTCAAGAAAGGGTCATTTGGACCTTTATTTGCCAAGTAAGTATAAATTGCAACAAAACTCCGAAAATTCCAGAGAGCAGACCCGAACTTCAAAGAAATAAAAGGCATGGCTCTCGTGGTTTGATCTTGATGATTTTTGGACTCAATATGCCTCTGTGAGTCTAGTTTCTAACCCAAAAAAGAAAATCAAGGTTTGAACGGTTAGATCTCCGGGAATTGGGCAAACACTAGACATCATTCAGCACTTCATAACTCTCTGTCCAGAGTTCTTGTTTGATTTTTTACAAATAGTAAACAGATCAGAATTGCTTTGTTCTTTTTAGGGTGGTTTCCTAACACATTAATCTACTTAGGAAAAATTATTATGGGTCACGAACACTTTATAAAAATCTCGATTTAATTATTTCAAAAGAGTGTTGCTGTGCTGAAACTATTCTGAAATTCCGGACAGATTGTAGTTGTCCCACAAAACTCATGATCGAACCACTCAAAACATGGAACCTTATTAAAATAAAAATCACAGTGGTGGATCTTTGTGTTATGAACATTTTCCCGTTGGTTTCATTCGATTCCAACGGTCGGATTTCAAACTAAAAATCCTTGATCAAAAATAGTTTGTGAACTCACTGTTTTCATTTTACTAGTTCAACTTTGTTGGTTGGCCTCAACTATTAAAAACATGAAGTTGGGCTCAAACCAAACTACTTCTTCTACCATTTGATGGTCATTGAAGACTAAGAGACATATATGCTCATAGGTTTTATTGAAGTATGGCATGGACTTCACAAGATCCAAAGAACAATGAACTCAAATTCATGGATAAAAGTTTGGATTCATATCACTACTCCTACCACTTAACGGTCATTGGAGTTTAAAGACACCTTACACTTATGGATCTTGATGAAGTATTGAAATGAACTTCACAAAATCCTCAAATAAAGAACTCAAACCTATGGACCCAAGCTTGAATTCAACTTATCACTCCTACCATTTGATGGTCATTGGAGACTAGAGACATACTCATATGTAGGTTTTAGATGAAGTATGAAAGACTTCTCAAAACCTATGGGAAAGATTAGTCTAAGCCATGGGAGTAGACTTGAACTAACGCATTTCTCCTACCATTTGATGGTCATTGGAGACTAAATAATTCTTGAACTCATGGGTTTTAATAAAGTACAAAGAACTTCATAAAATCCCAAGGTAATGGTTCCAAACTATGGATGGAGTTTGGACATCATTAACTAAATATACTAAAAAATCAACCTCAATCCCCTCATAAATCATAAGTTTATGAGAATATTGGGTTTTGGTTGCTAAGATTCAAGTGAGACATTGAAGGTCTCATGAATCTAAACAAATACAAATAAAGAAAAGGACAAAAGTTTTACTTCAAGACTCATTTAAACTTCAAATATATAGACTTGTTTTTGATCCAAATTAACGAGATGAGAGTTCAATCACAATATATAGGTGGTGTGTGATGCAATGAGGTAAGAAGAGAAATGATGACCAAACTCTTCTTGTTCTTCCAACAAATCTCTCTAGTTTCTCTCTTGATTTGGAAAATTTTAGGTGAGAATCAACATGAAAATCCTGACATTCCAACCTTCCATTTTTTTGTCTCTTTGTCTCTTTAACAAAGGGATATTCATCCCCTATTTATAGGCAATCATTAGGGGGATATTTTGGGAAATTCGCAACCAAAACCCTAATTCCCGTCGCCACTTTTCAGGATGTGAACCGACCTACTTTTGGAAAACTGTCACAAAAACGCAGCACTTGATGAAATAAGCGGCACTCAGTGAAGGCCGCTGCGGCACTCACTGTCTGCCGAACGGCACTCAATGAGTGCCGCAGCGGCATCCCGTGACTGCCGCTGAAGTCTGCAAGGTGCCGTTTTTCCTGTTTTTCTCTTTCTTTTTCCTCTTTGTTGAATTATGAGATCTTTTGGAAGAATTTAAGTCATCCTTGGAGGTCCTAAATTAGCCGGGCACTTGTCATCATCGGATCTTAGAGGTAATACTCCCCTTAATTCGACGTCTGGTCAAAATTGGGGTGTCTACAGTTTGCCCCTCTTCGGCAGAGCTTGTGGAGCAACACGTATCACAAGTGAATGTCGAATCCTGCGTGAAGACAAGCCTTTGACCTGACCGTTGAATTTAGGTAAAAACAAAATGCGTTGCAGAAACGGCTACACACAAACGGTTCATGCGTGGTCGTGCTCGATGGTGAGCTGCCTACGTATCCATTTAGGAATCAGACCAAGACGTAGTTCAGGCATGGGTCGAATATTCACAAACGCAAGTAATAACACGGATGGATGCACCTATCCTGTCGTGATGCAAATGCCATGCAAATGGTGTTTTCTTGAATTAACCTGGCTATACAAATGCTATGCTCATCAGGTTTTCCCCACGTGCGACGCACATTTCGTGACGTGTTAGTCAGGGAAGATTATCTATGCGAAAATCTGTTACGGGGGTCATGAAGGTGCTTTTGATTTGATCTCGACGGTTAATGCAAATCCGTTGCGAAAACCGAGAATATAAATCCGTTATATTCTCAAAACGACGGTTAACGCAAATCCGTTGTGAAAACTGAGAATATAAATACGTTATATTCTCAAAACGACGGTGTAGACACCCCATTTTGACTTCGGGGCGGGCGCGACAGACGGTTAACGCAAATCCATTGCGAAAACCAAGAGTATAAGTACGTTATATTCTCAAAACAACGGTTAACACAAATCCGTTGCAAAAACCGAGAATATAAATACGTTACATTCTCAAAATGACGGTTAACACAAATCCGTTGCGAAAATTGAGAATATAAATACTTTATATTCTCAAAACGACGGTTAACGCAAATCCGTTGCAAAAACCGAGAATATAAATACGTTATATTCTCAAAACGACGGTTAACACAAATCCGTTGCGAAAACCGAGAATATAAATACGTTATATTCTCAAAACGGCGGTTAACACAAATCCGTTGCGAAAACCGAGAATATAAATACGTTATATTCTCAAAATGACGGTTAACGCAAATCCGTTGCAAAAACCGAGAATATAAATACGTTATATTCTCAAAACGATGGTTAACACAAATCCGTTGCGAAAACCGAGAATGTAAATACGTTATATTCTCAAAACGACGGTTAACACAAATCCATTGCGAAAACCGAGAATATAAATACGTTATATTCTCAAAACGACGGTTAACATAAATCTGTTACGCGGATCGAGAATATAAATCCATTATATTCCCAGAATCTTCTATCAATTTTCCAGATTTTGGGCCCATGGGCTCAAATTTTCAAATTTGGGAGCCCACAGGCTTGAAAAAAAATTTCGATTTTCAAAATCTGGGGGCCCACGGGCTCGAATATTATCAGTTGTCAAAATTCGGGAGCCCACAGGCTCGAATATTACCAATTTTCCAAGGTTGAAGGTCCACGGGCTCAAATATCTTTACTTTTCAAAAATTTGGGGCCCGCGGGCTCACACATACTCTTAAATTTCAAAATTTGTAGTCAGCGTGTACCTAAAAACGACCCCGAGGGCCAACAGTGTAATGAGGGCAAATTTTGGGGGCCTCAAATTCAATTTTCGGAACTTTGTTTGAAATTTGGGGGGAAAATGATGGATCTTTGAACCGACTTAATCGCGACACACGCGATTTTCCGCGGCAGTCCGTGACTGCCGTACGGCACTCACGGAGTGCCGTTGTGGCACTCGGCGAGTGCCGCCCGGCAGTTGACTGACTGCCGCGCACGAAAAATTGAGTGCCGCGTTTGAGCGGCAGTGGCTTAAACCGCCGGTTTCAAAACATTTCTTTCATTCTCTCAACTCTCTTCATCTCGAAATCTCTCTGGAGAAATTTTCTCCCATCCTCTCTTTGCTTCTGTATTGATACACGACACTCACAGGTATGTCCTTTTTGATCAAGACTTGATCAAAGTCTTGTATTTCATTGTTTTTATGAATTTTCATGAATTTTAACGTGTGAATTTCTCTTTTTCTTTGACAGGTTGTGGCGAGCGGTTCGAGGAGTAAAAAGAAGGCCAAGTATACGGCCACGCATCATCCCGACGCCACACTCCTTCTTGTGTACCCAGACCATCATTTATCCGCCCGCGCGTTCAAGCGCGAGGTAAACGTGCCCTTTATGCTTTTTTCTACAATGTATGAATCAATGAATGCAATAAATGATGCAACCTTAGATGCTTATTCTCAATGCAAATGCTATGCTTGTGAATTCCTGGGTGTTTAATTCATGCTTCCACCCATGATCTGTGAATCTTACGAGCGCGAGAATTTCAAGTGAAAAAAATAAAAATTAAAAAAATAAAAATAAAAACTATATTCTACGCACCTTAGGCGATCCCTTCATACCATACTCAATTTTATTCAGTGATCTTCGAATGCCATGTACTTTAATCGGTAGTTTTTTTCATATCCTCTTTGTGAACGCAACTACAACGCTTTGTGGACTTCTGGAACGTTCCAAACACTCTCTTATTCATTCATTTCTTATTCAGTGTCCCTTTTAACTCATTTTCAATAAAGCTTATGAAAGTTTTTTTTTTTTTTTTGAAATCGAATCCTTCATTTGTGAGATTTCCAGAATATTTTATTAGTGTCCATGCATCACTTAGAGAATTCTAACTGCGGTGTTTATTCAAATCATCGCACGACCTTTAACAAATGACAAACCAGCACTCTAGGCACTTTTACCTCTCTTTTCTAAAAGACGACCAAAGCCTCCTTCTTTTCTTTTCTTATTTTTACTATTGTTACTAAAACCTCAAATCTTAAAAAAGAAAAAACGAATGGATATCTTTTATTATTTTCTTCCCTTTCACTTTTGTTTCCCATTTCCTTATTATTTACTGACATCAAATCTTGAGATTTTCTCTTGCAGCTGCAGCCCAAAGTGCTGAAGGGGCACGGCAGTCTTGCTCACGGACATGAGTGGTATACAGAGCTGAGCGCTACTGTGAGGGCCCTGGTGGACGCGGCTGGGTTTGGAGACTTCGTCAAACTTTTGACGAAGAGCTCCAACGACTTGAGGCAGATTCACGCGCTGGCCGAGCGGTGGTGGGATACTACCAGCACTTTCCATTTCGATTTTGGGGAGATGACTATGACCCCGCTAGACTTCTCGATGATCACCGGGATCCCCTTCGGCGGAGAGCCTCTGCGACACTTGACAGATCAGGAGTGGGGCCAGGTGGAGCCTTATTAGGAGTGGTTCCGGAGGAGGCCTTGGTCACAGCCCGGTGGTTTATGGACACGTTCTGGGGGAAACCCGGCTTCACCGACGAGCAGATGGCCTGAGGCTTTCTGATGTACATGCTGTGGTGCTCTTTGTTGAGTACCAAGGGTGATCGTGTTTTTGTGTCCTTGGTTGCATCGCTAGAGCGCCTGGATCAGGTCACGGAGTTTGATTGAGCTGGTAGAGGATTAGCTATCCTGTACTGTCATATGGGTGACATCTCCCGGGACGGGCCGGCCTCTACTAGTGGCTTTTGGAGAGCGTGGGAGGTATCTCTTTTTCTATATTCCATTGCTTATTATACTTTCGGAAACTTATTTACATTGCGATATTAATCTCCCCTTTTTCCCTCTCTCTTTTTTTATTACAGATTTGGTCCCATGAGTATCTCCGCATGATGTCCCCTGAGACACGTGCTGCTGACGTCCTCGTCATGCCCCAGGGGCTGAAGTGGGCGAAGGACAGGGTCGGGCGCAAGACCGGAGCCCAAGATTTTGTTTCGTTCAGGAATTTCCTAACAAACCTGAGGGAGGAGCACGTGCATTGGCAGCCGCGGCTTCGGCCGCTTCCTGAGGCTAGTGTGGGGATTCGAGAGTCGGCCGGGTATGACCCGACGAGACGACTTCCTGATGGTGGGTCAGAGGGCCAGGCATGGTATCTAGGAGAGAGGGTGACTAGACAGTCACTGGCGGCCCCCAGATTCTTTGTGCCGTTCCCTCCTCCTGACTCTATGAGGGCCACAGACACGCTTAAGGGCAGCGAGTTCTCGGCTGCTCGAGACGGCTTTGGTATTCACGGCTTTTTGGACGACCCCATAGGATACGCGGCCTTCTGTGCCGCCAAGCTGATGCCGAACTTCCCTTTGATGGAAGTGACTCGGGTGAGTAAATGATTCCTTTATTATTTCTGTGAGTTCTTCTTTTATTCTTTATTCATGTTTTATTATTTTGTTTGCAGCCTGTTCCTGCTGCAGTTCGTCCTCCCGCCTTGCCTGATTGGGACAGGACTATGTCGACCGTCTCATTTGGCGAGCCCCATGTGACGACGATCCCCCGACTTTCACAGGGCGCCCCCACCATTCCTATCCATTACGACGTCGTCCCGCGTGCTTACGCGGAGGAGGGCTTGACATATGCCCACAGCGTGCGACAGTGGGTCCTGGGGCGAGAGTGGATGGTAAGAAACTTCTTTCCACCTGTCATTTTAACTTTGATTGCCTCTTCTTTTACTAACCTTTATTCTTGATTCTCTTTTTCAGGCTGAGGGAGCTCGGGCGACTGCTGCAGCTCAGTTGAGGGCCCAGGTATGATCTTTTACCCTTTTACATTCTTAGTATTTCGTTCGTCTATCGACTGCTTTCTGGGCTTATCTTCTCTTTTCCAGATAGAGGAGAACAGAGTCCTGTCTCAGCAGGTGGGGCTGCTTCAGCAGCGGCTCCAGCAGTTCGGCATCCGTCTCAACGATGTCCCCGGAGGTAGTGGCGCTGGGCGTGGCGGAGGCGGAGGCGGCGGCGAGGGCACCAGCAGAGGCAGAGGTGGTAGCAGCGGCGGTCTTGGAGGGAGCGGTGGAGGCAGCGGGACTGAGTCGGAGGGGGAGCCTCTCAGGCGCACGACTCGTCAGACTCGCGGCCGGGGTCGGGGTCGGGGTCGGGGTTGGGGTTGACCCCTCTTTTGTTGTTTTTGCTTTTGAGTGTTATGGGAGGATGTACACTTTATTGGGATGACTGTATATACACACACATACTTTATTTTGATGGCTACTCCCTGGTAGGATAGGCACTCCTAACACTTTTATTATTGCTTTTCATTGATATTTATATTATTCGTGACCATAGCTTGGTCCATTTCTTGTCGTACATGGGATCATGGCTTGATCCAGATTTCCCTTTTTATTTTTATGAATAAATGAATGAATGAATGTATTGTTGCACGTGCTGCATGATGCGCACGTTTTATTGTTTTCTATCTAGTTTTTTTGTTTGCAGGTGGGCTGAACGTGTTACAAACAGGCCCTGGCCAATGCAGAACCCGGAACGGCACTCAGTTAGGCCTCCGCGGCACTCGATGAGTGCCGCTGCGACAGTCAGAGACTGCCGTACGGTGTTCACGGACTTCCGCGCGGCACTACATCGAGTGCCGCTGCACTTTATCGAGTGCCGCGGGTAGGTAGATCCCCATTCTCCTATTTATACTTCTTCCTTCCCCAATACTCCACAAAACACCATCTTCCTTCCTTCTCCTCTTTTCAAGATGGCCCCCGTTAGCTCCCATATCCTCTTCCCGTGGATGGATACTCTCTCGGGTATTGACAAGCTCAACTTTGAGTGTTTCCGATTAAATGATCTCTTCTCTTTCCATCCAATGTTCCTAAACGAAAGCCTGCTTTAAGCTGCTGCCCGGTGTTGGGACCCTTCGCTCCACGTCTTTCGCTTCGGTTATCAGGAGATTTGTCCATTGTTTGAAGAGTTCAGTGCTATCCTTCATACGGACCCCTCCGCGGATCTGATTGTTCCACTCGTACAAGCTGGGTATGTTCAGGACTTGGCGGCTCTTCTCCATATATCCCGCGGTGCCGCGAGCTCTTTCATTCATGATAGACAGATTGACTTCGAGCGCCTCTCCTCAGTTTATGCTCTCATTGGGGATCCTTACGACAGCAGGTATCAAATTAAACGACGTAGCGCTCTATCGATTGCTATGCTTTCTTATTTTCTCTTTCAATCGTCTTCTGACATTCTCGTACCCATTGCATGTGGTTTGAGAGAGATGAAGAGTGCGGTCATGCTGGTTCTCGGCGAGACTTTGATAGGACTGGATCATGCTCACGCCACCGGGGCCGTATTATCTGCCGGGGCACCTTTTGTTTTGCAGGTTTGGCTTATGGAGCGTTTGGACCTCTTCATACACCCTTCCCATCTCTGCGGGTCACTTCCTTACGATCGTATGGAGATTCACAGCTTGTTCCACTCTATCGATGCATGGCTTGGTTGGCTCCAAGGCTTATCTTACAGCAATATCTGCTGGGTCTGCCCATGGTGGATTCGTCATTCTACTGCTGTACGACTTCCTGGGCGACCCGGCGTTTGGCTACCGGGCTTGCATGCTACTACTTTCTACATTCCTGATCGGGTGGTCCGCCAATTTGGGCTCTTGCAGGATGCTACTGAGGCTGTCACGGCTGATTTTACGAGGGGATCCATTTTGCGTCCTTCTGTCGTGAAGGCTTTCATTGAGGCTTGGCACAGTAGGATGGCCGCCCCGTTTCCGGAAGCCCTTTCTTCGATCGTTCCTACTGCTGAATACCTTCGGGAGATTCAAGGTTCGGCTACGAGACGGGCCTGATAGATATATGCATAATAAAGTAGAAGAAAACAGGGAAAATCTTGCCATTCTCAAAACATTCTGACAGACCCTGCCTACTCACGCTGCGCTTTTGAGATGTGATTTTTATGTTTTTGGAAGACTTTCTATCATGTTCAATCAGGGCTTTCACTCTTCTAATTAATCCTTTATGAAGAACATCCCCCTTTTAATGCCTTTACTTGGTTCTTTGCTTTACTTTGAATCTTGCTTGAAGCTTTAGTCATTCTATACCATGAATTCCGTTTGTTCTTTTACAGTACTTATTTTAATAGCCAGAGACAGGTTTTTTTTTTAGGAATATCTGGGTTCTTCGGATAGCAAACGAAGTTTGCCCCTGGTTTTGGGGCTTCGATGTGTTTCTGGGCGAACGCGAGTTTGCCCCTAGTTTGACACGGGGATTTTTTTTTTCATGGACCGAAGGCCGGTATAGCCCGCCTACTTATCCCCGAGTGGGTATCAGGTCCTGAGTAGTTCGGCTTAAGGCTTCAAAAGAAAGTGCCAATCAGGCGATTATTTACTGACCGAACCGAATAAGTTGCCTACGTATCCCCTAACGGGAATCAGGTCAAGCATAGTTCATCTAATCTGGAGGTTTTTTTTTTAAAAAAAAAAAGGTTTCAATCAAAATATTTCTTGAGGCGATCGAGGTTAATTGGTTGCTTAAATTCAACCCCATCTAGGTCCATGAGATAGGCTGCCCCTCCGGAAAGGAGAGTTTTGATGATGTATGGACCGACCCAGTTGGGTTTGAATTTTCCTCTGGGGTCATAAACGGGCACTTTAAGTTCTTTGAGGACCAGGTCACCCTCAGCAAGCTTCCTTGCGCGAACCTTTTTGTTGAAAGCACGGGATATCCTCTTCTGGTATCCCCGAATGTGGTTTATTGCCGCCAACCTTTTCTCATCAAGTAACATCAACTCCTCGTATCTCACCTTTATCCATTCTAGCTCGGTTACTTCACATTCCATCAAGACCCTTAGAGATGGTATTTCTACTTCAACCGGGAGAACGGCCTCCATCCCATATACCAAGGAGTACGGTGTTGCCCCCGTAGATGTTCTTACAGAGGTCCTGTATCCCCATAAGGCAAACGGTAGTTTTTCATGCCAATCCTTGTACGTATCCGTCGTCTTTCCCAGGATCGCCTTGACATTTTTATTTGCTGCTTCCACTGCTCCGTTTGTCTGAGGCCTATATGGAGACGACTGATGACGGGTGATCTTATATTTTTCGAACAGCGGGATGACTTCTCCTTGGAAATGACTAGCATGATCAGAGATGAATTCATTCGGGACCCCATATCTACAGATTATGTTCTTTTCGATGAAACTTACCACATCCCTGGCTTTCAAAGTTGCATACGAGGCTGCCTCTACCCATTTTGTAAAATAATCGATTGCCACGATTATGTATCGGTGCCCATTGGAAGCCTTGGAAACTATCTCACCAATAATATCGATCCCCCATACAGAAAATGGCCAAGGGGTGGTCATGCTATAAAGTTGTGACGGTGGAGTGTGCATCAGATTTGCATGAATTTGACACTTGTGACACCTTTTGGCATATTCGCAACAGTCTTTGTCCAAGGTTGTCCAAAATTACCCTTGTCGGATGATCTTCTTTGCTAGCATGTGCCCATTCATATGGGGCCCGCACACTCCCTGGTGTATTTCCTCCATCATTCTTTTAGCCTCATTCCCATATAAACACTCCAGATTATACCCGGTGTAGGACTTCTTCCATAGTTTATCCGCGTAGATCACAAACTGAGCAGAGAATCGCCGAACTGCTTTTTTGTCCTTTTCTGAGGCTCCCTCGGGGTACTCTCCCTTTTTAATGAAATTCCAGACGTCCTCAAACCAAGGCCCCTCACCCTCTTCTTCTATGGCCGTGATCATCTCGAACGACGGTTGACTTCTTACTTCTATGGATAGTGGGATCATGGTAGTCTTGGAAGGGATTTGGATCATTGAGGCTAGGGTTGCTAAGGAATCGGCTAGTTGGTTCTCTTCTCGGGGAAGGTAATAGAAGGAAATCCTTTTGAATTGCACTTTTAGGCTTTCTAGGTAGTCATGGTAAGGTCTCAATTTCTCATGCTTCACCCTCCAATCGCCTCGTACTTGGGATATAATCAGGTTAGAATCCCCGAAGACATCGATCCTTTCAACTCTCAGGGCCAAGGCCGCTTCCATTTCGATTATACATGCCTCATATTCTGCAGTGTTATTGGTAGAGTCATACCTAAGTTTGATGGCTAACGGAGTGGGGGTCCCATCGGGTGCTATGAGAATGATTCCAAACCCAAATCCCAATTGGTTGGCCGCTCCGTCAAAATACATCTTCCACAAGTCTTCCTTTACCTCCATTACCTCTTCATCAGGAAACTTAAATTCGCCCTTATCTTTAGATTCTACGGCGAGATCGGCTAGAAATTCGGCGACGGCCCTCCCTTTCATGGATTTGGCGGTGACGTACTTAATATCAAACTCGGCTAGCATCATGGTCCACCGGGAAATCCTACTAGTCAAGACGGGCTTTTGAATAGGTATTTTAATGGGTTCATTCGGGATATCAGTATTACAGGGAAGGCTAGCATGTAGTGGCGAAGGCGACGGGTACACCAAACCAAGGACCAACAGGCCTTTTCCAAGGGTGAATACTTTAACTCATATCCGACCATTCTTTTACTCAAGTAATAAATGGCTTTTTCCACGTGCCCTTCTTCTCCTTCTTGGGCCAACATACACCCCATCGAATCTTCGGACACAGAGATGTAAAGTAACAGGGGTCTCCCGGGTGAAGGTGGTGACAGGACAGGTGGGTTTTGGAGGTAGGTTTTGATTTTGTCAAAGGCTTGTTGGCAAGGGGCGTCCCATTCAAACTTCTGTCCTTTTTGGAGTAGTTTGAACAGTGGGTCGCAGGTTAAGGTAAGTTTGGAAATGAAGCGGCTGATGAACAGTTCTTTCTCATTTTTAGGCGGGTTCATTTCGGTTATGGCTTTTATTTTGGTGGGGTCCACCTCTATTCCTCTTTGAGTGATGAGAAACCCTAATAATTTTCCAGTAGTGACTTCGAAGGTGCATTTTTGCGGGTTTAGCCTCATTTTGAACTCCCTCAACCTCCCAAAGAACTTCCTCAAAGCCCCTAGGTGTCCTTCTCTTTCCTTGGATTTCACAATCATGTCATCCACATACACCTCTACCTCTTTGTGGATCATGTCGTGCAGTAAAGTGGTGGCAACCCTCTGATAGGTCGCGCCTGCGTTCTTAAGACCGAATGGCATCACTCTATAACAATAGGTCCCCCAGGGCGTGATGAAAGTTGTTTTGTCTCTGTCCTCGGGTGCCATGAGGATCTGGTTATAACCTGAGAAGCCATCCATGAAAGATAGGAGCTCGTGCCCTGCCGTATTATCGACCAGAACATCAATGTGTGGTAATGGGAAATCGTCCTTAGGGCTTGCTTTATTCAAATCTCAGAAATCCACGCATACTCTAACACGACCATCCTTTTTCGGAACCGGTACTATATTGGCGATCCAATCTGGATATTCGGTGACCATCAAGAATCCGGCCCCTAATTGCTTTTCAACCTCCTCTTTTACCTTAAGTGCCCATTCAGGCCTCATTCGCCTTAATTTTTGTTTTATTGGTTTAGAATTTGGAAATAGGGGGATATGGTGTTGGACGATTTTTGGATCAATTCCTGGCATATCGCTATAAGACCATGCAAAAACATCTTTGAATTCTTTTAATAGATTTATTAGTTCTTTGCTTTCTTCATTGCTAAGTGTTGAGCCAATAAAAACATTTTGAGGGTTGTCTTTACTTCCCAGATTAATTGTTCGAGTGTCTTCAATGACTTTACATGTAGGTTCCTTTTCTTTTTCAATTAATTTTTGCAGTTCAATTGGTATTTCATGATCATCATATTCATCACATTCATTAAGCACATTCGAGTAGGCAGAATCAGTCACATTTTCATTCATTTTCTTTGGAGCAATTACAACAGACATAGAAATTGAAAGACACCTCATTTGGGCCATTACAGACTCCGGGGGTGGGGGATACCTATCACTAGACTCAAAGACCCATTCTTTCTTGCTTTCCCCTCCCTTGTTGGTGATGAAGCATTCTTCCAGATTCTCTGTTTTGGTAATCACTTCCACTTCTTCTTTCCCCAGCTCTTCCACTGATTCTTCCTCTGGTTCCTCTTCCAATACATCCTCAACATACCCTTCTTCAGCCTTGACCTCCAGACCCTTGTCTTTCTTTCCTTTCCCTTCGTCTTTTACCCCTCCTTCGCTCAACAGGTTCTGCATGACCGGTCCATCCAGTACACCAATCCAATCGCCGACTGTAGCAGACTTTTCAGGTATTTGCAAAAATGGGTCTTTGTACTTGGAGAACTCATGGGAGAAAAAGATCTCGAACCCCGGCTTTAGACATTTGCCTTTCTGATCCATCCACAGCTTCGGGAAGCCACAAAAAGGGAAATGTTCTCCTTCCTTTACGAAGTACCCGTTGAGGGTTTTCTGATAGGGGTCCATTGGCGCGTTAACTGTCTTCTTCTTCGCCCTCAATTCCTCTTTTGTTGGCTGGTAACCCAAACCATGAGAGTGAGACTAAGTCGGAATGCGCGGGAATTCAGGCAAGCCTTGATGATTTTTACCCAATCCCATGCCCGGGAAGAAACCCATCTTTTTCATTATCCCTGCGACCAACGGACTGGCGTATTGATCAAAATAAAGTGGTAGGAACTCTTGCGGCTTTCCTTCTTCCAGCATGTTAATGAACTTGAATCCCCCCAAACCTGTCTCCTCTTCTTGCAGCTGTACCTCTAAGACCGGTGCGCTTGATGAAGCTTCAGACGGACGAACCCAGCTATCCCCGAGGATGTCACAGACCCTGCTCTTCCATACACATTTGACCTTCTGGTGGATTGTTGATGGTATGGCACCCAAACTGTCTAACCATGGCCTTCCAAGTAGCAGGTTGAAGGATGCAGGAATGTCGATGACCTGAAATTTGGCCTCCTTCTCAAGTGGACCGACAGCGAGGTGAAGGAGAATTATGCCCATGACAGTTCTCTGAGTGTTGTCGTACGCTCTCACCCTTTGGTCAGATGGTATGAAAGTTGATTCGTCCAAACCCATGCGCTTGGCAGTTCGAAACGGGCACACGTTTAAGGCTCATCCATTGTCCACCAGACAGGCAGGCACAGTGTTACCCAAGCATTCGACGGTGACATACAAAGGCTTGTTATGCACGGGCCCTCCGGGAGGTAGATCGTCGGACGAGAAGGTAATAGCTAGAGCCGGGATCCTACTGATCATCCCCACGAGGTCTTCCGACGCTGTATCGATAGAGACATCGGATTGGTTCAAAGCATCCAAGACTGCCTGCCTGTGTTTTTTGGAGGCGATCAGCAGTCCCCAGATAGTGATGTTAGCTTGCGTTTTCCTCATCTACCTTAAAACCCTGTCCTCTTCTTCTTCTTCATTCACCTTCCCTTTCCCTTTTTCCAGTTCCCTCCCCGGGTGATCCTCTTCAAGTTCGTGCGGCTTGAAGTGTCTACCAGATCGAGTCAGGTGATTGATCTCTTCTCTTGCCCAAACATCGTCGATTTCTGAAATGACCCCTGAACTTTCCTCCTCAATATTTGCCTCTTCGTCACTCTGATACCACAGATCGTCCTCTACTTGGTTCATGCCCCGATCATCGCCTTCAAAAACCCACCAATCTGACTGCCCAATTACTTCCTCTTCCCATATTTCCGACTGACTGCTAAGTGTACAGATCCCCAGATCTTCCGGTAACTGATAAAACCTTCTCAGTTCCCCAACCTTTGTGATTAGCTTGGATGGATCAAATGTCATTCCTCCTACCCCTAAGAAGTAAAGACCCCGCGGGGGCAGTACAACATGGTGGTTCGGCAGAGGATTCTTGGTGACACTGGGGGCTTTGACAGGTGGTTCAGATATGACTTTGTTGTCGATGAGGTCTTGTATTTCATGCCTTAACCTCATGCATCGATCCGTCGAGTGGCCCTTCTGCTGATGGTATTTGTAGTAGAGATCTCCTTTAAAATGCGGTGGGAGTGGACTCGGCGGGGGTCGAGGTTCCAACTGACGGAGATGCCCTTTTGCTAACAGCCTGTCGAGGACGGTTGATAATGATACTCCCAAATCCGAATACTTTCTTAGTGGCTTATCCTCTCCTCCTCTTGGGTGGTTTCTGGTGATATCGAATTTTCTCTCCGGCCCGCTAAGTGCATTGACATCGGTGGGGCCAGAGTGACCCCCCGAATGCCCTCCATTTGATCCATAACTGGGCCTCCGATATCGGTTTTGTGGTTCTTACTTCTTGATTGTCCTTTCTTGAATCGCATCTTCGATTCTTATCCCCACATCGAACACCTCAGCAAAGGTGTTGATTGATTGGAACCTCATCTTCTCCTGGTTGTTTCTAGGTCCCGGACAGTGACGTCCAAGTCTTGATTGTATTCATACTGGGCCACAAATGACTTCACCACTTCTTCCCAAATTCTGGTTTTGCTCGGCTTAAGTGAAAGGTACCACGATAGAGCAGCTCCTATTAAGGTTTGCTGAAACAGGACCGCCATCATAGTTGTGCTCAAGCCACTAGGTTGAAAAGCTCCTATGCACATTCGGACGTGACTGCGGGGGTTGCCTGTGCCATTAAATTTATCAAAAATTGGCATTTTGAATCCGGCGGGCAGCGTCTCGTGGACCCCGTCATACAGGCCTTCTAACTCCATCAGATAGGTATCAACCCCTTGAGCCTTGCGCATTACCCTTTCTAGCTTCTCTATCTTCTCGGTCAGCAGCTTCTCCTTCTCATCTTTTTCTCTGTCCCTGTTGGCCCTTAGTGCGTCATTCCATTGTGCTTCTTGATTGTCGAACCAATCTCCGTCCCCTCCTCCCAAAGGTGGGTCCATAACAGGTGGATTCATATGTGGTGGTCGGCGATTCAGCTCTTTTATCATTCCCATCATGCGGTTCATGTTCTCGGCCTGTCTCCGCATCTGTTCCGCCTGCTTTTCTACTAATACCCTCAACCCGGTCATCTCTTCATTGTTTCTCTCTTCGGCCATGTCAGCGTATCCTCCCCTTACTAGTCTTGCCGTAAGATCCCTATACCACGCTTGATTTGCTATTTTTGCTCCTACAGCAAATTTTGAAAACTTCTTTTTTAGAAAACCTTTTTCACCTTCTTTTTATTTCTAGGAAGACTTTTATTTTATACATCATGCGGATGCAATGCATGTGTGCGTGTGTGCCTACTCTATATGCCAAAAGAAAATCCTAATCCTAACACATAAGCACATAAACACATAAGATCCTTACCCATGTCGAGTGCGCCAATTTCTCTTCTCATTATGACCCTTATTGCCCTTTCAAAATTTCATTCGAAAAGCATTTTTAGATTGATGAAAACAGTTCTTAAGAGTTTTGAGTCTTTTGTAAAAATATTTCTCACTAAAGATGAAATTTTGCTCAGAAAAGTATTTTCTTTCAAAAACAATTCCCAAAGATTAATTCGGAGCTTTAGTCAAAAGTGGATCCAAAAGATTTTTGAAAGAGTGTTTGAAAGTTTTGGATTTAAAAAGAAACCATTCCCTCTCAAAGGTGGATTCAAAATTCCTTGGGTAGAAGGATCACATGATCGGATTATCACCGCACTCTTTATGGACTTGGATACATACAAGGTCAATGATGCTTAGCTAAACATGATATAAGAAGTATAATCTCATAATCAGGGTTCAGCATTTTCTCCAGATTAAGGAGGAACTGCTAAAAGGTGATTAAAAGATTATACATCTTTTATCAAGCAAGCATCGTCATCATCTCAAATAATCCCTTCCGGGCACACAAACTCCCTAATATATAGCCCTAATCAAGAATTAAATCCCTAAGATTGAAAGGTTCTATAGAAGCTACTATGCAAAGGTTGGGTTTTGGTCAAATAAAGGACCCTCGACACACACCCGATAGGATGCTTCATATACCAAATCATGGTACGAGATCAAGGGTGATCACACAGTCCCATGATGACTTGACCGACCGGGTTACCCCGAGCCTCCAAGGTCATAGTTCCGTGCAATCGACTGGCGAGACATGCAAGTGCAATGCAACAGACATGCAAAGATTAATTAATTTGATTAAAAGGATGCATTTCAAGTCTAATCCTCGAGTGAACCCAAAATCGAAATTCTGGTCTGCGAAACCAGAGATTCTGGGTTCGATCCCCAGCAGAGTCGCCAGATTGTGGATATCGCAGGTTGACTTACCCACAGCTTTTAAAATCTTTTTCCAAATTTCAAATTCAAAACAAATGAGTCGCCACTTAATTTTTAAAGGAAAAATTAAGAAACCATTTCAAAAGGAAACTGATCTTTTGCGAAACCAAAGATTAACTAGGTCCGGGGATTATGGAATGAGTGGGGAAGGAGCCCGGCAGACTAAAACACCCCCTCTCATCCTATCTCGCGATAGGCCTCTACTCAACATCCATTTAATCGAATTAATAATCTAAGCATGCCCTCAATTAATACATATATAGGTATACATAACACAAGCATGTTGGAAATGGTGTAAAATTGCTAACGGTAAAATATCATTCATAAGTCACATAATTCAACTAGCAGGCATCATGATATGCAATAAGAAACAAAAGAACTTACCCGGGATCCAGTAACGATATTAAATGCGCAATGCATACATGCAAAAGAAAGTCCCAAACAAAGGTCTCTAATCACATATACACATAAGGCAAATCCTAATTCTAAGGTGTTGCGCATGAGGTTAAAAAATCAAGTAAAATCAAAGAAATGAATTAAACTAGAGAAAGGATGAGAAGTTGTACCTCAAAAAGCGCTACAAAACAAAGGATTAGTCCCACATTTTAAATAAAACATGTCATTTCAACTTCCTAAGTAACAACTCTTTAACACAAGATGAATTCTATTTACAAATACCAATCACATGGACGCGTGCACGTGAACACATGAGTATGAATGAATAAGGTTATGAACTATTCATTGATTTGGACCATTTAGTCTGATTTTAAGCTTAATAAACCTTTATTGAAGCATGGTATGAACCCTTGGTCAAGAAAGGGTCATTTGGACCTTTATTTGCCAAGTAAGTATAAATTGTAACAAAACTCCGAAAATTCCAGAGAGCAGACCCGAACTTCAAAGAAATAAAAGGCATGGCTCTCGTGGTTTGATCTTGATGATTTTTGGACTCAATATGCCTCTGTGAGTCTAGTTTCGAACCCAAAAATAAAATCAAGGTTTGAACGGTTAGATCTCCGGGAATTGGGCAAACACTAGACATCACTCAGCACTTCACAACTCTCTGTCCAGAGTTCTTGTTTGATTTTTTACAAATAGTAAACAGATCAGAATTGCTTTGTTCTTTTTAGGGTGGTTTCCTAACGCATTAATCTACTTAGGAAAAATTATTATGGGTCACGAACACTTTATAAAAATCTCGATTTAATTATTTCAAAAGAGTGTTGCTGTGCTGAAACTATTCTGAAATTCCGGACAGATTGTAGTTGTCCCACAAAACTCATGATCAAACCACTCAAAACATGGAACCTTCTTAAAACAAAAATCACAGTGGTGGATCTTTGTGTTATGAACATTTTTCCGTTGGTTTCATTCGATTTCAACGGTCGGATTTCAAACTAAAAATCCTTGATCAAAAACAGTTTGTGAACTCACTGTTTTCATTTTGCTAGTTCAACTTTGTTGGTTGGCCTCAACTATTAAAAACATGAAGTTGGGCTCAAACCAAACTACTTCTTCTACCATTTGATGGTCATTGAAGACTAAGAGACATATATGCTCATAGGTTTTATTGAAGTATGGCATGGACTTCACAAGATCCAAAGAACAATGAACTCAAATTCATGGATAAAAGTTTGGATTCATATCACTACTCCTACCACTTAATGGTCATTGGAGTTTAAAGACACCTTACACTTATGGATCTTGATGAAGTATTGGAATGAACTTCACAAAATCCTCAAATAAAGAACTCAAACCTATGGACCCAAGCTTGAATTCAACTTATCACTCCTACCATTTGATGGTCATTGGAGACTAGAGACATACTCATATGTAGGTTTTAGATGAAGTATGAAAGACTTCTCAAAACCTATGGGAAAGATTAGTCTAAGCCATGGGAGTAGACTTGAACTAACACATTTATCCAACCATTTGATGGTCATTGGAGACTAAATAATTCTTGAACTCATGGGTTTTAATAAAGTACAAAGAACTTCATAAAATCCCAAGGTAATGGTCCCAAACTATGGATGGAGTTTGGACTTCATTAACTCAATATACTAAAAAATCAACCTCAATCCCCTCATAAATCATAAGTTTATGAGAATATTGGGTTTTGGTTGCTAAGATTCAAGTGAGACATTGAAGGTCTCATGAATCTAAACAAACACAAATAAAGAAAAGGACCAAAGTTTTACTTCAAGACTCATTTAAACTTCAAATATATAGACTTGTTTTTTATCCAAATTAACGACATGAGAGTTCAATCACAATATATAGGTGGTGTGTGATGAAATGAGGTAAGAAGAGAGGTTGTGAAAATGTGTAAAAGATCCTAAGTATCTAAATATTGTGATTGAACTACTAAATAAACTAACTAGTTTAGAGTTTTACCTCTAAGTATCCTCAACTTTCTTTGATTTCTTCAAGCTCCTCCAAATGATGACCAAACTCTTCTTGTTCTTCCAACAAATCTCTCTAATTTATCTCTTGATTTGGAAAATTTTAGGTGAGAATCAACACGAAAATCCTAACATTCTAACCTTCCATTTTTTTTGTCTCTTTGTCTCTTTAACAAAGGGATATTCATCCCCTATTTATAGGCAATCATTAGGGGGATATTTTGGGAAATTCGCAACCAAAACCCTAATTCCCGCCGCCACTTTTCAGGATGTGAACCGACCTACTTTTGGAAAACTGTCACAAAAACGCGGCACTTGATAAAATAAGCGGCACTCAGTGAAGGCCGCTGCGACACTCACTGTCTGCCGAACGGCACTCAATGAGTGCCGCAGCGGCATCCCGTGACTGCCGCTGAAGTCTGCAAGGTGCCGTTTTTCTTGTTTTTCTCTTTCTTTTTCCTCTTTTTTGAATTATGAGATCTTTTGGAAGAATTTAAGTCATCCTTGGAGGTCCTAAATTAGCCGGGCACTTGTCATCATCGGATCTTAGAGGTAATACTCCCCCTAATTCGACGTCTGGTCAAAATTGGGGTGTCTACAGTTTCTAGTAGTGTTAGTAAAATTAATCATAATCTTGCATGTTAAATAGTGTTAAACTCATAGTTTTCATAGTTTTTACGTTATAATCGCAACCAAACGCATCCCTAATGGACTTTTACATTAAAAACAAATCTAAGACACTCCAGACCATGTCTGAGTAGTTCCCAGGTTGGGAAATCGCGATGAATCTGTGAATTTAAGCCTTTGCCATGCAGCAGAATAATTCCTGTATTCGATCGATCGAAGTTAGTTTGATCGATCGAAACATAAATACAGTCAATCGATCGAAGACATTTCGATCGATCGAGACATGAAGATGTTCGATCGATCGAAAGCGCGTCGATCGATCGAAACCTCTGATTCTTACGAACATTCAATACAGTATTCCTAGACTTTCTGTTTTACAGATTTGTTATCAAACTATCCCCAAATGCTCAGTTTGTCAAAACAGTCTTTGAACTTAAAGCCTTAAAGTATTTTTCTTCAATATCTTTTGCAAACCACTCTCAATGCTAACACCATTGTGAGTGCGAGTCTTAACTATTGTTTTAAACCGCTTTCATGTATTTCGAACTTAATTTGGATGATATAGTCCCGGTCATGAAAGGGCTATGGATTCTCTATCTTTAAAAAAATACGGAATATTGTAGAAGATGTACTCCAATGAGCTTTAATGTAATTGCATGGTAGATGGCTAGGTCACTGTGGATTAGTGTGATCCCAACATTTCTCTTTTATTAAGAAAACCAGTTTTAAAATATTGGTCTAGTTAACTAGTAATTTATTAGTTTAAAGTAATTTAGTTGCCTTTAATTTTAATAGTTGTTAATTGTAGAACTCTGTGTTCTACAGTCTCCTTAAGCATTAAATTTTCTTTTTTTTTTTAGAGTTTAATCTAAGTAATTAATTTCCAACTTTCCCTGTGGGATCGATCTGGACTTCCAGTACTATATTACTTGCACGATTACCTACACTTGGGTATAGCACTCAAGCGCACACAGAAAAATTCTCATGTCAAGTTTTTTGGCGCCGTTGCCGGGGAAGGCGACGAATTAATACTTAGTTTATCTCAATCTATCTTTATCTATTTCTGTTTTGTTTTTCTTTTCTTCTTTAGATTAAAACCTTTTAGGATTTTTCCCGTTCATGTCCGAAAATTCCATCAAAGGAATTCTTGGAAATCCATTCTACTTTGCTGATTCTTCTAATTCTATTAATCCCATAGCTACACCTATTGATTCAATGGCTGATAATCAAAGTGAAAACGGTGATAATGTGGTTGTACAAACTGACGATTCACTTCGTCCTTTGTGCGATCTCATGACACCTGAACATGCTCCAACACCTTCTTGTATTCTCATTCCACCTCATGCTGGCGAATTTCAATTTCGCAACGGAATGATTCAACTCCTTCCTACCTTCCATGGAATGGATAGCGAGAAGGCATATCTGCACATCAAGGACTTCGAGGATGTTTGTAAAACATTTTCACAAAATTGTCCTGTAGACGTGACACGCCTAATGCTATTTCCTTTCACCTTGAAGGATAAAGCAAAAGCGTGGCTCCTCACATTGAAGCCTAATTCAATCTATACCTGGCATTTGATGAACACTGCATTTCTAAAGAAATTCTTTCCACCTCACATGACCACTGAGCTTAAATGACAAATTAACTCTTACAAACAAAAGAGCAATGAAACCTTTACCCAGACTTGGGAGCGTTTCAAGGATTTAATTCTATCATGCCCACATCATGGGTATGAGTAATGGCGAACCATAAGCTACTTTTACGAAGGGTTAAATGGTAAAACTAAAAAGTTGGTCAAGACCATGAGTTCAGGACCATTTCTTCGCAAAAACACTGAAGAAGCTGAAGCTCACTTTGAGTGGCTAGCTGAACATGCCCATGAATGGTCCAATTCTGAAGATATCCCACGCTAACTGATATACTGTGTAGAGGAGAAGAGTTTATACCAACTAAAAAGCGAAGATCACCTAATGAATAAATATGAGGAATTAGCTAAGAAAGTCGAGGAATTAGGGATGAAAGGGGAAGGTTTTAGGCAAGTTTTACCTGAAGAACCCTGCGGCATATGCAATATGTTGGGACATACCAATCTATACTTTCCCAATGTGCCGTATTTTCAAGAACAACCCCCCATGGAAATAAATGCCATGCAAGGGTATAGGGGGGCGGGGAATTCCTACAATAACTATAATTCACAAAATAATAACAATAGATGGAATCACCCTGGGTTTGATTGGAAAAATAATGCTGGGACCCAAAATCAATACCAACAACAGCCCTATAACAACAATAACCAATATCAAGGGAAATTCAATAGGCAGCCCCAGCCAGTCAATCAAAATAGACCTAATAACTATAACCAAGCGCAACCCTCTAATCAAAAGTCGAACGTGTACGGTCCCCCACACAAAAAGTCACAAGAGGAAGATCCTCTTTCTAACATGAATCTAACACAACAATTAATTCAAATGATGAGCAAAATGTCTGCGACGTTAGAAAGGATGGATGCACGACAAGAGGGATTGGGTGGAACATTTCCTGCCCAACCACTTCAAAACCCTAGGGGATACAACAATGGTCCCACTAACCATGAACAAGCTAAAGCTGTGACTACTCTGAGAAACGGCAAGACTATAGGGCTAAATATACCTCTCTCTACTCCCGAAGAGTATGAGGAGGACGAAGTGGTAAATAAAAACAAACCTTCTACTCCAAAAGAGGAGCCATCCACTAATAATGAACCATTAGAAATAAACACTGAAGCTCCTAAACAAGTAGAGGAAGTTGAGAGAAAGTCCGAAAAGGAGACCGTTAACGACGAAGTACCCAAATGCCCTTTCCCCGCGCCTTATCATCAGAGGCTTAGGAACCCCAAAAATGAGGCAAAGAATCAGGAGTTCTTGGAACTGTTCACACAAGTCAAAATCAATCTTCCACTCCTAGATGCAATCAAACAAGTGCCGGCCTATGCTAAGTACCTCATAGACTTATGCACGGTCAAGAGGAGGCAAAGTGTGAAGAACACGCTTATGTGGCTTGCCAAGCAAGCGCAATCATCCAAAATGAATTACCTCCAAAACTCAAAGACCTCGGTACCCCAACTGTCTCGTGCCGAATTGGAAATCAAAGAATAGACAACGCCCTCCTTGATATCGGAGTAAGCGTGAACCTACTACCATACTCAGTTTATAAACAACTAGGGTTGGGTGAACTCAAACCTACCCGATTTGCGTTGCAACTGGTAGACAGGTCCGTCAAATACCCTAGAGGAATACTGGAGGACGTTCTAGTGCAAATAGACTCTTTTGTCTTCCCGGTTGACTTTGTAATTTTGGACACCAAACCTGTGTCCAATCCATGCTCACAAATCCCGGTGATTTTCGAACGTCCATTCCTCAACACCATAGATGCCACAATTAAAAAAAGAAGTGGTATTATGACCATCGTATTTGGGAATATGACTTTAAATGTCAAAATCTTCTCAAATCCCCGACCCGAAGAATACGATGACGAAGAGGAGGTCAACTATGTTGACACGGTCATCGAAGATGAGGTAGATTTTGTTGATTATAAAGATCCTTTGGAGATTGTTGTATCACAATTCGACACTATCTATCGACCTAAAGATTCTACTCCATTGGATTCTGCCTTAAATTACACTTGCTTCATGATGGATACGCGAGAGGAGGATAGAGCTGAATGCATGTGGGTAACACCATATGAACCCCTACCTCTGAAAACATAATTAGTCATGCCCTCAAATTTTCAATTTCCTGATCTGGAATTGAAGGAGCTTCCTGAAGAGCTCAAATATGCTTTCCTGGGGACTGAAAAAACTTATCCTGTTATAATTTCATCCACTCTCAGTCTGGAACAAGAGGGCAAATTAATCCAAATGCTAAAACAACATAAGGGAGCATTAGGATGGACCATTGCCGATCTCAAAGGCATAAGTCCATCCGTGTACACACATAAAATATATTTGGAAGAAGACACTAAACCTTCGCGCCAAATGCAAAGGCGTCTGAATCCTAACATGCAAGAAGTAGCTAAAAAGGAAGTGTTAAAACTACTTGATGTTGGGATTATATATCCTATCTCTGACAGCCCCTGGGTCAGTCCAACCCAGGTAGTGCCCAAAAAGGCAGGCATAACGGTCATTCCTAATAAAGATGGCGAATTAGTACCAACGCGCATCCCCACCGGATGGCGAATGTGTATTGATTATCAAAAACTGAAAATCGTGACCCGAAAGGACCATTTTCCATTACCATTCATGGATCAAATGCTAGAACGAGTGGCGGGTAACGGTTATAACCAGATAGAAATTGCTCCTGAAGACCAGGAGAAAACAACTTTCACGTGTCCGTTTGGTACCTTCGCCTACAGACATATGCCTTTCGGGTTATGCAATGTACCTGCTACGTTTCAGCAGTGCATGTTAAGTATCTTTAGCGATATGGTCGAACAAATACTTGAGGTCTTTATGGACGACTTTTTAGTGTTCGGCCATAGATTTGAAAATTGCTTAGATAATCTGGAAAGTATGTTAGCACGATGCGAGGACAAACACCTAGTACTAAACTGGGAAAAGTATCACTTCAAGGTGACCAAGGGAATTGTCCTCGGCCACATTATTTCTGATAAGGGTATCCAATTCGATAAAGCAAAAATTGATATAATTTCAAACCTACCTATCCCTCGTAAAGTCCGAGACATCCGATTTTTTCTGGGACATGCGGGATTCTATCGTCGCTTTATCAAAAATTTTAATGCAATCTCCCTACCACTGTGTCAACTGTTGGCTAAAGACATGCCATTCGAATGGTCGGAAAACTGTCAAACATCTTTTGACGCACTAAAAGAACACCTTACCTCTGCACCGATAATACAGGCACCCGACTGGAGTTTGCCTTTTGAGTTAATATGCGATGCTAGCGACTATGCCATTGGCGCAGTTCTAGGACAGAGGAAGGATAATAAGCCTTACGTAATATACTATGCTAGATACGACTATCAAAAAAGAACTACTGGCAATAGTCTTTGCTCTAGATAAGTTCAGGTCATATCTAATAGGGTCCCCAATTGTCTGTTTTACAGACCACTCAACCCTGAAGTACCTGTTGTCTAAGAAGGATGCAAAGCAAAGGCTTATCCGTTGGATACTGCTACTCTAAGAATTCGACATCACAATCAAGGACAAAAAAGGAGTAGAGAATGTGGTCGCTGACCATTTATCTCGGTTAACATTTGTTGATAACACTGAACTCGCACCGATAAAGGATGAATTCCCAGATGAGCAATTGATGGCTATTTCCAGTTTACCTTGGTATGCGGATAGAGTGAACTGTCTAGTTACGGGAGAGATCCCTAGTCATTGGTCAAATAAGGACAAGAAATGATTCTTCTCGTTCGCACGTCATTTCTTTTTCGATGACCCTTACTTATTCAAGTATTGTGCTAATCAAGTCATCAGGCATTGCATCCTGAATGAGGATATAACTGTCATTTTAGCATCCTGCCACTCTGAGGCTTGCGAAGGCCATTTTCCTTCAAAAAAGACCGTATAAAAAGTTCTACACAGTAGTTTCTACTGGCCCACTGTGTTTAAAGATGCCTACACTTTGTGCAAAATGTGCCAATGCTATCAAAAGCTTGGTACAATTTCAAAACGGAACTCCATGCCCTTAACTCCAATTATCACAGTTGAAATATTCGATTGCTGGGGCATAGACTTTATGGGCCCGTTTTTGAAATCTAACAACTGTGAATATATACTCCTAGCTGTGGAATATATATATATATATCAAAATGGGTAGAGGCAATACCGACAAGACGCAATGATCACAAAATAGTAATGTCCTTTCTTAAGGAACACATTTTGTCGCGTTTTAGAACCCCAAAAGCACTAATAAGTGACCAAGGCAAACACTTTTGCAATAGGCCTTTAGAGTCACTACTCAAGAAATATGGGGTCAACCACAAGATCGCTCTAGCCTACCACCTGCAAACGAACGGGCAAGCAGAGTTGGCTAATCGAGAAATCAAGCACAATCTCGAAAAGACAGTTAGTTTCAACAGAAAGGATTGGGCATATAAACTGACAGATGGTCTTTGGGCATACTGTACTGCCTACAAAACAAATCTGGGAATGTCCCCATTCAGGCTAGTATATGGAAAAGCATGTCATCTGCCCGTCGAAATCGAGCATAAAGCATACTGGGTGACCCGCTCATTGAACTTCGACATTAAAGAGGGAGGTCATCTTCGAAAACTCCAGTTGGCTGAACTGGAAGAAATACGCCGGGATGCCTACGACAATGCTAAATTACATAAGGAAAGGTTGAAGGCTTATCACGATAGGACGATTTTTCAAAAATCATTCGAACCGAGGCAAAAAGTTTTGTTATATGATTCTCGCCTTCACCTTTTCCCAGGAAAACTCCGATCTAGGTGGATAGGACCCTTTATAGTCAAATCTGTCTTTCCCAATGGGGCCATCGAGTTATTCAATCCTAAGAATGACGAAAGTTTCAAGGTCAATGGCCAAAGGTTAAAACCGTTCTTAGAGGATTTCCAACCAGAGGTCGAGCACATCTAGCACATCCAACTGGATGAGCCCGATTATTGCTCGACCTAAAAATGCTCAAGTGCGTGTTCACCATGTTGTTGTATTCGTTCCTTCACTACATTTTGCTTTGTTTTAGTTATTTTGTTTATCTGTTTTTGAGTGTGACCTTGATCTTAACCTACTATTCCATTTTTATCTATCTCCTGCAGGATGTTCAACATAAGAGATGATGACGTCCACTCAATTGGGTCATGGGCTGATTCGGAATATCATAACCCCCCTTGGATTACCGATGAGATAGCATTCTATTTTGCTCCTTATCAAGGGCCAAGGGTAGAAGATGTCGTTGTCTTGACCCAAGGATACATCCCATACAACTCTGCTCTCCTCCAGATCAATCCTTTTAAGCACATGGAATTTCGTGAAGGGGAGGGAGAATCAGAGGGGTATGTTGTTTGGGAAGTCGATGATGCTCTAATGGAATAATGGGAGAATGATTCAATGTGGGAACCGTAGGAAGAAGAAGATTTACAGGATGTGGTGCCAGAATGCCATAATGTTGTATTCATTTATGTTGATGACTTCCTTGTCATCCAAGTGGTTCCCTACATTTATATGCACTTGAGTTATTTGTTGTTCCGGCTTCAATGCCCTCTACCTGCTAGTGCACATGGTGATATCATGCTAATAGAGAGGTTATTTCTTGGTCACAGTTCTTGTTTTGTTTATTCCTTTCCATTAGTTCTTTCGCTTGTTTTATTTAATTTCTTTCTTTTTTTTTGTTCTCTTTTGGTTTCCTTTCTCAGGATTGTCACTATGAATCAAATGTTACCGCCGTTGTTCCTTCCACATCAGTTGTTCCATGGATTTGGACCATACATAAGGTCCCCGGGTACTCCGCCGCAAGAGGAAAGTCCGTTGCAAACTTACACTCCATTATCACTATCTCCATCCGGATTATCTCCTGCATGTGCGATCAATTCCTTGGAGATTTCAGACTTGCTCGATGATGCCCTGGATGCTTTTCGACTGCTCTGGAAAAGGGAATCACCATGTTTGGACTCCACATTCGAAGCTTTGGCAGAGAAAGAAGTTATGGAAGCAGATAGTTTCATGCTTGAAGAGTAGTGCTTCACTTCAATTATATTCTGTCATTTCATCTTTCTTTCATCAATTGAAATGTATTCCTAGACAAAGTTTTATTAGTTTAGTTTCTTTTAGTTTTTCTTTATCAATAAGGTTTTAAATATCATGTTGGGGGCAATAATGTTGCAAATGGATGCTCCTACAATGTTTTATCTATAAAATTTTGCAATTTTTTTATGGTGATGATGACTTTTTGGGTTACATGACCTGTCAATGAACTGTTTTATCATTTTCCTGTATGTCCAGACCAATGTGGGTTAGTTGGGGGTGTATAATCTTTTAATTCAATAATATTGTAGAATTTCTAAGTTCGATCGATCGAACACATCTCGATCGATCAAAGTTATTAGAACCTCGAGCGCTTCCACATGCCTCAATCGATCGAAAGTTCGATCGATCTAACTTTCTCGATTGATCGAGACTTGTATTTCAATGAGGCGTCTTTCATACACCTGCTCAGTCTCTATCTCTCTCCCTCACACTCAAGTGATCGAAGACAGAGGAGGCTCTCGCAAATTTTGAACCCCCATGCACAACCACATAACTTGAGGAGCGCCCGACCCCTCTAATCATCATCATCATCCTCCTCATCTCCCCCGTTGCGTGTATCTCGAGGTGAGGTCTCGATACACCCCCTCGTATCTTTATTTTTGTTAGAATTGTATTGGGGGTGCCCCCATTCGTTTTGACCATTTATTTGAAGTTTTATTGGTCTTTTAAGTTTTGTGGGCTATTCCCATTTTCCATTCTTGTCGCTGTTCCTTCGATGAGTTCGAATGATCGAACTAGGCTCGAGCGATCGAGCCCAGCAACATTTCAATCGATCGAACTCGACTCGAGCGATCAAACATGGAACTTTCTCAATCGATCGAACACACTTCGATTGAACGAAGAGCAGCAGTTTCAGTTTCTTGTCTGTTTCATTGTTTTAATGTATTGACTGTCTGTTTCTTCCATTTCAGGACTTTCACGATGAATCCTATCACCGGGTACCATAAGTCCAAGTCACTAGACCTTACTATACCAGACCCTATACTAGATCATGGGCTCAGAAATGATGAGGAGCGGGTTTGGTTTACGAGATACTTCCAGTCCAGGAAGGTTATGTTGGAGCGGCCCCTGGAGTTCGTATGGCTCTCCGCCCCGTGGTTCCTAGGACGGATCAGAGACCAGCCATCATGGTACGATATGTTGATCCAGACAAAGAGGATCAACATCCACTGGGTTCGTGAAGCCCGCTCCTCTATGATCAAGGATCCTGCGGCCCAGTTTACATACAGATCATTCTTCTACGGGCGCGAGATCCTATTCAGCCCTGCCACCATTTCAGCTGCTCTGGGGGTACCTGAGGTACCCGATTGTTTCTATCCTCGCCTACTAGGAGCCCCAGAGATGCCTCCGACCACCATTATCTGTGAGCTTACAGGCGGCACAGTTCAGATCTGGAAGGGCGTTTCTCTCATCGAGGATAAGCTTCTCACTGAGAACTATCACCTCCTCCATCTGAAGCTGGTGAACTGCATTTTTATGACATCTTATCACGAGAAGTTCGCCGCGTGTTATGCCCGTGCCTTGTATGCTATTTGGATTGGACAGCGAGTCTATCTATCTCACCTATATATTGACTTCCTAATTCAGCCTACGCGGTACATCGTTGCCAAGCGCCATTTGAAGGGCGCTTGGCCTATCCATCGAGTCATTGAGCAGGCTGGACTAGTTCCATTGGCCACAGATTCGATCATTCAGGCCTCGAGTCGATTTGGTGAGACGGCGGCCCGCCGTTCTGATGCTCAGAAGAAGAGAAAAGAAAAGGGTAGGCTAAGGTAGGGGTGGAGAGGAAGAGGGGAGGTGGCACCAATATGGAGGGTGCAGCTTCTAGGACGCCCACAGAGGCTGAGAAGCTTGATTCTGATGACGAGGTTGATCCTCGTATTGAGGTTGCACAGTTTGAGTTGGGACAGCGGTCTCAGGCTCCGGCCCAGGGAGAGTCTTCTTCATCCGCGCCTCTCCCTACTATTCACGAGTTGCTATTAGAGGAGAGAGAGGCCCGGATCAGACTCGAGGGCAAGATGGATCGCATGACGACTCTTCTTGAGGCTATACTTATTCAGATAGGAGTTGACCAGTCTTTGCATACACATCCACCACCTACTACTGGTCCTTCATCTGCAGCTCCTCAGGTTGATCGTTCTATTCCATCTACATCGGTAGCTCCATCTGTTCCTGTTCCTACTCTTTCTGTACCAGTGATCGGGAGAGAATAAATCCTAATTATATGCCTTAACACGTATTTGTTAATACCTTTTTATCCTGTTTTTGTTTATTTTTACTTCGTTTTCTATTTTCTATTAGGATTTGGAAGAAATCAAGCATACCAGGCTAAACAGGGTGAAAAAGCACAAAGAAAGAAGCTGAAAAAAGCCAATCGCGCGCGCGGCCCGCTCGCGCGAAACCCAGAATATCGCTCGCGTGAGGTCCCAATATCGCGCTCGCGCAGCCCGCGCACGCGATATGTGTAAAAATGGAACTTGCGTATTTCAGTATACTGATGATTCCTACGCGAAAGAAACTGCCTAATTGCATCTAGATTGTAAAATATAGCAGTTTTAGTGCAATTCGGGTTAGGAAAGCTTCCAAAACTTGTTGTAAATCTATATATACCCTATTTTACTTCAATTAAAGGGTTAGACATTATTATACACATATACATACAACAATATACAACCATACTTTCAGCCATTGAAGGGAGAGAAGCAAGGAGAAGAAGAAGATGATCAAGGATTCCCATGGCCTCCTCCATCAACCTCTTGCCAATCTTCAATTCTATGGCCGCTTAAACCTAGATCTAGGGTTTCAATGAAACCCTAGCCAAGTAATAGGGTGTATCTTATGCTTTTCTTTTAGATTTATTATGTATGGATGATGATTACATGTTTAGAGGATTTTATAAATAAATCGTACTCCTATTGATTGAATCATTACTTTCAAAATCTATTCTTGTCTTAGATCTATTTTGACTGTGATGTGCTCGATGATCTATATTTGCTGTGCTTGTATGGATTATTTACATGTAATGGTGCTTTATTGAATTGTGCTATCAAGTATCCGAATAGTCCATGCCTAGGTTAGACGGATTATGTCACAACCCTAGTCTAGTGTGGGATAATTCGTGCTAACCGAAGATGGATTATGTTGGTGCTTGAACCATAGTTATTTTCTTGACGGAGGAATTGAGCTTGTAGCTACAATTCCCCGTTATCATCCAACTTAACAATCTAATTGAATGCATAAATATTCCTATTATGAAGCTAGTGGTGGATTTGCAATCCTAGGTTCCTTTAAACATATTTATAAAAACACTTTTAAATCGCTTTCATAATTTAGATTTAATTTCGTTAGTTTCATTAATTTAATTAAAATTCAAATCAAAATATCGTTTTCATAATTAATTAGATTTAGGTTTTAAAATTAAGAGTCGTAGTAAGTCAATCTCTGTGGGTTCGACCTTTACTTTCACTGCTACAAATCTTTAAAAAAGTAAAGTATACTTTTTATATCTTGATTCTGACAAGATTAATTTTTGGCGCCGTTGCCGGGGATTGCAAATTACTACCTTTAGTTTTAGAATCTTAGTTTAGTTAATTCGTAAATATTAGATTAGGTTTTCTTTTTCTTATTTTTCGTTTTATTTTGAGTCACTAACTTTTCTTTTTGTTTTATAGTTTCTCAAAGTAATCAAATTCTAGCATTTTGAGTAGAAAAGCTGTGCACGTCAAAGGAACTCATGCGAAAATAAAAAAATAATAAATAAACAAAATCGCTTCCTTTGAAATTTGCTTCCAACCACTGTAAGTCAGGGTGCTGAGACGCACTATTTGCATTAGTTTAGGAGTGATTGTTCACATGCATTAGCTAGGAAACCCGGGGCGCTGGGCTTGACGCGGTCATTGTATTACAGGATACTATTCATGCATCACAGTAGTTGAGTGCTTGTTATCTTAGTTGCGTGATTTCTATTTGTTTTTTTTTTTATTTGAGTCAGTTTTTGTTTTTAGTTTATTTTCTTTTTAGTTTATGTTGGGTACGCGTTCTAGTAAACCAGAATTATTTTCTATCGATCCTGAACTTGAACGTACCCTTAGAGTCAGTCGGACTCCGAAACCGTCGTCATTATTTCAGGCCAAAATTCAAAGTACCCTGAAAAGGTTAAGGAAAACTCGATTTATTAACATAAAACATATTCCAATGGCCGACGGCGAAAACAACGTAAACAATGGAAATAACAATAATAATCTTAATATACCGCCACATCCTCCGCTTAAAGATTATTTTATTCCTACGACTTACACGCCACAGGCTGGTATCGAATTATCGGAGGCGACGACATCTCACTTTGAGATAAAGTCATCTACCATCTCGCTACTTCCTTCTTTTCACGGCCGCATTAATGAAGACCCTTATCAGCACTTAGGGGATTTTCAAGATATATGCTCTACTTTAAAAATCCAAAATTTCACTGATGATGAATTAAAACTGCATCTCTTCCCATTCTCTTTAAAAGATAAAGCGAAGTATTGGCTCCAATCACTTGAGCCAAACATGATTAAAACTTGGAAAGCCTTACACAACGCATTTTTACAAAAGTTTTTCCCAATCACAAGAACTAATCAGATAAGAAAATCCATAACAAACTTTGTGATGCAAGAAGGGGAATCACTTTACGACACGTGGGAAAAATTTAAAGAATTGTTACGCTCGTGTCCACATCATCAGGTTCCTAAGTGGCCGTTGGTACAGGTTTTCTACGAGGGACTTATTCCCTCTGTCCATATTACCGTCGATGCCGCTTGTGCGGGTACCTTCCTACACAAAAGCGCCGACGAGGCCTAGAAAATATTTGAAACGTTGAGTGAGAATTCGATGCATCAGGCTGTGTCGGTACGTTCTGAGGGGTACCTTCGACCTAAGCGAGAGGTAAAGTTTGAGTCGAGTCAATCAATTGAAATACAAGAATTAAATAGAAAACTTGACCAACTTATGAGGATGGGAATTAGGTCCAATCCACCTTCTTCAGAAGTATGTGCATTATGCTCTGAACCGTCACATAATATCTTTGCATGTCCTTCTGCATCTCAATATCCGAAATTTGTTGAACAACACGTTAATTCTTTGCAACAATTCTCACAAAATAACTATAATTCTATTTCGAACAATTTTCCTAATACTTATGACCCCAATATCAACAAAGTCAATACCCACACCCACCTCCTAATCCTAACCCTCCAAGGGATAACGCTTTTGAGGCTACGGTGTTGGCATCCCTTAAAAACATAGAAACTCAAGTCCAAGCACAAGCATAAATAGTGCACTCTCATACACAATCCATTGCGAAGCTTGAATCCCAAATGGGACAAATAGCTACTGCGGTGAGTCGTAGAAACGAGGGAAAGTTGCCTATGCAAACTGTTCAAAACCCTAAGGGACAATACGAAAAGGGGGGGTCGAATTAGAGTGTGAACGCTGTTTTGACTAGGACGATTACTCAAGATGAGGACGTGGTTGTAATTCCAGATGAGGGTGAGAAAAATAAAAAAAATAAATTTGAATACAGAAAAAGGTGAGGACGTGGATAGAGTTAGGAAAGAGAATAAACCGGTCCCAACGAATTATATTCCGAAAATGCCTTTTCCACCAAACGTTGAGGAACCGTCTAATTTACCAAAGAAAAAGTCGAAAACGGAAGATATACTCGAGGTGTTTAAACAAGTTAAAATTAATATTCCATTCCTCGATCGCTTACGCTAAATGTCTTAAAGACCTATGCACTCAAAAACGTAAATTGCGTAGTCATACTCCGGAAAAGGTCTTCCTCACGGAAAAAGTAAGTTCTATTTTTCAACACTTACCTCCAAAGTATAAGGATCCTGGTACGCCAACTATTTCGTGTGTAATAGGTGACACTGTCATCCATAGGGCTCTCCTTGCCTTAGGTGCGAGTATTAATCTCTTACCTTATCACGTCTATAAACAACTAGGTTTAGGTGAACTTAAACCTACAGCCGCTACTATTCAATTAGCAAACCGTTCCGTCAAAGTGCCTAGAGGAATCATCAAGGACGTCTTAGTTAAAGTTGATCAATGCTTTTATCCCGTTGATTTTATGGTCCTTGACACTGAACCTATCCCAGATACTAGGAAGCACACCCCTGTCATTCTTGGTCGTCCATTCTTAGCCACCGCTAATGCGCGTGTCAATTGTCGAACGGGGGTGTGAAAGTGTCGTTCGGGAATTTGAACTTAAAATTAAATGTGTTTAATGTTGTTGATCAACCTTCCAAAGATGATGATTATCTATGTATAGAGGGTCGTGAGGTTATACGACAAATTAAACCTACTAATGCACTACACATGGGTGAGGAACATAATATAATTTGTAATGAGCGGAAGGATTTGAATAACCCAGACCCTAATGAGGAATTTACTCGGAAGGTGAGAAATCGATGTGAACATGAGCAAGATGAACCGTTGGTCGAATTAATTCAAAACGACGTTATTTCTGATAATCACCGGGCTCTTCCTGATATCCTCAGGGGTACAAAATCTGAGCTACGGCCTCCATAAATTTTGAGCTAGAAGGGTCTAGCTAAAGACGTAAAAGAAAGCGCTTCTTGGGAGGCAACCCAAGCTTTATTTCGTCTGTTTCTCTTGTTTTTGGTCGTTTTTGGGTCTTTTTGAGTCAGTTGTGGTCATTCTGGACAGGTTTGGGGGTCAGGAATAATTTATTTTGAACTTATATAAATTTTTATACTGAAAAAGAGGAAAAGACCAAAGTCGCGCGCGCGACCTGCTCGCGCGACAGGTCGCTCACGCGAGATTCCCCCATAGACAATTTTTCAAGTTTTTTTTTATATATAGTCTCAGTATCTACTCCCGCTTAAATTCGCGCGCGCGAGGGGTCCGCTCGCGCGGCCCGCTCGCGCGAGCTTTTGCCTTAGAAACTTTTCTGAAAATAATTAAAAACAGGCCTCAGGTTTACCTCGCGGAGGGATTCGCGCGAGCAAGGTTCGCTCGCGCGAAGTGGTGATTTTCCACTTTTTCTTGTTGTTTTTTACATTCTGTTTCCCAAACCTGGTCTGGTGTTTTTATTTGTTCTGTTCTTTATTTTCATAGTTTCGTTTATGTTTGTGTTTTTTTTTTTAATTATTTTCATTAAGTCTTTTAATTCGAGTTAGTTTTTATTTCTATTTCTATTATAAAAAAAACCTTATATGTTAGCTTTTATTATTTGTTTGTTTAATTTTCTTTTGTTAAGTATTAACAGGTGAAATAGTGCTCCATTTGGAGTAATTGAATTTTGATTCCATATTTATATGTTCACCTAGTTTGTGGTTGTCGAAATCGAGGTACTATCGTTCCTTCTCTACGTACTTTCCTTTATTTCGTTTTATTGTTTCATTGGGGGCAATGAAAGGTTTAGATTTGGGGGTATGCACTCACATGCACATTATTATTTACACCAAAATTTTGAAAATTTTTCGATACTTGTGCTTAAATAAACGATGTCACCTACGGTTTTGCAATCTCTAGTCGATACTTCTTGTTATAGTACTTGGATTGTTATAGAATGGTAAATATGAGAAGATGTAATTAAACATTTGCTGAAGTCATGATATAACATTTTAGGTCATGTATCGTTCGAATCGTAGTTTTTATATCATAAATTTGCACACAAACCTATGCACTGCACGTAGTCGCTTGAATACATGTTTGATGTGAACTATAATATGATTCGGATTTCTAGATAACACAAGGTGGAGACTAGACCCGGTGAGCTTTTGAGCCTATCTTTTCTTTTTAGAGGGTTATAAATACATGTTGTGTTTGTCGAATTTCATTTGGAATAGCGCATTAACTCGTTGTTTAGTCTCATTATTCTTGTTTTGGTTGATAGTCAAGTTAAAATATTTGTTACCATGCTAAATAATATTCCGTTGTAAATATTGAAGAACCATATCACTATAGGAGATGATGGTAGGCCCTCTTTGTTTACTGCCGACCGATAAATGATAATTTTCCTTAGTTCGCCCTTTGAGCCTTTAAAATGCCATTTTTTTTAATTAACATTATCCTGTTTTTACTCCAATTTGGCCAACTTGGAGTTCACCCCTGAAAGATTGCTCAACTTTTAGTGGTGTTAAGGCGATGTGTGATTGAGAAGAAGAAGAAAAAGATAATAAGATGATGTTTTGGGTGGTTGCCTTGTTATTCAATGAATATTTGTTTCAAAAGCAACGAGGAGAAAAAGAACGAAAGAAAGGGAAAAGAATAAAAAATAAAAAATAAAAAGAAAAAAAAAGAATAAGAAAAAAAAAAGGAAAAGAAAAAGAAACAGAAGGAGAAAAAATTGAAAAGAATGAAAAGAAGAGAATGAAATGATGAAGTTGGTAGAAGAGACGAATGAAAGAAATCGAGCATGCCTTACAATGCCATTCTAAAACTACCTAATGAATCATTTCTATCCTTTTTCACTGCCTGAGCCACATTACAATCGTTGAAAAGTCCTATTTGATACTAGGAAACATGGTTTGGATATATAAACGATGGGAGGGGGATTAAACCATGGAAATGATTAATTTTTCTTAACTGTTGGCGTCCTATCCATGAGACTACTGTTCTTTCATGTGATGCGATTTTTTCGAGTTATATGTGAGTGGTTTCTTGTTTTAAAAATATATTTCCTTTACTCACATATTTTAGAAAAATTACACCTATTTCTGAGTGTTTCATTTTAGAGTGTAATTAACATTGTGAGATTCCTAGTCGAAGCATAGTTTGATGGTTATCCGAGTATATTCCAAGTTCATGACATACGCGTGTTCATTTGACTACCACATCACACACGTGCAATTTTATGAGAAACTCTATTGATTTATACAATGTATGTGCTTGAGATTGTTTGTCATGACTTAGGTGGATGTTTCATTATGTTTCTTTATGCTCGTTATTCTATTTCAAATCATCGTTCTATGATAAGGAGTATTGATTGTTTTGATTCTCGTTTTAATAAAAAAATTTTAAATTTCACGAGACTTCACTTGTCCTACTAGGGACACCTAGGGGTTTAAAAGGCTTGTTGCATATGCTAAATGCAATCGCGATCCATGCGAAAATGGAATAGATTTTTGTTAGTAGTTTTATTTTTATTTTAGTTTTGCTTGAGGACTAGCAAAATGTAGGTTTGGGGGTGTGATCGGGAGAGAACAAATCCTAATTATATGTCTTAACACGCATTTGTTAATACCTTTTTATCCTATTTTTGTTTATTTTTACTTCATTTTCTGTTTTTTGTCAGGATTTGGAAGAAATCAAGTATATCAGGCTAAACAGGGTGAAAAAGCACAAAGAAAGAAGCTAAAAAAAGCCAATCGCGCGCGCGGCCCGCTCGCGCGAAACCCAGAATATCGCTCGCGCGATCCGCGCGCGCGAGATCCCAATATCGAGCTCGCACGGCCCACGCGCGCGATATGTGTAAAAATGGAACTTGCGTATTTCAGTATACTGATGATTCCTACGCGAAAGAAACTGCCTAATTGCATCTAGACTGTAAAATATAGCAGTTTTAGTGCAATTCGGGTTAGGAAAGCTTCCAAAACTTGTTGTAAATCTACATATACCCTATTTTACTTCAATTAAAGGGTTAGACATTATTATACACATATACATACAACAATATACAACCATACTTTCAGCCATTGAAGGGAGAGAAGCAAGGAGAAGAAGAAGAAGATCAAGGATTCCCATGGCCTCCTCCATCAACCTCTTGCCAATCTTCAATTCTATGGCCGCTTAAACCTAGATCTAGGGTTTCAATGAAACCCTAGCCAAGTAATAGGGTGTATCTTATGCTTTTCTTTTAGATTTATTATGTATGGATGATGATTACATGTTTAGAGGATTTTATAAATAAATCGTACTCCTATTGATTGAATCATTACTTTCAAAATCTATTCTTGTCTTAGATCTATTTTGACTGTGATGTGATCGATGATCTATATTTGCTGTGCTTATATGGATTATTTACATGTAATGGTGCTTTATTGAATTGTGCTATCAAGTATCCGAATAGTCCATGCCTAGGTTAGACGGATTATGTCACAACCCTAGGCTAGTGTGGGATAATTCGTGCTAACCGAAGATGGATTATGTTGGTGCTTGAACCATAGTTATTTTCTTGACGGAGGAATTGAGCTTGTAGCTACAATTCTCCATTATCATCCAACTTAATAATCTAATTGAATGCATAAATATTCCTATTATGAAGCTAGTGGTGGATTTGCAATCCTAGGTTCCTTTAAACATATTTATAAAAACACTTTTAAATCGCTTTCATAATTTAGATTTAATTTCGTTAGTTTCATTAATTTAATTAAAATTCAAATCAAAATATCATTTTCATAATTAATTAGATTTAGGTTTTAAAATTAAGAGTCGTAGTAAGTCAATCTCTGTGGGTTCGACCTTTACTTTCACTGCTAAAAATCTTTAGAAAAGTAAAGTATACTTTTTATATCTTGATTCTGACAAAATTAACTAGCTATTGATCCTTCTGCTCACAGATAGTCACCTGTACATACTTAGCAATCTGGATCACTTTATTGTACATGTCATACAATCTCAGTTGAATTTGGAAATTATAAACTTTATTGGTAGAACGACTTGCAATACTCACTCCTGTTTAGCTGTTATCAAGGAATGACTAAACTATTTTAATCTCATCTTTTTATGAATTAAATTCACGCATTTTTCTAGTTCGCTAGGATGATTGCATGTGTTAACCATTCTTGTATCCAAATTCCTTATGCACATGTTAATAGCTATGTAGAAAACCTAAAATAAGAGTTAAGATGACTTTTGTACTCTAAGAATAAGTAGTGGAAACTAGTTATCCTTACTGCGCTTTTGAATCCAATCTTCAATTTTGAGGGAGTTATCACATTAAATTCGAATTGCTTTTCTTGAATAAGCGTATTAAATTCGTCGAATAGTCTCTAATTCTTTATTTTGGCTGCTTAGTAGAGGAGAACGTTCAGGATTTACCAACAAAACTCAATGAACACTGAAGTGCTAAAACTAGGAAGTTGAGAAAATGATTTAAGCCATCGTTATTTGCTCCTTACCTTTCCATATACCTATATTAACATTCTAGAATATGCATTGTTCTCAACCCCAAACCTAGTAAATACTGCCAAATCTATTATGAACTCCTAAATCCCTAATCTTATACTTTGACTTCAATGCACCCCATTGCACATCCAATGAGATTAAATTGTTGAAGTATGTTATGGGGAGGGAGTAGTTGTGGGAGGGGCTGCATCATTTTGTTTAAAAAATAAACATCTATGGAATAGAGGATGGTTGGAATGAGGTAAAGAAGGAATTACTACACTCAATCAAATGCTAAAGATGTGCAAATTCTTACCCCTATCCTTTCAGTTCTATTATATAAAATTCTACCGAAAAGTCAAAGCCTTAATGATTTTTAACGACTTAGTTTAAAACACGAACGTGTAAATTGAGTTATCCACGGTATTTCGCTCCTCTAGTTAGTAGTATTCCTTTCATGAGACTATACACTCTAAATGTTCGTCCTTTATTGAGTCAGGCGTGAAAGCATTAGTAACCAAAACATTACTCATATCAAAGCTTTCACACCATGAGCGATCATCATTAAACAAGTTTCTGAGAGATGTTCATTTTTGAGTGTAAACCCATGTGAGAATTGAGTTGAAACTACAAATTCTGAGAGTATGATAGTCTAAACAACTCTAAACAAAGTTTAATGTATAGCTGTTAATTTCACACACACACAGATACATGGATGTGATGCATATGTTATTCTTTCTTTGTGACATGAGGAACATGTGTATTTCTTTCATGGTTTGAATGAGGATGATATATTTTGTAGAGCTAAATTAATAGTTGAATAAAAGAGAGTGTTTACAAGTTACTCTATATCTTTTTGATCTTAAAATCAGAAAATTTTGTGGGTAGATTCGCTGCAAACCCTCACGAGACAACACTCGTCCACTAGGGGAAACCTAGGGGTTTAACGGCTTGTTGCATTTGCTAAATGCAACCGCGATTCCTATGAAAGTGGGTTAGGTAGTTTCTTTTTATATAAAGTAGTTTTCTTTAGTTTTAATTTGTTTTATTTTAATCATTTTAGTATTAGTTTAGCTTGTTTTATCTTCGCTTTATTGTTAGGGACTAGTAAATCGCTAGTTGGGGGTTGTGACAAGCGAGGTATTTGTAAAATACAATCGCGCTAAAAGAAGAAAATACACTAAATTAGTTTACAATTCACCTGTTTATCTGCAATTTGAATTACAATACCAGTTTTTGCACAATATGATTAATCTATGATAAGCGGTATTATTTTAGTGGTTATGTGTGTAGATTTATGCTGCTGTGTGAAGAATTAAATGAGAATGATAAAAAGGAAGTGCTTGGGTTCAATGAAGACAAGTCAAAAATGAAAAGAGAGTTTCAAGCGATCGAAGAAGGCTCGAGCGATCAAGGTTTCGATCGATCGAAAGCAGATCAAGCGCTCGAGGATCCCAGAAGTTCAATCGATCGAGAGATGTTCGATCGATCGAACATGGATTTTATTAGAACTTACGTGCACGCAGCGGGGACATTTTTGTAACCCTAGCCTTAGGTTTTTCTATATATACCAGCTGTATTCACATCGAAAAGGACGGCTACTTTTATTTCTTTTTCAGTTTATAGAGAGAGTTGGAGAGTTTACATTGTTTTTGTAGGATTCAAGGTATCACATTGCTTGTTCTTGGATTTTCAAGTGGTTTGATCTTAATATATCATCTCAGGTTTTGTTATTTCAGTTTATTTACAATCTGTTTATCGTTTCTGGTAGTGTTAGTAAAGTTAATCATAATCTTGCATGTTAGATAGTGTTAAACTCATAGTTTTCATAGTTCTATGTTAAAATCGCAACCAAATACATCCCTAATGGACTTCTACATTAAAAACAAATCTAAGACACTCCAGACCATGTCTGAGTAGTTCCCAGGTTGGGAAATCGCGATGAAACTGTGATTTCAAGCCTCTACTATGCAGCAGAATAATTCCTGTATTCGATCGATCGAAGTTAGTTCAATCGATCGAAACAGAAATACAGTCAATCGATCGAAGACATTTCGATCGATCGAGAGATGAAGATGTTTGATCGATCGAAAATGCGTCGATCGATTGAAACCTTTGATTCTTGAGAACATTCAATACAGTATTCCTAGACTTTCTGTTTACAGATTTGTTATCAAACTGTCCCCAAATGCTCAGTTTGTCAAAACAGTCTTTGAACTTAAAGCCTTAAAGCATTTTTCTTCATTATCTTTTGCAAACCACTCTCAATGCTAACACCATTGTGGGTGCGAGTCTTAACTATTGTTTTAAACCGCTTTCATGTATTTCGAACTTAATTTGGATGATATAGTTCTGGTCATGAAAGGGCTATGGATTCTCTATCTTTAAAAAAATACGGAATATTGTAGAAGATGTACTCCAATGAGCTTTAATGTAATTGCATGGTAGATGGCTAGGTCACTGTGGATTCGTGTGATCCCAACATTTCTCTTTTATTAAGAAAACCAGTTTTAAAATAGTGATTAGTTTAAAGTAATTTAGTTACTTTTAATTTTAATAGTTGTTAATCGTAGAACTCTGTGTTCTACAGTCTCCTTAAGCATTAAATTTTCTTTTTCTTTTTAGAGTTTAATCTAAGTAATTAATTTCCAACCTTCCCTGTGGGATCGATCTGGACTTCCAGTACTATATTACTTGCACGGTTACCTACACTTGGGTATAGCACACAAGCGCACACAGAAAAATTCTCGTGTCAGTGAGTGATTCAACTTTGTATTATAGAATGATTGCTTGGCGTGTATTCATGTTATGTTTGAATAGCATGTGTTAATTCATAGAGATATATTGTGTAGTTCATATTAGGCGATTATATTGATAAGTAGGCCCAATAGCATGGTGAAATGTTTTAATTACCGAGAGCACGGTGATATGTATTTGAGCATGTTGAGTTGCTTATTTGGGTCAGAAGAAGCACATGGTCACTAATCCATTTTGTGGAGCCGATATAGGAATTAAGGTCGAACGATTGAAGGGAAGAATCGTGGGTCTTACGCTTTCGCGTGGACTTATAGGCGAGGAGTCGCAGGTTGGGAGTATGGAACATGCACGTGAGTCTCAGGGGACTAGTATGAAATGTAGAGATGTGAATACAAACATGTTTGTCATTCATGTGCATATGTTGTTTTATTCACTAAGCGTTAGCTTAAACAAATCGATTATGTGTGGTTATTCAAATAACCATTGTAGGTATTAATGCTGGCGAGGAATCGCAGAAGTGAGCACGTGGGTTTAGGAGTTCACTCAGAAGGCAACCTGAATGTTAATCTTGTAATTTTAGGACAGTAGGAATGTTGTAATAAGAATTTGATTGTTTTAACTTATATTAACTTGGAATCGTAGAACGAGTTCATAATGTTGTAATAGATTGTAGTCTTATGTAATTATGTTTTAGCAATGTTTTAATCTAGTTGGGATCACTTTAGAATGAGTTTGGTGTGTGTGTTTATCCCTTGGGTGATTTCAAAAGCTTTTAAACTTAGAAATTCTGCAGAATGTGTGATGCTGCCATAAACCAGTCGACTGGTTGAGATAGCTGTCGACTGGAGCCTCTTTTTCAATAGCTCACTGCATCTTTTTAATAGAGGATCAGTCGACTGGGTCCCCGACACAGTCGACTGGATCGTGTGTTCAATTCAGATATTTTGCTTATGCTGGACTTTAGTAGACCGGACTGTACCAATCGACTGAATATTTGAAGCCCCAGTCGATTGGATTATATTTGAAAAATCAAGTTTCTGCTGGACCAGTATTAGTTGACTGGGCATGGGGTGTAGTCGACTAGACTACAAATTTTCAAAATGTTTTGATTTGTTCCACTACGAGAGTTCTTAAAACTATTTTTTTGGGAACGTTAATGAATTGGTTTAGCCTCGATGGCGTGCCACTGGCTCCGGTTCTGCTATTATGGGACCAAGCTATGACAACATGGCTTTGATTGAGTTCATCACTCAGGTTCACAACGGTCGAACTTGGATTCCAATGGTACTAGACAATACATTACGAACCCTATCATTCTGCAGGAATCAGGGTAAGGGATTTTTCACTACGAGCTAGTGTCGCCTTATTACAAATCTGGCTAGAAACTCATCTCACTAAGCAACCGTGCCCATCCAGCACATCATATCCCATGACATCATCACTCCACTAGACAAGCTACCTCCACCTACCCAGAGAACTTAGGGATGGCACAAGTACCTAGCACAGCTAGAAGAGCAACATATTTAGTGGTACTTGGGGTGGTGTTCTTCTATAATAATCCAATTTTAGACTTCCAAACTCCCTTTCATTCCACTGATAGGTATGTCCAGCGTGACACCTTATGCCCCTAGTCGCGTGCTCAGACATTTCAAGCCCTACAACACATTCCACGGCTGTGTGACATGTCTTTATTCTGCTTAAATATCAGCTCCCTAGTCTCAAAAGAATGCTATAGTATGGCACTAAGACAGTGGTGTCTGGTCATTTATGATAACGAGGCGATTGATTACATGATCGGCATAGACCCAAAATATGTTAGGTTGATGCAAGGATTACTAGAAAGCCAATCGTCTAGTTCAAAGAGGCCTAGAGCAAATGAGCTAGGAGTCGAAGACCACGTCAAAAGGCTTCGGACCACCATCAATTGTAAAGAAACCAGTAGAGCCCAATTAGAAAAGGAAAGAGATCAACAACAGATCAACTTGCAAAATGCCCAAGTAAAGATCTACCAGCTAGAGCACAACCTCAATCATGAAGAGGCAACCAAAACACTAGTGTCACGCCCCGACGTAGCATGAATATGCAAAGCGTTTAATTTCCTTTATAGACCCGTAGGTCGCGACAGTTTGAAGGATCAATTCTGTCCCAAACGTCGAACAATACAATAATATAAAATCAGAGTAGGACAATCAAGGCTTACAAAATTTTACCAAATTGATAATGATTATAGCACGGGGTTACTAAAGGCACAAGCCACCTTGAAACAAAATAATATCTTTTTATCAATTACAGTTATCCTTATTACAAACCCAGTTTATAACTCAAAACATATTACAGTAAGTTCTTCCTCAGTAGTCGTTCTTAGTTCGCGTAATCATATGGTCCAGCCTGATCATAACCTTAAAAGCCTAGACACGAATGTCCAGGGCGCATCAACGTCGTCAGCTTTTTGAAGCTGGTAAGTATTAAAAACATAACTTGATTGTAAAACATACTCACTTACTATTTTCCATTTAAAGTTTCATTATTCAACAGATTAATAATATAGAAATGAATTTACATTATAAAACAGAAAGGATAATATTAATAAACTTTAATTCGTAACACATGTGACCGTGTATGGGAACAATGCAACCAATCTCATCTTACCGACTCTTTTCTCTCGACAACACATCAACCCAACTCTCTCACTCTAGTATCTTTGAAACACTAAGATGACCACACTTTAGTACAGGGGTACCAGGTAGTGTCTGGTTTGCCTCACACTTTAGTACAGGGTACCAGGGAGTGTCCAATGCCTCACACTTTGACCATACCACGCAAGTCAGGGAGTGTCTGGTGGGCCACACTTTAGCAATACCATGGGTGTTAGGGAATGTCCAAGTCGGTGTCACACACTTTAGCACTACTATGGGTGCCAAGGAGTGTCCAGTTTTGTCACCGTTGCATTTCAAAAACACTCTAGCTGCAACATCGTAACATCACACTTTGGTATACCAATACTAGGGAGTGTCCACACACAATCTCGACCACATACTCTTTTCCACACTGACCATCACTCACCATGCATGTACAACTGACTCTACATGAATGACATGTGACTTAATACAGAAATCTAAAGTACTGGGAATGATAACCATGGATATACGAGAAGAAATCAAATCTTATATTAAACAACCGGTGAATTCATCAAAGAATGTTTGTATCGCTACTAGAACACAAGTAGGTCTACTTTGAAGCAATGCCCTCAAAAATGAGTAATAATTTTTGTGCATGAATTACATATCAAAAGAAAGGTCTTTGAGTCTAGTTTCCAACGCTTCAAACAGTGCACATTTTTGAGCTTCCTAGAGAAAGTTATGGTCGTTTAACTAAAAGTCGTCAGTGTTGAAAAATGCCATTCGATTGGCAAAAGTTCCAATCGATTGGTATACATGCCAATCGATTGGTATACATTCCAATTAATTGGTAAACATACCAATCTTTTGGTAATGATGCCGATCGATTGGTAAACATGCCAATCGATTGGCATCAGCAGTTTCTCCCATGTTACGAATTTAAAGCCTATTTTTGACCCATTTCAAATCCGAATGCAAACATAACTTGTAATATATGGTTCTCTCCGTTTTCTGCAAGGATCATGAATACGCGATCGGTTTTAACTAATTTCAATTGTAGCTCTCAGATTTTACGAAAAGCAGAGGAGTGACAAAACTTCAATTCTAATATACTTTCATATACGAATGAATTAAGCTCCAATACTTTAAATACAACCTCTAGAGACTGTAATCTTTCATTTTTATCTATCAAAAACGATTTTGGTTAAGTTTAAAAAATCACTATTTTTACACCATGAATAAGCTTAAACAAATTTCCTATAAACACATACTAATTCAAGCAATATAAACTATAATTAAGCATGAAATTACATTACAAGTGAGTTAGTAATACTCACTGTGATAAGTGTAGAAGAATTTGTTGAGAAAGGTGTCACAATAAACAAACACAAGTCAAGTTTCTAGCTATGGTGGTTGAGCTTTCTCTCACTAAAAATTTTGTAAATGACTCTCAGACTCACTGTTTTCTCTCAGTATCAGTTTATAAAGAAAGGAAAGACAGATTGTGAAGTGAGGGTGTGTATATTTATGAACTTCTAGACCTTGGAGGCCAAGTTCATTGATCTTCACTCAACAATTGAATTAGTTTTTCAATGTACGAATATATACAATACTCAGCACATATGTATGAATCATATACCAAGTATACATACGTATATACACTATCACAACTTGAAGGGGTGGTTTAGATCAATAGGGGTCATGTAGAGGTGTTTGGGTATTCAACTTATGGCGTAGGATTAACACATACAATATACTCATTGCCAAACAAGGCATAACAAAGTTGGCTAGGAAATCTGTTCAAGTGTTTGGCAAAGTAGCTTATGACACTAAGCTAAAACACACAAGAATTGCATTGCCAAACAAACCTAGTTAATCATTGTTAGCATTAATAGGATTAAAGCAAGTGTCACTTCATGATTGGTGGAGAATCCCAAATTGTGGGAGTTCAACGCGGCGCGGACAGTTATGAACATAAACTGGTATTTTCGTGGCGTGGTGGTCACCACAAAAATGCAGAAAATTTATTTTAACGCATGAGATAGTTTTCTGATTTCATAAATATACAGTTTGAGTTAAAAGAGGACATTTCCACCATTTTGAAATACAGATTTGAAATCCAACACAAGCGTTACTAAATTTAGAGAAATTGCAGTTTGACCCCCAACAAGAATTTTAGACATAAAATAAAACAAACAATAAGATTTAGACTTGAGAGTTTGCAAGTTAAAAATATTCTATGAACACAAATTAAACATGGAAATTCAAATTGAATTTAAATATGTCAAATGCAAATGTAAGTAATTAAATGGAAATGCAAGTTGTTACATCCTTCCTCCCTTAAACAGGATTTCGTCCCCGAAATCAAGACTAACTTGTCCTAAAACAACTCCAGGTATTTCTTCCTCATATCAGTTTCAACTTCACACGTGGCTTCATTCTCATCATAATGATTCCACTGAACCTTCACCAACGGAATAGCCATATTTCTCAGCTTCTTGATGCTCTGATCTAGAATCTTTACGGGTCTCTCCTAATAAGAAACGTTATGACTCATCTCAATATCGTCATAACTAATCATATGCGAGGGGTCTCGTATGTCCTTTCTCAGCATACTAACATGGAATACATTGTGAACCCCAGACATCTTCGGTGGTAGTGCAAGTCGATAAGCCAGTTTTTCCACACGATCCAAAATTTCAAATGGTCTGATGAAACGCGGGGCTAACTTCCCTCTCTTGAGACCAAAATATACCACCCCTCGGGTTGGTGAAACTTTAAGAAGCACGTGATCTCCAACACTGAATTCTAAATCTTTCCGGCGTCGATCGGCATAACTCTTATACCTGCTTTGAGCGGTTCTCATTCTTTCCTTGACTAAAGAAATCTTCTCGTTGGTTACGCTAACCAAATCTAGTCCCAACAACTCCGTGTCTCCAATTTCTGCCCAACATAATAGAGAACGACATGGTCATCTGTACAATGCTTCAAACGGAGCCATCCCGATACTCGTGTGATAACTATTATCATAGGAAAATGACTAGAGGCAAGTGTGTCACCCAAGATTCCTCAAAATTGATCATACTAGCCCTAAGCATATCCTCCATGATCTAATTAACATGCTCAGTTTGCCCGTCTGTCTGAGGGTGAAAAGCGGTACTCATCTTGAGCGAGGTCCCCATAGCTTCTTGTAGACTTTCCCAAAATCCAGAAGTAAAACGGACGCACGATCTTACACAATTGACATATGTGCATCGTGAAGTCGTACAACTTGCTGTATGTACATCCGACTCATCGTTTCTACCGGGTATGTCATACTGTAAGCAATTAAAAGATCCGACTTAATTAATCGATCCATGATTACCCAAATGGCATCATGATTCTACTGTGATCGAGGCAATCCCACTACGAAATCCATGGTGATGTGCTCCCACTTCCAACCTGGAATAGGTAGCAGTTGCAACAATCCTGACGGCCTCTGATGTTCGGCTTTGACTTGTTGACACGTCAAAGACTTGGATACAAATTCAGCCACGTCCTTCTTCATACCTTTCCACCAGAAATTTTTCTTCAAATCTTTGTACATTTTTGTTCCTCCGGGTGAATTGTGTATCTCGGCTTATGTGCTTTCCCCAGAATATCAATTTTCAAATCCCCATAATCTGGTACACATAATCTGTCCCTGCACCTATATCCTCCATCACTTCCCACTTTCCATTCGGTCGAGTCTTTTTCGGACATCTTGGCGAACCATGTTCGAAACTTCTCGTCCCCTTTCTGTGCTTCGATAATGTGGTCAATAAGAGTAGGTGGTAAGACAAGACATCCAAAAAGTTGCCCTTCTCCTTCCTCAGTACTTTGTACGTCAAACTCAGCCAATGTCTCTAATGCCCGCCATTCTCTAACCATTAAAAAGGCAATTGTCTCACGAGCTTGGCGACTCAAAGCATCAGCAACCACAATAGCTTTACCAGGGTGGTATTCTAATGTGAAGTCGTAATCTTTGATCAGTTCTATCCATCTGCGTTGCCTCATGTTCAACTCTTTCTGTGTGAACAAATATTTCAAACTCTTGTGATTGGAGAACAGATCAAACTTCTCACCATAGAGATAATGTCTCCAAATCTTGAGTACAAAAACTACTGCTGCCAACTCCAAATCATGAGTGGGGTAGTTCAACTCGTTCAGCTTCAGCTGTCTAGATCCATAAGCGATAACTCTACCATCTTACATAAGTACACATCCTAGTCCTTGATAAGACGCGTTACTGAAGATAGTGAACTTCTCATTAGGCTTGGGTGTAGCGAGTACCAGTGCGGTGGTGAGTCTCTCTTTTAACTCTAGAAAGGCACGCTCATGCTTCTCTATCCACTCGAATTTTAAATTCTTCTTCGTCAATCCAGTCAATGGCACTGCTATCTTGGAGAATCCCTCAACAAATCTCTGATAATAGCCTGCGAGTCCAAGGAAACTCCTAACTTTTGTAGGGTTGCTCGGTCTAGCCCAATTTGATACAGCATCTGTCTTGGATGAATCCACAGAAATTCCTTGAGACGACACCTTGTGTCCCAAAAATTTTACTTCTTACAACCAGAATTCACACTTACTGAATTTGGCATACAGCTGGTGATCCTTGAGTGTCTGCATTGTTATCCGTACATGTTGCTCGTGTTCTTCTTCTAACTTAGAATAGATCAAAATATCATCTATGAAGACGATGACAAACTAATCCAAATAAGGCTTGAACACTCTGTTAATCAGATCCATAAACACTGCCGGGGCATTCGTCATTCCAAACAGCATCACCAAAAATTCATAGTGACCATACTGGGTTCTGAAAGCAGTCTTAGGTATTTCTTCTTTCCGTACCCTCAATTGATGATATTCGGATCGTAGATCTATCTTGGAGAATGTTATAGCTTCCTATAGTTGATCAAACAAATCGTCAATCTGAGGTAAAGGATACTTATTCTTGATAGTTACTCGGTTCAATTCTCTATAATCGATACACAACCGAAGTGTCCTGTCCTTCTTCTTCACGAATAATAATGTTGCTCCCCAAGGTGATGTACTTGGACGTACAAAACCCAGATTCTTGAGCTCTTGAACTTGTTCTTTCAATTCTGACAGTTCGGCGGGGGACCATTTTGTAGGGAACCTTAGTGATCGGGACGGTACCTGGTATAAGATTAATACAGAACTCTATACTTCTCTCAGGAGGTAAACTAGAAACATCTTGAAATACTTCCTCGAAGTCCTTGACTATTGGTATAGATGACACTGTCAACTCTGTACTAACGACTTCGATGTGTGCCAAGCATCTTGTGAGGAACGTATCTCCCAAAGGGTTACATTGGAAATCAAAAGATTGATTCCCATCGTTAGAGAACTTAATCCTCTTCCTTGAACAATTCAAAGTTGCTTGATTCTGAGTGAACCAATCCATCCCTAAAATTATGTCAAACTCCTTCATCGATAGGACAATCAATCTAAAGGGGATCTCACGGTCTCCTATCTGTAGAGGACAGTCCTTGCACACATGTTCCAACTTGACGGTGGCTCCTAAAGGTGAGGTAGCCCTCAAAGCTTTCTCTAGACGGTGTGGTAGGATACCCAATCTTTGAATGGTATTAATAGATATGAATGAAAGTGCAGCACCTGTATCAAATAAAACTTTAACTTGGGAGTTATACAAGGTTAATGTACCTTCCACTGCTTGCTGATCAGGCTACCCTTCTCCATAATCTCCTTCTTCATAAATAGTTCCATCATAACCCACAGCATAAGGAATAACAGTATTCAAGCGAGTTTGACCCTGTTGACCATACGCCAACTACTTAGGGGCAGTGCAGAACTTACTGATGTGACATGGTTCGCCACAGTTGTAGCAGACTATCCCCTCCTGAGTAACACGCCTTGGTGCCTTGCAATCTCGAGCCAGATGACTGGGGTTGCCACAGTTAAAGCATTTCCCAGCACTACTACCTTTTCCCACTCGACATCGAAATTTCTCTTCTACCCTTGGTTACGATACATCGGTGGCTTGTTCCCAAAATTACCCCTCTGAGGTGGCCTAAAATCAAATTGCTTACGGTTCACCTAAGCGTCTTCTTCTAGATCAGTGGCCAAGCCAACGAGTCCCTTAAAAGACTTGTCTAGGTGACCGAGAGTCAGGCTGCGAATTTACGGTGTCAACCCTTGGTTATATTTTTGTAGCTTTTTCTCTTCCGTATCAACCAGGTAGGGAGCGAACTGAGATAGCATTTCGAACTGTGTGGTGTACTCTTGTACCGATTTAGCCCCTTGAGTCAAATCCATGAACTCTTTCTCCCTTCTGTGTCTTTTTGTGGCCGGGAAAAACTTTTCCAAAAATCTCCCTTTGAACACAGTCCAAGTCATTCCCATAGCAGCATTGTTCCCAATAGTGGCTATTACCGAGTCCCACCAGTCTGCGGTAGCATCGATAAATTGGAAGGTAGCTAACCTCCTCTTATCCATTTCATTGCATTGAACAGCTTCGAACATACAGTGCATTTACCTTAACCATTGTTTGGCTTTTCAGGGCTCTGTAGTACCCACAAACTATTTAGGCCTTAGCGTACGGAATCTTTCTAGTAGCTTATCCCCAGTTTTACGGTCTTGTCAGTTTTCATTCATATTACTGATCGTTTCCAAGCGCTTGACAAAAGCTTCGAACATCCCTATAGGATCGGCAGCTAATGGTGCCTCCTCGATCAAATTCATGTTCCTCCTCGGTCTCCCAGCCATTCTAAATGTATGCCAATGATACAAGAATGAGAAATATGCATGAAGCAATATATGAAGCAGTTTAAATGACACAATATTCAAAAGAGTATTTCTATATATAACTTCTCGTCAAGTTGATACAAAAAGCATGTATGATCAGTTAATGCATACCCTATCTGTATGGGTTAGGACGTATATTGTCCATGCAAGAGTTAATGTCACAAAAATGGGGTCATTGCCCTATACTCAGATGCATGCAATTATATTTGCAAAAAGAGATAGAGCTACTAGTAAAAAATAGTTAATATGTACAAGTTCGTATCTAAATCATTAGTCATCGCCGTAGGCGGCTACGAGCAAATCCAACGAGTCGACTGGGCAAAATTACTGAACATGAAAGGGGCCCACGAGATCATAACCACCGCTCTTAGAGGTTGGTAATAGAGCAAGTCCTGGGGCATCTACCTCAACTGACACCTCCTCAAGCAGAACTAGCTCAAGGGCTAGCTCCTCCTCTAGGTCGGCATTAAAGTCTTCTAGACCTATGTCGTCCTCCCCTACATCACTATCCACCAGTTTCAAAATCTCAACTAACACTAAGCGCTGAGCCTCTGCAAAATAACAAAGCTCAAGACAGATACGTGTCAAATCAACTAATCCCACCACATGAAACTGATGCCATAGATCCGATACTATAGTCGTCGTGGCCAGCTGCTCAATGGCGGTGTGATATAAGTCAAGGAAAGCTGGGACTACTGCCACCGAGGTCACAAAATGTCCTCTAAACCCATCTGGCACATAGAGTGGCTGAGCTAGATCCATACCTGATAAAAGGTACTAACTTAAATCAGGACAGAAATAATCTTAGGCGTTTGGGTTTTGGGTCTGTCCTCTTGTCGTATCATCGGGTGTGTAAAGCTTAAGCTAACAAAATGTGGAATCGAGTCTATACTGGTAAACCCTAACCTGGCTAAACTATTTTGAGATAACCTGGCTCTGATACCACTAAATCCTGTCACTCCTCGACGTAGCATAAATATGGAAAGCATTTTCCTTTATAGACGCGTAGGTCGCGACAGTTTGAAGGATCGATTCCTTCCCAAACGTGGAACAATACAATAATATAAAATCAGAGTGGGACAATCAAGGCTTACAAAATTTTACCAAATTAATAATTATTACAGCATGGGGTTACTAAAGGCACAAGCCGCCTTGAAACAAAATGATATCTTTTATATATTACAGTTATCCTTATTATAAATCCAGTTTATGACTTAAAACATATTATAGTAAATTCTTCTTCGGTAGTCGTTCTTAGTTTGCATAATCATATGGTCCAGTCTGATCATAACCTGAAAAGCCTAGACACGAATGTCCAGGGCACATCAACGCCGTCAACTTTATGAAGCTAGTGAGTATTAAAAACATAACTTGAATGTAAAACATACTCACTTACTATTTTCCTTTTAAAGTTTCATTATTCAACAGGTTAACAATATAGAAATGAGTTTACATTATAAGATAGAAAGGATAACATCAATAAACTTTAATTCATAACACATATGACCGTGTATGGGAGCAATGCAACAAATCACATCTTACCGACTCTTTTCTCTCGACAACACACCAACCCAACTCTCTCAGTCTAGTATTTTTTAAACACTAAGATGACCACACTTTGGTACAGGGGTACTAGGGAGTGTCCAGTTTGCCTCACACTTTAGTACGGGGTACCAGAGAGTGTCCAATGCCTCACACTTTGACCATACCACGCATGTTAGGGAGTGTCCAGTAGGCCACACTTTAGCACTACCAAGGGTGTCAGGGAATGTCCAAGTCGGCGTCATACACTTTAGCGCTACCATGGGTGCCAGGAAGTGTCCAGTTTTGTCACCGTCACATTTTAAAGACACTATACCCGCAATATCGTAACATCACACTTTGGTATACCAATACCAGGGAGTGTCCACACACAATCTCAACCACATACTCTTTTCTACACTGACCATCACTCACCATGCATGTACAATTGACTCCGCATGAATGATATGTGACTTAACACAGAAATATAAAGTACTAGGAATGATAACCACGGATATACGAGAATAAATCAAATCTTATATAAAGCAACCGGTGAATTCATCAAGGAATGCTTTAATATGTTTTTATCGCTACTAGAACACAAGTGGGTCTACTACGAAGCAATGCCCTAAAAAATGAGTTATAATTTTTGTGCATGAATTACATATCAAAAGAAAGGACTTTGAGTCTAGTTTCCAATGCTTCAAACGGTTCACGTTTCGAGCTTTCTAGAGAAAGTTATGGCCGTTTTACTAAAAATCGTCAGTGTTGAAAAATGCCAATCGATTGGCAAAAGTTCCAATCGATTGGTATACATGCCAATCGATTGGTATACATTCCAATCGATTAGTAAACATGTCAATCGAATTGGTAATGATGCCAATCGATTGGTAAATATGCCAATCGATTGGCATCAGCAGTTTCTCCCCTATTACGAATTTAAAGCCTATTTTTGACCCATTTTCAAATCCGAATACAAACATGACTTGTAAATATATGGTTCTCCCGGTTTTTCAGCAAGGATCATGAATACGTGATCGATTTTAACTAATTTCAATCGTAGCTCTCGGATTATACAAAAAACCGAGGAGTGACAAAACTTCAATTCTAATATGCTTTCATATACGAATGAATTAAGCTCCAATACTTTAAATGCAACCTCTAGAGACTGTAATCTTTCATTTTTATCTATCAAAAACGATTTTGGTTAAGTTTAAAAAATCACTATTTTTACACCATGAATAAAGCTTAAACGAATTTCTTATAAACACATACTAATTTAAGCAATATAAACTGTAATTAAGCATGAAATTATATTACAAGTGAGTTAGTAATACTAACTGTGATAAGTGTAGAAGAATTTGTTGAGAAAGGTGTCACAATAAGCAAACACAAGTCAAGTTTCTAGCTATAGTGGTTGAGCTTTCTCTCACTAAAAATTTTGTAAATGACTCTCAGACTCACTGTTTTCTCTCTGTATCAGTTTATAAAGAAAGGAAAGACAGATTGTGAAGTGAAGGTGTGTATATTTATAAACTTCTAGACCTTGGAGGCCAAGTTCATTGATCTTCACTCAACAATTGAATTAGTTTTTCAATGTACTAATATATACAATACTCAGCACATATGTATGAATCATATACCAAATATACATACATATATACACTATCACAACTTGAAGGGGTGGTTTAGATCAATAGGGGTTATGTAGAGGTGTTTGGGTATTCAACTTATAGCATAGGATTAACACATACAATATGCTCATTGCCAAATAAGGCATAACCAAGTTGGCTAGGAAATTTGTTCAAGTGTTTGGCAAAGTAGCTTATGACACTAAGCTAAAACAAACAAGAATTGCATTGCCAAACAAACCTAGTTAATCATTATTAGCATTAATAGGATTAAAGCAAGTGTCACTTCATGATTGGTGGAGAATCCCATATTCTGGGAGTTCAACGCGGCGCGGACAGTTATGAACATAAACCGGTATTTTCGTGGCGCGGTGGTCACCACAAAAATACAGAAAATTTAGTTTAACGCAGGAGAAAGTTTTCTGATTTCATAAATATACAGTTTGAGTTAAAAGAAGACAATTCCACCATTTTTAAATACAGATTTGAAATCCAACACAAGCGTTACTAAATTTAGATAAATTGTAGTTTGACCCCCAACAAGAATTTTAGACATGAAATAAAACAAACAATAAGATTTAGATATGAGAGTTTGTAATTTAAAATTATTCTATGAACACAAATTAAACATGGAAATTCAAATTGAATTTAAATATGTCAAATGCAAATGCAAGTAATTAAATGGAAATGCAGGTTGTTACAACTAGAGGTAAATCAACAATAGATCAACGTACAAATTGCCCAAGCAAGAATCTAGCAACTAGAATGTGCATCCATTCACAAAAGGGTTACCACCGCTCAGGAAAGGGACCAATAACAAACAGACCTACAAAGGGTCCAAGCGATTCTACCAATAGAAATATGATATCATCAGCAACGTTAAAGACGAAATCAATACGTTGAGAGGCGAAAATGCAGTATTCGGTGATTGAGAAAGAAAAAATCTGGAAGGGATTTTGAATGCAACTAGGGAATAGACCATGAACATCTCCCAAGGTGACTTCAGCTCACTGCAAGCACACCTTGACACTACTAGAGCATACATGTGGGATGTATTAAGCTTGTTGTTTTATGGATGAAAATGTTAGGATTAATGTTCTAGAATGACACCATCTTTTGTATCAGTTTGGAATGTCAACAATGAAACAATCCTTTTGAAATTTCAAAAATTCTCTTGAATGAGCTGGCACACACTTACAAAGATTATAATCATGCATAAACACATGTCTATACTCACACTTCCATTCTTTATAGGGAAAAGGTTAAGGTTTGATCAATCACAACTTTGGAGATGTCTATACTCGAGTCTCTCTAAAAGCAGCAAATAAATACAAACATACTCCTAGTCAACACAGGAAAAATCTCAGAGGCTGCTCAGAATTTTGAACTCCAAAATGACTAGCAACAGCTCAATTAGCTAACCCATATCCTATTGCCCAAGTGCTAGTTCAATGGTCAAACTCCTTTCCCAAAGATGCTACGTGGGATAGCTAGGATGATCTACATCAGCGGTTTCCAACCTTCTAGCCTTGAGGACAAGGCTTGTTTCAAGGGTAGGGGAATGTTACGATTGAAGTAAATGAGGAGGAATTCCATCCATGGAGTCTTCCAATTTGCTAGATTTGCTTCCATCCTCCAGCTAATGCTTTAAATGTCTCCGAAAAAATTTCAGCTGCTGTTTAACTCAACAGTTACTAGCATTAGCACAATAAATATTAGCTGTGTAACTATAGGAATGACTGAATTAGCCCTTAGCTTGATTATAGTTAGCTTAGAATATATAAGTGTGGTTATACCACAACAATAGGCATGCTACTTTTGTAATTTTGTTATCCCTCTTCATGTAAGAGAAGGGCTACTCCCCTCAAGTGGGTCTTATTAATCCAAATACGTCCAACTTCTATCATTTGGTATTAGAGTTGGTCGGTACTTGGCTGTGGTGCTTGCCAAATGGCTCCCGAGGCTCGAAGCATGGATTCATCTCGAATAGACAGATTGGAAAAAGTAGTAAAGAAACTCCAAAAGAGTTCTGAAAGGCATGAAGGAACCATGGATGAACTTAGGCAGCTAATGATACTAGTAGCCCAAGAACACTCAAGTTATTCGTTTCGCATATCAGAGCAAAATGTGGAACCATGAACTAACCATTTGAGCTCTCGACACACTCATGTACTCATCAAGTGAATCCCATCAGCCACTACTACTGATAAAGGCATAGTTTTTTGTACCTCGCACCCACATGCTTGTGCTACCTTCGGATATAAAAAATTGTACGTACTTCTTATAGACACCCCGATTTTGACAGACCGTCGAATTTAAGAGAGCGTCACCTCCACGTCCGATGATGATAAGGACCGAAAGATTCGAAGTATTCCAAGCTCTTCACAAAGTTCTCCAAACGCGGTAAAATTTTCACAGAATGAAATACCAGGTATTTTGGAGAATTCAGGTATAAAACATCACTTTTGGAAAAAATCTTCAAAAATAAGTTTCTTTAAAAAAAAAAAGAGGAAAGAAAAGACCTAAAAGGGGATGTTCAACAAAAACCGGCACACGGCAGTATTTTGCGGCACTCAGTGAATGCCGAACGTCATTCGGTGAGTGCCGCACGGCAGTCACAGAATGCCGGCCCGGCATTTACTGAGTGCCGCCGACAATTTCTGACTAACGTTTACTTTAACAGTCCGTATTTTGTGGTACAATACGTATATGTATGCGGATAAAAACAAAAAACTGATAAGTAAGACTGACTAAAACGTGGCAATCAATAATTTAGCGCGGCACTTATTGAGAGCCGCGCGGCACTCATGGAATGCCGCCGAGGCTTTCACGGAGTGCCGCAGAGGCACTGACTGCCACAGAGGACTTTTGACTGTCGCCCTGTGCAGCAGTCTGTCTATTTTCAGGAAGTACATATTGTACCACTAAATGAGACATTTACATCTGTTTTTTACTCCGAATTCACTGAGAATACTTGGTAATTTTGTCTATAAAAGAGGGAGGATCTTCCTTGGGAAATAATACAACAAGAAGGAGAGGAGAATATACAAAAAAAAGACAAGAAATAGCTACCACTACACTAACACATATTTGAGAGAGAAAAGGGAGAGTTTAAAAAATTAGAGAGAAGAGCTTGGAAGATCTTCAAAGGAGAAAAGCTTTGAGGATAGTTTGGAGGTGACCCTCTAATCTTAGTTGTGTTTTATTCCTTTTGAGCCTCTAATCTTCAAGTCATTTTGTTTTCTTTGATTAAGATCTAGAGTTTGTTAAGTAAACTTGGAAGTCCTTGTTTCTAATCCTTTGATCCTTCTTCTATTTTTCTTATGTTTTCCTTTTGAGATTCTTGGAGATCTTCAATATCTCTCTTGAAAGCTCTTGAGTTTGTTATTTTGAATCTCATGTAAGCTTATACTTCACATGGGAGTCAAAATTTGATCATCACTTCATTCAATAAGCAAATAGATGGATCCAAGTCCATACTTATGACTTAGGTCCTCTAGCTTGATGTTTCATGGAATCCTTTCTATATTCCTTTGAGATTCATGAGTATTAGTCATATCTTCATCTCCAATGACCATCAAGTGATAGGAGAAAGTAGTTTTGAGTCTAAGCCCATCTCCATGGTTTAGATTCACTATCTTGAGATTTCATGAAGTCTATTCATACTTCATTTGAAATCTACAAATATAAAGGTCTTTAGTCTCCAATGACCATCAAATGGTAGGAGAAAATGGTTTAGTCCAAAGTCCAACTTCATGGTTTAATAATTAGAATTAACAAATGAAAGTTGAACTTGACAATGAAATGGTGGGTTCATAAACCGGTTTCGATCAAGGATTTTTAGTTCGAAATCTAACCGTTGGAATCAAGTGAAACAAACGAGAAAGTGTCAATAACTCAAAGTTACACCACCGTAATTTTTGTTTTATGGAGATTTCATGTCCAAAGTGGTTTGGTTATGAGTTTTGTAAAGTCACTACAATCTGTCCAGAGTTTCAGCACAGTATCATTCTTTTGAAATAAGTAAATCAGAGCTTTAATAAGTGTTTGTGACCCAAAATAATTTTTTCTAAGTATATTAATGTTTTAGGAAGTCACCCTAAAAAGAACAAAGCATTTATGATCTTTTTGCTATTTTTAGAAAATCGTGCAAGAACTCTGGACAGAAGGTTGTAAAATACTGAGTGATGTCTGGTTTTTGTCCAATTCCTGGAGATCCAACCGTTGGAACTTTGATTTCTTTTTTGGGTTAAAAACTAGACACACAGAGGCATCTTGTGTCTAAAATTCATCAAGATCAAACTACGGGAACCATGCTTTTTTTATTTTTTAAAGTTATGATTTGCTCTCAGCAAATTTCAGAATTCTGCAATAGTTTTAACCAATCCTATGATTTAGATGGTACTTTCATGAGTTAAGGGTCAAACCATGTTTCAATAATGGTTAATTAAGCTTTAATTCAAAGTTTAAGTGATCTAAATGATTGGGTATTCCGTAATTCATTCTTGTTCATGAACATATTCATCCGTATGGCTCGGCACTTGTAATTAGGATTTATTTGCTTTAGATTTAATTACATATGATAAACTTAAGCTAGAAATCTAGGATTGCTATTCCCAACTTCATATCTTGTATATCATATGGACTAGCCTTTTGTTTTGTAGCGCTATTAAGGTATGATTTCTAGAACTCCTTTTTATTTTATTTTAGTTTCTTGATTTTATTAATTTTTCAACCTCATGCACGACACATTAGAATTAGGTTCTTGCCTTATGTGTATATGTGATTAGAGACTCTTTTTTTTTAGGATTTTCTTTTATTTGTATGCATTGCACGTTTAATATTGCTGCTGGATCCCGGGTAAGTTCTCTTGTTCCCTATTGCATATCATATTGTTTGCTATTTGAAATATGTGATTTTTGAATGATATTTTATCACTTGCAATTTTGCACCCTTTAGACATGCTTTTGTAATGTATATTTATACGTATGTATTAATTGAGGGTACGTTCAAATTAATAATTCGATTAAAAGGATGTTAAGTAGAGGCATATCACGAGATAGGATGAGAAGGGGTGTTTTAGTCCGATGGGCTCCTTCCCTCCTCATTCCATAATCCCCGGACCTAGTTAATCTTTCGTTTCGCAAAAGATCAGTTTTCTTTTGAAATGGTTTCTTAATTTTCCTTTTAAAAATTAAATGGCGACTCATTTGTTTTGAATTCGAATTTTAAAAGAATTTTAAAAGAAAAGCTGTGAGTAAGAAAATTGCGATATCCACAATCTGGCGACTCCACTGCGGATCGAACACAGAATCTCTGATTTCGCAGACCAGAATTCTGATTTTGTGTTCACTTGAGGATTAGACTTGAAAGCATCCTTTTAATCGAATTAATTAATCTTTGTATGCCTGTTGCATCTCACTTGCATGTCCAGCCAGTCAATTGCACGGAACTATGACCTTGGAGGCTCGGGGCAACCCGGTCGGTCAAGTCATCATGGGACTGTGTGATCACCCTTGATCTCGTACCGTGATTTGGTATATTAAGCATCCTATCGGATGTGTGTCAAGGGTCCCTTATTTGACCAAAACTCGGCCTTTGCATGGTAGCTTCTATAGAACCTTTCGATCTTAGGAAATTAATTCTTGATTAGGATTATGTGCTAGGGAGTTTTGTATGCCCGTAAGGGATTATTTGAGATGATGATGCTTGCTTGATGAAAGATGTGTAACCCTTTAATCACCTTTTAACAATTCCTTATCATGTCCCACGACATTTGGCAGCATGCTGAATCTTGATTATAAGATTACATCTCTAATATCTTGTTAGCTAAGCATCATTGACCTTGTATGTATCCAAATTCATGAAAAGTGCGGTGATAATCCGATCATGTGATCCTTCTACCCAAAGAATTTTTCCATCTTTAAAAGCAAACAGATTCTTGCCATCTTTATTCCCAAAGTTTTCAATCACTTTTTCAAAGAAAATCTTTGGAGTTCACTTTTTTGATTAAAACTCCAAATTAACTACCTTTGTTAAGGTACATTTTCACATGATCATTTTTCTAAGGAAAATCAAAAATCTTCGGGAATTGTTTTTGGAAAAAAAATTGCTCTTCAAATGAATTTTAAAGGAATCCAATCATCTTCATTGGGAAATGTTTTCACGTCCTCATTTTTTTAAATAAAATATTCAAAATCCTTGAGAATCATTTTTGAAAGATCTCATCATTTAAAGAAAAGCTTATCAAATGAATTTTGAAAATTTTTTCATCCAACCTCTGAGAAGGTAGTAAGGATCACAATGAGAGGAGGAATTAGCGCACTTGACATGGGTGTGGATCTTATGTGCTTATGTGCTTATGTGTTAGGATTAGGATTTTCTCCTTTTTTTGGCATATAGAATAGGCACACACGCACACATGCATTACATCCGTGTGATATATAAGAGGAAGTTTTTACCAAATAAAAATTTCTTTGTACGACAAAAGAAAACGGACAAAAAGTTTTTAAAGGAAAATTTTCAAAATTTGCTATAGGAGCGAAAATAGCATCTAGATCAAGTCAAGCCTGGTTTAGGGATCCCACGGCGAGTCTGGTAAGAAGAGAAGGTGCTAACATGACTGAGGAAAGAAACAACGAGGAAATGGCTCGGCTAAGAACACTGGTAGAACAACAAGTGGAGCAAATGAGGCGACAGGCCGAAAACATAAACCGCATGATGGCGATGATAGAAGAGCTGAATCGTCGACCACCACCTGTAATTCCACCTGTTATGGACCCACCTTTGGGAGGAGGGGAGGGAGATTGGTTTGATAATCAGGAGGCATAATGGACTGATGCACTACGGGCTAACAGAGACAGAGAGAAAGCTGAGAAGGAGAAGCTACTAATCGAGAAAATAGAGAAGTTGGAAAGGGTAATGCGCAAGGCTCAGGGAGTCGATACCTATCTGATGGAACTGGAGGGATTGTATGACGGAGTACGTGAGACACTGCCTATCGCGTTCAAGATGCCAATTTTTGATAAATTTGATGGGACCGGCAATCCTCGCAGCCATGTAAGAATGTGTATTGGGACTTTCCAACCAAGCGGCTTGAGCATAACCATGATGGCGGTCCTATTCCATCAGACTTTGACTGGAGCTGCTCTATCCTGGTATCTTACTCTCAAACCAAGCAAAACCAGGGTATGGGAGGAAGTGATTAAAGCATTTGTGGCAAAGTACGAGTACAATCAAGATTTGGATGTCACTGTCCGAGATTTGGAGACCACTAGGCAAGGGAACAAAGAATCATTCACCGAATACCTGAGCAGATGGAGGAGAAAGGCAGCTAAAATGGTACAAAGGTCGTCTGAGAAGGACCTATCGCGTACCAAGAAAAGATGATATTCCAGTCAATCAACACCTTTGCTGAGGTTTTCGATGTCGGGACGAGGATAGAGGATGCAATACAAGAGGGGGTAATCAAGAAAGAGGAGCAACCAAAATGGTACAGGAGGCCAAACTATGGATCCATCGGAGGACAAGCGGGAGGTCACTCTGGCCCCACCGATGTCAATGCACTAAATGGACCAGAAAGGAAATTCAACATAGCACCGAGGAGAGGAGGGGATAAAGCGCCAAGGAAGTTCTCAGATTTGGGAGTGTCACTGTCAACTACCCTCGATCGACTGTTAGCAAAGGGGCATCTCTGTCAGTTGGAACCTCGACCCCTACCAAGTCCGCTCCAGCCAAATTTTCAAGGGGACCTCTTTTGCAAATTTCATCAGCAGAAGGGTCACTCAACGGATAGGTGTATGAGATTAAGGCACAAGATTCAGGACCTCATTGATAACAAGGTAATTTTGGAACCTCCCACCAAAGCTCCGAATGTTACTAGAAATCCGCTTCCGAATCATCGAGTTGTGCCACCACCGCAGGGCCTTTATCTCTTGGGTATAGAAGAAGTAACCTTCGATCCGTCTAGGCTAATCAATAAGGCCGGGACAGCAAGAAAGCCATACCAGCTGCCTAAGGGTTCGATAATCTGTGCTTTGGAGGATCAGCCGGAGAAGAGTAAAAAAGGACAGTCAGACTGGTGGATTCAAGGGAATAACGGTAGAGACGTGAGCCAGGTAGAAGACGATCTTTAGTATGAGAGCGACAAAGAAATAGAGATGGTGGAGGCTACTTTGAAAGTTGATTCAGAAGTCGACAATCTGTGGGCAAGGGAAGAAGTCAGTCATTTAACCCACACGAGCTAGAGGAGGATCATCCGGGGAGAGATCTAGACAAAGGAAAAGGGAAGATGAATGAAGAAGAGGAAGAAGACAGGGTTCTAAAGCAGATGAAGAAGACTTAGGCTAACATCACTGTTTGGGGGTTGCTGATTGCCTCCAAACGCCACAGACAGGCGGTCCTAGACGCTCTAAACCAAGCTGATGTGTCTATCGACACCACCCCAGAGGACCTCATAGGGCTGATCGGCAAAATTCTGACTTCGGCTATTACCTTCTCGTCAAATGACTTGCCTCTGGGAGGGCCCGTTCGCAACAAACCATTATATGTCACTGTCGAATGCTTGGGGAATGTCGTGCCTGCTTGCCTGGTTGACAGTGGGTCGGCCTTCAACGTGTGTCCCTTCCGAACGGCTAAGTGAATGGGCCTGAATGAGTCAACATTTACACCATTTGAGCAAAGGGTAAGAGCCTACGACAACACCCAGAGAACGGTCATGGGGATAGTCCTTCTTCGTCTCGTTATCGGCCCTTTTGGAAAAGAAGCTGAATTCCAAGTCATCGACATCCCCGCTTCCTTCAACCTGCTGCTAGGTAGGCCTTGGTTGGACAGTTTGGGTGCTATACCGTCAATGATCCATCAAAAGGTTAAGTATGTTTGGGAGAATAAAGTCTGTGATATCCTCGAGGATAGCTGGGTTCGTCCGCCTAAAGCATCATCAAGCGCACCGGTTCTAGAATTACAGCTGCAAGAAGAAGAAGCAAATGTGGGAGGGTTCGAGCTCATCAGCATGCTGGAAGAGGAAAAGCCAAGAGAGTTTCTACCGCTCCATTTTGATCAGTATGCCAGTCCAGTGGTCGCAGGGATCATGAAGAGAATGGGTTTCTTTCCAGGATTAGGGTTGGGGAAGAACCTTCAAGGCCTGCCTGAGTTTCCAAGAATCCCTACTCAGACTCACACTCACGGCCTGGGGTACCAGCCGACAAAGAAAGAACTGAGGGCAAAGAAGAAGGCCGTCGATGCGCCACTAGACCCTTACGTAAAGGCGCTCAATGGATATTTTATGAAGGAAGGAGAAGATTTCCCCTTCTGTGGCTTCCCAGAGCCATGGATGGACCAGAAAGACAAATGTCTAAAGCCAGGATTCGAGATCTTTTTCTCCCATGAATTTTCCAAGTACAAAGACCTGTTTTTGCAAATGCCTGAAAAGTCTGTTACCGTCAACGATTGGATTAGTGTACTGGACGGACCGGTCATGCAGAACCTGTTTAGCGAAGGAGGGGTAAAAGTCTGGAAGTCAAGGATGAGGAGGGGAACGTCGAGGATGTGCTGGAAGAAGAACTAGAAAAAGATGAGGAAGATCAAAGGAAGACCGACAAAGGGAGGGCTGAGAAAGAAGAAGTGGAAGAGATTACCAAGGTAGGAGATCTGGAAGAATACTTCGTCACTGATCTAGGAGGAAAGAACAAGAGAGAGTGGGTCTTTGAGTCTAGTGACAAGTATCCCCCTCACCCAGAGTCTGTAATGGCCCAAATGAGGCGTCTTACTATTTCTATGTCTGTTGTAATCACTCCTAACAAAATCAATGAAAGTATGACTGATTCCGCCTACTTGAATGTGCTTAATGAATGTGGTGAATGTGAAATACCTAATGAATTACAAAAATTAGTTGAAAAAGAAAATGAATATGCATGCAAAATCATAGAGAACACCCTAACAATTAATCTGGGAAATGAAGACAACCCTCAAAATGTTTTTATTGGCTCAACACTTAGCAATGAAGAAAGCAAAGAACTAATCAATCTATTGAATGAATTTAAAGATGTTTTTGCATGGTCTTATAATGATATGCCAGGTATTGATCAAAAAATAGTCCAGCACCACATCCCTCTCTTTCCTAATTCAAAACCCATAAAACAAAAATTGAGGCAAATGAGGCCAGAATGGGCACTTAAAGTAAAAGAGGAGGTTGAAAAGCAATTAAAGGTTGGATTCTTGATGGTCATCGAGTATCCTGAGTGGATTGCCAACATTGTGCCTGTCCCAAAGAAGGATGGTCACGTTAGGGTTTGTGTTAATTTTCGAGATTTAAACAGAGTAAGCCCTAAAGACGATTTCCCATTACCCCACATCGACGTGTTGGTTGATAACACTGCGGGACATGAGCTTCTATCTTTCATGGATGGATTCTCTGGGTATAATCAAATCCTCATGGCACCCGAGGATAGGGAGAAAACCACGTTCATCACTCTGTGGGGGACATATTGATATAGGGTCATGCCGTTCGGACTTAAGAATACAAGTGCGACCTATCAAAGGGCTGCCACCACTTTATGATCCACAAAGAGGTGGAGGTGTATGTGGATGATATGATTGTGAAATCCAAAGAGAGGGGAGGACACCTAGAGGCTTTGAGAAAGTTCTTTGAGAGATTGAGGAAGTTCAAAATGAGGCTAAACCCGAAGAAATGCACGTTCGGAGTCACAACTGGGAAATTATTGGAATTTCTCATTACTTAGAGGGGAATAGAGGTGGACCCCACCAAAATAAAAGCCATAACCGAAATGAACCCACCAAAAAATGAGAAAGAGTTGAGGGGGTTCCTGGGTAGAATACAATTCATAAGCCGTTTTATCTCAAAGCTCACCATGACCTGCGACCCGCTATTCAAGTTACTCAGAAAAGGAGAGAGATTTGAATGGGATACCTTGTGTCAGGAAGCCTTTGATAAGATCAACACCTACCTCCAAAACCCACCTGTCCTGTCACCACCTTCACCCAGGAAACCTCTACTGCTGTACCTTTCTGTGATCGAAGACTCAATGGGATGCATGTTGGCCCAAGAAGGAGAAGGACACGTAGAAAAGTCCATTTATTATTTGAGTAAAAGGATATGACCGGATACAAGTTGAAGTACTCACCATTAGAAAAGGCATGTTGGGCCTTAGTCTGGTGCACCCGTCGCCTTAGGCATTATATGTTATCCTTCCCCGTGATCTTAATCTCCCGAATGGATCCGCTCAAATACCTATTTAAAAAACCCGCCTTGACCAGTAGGATTTCCCGATGGACCATGACGCTAGCCGAGTTTGATATCAGATATGTTACCTCCAAATCTGTCAAGGGGAGAGCCATCACCGAGTACCTAGCTGACTTCGCCGTGGAAACTGGGGAGAAAGGAGAATTCAAGTTCCCTGATGAAGAAGTGATGGAGGTAAGAGAGGATTTGTGGAAGATTTATTTCGATAGGGCCGCCAATCAATTAGGATACGGAGTCGGGGTCATCCTTGTAGCACCTGAAGGAACCCCTACCCCACTGGCCGTCAAGCTTAAGTACAACTCAAGCAATAATACGGCAGAGTACGAAGCATGCATAGTGGGAATGGAGGTGGCGCTGGCCTTAAAAGTTGAAAAAGTTGATGTGTTCGGAGATTCCAATTTGATCATATCCCAAGTGCGGGGAGATTGGAGGGTGAAACACGAAAAGATGAGGCCATACCATGACTATTTGGAGAGTTTGAAAGAACAATTCAGGAAGATATCATTCTACTACCTCCCTCGAGAGGAAAGCCAATTGGCCAATTCCCTGGCAACCCTGGCATCAATGACACAGATTCCTTCAGGGGTCACGATGATCCCATTATCCATACAAATCAGAAATAAGCCCTCATTTGAGGCAGTTGCGGCCATAGAAGACGAAGGGGAAGTACCATGGTATGTGGATGTATGGAAGTTCATTAAAGAAGGAGAATACCCCGTAGGAGCCTTAGAAAAGGACAAAAAGGCGATTCAACGATTCGACCCCTCAATTTGTGATTTATGCAAATAAGCTATGGAATAAATCCTACACCGGGTACAATCTGGAATGCCTATATGGGAAGGAAGCTAAGAGAATGATGGAGGAAATACATGAGGGAGTGTGTGGGCCCCATATGAATGGGCACATACTGGCAAAGAAGATCATCCGACAGGGATACTATTGGACGACCTTGGACAAAGACTATTACGAATATGTTAGAAGATGTCACAAGTGTCAGATTCATGCAAATCTGATGCATACCCCGCCGTCACAGCTCTATAGCATGACCACCCCTTGGCCATTTTCCATATGGGGAATTGATATCATTGGTGAGATAGTTCTGAAGGCTTCCAATGGGCACCGATACATAATCGTGGCAACCGATTATTTTACAAAGTGGGTAGAGGCAGCCTCGTATGCAACTTTGAAAGCCAAAGACGTGGTGAGTTTCATCGAGAAAAACATAATCTGCAGGTATGGGGTCCCGAATGAGTTTATCTCCGATCATGGCAGTCATTTTCAGGGAGAGGTTATCCCGCTCCTAGAAAAGTATAAGATCACTCGCCATCAATCATCCCCATATAGGCCTCAAACGAATGGAGCAGTGGAAGCAGCAAATAAGAATGTTAAAGCAAACTTGGGAATAACAACGGATACATACAAGGATTGGCATGAGAAGCTGCCATTAGCACTGTGGGGGTACCGGACCTCCGTAAGGACTTCTACAGGAGCTACACCCTATTCACTGGTTTACGGCATGGAGGTCGTTCTCCCAGTCGAAGTAGAAATACCCTCTCCTAGGGTTTTGGCAGAGTGTGAGATCACCGAATTGGAGTGGACATGAGGAAGGTATGAAGAGTTGATGTTGCTCAATGAGAAGAGATTGGCTGCAATAAACCATACTCGGGGGTACCAGAAGAGAATAGCTCATGCTTTCAACAAAAAGGTTCGCCCAAGGAAGCTTGCTGAGGGTGACCTAGTCCTCAAATGATTGAAAGTGCCCGTTTATGACCCCAGAGGAAAATTCAAACCCAACTGGGTCGGGCCATACATCATAAAGACTCTCCTCTCTAGAGGGGCGGCCTATCTCATGGACCTGGACGGAGTTGAATTTAAGCAACCGATTAACCTCGATCGCCTCAAGAAATACTTTGCTTGAAACCTTTTCTTTCAAAGCCTCCTACCTCGATGAATTACGCTTGACCTGATTCTCGTTAGGGGATACGTAGGCAACCTATTCGGTTCGGTCAGTAAATAATTGCCTGATTGGCACTTTCCTTTGCAGTCTTAAGCCGAACTACTTAGAGCCTGACACCCACTTGGGGATATGTAGGCGGGCTCTCCAAAGCCTTCGGTCCACCAAAAAATGTGTGCTAAACTAGGGGTAAACTGGCATTTACTCAGAATCACTTCGAAGCCCTAAAACCATGGGCAAACTTCGTTTGCCAGCCGAAGAACCCAGATACAAGACCCTCCTTTGGATCACCTAGCTATCAAAATAAGTACTATAAAGAAACAAATGAGAATTCAAGGTATAGAAGGAGTAAAGCTTTCAGCAAAAAGCAAAGTAAAGAGTCGAGTAAAAACATTGAAAGGAGAATTCTTCATAAAGGATTAATCAAGGAAGTGAGCACTTCGATTAAACATGATAGAACTTTCCTAAAGATAACAACACTTCTTGAAAATTAAGGAAAATCACATTCAAAAGCGTAAAAAGAGTAGGCAGGGTCTGTCAGAAAGTTTTGTAAAATGGCAAGTTTTTCCCTGTTTTCGTCTACCTTATTATACATGTGTCTGTCAAGCTCGTCTCGCAACCTAGGCCTGGATCTCTAGAAGGTATTTGGCGGTAGGCACAATCAGAGCAGGAATCCTCGGGCACGGAGCAGCCATCTTGCTGTGCAAAGCCTCAATGAAAGCCTTCACAAGAGAAGGGCGCAAAATGGACCCCGTGATAAAATCAGCACTCACAGATTCAGTAGTATCCTGTAAAAGTCCAAACTGGTGGACCACCCGATCGGGAATGTAGAAAGTAGTAACACGCAAACCCGGCAGCCAGATGCTGGGTCGCCCAGGAAGACGTACAACAATAGAGCTATGAATCCACTGAGGACAGACCCAGCAGATATCACTAGAAGAGAGGCTCTGCAGCCAACCGAACCATGCATCGGCAGAGTGAAACAAGCTGTGAATCTCCATACGATCGTAAGGAAGTGACCCGCAAAGATGGGAAGGGTGTATAAAGAGGTCCAAACGCTCCATGAGCCAAATCTGTAGAACAAAAGGTGTCTTGGCAGATAATATGGCCCCGGTAGCATGAGCATGATCCAGTCCTATCAGAGTCTCGCCGAGAACCAGCATGACTGCACTCTTTATCTCTCTCAAACCACAGGCAATGGGTATGAGAATTTCGGAGGACGACTGAAGGAGAAAGTAAGAAAGCATAGCAATCGATAGCGTGCTATGCCGTATAACTTGATACCCACTGTCGTAAGGATCCCCAATGAGAGCATAAACTGAGGAGAGGCACTCAAAGTCGACCTGTCTGTCATGAATGAAGGAGCCCGCGGCACCGCGGGATATATGGAGAAGAGCCACCATGTCCTGAACATACCCGGCTTGTACCGGAGGAACAATCAGATCCACAGAAGGGTCAGTGTGAAGGATAGCTCTGAACTCTTCAAACAAAGGACAAATCTCTTGATGACTAAAACGGAAGACGTGGAGCGAAGGATCCCAACATTGGGCAGCGGCTTGAAGCAAACTTTTGTTTAGAATCATTCGTCGGAAGGAGAAGAGGTCGTTTAGCTTGAAACACTCGAAGTTGAGCATATCGATACCGGAGAGGGTATCCATCCACGGGAAGAGGATTTGAGAACTAATGGGGGCCATTGGAGAGAGGAGAGAATGAAAGAAGATAGTCTTTTGCGGAGTTTTGAAGAAAAGAGGGCATAAATAGAGGTAGATCTGCCTGGAGTTAGAGCGGCATTCAGTAAAGTATAACGGCACTCGACGAAGTGCCGCGCGGCAGTCCGTGAGTGCCGTTGCGGCATTTGCTGACTTCCGCTACGGCACTCACCGAGTGCCGCGGAGACCTTACCGAGTGCCGCTTTGAGTTTTTCGTTGGCCAGGGTCTGTTTGTAACACCTTCAGCCCACCTGCAAGCAGAAAACTAAATAAAGAAAAATAAAACGTGCGCTTCATGCAGCACGTGCAACAAAGACTAAGTCATAATCGCATACATTCATTCATTTCATTCCCTTTTATTTCACAATAAGGAAAAGAGGTCAAAGCATTCAAAATTTAAATAAAGATGGGACCAAGCTATGGTCCCACATACGGCAGGCAAGAGAAAATTCAGCATAATAAAAGGACCAAGCTATGGTCACGCATACGGTGAATGAGCATAATGAAAAGCAGAAAATATAAAAGACATCCAAGTGCCTATCCTACCGGCTATCCTAAAGCCGCCATCAAAATAAAGTGTATGTGTATATACAAACATCTAAATAAAGTACATATCATCTCAGAACACTCAAAAATAATAATAAGAAAAAGCGGGATCAGCCTCGACCCCGGCCTCAAGCCTGACGGGTCACACGCCTGCGGGGCTCCTCCTCTGACTCTGTCCCGCTGCCTCCGCCGCTACCGCTGCCCTGCCTCTACCTCCGCTGCTGCCTCGACCACTACCACCGCCTTGCCCCACGCCTCATCCAGCACCGCCATCTCTAAGAGTGTCGCTAAGGGGAATGCCGAACTGTTGGAGCTACTGCTGAAGCTGCCCCACCTGCTGGGACAGGACTCTAATCTCCTCCGCCTGAAATAAGAGAGGATGAATCCAAAAAGTGTTGAGAGGACAAATGAAATACTGAGAATAAAAGGATTAAAATCATACATGGGCCCTCAACTGAGCCGCGGCAGTCGCCCGAGCTCCCTCAGCCTAAAAACAAGAACCAAGAATAAAGATTAGTAAAAGGAGAGCCAATCAAAGTCAAAGTTAAAGGCGTGGATAAGCTTCTTACCATCCACTCTTGCCCGAGAACCCACTGCCGCATGCTGTGGGCATACGTCAAGCCCTCCTCCGCATAAGCACGCGGGACGACATCATAATGGAGAGGAATAGTAGGGGCACCCTGTGAGAGTCGGGGGATCGTCGTCGAGAAGGGCTCACCGAACGAGACAGTCGACATGGTCCAATCCCACTCAGGTAAGGCAGGAGGACGAGCCGCAGCGGGAATAGGCTACAAACAAAAAATAATAAAACGTAAATAAAGGATGAAAGAAAACTCGTAAAAGAATGAAGGAATCATTTACTCACCCGAGTCACTTCCACCAGAGGGAAGTTCGGCATCAGCTTAGCGGCACAGAACGTTGGGTATCCGGTAGGGGGGTCCACAAAGTCATGGATACCCAAGCCCATCTAAACAGCCGTGAGCTCGCTAACCTGGAGTGTGTCTGTGGCTCTCATAGAGTCAGGAGGAGGGTATGGCAAAAAGAATCCGGGGGCTGCCAGTGACTGCCTAGTCACCCTCTCTCCCAAGTACCACGCCTGGCCCTCTGGCCCATCAAGAAGTCGTCTCGTCGGGTAAGATCCAGCCGACTCTAAGATCTCCGCGCGAGCATCAGGAAGCACCCTAAGCCATGGCTGCCAGTGAACGTGCTTCTCCCTCAGGTTCGTCAGGAAGTTCCTGAACGAAACAAAATCATGGGCCCCAGTCTCAGGGGACATCATGCGGAGATACTCGTGGTACCAAATCTGTAATATACAAAAAAAAGGGGGGTTAGTCTCGTAATTTAAATAAGTTTCTAAAAATGTAATAAGTAGTGGAATATAGAAAAGGGTATACCTCCCACGCTCTCCAATAGCCACTTGTGAAGGCCGACCTGTCCCGGGAAATGTCGCCCATATGCCTGTACAAGATGGCTAACTCTGCGCCAGCCCAGTCGTACTCATCAACCCGGTCCAGGTGCTCCAAGGACGCTACCAGAGAAACAAGGACCCGATCACCCTTGGTACTCAACAGAGAGCACCCCAGCATGTACATAAGAAAGCCTCGAGTCATCTGCTCGTCGGTAAAACCCTGCTGACCCCTAAATGTATCCATGAACCATCGGGCTGTGACCAAAGACTCCTTCGGGACCACTCCCAACAATGGCTCCACCTGGTCCCACTCCGTATCCACTAGATACCGCAAACGCTCTCCACCAAAGGCAATCCCCGTAATCATGCTAAAATCTAGGGGGGTCATCGTCATCTCCCCAAAGTCGAAATGGAACATGTTGGTGGTATCCCACCAACGCTCCGCTAGGGCATGAATCTGTCGGAGATCGTTCGAGCTCTTCGTCAAGAGCTTGACGAAGTCCCCGAAGCCAGTAGCAGTAACTACACTCTTCACCGTCGGGTTTAGCTCCCCGAACCACTCGAAACAGTGGGGCAAACTCCCGTGCCCTTTCAGCACATCGGGCGAAAGCTGCAAAAGTCAAAACAAATAATAATAATTAGAAAATTTTTCAGCAAAAGGAATAAAATGGAGAGAAGGGAACAGAACAAGTATGAATAAAGGACAAACAACCCAAAATAAAAAAAATATATTTAAAAAATAATGGCGTTTATACTCGTAAGAAGATGAATGAACTATTTGTTTCATGAACATGTATTACCCTCATGAGGATAAAAGAAGAAATGAAATAAACGAATAAAAGAAGGGCGACTACAACACTCGTAAGCATAAAAGTTGCATTGGTGAAAGGTGTACAAAGTTATGATTGAAATACATTACATTCATGAGTACTAATGGAAAATAAAAAGATAATAATAATAATAAATAAAACAAATGAACGACGAACTAAGCATGGGAATAAACGTGGTTCAGAAGGGCGACAGTCGTATTGCACGAAAAGTATGGGAAGTTTTGTCAGGCACCGTATTCATAAGAGGTAATGTAATGTCAATATGTTCATAATAGGATAATCTAAAAAGAGAAGTAACGAGTGAAAGCGCGTATACCTCTCGCTGAAGCGCTCGTGCCGACAATTGCTGGCCCGGGTCCCAGAGTAGGAGTGTGGCGTTTGGATGATGAGTGGCCGTGTACTTGGCCTTCTTCTTTCTCCCCAAACTGTTTGCCATAGTCTGTCAAAGAGAAAGAGAGATCCGCGTGTTAAATTCATGAAAAATCTGGAAAAAACAACGAAACGAAAGCGATTAACTGAGTTTTGATCGAGTAGAACTAACCTGAAAGCCCCGGCAGATCAATCCAAGCAAGAAAAGAGAAAAGGAAAATTTTCTCCAGAGAGATTTCGGGTTAAAGGGATTGGAGAGAATGAAACGAAATGTAATGAAACCGACGGTTTAAGCCACTGTAGCTCAAACGCGGCACTCGATATTCGTGCCCAGCACTCAGTGGACTGCCGCGTGGCACTTACTGACTGCCGCAATGGCACTCCGTGAGTGCCGCACGGCAGTCACGGACTGCCGCAAAAAACCGCGTGTGTCGCGGTTAAGTCGGTTCAAAGATTCTTTATTTCCCCCCAAGAATTTAAATCAGGTCCTGAAAATTGAACTTGAGTCCCCCAAAATTTGCCCTCACTGCACTTTTGGCCCCCAGGGTCATTTTTAGGCTTAAATTGGCTACAAATTTCAAATTTTTAGAATAATTTGAGCCCACGGTCTCCAAATTTTGAAAATTAAGATAGATGCGAGCCTGTGGGCCCTAAATTTCAGAAGTTGAAACAAATTTGTGCCTGTGGGCCCCGATTTTTGAAAATTAGGGTAAAATTGGACTTGTGGACTTTAGATTTTGAAAATAGAGATAAAGTTAAGCTCGCAGGCTCTAAATTTCGAAAGAACTGGAATAGATTTGAGCCTGTGGGCTCCGAAGTTTTGATTATCCCGTTCTGAGAATATAACAAATTTATATCCTCAATCCTCGTAACAAATTTACGTCGATCCTTTATTTTGAGAGTGTAACGGATTTACATTCTCGTTTCTCGCAACAGATTTGCGTTAACCCTCATTTTGGGAATATAACAAATTTATATTCTCGATCCACGTAACAGATTTGCGTCGATCCTTTGTTTTGAGAGTGTAACGGGTTTACATTCTCGGTTCTCGTAACAGATTTACGTTAACCCTCATTTTGGAAATATAACAGATTTATATTCTCAATACACGTAATAGATTTGCGTCCATCATTTGTTTTGAGAGTGTAACAAATTTACATTCTCGGTTCTCGTAACAGATTTGTGTTAACCCTCGTTTTGGGAATATAATAGATTTATATTCTCGATCCACGTAACAGATTTGCGTCGATCCTTTGTTTTGAGAATGTAACAGATTTACATTCTCAGTTCTCACAACAGATTTGCATTAACCCTCATTTTGAGAATATAACAAATTTATATTCTCGATCCTCGTAACAAATTTACGTCGATCCTTTATTTTGAGAGTGTAACAGATTTACATTCTCGGTTCTCACAACAGATTTGCGTTAACCCTCCTTTTGGGAATATAACATATTTATGTTCTCGATCCACATAACAGATTTGCGTCGATCCTTTGTTTTGAGAATGTAACGGATTAACATTCTCGGTTCTCGTAATAGATTTGTGTAAACCCTCATTTTGGGATATAACAGATTTATATTCTCGATCCACATAACAGATTTGCGTCAATCCTTTGTCTTGAGAGTGTAACCGATTTACATTTTTGGTTCTCGCAACAGATTTGCGTTAACCCCCGTTTAGGAATATAACAGATTTATATTCTCGATCCACGCAACAGATTTGCGTCGATCCTTGCTTTGAGAGTGTAACGGATTTACATTCTCGATTCTCGCAACAGATTTGTGTTAACCCTCGTTCGAGAATATAACAGATTTATATTCTCAATCCACGTAACAGATTTGCGTCGATCCTTGCTTTGAGAGTGTAACAGATTTACATTCTCGGTTCTTGCAACAGACTTACGTCGGCCCTCGAAATCAAATCAAAGGCATCTTAATGACCCCCGTAACAGATTTTCACATCAGTCAAGAATTAGATGATCTTCCCTGACTAACACGTCACGTAATGTGCGTCGTACGTAGGGAAGACATGATAAGCATGGCGCCTGTAAGACCAGGTCAATTCAAAAAATACCATTGTATAGCACTTGCATCACGACAGGATAGGTGCATTCATCCGTATGGTTACTTGTGCTTGTGTGTGTTTGGCCCTTGCCCGAACTATGTCTTGGTCTGATTCCTGAATGGATACGTAGGCAGCTCACCATTGAGCACGACCAGTTTGAACCATTGTCGCGCGCATGTTCTCTTTTTGCAACGCATTTTGTTTTTACCTAAATTCGATCGTTTGGTCAAAAGCTTGTCTTCACATAGGCTTCGACATTCGCTTGTGAAATATGTTGCTCCACAAGCTCTGTCGAAGAGGGGCAAACTATAGACACCCCGATTTTGACCGATCGTCGAATTTAGGAGAGCGTCACCTCCACGTCCAATGATGATAAGGACCGAAAGATTTGAAGTATTCCAAGCTCTTCAGAAAGTTCTCCAAACGCGGTAAAATTTTCACAGAATGAAATACCAATTATTTTGGAGAATTCAGGTATAAAACATCACTTTTGGAAAAAATCTTCGAAACTAAGTTTCTTTAAGAAAAAGGAGGAAAGAAAAGACCTAAAAGGGGAAGTTCAACAAAAACCGGCACACGGCAGAATTTTGCCGCACTCAGTGAGTGCCGAAAGGCATTCGGTGAGTGCCACACGGCAGTCACAGAATGCTGGCCCGGCATTTACTAAGTGCCGCCGACAATTTCTGACTGCCGTTTACTTTAACAGTCCGTATTTTGTGGTACAATACGTATATGTATGCGGTTAAAAACAAAAAACTGATAAAGTAAGACTGACAAAAATGCGGCAATCAATAATTTGGCGCGGCACTTACTGAGAGCCACGCGGCAGTCATGGAATGTTGTCGCGGCTTTCACGGAGTGCCGCAGTTGCATCCACTGACTGCCGCAGAGGACTTTTGACTGCCGCCCTGTGCAGCAGTCAGTCTATTTTCAGGAAGTACGTATTGTACCACCAAATGAGACATTTACACCTGTCTTTTACTCTGAATTCACTGAGAATACTTCGTAATTTTGTCTATGAAAGAGGGAGGATCTTCCTTGGGACATAATACAACAAGAAGGAGAGGAGAATATACAAAAAAAAAAAGACAAGAAATAGCTACCACTACACTAACACATATTTGAGAGAGAAAAGGGAGAGTTCAAAAAATTAGAGAGAAGAGCTTAGAAGATCTTCAAAGGAGAAAAGCTTTGAGGATAGTTTGGAGGTGACCCTCTAATCTTAGTTGTGTTTTCTTCCTTTTGAGCCTCTAATCTTCAAGTCATTTGGTTTTCTTTGATTAAGATCTAGAGTTTGTTAAGTAAACTTAGAAGTCCTTGTTTCTAATCCTTTGATCCTTCTTCTATTTTTCTTATGTTTTCCTTTCGAGATTCTTGGTGATCTTCAAAATCTCTCTTGAAAGCTCTTGAGTTTGATGTTTTGAATCTCATGTAAGCTTATACTTCACATGGGAGTCAAAATTTGATCGTCACTTCATTTTATAATCAAATAGATGGATCCAAGTCCATACTTATGACTTGGGTCCTCTAGCTTGATGTTTCATGGAATCCTTTCGATATTCCTTTGAGATTCATGAGTATTAGTCATATCTTCATCTCCAATGACCATCAAGTGATAGGAGAAAGTAATTTTGAGTCTAAGCCCATCTCCATGGTTTAGATTCACTATCTTGAGATTTCATGAAGTCTATTCATACTTCATTTGAAATATAAAAATATAAAGGTCTTTAGTCTCCAATTGCCATCAAATGGTAGGAGAAAATGGTTTAGTCCAAAGTCCAACTTCATGGTTTAATAATTGGAGTTAACAAATGAAAGTTGAACTTGACAATGAAATGGTGGGTTCATAAACCGGTTTCGATCAAGGATTTTTAGTTCGAAATCTAACCGTTGGAATCAAGTGAAACCAACGGGAAAGTGTCAATAACTCAAAGTTCTACCACTGTAATTTTTGTTTTAAGGAGATTTCATGTCCAATGTGGTTTGGTTATGAGTTTTGTAAAGTCACTACAATCTGTCCAGAGTTTCAGCACAGTAACATTCTTTTAAAATAAGTAAATCAGAGCTTTAATAAAGTGTTAGTGACCCAAAATATTTTTTTCTAAGCATATTAATGTGTTAGAAAGTAACCCTAAAAAGAACAAAGCATTTCGGATCTTTTTGCTATTTTTAGAAAATCGTACAAGAACTCTGGACAGAAGGTTGTAAAATACTGAGTGATGTCTGGTTTTTGTCCAATTCCTGGAGATCCAACCGTTGGAACTTTGATTTCTTTTTTGGGTTAAAAACTAGACACACAGAGGCATCTTGTGTCTAAAATTCAACAAGATCAAACCACGGGAACCATGCTTTTTTATTTTTTAAAGTTATGATCTGCTCTCAGTAATTTTCAGAATTCTGCAATAGTTTTAACCAATCCTATGAATAATGGCTTAGATGGTACTTTCATAAGTTAAGGGTCAAACCATGTTTCAATAATGGTTAATTAAGCTTGAATTCAAAGTTTAAGTGATCTAAATGATTGGGTATTCCGTAATTCATTCTTGTTCATGAACATATTCATCCGTATGGCTCGGCACTTGTAATTATGATTTATTTGCTTTAGATTTAATTACATTTGATAGACTTAAGCTAGAAATCTAGGATTGCTATTCCTAACTTCATATCTTGTATATCATATGGACTAACCTTTTGTTTTGTAGCGCTATAAAGGTATGATTTCTAGGACTGCTTTTTATTTTATTTTAATTTTTTGATTTTATTGATTTTTCAACCTCATGCGCGACACATTAGAATTAGGTTCTTGCCTTATGTGTATATGTGATTAGAGACTCTTTTTTTTTAGGATTTTCTTTTGTTTGTATGCATTGCACGTTTAATATTGCTGCTGGATCCCGGGTAAGTTCTCTTGTTCCCTATTGCATATCATATTGTTTGCTATTTGAAATATGTGATTTTTGAATGATATTTTATCACTTGCAATTTTACACCCTTTAGACATGCTTTTGTAATGTATATTTATACGAATGTATTAATTGAGGGCACGTTTAAATTAATAATTCGATTAAAAGGATGTTAAGTAGAGGCCTATCACGAGATAGGATGAGAAGGGGTGTTTTAGTCCGATGGGCTCCTTCCCTCCTCATTCCATAATCCTCGAACCTAGTTAATCTTTGGTTTCGCAAAAGATCAGTTTCCTTTTGAAATGGTTTCTTAATTTTCCTTTCAAAAATTAAGTGGCGACTCATTTGTTTTGAATTCAAATTTTAAAAGAATTTTAAAAGAAAAGCTGTGGGTAAGAAAATTGCGATATCCACACTTCCCGAGTCGATAAGAATGATCACTACCATCTTTTTAATACGTCCTTTTACCTTCATAGTCCAGTAGGAGGAAAATCCGGAGATAGCATGTATTGAGATGACGGGTTCATCATCAGGTGCTGTGGGTTTAGATTCTTCAACCTGTTGTGATTCTTCGTGTATATCCACTTCCTCCTCGGCTTCCAGCACAAATAGTTGCCGTTTTTTACAAACATGCCCAGGTATATACCGTTCATCACAACAATGGTAAAGATTCTTCTTCCTATATTTCTCCATCTCTGCATCGTTAATCCGTTTGATGGGTGATAGCCCCTTCTTCTCTCTAGATGTTGTGGAATTCGGCAAGCTTGAAGCGGTTTTGGATGTGGGTCTTCCTCAGGTTTTACCAATACCTTCCACATGATCCCTTTGCAAGCATGCCAAACTGACCGTTTGAATCATTGTTGTAGCCAAAGCATTTGAACAAAAGGACAGATTTCTTCCTTTAGTCCACTAATGAAACAACTGACAAAAAATTCTTTTGACAATCCTTTGGTACTAGTTTCCAACTCCTTAGACTGCTCGTGATACACCTTGACTCAGTTGATTTGTTTGAGTTTGGTTAAAGCACCAACATCATCTTCGTAAATATTAGGGCTGAAACGAAGACAAACATCGTGTGAAACTCTAACTAAGTAGGCACTCCCTGTGTACTCAAATACCCTTGGAACCAATCCAAAGCTCTATCCTCTAGATATATTGATGCAATGTGAACCTTGAGAGTTTCTTTTGCGTTGTTGAACTCAAAAAATCTCTCACACTAGTATATCCAGCCCTTTAGTATATATTGTAGCGGGTTTGAACCGCCGTTGACCCCATCACAGAAGAAGGTGGTAAGGCCCCGCAGAAACTGCTGGAGGTGTAGAAGCAACAGTAGTTTTTTGGACTACTGTTGTCATTAGCTGCCTAAGTTCATCCATGATTCCTTCATTCCTTTCAGAACTCTTTTGGAGTTTCTTCACTACTTCTTCCAATCTGTCTATGCAAGATGAATCCATTCTTTGAGTCTCGGGGGCCATTTGGCAAGCATCATAGCCAAGTATCGACCAGCTCTGATACCAAATGATAGAAGTTGAATGTATTTGGATTAATAAGACCTACTTGAGGGGGGCTGTCCTTCTCTCACATGAAGAGGGATAACAGAATTACAAAAGTAGCATACCTATTGCTGTGGTATAACCACACTTATATATTCTAAGCTAACTACAATCAAGCCAAGGGCTAATTCAATTATTCCTATAGTTATGCTCAAATGGTTAGTTTATGGTTACACATTTCGCTCTAATGGTTCTAGTCTAGTTTGCTTGCGTAAACCCTCATTTTGGGAATATAACAGATTTATATTCTCGATCCACGTAACAGATTTGCGTCGATCCTTTGTCTTGAGAGTGTAACGGATTTACATTTTTGGTTCTCGCAACAGATTTGCGTTAACCCTCATTTAGGAATATAACAGATTTGTATTCTCGATCCACGCAACAGATTTGCGTCGGTCCTTGCTTTGAGAGTGTAACGGATTTACATTCTCGGTTCTCGCAACAGATTTGCATTAACCCTCATTCGGGAATATAACATATTTATATTCTCGATCCACGTAACAGATTTGCGTCGATCCTTGCTTTGAGAGTGTAACAAATTTATATTCTCGGTTTTCGCAACAGATTTGCGTCGGCCCTCGAAATAAAATCAAAGGCATCTTCATGACCCCCGTAACAGATTTTCACATCAGTCAAGAATTAGATGATCTTCCCTGACTAACACGTCACATAATGTGCATCGTACGTAGGGAAGACATGATAAGCATGGCGCCTGTATGACCAGATCAATTCAGAAAATACCATTGTATAGCACTTGCATCACGACAGGATAGGTGCATTCATCTATATGGTTACTTGTGCTTGTGTGTGTTTGGCCCTTGCTCAAACTACGTCTTGGTCTGATTCCTGAATGGATACGTAGGCAGCTCACCATTGAGCACGACCAGTTTGAACCATTACCGCGTGCATGTTCTCTTTTTGCAACACATTTTGTTTTTACCTAAATCCGACTGTTTGGTCAAAGGCTTGTCTTCACACAAGCTTCGACATTCGCTTGTGAAATACGTTGCTCCACAAGCTCTGTCGAAGAGGGACAAACTGTAGACCCCCCGATTTTGACCGACCGTCGAATTTAGGATAGCGTCACCTCTACGTCCGATGATGATAAGGACCGAAAGATTCGAAGTATTCCAAGCTCTTCAGAAAGTTCTCCAAATGCGGTAAAATTTTCACAGAATGAAATACCAGGTATTTTGGAGAATTCAGGTATAAAACATTACTTTTGGAAAAAATCTTCGAAACGAAGTTTCTTTAAGAAAAAGGAGGAAAGAAAAGACCTAAAAGGGGAAGTTCAACAAATAACGGCACACGGCAGTATTTTGCGGCACTCAGTAAGTGCCAAAAGGCATTCGGTGAGTGCCGCACGGCAGTCACAGAATGCCGGCCCGGCATTTACTGAGTGCCGCCGACAATTTCTGACTGCCGTTTGCTTTAACAGTCCGTATATGTATATGTATGCGGATAAAAACAAAAAACTGATAAAGTAAGACTGACAAAAATGCGGCAATCAATAATTTGGCGCGGCACTTACTGAGAGCCGCGCGACAGTCATGGAATGCTGTCGCGGCTTTCACGGTGTGCCGCAGCGGCATCCACTAACTGCCGCAGAGGACTTTTGACTACCGCCCTGTGCAGCAGTCAGTCTATTTTCAGGAAGTACGTATTGTACCACCAAATGAGACATTTACACCTGTCTTTTACTCCGAATTCACTGAAAATACTTGGTAATTTTGTCTATAAAAGAGGGAGGATCTTCCTTGGGACATAATACAACAAGAAGGAGAGGAGAATATACATAAAAAAAAAAAGACAAGAAATAGCTACCACTACACTAACACATATTTGAGAGAGAAAAGGGAGAGTTCAAAAAATTAGAGAGAAGAGCTTAGAAGATCTTCAAAGGAGAAAAGCTTTGAGGATAGTTTGGAGGTGACCCTCTAATCTTAGTTGTGTTTTCTTCCTTTTGAGCCTCTAATCTTCAAGTCATTTGGTTTTCTTTGATTAAGATCTAGAGTTTGTTAAGTAAACTTGGAAGTCCTTGTTTCTAATCCTTTGATCCTTCTTCTATTTTTCTTATGTTTTCCTTTCGAGATTCTTGGAGATCTTCAATATCTCTCTTGAAAGCTCTTGAGTTTGATGTTTTGAATCTCATGTAAGCTTATACTTCACATGGGAGTCAAAATTTGATCGTCACTTCATTTTATAATCAAATAGATGGATCCAAGTCCATACTTATGACTTGGGTCCTCTAGCTTGATGTTTCATGGAATCCTTTCGATATTCCTTTGAGATTCATGAGTATTAGTCATATCTTCATCTCCAATGACCATCAAGTGATAGGAGAAAGTAATTTTGAGTCTAAGCCCATCTCCATGGTTTAGATTCACTATCTTGAGATTTCATGAAGTCTATTCATACTTCATTTGAAATATACAAATATAAAGGTGTTTAGTCTCCAATTGCCATCAAATGGTAGGAGAAAATGGTTTAGTCCAAAGTCCAACTTCATGGTTGGAATCAAGTGAAACCAACGGGAAAGTGTCAATAACTCAAAGTTCTACCACTGCAATTTTTGTTTTAAGGAGATCTCATGTCCAAAGTGGTTTGGTCATGAGTTTTGTAAAGTCACTACAATCTGTCCAGAGTTTCAGCATAGTAACATTCTTTTGAAATAAGTAAATCAGAGCTTTAATAAAGTGTTAGTGACCCAAAATATTTTTTTCTAAGTGGATTAATGTGTTAGAAAGTCACCCTAAAAAGAACAAAGCATTTCTGATCTTTTTGCTATTTTTAGAAAATCGTGCAAGAACTCTGGACAGAAGGTTGTAAAATGCTGAGTGATGTCTGGTTTTTGTCCAATTCCTGGAGATCCAACCGTTGGAACTTTGATTTCTTTTTTGGGTTAAAAACTAGACACACAGAGGCATCTTGTGTCTAAAATTCAACAAGATCAAACCACGGGAACCATGCTTTTTTTATTTTTTAAAGTTATGATCTGCTCTCAGTAATTTTCAGAATTCTGCAATAGTTTTAACCAATCCTATGAATAATGGCTTAGATGGTACTTTCATGAGTTAAGGGTCAAACCATGTTTCAATAATGGTTAATTAAGCTTGAATTCAAAGTTTAAGTGATCTAAATGATTGGGTATTCCGTAATTCATTTTTGTTCATGAACATATTCATCCGTATGGCTCGGCACTTGTAATTATGATTTATTTGCTTTAGATTTAATTACATTTGATAGACTTAAGCTAGAAATCTAGGATTCTATTCCTAACTTCATATCTTGTATATCATATGGACTAACCTTTTGTTTTGTAGCGCTATTAAGGTATGATTTCTAGGACTGCTTTTTATTTTATTTTAATTTCTTGATTTTATTGATTTTTCAACCTCATGCGCGACACATTAGAATTAGGTTCTTGCCTTATGTGTATATGTGATTAGAGACTCTTTTTTTTTAGGATTTTCTTTTGTTTGTATGCATTGCACGTTTAATATTGCTGCTGGATCCCGGGTAAGTTCTCTTGTTCCCTATTGCATATCATATTGTTTGCTATTTGAAATATGTGATTTTTGAATGATATTTTATCACTTGCAATTTTACACCCTTTAGACATGCTTTTGTAATGTATATTTATTCGTATGTATTAATTAAGGGCACGTTTAAATTAATAATTCGATTAAAAGGATGTTAAGTAGAGGCCTATCACGAGATAGGATGAGAAGGGGTGTTTTGGTCCGATGGGCTCATTCCCTCCTCATTCCATAATCCCCGAACCTAGTTAATCTTTGGTTTCGCAAAAGATCAGTTTCCTTTTGAAATGGTTTCTTAATTTTCCGTTTAAAAATTAAGTGGCAACTCATTTGTTTTGAATTCAAATTTTAAAAGAAAAGCTGTGGGTAAGAAAATTGCGATATCCACACTTCCCGAATCGATAAGAATGATTACTACCATGTTTTTAATACGTCCTTTTACCTTCATAGTCCAGTAGGAGGAAAATACGGAGATAGCATGTACTGAGATGACGGGTTCATCATCACGTGCTGTGGGTTTAGATTCTTCAACCTCTTGTGATTCTTCGTGTATATCCACTTCCTCCTCGGCTTCCAACACAAATAGTTGCCATTTTTTACAAACATGCCCAGGTATATACCGTTCATCACAATAATGGTAAAGATTCTTCTTCCTATATTTCTCCATCTCCGTATCGTTAATCCGTTGATGGGTGATAGCCCCTTCTTCTCTCTAGATGTTGTGGAATTCGGCAAGCTTGAAGCGGTTTTGGATGTGGGTCTTCCTCAGGTTTTACCAATACCTTCCACATGATCCCTTTGCAAGCATGCCAAACTGACCGCTTGAATCATTGTTGTAGGCCTAAGCATTTGAACAAAAGGACGGATTTCTTCCTTTAGTCCACTAATGAAACAACTAATAAAAAATTCTTTTGACAATCCTTCGGTACTAGTTGCCAACTCCTTAGACTGTTCGTGATACACCTTGACTGAGTTGATTTGTTTGAGTTTGGTTAAAGCACCAACATCATCTTCGTAAATATTAGGGCTGAAATGAAGACAAACATCGTGTGAAAACTCTAACTAAGTAGGCACTCCCTGTGTACTCAAATACCCTTGGAACCAATCCAAAGCTCTATCCTCTAGATATATTGACGCAATGTGAACCTTGAGAGTTTCTTTTGCGTTGTTGAACTCAAAAAATCTCTCACACTAGTATATCCAGCCCTTTAGTATATCCAGCTCTCACACTATTATTGTAGCGGGTTTGAACCGCCGTTGACCCCATCGCAGAAGAAGGTGGTAAGGCCCCGCAGAAACTGCTGGAGGTGTAGAAGCAACAGTAGTTTTTTGGACTACTGTTGCCATTAGCTGCCTAAGTTCATCCATGATTCCTTCATTCCTTTCAGAACTCTTTTGGAGTTTCTTCACTACTTCTTCCAATCTGTCTATGCAAGATGAATCCATTCTTTGAGTCTCGGGGGCCATTTGGCAAGAATCACAGCCAAGTATCGACCAGCTCTGATACCAAATGATAGAAGCTGAACGTATTTGGATTAATAAGACCTACTTGAGGGGGGATGTCCTTCTCTCACATGAAGAGGGATAACAGAATTACAAAAGTAGCATACCTATTGCTGTAGTATAACCACACTTATATATTCTAAGCTAACTACAATCAAGCCAAGGGCTAATTCAATTATTCCTATAGTTACGCTCAAATGGTTAGTTTATGGTTACACATTTCGCTCTAATGGTTCCAGTCTAGTTTGCTTGAGTACCTTCGAAAATAGGTCCCGCGTTATATTGAACAGGCATGTAGAAACTTTCTTATGCATTTGGACTTAAGTTATGGCCATTTACAATTAGTAGAATTGAGATAATTATTACCAAGTGGATACTCCCTTCGAAGTGAAGGTGAGTGACCATTTGTGTCACATCTCGGTCCCACAATAGCGGAACTGAAGCCCGTGGCACGCCTCTGAGGCTCGCCCAATTCAATTAAAGTTTTCCAAAAGAATTAGTTTAAGAACACGCAACGGAAAAAGAAACAATCCATATGAAAACTAGCAATCCAGTTGACTAGTCAAAAATCCGGTCGATTGGAAATGTAAGATACAAAGAGCTCAAAAACTCTGCAGCCAGTCCACGCATACGGGTGTTATAATTTGGTACCATCACTGGCACATTTTGTGTAAATGATTGGTATAGGAAGTGACCAATCATTGACATTTTTGGATCATATTTCCAAGATGATAAAAAATTGGTGTCAACTGATTCACCACATGATTTTGCATTTCTATATCAATTGTTGGTATTGACTTTTACTGACTTGGGTTTTCATTAACTACCCCATTGTTTATAGGGTCAACCACATTTTCCTTATGAGGTTCTTGGTATGAAGTACTACCAACCTCTATATTCTCACAATTATTGGTGTTAACACCATTGTTTGTGTTCTCAATAGATCTATTGCGTCTAAGCGTTTTGTTGGTCATTTTGACACTAGAGTACCACTGGGCATGCCAAAATTATGTTTGGTTGTTTATCCTTCAAATGATATTTGTGTAATTTTGTATGTGTGAGTGTGCCAGGCAAGCAAGTTGCCAGTGTGATTATATAATTGTGTAAGCCAAATGCGCCTCACCAGGCCAATTGTGACCGTTTGAATGCCTTAACTAACACTACACCAAAGGTAAAATTTGTAACGGACCGTTTTTAAAATTTGTAACGGATATAACTGTTATAAATCTTGAATAACCGTTACAAATGTTCATTATTCCGTTCATTTAATTTTACTAATGGTTTAATAAATATGTGTAACGGTTATATTTTGTTACACATAAAGAGTTGAATTTAAAAAAGTAAAAAAAAAAACATTTTCAAACAAAATTGAGGGGCACGATAAAACAAAAGGTGGAAAGCGAAAGAGAAAGGGGGAGAGAGAGAGAGAGAGAGAGAGAGAGACAGAAGGGGGCTGGGGGGGGGGGGAGGGCGACCGTCTTCTGCCCACCCGCTATCCGTCGCCCGCCAATGCTGCTGCCCCCCCGTCGTCCGCCGCTCGCTGTCCCACAGGTAACTTCTTCTTCTTCTTCCTTCTCCTTCTAAATCAGATTCAAACCCTAGATGATCTTCTTTTTCTTCTTCCTTCTAAATCAGAGTCAAGTCCTAGATCTTCTTCTTCCTTCTTCTGGATTCAAACCCTAGAAGTGAGGTGGATGGAGATTAATGAGTGTTTGAAACTGTTTAGTCGAATATTGAGGGTTTTTGAATTTGGCTACCCATTTTGTTACCCTGATAGAGTTGCTCGAACTACATAAATGCCAATCTGTCTCATAGATTAAAAATAAAAAAGAGTTTCTGATTTATATGTTGCATCTGAAATTCAGAATATCAATTTTCATCTAGTCTCATTACTTTTGCCCTCTGAAAATTGTTTCATATTACTGTTGACAATCCTAAATATTCAGAATATTTTGTGATTAGTGATATACTTTGATATTTTGGAGTTAATAGTTTCAATTAAATCTCAACATGTGGTGTTTTGAGGGTAAAAAGAAAGTGCTTGTTGCTATACGTGGCATCTTTCTTTTTTTTTCAATTAAGTCTCAACAATCCTACAGAAACTTTTTTTTTTCCTCTTTCAGCTTCGGTTTTTTATTTTTTTGATGCTTACATGTGCCATCTTCTTCTCTCTCAGTACTCTATTTTCTCTCTTTTCTTTGTGTATCTCTCTCTGATTTGGGTTTTCAATGTTTTGGGATTTTAGCTGCTATGTATTGTTGGGAGCGGTTGAATTGTGAATGGAAATATAAGACAATATGAAAGAATTTTAAGTGACCTTCGCAGTTCTATTTTATGATTTATTGGACCGGACTCTAATACACCCCTTTAGAAAAGGGATGGATGTTAACCCCTCATAATTTGAATCATGTTTCTCATAACAATAGAGCCACATTCCTCATAACTGAACCACATTTTTTATAATTAAATTTAATATATATTTTTAATAATTTTGGTGATGTGACTAAACATAAGCCACATGTTATGGGGTTGACATCCAATCCTTTCTGAGGAGGTGTATGTTAGATTTTTCCCTATTTTATATGACACTAAAGTCACCTTCTTGAAATTTGCTAGTCCTTTTGAATATTTGACTTCACGGATCATACACTTGTCTTTAGTAACTCCTAGAATACTTTAGAATATTAGAATAGATTATATACCTTAGTCTTGTTTCTTTCTTTTTGAATATCTAGGATATGCTAGACTAGGACATTCTAGACCATAGCATTTTTAACTCATCCTTTATATTACTAGATCAGTCCAGAAGATTAGCATCTTTTGTTAACATGTACAACCCCTAATCAATGTTTTGGCCCTTCCTTTTGAGTTCGAATGCCACCAAATTTGAACTTGGGAAGCTTTTTTTATGGTCAATCTCTAAAGCTTTTGAAACATGATTAGTTTGTGGAAAGCTGGAATCTAATTAATTAACTTTATTGGGATATTATTTTTTGTTTTGTTTTCTACTCATTGATTTGGAGCTCATGGGTTTAATTTGAGCACTTCACTTGTGTAGTTAGAAAAAAAATTATCAATAATTGGAAGATGTTTGTAACTAGTGGGTATTATTGCCTTTTGAAAAGTATGGCGGTTGTTTATTCCTCATTCCCTAAACCTATTATTGATTTTTGGTAAGAATGTGATGTTTTGAGTGTTTGTTGTATTCGCCAACTCTCATTTGACCAGTTAAATGAGGAAGTTCATAAAAGAGAGTTTGGAACCTCTGTAAATTTGCCTAATTTCCTTTTCTATGTAGATTTTGGGGTTCTGATTCCTCCAATATTACTGGAAAAATTAGGTTTGCATTGCAAGATTTTATTGGTAAAGGTAACTCTTACATTTCCCATTCAATTTACTTGGGCAGGGATGGTCTTAAGACGCAAAACCATCATGTCTCTGAATCAAGTACTGCAATCTTTTGTCAATTTTTTCTGGTGCATTTCTCTAATCCTCTTGAGGAATCTTCCTAATCACTCCTATTTAAGTTTCACTTGTGGCTATACATGTTTTGACGAAGTTGTTATTTCTTTCACTTTGCTTTGATTTTCTCTTTCTATATGTTTTGACGAAAGTTACTATTGCTTTCTCTTTTACATTTAGGTATTGCTTTTCGATCTATAAATTTACATAAATCTTGACCGTTGGGATGACAAAGTTCAGCCATGCATGAGTTATGACTTGAAACTAATTGTTTCAATCTAGATTTATCTTCTACTTGATTGTATGAGCCATCTAATATGGGTCTTTCTACTATACATAGAAGAATATATTCCCATTAGTATTGTTTCGGTTTATGCCACATTTTCTATACCATTTCTGGATTTTTTTTTTTATCTTAAATGTTACTTTAATGCAAGGACATGGTTACCCATACGTATTGTTGATTCCATCTTTGCAATATATCCTCAACAATTTTGACCATTATGATATGTTGGATAAATATGTGTTTTGGCCATATTTAAGGGCAATAAAAGTGGGACCCACTTAGAGTTTAAGAGGGGTCCTTGTGGATTTGTGTTCTCCTCCATGAGGAGATGAAGTTTGGATATTCACATGTCCAAAACTATTGATGGGTGAATGAGAAATTAATGATTAAAGGTTGCCCCATACAAAGAGTTGTTGAAATGAAAGAGATTCACAACTTGCCTTGTCCCACATAGGAAAACTAGAAGTAGCCTTTAGTGTATTTATAAGGCTACTTCATGTTTTCGGTTTGGGCCCCAAGGGGTACCCAGTTTTGTGGAAGGGGGAGGACCTAAGGCCCTTTGGGTTTACTCCACACACGCGCGCCGCCGTCGCCGTCCGTCTGACCGGCCGCGCCGGGTCGGGTCGGGTCGTGGGTGAGGGTGAGGGTGCGGGTGCGACCCGCACAAAATATTTCTTTTTAGACCCCTCAAGTTTAGTTTTTTTTCAATCTGTAATGAGAGACCCTTGTAATTTCTGCACATGGTTTGCATTGCAGAAACCTTTGGGATTTCTAAACTGTTGCAAGATGAACAGGTTGTAGTTACAGAAAATGGAAAGGCATATGACTATCCTACATATATATATATCACATCTCCCCCTCAATCTAGATATACGAAATACAGAGTCTTCTTCTACTGTCATATTCTGTCCTGGGTATCCTGAGAGAGCAAAAAGCATAAAAAGTTCGTCGGAGCAGTTGTATATTGTGCAAGTACTACTGCTAGAAGCCGCTATGTCCTGGGAGACAGACGCCGACGATTTCCTCAAGCACATCCGGTGAGGCGGCGAATCTGTATTAAGGAAACTGTGAATAAGATCACATGCCTTGGTTTGATAATTCTCCTGTTTATTTTTTCTATTTCTGTCCAAGTGTAATTTTCCTGTTTTCATTAGTTATAATCAGAATCTGTTTCTGTTTCCAATTATATCAATGAAATATTTTCAACAATTTTGTAGAAGATGAAATATTTCCAACAATCTTAAAACAGATTCTATATATTTTACAAAACAAAAACAGATTCGGTTTTGGGAAAACATAAACTATTTTGAAAAACAGTTTACAAAAACTACTACTGTAATTCTCATTTTTTTGCCCAAACAGTGCAGAATCAGGGAAAATTGCATTAAACAAAAAGTGGGCAGAATCGTGTTTTGCTTGAGACTAAGCAAGCAGAATCTTAAAATTCCTTCGTTTTCCTAATAGTTTTTTGAAAACGAAATTCTACTACTGTTAAAAATTAAGAGGAGGAAAAAATAAAATATTAGATTTAATTTATTTTTTCCTTTGATAATATTTTCAGAAATGGAAAATCAGAATGTGAACACTGCTGCAAACCCACCTATTGCAAACGATGGTGCTACAGGCTCCAATACTGTGGTGATTGGCTCCATACCAGTGAAGGTTCCCTCAATCCAAACGGTTCCTGTGAACCACGGGGAGAAACCCGAGAAGTTTAATGGTGTGGATTTCAAAAGGTGGCAGCAAAAGATGCTGTTCTACCTTACCACCTTGAACCTTGCGAGGTTCTTGAAGGAAGAGGCTCCTGTGCCTAATGAAAATGAACAAGACCGAGAGGTTGTGCTAGCTATTGATGCTTGAAAGCACTCGGACTTTCTGTGCCGAAATTATGTGTTGAATGGCCAACACGACACACTCTATAATGTGTATAGTGTTAAGACCACTGCTAAGGAACTGTGGGAGTCCTTAGACAGAAAGTACAAAAACCGAGGATGCCGGGTCAAAGAAATTTGTAGTGGGGAGATTCCTCGACTATAAGATGGTGGACTCGAAGACTGTGATTAGTCAAGTTCAAGAGCTGCAAGTAATCTTGCATGAAATCCATGCTTAAGGGATGACCTTGAGCGAAACTTTTCAAGTTGCTGCTATAATTGAGAAGTTACCCCCTGCTTGGAAGGACTTCAAGAACTATTTGAAGCACAAGCGAAAGGAGATGAAAATTGAAGATCTCATCGTCGGGCTTCGAATTGAAGAAGACAACAAAGGGGCTGACAAGAATTTGGGGAACTTTGTGGCCAAGGCTAATGTGGTTGAGCATGGTCAAAGTTCGCAAGTGAAAAAGAAATCCTTTTCTGGTAAAGGATACAAAATGGGGCCAAAAGGTGGTATCGCCAAGAAGCCAAAATTTCAGTTTCAAGGAAAGTGCTACAACTGTGGTAAAACTGGACACCGGGCTTCTGAATGTCGTTTGCCACAAAAGAAAGTCCAAAATAATCAAGATAATATGACGGAGTTAGATTCTATCTCAAGGGATGTCTCTAACATTAATTTGTCTGATGTGATCTCTGAAGTGAATTTGGTGGATTCAAACCCAAGGGAATGGTGGATAGACACTGGTGCTACTCGCCACATATGCTCCGACAAAACTATGTTCACTTCCTTCGAACCAATTACAAGTGGTGAGAAGATGTATATAGGAAATTCTGCTACCTTGGATGTTGAAGGCCAAGGAAAAATAATTCTGCAAATGACTTCAGGAAAGGAGCTAACTCTCAACAATGTCCTTTATGTACCGGAAATTCGCAAGAATTTGGTATCCGGATCTCTCCTAAGCAAGTATGGCATTCGAATGGTCTTTGAGTTAGATAAGGTGGTGTTGACCAAAGCGAGAATGTATGTGGGGAAGGGGTATATGTGTAATGGGATGTTTAAACTTAATGTAGCAACTGTATTCCCAAAAGTTAATAAAATGAGTACCTTTTATGTTTACTTGCTTGAGTCTTCCAATTTGTGGCATAGTAGACTAGGACATGTTAATTTTAATTCTTTGCGAAGATTAATTAAATTAGACCACATACCAAACTTTCATATTGATGCAAGTTATAAATGTGAAACTTGTGTTGAAGCAAAGTTAACAAAGACTTCATTTCAATCAATTGAAAGAAGCACTGAACCTCTGGAATTAATCCACACTGATGTATGTGATTTAAAAATGGTTCAATCTAGAGGTGGCAATAAGTATTTTATTACTTTTGTTGATGATTGCACTAAATACTGTTATGTGTATTTGCTAAAAAGTAAGGATAAAGGTTTGGATAAGTTCATTCTATACAAGACAGAGGTTGAGAATCAACTAAGTAAAAAGATTAAGGTGTTGAGAAGTGATAGGGGTGGTGAATATGTAGCGCCATATGGTGAGTTTTGTGCACAAAATGGAATTATTCACCAAACCATCGCACCTTATTCACCTCCATCAAACGGAGTTGCTGAAAGGAAAAATCGTAACTTAAAAGAAATGATGAATGCTATGTTAATAAGTTCTGGATTGCCACAAAACTTGTGGGGGGAGGCAATTCTCTCCGCAAATTATATTTTAAATAAGGTACCTCGAAAGAAAGTTGATCAAACCCCGTATGAACAATGGAATGATCGAAAACCTTCCTACAAGTTCTTACGAATGTGGGGGTGTCTTGCAAAAGTTCTTGTACCTACTCTTAAGAAAGAAAGGATAGGTCCAAAAACTGTTGATTGTTTATTTATTGGCTATGCACATAATAGTAGTGTGTATCGGTTTCTTGTACGTAAATCTGAAAACCCAGATATACACAAGAACACGATCATGGAGTCTAGAAATGCATCTTTCTTTGAGAATATATTTCCTTGTAAAGAGGAATATAGTTCTAAAAAACACACATTTGAGACTGTTGGGGAAACTAGTAAAACCCAAGAAAAAAATGTTGATATTGAGCCTAGGCGTGGGAAACGAACTAGAACCTCAAAATCTTTTGGTCCAGACTTTCTAACTTATGTTATAGAAAGTGAGCCTCAAAGCTATAATTGTGATGACCAAGAGCCAATACTCTCGAGGCGGGATGGCCAAGACAGATGAGGTGAGGTCGGGTGTGGGGACTTGTCCTACATCGCCTGGGGTGAAGTTCCTGAATTAATTTATAAGGATTAATCGCCCCTTTATATGCAACAAGGCCTTTTAAAACCGTGAGGGAGCTAAACACGAAATAACTCCACAGTTAAGCGTGCTGCTGCCAGAGCAGTACCAGAGATGGGTGACCCCCTGGGAAGTTCTTTGTGTTTAGACCCAAAGCGGACAATATTGTTGCTAGATGGGGAGGTGGGTCGTTACAAATGGTATCACAGCGGAAACCCAGCCGGAAGTGTGGGGGCAGGTCCCACACGAGGACGTGTGGCCCTTAAGGAGGGTGGATTGTGATGACCAAGAGCCAATACTCTTGAGGCGGGATGGCAAAGACAGATGAGGTGAGGTCGGGTGTGGGGCCTTGTCCTATATCGCCTGGGGTGAAGTTCCTGAACTAATTTATAAGGATTAATCGCCCCTTTATATGCAACAAGGCCTTTTAAAACCGTGAGGGAGCTAAACACGAAAGAACTCCACAGTTAAGCGTGCTGTTGCCAGAGCAGTACCAGGGATGGGTGACCCCCTGGGAAGTTCTTTGTGTTTAGACCCAAAGCGGACAATATTGTCGCTAGACGGGGAGGTAGGTCGTTACAATAATGAAGCTATTAGATCACCATATGGTCCATTGTGGAAAGAAGCAATCAAGAGTGAAATTGATTCTATCCTACAAAACCATACTTGGGAACTGGTAGATCTCCCTCCTGGTTGTAAGTCATTGGGCTACAAATGAATTTTTAAAAAGAAGATGAAGACGGATGGTACTATTGATAAGTATAAAGCAAGGCTTGTCATCAAAGGGTATAGACAAAAGGAGGGTCTAGACTACTTTGATACGTATTCTCCTGTTATGAGAATAACATCCATTCGTATGATTATTGCAATCGCAGCGTTGCGAGGTCTCAAAATACATCAAATGGATGTTAAGACTGCCTTCCTTAATGGAGATTTGAATGAAGAAATCTACATGGAACAACCTGAAGGATTTTCTGCTCCAGGGCAAGAAAATAAAGTGTGTAAGCTTGTCAAATCATTGTATGGCTTAAAGCAAGCTCCAAAACAATGGCATTAAAAATTTGACCAAGCTATACTCTCTAGTGGATTTAAAATCAATGAGTGTGATAAATGTGTTTATGTCAAAGACACAATTGAAGGCTATGTCATCTTATGTCTTTATGTTGATGACATGCTCATAGTGGGTAGTAATGATAAGATCATTAAATCCACTAAGAAAATGTTGAATTCTAAATTTGACATGAAAGATATGGGACTTACTGATATTATATTAGGCATCAAGATCTCTAGAAAGACTAATGGACTTGCTCTGTCACAGTCACATTATGTAGACAAGATTCTAGAGAAGTTCAACAAGTCTGATACTAGTATAGCCAGGACGCCTGTGGACTTAAGTCTACACCTATCTAAGAATACTGGTGAGAGTGTTTCTCAACTAGAATATTCTCAAGTGATAAAAAGTTTGATGTACTTAATGAGTTATACAAGGCCTGACATTGCTTATTGTGTTAGTAGACTAAGTAGATATACTAGTAATCCTAGTGCTGAACACTGGAAAGGGATAGTAAGAGTACTGCGGTACTTACGATATACACGTGATCAGGGACTGTACTACATGAAATATCCAGCTGTATTGGAAGGATACAGTGATGCAAGCTGGATATCCGATATGAAAGATTTAAAATCTACAAGTGGATATGTTTTCACACTTGGTGGTGCAGCTGTATCATGGAAATCTTCAAAACAAACTTGTATTGCTAGATCGACAATGGAATCGGAATTCATTGCGCTAGACAAGGCAGCTGAAGAGGCTGAATGGCTTCGCCATTTTGTACAAGATATTCCTAGATGGTCAAAACATGTGCCAGCTATTTGCATACACTGCGATAGCCAATCTGCTATTGGAAGGGCACAAAGTAATATGTATCATGGTAAGTCTAGACATATTCGTCGTAGACACAATACCATTAAACTACGCTCAAGTGGGATTGTCACAATTGACAATGTAAAGTCAAAGGACAATATTGTGGATCCGCTAACCAAAGGGTTAAATCGAGAGTTAATTAATAAATCATCTAGAGGAATGGGACTAAAGCCTATGACGTTACAAGGGAATGGAATGGAAGCCCAACCTAGTTGACTGGAGATCCCAAGATCTAGGTTCAAAGGGACAACCTAATTTCATGTACCTTAAGAGAATCTCTGAGAAGAAATGTTCTTCTGCCCATTTCTATAATTCAACAGTGATACCTGCATGGCGTGACGGTAAGCTTAGCTTTTGATGACTATGTGCGTTGGTATAACCAAGCAGAGTATAGCAGGATACTCTAAATAGTCACCTATGTGAATGTGAAGTGGGGCCGCTTCCAAAAGAATTTGAGAAGGGCAAAATTCTTTGATAAACATTTACTGAACCAGGCGAGTGTTCAAGGCCAAAATGAACACAAGTGTAAGAACTAAACTATGTTTGGAAAGCTCCTGTGTGAGGTCTGTCGGTTGTTTACACTAATGGCAATAAGTTCAAGACTATACGTTCAGTGGTCAGCCAGTAAATCTGATAGATTGTCACAAGGGAAGGTTCAAAGCCAAAAGCTACCTATTCTTTGCAAGCGTGATCCGTTGTGCTCTCTCTCTTGTCGAGTCACTGTCTCACATCGTTTTTGGTTAATTTCATTCAAGTAGGGGATTGTTGGATAAATATGTGTTTTGGTCATATTTAAGGGCTAATAAAAGTAGGACCCACTTAGAGTTTAAGTGGGGTCCTTGTGGATTCACAACTTGCCTTGTCCCACATAGGAAAACTAGAAGTAGCCTTTAGTGTATTTATAAGGCTACTTCATGTTTTGGGTTTGGGTCCCAAAGGGTACCCAGTTTTGTGGAAGGGGGAGGACCTAAGGCCCTTTGGGTTTACTCCACACACGCGTGCCGTCGTCTGTCCGACCGGTCGCGCCGGGTCGGGTGGTGGGTGTAGGTGAGGGTGCGGGTGCGGCCCGCACAGAATATTTCTTTTTAGACCCCTCAAGTTTAGTTTTTTTTCAATCTGTAATGAGAGACCCTTCTAATTTCTGCACATGGTTTGCATTGCAGAAACCTTTGAGATTTCTAAACTGTTGCAAGATGAACATGTTGTAGTTACAGAAAATGGAAAGGCATATGACTATCCTATATATATCACAGCTCCCCCTCAATCTAGATATACGAAATACAGAGTCTTCTTCTACTGTCATATTCTGTCATGGGTTTCCTGAGAGAGCACAAAGCATAAAAAGTTCGCCGGAGTAGTTGTATATTGTGCAAGTACTACTGCTAGAAGCCGCTGTATCCTGGGAGACAGAGGCCGACGATTTCCTCAAGCACATCCGGTGAGACGGCGAATCTGTTTTAAGAAAACTGTGAATAAGATCACAGGTCTCGGTTTGATAATTCTCCTATTTATTTTTTCTGTTTCTGTCCAAGTGTAATTTTCTTGTTTTCATTAGTTATAATCAGAATCTGTTTCTGTTTCCAATTATATCAATGAAATATTTCCAACATGATAATCTGTTTTCGCTGACTTGTTTAAATTGTTGCACGGCGAATTACTGAAAATGCATGGCTGCTCAGGTTTTAGACACTTGAGTTCTCAATGTCGATTAAGAATGAATACTGATGGCGTTGGCGACCCTCCTGTACGTGCAAATGGTCCCTAATCAGCCCTTAATACCCACCAAATCAGCCCGCAAACAACCCTTAAACAGCCCCTAATCAGCCCTTTATACCACCCCCCTCCCAGTTGATCATTTTCCGTCATACTCTGGTTCTCTTTAATTTATTTCCATTTCCCTTGTGTGATTGCAGCTGCATACGCATGCAATATTCACATAGCTATACGTACACGTATATGCATAAACCTATTGAGAATTAATGTGTTGGTGTTAGTTTCCTCAAAGAAGGGGGAATTTCAGGACAACTGTTCCCTCTCTCATACACATCCCATATCTTTTCTTTTACTTAAGTTTTAGAACAAACTCAATTTCTCAATGTGGATTAATCGTTCAAACCCAAATGAAAATCTCCCTCTAGTATACTTCCCCTTTATTTTCTATTCTTACAACTTTTTGTTTTTTTATTTTTATTTAAGATAAGAAGCACTAGAGTTGAAATTATATTACATTCACTATGTACGTTTATAAGCAGAGGCATTTCACACCATTTGCTAGTCATTACGAGTAGAAGTGAAGCAAACTTTAAAAAATTTAACATTGTTTTTTCCCTTTTTTTTCTTTTCTATTCCATTTTCTTTGTTAGAATACTGGCTTTGATGGAAAAACCCTTCACCTTTTCCGGATAAGGTGAACGCATTTTGTGGAAAACATTTTACATTGAAACAAACAGCGCCTAAGTCTCACCAATTTGTTCCCAATTTGCATGTGTTTTTTTTTTCTTTCTTAACACAGTTTTAATCAGAGTAAACATACTAGTACGCAGTTATATTCACATTTTTTCCAGTACATGTGTAAATTCTTAATTCATTTTCTATTGCTAGTGAGATAAATATTACTACTTAATTCGTTTTGTCATCCTATTGTCATATGTTTAGGAGTATCCTAATGTCATATGTTTAGGAGTGCATTTTAGTCACTTTTTGCTCATCCACCACCAAAATATTGACACGTGTCTCAGTCATATCTCTCTCAGTAATTATATTTGTAAAACAAGGGTAAAATGACAAATAAAATAGGAAACATATCATGCAATATGGTAGTAGTGGATGAACAAGTGTCAGCAAAAAAGAATGAGTGAGCAAAAATGTGTTATATGTTTAGTTAAATTCATAATATAGCCATGCACTTTTGAGGTCTCAATTTTAGGTCCCAATTTTTACCAACATCGTATCAATTATTGTAACTTTTATATATAACACCCAGTAGAAAAGCCTTCCAGTGAAAATTCCGGTTCAATGTATTTTACTATAATTTCACAAATTAACGCGCATTAACCAATGTACATAGTCGGAGCCATGGCTGTTGAAATTGTCACTGCTCTTTTGAGTGTGTGAGAGAGAGATTTCTTAATTATTATATCTAAAATTAAAGGTGGTTTAGACCTTCATCAATATTAAAAATAAAAGATACACTTTTCACTTTGTTATCCTATTTTGAACTTTTTATTATCAAAATGGCACTTACATATGTTGGTTTAAATATTTAATTTAAAATGTATTATATTATAATTTCAGATTTTTGAACGAAGGCTAATATGACAATACACAATAAAGTGAGATTTATGGATTTGTTATACATATGAAATTATTCTATTGATTTAGGGAATATGTATGTACTAATACTTTTAACTTTTTACTGATGGATAAAGACCTGAAAAAAGCAATGAGTATGTATAATTTTATTCCTTTGTTTTTTTTTTTGGTCAACATAAATTGAAACCTAAATATTTGTATAATAGGCACAACAAATGTTAAAGGGAAAATAATGCAGGTGTCATAATTCATGACGAATTATACAGGGGATACTTTCTGAGGTGAGTATCTCAATTATTAGTCTGTGATTTAATATTTTTCTGTCATGTCAATTATTATTACACGTGTGTTTGATAATTTACATTTGTACCATTTTTTTTTAAGGGGCATTTCTTTTTTAGTAGTAACCCAAAGAGGTCATCTAATTTGGGTAATATGTTATGTTTCTATCTTCATTTCTGCCGACTTGCTTCCTATCTCTCTCTTTGGATTAGGTTCTTTGATGTTTGTTTTTTTTTTCCCCTTCCCTTTTAGTAGTTTTGTAGCCCTTCAATCAATTGTTACTTTTTCATTTAACAATGTTTTAAGTTTTAATTTATGGACTGTAAGTTTTGAAGTTTGGATACAACATTGTTGTAGCACAAATTTTGGCCTTTTTTTTTTTTGGTGAAGTGCAAGTTGCCGAGTATTGAATACTCACTTGCTAGAAATCTTTACACAAAGCCCACCATTAACAGGTTCAATATTATGATCAGTCTATTCATACTTCTTGTGGTTATATATAAGGCTGTAATGTTTATTCTTTTTGGACTTTTGAGGTAAATCAAGACTTGCTAATTTTCTTTTTGTATTCATTTTTTTTTTTTTTTTTTTCAGGACAGGTTTGCATCTTCTTCTGCCGAATCTGCCCTAACGATTTTTCTCCTCTCTCCCGCAATAGCATGTGAGAAGGAAAGGAAATGACATAAATGTTCTGTGTATATATATATATATATATATTGAATAAAGTACTCATTCAATTTCATTAAATAATTATTGAGAACCCAAATTTTTTTCTACTTTTATGGAGCATATGGCTGCTGAGAAAAAGTAAGAACAGAGAAACAACAAATAATTGGTTTAGTTGAGTAGAGTTTTCTAATCCTTCCATGGCTTGGAATTTACAAATATATCATAATTTTGAAAGGGTGATGGTATTGCCACTCTATCATTGAACTAAGGCACTCTATGGTACTACTCTTAAAGCATGTGGTACCATGCATGTCATGCATTGCATACATGATACCACATGCTCTGAGAGTGGTATGATGGAGTGCCTTAGTTCAATGATGGAGTGGCAATAACAATTCCCTGAAAGAAAATGCTAATGTTGCAACAAACAACATAGTTCTTCCCAAAAAAAAAAAAAAAAACCCACCATATTGTATCTATTACCCAATATTTTTTTTTTCCTTCTTTGTATATATGATCATAGATTCCAAATAAGAGTGCAAATTTTTTTTTTTTTTTTTTTAAACTTGAACAATATTGACAAATTAAGTATGGAGAGATGGGTAACTTACAAACCCTCATTTCCTCTCTCTAAAGTATAAATGACAATTTCATATATTTTATTTTTGCAAGTGGTTGAAAAAAGTGTCGTAATTAAAAGATATGTAAAAATGTAGAAGCCTTAGAACTCATTGATTCAGAGATGAAAAAATTAAGAATTATTTAAGGTTGTTTCCCTATTAGATATTTGAGTTGGAGATGGAAAAATGTGCTCGGCTTGATATTTAAGCATTCTTATGTTTCCTAATTTCATGCCGCTATTGAGAATTAAAGGTGAACTTGGCTAAGAGGATGTTTATGGTAGAGCAACCTCCATGCACTGGTCGAACCCTACTAGATTTCTATAATAGTGTTTATTTGATAAATAGTTCTCACGTTGTGGAAAACATGAATTAACATTGTGTTATGTTTATTCGTTCTCATTTGCAGTGTTTTTTTTTGTAGTTTATGTGTTAATTATACAGATTTTGTTAGGCTTGCCAATGAAATTTGTTAGTGTTTTCAACAATGCTATAAAAAATTAAACATTGTAAATATGCTGAAAATGTCTTGGTTGTGTGTTATGTTGATTAATTTTTTATTTTTTTTATTAGCGTCATGCCACGGCCAAGGGATAATACTAGTAATTAAATAAATATTAGAAATTGCAAGGTGAAACATATTTCCATGTCTATAGAGATGGATGTTGAAAGAATAACCTAGGCCCAGCCCACAGTTGGTGGGATGTTACACGATGAGACAACTTAGAGTGGGCCATACCACCAACACAGTAGCTTGAAATTTGGGCCATTGTCATAGGCCTGTAATGCGCCTTGAACGATAGCTATAGAAAACTCAATTATAAGTTATAACCACCCTTTATTAGCAAAAAAAAAAAAAAAAACAATCATAACTACCCTCAAGAAAAACTTATTTCTGAAATGCCTTGAATTGGCTAAAAAGAGATTGGGAATGCGAGATATGTCCCAGCTAGGAAGCACTAGTGCGAGAGCAGAGATGACACAGTAAAGATTGTACATGTGTGCTCTCTCACTTGTTAGCCGAGATTTTACATATACCTTTAACGTTTTAAATGTGGTTTCTTACATATTTTGACATATTGGAAAAGAGTGTAATGCTATGATTCTCAAATTTGAATCCTGAATTTAGGTCTCAAATACTTTTGGCAGTGTTCGTGGTGTTCCACATTGCGGTACCATTCCTATAGCAATATATAGCAAAATTGGAAAGTATCACTCATTGGAAAAAATGAAAGGAGAGACAAAAGACCAGAGCTCATTTTCTTGTTGTGAATGAGTGTACTAGGAGATGGTTTGTATTCTGTCTTAGCTGTTAATACACCAAACCAAAGAGAATCCTTTTCATAATCTTCTATGTTCATAAGATGCTAGAAAATCTTGTTGTCCCTTATATACATATATATATATATATATATATATATATAAGGTCATCACAAAAAATACACAACTTGTACAAAAAGCATAATTTTCTCGTTTCCTTCTATTCAAATTCACCATCACAGCTTTGACCAATTATATTTCCTGCTTAACCCAAGAAATGAAATTCAAATAACAAAATTGAAAACATTGTAACTATATTTAAGCTATTAACTAAAATTTAAAAGGAAAGTTTTTAGATTATAACAAGCCCACGAGTAGCTCAATCCGAAGGTATTAGTGTATACACAGAGGTCACTAGTTCAAGTGTTTGTGGAGCTGTCATCACGTACATATGTAGCGGAGCGGTGGGAGCACAACTATTTGAAAATGAGTAATGCTACATGCACTCTAAAAAGCACACTAAAATGTACAACCTTGCTTAAAAAGGTTGGACTTCGTGCTGAAAAGTTTGCACACATAAAACACCCACATTGTGCCTAAAAAAAAAATCTGCAAATACGTACCATTTTTCTTCACTCTCTACACAATCTTTGTTTCGCCTTATCAACTGACTAATTTCAAGGGCCTCATCATGGCGTTATCTTCATGATCCAAGATCTGTCATTTATCAAGCCAAAAAATAAAAATAAAAATTTTTGTTAGCCAAACAACATAGAGGAAGAGCCATGAAAAGATAGGCTATACTCAGTAGGGATGGCAACGGGGCGGGTATGGGACGGGGCCCCCATACCCCGTCCCCGCCCCGCTTCAGTAAACCCTCCCCCCGCCCCCGCCCCGCCCCGCCCCGATTATGTTTTTTTTTTTTTTTTTTGGTACACAAATTGAAAAAACAATTTTTTTTAATGCATTTTTTTCTCTAATAGTACAGTTTTTTTTTAACTTACCCAATTAGTTCCCTAATAGTGCAATATTTTTTTTTTAAAATGGTAATACACATAACTATTGAGGGGTAAAAATATAAATACAATTATATTCGGGGCGGGGGCGGGTTTTTTGACCCGACCCCGACCCCGACCCGGGTTTTGAAAACCTCCCCCATACCCGCCCCTAACCCTATTAAGCCCCCCCTATACCCTACCTATTAGGGGCGGGGCGGGGCGGGAAACCCGGAAAACCCACCCCATTGCCATCCCTAGGCTATAGAAGGTAACAACTAGTTTCAATGCCATTTTCTTCATCAAAAAAAAAAAAGTTTCAATGCCATTTTCCTATGAAAATGTACTTTCAAAAGAGTCAAAAGTGGAAAGTGTAAGTCAAAAGGTACTGGCAAATAATACAGCCACTAAATTTTAATTTTTCAGACCCCCCTTGTGAATTCGGGGGTCTCACAAGAAGTCTTAAGGGTTGTTTGGAAAGGCAAATATCTATGGTCTACAAATAAATCGGTTCTATAATTTTTTTTGTATGGCGAATGTTCATTTATTGCATTAAAGTCCTTGTTCAATCTAATATCTACCTTAAAATCTGTTCTTTGGCAAGACAACATAGCTTTAATTAGTTCTTAAAATCACAAAGTAAAAATACTAGGACTGAGTTAGATCATATTTCAAGCACCTAAACAAGCCCTAAAGTGTTGGATTATAGAACACTAACGTGCTACTAATTCTGACATTTCCAGCAGCCAATGGTTCAAGAGAATCAAGACTTTGCTAGGGAATTTATTGGGAGAAAATTACAAACTATAATCTCTACTTTTAGTAGAAATCATATAGAAGAGTCACCGAATCAGTTACGGATGCAAAAATTCGAAATTCGGGGCTTGGTAGGGGCAAAATTTGAAAGTTGTACCTCAAGAGCAGTTGAGTTTACGGAAACTCGGGGGTAGCACCCCCGATGCGATTAATTAGGTCCTATTTAAACATCTTTTCTTATATATGATATACAAATTAACTCAAGAAACCATCTCCTATTCAACTAACTTATAATTTGGTTGTATACATAAAAGTTACAACACTTTGGACCTAATTACTACTAAATACAAAATTATTACCAACAAATGGCCCCTAAAAATTTACTACTAATGACACATTGTTATTACTAAATGGCACATCAAAAAAGTAACTATCTAATTGACAACAAATACAATAAAATGACATCAAATTATTACCAATTTAGACCAATAAATTGGATGGATTATACAACCAAAAGAACTTGGTTGTATTGTGAAACTGTAGAATCTCAAATTTCAATAAATCAGGGACTTTTCAAGATTTTTTTTAAGACTTAAGTGTAAAAAAAAATAAAAATAAAAATAAAATAAAATTTTATGGATAGGAAATTTTTGAAAGTAGAGGACTTGAGCCCCTTTACCCCTTGGTACATCGGCCGTGGACGAAATAATCAGCAGATCAATAAAAATTAATACTTAAAATGGATAACTATATATAGAAAAAAAAAAATGAGATTTTTTGTAACTTTTTTACATGTTTGAAAATGCTTAAAATAGGATCTAGTTTATTTAAAGTCTCATTTTCTTTGTCTGATTTTCATGGGAATCAAAGTTATGTTGGTTTAAAAAAGAACCAATTTTGAGATAAATATTTGACTAGGAACAAACTTCTCTACAAAAAATGTATATTTACCAAATAATTCAATTTACGGAATCAGTTTACTTATACACCATAGAATCAGTTCTTTCTGATATCAAATCCACCTCTAAAAGACCTTAGCCAATATATATATAGATATACGTCCACGCTCTAGAGTGAACATACTCAGTGAATATATATATATATATATTTGCTTGAAAAAATCAGCAGGCTGCCCCGCTGACCCGTGGGGTTTTTCAGGCAAAAAAAATTGTTCAGTGGGCATGTTCACTCTAGAGCCTGATCGTATATATATATATATATATATATACGGAGAAGCTCTAAATTGAACTGAATTGAGTGAACTTACCCAATTAATTAAATTTTAGCTTAAAAGAACTCGCGAATTAATGTGGTGCGCGGGTAACAAAGTAGCCCGCAAATTCTTGTAAACTAAAAATTCAGTTCATTTGGATAAGTTCAGTTCACTTTAGAGACTGATGGTATATATATATATATATACACACACACTTATATCGCCCTAAAAGTTCAGATTTACAAAAAAAAAAAAAAAAAAGAGAATTTCTCGAGAGTGAAAGGAAATGAGTGGTTTTCGATTTTTGTGGGGCCTGCCACCCCATTGGCCAGGCAAAAGGACACATTTGAGAAGCTTTTTGTATTTTCACGTGATGGAGTTGGAAGGCTCAAAATTCCATTTTATTTATTTCATTTCTATTTTTATCTTGATTTCTAGCTCGATCAACTTGGTATCAACAACCACCAATGTTCTCGATTTTCTAAACTTTATTCCTAAAGATTGTATTTTATTCACAAAAATGGTTCAACAAATAAGAATGGAGAATCACAGAACATCCGGTAATTATTAAATAAAAATTAGTACAAAGTTTCTCATTTTAGATTAATTAAGTTTAAAAAACAATGAATTTTTTATTTTGGTCAAAACTCCATAAGTAGTTAAACTTAATCGGATCAAGTCTCTATGTTTTAAAAGTTATGTGAAAATTCACATTTTTTTTTTATACAAAATTTCACATTATTTTTAAAATGTGTACTTTTTAATAAAATAGAAAACGAGTTAGACTTAATACTAAAAAAATTCTATTTTAGAAGATTTATAACTAAAATTACCATTATTAAATTTGGTCAAGGATGACTTGTTTTTAACCTTAAATTATTTCTTTTGAATAGCTTAAAACATTATTAGGCAAAGCTCACATTAAACCCGACGAACCTAAAACCAAAAAAAAAAAATTAAAACATTGTTTTTTGTTTTTACTTGGTTTGAAGGAAAGAAACAAAATAATTAACGCCTTCCGAGAAAGGGAGTATCATAGGAATCAGACAAAAGCTCAGTGAGAGTTGGTTTGGGGTTTGGATCAAGGTGACTACAACTTGGGATTAGCATAGTTAGCAATTAGATCAGAATAAGTATTCTCTTAAAAAAAAATCAGCACAAGTATTATCTTCTCTCTAAACATAAATGATCAGAAGATGGTCAGAACTCTTGGCCTTTTTAAGGGAGATTAAGGGCTCGAAACTCAAGGATCGATGTACATAGGTGGGTTGGAAGAATGTATCTCAAGTAGCAAGACGAAACTATGCCTAGAGTTTGGGTAGGTTCCAATCCTACCGACCACTTGCATATTTGACTTACATGCTGTGGGATCAATGTACGTGCTCGACATTTGCCCTCTATCCTACTTCGATAAAACAATGTCCACACAAATATTCCACCCGAAAAATGAAGGGATTTATTGCCACGCCTCGTCTCCAAAAATAAAAGTGAGAAGATTTTACTACAAATATGTTTTTAGTAGCTTGGATTGATTTGTAATTATTGGCCAGACTTTTAAGTGAACAGGGTAGAGTGAACATACTCAGTGAACATTATTTTTTGCCTAAAAGAATTCGCAGGCTGCCCGATGTCCAATGATCATTGTTTTCTGTCTAAAAGAACCCGCAAGTTCTTTTTAAACAAAAAAATAGTGCATTATTCACTTAAGAGTCTGACCGATGTAATCATAATTAACAATATTGGTACTTTTTGTCAGAACCTTAATTAGAGGAGGTCGGTGTAATTTTATCTAATTACGAAGTACTTTTTGGTCGTGCTATCAAAATAACTAATGGCCCCGCAAAAACATATGTATGTATATATACTTGGGAGAGATGAAATACTTACATGACAGTGGTACACATAACCAGGCTCCGCAGTTGCATCAAATTTATACGATGTGTTTGAGTGTATGTAAGAAAACCTCACCAAAATCTTCGTCACATATCCAGGAGTCATTTTGTACACATTCTTCCACCCCTTCTCGTGGGGGGGCACTTGCATCTTCTTGCCACGTGTATACTTGCTTATTTGGCACTTACTAGCATCGTTGATTTTCATCATGCACTCCTTAAACTTATCCACATTCACCAGCGCCGTCTGATCGATCACTACAAATAGTCCCAAATGGATATGCAATGGGTGATTATCCTCCGTTAGATTGATCACATTCCAAACCTCTGTGGACCCCACCTTCGGCGTCTCGGTCACGGCCTCTTCATATGATTTCCCATTGATGTACAGATGAGTTGGTTCATCGATGCTGCTCGTGTACTCGTACATAGCAATATACCGTGTTACTGAAGCACTGGATAAGTCTGGAGATGGATATTTTATCAACTGTTCTGCCACTCTACCCATGTCAACTTCATGTTGATGTTTGATTATAAACTTCATCACTTTACCATTAGCTTCATTGACCGAGTCGCCGGATGGGTAAGGATATGGTGCATTATTGGATAGGATAACAGAATTCGACTTTGTCGTTGAGAAGTCAACAACCACGTCAGCAATCTCAGATGGGGCCAAGAGGATCTCACTTATGATCACTGGTCGTTCGTTGTATGCTGAATCAGATGCCACGTGAATGAATCTAAGGCCATTGGTGAAGAAGAATTTGAAAAACCTAGCATTACTAGCATTGATGATACGAAATCGATACTTCCTCCGTCGTACAATCATCCGGGGCCATGCTTTGCCATTTACTATGATAGCATCACCGAAATATTCGGGTTGCCACTGTGGGTGTATGGAAGGGTTGTTTCCCGTGGAATTCATGAATATCGAGCCATCGGTTCGAAAGCTACGATCAAAGATGATCAACGGTCGATCAAACTCATCGCCGTTAGGGAGTCCAAGTGGGGCCTCAATCTCATGGTGCCGTACGATGTAGGCCCCGATCAAGCCGGCCAAAAGGTTGACTCTTGTCAACCCCATGGCATGGTCATGGTACCAAAGGTTTCCTGGCTGTTGATTGTTGTGATAATGATATTTTCTCTTGGTCCATGTGGGACCCCTCTCTTTAAATCCAGCGGTGAACCATGAGCCCGCGTGCCCATCGCTCGCAGACTCACCGATGGTACCATGGACATGCACTACAGTAGGAATGCCCATTTTGGTGGAAGGTATAGCAGTTGGGATAGTTGGGTCCCATGGCAATATGTGCTTTGAAGGGAGGTGATTTTGCCACGTCACGTAAGTGTCTATCCCATGGAGTGCCTCAATTGTTGGACCAGGGATTGTTGCGGTGTCCTTGGATGTACCATAGGCAAACACTGGTGTAGGTGGGAGATCCCTATGGAATTTCTGCCAATATAGATTAAAATTTAACCATTACTAAAATAAGTATAAGAGAATTTTTATTTCAGATAATTTACAACTATATCCGTCGGTAAAATTACTTAGTTCTGTTTTTTTTTTTTTAAATGTATTTTATTTGGTCAATATGTGAGAGTATTGAGCTGCAGATGCTATATGAACCAATCGTGTAATAGAACAGCACCGTGAGCACTTTTAAAAATAAACAATTTTTGAACAAAATCATCACATAGTAATTCCTCTCCGTACTAGTTTATTTGTTTAATATTTTCTGAGAAGTACCATTAATAACGAGAATTTTTGCTTATCCCAAATTTGCTCACACTTGTTCACTCAAACTTCTATTAGTGATATCTGCTTTATTCCATTTATCTGTTAAAGATATAGGGGTAAAATAAAAATAGAATAGAATTCAATAAAAACTTGATTGAGCAAAAATGTATTCAATAAGAACAAACAGGAGAAAAAAAGAAGATGTTGATCTCAAAGTCCTAAAGTCCAATCACTTCTTTTCAGAAAGCTTTTTGACAAAAATTAAAATAAAAAAATTGGGTTGGGCTGTAGTGATTAGCTTGATGAAAGAACACACCTTTTTGTTGCTATTAACGTCAATGTAAATAATACTTTGTCAAAGAACGAATTAAATTTGAAAAATGCCAGGAATGCCGATTAAAAAATAGAAGACATTACCATATTCTTGTTGGAACTTAACGTTTAATTTGTTGATTCTTGAAAAAAATTTAAAAAATTTAAAAAAAAATCACTATTTTTAACTTATTTTCGTGGTCATTTTCCATTGGAACCATTCAGCGTCAGAATCTAATAAAATTAAAGATAAATGATATTGGAACTTTAAAATATATCATGTATGCATGAGTGGGCCAGAGTGGCCCATATCCTCTAATCTACTTTGAGAACAGAAGCATAGAAGATGGATTGCAATTAGTGTTGAGTATTCCCTAATTAAAATGTCACTGAGAGATAAACACAACACTCCTTTCAAGGGACAAACAACCACCCCAAGTAATTAATTAATCTCAACAACCCCAAGTAATTAATTAGTTTAATTAGTAGTTTCTTTCAAAGAGGCAATTAAAGTAAAATTTTTGAAAAAATGTCCACCATTTCACATGTATTTTATGACAAAAAAATGATGACTAGCTTTGACCCCTTTATGCTACGAGGGAAAGAAGAGAAATGCTAGGCACACAACACATTTCACAACAGGGCTTTAAATACATGTATCCTGTGCTGTCTAAGTGGTGCATGTAAAAGTGTAAAAATTTCAAACAGAACATGGTACGACATATTTAAAGCCCTATTGTAGAATGTTTTGTAAAATATATTGTGTGCCTAGTACTTTTGGGGAAAGAAAAGTCCATTTTAAAATTATAAGCATTATTATAAAATATATATATATATATATTACTAATACATTTAGTGTTTATATAACACAAAATTTGAAGAAACATCATGCACGCATCATAGAAAATGATAATATTCTCTTTTTTTGCTATAAAAAAAATTTTAAAAAAAAAAAAAAATTTGATGATATTCAACATAACAATTTTTATATTAAAAAATTTGCTTTTGAGGTTTCTTGTGGGTTTCGAAAAACAGACTTTCAAAAAAAAACATTAATATTAAAAGTTTACTGTAATAAAGTTGGGGGACATTTCTTATGGTGTTGGTTTTATGGGTAACTTTAATCTTGGTAAATTTACCCACACTTCTACACCGATGTTCACTTGTTCATTTAAATCTTAGAGGCTGTTTAGATAACCTTAGAACAAATTCTACATAATTTAGTGTGGTGTAGTTATTTTTTGCTAACAACATGATTTGTTTTTAACTTAAAAATAACTCAAGAACAGGTTCTTTTCAAAACCAATATATACATAAATTTCATTAATAACAAATCAGTTAAATGTTAGAACCTGGTCATGTTTTAGATATTTTGAATAGACAATTAGTCATTGTTTAAAAAGTTTAAAAACAGCACCAAGTTTAGTGAAACTGTTATTTTCTATCGGATTCTTCAGAAAACAACATGTTGGATTGACGAAGCACTCACTTAAGAATGATTTATCATCAAACAAAAACTAGTACTCACTTAAGAATGATTTATCATCAAACAAAAACTAGTACGTAAATAAAGACTCTACCATACATTTGAATATTTAAAACCGGTTCATTTATGGACCACAGAACTGATTCTGAGATCCTTCCCAAACAATCTCTCGTAAAATAACATGAGGATTCAATTCTCTTATGTAGAAATTAACCAGTGTGTGAAATGAAAATAAAATAAAATTTTCATACCCATTTCTTGTGGTACATGCCAATCTTGAGTGACTTTGAAACAGGAATGCCATTGACAACATTGAAAGCATTGATTTTGGGCATATCTGGAAGATCATCAATAAACATTTCCAACCTGGTTATTAGCACATCCACCTCTGCCCATGTAGTGAATAGAACACCCAACAAAGCAATTGAAAGGAGATTAAACAACACATTTCCCTTCATTGTGACCATCTCTTGGTTGCATGCAGAGAGAGAGAGAGAGAGAGAGAGAGAGAGCAATATGTCTAATGAGGGAGGGGGGGCGTTTTTGATAATAATTCACAGGTGTGTATGTGTGTGTGGTGTTTGGTTATATTAGCTTTACAGTATCAAAGAGCATTCTTAGAGAGAAACGAAATGATGAGTAGTATTTTTATTCCATTGGGTGGGGCTTCGATGTCTCCGAAAAAGTCGAAATAGAAAAAGGCAAATGAATTCCTGAACTTTTTTCTTTTTTCTTTTTTCTTTTTCCTGACACCACTTGTTTTCTTCCTTGATATATTTTTATATTTTCTTTGCTCCAATATTTTCAAATTTCATATATTTGTAAACAAGTTCAAGGGATATTCACTTTGACACTACTAATTCGGTTTTTAAAAACAAAGCAGCTTTGAAGTTATAATATTAGGGTCATGTTGTAGTGAGCAATTTTTTATATGAGAAGGCGGGTTTTAATTGTTGGATGGGCATCTAGCCATAAGATTCTCAAGAATCTGGAGATACATTTATTACTAGATGCTCATCCAACAGTTAAAACATGCATTCTCATATGAGAAGCTTCTTACAATAAACTTACCCATAATATTATAGGACCTTATTAGAATATTTTAGGACAAAAATTACTAGGACGTATCATAGAATTTTCCTTAAGTGCAATGGAATGAAAATATCAATGTTTTAATTAATTATTCATTAAGTAAAGGAAATTTTAATCAAAACTCGTATAAAATAGACTTTTGGATCTTAGGACCAACTTGTTTTCTATTTTAGTAAAAAGTCCTTCAACAGAAAATTTCAAATTATTAGTTATGTGAATTTTGTAACATAAGGATTTGATTTCGTTAAGTTTCACTAATCAGGGACCTTTCAATAAAATTATAAACAAGTTGTCCTTTAAATACTTCATATATAATATGCGCAGATACAGCTAAATTTGAGATGCTATGGTTCCCAAATTTTATATCCCGGATATGTAAGGATACACCAAATGAACCATTAATCCAACAACTTGATGGGCTAGCCATATCGGGCCTTAAAATACTTAAGCTCAAATTGTTAGTAGTAGCTCACTTGGTTCTATAAGTACTATAATTTTTTGACGTGGTACGAGATCTCACAGTCTTTCGCACTTGAATATGTGACGTTTTCGTTGCAAGGCCAAGTAGGATCTATAACTACCCTAGTCACATCAAGCTTAAAGGATTTAGTGTAAGTTTTTGAAATAAAAGGCTCAAGGCCCCACTAAGAAGAATTTAAAGTTTTACAACCCAAAATCAAGTTATGCAAATTAAATCCAACCAAACGCAAATAAGTTGAAATAAATCCATTAACCCCCTTCCCTATTTCAAAAATTCAAACAATAAATGAAAACAATGGAGCAAGAGAATTCAATACTTAACTAGTGTCTTTAGGGCTATTAACCAGTCCCTAGGAATATAAGAAGTGATTTACAGTAATTTGGTGAAATGAAATATCTATGAATCATAATCTCTTATTATAAACCAATTGTCTTATGTCCACATTGATTCCTCAAAATCTAAGTAACTCTAATTGGTGTGGCACCTCTAGGTCATGTACCAGTCTAGAATTCTCATAAGTGCTCTTAAAAACTTGCCCAAGTTTTGAAAGAAAACTTTCACACTTATGTAAATCAAGTATGCATTGCAATTAAACATACCATCCAAATCATATGGACTATGGAATTCATTAAGAGTTTAACTCAACCTTTCACATTACAATTGCACTATATACCATGGAAAGGGACAATAATATAGTAATCTTATTGTACATCTCAAAACAACCAATGGCTTGTTATTATCCATATGAACCTATTTCTTGGGTTCTCCAATTACGTACGTTGAGTTACCATCATTGTTGATTTTTGTTACAGGCATAAGTCACATTTCTCTCGATGTTTCATACACTAGTTTTCTCCTTAGTGGTTTTGTTAAAGGCTCAGCGAAATTCACTTATGACCTTACAAAATTAAGAGATCTAACTTCATGATTAAGCTGCTGCCTCACAACATTATGTGTTAGGCGTATATGCCTACTTTTGCCATTGTAGGACTTATTCATAGCTTGGTCTATTGTAGCCTTATCACAATCTAAAGACACCGATGGAACTGCATGGTTTATTCCACAAAGGAACATCTGCTAAAAAGTCTCCTAGCCACTCAACCTCGGTACTAGATTTCTCAAAAGCTACAAACTCATATTCCATCATTGACTTAGTTGTGTAAGTTTTGTTGGACCACTTCTAAGATACGTGCACTATGAGTAAAAATAAATCCACTTGTTGATTTCGTCTCATCTAAATCCGAAATCCAATTTGCATCGCTATATCCTTCCACCTGGTGGCTTCCCAAAGTTTCGTCCTACACAGAAGAAGAAAAGACCTAAGGGGGTTACGTCCCTTGAGTCTCTTCCAATGACTAAGTCAGTCCTAAGTGGAGCTTGTATATGATGCACTATCAGAAGGGAGAGAAATGTGTGTGTACCTTTTCCAAGCTCTTGTGTATGTATATATAGTGAGAAGTCATAACTAAAAGTGCCTATTTCGGCTCAGTCATCCACTCCCTTAGTCTGGGCTGGGAATTAGTTTCTTCCCATTGGGGATGACCGTCCATCGAGTGCCAAGTGTCCCTTACCCCTATTTAGTGGGATATTATTTCCCCATTATCAAGAATATAGGCGAGTATTCAGTTTGGGCTCAACAGCTAGGAGGACTTAGTCTTGGGCCAATATTTTACTCAGGGGTCATATTTAGTATACTCATAGAACGTCTCATCTGCCACGTATCGTGCTTTGGAGGAGTGTTGAATGATACCGTATCAGTTACTCCCCCCTCTGGTCTCAAAATGGATCGTTGGATTGAGGCTCTGTTTTCAAGGTGATGAGACGTGTCTGTCTCCACTTCAAAGTTAGGTCAGAAAGGCTGTGGTGTTAATGATGACGATTGGTATTCTCGAGATCTGAATAGATTTAAAAAGTGGTGTTTGCCTGAACTGGCGTTTTTACGGCGTATTGCTGATCTTGGAGGATCTACTAGTGCTCAAGAAGACGATTCGTTGTTTCTCTACCCTAGGTCAGATCTCATATCCCTAATTCATGTCTTCATTGTCGAATTCATCTGAACGTACCGGTTTTGAGGGGCAACTACTCCATCTCCTCATACTGGGATTGTCAATGAATTCGAGCCAAAGGCTCGAACGAGAGGGTCCCATCTGTGGTATGACGGGCCTACAAATTCTTTCGGGATGACTAAAACAAAATTAACCCTAATTAAGAAAACTTATAAGATTGCCAACATCATGCAGGATGCAGAGTTCCTGGCGCGAATCAGACCATACTTAACTTAGAGGATGGAGAGGTGGCGTTCTACCCTTATGTTTTTAAATTGGGGGTTAGGTTTCCCCTTCACCCATTCTTCTGTGAGTTTTTGAACTTTTTTAGGTTAGCCCCCTGCTAGCTCGACCCCAATAGCTGGGTGATATTGATCGGCCTCGTTGTCTTGTCTTATTTTAATTCAGTGGAGTTAAACTTAAAAGCCATCCGAACTGTTATAGCTATAAAGAGCAAAGTCGGGCCTGGGTATTTTATAAATATAATGGCGCCTGGCCATCAGGTGGATGATTTAGATTCGTGCCACAAGAAATCGAAAGATGACTTTTTCTTTATCCTCGGCTTTATCGAAGACGTTCCTCGTCTTGCCAGGACACCACGTAAGGATGATTAGTATTAGAGTTGTCTATTTTCCGTTATACATTGTGTTTCCTAATTTGCCCTTTACTTTTGTAGCTCATGACTGTCATCAGAGGCCTAGGATATCTTCTATGGCAGAGGCTGCTCTGAAGACTCTTTTTCAGACTGCAAACAAGAGCTGACTTGGCCTGCTAATTGGTGCGAATCTTGTGGGTACGCGGCTGATAGCAATGGAGGATATTATGGTAGCAATCCTGGCCACTGCTGGAAATAAGAAGAGGGGCCTGCCGGAGGTGTTAGGTTCTGCTATGCCTGCACAGCCATCAACACGCCTTAGGAAGATGGCATACAAGGTTATTAGGGAGTGCGATCCCCCTGAGGCTGAAGACCAAGTCGATTCCATATTTAGATCCCATAGCCGGTTGTCTTGAAGGTCTGGCTATCCCAACTGATCCTGCTATGGGGCAAAGCAAAGGGAAATCTAAGGCAGTCGGGCAACCCGTATTATGAAGGGGCAAATCTGCAGATTCATATGTTGCATCGTACTACAAGAAGCTAGCCACAAAATTCGTCAGTACGGTTGATTTGGTGAAAAATCTTGGTTTTCTCCAGTCTTGCATCAATGCTCAACTTGAGGTAGCTTCTAATTTTTTATTTTTCTGCTGATTTTTCATTGTTTTTTACTTCTACCCTTCTTCAGGGGCAGAGCCAGGAAGTTGCACTTTGGGGGGCAGAGTACACGGCACCTATGTTTGCTTGTAAAAGGGCCAAAATCCAAGGCAAATTTTTTTGGGGGCTATATTTATACATTTTGTAGGTCTATTTGTGCATATTGTCACTTTTTTCTAATACTAAAGTCTGATCACATACTGTAATTCGTAAAGCTTGGATTGGTGTTAAATCAATTTGACTTTGAGTTGAACTGAGAAGTGAAAAAAAAAAAATCAATGTGTTGGACCAAATATATAGAGAGTTAAATTAGAATTGGTCAATATTAGTTCAGTTTCTCTTTATTTGGAATTTATGACTTCATTAATGGTTAAGGGTGGATTATGTTACAATGTGTATTAGTAGGGGTGGGCACAATTCGGGCTAACCCGAAAAATCGAACCGAACCCGAAGTTTTGAAAATTTTAGTTCAGATAATAACCAAACCGAATTTTTTCAGTTCAAAACCGAACTATATTAAGAAGTTCAGTTCGGTTTTCGGAAGGAGAATTAATTTCGGTTCGAAACCAAATATCCGACTTTCTAATGTGTATATAAAAACATTTGCAAAAAAATTTATGATGCTATTACTAATTTACTATAATATTATAATGATATTACTAATTTACTATAATATTATATATACATATAATAAAATAAATAATAAAAAATAAAAATAATAAAGAATAAAAACTTCGGTTGAGTTTCAGCCCGAAATTTCGAACCGAATCCGAAGTAAAATTTTGAAATTGAACCGAGTTTTCAAAATTTATTTCAGTTCGGATTTCGGTATCGAAATTACCAACCCGAACAGAAATTTTCGGTTCGAAACCGAACCGACTGTTTGCCCACCACTATATATTAGCATGGACCATTATGTAAAGTTGTTATATTGAAGGGGGCTAATATGTAAGTAAATTTCAAAACTTTACAGTAATCATAAATACCCTATTCATTTAGAACATTTGCAGGGGCCAAATATATGTAACATGTATAATTATCACAAATTGATAGGGTAGAATAATCAATTTTGCAAAATCATGCAGCTCCACCCCTGCCCTTCTTCACTATTCCAGAGTGATTTTATGAATGCCGCCATTGGCAAAGCCAACTTTAAGGGGTCCAGCATGGAAGATCTTCTGGCTAAATAGGTGGAGAAGGTTTCTACTAAGACAGCCCGAGCTGACGGCCTTCAAACCGACCTCGCGAAGGTTAGTTTGGATAAGGTGACTGTAGATTCCCAACTACTGGCGGTTTAGCTTCAACATAAGAAAGCTAGATAGAAAATTGAACAACTTAAGAGAACCGTCATGGCGACTGAAGCACTTCTTGGGGCAGAAAAGGAGATCACAACCAAGCTTAGAGAAAGTGTGAAAGAAGAGAAGAAGGCTACGGCTCTGGCCTACTTTAGTGAGAAGAAAGATAAGCTAGTACAGATGGGGTCTGTACTGGCAAATAAAGGTTATGACAAAGGCTAGTCCGAGTGCGAAGAAGACGTTTTTGGGAGGATAAAAATCCAATTTCCTGAAATTAACTTTAGCCCAGCTTTTCCTGATGCAGAGAGGGCTGACGAGGAGGACACATTAGCCCCCTTTCTTGCTATGGGATCTAAGGTTGCTCCATCAGTTCATGCCCTTACTAGTGGGAAGGTTTCTACCGATGTTGCCAATGCTTCTGCAGATCCGTCAGTCGCTCTAGCACAATAGTCATATTTATACTTTTCTTTTTAGAAATTGATGTAGTCTATGTACCCTAACTATGTACTCTAACTGATGTAAGCTGGAGGTCTTTTTCCCCCCAAAAAGACATTATGAATATAATGGTTATGTATTGTTTTTGTAATCGGAATCAGGGCGCTACTGCCTAGCTGGAGCTGAACATTTAGAAAAAATCCTGTAATGAGGATTTGCCTGTTAGATTTCTCTAGATTTGAGTTCAGGGCTAGGGCGTTAGAGCTTGACCTGAGCTAAACACTTAGAGGAATCCTTTAATGAGGATTTTGCCTGTTTGATTTCTCTAGATTTGAGATTAGGGCTAAGACATTAGAGCGTGGCCTGAGCTGATCACTTAGAAGAAATCCTGTAACGAGGATTTTGTCTGTTGGATTTCTCTAGATTTGAGATCAAGACTAGGGCTTTAGAGCCTGACCTGAGCTGAATACTTAGAAGAAATCCTATAATGAGCAAGTTGGCACGTTTGGTCACGTGGCCTGATTTGATTGAGATGCATGTTGTCACATCACATTAACTGCATTCGCCTTTTTAGAATTCTAACCGTCGTATTAGGGGTTAACTTTTTGGATTTAACCGTTCGATCAGGATCAAAAGATTTGAACGGTGTAGATGTAGTCCCGCCATTAAATGTGGCTGGTTGGCAGATGTGTTCCTGTAGATGTTTGTACCTATTTAGCATGTTAGCCATTCCTGTAGGTAGTTTACCTTGGCACGAGTAATTTCTTCTTTCTCTACCTCTCCTACTACGTTGAAATCCTTTGTGTTATCATGGCTTCTTGCTTTGTTTTGTACTCTGGGAAGGGCTTAGCTAATTTTTGGAGGGAATACAAAATTCTTGATTATGTCATAGCTCATCCTTACGTTGAGGGGAAAATTGTTGCCTCTCCTTCTATAATTCTCAGCAGTTATCTGCTAGCAGTGGTAGGACTGCACTTTCCTTTCTCGGCTTTGTTCTGTGATCTTCTAAGTGGATTAGGATTTCCTCTAACTATTTGTCGTCTAAACCTTGCTCGTCTTCTTTGGGGCATCAGCATCCTGTGCCAACGTCTTGGTATTCTTCTTCACTCCCGTGAATTCGTTCACTATTATGTCCTTAATATTGACCGGGGAGAGCCCTATCTAAGGGTTAGCTTTGAGAGAAAGCATCTCATTCGAGGTATAGACTTCCCGAACACGAATTGGCACCACTACCCCAAAGTAGTGGTTTCTGGGAATTGGCTGGTTGACCCTCTATTTTTCCCTCACAAATCTTCAACCCTGAGCTCTATAAGGAGTCTTATGCCACTTTTCGGGATATTGTTTCCACCAGTGCTGATGAAGAGGCGATCGACCGAGCTATTAGGGTTGGTTTTTCATTTGATGACTTGCTGGGGCTTCTCGGTGGTGACCCCAAAGCGGATGTGGCTCTGATTCAGAGCGCTGCTATGGCTGCTTCAAGTTCTCAGCGTATGATGAGGTCCATGGCTTCAGGCTTACTGTAACGAGGTAAATTCCAGCAAGTTGAAGGAGTGGTTTTCTTATTAGGCTCGTCTGGGACCAATGGGTTATCTAACAGTGCCGGGACTCCTACTTGTACTGAGAAAGGGAAAAGGGTAAGAGAGGAGTCCTCTACTCGAACTGATAAAGGAAAACAAAAAGTTGGGGAGGAAGACGCTCCTTTTTCTCCTAGGGCTGGTCGAGGTTCTTCCCCAGAATCCTCTGAGGGTTTTCAGAAGAGGGCTTGTACTGGTGAAGGCCCCTCTGCTTTTAATGCTAGGCATGGCTCTTGGACTGGGCTTTCCTTAGCCAATATGGAAGAGCATTTACAAATGGTGGAAAAACAGGCTGCTCTCCGGGAGACAGATTCCTTGATGCAACAAGTAGACATTGGCACCATAGATGTTGTTCTAAAAGAGCTGGTGACCAGGATGGGCGTACTGCAGGTTGAGGTGGAGATGCTCAAGAAGAAGGACACTTAAATTTGTTTTCTTTTTTTTGTTGATTTTTGGTGGGGAAAGGAAGATCCTATAAAAAACCGTTTTTGATAAATGAAGACTATGTTCTCTTTTATGACTTATTGATACTGCATCTCAATCTGCATGCTCTGCATGCTCTTGTAAAAAATAACACCCTATAATATTGACAGGACATAAAAATTGGCTAACCATGGGTTGTGCAATCAAAATCCTCTTATTCATCCGAAGAAATTTTTACATGAATTAAACACATATAGGATGTAACTTTTCATTACATACAGTACTTCTTCAGATGTTCGGCATTCCAAGGCCTTGGCACTGGTCTGTACTCCATATCTTGTAGCCAATATATCCCGAGTTTGTTGACTCTGACCACTCGGTACGGTCCCTCCTAATTGGGAGCCAGCTTGCCATCAGTGGGGTCTTTGTGTTTGGAAAAACTCTTCTTAAATCCAGATCCCCGAGGTGGAAAGTTTGGAGTTTTACCTTCTTATCGAAATACCTTGAGATCTTCTGCTAATACACTGCAAGCTGAAGTAGAGCTTACTCTCTTGTCCCTTCCAGTAGATCCATGTTTTGTAGTAGGCCTTCACTGTTGTGTGTTCTAGCAGCGAGCTGCAAACCTTGATCATCTATAGCTGTCATAGATTTGGTTCTAGCAGTTGGCAGACCTATTTCTACTAGTAGGACTACTTCTATTCCATAGGCCAGAGTGAAGGGTGATTCTCCGGTAGCCATCCTCTCAGTTGTTCTGTATGGCCACAGTATTTCTGGCAATTCATCTGACCATCGTCCTTTAGCTCCCTCCAGTCACTTCTTCATGGCATCAAGGATTGTCCTGTTTATTACATCCGCCTAACCATTAGCTTGTGGGTGTGCAGGAGAAGAGAAGTGCCTGATCTGCAGGCCATCATAGAATTGCTGGAAAATTGAGCCTTCAAATTGGGTTCCGTTATCTGTGATCAGAACGTGGAGAATGCCATATCTACATATAATCGCTCTCCACACAAAGCTTTTCATGTCTGCTTGGCCGATCTTGGCCAATGCTTCAACCTCTGCCCACTTCGTAAAATTATCTATCGCAATAACTATGAACTTTTTCCCTCCTCTACCAGTTAGGAGAGGACCCACAATGTCCATCCCCCATTGCATGAAAGGCCAAGGGCTCTGGATGGGAGTCATAGGCTGCTGAGATTGGTGCACATACTTTGCAAACCTTTAGCATTGATCACATTTCCTGACCAACTCTTGGGCATCATGTTTCATGCTGGGCCAGTAATACCCCAATGTTAAGGCTCGGTGTGCAAGGGTCCTAGTACCCACATGATTCCCACAAACTACCTCGTGGATTTCTCTGAGGACATAATCTGGTTGGTATAGGGTCAGGCATCTCAGCAACGGTTGTGAAAAAGATCTCCGGTACATTACCCCATCTAGGAGTACATAGCGAGCTGCCCTAATTCTCAATTTCCTAGCCAATTGCTTGTCATTCGGCAGGTTTCCATGTTTTATGTACTCGTAGATGATTTCTAACTAGGATCCTGGAAGGCCTTCTATATCGTTGAGATGCATTTTTAATATGTTCTGAACACTCGGGGCCTCTAAGAAACCGATCTTGATCATAGAGTCCTGAATTTGCTCTCCAGAGGTTGCTAACTTAGCCAACCCATCTGCCCTGCCATTCTCCTGGCCTGAGATCTTTAACCGGCTGAACTCTAAAAAAATCTTGGGCTAACCTTTGGAAAATTGAATGGTAGGTTTGCATGCTCGCATCTTTAACTTCAAATTTGCCTACTGCATGGCTAACTACCAACTGGAAATCACAATATGCCTTGAGGGTTGAGGACCTACATAACCTAGCCAGCTGCATGTCAATGATCAAGGCCTCATATTCAGCTTCATTGTTTGACACTCGAAAACCAAAGGCTATCGATTTTTCCAGCATTTCACCATTTGGGGTTTTGAGGACAATACATGTACCACACCCCTTCTTATTTGATGCTCCATCCGTGTACAGTTGCCATTCTTGTGTCGTGCTAACACATCGGTGATTAATTCCTCTCTGGTAAACTCAGCCACAAAGTCGGTCAGGGCCTGAGCTTTAATTGTTGTCCTCGGGACAAACTAAATATCAAACTCCCCAAGCTCTATGGCCCATTTGGCTAATCTTTCGGAGGTTTTCGATTTGTGAAGTACTGGTTTGAGGGAGTGATCAGTTGGTACAATAATGGTATGGGCCTAAAAGTAAGGCCTGAGCTTCCTTGTTAATATAACCAGGGCGTAAAATAACTTTTCGAGGCTGGTGTACATCTTTCTCCATCTAGGAGTGTTTTGCTGACATAGTAGATAGGCTTTTGAATTTTCCTCACTTCTAAGACCAGAGCCGATCTGATAGCATAGTCTGAAACACCGAGTTACAGGTGCAGCGGCTCATTGGGCTCTGGTATGGATAGCAACTCTGGGCTTCCTATGTAGGCTTTAAGGTCCTAGAAGGCCGCTTTACATTCTGGCGTCCACTCGACTGTAGTTTTCCCTTTTAAGGCTTTAAAGAAGGGGAGGCATCTATCGGAGGCTTTCGAAATGAAACGGTTTAACGCCGCCAACTTCCCATTGAAGCACTAAATGTCTCTCTTAGTTCTGGGGGATTTCATCTCCACCAAGGATTTGAATTGAATTGGGTCAGCCTCTATCCCTCTTTGAGATACTAGGAAGCCAAAAAACTTTCCTGTAGAGGCTACAAATACACATTAGCTGGATTCAGCTTCAACTTAAACTTCTGGAGAACCTTAAAAGCTTCTCTTAGATTGCCGATGTGATCCTTCGCCTTTATTACTTTTCACCAGCATGTTGTCGATTTATATCTCCATTGACTTTCCAATCTGATCCTGAAACATTGCGTTGACCAACCTCTGGTACGTGGCCCCTGTATTCTTTAATCCAAATGGCATGACCTTATAACAATAAAGACCCATGTTGGTTATGAAGGAAGTCATTTCCTGGTCCAAAAGGTCCATCTTTATTTGATTATACCCTGAATAGGCATCCATGAAAGACAGTAGCTCATTTCCTACCGTTGAATCCACCAATTGGTCTATCTTGGGGATGGGAAAATTGGTTTTTGGGCAAGCCTTATTGAGGTCTATATAGTCTATACATACTTTCCACTTTCTTCCCTTTTTGGGTACCACCACAACATTAGCCAACCAAGCCGGATAATGTACTTCTCTGATATGCTCCGCCTCTAATAATATTTCCACCTCTGCGTTAATGATCTCATCTCATAGGCAAATGTCTGACGCTTCTGTCTCACTTGTGGGTGAGATGGGTCAATAGATAGACTATGCGCGATAATCTGGGGTTCTATACCAACCAGGTCGTGTGCTGAACATGCGAACACTAACGTACTTTTCCTCAAGAATGAGATCAGGGAATCTCTTAGCTAGGCATCAAGGTGCGTGCCAATTTTAACCGTCCTCTAGGGGTGGAACTCACTGACTCGGATCTCTTCTATTTATTAATCTGGTTCCAGAATCACTGGTCTCTCTATGTCCAGATCTTCCTCCACTATTGATGTCGGTTCATTCAGAGTCGTATCCTGGATTGGAAGAAGATGCAGTGATTGCTATCTGGGATTTGATGCTTTGAGCGTTGTGCAACCGTACACTCTAGCTTCTTTCTTATCACCTCGGATGGTTACCACAGCTTCTCGGATGATCAGTTTCATGCACTGGTGGAAGGATGACTGTATTATTCCCTAAGTCATGGAGCCATTGCCTCCCCATAATAATGTTATATGGAGAGAAGGAATTCAAACGTGGAATTCGTCCAAGGTTGTGATATAGTTAGAATCTTCTCCCACGTTGATTGGTAACATCACGCGACCCTCTGGTACTTTTACCTCTCCACTTAAACCTTTCAAATTAGATTCGGCTAGCTCTATCCTCCTTATATCAAAATCCATATTCTTCAGTGTGGACAGGAAAATCACATTGACCAAGCTCCCATTGTTAATAAGAATTCTCCTGATATCGAAATTAGATATTCTTAGAGAAACAACCAGAGTATCCTCATGTAGGAGGCTAACCCTAATCAATTCTTGGTCGGTGAAAGTGATATGTGGTTCTATCCTAGGCTCCTTTTCAAAATTGAAAATTCATATAGGGGGATATTGAGCTTCTCGTGCAAGCCTCTTCCGAGTTCTGTTGGAATTTTATGAGTTTTTGGATCGCCCGTGTACGGCATGTATAACATTGGGTTGTTTATGCAGTTACTGGGGGATCTGTTCCCGATTCATGTGTTGTTCGAGTGTCTTGGTCGTCCCTTCTTTCATTACGCCTTCCAGATCTATCATCACGCCCTATAATAAACTAACGGAGCTTTTCTCGCTTGATAAGTTCCTCAATTTCATGTTTGAGGATCTTGCACTCGTTCATAGTGTGCCCATGATCTCTGTGAAGTTTACAGTACCTTGACATGTCTCTCTTTTGGGGATCTCCCTTCAAGCGCTCTGGCCATTTGAAATCTTCCTTCCCTTTGGACTAATCCAAGATCTGGGATAGGGGCACATTGAGGGGGGCATAGAATTCCTCCCTCTTGAAATTCGGCTTTTTGAGTGGCTTGTCAAGTGACCGCTGCCTCTTTTTCTCATCCTTGGATTTCCTTTTGGGGGATTTTGGATTTATCATGTTCCTTAGCTCCTTTCTGGCCAAATTCATGTCTTCTACCAATATGTATTTGTTGGCCCATGCCAACAGCTCCGCATGGCTCTTAGGGGGCTTCTTACTGATGGACGTAAAGAAAATTGCGCGGTGGAGCCCTGCCTTTAGTGCTGAGTTGGCGAAGCCTTGATCGCATCCCTTCGTTGTATTGAGCTCAGCATTAAACCTCATACTATAATCTCTCAGACCCTCACCCTTAGCCTGGCATATAGTCAGCATGTGATCTGGTCCCTCCCTGATTTTCTTGCTGGTTAGGAACTGGTTGATAAATTTCACCCCCAGGTCAGCAAATGAAATAATTGATCTAGGCGGGAGTCTGTTAAACCACGATAGCACCGTGTCGGTGAGCGTATTTGAAAAAGTTTGGCACATCAAAGTATTACTATGGCTATACAAGGCCATGGCTCACTGATAATGGCTCAGGTGCTTTGCAGGTCTGTCTTTCCATCGTACATGGTGAGTTTCGGAAGGGTGAACCCTTTCGGTGGAGGCTCATCTATGATTGACGTAACGAATCGGGGCCCACCTTTCCCCAAGAGCTCTTGTAGGTCCTGCTCAGCTTTGAGTTGTAAAGCTTTAGACGTGTCTTCCTCCAGTTCGCATTTCATTGGCTGATCCTTTGGGTCAGCTTTAGGGTGATCCGTTGGGTCGTCTTTGTGATGATCTTCAAACTCGTCAATCTGTTCTCCATTTTTTTTATACTCATTGTTATCCCTAGCTGCTGAGCTGTGCATAGTTCTGGTAGGATGAATGTCCTCCCTGTGATCCCTAGGAGGATTGAGCTGGCTGCCCACCAATTGGGACATTGCCTGTTGTTGTTGGACCAAAGCTTGCACCGTATCTGTCAAGCTCTTGATTTGCTACATCACTAACTCCATTGCAGTCAGTTGCTGAGGAGATTGAAGTGGTGGATTTGCCTTAGTGGATGTTTTTGGAGCGATAGGGTTTAAGTTTCCTAGAAGAGGGTCCTGATCGTCCTGACGAGAGTGTCGGGATGAAGATCTGGTAGAAACCACCATTGTGTAGGATAAGAGGGAAATGGAAAAAAGGAAAAAAAATGTCATTTCCCACAGACAGCACCAAATGATGAGATCAGATTCAAGTTGACTAGATGTCAGCAACGAACCGCGTTGCACCTGGTGGCTTCCCAAAGCTTTGTCCTACACAGAAGAAGAAAAGACCTAAGGGGATTACGTCCCTTGAGTCTCCTCCGATGACTAAGTCAGTCCAAAGTGGAGCTTGTATATGATGGAATATCATAAGGGAGAGAAATGTGTGTGTACCTTTTTCAGGCTCTTGTGTATGTATATATAGTGAGAAGTCATAACGAAAAGTGCCTCCTTCAGCTTAGTCGTCCACTCCCTTAGTGTGGGTTGGGAATCAATTTCTTCCCGTTGGGGATGACAGTCCAAAGAGTGCCAAGTGTCCCTTACCCTAATTTAGTGGGATATTATTTCCCCATTATCAGGAATATAGGCGAGCGTTCGGTTTGGGCTCAACGACTAGGGACTCAGTCTTGGGCAGATATTTTACTAAGGGGTCATATTTAGTATATTCATAGCACGTCTCATCTGCCACGTGTCGTGCTTTGGAGGAGTGATGAAACGATACCGTATCATCCTACATGGTATAACAATCTAATATATGAATCCATCTGACCCCCTACTTTTATGGGAATTATTCTCCAACTCAGCCTAAAAAGTCTCCATTTCAGCAAAAATTTAAATATGTGAGAGGTTACAAAATCCTGCATGGTATCCAGTGATACCAATATTTACTCATTGTAAGTTCTCCATGAGTTTATTGTTGCACTGAAATTCTGCAGATTATGGGGGATTGCAGAATGTTATAGGTTTTGATTGGATTGGGTGTTTTGGGTTCTTATCTTGTGTTATCTCTTGGATCAAGTTATAAATTTTGTTGTTAAAAAAAATGCAGTTAATTTTTAAGTTATGTAATACGAAAAACAGATCAAATGTCCGAAAAACAGATCAATAAAATAAAAATTCGTTTTCATTTAAAAGAAAAAAGAAATTCATTTTGCCTTATTTTTTAAATCGCGTACATGGCAAATGATAAGTAAATTTAATATGCAAGAATTGAGGATAAAAACAAAAATAAAAATAAAAATAAAAATAAAAAGATGAAGAGCATGTGCAAGGCATGTGCTAGTTGTGTCTTAGCACATATCACAGGTAAAGATGCAATCAGTATACATGCCCAAATGTCCAAAATTCTAAAAAAAAAAAAAAAGTGTATACTATTAATGTCATGTTATTTATAAGTGAAAAGTTGGTCCAAAAGAAAGATTTAAAAGGGTGAAAGCGATATCCATTTGCAAATAAGTGGGTGGTAGATAAGGTTGTGTATTAATAATTACATCTTGTCAAGAATTGTTTTCCATTGATAGTATCTTTCAAGAAAACTCTAAATTTAAAACAATTAATTATCTTGCTCGGATGAGGTGGATTTTATGGTACTCTATAAATTTCTTCATTGTTTGGTACGATGGAAATCGAGATATGAGCCTTATTGTCTGTGCTTATGTTTATGCCATCTAGATCGTTCTGGGTAGAACTGCTTAATAGTAGAACTGTTTATTATAGTTTGGTGTTTGGTTATTATGTTGTGGGATTGGTTAACAAAGAGATAATCTTGAAAAGCACCCCTCACCTGCTTATGGCTCAACTGCTTTTTGGACCAGATCTGTTTATAATTTTGATGAAATTAATAGATCAATAAGTAGTTTAGGCCACCAAAACTGCTTAAAATTGACCAATAAACAATGACAAACAACCTTATAGTAGAATTATTTGTTTGGTATGAAAAAAGAATGAATAGAAAATGTAGGCGGCAAGAATTTGTCTTCCCCATCTACAAATCTTAATTGAATGGACGGGGGAAGTGGATAGAAAATTTTGACAAAATTATATTCTTACCCCAAAACAAATATCACAAAATATAATAAGAAGTACAATAATAAGTTTATACTTAGTTTTTTATTATTCTTTAAAAAAGTTTCAACGACTTTTTTGAACGTATTTTTGCTTTCATTTTTGGTCCATAATTTTCCACTTTTACTGGGTAACACGTGGCCCATTTCAATAGTTATATTGATAGTACATGGATAAAATGATAATAAAATAGAACACGTGTCACACCCAATTAAAGAATAAAAGAATAAATACCTATTTACAACTCAGAACACCAGCAATTTCATTTCAAGTCAAAGTCAGAGAAAAATCATGGCCTTATTAATGTAGTGTGATCAACATTCTTATAACTTTTGAAATTACTTACAAAATTTTCCGAATTTTTAAAGAAATTTTGATCCACCTTTTTCTTTTCTTTTCTTTTTTTTTTTATCACACCAAGAAATGTCAAATATGTGTGCGATAATTTGTTTAACAACTTCTAATTTGCTATTAAATATTCTTTAATTACACAAGTTTTCAAATTACTGTCAACATTTACAAGCTATTTTGACTAGTTTTATATAACAAAAGACATGTTCTATGCGGATGCTGTAATGTATGATAGTACTTTACATCAATTTATTGCAGCTCATAGCTTCATAGGGCTCGCATTCGTTGATGGCACTACTAGAAAAACGGCGTATATTGGCGCTTATTTTCTGGCATTTTAAAAAATGCCTGTAATGTATGTCGTTTTGTGTTAAATATTACTAATTATTGATATTTTGTACCAACGCCGATAATTACCGACGTTTCTAAAACAGTGTTGCCAATTAACGGCATTTGTAAAATACAAACGCCATCAATCTACGACGCTTGAATAAAGTGCTGTTAATTTACGACATCACAGTGCCGGTTAAAATGTCGGCTATACATATGCTGACATTTTTTCAAACTACAGCGGCACTTTTGAAACACCCGTAAATGTCAGTTTTCTTGCAGTGTGTGCAGGGAGCAACAGATAAACAATTGATTGCCTGTAATTTTTGTCCAGGTGCATGAGGTTTTCCAACAGAAGTTTTAAGGTCGATACACATTGAAATGGTTACATAAATTTTTTTTTTCTACTTTGGCAAATTGTTCATTTCAGAATAATTTATGAATATTAAATTTTTTTTTTATAGTAGATTCCACAAAGAAGCCGTACACGTTTACAGAAGTAAGACTAAACAAGTAATAACAAAGTACACAAATTTCCAAGCAAACTGCAAAAACAACCACAATGATCTAAAGATTAAACACTGAGGCACAGTCCGATACTGCGCGACTGAGGGCAAGCTACTAGAGGGACCTACAAAAAAGATCGTCATAAAACTCTGGAAAACAGCTAATAAATCCCATCAAAAGCTCAAATCTAATGAAAGAATATCAGAATTGATGGAGACAACTTCGAATCTGAATAAGTATACCATTAGATCATAAAGGGCAACACTGTACCAAGCCGGATCTAAGCACAGGTAGCCGAATATGCAAGGAGATCGAGAGCATGGGAATCAAAACCAAACAAAAACACAAGAACAAACCAAAACCCTCAAAGAGGAGAAATTATTCCATGTGACTACCATACTATGTGATGGTCACTGTGTTTTCTTTATTATTGGGTTCATTTGGTCTAAGGTGCATAGCCTGTAAAATTTAACTAGCTAGGTCACTAGGTCTTTTAGCCCCTTCTAAGGTCTTCATTTTTGACCAAAAAAAAGCCCATATATAATACCTGCCGCGTTTGATGTCAGTACCTATTTTTCATAAAATTTTAAAGAAAAATAAAATAAGTGTGATGATGTCAATTTTTGAAATGCTCTAAAAATGGAAAATTCATAGATATTTGGAGACAAATGTCTTTGAATTTTCCTTATCTAGAGAAATATCTCTAAAACCTAAAAATTCTGTTACATTTTTTTATTATTGAAAATGTCTTTGAATCCGAAAAAATGCAAAGACATTTTGGGATAAATGTCTTTGAAACCGAATAATTCAGACATATTCTATGAAAAAAATATCTTTGAAAATATCTCTGAATTTCAAAAACTCATAGACATTTTAGGAAAATAGTCACTATAAATCCATTTTTAGAGATATTTCAAGTGTTTACGTCAACTAATTTTTTTTTCTTTAAATTTATGATTTTTAAAATTTATCTTTGAGCACTGACATCAGCGCAATGTGTATAATGGGAGTGGGGCAATTTCGTCAACAAAAATGAAAAATTAAGAATGAGAGACTTTAGCCAAAGAGAAAAAATAGGTGTCTTTTCTGGACTAGGGAATTCTAGGTTTGTTCTTTTGGCCTTGTTGATCCTGCAACCTCAAGGACCTTCGCCCAATTTTCCCTTAATATTGTAGGACACAGAGAATACTCAAATCGAAGTGTGAGATGATTTTTTTTTCTCAAAGAGAGGGACAAGAAATCGCTCACAAAAAGGGACAATACCCCCTAAAGGCTCGGAGGCTCTCCCATGGCCACAAGAAGAGGGGGATTCTAAGAGCATTTCCAATGGTGTATGAAGATTAGGCTAATCTAAGTTAAGCTTCTATACAGATAGGAGAATTCCCACAATAGTGTAAAAGCAACGGCAAAGAGAGTGCCGGCTAGGGTGGGCCGACATTTTGTTTGCCGTTTGGTCATGTTTTAATATGGTTTTTTTTAATAAAAAATTCACTTTTCAACCAAAAAAAAAAAGGGAAGTGCCCAACCGGCATTGCCAATGTCGGTTGGGGCTTTATATTAAAAAAAAAAAAAGAAAAGAAAAGAAAACTAACAACAAAGGCTTTGTCGGCCACTCCGGGATGACATTATCTTTGCCGACTGGGCATGTAACGACATTGACTTTGCCGTTTGGATTGTATAGTAAGTGAATTTAGCGAAATGCTAAACTTAAGTTTCACTACCATACATCTACCTAAAATCCACTACCACACACATCATTGCGTGAGTTTACAAAGTATAAAACTTGAGTTGCAATACCATATTAACACCATTGGAGATGCGCATCTAAGGGAGAAAATAAGTTTGAGAGAAAGTGGGGGAAGGGGGGTGTGTATTTTATTTTTGGGTAAATATCATCTAGACTTTCTGAGGCTTGCTCTAATCACACTTGGACCCCCTCACATTTCAGTAATATCAACTACACCTCTTTAGGTTTGAAGTGCATATCACGTAGATCCCCTCCGTCAATTTACTGTTAAAAAAGTGATGGACTGACATAAATAAATACAAAAATACCCCTGAAAGTTTGGTCCTTGTGCCATTTTAGTCCCTGTAGTTTTAATTTGATCAATTTGGGCCCTGATGTTTTAAATTGAAGCAATTTGATCTAAATGTTCAATTCTGTGAGAAAAATTGATAGAATTTACTCACATCCTATGCATTGTCACACTTTTTAAGGGAAAAAAGGAACACCACCAATCTCCCAACCCACTTATTAGTGTTATCGTGTATAACAGTGGGTAATTCTGTCAATTTTTCTTACAGAATGGGGCCTTTGGATCAAATTACTTCAATTTAAATTAAAACTGTAGGGACCAAATTGACCCAACTGAAACTACAGGGACTAAAATGACACAAGGACCAAACTTTCAAGGGTATGTTTGTATTTATTTATGTCAGTCCGTCATTTTTTTAACGGTGCATTGACGGAGGGGGTCTAGGTGATACGCGCTTTAAACCTCAAGGGTATGTAGATGATACTACTGAAACGTGAGAGAATCTAAGCGTAATTAAAACAAACTTCAGAAACTCGATATTTACCCTTTATTTTTTGGAAAAATTGGTGAAAAAGTTATTAAGATGAGCTTTATTGAGATTAACGACAACTTAAAATAGACATAGGGAATAATTCCTCCCAATGCCCATAGACCAAAATACCCACATCCTCATCTTCTAACCCTAGTCAAACCTTAGCCACCATTACCACCACCCACACCACCTCTGCCCACCGCCCCCGTGACCTCCAGCGACCAGTCCAGTCACCTCCGACGACCTCCCCTTGCCTCCGGCGACCTCCCCTTGCCTCCACCACGATAGCCCCCACCATTTCTCTCTCTACAAATTGTGGGACTGAGATACATCAATCAGTATATATTTTGATTAGTTATAAAGAGAGAAAGAAAGGGGATTGGGAAAGATATCCATACTATTTTAACTGTTTAATGAGATTAAAATCAGAGAATATTTTTAGTTGAGGACATTTAGAAATCTTTTGAGAAATTTCTGTTATATGATGAGAAATTTCTCTTAATAGTTTGACATCATACCAAGCTTAGATCAATGGTGATTTTGCTTCTCACAAAAACACCTATGAACCACTAGGTTTTATAGTAATTGAAATTTCACTTAACTTATTTCACTTAACTTAACTTATAATAAGTGAAATTTCACTCAAAATTTTCACTTAAAAAATGAAAAAAAAAAAAATTTACTTCAAAATATAATAAGTGAAATTTCTCTTACTATAAATTTTCAGATTTGCAGAAATACGAAAACAACTCGAAAGAGCTTCTATATCATTGTTGGGAAGGACGTCATAATACATAAAATAGCTTCTATATCTCACCATATTGTAACTTCGTGAATTTCTTTAGTGGTTTTTTTTTTTTTTTTTTTTTTTTTTTTTTTTTTAAAGTGATTCAAGTTATAACATATGTTAGGATCAAGTTATAATATTTTAAAATTAAAATTTACTATTCTTTTCGTCTCTTTTTTTGAATCATATATTCTATTTTGGAATGTCTCAAAATTAGTGTCCACTTTCCTAAATTGGCATACAATTTTTACTTACTTTCTAAAACTACCCTTCCTTGAAATCTATACCAAGATAAAACTAAAAAAATTATTATAACAATGAGGAGTAATTGTAAAAAGTAGGTATAAATTCTTTTTATCCCCTAATAAATTGAGTTTCTAAAAGTGAACTAAAAAAAAAAAGACAGAGAGAGTGATATGTACAATACATTCAAAACAACACTTCGTGACTATCAATGTAATCTTTTCATTATTATACGACTAGTGCGAGGTCCACATACTCAAATCACAATAAAATTATATGAGCGTGAAGGTCACACGAATTAATTTATCCATCAAATGATGTTATGTCGTCATTTCTTCGACGTTTAGTCATTTGTTCTCTATTAAATGATGCTAAGTCATTTATTCAACGTTTAATCATTTGTTCTCACTAGACTAGTACTCCCTCCGTCTTATTTTATGTGTCTTCCTTTCTATTTTGGTATGTCTTAAAATTATTGTCCATTTTCTTAAATTAGTATGTAAATTTTACTTAGTTTCCCAAATTACCCTTCCTTACAACCAATACTAAAACAAAACAATAAAGAAAGTGCAATGATTATGGGCAATTGTGAAAAGTAGGTATAGATTCTTTTTATCCTTTTAAATAGTTGAATTTCTAAAAAGAGACACATAAAATGAGTAATTGAATTTTTTTTGTTTTGCCTTTCATTTAGTCGTTTTTTTTTCTCCGTTAAATGATGTCTGTCATTTCGTCAACATTTAGTCATTTGTTGTCATTAATAATTGAGTCTTCTTTCCTCAGCCTTTACATTTTTCGATAAACTGTATAGTGCACTTGACAAATGACTATCAGTCTATCAGTTTCAGGTCATCCAAACAAGTCAGCCCTTTTGACTTGCTGCGGACCCACTAAATAAATTTTCTCCTCTGGAGTGCAAATGTGACACTACATAGAGGAGCTTTTTTCATAGAGTAATTTTTTTGTGACAACTTTCATACAACTTTAGGAGGTTGTATGTGTCTATCTCGATCTCTTTTATGATGTCAGTGGACCCCCCACAGTGACACAAGAAAGAGATAGACACATCTTTTAGGAGGTTGTATGAAAGTTGTCACCAAAGAATTATCCTTTTCCATAATGCTCCATCCGTCTCATTTTATGCGTCTATCTTGGTGAATCCAATTATTTAAGGAGACAAAAAGAATCTACACCTATTTTTCACCATTGACCATAATCATTACACTTTTTTTTTTTTTTTTTTTGTGTATTGATTGTAAGGAATGGTAGTTTGGAAAACTAAGTAAAATTTATATACTAATTTAGAAAAGTGGACAACAATTTTGGAACATCCAAAAAAAAAATGGACACATAAAATGGGACAGAGGGAGTAAATGGATTTTTTTTTTAAATCATTAAATCAATGTGAATTTGAATTCAATAACAAAAGTAGAATAAATCAAATTTAGGAAAAACGACATTACATTGTTGTTATTAAGAAAAACACCACTCAATTGAATGTCGTTTTTAGCGAAAACGCCATTTTTACAGAGCGTTGTTTTTAGCAAAAACAAGATTAAACTTTTAATTTTTTTAGACTTTCTATTTTTTGAATATATTTCTGGAAAAACTAATTATGTTTTAATTGAATGTCGAGCTTACAAAAAAGACATTAAATGCTGTTTTTACTAAAAACGCCAATGAATGTCGTTTTTAGTAAAAATACCATTGAATATCGTCTTTACTAACCACGACATTCAATTAAAGCATAATTTATTTTTCCTTAAATACATTCGAAAAATAAAAAGTCTAAAAAAATTAAAACAAGTTATACTGGACAACATAATTTTTCTTTGTGTTGTACTAGACCGATGTTGTGACTGATTTTGTTTAAACATGCATGATGCATATAATCCATTCAATTGTACTAGAAATTACCCGTTCTCGAGGGCACCAAAAATTGATCTATTACTAAAATCCAACTTCAATAATTAAAATTAAAAACAAAAAAAAAAAAATTTGCTGCGTTTAGACAGTTGGAAAGAAAGTTATCAGAAAAGCTCTCATAAAAAAACATTTGTATCTCCTTTACTACCAAGACTTTAATTTTTTTTAGACTTTCAATTTTTTGAATATATTTATGGAAAAACAAATTATGTTTTAATTGAATGTCGTTGTTAGTAAAGACGACATTCAATGGTGGTTTTACTAAAACGACATTCAATGGCGTTTTTAGTGAAAACAACATTTAATGTCATTTTTTATAAGCGCGACATTCAATTAAAACATAATTTGTTTTCCAAAACTATATTTGAAAAATAGAAAGTCTAAAAAAATTAAAAGTTTTAATGTCATTTATGCTAAAAATGACACTCTGTAAGAGTGAAAAATGCCACTCAATTGAGTGGCGCATTTCTTAATAACGACAATGTAGTATCGTTTTTCCTAAAAATGATTTACCCTACTTTCGTCATTAAGTTCAATCTCACATTGGTTTAATAATTAATTTTTTTTGCATTTATTATGTAAACAACTCCTATATAGAGCCCGTTTGTCTATACTTATATTTATACGATTTTGATCGTGATTTATAGAATTGCTTAAAAGTAAAACTGCTTATTATTTCCTTCATCCTATTTTATGTGTCCATTGGGGAATCTAAATATTTAAGAGGACAAAAATAATCTACATTTACTTTTCACAATATCCCATAATTATTGCATTTAATTTTTTTGTTTTATTTTTGTAGCGATTGCAAGGAAGGGTACTTTGGTAAACTAAGTAAAATTTTTATAATAATTTAGGAAAGTGGACAACAATTTTGGGACATTCCAAAAAGGAAAGATTGACACATAAAATGGGACAGATGAAGTATTACTTAGGTGTTTGGTTGTAGCTGTGGAATTGATTAAAATAGAGAGAATCTTGAAAAGCAACCCCCCACCTACTTATTGTCCAACTGTTTTTTTTATCCAAATCTGCTTATTTTTTTGTTGCAACAAACAGATTAAAAAACAGTTTGAGCCACTAAAACTGCTTAAAATAGAGGAATAAGTAATAACAAACAGCCAAACCTGTCCAGAATGACCCAAAAAGGACTCAAAACTGACCCAAAATGACCAAAAACACTCAAAATTAAAAGAAACGGATGAAATAAAGCTTGGGTTGCCTCCCAAGAAGCGCTACCTTTTACGTCTTTAGCTAGACCGTTCTAGCTCACGATTTATGAGTGTTGAAAATCAGACTTTGTACCCCTTAGGATATTAGGAAAAGCCCGGTGATAAGCAGAAATAACATCGCTTTGAATTAATTCGACCGACAGTTCTCCCGAATTATATTCAAATCGATTTCTTACCTTTCGAGTAAATTCATCATTCGGGTCTTGGTTGTCAGGATTCATTCACTCATTACGAATTATATTAGTTTCCTCACCCATATTCAGTTCTTTGTTAGGCTCAATATTCCGTTTTACCTCACATTCCGCCTCACATAGGTAATCGTCGTCTTTAGGAGGTTGATCCATAGCATTAAAAACGTTTAATTTTAAGTTCATGTTCCCAAATGACACCTTCATTCCCCCCGTCCGACAGTTAACACGAGCGTTAGCGGTTGCTAAGAATGGACGGCCTAAGATGACAGGAGTGTGTTTCCCAGTATCTAGCACGGGTTCAGTGTTAAGGACCATGAAGTCGACAGGATAATAGCATTTATCAACTTTAACCAAGACGTCCTCGACGATTCCTCTAGGTATTTTAATAGAACGATCCGCTAATTGTATGGTAGCGGCCGTAGGCTTAAGTTCACCTAGTCCTAGTTGTTTATAGACGTGATAAGGTAAGAGATTAACGCTAGCTCCTAAGTCAAGGAGAGCCCGATGAATGATAGTGTCACCTATGACATATGAAATCGTAGGCGTACCTGGATCTTTATACTTTAGAGTAGCTTGTTGGAATATAGAGCTTACTTTTTCCGTGAGAAAGACCTTTTTCGGTATAGGACTGGCAACTTGCGCTTTTGAGTACAAAGGTCTTTTAAACATTTTGCGTAAGCGGGTATTTGTTTTATAGCATCAAGGAATGCAATATTAATTTTTACTTGTTTAAATACCTCAAGTATATCTTCAGTTTTTGGCGTTTTCTTTGAAAAATTTGACGGTTCATCGACATTTGGTGGAAAAGGTAGTTTTGGAATATACGATGTCGGGGTTGTTACATTTTCTTTCCTATTTCTACTCGTTTCTCCACCCTTTTCTTTATTAGAGTTAATGTTTCATTCCTTCTCACTTTTATATGGCTCGTCAACAACTTCCTCTTCTCGAATAGTCATCCTAGTCGAGACGACGTTTACTTGTTCATTCGAACCCCTATTCCCACATTGTCCCTTAGGATTTTGAATAGTTTGACTAGGCAACTTACCCTCGTTTCTGCGACTCATAGCATTAGCTATTTGTCCCATTTGGGATTCAAGCTTCGCAATGGATTGTGTGTGAGAGTGCACTATCTGTGCTTGTGCTTGTGCTTGTACTTGTGTTTCGATATTCTTAAGGGATGCCAACACTGTCTCCTCAAAAGCGTTAACCCTTGGAGGGTTAGGATTAGGAGGAAGGTGTGGGTATTGAGTTTGTTGAAATTGGGGTCGATAAGTATTAGGAAAATTAGTCGCCTAATTATTATTATGATTATAATTATTTTTCCACAAGTGATTAATTTTTCCATGGCATGTCCGAATTATTAGTCATAGGATTAAAATTGTTTCGTGGGAATTGTTGAATAGAATTAATGTGTTGCTCCACGAATTCCGAAAATTGAGACGCTGATGGGAATGCAAGTATAGAATGTGAAGGATCGAAACAGGATGCACAACTTTCATGAACGGGTGGGGCTGACGTTTGGTTTATTGTCAAAAGTCGGTCAAGTTTTTTAGATAGTTCCTAAAATTCAATTGAATGAATTGACTCAAACTTTACCTCACGTTTAGGTTGCGAAAGATATCCCTCCGAACATACCGACACAGCCTGATGCATCGAGTTCTCGCTTAAATGTTTCAAAAAATTTTCAGGCCTTGTCGGCGCTTTTGTGTAGGAAAGTACCCGCACAAACAGCATCGACGGTATTACGAATAGAGGGAATAAGTCCCTCGTAAAAGACATGTACCAACTGCCACTTAGGAACCTAATGATGTGGGCAGGAACGTAATAATTCTTTAAATTTCTCCCATGTGTCATAAAGTGTTTCCCCATCTTGCATCACAAAATTTGTTATCGATTTTCTTATTTGATTTATTCTTGTGATTGGGAAAAACTTTTGTAAAAATACGTTGTGTAACGCTTCCCATGTTTTAATTGTGTTTGGCTCAAGTGATTGAAGCCAATACTTCGCTTTATCCCTTAAAGAGAATGGGAAGAGACGCAGTTTTAATTCATCATCAGTGAAATTTTGGATTTTTAATCTAGAGCAAATATCCTGAAAATCTCCTAAGTGTTGATAAGGATCTTCATTAATGTGGCCATAGAAAGAAGGAAGTAGCGAGATAGTAGATGACTTTATCTCAAAGTGATATGCCGTCGCCTCCGGTAATTCGATACCAGCTTGAGGCGTGTAAGTTGTAGGAATAAAATAATCTTTAAGTGGAGGAGGTGGAGGTATATTAGGATTGGGATTATTTCCGTTATTTCCATTGTTTTCGCTGTCGGCCATTGGAATAGGTTTTATGTTAATAAATCGAGTTTTTCGTAAATGTCTAAGGGTACTTTGAATTTCAGCCTGAAACAATGACGATGATTTTGGAGTCGACTCGTCGTCTATTATCAACTGAGCTCTAGGAGCTAAGGTTGAAGACTTATTGATTCTAAGGGTTCGTTCAATTTCAAGATCGAAAGGTTGTAATTCCGGTTTATTTGAACGTGTACCAAACATAAACTAAAAGAAAATACACTAAAACAACGACTGACTCAACAAAAACAAAAATACCTACTCAAGTAATCAAGCACGCAAGCACACAGTACTACTATGATGTATGTAATTATCCTTATGCAGTGATTCGCGTCAAAGCCCAACACCCCGGGTTTCCTAGCTAATGCAGTGCTCACTCCACACCTAACCTAATGGAAGTAATTGCGTCTCAGCGCCCTGACTTACAGCGATTTGATGCGAAATTTAAAGAAGCGATTTACTTGAAATTTGTTTTCATTTTTTAATTTTTTTTCCTTAAGCTCCTTTGATGTGCTAAGCTATTCCTCTCGAAAACGCTAGAATTTGATTACTTGAGAAACTACAAAATAAAAAGAAAAGTTAGTGACTCAAATAAAAATGGAAAATAAGAAAAATAAAACCTAATATAATATTTACGAATTAACTAAACTAAGATTCTAAACTAAAGGTAGTGAATTGCAATCCCCGGCAACGGCGCCAAAAATTGATCTTGTTAGAATCAAGATATAAAAAGTGTACTTTACTTTTCTAAAGATTTGTAGTAGTGAAAGTAAAGGTTGAACCCACAGAGATTGAATACTACGCACTTTAATTTTTAAAACCTAAATTTAGTTAATTAAGAAAAACAGATTTTGGATTTAAATTGAATTAAACTAATAACAATAAAAGTAAATCTAAATTATGAAAGCAATTAAATACTTATTTTTATAATAAGTTTAAGGAACCTAGGATTGCAAATCCACCACTAGCTTCATAATAAGGGTATTTACGAATTACTTTAGCTTATTAAGTTGGATGATAATGGAGAATTGTAGCTACAAGCCCAACTCCTCCGTCAAGAAAATAACTATGGTTCAAGCACCAACATAATCCATCTTCGGTTAGCACAAATTATCCCACACTAAACTAGGGTTGTGGTATAATCCGCTTAATCTAGGCATGTACTATTTGGATACTTGATAGCACAATTCAATTTAAGCACCATTACATGTAAATAATCTAAATAAGCACAACAAGCATAGATCATTGAGCACACTACCATCAAAATAGATCTAAGACAAGAGTAAACTTTGAAAGTAGTGATTTAATTAATAAAAGCACGATTTATTTATAAAAATCCTCAGAACATGTAACTGTCATCCATACATAATAAACCTAAAATAAAAACATAAAATACACCCTATTACTTAGCTAGGGTTTCATTGAAACCCTAGATCTTGAGTTTAGTTGGCCATAGAATTGATATTCAAGAAGTTGATGGAGGAGGTCATGGGAATCCTTGGTCTTCTTTTTCTTCTTTTCCTTACTTCTCTCTCTATGGCTAAAGTTTTAGTTGTATATGGATGTATCTAATTTTGTGTAATGATGTATAATCACAAAAATGATTTAGAATAGGATTTATATAGAGTTTAGAAGGATTTAGGAAGCTTTTCTAAGTCAAATCGCACTAAAACTGCTATTTTTACGTTTCTGGACGTATTCAGCCAATTCGGATCGCACAGGGCTCTTTAGGACCTCAAAATACGCATTTTTAACTTTTTCAACGGGTCGCTCGCGCGCGCGGGCCGCGCGAGCGCGATTCTGGAAGATCGCGCGAGCGATTTCCTGGGTTTCACGCAAGCGGGTCGCGCGTGCGATGTGGTTTTTTCAGCTTCTTTTCTTCTGCTTTTTTACCCCATTTAGCTTGAAATCCTTACTTTTCTCCAAATCCTGATAGAAAATAGAAAAATAAGTAAAAATATACAAAAATAGAATAAAAAAGAACTAACAACTGTGAATTAAGACATGTAATTAGGATTTGTTCTCTCCCGATCAGGTTTCATTGCTATTTGTTTGTAGTAGTTTTATTTGGCATTTAAGTTCGGTGGTCATGCGAGGTGGAAAGAATTTCTTTAAAAATGCAGTATTCATCGCATGCCAGGTAAAGATTGAGTTTGGCTTGAGGGTGAACAACCACACTTTTGTTTTATCCTTCAAGGTGAAGGGGAAAAGCATTAGCCGTGTTACGTCTATAGGACAGTTTTGTGAGAATATTTTGCAAACATCCTCGAAGTCCTTGACATGTAGGTATGCCTTCTCGCTTTTCATTCCATGAAAGGTTGGAAGGAATTGAATCATTCTATTGCGAAATTGGAATATGCCCGCGTGGGGTGGAATAATAATACAAGAAGTTGTAGGTGCGTGTTCGGGTTGCATGAGATCGCACAAGGGACGCAGCGAGTCGTCAATAGGTACAACCACATTTTTACCATTTTCACTTTGATTATCAGCCATTGAATCGGTGGGTGTGACTACAAGATTAATAGAACTAGAAGATTCAGATAGGTAAAATGGATTTTCGTAGATTCCTTCGATGGAATTATTGGACATGAAAGGGAAACGATCCTAAAGAGTTTTGAACCTAAAGAGCTAAAATAAAAAGAAAAGATAGATAAAGAAAGAATGAGGTAATCTAAGCGTTAGCTTGTCGCCTTCCCCTGTAACAGCGCCAAAAACTTGACACGAGAATTATTTTGTGTGCGCTTGTGTGCTATACCCAAGTGTAGGTAATCGTGCAAGTAGTATTCTGGTTAAGACCAGGTGGATCCCACAGGGAAGGTTGTAAACTAATTACTTTGATTAAACTCTAAAAGAAAATGAAAATTCAAGATTTAAGCAAGGTATAGAACACGAAGTTCTACAAATTAACTACTACTAAAAATAAAGCAATTGAATTAAACTATGAATTAACTAATTAACTAAAGCAATATTTAAAAACAGTGTTTCTTAATAAAAGGGGAATGTTGGGATCACACAAATTCGGAATGTCCTAACCATCTACCATGCAGTTACATTAAAGCTCAATGGAGTACATCTTCTGTAGTATTTCGTATTTCTCTTAAAATAAAGAATCCATAGCCCTTTCATGACCAGGACTATATCATCACAGTTGATTCAAAATACAAGAAAGCGGTTTAAAACAATAGTTAAGAGTCGCACTTTGAATTGTGTTAGCATTTAAAGTGGTTTGAAAAAGTTATTGAAGAAAAAATGCCTTAAGGCTTAAAGTTCTGAAACTATTTTGACAAACTGAGCATTTGGGGACAGTTTGATAACAAATCTCAAAAATAGAAAGTCTAGGAATACTGCATAGGAGGTTCTCAAGAAATTGAGGTTTCGATCGATCGACGTGCTTTCGATCGATCGAACATCATCATCTCTCAAACGATCGAAATGTCTTCGATCGCTTGGCGTATCGCTGGTCCGATCGATCGAACTAACTTCGATCGATCGAACGCAGGTTTTAAACTGCTGCATGGCAGAGGTTGGAGATCACTGTTTCATCATGATCTTCCAACCCTAGGACTACTCAGACATGGTCTGGAGTGTAACAGATCTGTTTTTAACGTAAAAGTTCATTAAGGTTGCATTTGGTTGTGATTTAAACATGAAAACTATGAAAAACTATGGTTTAATCACTACGAACAAGCGAAACTATGATTCTAACAGATTATACTACGAGATCAATAAAGCAGAATTTAAATTAACTAATGTATAAAAACTTGGAACGAAGAAGTTTGATAAATTAAATAGAATCCAAGCCAAAACCAATGTCGAACCTTGATAAACCTACAAAAACAAGAACCAATCTCTCTATCTCTCTATAAACAGAAGAAAAACAAAGTGGGCATCCTTAGGGACGTAAACAAAACGTATACTTATACTAAAACCTAAAACTAGGGTTAAAAACCACGTCTCTTCTGCGTGTGCGTAAGTTCTGATAAAAAGCCATGTTCGATCGATCGAACATACACTACAAGAAAAAAATACTATTTATGTCACTTTCATTATTGTTTTTATGTCACTTATATTTTGAGTGACATAATTATTTTTTACACGTGCTTTTTATGTCACTTTTTACATATTTATATCATTTTTTTTTTATAAAAAAGTGACATAAAAACATAAGTATTTATGTCGGTTGTTAAAATACATGACATAAAAAATTATGCCATTTTTTCATACACACGAAATACTTATGTCCATTTTTCAATAACCGACATAAAAGTGTTAAAGTTAGAACACGGTGGCAAACTTGTAAATACTCAAATCTTAAAAAAGCGACCTGAATAGTTCAAAATAATTTCTCTTCATTTCTAACTTTCAAACCCTACTCTATCGATCCTCTTTTCCTTATTCTCATCCACCACACAGAGAGAGAGAGAGAGAGAGAGAGAGAGAGAGAGAGCAGTGAGAATCAGAAATCCAACAGCCCCTGCACACCCTGAGCCGGAGCAGGGTGTGCAGGGGCGGTTGGATTTTTGATTCTCACTACTTTCTCTCTCTCTCTCTCTCTCTCTCTCTCTCTCTCAGGCGACGGCTGGTCACGGCAAGGAGGGACAGCTCCGGCTCAGGGTGTGCAGGGGCTGTTGGATTTCTGATTCTCACTGCTCTTTCTCTCTCTCTCTCTCTCTCTCTCTCTCTCTCTCTCCCCGCCGACGCTGGCTCCGGCTCCAAATCTCTAGTTTAGGTCTACACTCTCACAGCATACACTCTCCTTCCTCATTTCTTTGTGAAGTCCCTCTGAATGGGTAATTGTGCCTCCAGTGAGAGATTCAACCCAAAATAGCATCACCTATGTTTTAATTGTTGAATAATTTAAACTTGATAGCCATTTGGTCCCTTGCTGACGAAAAAATGAACACCCTTTATGTATACAAATAGCCATTTGGTCCCTTGTATTCATTGCTGTAAAACTTGAGTATTTAATTTAAATAGATTTGCTGTCTTTCTAGCCATAGTTTTTTCACTTGATTTTGTGTATGATTTGGGAAATTTGGGGGGAAATTTAGGGATTTATGACTCACTAAATGACCAACAGGCCCTTCTAAGTGGAAACCCCTCGGCAAGGGAGTCTTCTGGACTTCTTTCTCCAGGGCCTCTCTTGCCCTATTTATTCTACTCACAAACCCTCGATTTCTTCACGGAGCTATCTTGGGTAGCTATAGCTCGTTGCAGAATTCTCAGGTTTGTTTCTTACATATTTTCTAAAATACTTCTCTCTTTCTTGTTCAAAGCTGCCCCAATTTGATAAACCCTAGTAAGGGTAGATAGAAAATTGATTTTGGGGCATATAAAAAGAAATTATAATTGGAGGACTTGCATGTTTTTTCAATTTGGGTGTCCCATCTAGAATCAATGGAGTTATCTAGTTTAAATGCCTCTTTTTCGTTGATGTGGCTAAGTGGCTTATGGCTTGCTGCAGTTAGCTAGGCTCTCCATTGTATATTGTTTCCATTTTGCTTATACTCTTTTTGCCCTTTTTGGTGTTTAGTTTATGGTTGGTTTTGTTATTTTTCCTCTCTCTCTTTTTGTCAGGCTTTTGTTGATGTTCTTGAAGATGTCAGCACATGGGTTCACCCCCTTTGGTGGCTTTTCAATGCAATACAATTATTTATCAAAACTGAAAAACCAATTTGTAAGAAATAGTGGAATATGCTCCCTCTATTGTGCTTATGGGCTTTATTTATCATGTTTCCTCCTCAAAAACCAACCCTTTCACCGAATGACACTTGGGTAGACAACACGTTGAAGGACTTTCAGTTTGTTTCTTTTGTGTTTCTCCAAATCTGTTCAACTTAGTTTCTTAGAATTTGTTCAAAATTTGTCCCTAATTTAAAACACTTAAGGTTGTTTGATTTGTGCATTCATTGAAGGAAAAAAAAACAGGGCAAGGAAAATAGGAAGAAAAAAAAATGGCTTCTCTTGTTTCCCTTCATGCTTAGACAACAGTAGATGTTTAACATAGTTACAAAATGTATTTGTAACCTAAGACAGTAGGGATGAAAGTAGCTTACAACATGGGCACACCACTGCAGTTATGTACTTACTAATTTCTTTTTCACGAATAAGAAATTAGATATGGTTAAGGATTGGTTTGATCAGGTAATTTACTGTCCATGACTATGTGAATCTGTTACGTACTGGAAACAATGAATCCATTACAGGGTGAATAGGGACTCTGGTTTGTCCTTTATTATCCTGAATTTTTTTAAGCAATTTGTTTACATCATGAGAGAGAGAGAGAGAGAGAGAGAGAGAGAGAGAGAGAGAGAGAGAGAGACCCCTTTGGCATTATTTATTTATTATTTTATTTTTTAAAAATTTTTGCCTTAGCACATAAGAACATAATTAACACACTGATGTCAGAGCGATGAGAAAATCATTGACTTCAATTCTTTTTGGAATGTTTCCTTCCTTTAGGGGAGTTCCATAATCTCAATTTAGTGCATATTTTGAAATTTAGAGAAAAAGTTGGTTAAGTACAACCTTAGTAAATATAAAACGAGCTAACTATACCTCAAAAAGAAAAGAATAAGAAAAAGAAAGAGTTTATAATTAAAACCTTCCTACATGCACATTGAAGAAAACCATTTAGGAGTTTTATTTTTCTTTTCTTTTCTTTTCTTTTTTACATATGGATCAAACTCTTGACCGGATGAGGAGTACTGTAGGCAATATGCCTGCTACCCTTTTCCATGCGGGCTGAACTCTATAATCTCTTACAATTTTATGGTTAGTGCTATCTAAATTGGCCATTTATTCTGTAACCTACAATATTTATTTTTATTCCACTTTCACCTTCAGCTATCTAGCTAATCAAACATTTTATATGTCAGCATGCTCAAAACACTTGAAAGGTACCAAAAATGTAACTATGGAACTATGGAGGCTGACCAATCAGCCAAGGAGATTGAGGTAATTTAGTTTCTTATTATGGTTTCCTCTTCATTTAATATTATTATTATTATTTTATATAGTATTTTTCACGAGCCCTTTCATTGTCTACCTGTCATGTATGTTCTATATATAGTAAAGCAGCTATCGGGGTACCTAAAGTCTATTATATATATAAATACAGAAGAAAACACTTCCCCCACATCTTGCCACATCAGCTTCACTATATTCCACCTTAAAATCCTACGCGGCCACACCAGGTTTCTCAGTCCTTTCTTTAGCAAATTTAGAGCATGTTCCACTTCAGTGTTCTTTGTAAACATTTAACTGTGCACGCAAACTCCTCCCCTCCCTCATTTATTGTAGCCCCTTCACTTCCTCATTCATTGAATTATGGCTCTTTCCACATTATCTCTAAGTGTGCATTCCTCCCTCTTTAGATATTTATATTTCTGTATCCCTTCAAAGTTCAAATGTCTTTTGGAAAGACAAGAAATTCTGTTCAAAGTCCAGAAATTGTAGGTTCAACCAGGTATGTCAACTTTTCATTGTCTGTTCTCGACTGACTTCGACTTGGTAATTGTTCATTCTCACTTTGGTGTTTTGTATTGAGGCTTTGTATGTGAAGTAACTTCAAGATTTATGAGATTTTTGATTTTGCTGTCAACAATTTTGATTCATGTATTTATTAATTAGGGAAGAACTTTGAAAATGTGCTATTGGAATGCCCAATTTCATTAATTGTTTGTTTTCACTTTGGTTTTCGTATTCAAGCTTTGCATGTGAAGTAACTTGAATGGGCCAATTCACAATTTATAAACCTCTTCAATATAGATGGTCATATGCGGTCATGCTTAGACTTTCTTAAAATGCTGTGATGGTTGGTTTTGTTGATAGTTTTTTCACAAAAGTGTTATTTTTCCAGATGGTCTGATTCAAGATGATGAATTTTCTATCTTGAAAAATGGTTTAGAAATTGTGAATTAACGATCTCAAATTCACGAAACCCGCAAACATGCCATTTACATATGCAATTACATTTAATCTAAATTAATGCTATAAATAATAAATAAAAAAAGGGGGAGGAAAAATGTCTTTTATATGGCCATCCGCTAAATCTTTAGGTTCTTTGTGCAGGTGATCAGCCTAATGACCTGGAAATTGAGCGGCTACTTCAAGATGTTGAGAAGTATAGTCTTGCAAGCCATCTGCTTTGGGGCTTATGGGGAATAATCTCGGTACACTACACTTTATCTCACCTGTCACGGTTAGAATTTTACCGTATTTGTCAATCTGGAAGAGTGTATTACTGCTGCATCGGACTAGATTGGCCCTTTTTTTTTTTAAATCCCTAATAGGAAGCATATGAATGCATAAAAAGAGGAACAGATAAATACAAAGATAAGAGGATGAGGATTGTCTTTCAATCGAAGAAAAACATATGAAAAAAAAAGAAGGTAGAATGTATGGAGTGAGTTCGGTTATGGTTTGTAAGAGAGAATAGGAGAAGAACGTAGAGATTTTCAGAGTAGGGTGGAATGATAATGATTCATTCCTATACCTTCTCAGTTAATATTTTTAAGATCTAAATTACGAGATTGCATTTCATCATATTATTCCAAATATTAAAACAAAGAAATGATGCTTAGTGCAACATGGGAAATAACTATACATATAAGAAAAGGGGATCAGTGATTTAGGAAACAATCTGTCTAATAAAACCACAGTCTATGGAAACTAATCTTCAAGAAATGATGCTAAGTGCAACATGGGAAATAGATCTCATTTTCAATTTCTAATGGAAACTAATAGAACCACAATCTATGTGTGTGGGTTTGGACTGGACGTTGGAATCAGTGATTCAGGAAACAATTTGTCTAACTGGGCCAATTGTCAATTTTGACTGCCTAGGTTTTTCTTTAATCTACCACTGAAGTTATTATTGTATGCAGTTGGATATTTTCTAATAGAAGTATTACCATGATATATGGATCTTTTATAATCCTTCCATACAATTTGGGCAACCTCTTTTGCAAAGGTTGAGGTTTTAGGAACTATAATCGTGCATTCATGTTCCAATGCACTGTCTCATTGTCTTCCTTCGTTATTGTGGAGCAGAGAGGAATACCCAAATACGATGATGAGTCAAATTGCATTTCTCAGGTTCTGACTTTTATCTTTTTGTTGATTCTATTATTTTAGGTCATGGGTTTATTGGGAGGAATTTTGTGCGAGTAAGATCCTTTTGATTTCAAGTTCTAACAAGTACTTGCCTCTCTCTCTCTCTCTCTCTCTCTCTCTCTCTCTCTCTCTCTCTTTTCTACTCTCTATTATGTGATCTCACTCTTGCCTCTCTCTCTCTCTCTCTCTATCTCTCTCTCTCTCTCTCTCTCTCTCACACACACACACACATCCTGTCTCTCCTTTCTACTCTCTATTCTGTGAATCTATTAAATTATTAATCACTTCCTTTGAAAATTTGCTATCTGATGAGTAATATCGTTTGTTAGTTCATTGTTTTCACTTTGCTATTTAATTGGTTGTTGTGTAATGCCAACTTAACTTGTGTGAAACTTGTGTTTCTCAGTGGATCATGCTTATGGTCTTTGAATTGGCTTTTTCATCATTTTCTCAGTTGCAGGATTAAAACCAGGCAATTCTCCAATATTCAATATCACATCTTTGGCACCAGCACGCAGGAATGGTGCTGATGATTTTCTCAATTCCAAAAACGATAAAAATGACTATGACTGGTAATGTGATATCATCTCTTACATTTCTATTTCTGATTTTTTTTTTTGATTTCAAGTTGTTTCATATGAAATCATCATTAGCTCAAGGAGCAGATCTATAGGGAAAAACAGAATTGGATTTTCTCATACTTCTTGCCAAGAAAACAATCTTTAACAATCTTAGACTTGAAAATTCTTAGTTTTTGAGGTTTTGAGTAGTGAAAAGGTAAACTGCTTAACCAAACGCCACGAAACCTTACTCGTACCTCAAACATGCCTAAATAAACTTGCGGGAACTAACGGAATGCATAACAGATTCACGGTTCACAAATAATGCGAAAAAGTGACTTTTTCATCACTTAGACTTGAAATTCTTAGCTTTTGAGGTTTTGAGTAGTGAAACGGTAAACCACTTAACCAAACGCCATGAAACCTTACTCGTACCTCAAACATGCCTAAATAAACTTTGGAACTAACGAAATGCATAACGGATTCACGGTTCACAAATAATGCGAAAAAAATGAATGTTTCATCACTTAGACTTGAAAATTCTTAGTTTTTGAGGTTTTGAGTAGTGAAACAGTAAACCGCTTAATCAAACGCCACGAAACCTTACTCGCACCTCAAACATGCCTAAATAAACTTGTGGGGAACTAACGAAATGCATAACGGATTCACGGTTCACAAATAATGCAAAAAAATGACTTTTTCATCACTTAGACTTGAAAATTCTTAGTTTTTGAGGTTTTGAGTAGTGAAATGGTAAACCGCTTAACCAAACGCCACGAAACCTTACTCGCACCTCCAACATGCCTAAATAAACTTGCGGGAACTAAAGGAATGCATAACGGATTCACAGTTCACAAATAATGCGAAAAAAATGACTTTTTCATCACTTAGACTTGAAAATTCTTAGTTTTTGAGGTTTTGAGTAGTGAAATGGTAAATCGCTTAACCAAATGCCACGAAACCTTACTCGCACCTCAAATATGCCTAAATAAACTTGCGGGAACTAACGGAATGCTTAACAGAATCACGGTTCACAAATAATGCGAAAAGATGACTCTTTCATCACTTAGGCTTGAAAAAGCTTAGTTTTTGAGGTTTTGAGTAGTGAAATGGTAAACTATGTATCCGAATACCACGAAATCTCACTCGTACCTCAAACGTGCCTAAATAAACTTGTGGGAACTAACGGAATGCATAACAGAATCACGGTTCACAAATAATGCAAAAAAATGACTCTTTCATCACTTAGGCTTGAAAAAGCTTAGTTTTGAGGTTTTGAGTATTAAAACGGTAAACCGTGTATCCGAATACCACAAAACCTTACTCGCACCTCAAACATGCCTAAATAAACTTATGGGAACTAACAGAATGCATAACGGAATCGCGATTCACAAATAATGCGAAAAAATGACTCTTTCATCACTTAGGCTTGAAAAGGCTTAGTTTTTGAGGTTTTGAGTAGTGAAACGTTAAACTGCTTAACCAAATGCCACAAAACCTTACTCGTATCTCAAACATGCCTAAATAAACTTTTGGGAACTAACGGAATGCATAAAAAAATCACGGTTCACACAAAATGTGAAAAAATGACTCTTTCATCACTTAGGCTTTGAAAAAACGTAGTTTTAGGGTTTTGAGGGGTGAAATTTTAAACCACTAAACAAAACGTCACGAAACCTTACTCGCACCTCAAACATGCGTAAATAAACTTGTGAGAACTAGCCGAATGCATGACGGAATCATGGTTCACAAATGATGCGAAAAAATGACTCTTTCATCATTCCGAGTCCCCGAACACATTGTGGTCTCTCAAAACCCCCAAACATAGTTTTACTCTTTTATTATTTTATATACAACTAATTAATGAAAACTTTTTCTTATTTGTAGGTACAAAGTTTCACATTTTGATGGAAGGTTCTAACAAGCGAACCACTTTTTTTGTTGGGCTAACTTTTTTTTGTTGCTTTTATGGTTTTGTTAGTACTTTTTGATGAATATATGTAATATGTATATGTTATTAGTTTAGCACTGGACTCGGATCGATTGTATATTTTTTTGTTCATCCCAATTAATTGGTTGATATTGAGATGAATCGATGAAATTTAGTAGTTGAAATAGATTATTGAGTTGGATTTAATTTTGTACAGGGTGGTATTGTATATATGTATAGGGTGGTATATATTATTTTTACAGGGTGATATTTATGTCACTTTTACAGTATTTATGTCACTTTTAAGACTTTTATTTAATAATTTTGTTTTGTATTTATGTCGCTTTTCTACTTTTATGTCACTCTAGGTTAAAAGTGACATAAATAAGATGGTATTTATGTCACTTTTAAGTATTTATGTCACTTTTAAGACTTTGATGTAATAATTTTGTTTGGTATTTATGTCACTTTTCTACTTTTATGTCACTTTAGGTTAAAAGTGACATAAACAAAATGGTATTTATGTCACTTTTTATTAACAAATGTGTTGGTTCTATGAAACATTTATGTCACTTTTTTAAAAGTATTTATGTCACTTTTTGCTGGAAAAAAAGTGACATAAATGCCTATTTATGTCACTTTTTAAGTGACATAAAAGGCATTTTTCCTTGTAGTGATAACTCGATTGATTAAACTTCTGGGATTCTCATGCACTTGAACTTCCTTCGATCGATCGATCGAAACCTCGATCGCTTGAGGGATCTTCGATCGCTTGAACTTCAGTTTTCATTTTGAATTGTCTTCCTTATAATCAAGCATTCCCTTTTATCCTGCTATTCATTTCTTCACACAGCAAAACAGTGATCTACATAAATAATAGCTAAAACAACACAACTTCTCATAGATTAGTCATATTGTATAAAAGCTGGCGTTGTAATACAAATCGCAGATAAAACAGGGAGTTGGAGACTTAATCAGTGTATTTCTCTATTTTAGCGCGGTTGTATTTTACAAATGGGTGACTTAATATATAGTCCTAATATAGACACCTTACCAGAAATTGAACCCTTTTAAAAATGAAACTAGAAATAGGTCCTGAATTTATTTTGAGGATCAAAATACCCCTATATAATTATATGTAGAAATATATATACACACACATGTATAGTATTTACTTCCCACAATCAAGGTTTTGAAATTCAAAACCCATATTAACTATATATATATATATATATATATAGAGAGAGAGAGAGAGAGAGAGAGAGAGAGAGAGAGAGAGAAACAAAAGTTGATGGAGAGAAAGAAAGAAGATCATCGATACTACCTCCGCAACATCATGTCCACCACCTTGAACTTCATAGGCAATTCATGAAGATCGTTAACACAGAAGCTCGATTCACTATCGAGTATGTAATCTAAGAATTTTGGCATAAATTTCTCATACTTTTGGAACAAATCTCACTTAGCTTCGATTCAAACATTGGAGTTTTCTGAGAAAAAATGGTTATTGTTTTGATTAGGGCTTGGCTTCACACTAAAGGTTTTCGATTCGACGACGACGACTGGAAAACTGCATGACAGCAATGGCTAGAACACTAACTCGAGTCTTTCGTTTAACCTCTATAATCTTTTCATTTTTTCTACATTATATTTGTTTTGTTTGTAGTTTTTTGGTAATGTGGAAAATTTCATGATCGCTAAGAGAATAATAGTGAGAAATTTGTTTGTGTGTATATATATTTGAATAAAAGTTTCGCAAAGAATTTGTCTTATTAAAATTTTTTGTTTTTGAACAGAAGTGAGAAATTTTCTCATCAAATTTGTGGTTGTTTGGTGAGAACTTATCACTTTGTGAATGAGAAGTGATAAATTTATGATAAATATGGTCTGCATGTGTGTATATATCTGAACAAAAGTGAGAAATTCTCACTAAATAACCACAAATTTCTTGCCTTAAATTAAAACTCGAAAAAAAACCTTTGCTAATACCATTACGCATATACATAACACAAATATGATTATTTTCAAAAGAAAGACATGCAGGCTTACTGAGAAGTTTTTCACTTAATAATGAGAAAATATTCTTCACATTAAGTAAGAAATTCTCACTATATAATAAGAAAATCATCCGTTGATTTTAGGGATATTAATCTCATTATTCATGATCTCCTAAAAATACGCTTTCCATAATTGTATATAACACGAATTTGGAAGTATTTTGAATATACACTGCTGTAGATATATATATATATATATATATATAAGGTGAGAAATTCTCACATTACTCTTTTAAACCGAAATCCCTTGATTTTAGGAATATTAATCCCCTTATCCATGATCTCCTAAAAATTCGTTTCCCATAATTGCATATACCACGATTTTGGAAGTGTTTTGAATATACACAACTCTCTCTCTCTCTCTCTCTCTCTCTCTCTCTCTATATATATATATATATATATATATATGAATTTCGCACTATATTAAGAGAATTTCTCACCTTTTTGTCAGCAACCTTCAATCTTCCATACAAAATAATCTGTTATTTCTGTGATTCAAATCAATATAAAACATGCAGATCATTTTCTACTATAAATGAATTACATATAGATCATTTTACCAGAGTGAGGAAAGTCCTTGATTTTAGCAAACAAATTTGAAAATTGAGTAAAATAAGGAAACTACATGATTTTAGCAATATTTATTCTCTTATCCATGATCTCCATGGATTACACTTGCCATACCCGTCATTCACACGTCTTATTTGTGCTGGTGGTACATATATACATTTAATCATATGGCCAATTTCGAATGCTCTAATAACAAATTTCTCACTAAGTAATGCAAATTTCTCACTTTTTGAATGGATATAATACAAAATTTCTCACAACTAAGGCTTAGTTTGGCCCCCACGTGGCTTTTTAAAAGGAGCTTATGAAATTTAATACTAAGTTGTTTGATAATTTTATACAAATGACACACTACTCTTCAAAAAGACATCATGAAACCAAAAATCAACCTTGAGCTTTTAAAAGCTCCATTCTAGAGCTTGTAAAGCTCCTCTAAAAAAGCCCTAAGTTCAATTTTTGCAAAGCTCATAAACTAGTTACCAAATGAATTAACATGAAATTGTGCTTTAAAAAAAGGAGAAGCACCAAAATGGGGGCCAAACTAAGCTTAAGTCACTTCTTCCAACAAGCTTATCACCAAATTCTCAAATTATGAATTTCAGCATGATTTCGCACTATATTGTGAATTACAGTTATGAATTTTGCACTATATTGTGAGAATTTCTCACCTTTTTATCAGCAACCTTCAATCTTCCGCACAAAATTATCTATTATTTCTATGATTCGAATCAATAAAACATACAAATCATTTTCTACTATAAACATATTACATACAGATTTAAAAAGGCATTGTTTTGAACCACAAATCAACATGATTTTTGGGATAAAAATCATTATCCATGATCTCCTTACAATCTGCTCCATTTATTAACTACCTCATATAACTTTATTTGAATTTCACATGTGTCATATATATATATATATATATATACAGTTATGTATATATATATATGACAAGGGTATAATGGTCTGGATTTATACTAACCATTTAGGAATACGGACTAATTACTGATTTCTATTGCAAATTAAGGATTAATTTCTATACACCAAATCAAGGCAGGATCAATTCCTATTAATGGCCATAATTAGGGACCAAATTGTATATTTCTATTTACAAATACCCTGCTGATCATCGGGGATCACCCTTTGTTTATCTTTTTGGTTTCCTTTCCATATATTGTAATAATGAAATTGTGGAGCTAGAGCTCTATCTTGTTTGATTTGGAAACCTTGGAAGGATTTTGAAAATGATGCATTATGTAACCAAACTTCTTATAGTTAGTTTTGAATTCGTCCGAACTCATAAGTTCATGTTTTATAAACTTTATTTGTTAAATTCGGATCTTGAAGGACTATGGATAGAGTTTTGTGAATCGAAACAAACAAGCCTTAGCTTGTTTCGTTATTGTTTCTTTTCATATATGGATTCGTAAGATTAAACTTTGATTTTGAAAGCTTGTTGTAGCTTGAGAAGTTTGGAACTATGTTTGCATGTTTGGAGTGGTGTAAGGAATAAGGGTTGAATGGATCCTTAGCAAATTTCTGCTACTAGAAGGAATTCTGCTAAAGGGTCATTCGACCGGTCGAAGGGGGTCGTTCGACCGGTCGAAATACCCCCTGCCATAAATCTTTTTCTACCACTTCTGGAAAATTTCAAAAGGTTTTGATTGGTTCTTAGGTTACCTTTGGGACACTACAACAAAAAACCCTTATTATGACTTTAAAAAAGAGTCATAAATGTATATTTATGACTCTTTTTTAAGCTTTTAAAATAAGTCATAACATTGCAGTCATAAATAAGTTCGAGTTTGTTAAAAAAGTCATAAATAATTATTACTTTTACAACAGTTCTAAAAAAATAGTCATAAAAAATGAGTGCTTTCAAATTGTTTATGACTATTTTTTAATTGATACAGTCATAAATAATCTTCAAAAAAGTCATAAATAGCCTTTTAAAAAAGTCATAAATAATCTTTAAAAAAGTCATAAATAGCCTTTTAAAAAAGTCATAAATAATCTTCAAAAAAGTAATAAATAACCCTTTAAAAAGTCGTAAATAATCTTCAAATTAGTCATAAATAACCATTTAAAAAGTCATAAACAATCTTCAAAAAAGTCATAAATAACCTTTAAATAGTCATAAATAATATTTAAAATAGTCATAAATAACCTTCAAAAAGTCATAAATAATCTTTTTATAGTCATAAATAATCTTCAAAACAGTCATAAATAACATATTAAAAGTCATAAATAATGACACTATTTATGACTTTAGTAGAACTATTGCTAATTTATGATTGTTTTTTTATGAAACAGTCATATATAATATAAAACACATTTAAAGAAAAAAAATATTTTGTTGATAATCCAACAATCAAGATTACACAATTCAAATACATCATCAAAACATGCATGTTACAAATCAACTCAAGAACCATATTCAGATATTATCTTCCTTCCAACCAAAATTTTTCAATAATCAATCTAATAATTAGTTATGTACAAGAAAAATGTAATAGTAACCACTAAGTATGTATTAAACCAACAAACCAATAATGTATATGTAACATTGTTAAAAAAAAATAAAAATAAATAAATAAAAACAAGATTAATGTCTATTTAAACTCTTCAATCTCCGCTAGTACATCAACTTATTTGCAATATTTGTTCCATGTAGTCTAACTGTGTAACACTGAAACAAAAATGAAATCAATGTATTAGATTCTATATAACGAGTATATAATTTTCTTAAATTGTAAAAATATAGATTACCTGGAAAAAGGAAAAAATGTTGAAATTTTCAATACTTAAATGGATTCTTGAATGAACTCAATGAACTCAAGTTGAAGTACATTTAGCTCGTGGCTTTCATATTTCACTTTTGTGACAACTCTTTCATCTGAAAAAGTTCAGGAAAGAATGAGATGTTAAGGATGTATTCCCTCCCCACAACTCCAACACATATGAAAAAAAAAAAATTCCACAATTTGTGAATCAAAGTAAAACAAGAAGAAGAGAAAATTTGACGACACATTTACAAAGAATACTATGATAATACCTTTATCTTGATAGATTTGGATGGATTCTCCATTATCACTTTCATGAAAAGTAACATATAGTATCCACATTCATAATTTCCTGGTTGCTTTGGTCCCTATGAATAAATGTATAACAAATATTAGACAAACAATAAATTACTGCAATCACAAGTCGTGGTAAAACTAACTTATTTTGGAATGAATGTTGACCTAGAATTTCTAAAACTTTCGACAGAGTCTCCTCTATAAATAGAACCTCCCAAAAATTTCAAACAATGAAAACATACCCAGCAACAATTGAATAACCGCAACATACATTATATCAATACATTAACCATAACATACTAAGTATAATTTAAACAGCTACCATTATATCTACCATGTTTTTATTCAGATTTAATTACCTTTACGAATTGTCAAATTGGTTTTGGCCTTCTTTTTCCTTTGAAATTTAAAGCCTTGAGTCCACTTCAAGACAATATTAAAAGTTAAAATTAGATAATAAAACGTCACTTCAATACAATATTCTCACACACAACGATTACAACACGAAAAATTATTAGAAAATTCGATGACTAAGCGTCCACAACTTTCTACAATGCAACCACAATAAGAGGTAATTAATTATAATTCAACTTCTAAACGCAAGAATAAAACACCACAAAGTATTTTATTTTATTACACCTTATGTTCACCACCTCGGCCACCCATCCATGGTCCAGCCTACACATATATCCCATGTGTCTCCTAACGTAATACTAACTCCCACTCCGGTCCCAACTCCCATGGGGTATCACTGGGATTTAAGTATACACCGAAAGGCTAGTCCTTACGTTCTTGACGTCAATAAAACAATGTCTAGATATACATGAAATAGACCAACAAGCCGGGCATAAGGCTTAAAATAATGAAGAGACGGGTCATCCACGTAGTCGCCGTCTAATCACACAAGGACGGGTCATCCACGAAGTCACTGCCTAAAATCATAAGGAGCAGTGGTGAACTCTAAGGATTTTCTATCGTTCATACATCCACGTTTTTCACAAAACTCTACTTCATAAGAGATTCATATATCTCAACTCAAATTTCCGTTAAAATTATATTAACTGCTACATGTTCACACAGATTCATAACCCACACAAAATCACACAATCATAATTTCACAAAGCTCAACTATACATGAGAACTCATATCTTTCTATGTACAAATAAATTAATTTATATTAACGAATACGAAATCACACAAAAATATGATATAGCAAATACGCTTATTTTAACATTCATAAAACTGCTACTGTAATATGAATTTTCTGCCCAAACGGTGCAGAATTGGGAAAAATACCATTAGACAAAAGTTGTCCAGAATTGCGTTTCCTACAGGCGTACGCGAACAGAATCACGAAAACTGTAACGTATGATTTATTAGGAATTGTTTACTAAAATCTGATCCGTGAAAATCCCAAATCCGAAAATTGAATAATTGCTCAAATGTATATCCAAGGCTCATCTATAAATCTCAAATCATAACTTCAATCATTGTAAATAAAAACCTAAATCTCATAACCCATAACCGTACTAATTTCATAATCTATCCATTTAAATTTCAATCAAACGAGATTGAAAGAAAATAACAAGTTAACTCACCGATTTAGGACTTCAATATTGATGAAGATTCGCAAAACAATATTTGGGGTTCCTCTTTTCTTCTCTTATTATCTTCTTCTTCTTCTTCTTCTTCTTCTCTCTCTCTATCTCTCTCTTGACTGCTCTATTTTTCTAATGTCTCTCTTTTCTTTTCTTTTTGTTATCAAAACCCTAGGAGGTATATTATGTATGTATATATGATACACCTACATATATTATAACACAAACACACAAAAGGCTAAAAATCCCGTTTTTTGTCTAGGGGCCTCACAAAAAGGCTTTATATGGGCCCGAAATACATTCTAAAGTTCTAAAATGAGTGACCAAATGGATGTACATAACCCGGGTACTTAATTTAAATGTTAAAAACACAAATTAACACATTCACGGGCCTATAATCACTACAAAAAAATAAACACATCAATTCTTCAATGACTTGTTCAACTTAAGTTTTTACAACTTAACTCCACCACTTAGCTCTATAAAATTTCACACAATAAATAATGAATAAAATAAATACACACATATAAATAAATAACCATGGTTGTATACACAAAAATTTAGGTTGTCTCATTATTTTGTTTTTTTAAATGAATATTTATATAAAGAAAATACGGGGTGTTACATGTATAACAAGTGAAATTTCATTTAAAATTTTTATACAGCGCACATTTCCCTAATCAAGAATCTTAACTTTAAAAATCTTAACATATTGTCTTTTTCACTATTTTTCCCAAAAAACAGTACTTTGATTCTAGAATTCAAAGAAAAAGAGTCATAAAAATAAAGAATATTTATGACTACCCAAAAATGAAGTCATAAAAGTTTTGTTATTTATGACACTTTTCTAAATACTTATTATATATGACACTTTTCACAAACATGTCATAAAAAATCTTATTTTTTATGATAATTTTCAAAAAACTGTCATAAAAAATCTAATATGATTCTTAATAAAATCTAAATTTGTGACACTAAAAGTAACTATCAAGTGTTAATAGTCCAATTTTAAAAAGTAATTTCTTAAAAACTAGTCTCTCAAAGGTCGATTTAAGTGAAATTTCACTTAATATTCATGTAAAGATTTAGTGAAATTTCACATAATATTCGTGTATGCCAAGTAAAATTTCACAAAATATTTTTGTACAGAGGACCTTTCCCTAATCAAGAATCTTAACTTTAAAAATCTTAGCATATTGTCTTTTTTTCACTATTTTTCCCAAAACAGTACTTACCTTTGATTCTAGAATTCAAAGAAAAAGAGTCATAAAAATAAAGAATATTTATGACTACCAAAAAATGAAGTCATAAAAGTCTTATTATTTATGACCATTTTCAAAAAACTGTCATAAAAACTCTTATCACTTATGACCATTTTCAAAAAACTGTCATAAAAACTCTTATTATTTATGACCATCTTATTATTTATGACCATTTTCAAAAAAACTGTCATAAAAACTCTTATAATTTATGACCATTTTCAAAAAAATGTCATAAAAACTCTTATTATTTATGACCATCTTATTATTTATGACCATTTTCAAAAAAACTGTCATAAAAAATCTTATTATTTATGACCATTTTAAAAAAACTGTCATAAACAATCTTATTATTTATGACTAATAAAAAAAATGGTCGTAAATAAAACATCACTTACCAATCTTATGACTATATTTGCAAAAAGAGTCATATATGTTAGAAAAAAGTATTTGTTATGACTCTTTTTTTAAAATAGTCATTAGCCCAAAATAAAAAAAAGTCATAAAAAGGGTTTTTTCTTGTAGTGGGACCTCTTTCAACATAAATTCATCCGTTTAAAAATATAATTCCGTTTTCAATTTTATACGGATTTTACAACTTGGAAGGTATCATTACCAAAAGTTTAAAATACTCAAGATTGTTTTAAGTTCTTTTTTCGCTGCTTATATCCGTTTAATGAATTGGATGAGCCTTGGTGGCATGCCACGTGCCCTATTTCCACGCGTAGTGGGATGGGTCGTGACATAGTCGATCTTAAATTTAAATTTCTTAGATCTCTTAGGTTTTTCGCGTTCAACTCTTGGTGTATAGCACATCAAGAGTTGATGTTTAATTAGTGTGCGATTTTGCACAACAAGGTATAAATACTATTTACAAGTTTGCACAACTTGAAATTAGCCTTTGAAGATCCACTAATTTTTAACATCTTGTCTGTATTCTATTTCTGCAGTCAAAATAAATTAATATAAGGTGCTTGTATTGTAGAGATGAAGAGAAAAATATGAAATCCATAGGTTCAAATATATGTGAAGTGTGACACAGCTAAAAAATAGAGAAAACATTGATGCGTGATTCTTGTATAGAAGTAAGAGGAGGTTGTTCCTCTCCTTCATGGTTTTACTCCTAGACGTAACTCAAATTGAGGAAGATAAGTAAATGTTGTGTGTCTTGTTGATGTTTGTGTTTGTTTCCCAACTATTGAAATTGCACCTCTGGTTTGTTGAGAATTCTTCAAAATTTCTCTATTTGCAAAAAAGCTTCAAATTGTGGTAGGAACACTTTCCTAAATACTATATTCGTCCCCACCAAATGCTGTGATTGGAGTATGAATGGATATTCTACTAACTTGTATTCAAGATACGATAATTAAGCTATTAAACACTAGCTAGTTTCAAGTTGGCACAACTTGAAAATAAGAAAAATGAGAGCGATCAGAGCACCGAAAAATCAAACCCATGGCGAGCATACGAAGTGTGCCTATAAAGCAACCTCTACAGCCCTTTGCCCCGCACCACATGCACGTACGTGTACTGTGCTTCACACCGTGGTGGGTCACCTATGAATAGACTAACCCATGAGCCATAAGCAAAAGTTGTGTTCTACCCCTTTACTTATTAGCTCTCTTACACCTCTCTTTTTAAGCAATGTGGGATAAGCTTTCCCTCACAAAATAAGCTTTCCATCACAATACAAGCTTCCAAACTCATTTCTTAATTCCTTGTATTTTAAAAATCTCCAACTTCAACACCTTGTGGCATGGGCATCACATGTTCTAAACATTTGAAGTTTCCTCTCTTCCTTAGTAGTATCATGCATGCACCAGGTCTTTCCCAAACCTACGTAATATTCTCGTGCACTAGATTTAGATTTTTGTAAAAAAAAATTAAAAATAAAGAGAGGGAAAAAAGAAAAAAAGTAAGATGTTGCAGCTTCAAGTATACAATAGGTTACCTTTTGATGATGAGATTAAGAAGTCTTTCTTTAACCTGCATAGTAATAAAGCCCCAGGCCCTGATAGCTATAATACTTTCTTTTTTAAAGATTCTTGGGCTATTGTTGGCACCTCTATCGTATATGCTGCTAAAGATTTTTTTTCTTCTAAATGAGGAGCTATTACTAGAGTCTAGCACTTCACTTATTACTCTAATTCCTAAGGTTCGTAATCCATCTAAGATGGGTGATTTTAGACCTATCTCCTATTGCATTACTGTTTATAAGTGTTTATTTAAAATTTTTGCTAGCAGACTTCAAACGATTCTCCCAAACTTTGTTGATCAAGCCTAATATGCTTTTATTAAAGGTGGGAAAATTAGTGATAATGTTCTCCTAGCCCAAGATCTCCTTACAGATTATCATAAACAGAAGGGTAAGCCTAGAGTTACAGCTAATGTTGATATTATGAAGGCCTATGATAGCGTTAGTTGGGAATTTCTCATTGATTTATTAGATGTGCTTAATTGATTCCCTCCTAATCTTAAGAAATGGATTATAGCATGTGTTACTACTCCTAGATATTCTATTAATTTTAATGGTGAAATATCTGTGGGTTATTTTGAAGGTGCTAAAGGATTATGACAAGGTGATCCTATATCTCCCTACTTATTTGTAATCATTATGGATACCTTGAGTCAGCTCTTACATCATAAGGTTCATAGGGATCCTTTTAGTTACCATTGGAAATGTGATACATTAAAGATCTCACACCTCTGTTTTGCTGATGATCTTTTTATTTTGTTCAATGGGGATGTTGATTCTGCCAACTTGATTAGAATAACTCTAAACCAATTCTTTAACTTTACTGGTTTGCAAGCCAATAATGCTAAGAGTTGCTTAAGTCAGAAATGTTTTGTTTAATTTTTGTAAACTTAAAAGTTGTTTTGACATTGTAAAATGCACTATTACCCCTAATGGTGTGTTCAGCACTTCTCTTATATGGGACCACTTAAGGATTCATCACCCTGTGGTTCTATGGTATAATACTGTATGGCTCTCTAGGTGTATTCTCATACATAGCTTTGTTCTTTGGTTAACTGCACAAAATAGACTTTCTACCCATGATAGAATTTCCAATTTTACTCCTGACCCATTAGCTTGCATGCTATGTCATAAGCATATGGAAACACATGACCACTTGATTTTTGCTTGTTTTTATTCTATTTTTGTAGATCTTATGAATAGATGTGGATTGCATTGGCAAGGTCATGGCTGGGCTGACACTTTGGATTTGATGGCTCAAAGGTTGAAAGGCAAGACAATTCAACATGTAATGCCTAAAATGTGTTTTGGAGTGGCAGTCTATGGGTTATGGAGAGAGGGAAATAATAGGACGTTTAAGAACACCTCCAATTCCAAAAAGCATCCACATCCTGAGGTGAATCAATGAGAAGAGACTGAAATGAGAAGAGACTGAGTAGTCTCTTCTCATTGATTGACCTCAGGATGTGTTCTCATTGATTCACCTCAAGATGTGGATGCTTTTTGGGTGTGGATGGGTATGACCCTAGCATTGTTGTATTTGTATTTGGACCTATTGGCCATAGTGGAGTCTTTGCACATTTTGATTTGTTAAATTTGTAACTTTTGGGTTGCCTTGATGCTTGGTAGCCCTTCAGTTTATTTTTGTAACATGTAGGGCCTATCATTTGTTTTTTATTTTTGGTTGCTTTTACTTCATGTTCTCATGCAATGAGCTCATTGTATTATCTTGGGGTATGTCTGATCTTGTGCATTTTGTACATCTTTTTTTAAAATTTATTTACCTTTTTCTGAAAGAAAAAAAAAATACAAGTTCCTCAACATTTGTCTAGCAAACAAAAATAAAAATAAATTTCGTCCATATTTAAGTAAGGCATACAAGAATTTAAAAAGTTGACGCAAAAACACCTGCAATAATGTAGGTTATAATACGGGATAGTGACCAAGTCCCAATATGTTATAAGGTTTTGTACATGCATGAATATTGCTCAGTTGTATAGTAAATAGGGGTGTACAGGAGCTGAGCTGTTTAATAAGGGTTCGCGGCTCGGCTCGATAACAGGTCGGCTCTGCTCGGCTCGTATAATAAACGAGCCAAGCTCGAGCTTGAATACAAAGCTCATTTAATAAACAAGCCAAGGTTGAGCACACATGAGCTTGACTCGATAAGGCTCGCGAACAGTTCGATTAAAGGCTCGTATAGTAGGCTCGCGAAAATTCTTTTTAATAGGTTTGATACGGGCTTATTTAATTATATATATATATATATATATGTATATGATAATTGTAAAAATATAATATATATATCTAATGCAAAGTATTTAAAATTGAAAAAATATTGGCATATTATAATATGCATAGTCCTAAATTCACGTGCCAAGTAATTATTTTAGTTATAGATATATATATATATATATATATATGCCAACTATCAAGAATTGAGCTAGCTTGGTTTGTTAGTTTTGGTTGACAATTTAAATTTGCTACTAGGGTGTACAAAAGTTGAGCCGCTCGACACAAGGGCTCGAGGCTCGGCTCGATAATAGCTAGGCTCGACTCGGCTCGGCTCGGCTCGATAATAAGCAAGTCAAGCTCAAACTTGAACACGATGCCAACTCTTAAAGCTCGATTCGAGTACAGCCGTAATCGTAAGATAACTCCTATTGTGGTATTAACTATGTGAGAAAAAATGAAAGAAAAAAATTATGGTCTATCGAAAGGCACTATCATATGAAGATGATAAATTCAAGACTTCATAGTGATAAAGTTTTATGTTTCAATACTTCAATTATTCTTCACCCATTAAGGTCAGGTGTGGCTTGTAATATCACTCATCATTACAGTGTTTTCTTTTGTACTTTCATGTTGCTGTTTCAATTGAGGCCATAAAATCTTTTGAGGAAAAGCAATTAGAACTTTTCTGCGTTGGTGGTGTATTAGAACTTGATATCTGTTTCATGATCTTTATGGGTTTTCTCAAGTGTTAAGCACTGTAACTACTAATCTTAATTGCAACACTGATTTACGTGATACGTGTGTTGTGGAGTCGGTATATATGTTTAGGGTTTGTCCTCTATTCTACTTCGATAAAACAACAATAGATACTGATCCCAAAATCGCGGAGGACAAATTGAGGGATTTGTATGTCCTTGTACTCGGAAAAAAAAAAATTGCAACACTCCATAAATAGTATACTAGGGTCTACGCATAATCTGTGTCTAAGGCACTATCGAATAATTCTAACCATACTTGTCCTCAGCCAATAACTAATTCACGTGCCTCCGGCACTCAATAATTTTGTGTGCCTTTTAGTACTACTTCCTATAAATTATGAAATAGTTAAATTTCTAAGTCTAAAGCCAACAACCCTTAAGCCAAAAAGGCAAGTCAGTCAAACACCCTGTAAGTCAAAAGCCAAAAGGCTCTTAATTAGCTAATTATAACTTTCAAGCCAAAAGTCAAACAATGTACCCTTAAAACAAAAGCCAAACAGCCTTAAGCCAAGCTAACCACCATTTAAACCAAAAGCTATTAAGCCAATCAACACTTAAGATAAAAGTCATTAAGTCAAACATCATTTAAGTCAAAAGTCATTAAACCAAACAACCATGAAACCAAAATTAAAACAACGCTCAAGTCTAAAGCCAAACTGACCTAAGCCAAAAGGCAAACAACTCTCAAGCCAAAAGTCATGAATCGAGCCAACTTTAAGCCAAAGGCCATTAGGCCAAACAGACTTAAACCAAAAGCCATTAGGCCATTAGGCTATATATGAATGGATAGCGCTTGGTGTTTTAGGTATTGTCATTGAATATTATTGGCCTATATATGTACGTGTTATTTATATGGACATTGTTTAAACAATACCGTTCAAAGAACAATACCTGAAATCTAAAGGAGCTAAGTAACACCACCCAAGTGCATGTTGTCCTATATATATATAATATGAAAAGAATCTGAAATTTTCTTAAAGAAAAAGACCACTGTCTAAGTTCTTCATTAATATTTCAAAAAGCAAGTATCATATTATTCAAAACTTTTTGGATCAACATTAAGTGTCAGATTAACTAAGAAATGAGTTTTTCATAGTAAAAAAAAACGAATGAAGGGTCAATGATTTAAGGGTAATACTTGGGGCACAACTTTCATACAACTTTCATACAACCTCTCCAAAAGATGTGTCTATCTCTTTCCTGTGTCACTGTGGGGTCTAGTGACATCACAGGAGAGAGATAGACACATCTTTTGGGAAGATTGTATGAAAGTTGTATGAAGGTTGTGTCCCAAATATTACTCATGATTTAATTCTTAATCACTACAATACAGAGAAATGTATCATCAACTCTGTGGTGGCCCATATATAACAAATACTATAATCAACCAAAGCCCGAGTCAATGGAGTCATTCTCTTCATGTCATATGGGCCAAGTTTGGAATGGCCTAATCTAAAATAATAAATAAACAAACCTCGAAGACTTGTTCAATGGCCCAATATATGTAAGATTCAATGGCCCAATGTAAACTTACTACTATGCTAGGGTCTAGTTGTCCTATATATCCTAGATTTTTTTTTTCTTAAATAGGAGATAAAAAGTCGATCACCATGTTAAATGAAGTCATTAAAGTAATCTTTCAACAAAAGGACAATAAAGTAATTTCATAAGGCCCTTACAATAGCGAAATTATGTTACTCCTCTCAATTTAATAAGGGGACACAGATTTATTATGGACAGTTATATATTATCCGATCTTCTATGGCCAAGAAAAGCAGAGTAAGACTAGTTTACTTAATACTAGGAAGACTGCCCGTGCAATGCACGGACGTTGAATTTCGTATAAAAAATACGATGTATATATTTTTTTTAACGTGAATAAGAAAGAGAAATAAGTTTTACTAATTCTTAAGATGATGTTAGAAAAATATAGTTTAACAACAACTATATTAATTGATGTTAACCTACAATTTAAGGCTCTTTTCTTTAATGTATAGATAATAAATATATATATATATATGTATATGTATATGTATATATACATATATACAAAAAGGGCAATATAAAAAAGGCAAAAGGGTAATTTGGTTATTCGATTTAACAAAAGAGTAATTTGTAAAAGGCTTAAGAGTAATTTGATTATTCAATTTGTAATTGTACATAGTTGAAACTTTAATTTTAGGCTCTTTTCTTTAACGTATAGATAAATATATATATATATACACGCGCGCGCGCGCGCCTACACTCATACATACAAAAGGGTAATTTGGTAATTTGATTTATCAAAATGGTAATTTGTAAAAGGTATAAGGGTAATTAGACTATTTAATATATATATATATATGTATATATATCGTAATATAATAAAAGGGTTTTTCGTATTTCAATTTAACAAACGGGAATTTATAATTGTAATTTGATAATCCTATTTAACAAAAGGGTAATTTTGTAATTTAATTTATAATTGCCCACACCTTAAATACATAAATAATAATACTAATAAATTATAATATGTCTTAAGGCTCAAACAAGCCTTAAATTTCAAAAGTAACATAATGCTTATTTAGAAAAGTGATTTAAGGCTTGTTTGATAATTCAAAGATTTCTTAAAAGTTGCCTTAAGGAGCAAACAATTCTTGCCAAATAAGCATTAATTTACAAAAATAATCTAAGGCTTGTTTGGTAATTCAAAGATTCCCTGAAAAGATATCTTAAGGCTCAAAGAAAACTTGTCAAACAAGCCTCAAGTTACTATTGGATAGTAACTTGATGTGGATTGATTGATGTGAAATTACTAATAATCAAATTAGAAATAAAAAAGACCAATAAGGTCAAATTAATTTGACATCTTTAAAGACTATTCCATTTAAGCCTCCCTCATATAAAATAGGGGTGGGGCCAGCGCAAGGCGCAGGGCGACGAATTGTACAATATAATTAATGGGAGACTTGGTCTAAGGTGTCTAAGGTTGAACCTTCTTGGTTTAAAGGACAAGTCATTAATAAAAACCTTTAAAGGGCCATATATAAAAATATGACCAAATAGCCCTTCTAATGCATAGGCACAAGCACACGCGCTAGGTGCTCCCCAGCAGAAGTTGCTGAGCGTGTTGCTGATGTCAGCATACGTCATAGCTTTTGTCCTTTTTCCTTTAAAATTTTAAATGCCATAACTTCCAAACGATAATTCCAATTTTAAAAATAATTATATATTTGGAATTAGTAAATCGAGACCTTTCAAACAAGACCCATATTGCATATACAATTTTGCAAAAAAAAATAAAAAAAAAAGTTAATGTTAAGTGAAATTTTACTTAATATTTTAGTATGAAGAATTTTCCTACTCATAAATCTTAAGTGAAAATTTATAGAACCCATACATGAATATTTTGTGAAATTTCACTTAACCTGACCATTGAGCGTCATTTTAACAAATTAAAATTCAAATTGGACTTTAAAACTTTTGATAATTATTTCAAGATACTTCCGCCTAAAATTATTTTTTCTTTTAAAAGAAACGATTAGTGGAAAGGACATCATGATAAGATTTATAGAGTTTAAGACAATAAAAATTCTTGATTAGGAAAATGTCCTACATACAAAAATATTAAAAGAAATTTCACGTAACATACATAAATAGTAAGTGAAGTTTCATTTAACTCGACATTTGATGAGCTTTATAACAAATCAACTTGATAGTTTTCTTTCTTTATATAAATCAAAGCTACGAATGTAAGCATGAGTAATAATAATAACAATCATGCATGCCCACGCCCACCGAAATGAACGGCACTGATCGTTCAGTGTACCATTTCGGTGTACCCAGTCGGTGCCCCAATCTTTACTTTAATAATAATAGAATATATAGAGAGATAAAAGAGCACCTTAACTGGTCCTCCTCACTGCCAGCAAGCACATACACAACACAGCCATATCCAAGACCATTTCATGCAAGGGTAAGCCCCTGCAGCTTCCCATTTCATATGGACTAGTAGTCAAAATTTCATACAATAATTTTATGTGAAATTTTACTTAGGATACAAAAATATTAAGTGAAATGTCTCTTATTATTCTTAAACTTTAAGTAAAATTTCTCGTATTTGTTAAACTAAACTTCAATTGCAATTTGACTTATTTATGTGAACTGTGTTGAAGCAAAAAGTGAACATATATTAATAAATTGCTTAAAAAAGCCATTAATTAGTGATCACTTTGACTATCTAATCCATATATATCATTCACTTACCAACACTGACATTACTAAAGATGATTGAAATTTCACTTAAATGTCTCAAATATCTTAAGTGAAATTTCACTTTAACTTCAAATTTCACTTAGGATACAAAATATTAAGTAAAACTTCTCTTATTATTCTAAACTTTAAGTATTATTTCTCTTATTTGTTTTATCTTTTTTCTGTTTATAATATATATAAATGAAACTGACACACTGGCATCGGCTGCACACTTGTTTCTAGAGAGAGAGAGAGTTGGGACACCACATATGCTGCAACAAGCAAAAGCTGAAAAAGGGGCCTTTAGTCAACAAAAGGTGAAAAGGGGCTGCTGGAGCTCTGTTCAGCTCTCTCAGCTCTCTATCTCTCCCTCTCTCTCTAAAACACACACCCACACCCGCACATGCACACACACACACACACACACTTTTTATCTCTCACACTAAAATGAAGACTAGCTACACAAAGCTCATCATCCTCCACCCTTCAATCCGCAGCAAGCAAACCGGTCCCTACCATAGACACTAAAATGATTTAATCTTGCCAATCCACAAAAACAAGCCAATGAATGTGTAGAGACCACAAAAACAAGCCAATGAATCTGCATAGACAAAACCAGCGCCGATGATGAAGGCCTCACTGATCTAAAAGCTCTCTTCCCTCCATCTGTTGCTAACTCTCAACTTGGCCCAAATTTGGTAACGTGACTCATATATTATCGCATCTTCTCAACTTGGCCCAAATTTGGCCCACATCAACAATGTGGCTGGAGCATTCGAGCCTTCTTTGATGGTGAAATCTTTAATCTGATTTGACTCCTCCTCCAGTGAGTGCTTGCCTAGCACATATATGGGCATTAATCTGGGGGAAAAAAAAAGGACCCTCGGAGATTTGAGTCCATGAACTGTATCATTTTATTTTGGATTTTAAGTATAACTCAATTAGGTGAAGGTGAGTTTAGTATTAGAGCATGATTATTTTGTTTATTTATTTATTTAATTTTTTTTTTTTTTTTGAGAATTTGAACCAAATTTGAAATTGGTCTGGCTTTTTGGGCAAACATTGGAGATATGGCCTATGGAGACATTTCAATGCTTCAAAACCCAAATAAACATAAATACCAGAAATGGTCCACACACCACCGTGCGTCTTCTCTCTGTCGGACTCGGATTCGAGATCAGTGGTGGCTCTGGACCACAGAAGTGGCGGTGGTGGAGAGGGTTCCGGCAACAGACTAGATGGTGGTGGTGATGGTGGTGGTGGCAGCGATGATGATGATGGAGTTGGTAGTGGCGATGGTGTGGAGCCATGGAGAGAGAGAGAGAGAGAGAGAGAGAGAGAGAGAGAGAGAGGAGTGTCTCTCGTCTGTGTATTAAGGGCACTTTTGTCAATAAAAATGAAAGAAAAAAATATTAATGACTTTTGCTAAGAAATTTTTAAAAGCTCTGGACCTAGTATCCAAAAAAAAAAAAAAGCTCTGGACCTTACAAGTTTAATACAAACGGGCTGGAGTTTCTGAATGAAGTTGACAAATGTAGGGGCTTCAGCCCAATTTTCCCATTAATTAATAGGGTACTCTGAAAGTATAAAATGAAATTTATAGGGTATACAAAAATAAATTTAAGTGTATGTGTAATTTAAAGACATGTGTACGTGAAATTAAATTTATAAATTACATTCATAGGTATGTGTGTGTGTAATACATGAATATAAAAAAAAATTTAATTTAAAGGGGGGTGTGTGTATGGGGGGGGGGGGGGGGGGGGGGGGGGGGGAAGATGAAATTAAATTTTGCGTGTGTGTAATAAAATTAAATTTCTAAGGTATGTGTATAAAATTAAGGATTAATTATCTTTCACCCCATGTGGTTAGACCCGTTTTCACTTTACCTCCTGTACTTCAAAAGTGGACATTTACCCTCCGGTGGTTTCAGATTAAAATGAAACTGTAAAAATTTCTCTAAAAACAGCTCCACACAGGTATTAATGTTAAAATTAGCCCCACGAAGGAGAGTTTAAGTGTCAAAATTAACTTCACATAGGCAGTTAATCCCAAAATTAGCCTCATAAAGGAGCTAGGTGCTAAAAATTAGCCCTGGATAGTTTGGTTAAATGGCAGCGTTATCGCCACATAGGGGTTTTGTTCCAAAATTAACCTCACAAAAGGGGATAAGTGTTAATATTTTTGGTTAATTTTAGAATTTGCATCAGTTTTGAGGGAAATTTTTACAGTTTCACTTTATTCCAAAGCTACTGGGGGTAAATGTCTACTTTTGAAGTACAAGGGGGGTAAAGTGAAATAGGCTTAACCACAGGGGGGGTAATATGTAGTTAACCCTAAAATTAAATTGAAGAAATTTTTTGAGAAAAACAATACCAAAAACACAAACAAATGTTAGTGCTTTGATTGAGAAAACCATAAAAAGAAAAACAAAACCAAACAAAATAAATTAAACCAAACAAAGCATAGCTCAGTTCAGGCTGTGTTGTGCCTTGCTTGCGTTAGTGGTATATTTGGGAAAACCCAAAAAATAAAAACAAAACCAAAGAAAACACAAAACAAAACAAAACAAGTTAGTGACTTGTTTGGGAAGAATGAAAAAACGCGCAAACCACAAAGCCGAAAAGCGGTTGTGCCAAACAAGGCACAACTTACAATTGTTGAGTTTTGGGTTTTTTGAACCAAATTGTAAATATTTATAATCATTGGGTGAAAAGTTGATTGAAACATCATTTATAGATTAATTTAATTTTAAAGTTGAACCAAATTGTAAATATTTATAATTATTATTTAAAAAGTTGATTGAATCATCATTTCTAAATTAATTAAAATTTAAAAGTTGACCTAATAGTAATAAATGTTGTTTTGAGGGTGAAATGACTAACCTACCCTCACAAAATGACAAAAACTTAAAGTAATCATTAAAGAAAAATGGAACAAAAAAGGAAAATAAAGATAAAAGTGTCATTTCAAACAAATCCAAAATGCCCAAATTGGACATTTTCAATTGAGAATAAGCCTCTTTTATATAAAGTTGTTGATGTGGAAATAATAAATATAGGTTACAATGGTTTGTATAAGTAAACATGATATAACAAGTAATCACAATTCTATCTTTGTCTATTTGTTTCCCTATTTTCAAGAGAAAACATTTCCATATAGGTAGAACTTTCCCATTTATTAGAGAGGTTATTAATAATGACATATATTGTATATCCGTTGTAACCAATATTTGCTCGTAGAAAAGAGGGTAGTTTATACTATAGTCCATTTACTTCTATGTATCTAGAAGTAGGTCCATTTTGAAATTAAATTTATAAACTAGTCCCTCACCTATTTTGAGAACAAATATAATTATATGTGAAAATAGTATACATATATATACAAATATAATATTGGGTTAGTTAGTATTTAGTCCATATGTAGTGCTCGTTATAATGATAAGTCCTAGTCATAACAAAACTTAAAATTAGGTCCCTCATCACATTTTGGACCAAACTACCCCTACAACTCCGATTCCCTTGCACAAACTGTCAAGAACTCAATTCAATTCAAATCAAACAAGACTTCAATTTTCTCGCCATTACTGGACGAGATTTTAGGGGTTGAAATTCAAAATTCCAACTTTGTGATAAACCGACGGCATCTGCTCCTAGAATCCCTCCCATTGTATTCAAGATCAACACATTTTAAATCATTCTCAACATTAGTGGCTTCTTTCACACAAATTTCCCACTCTATATCTTCCGCTGAACTTCCATTCAAGTGTATGAATAGCTTGAAAACATGAACTGTGACTTCAAGAGAAGAAGACAACGTTCTGATCCAGGCATACAACTAACGATGGGGAAAAAAGGTACGATATTTGTGCTCTGCATCATATATACGATTTGAAGTCACAATCAATAGTTACTTTGCATATATATATATATATATATCTATATGTTGATGATCCAAGACAAAGATAAGAATATTAATCACATTAGGGTTTCGAGTAATCTGTTGTGGAGCAGACCCAATTTTGACACTGTTTTAAACTATTTTAGAACTATCATAAACATCACTTACACAAAGACGAAATAAATTAACAGAGGGTTTGTGATATTCCTAATTCTAAAAAAAATTGTTTACTCGATTTGTGATTTCTAGCATCACTGTGTACTAAATACTCAAATATCTCACCTTTATTATACACCAATTGACAATGATTTATAAATTTTAATTGACAATTTGCATAGTTATATTGTTCACCAACACCCCCTTTGTTCAATGATTTTGAATTATTGAAAATAGTGAGCCAATTCCACTACATAACCTAATCACAGCATTGATGTTTCGAAATATAAGTTGTAATCCAAATTGGTCTTTAGTTATTCAGTGAGAAAATTAGCACTAAACACCAAACGGAATTTAACGCTATTTCATACTAACTATACGCTTTTGTATTCAGCAAAAGCTTCAAAGCCTGATTCAAAGAAAAGATGGAAACTACCACGAGGGAAAAAATTCGATGCACATTGCAGGGATTTGAGAGTGCTATTGATGAGTTATGACTATGCCCAGAACACATCAATGAAATGCAAAAGATCCCATTCTAGCATCTATACGAGGTGTTCATAACAAATAGAGTCCCATACTGAAGAAAGTATGACAGTGCAACACTGCAGATGATAGAACAATACAATCTTGAGAATAAGACATTCACTTTGGGCACAAGAAAGATGAGAATAAGAGCCGATGACGTGTCTCTAATATTCGGGATTATTAATGGTACTAAGGAAATTGACCTTACATACTCTCAGAGGATATACTCTAGCTTCATAACAAGACGGTTTCCAGATGATCCAGAGATAAAAGTGTCAAAAATTAGCGCAGTGATCCATGAGGCAGCTTCTGGGGAGACAGAAGATGACATTAGAGACACGGTTCGTTAATTGTGCTTGTTATTGCGTACTAAATTATTGTTCGCCACAGGAGGAGACAGAGTGAAGTGGGGATTCATTGTATACAAAAAGGACATTGAATCGATGCATGATTACAGTTGGTGTGAAGCTATAGTAAATGACTTGTTGACTTCGATAAGCAAAGCAAACATCGAAGCATCAAACATTACTAGGTGCACGACACTACTGCAGGTATATATGCATATTATTCTTAATAATAATAAAGTATTTTATATTATATTTAATCACCAACTAAAATAATATAATGATGTGTTACAGATATGGCTATGCGAGCATTTGAAGCGTTTTGTAGACAAATACGAAAATGATGATAAACTAAGACGCTCAAAGCCAGACTATAGCAATATACCTCGTTTCATCAAATGGGACTTGGTAAAGCTACATAGGCAGCTACAAGTAAAAGAATTGGCAGAAGTGCAGGACTACGAGGTACAAACCATTATCACAAACCAAAACAAAACCAAAAAAATAACAATATCCAACCCATTAAGAAAAATCACTGAAATATGCATTTAAAGATCTACAATGCTAACAATTTGTTAACAACTAGGTTAGTCCAATGGATATAAGTAAGACGTTTTCTGAGACGGTGATATACCAACCGTACATAGAAAGACTACAGGACCCATCAAATACTGTTCCACCATTCATGAATTTTCCACCAAATATGGCAAAGACTGCAATAAGGGTCGGTGAGGATAGCACAAATAGTGAATCAGATGAAAACATGAATGACAACATTACTGCAGACAGTGAGGAAACAATATCAGAAAAGAGGGATGCATATGGTGGCAGTGAGAGTGAAAGTATGGAAGGAAAAGAAACAATCAATACACCAAGGTGGTGGCCAACCTCAGGCAATGGACAAAAAGAGATACATGATGTTTCTTCCACATATGTAATTGTTGATTCAAGATTAGACAAGAAATCAAATACACCAAACAAGTCAAACAAGCTTGTGTGTGAGATCATAAATGTGGAATCACATACAAAAGAGAAAAAAGTTCCAAAAGATACTACCGCTACAACACATGAGGAGCATCCTTAAACTCAGGAAATCCTTGCAGACAGGTGGAAGAAACACCTCTTCTATAGTCCAGGAAAGCTATCTGCAGATGATCAACGAGACTCAGAGGGAATAATTGAAAGTATGGCCAAGTGTGTCTCATTTGAAGAAGAAGGCATCAAGACACCCAAATCTAGCAATACTACTACAATAGGGATACTTGATGACTCACCTCCTAGTGACGGGACATGCCATTCATTCTTTGAAGAACAACAAACGGATGACAACAATCCTACGACAATCATAAACTCGTTTGATGAAGAAGGCATCAAGACACCCAAATCTGGCAATACTACTACAATAGGGATACTTGATGACTCACCTCCTAGTGACGGGAGATGCCATTCATTCTTTGAAGAACAACAAACGGATGACAGCAAGCCCAGGACAATCATAAAAAAACTGGTGCGTGACAGTACCTCCTTTTTAGACATTGCTAGAAGTCTAGAAAAGGAGGTCATAAAACTCAAGGAATAGTTAAAGCAGAAGGAGCAGGAATCTGTAAATGCATATGACTTAAATCTGGCTGCTAAGGATAAAGAAATCAATAATTTAAGGATTGAGTTGGAGAAAGAGCGGTCCCTGGTAAGAGAACTTCGGAAAACAATCGATGCTATCCAACAAAAGTTATTCGGTGTAATAATTCATTATACACCACATTATATATTGTTAATATTGTTGAATCCTTTGATAACTAACTTGTCACACAATTTGACGTATATAATACATTTATGACCTACAAACCATTAAAGAATATCGTCTAAACTTCACACAGTATTTAATTTTTTTAGAAGTTAGAGATGTACAAAGTCTTGATTCAATTTCTACAACAGTACGCTTATTGACTTCACCAACTAAAAAGATAAAATCTGTAAGCACATTATAATTTAGCACACTAAAACTCTGTATATAAATGTGTAATAAACTAGATTTATAATCCACTCTCATATCATTTGGTACAGGTTGAAAAACAATCAATGAGTCATGCTGACTCCCAAAAGCTCATGACTCCTCTAACAAGAAAGTGGAAGGCGACAAACTTAGAGGAAGTCACCGACGTACTAGCACATTCATTAGGAACCTACAGATGAGGAGGAGGAAGGAAACACACAAATCACCATACCTTTACCCCGATTGGAGAAGGAAAAAGAAAGCAAAGACAGATCAAATAGTGGTTGATGTACAACAATCAAGTGACCAGACAGTGCGAAATACAAAATCTGGTAAAGTCGATGATCCAATAGATGTAGATGACATTGATTTTGATAACTTCAAGGATTTCAAAGTATTAAAGTCATTATGGGAGAAGTCGGATGTCTACAAACTAGGATTGTAAACGGATCGGATCGGCCAGATTCGGATCTTGATCCGGCAAACATATTTTAGTCCAGATCCGATCCGACTATCCGACAGATCTGTGAGCTTTGTCCCGTATCTGGATTTGCTAAGATCCGGATATCCGGTCCGAATATCCGATCCGATCCGAATAGAAATCCTGCTTGTAAAAATGTAATATTACTAATTTTTCACAAATTTCATATAGCAAAACAAGTGTTATTTCCACATTCTCACTAGTATCATCTGTCTACCGTTGGATTAAAAGAATCAAGGGGGGATTTGTCTAATATATATTATATAATATATATATAACACATACAATATCACAAATTCGGATCGGGTCTTAGACGGATCGGATCTATTAAATCCATATCCGGGCCGTTTTTATACAACTCTATTCGGATATGGATCCGGATCCGGATCTGGATCTAAAAAAAGGCTCAGATCCGTCTAACTGAGCCAGATCCAGATCGAATCTGGGCCTAGACCCGATCTATTGACAGGCCTACTACAAACTCCTGCAAGAAGAGGACAAGATATTACTGAATGAAATCCTCGATGCAGATTCAACACTATGGTATTTCAATTAATATACCCATTGAACTATATACACAACTAATAATTTTACAGTAGGTTACTAATACATGTATTGTTATCACAGCACTACAGTGTACACTAGAAAGGATGAGCTTGACAATGTAACACTTGCGGATATTTGTTCAGTGTTGCTACTGAAAGAAATTTCAAGTAATGTAAGTGCAAATAGTAATGAACTCCACTCGTAATACATTGGAAATTATACATTCTTTGCTTAAGAGATTTTAACACCGTCATCTAGATGGTATTCTTCAATCAATCATTTGATGAAACAAATTTACTAATCTTTAATACTTTAAGGTGATAAACTGCTTCGCGGATTATCTAATGGAAAAGCAACTAACCGGACATTTGGATAAAGTAGGCAACCAAAAGAGCGACAAATCATTCATTTTCCATAGTTTGTGCTTGGTACGCCTTTAACACTCCCAATGATATACTGTAAGTATATTCTAATACATACTAACTCTTTTTCTAACCTACAACCATGGGTCGAAGATGATGACAAAGAAGCGTTGAATAAGTCATCAACCCACACATTGGAAATGCATTCGGTGAGTACAGGTACAAAATCTTCCCGCTGCTACATCAGAGCGATTCAAGGCGTGGACAACATTGGACACTTGGGGTGTTAGACACATTGGAGTCAAAATGGAGATACTTCAATTCTATGAGACCAAGAACTACTGGAATAAAAGACAAATACTTTCCAGGATTGATTAATTTGGTAAACACTAAAAACATTTACCATTCTAGTTGTTTTAGAATAACATTAATGAAACTTGATATATATACACTATGTTTTACAGAGCAACTACATCACAAAACATGGAAATTCATAGGGGTTGGGACATCCTCGAGGGGAATCTGCAGCAAATCTTGAAAGAAAGGATATTTTGATTCAAAATATAATCAATTCACCCCAACAAGACCCGGGAACTGTCGACTGTGGAGTTATCGTGTGCGACATAATGGCAAATATCACACTCCGCAGCAAACTTCATCCCACATGTAATGCAACAGCGACATGTGCTGGATTGGTACATATACTACTGAACACACCAGAACGTTCATGGACAAAGGATAGCTACAATGCACTTCAAGAAGCAAGAGATTTTCAGATGCTACAAGATTAAAGAGGTCTTTACGATCCCAGCAGAAATAGTCGAACATGAAACTATTATAAATATTTTTGCTAGTTTCTCTTTTGTGATCGATACTACATTTTGGTGAACAATTGTTAACTTAATGACTGGTTGGATGATATATATAAATTACAGTCGTCATCTCGTTCACAGCAAAAGCATCAAGAGTTTACAATATATGTTCATATAATTTTAATAATGTTTTTGCTATTTTATGTTTAGATGTTGTTACTTTTTTTAATAACAATGTGAAAATTTAATACTTGTTTTCTAATTTTTTGTCAATATGTAGAAACAAAAACTCAGCTTACATCAAACCATAATTGTGCAAAAGCCATGACATGTTTGATGGCGAAGTTTAATAACAAAATTTCTTAACTCAGTACAAATGCTATCCAAGTATCATTCCTAGATCGTCTTAACTACTAGATATTGATAAACACTTTACCACATTAATTACCAGTTTAACACTTATGATAGTGAATAAACTTAATGTCCTACAGACTCAAACACTAAGAACTTCGTCACAGTAATGTACACATTAATAAACAAATTCTATTACCAACAGCGCATAATTGCACAAACACCATATCAATTTATATGGTGAAAGCTTATTTGGCTAGTCAGTAATAATACTCAAACAGTGAGACATTCCAACAACATAAAAAAGTAAGAAAAACTTATTAAACAAAGAAATCTATAGCATATCATGACAATGTAAAAATAATCAACCAAATCACTCATTGTATTCCTCCAAAACCAAAGACACCAACTACAAACCATAGGTTTCATGAAAAACACTAAACATAAAAAAACATAATAACCACACTAGAAATTTAAACTACATAAATGTTAACGACAACTAAAAGTAAAAAAAAAAAAAAAAGCATAAGAAATTTATTGCATTACGCAACAATTATCAAACTCAAGTACAAATAACTTCCCTACATGACTTCCGATTATGCCGACCTTTCTTCCCACATCTTCCATGTCTAATTGCACGCAAATATTCACCCCTAGAAGGAATCCTCTTCTTCTTAGGCCTGCCTGGTTGCTTCCTACTAATCGGTGGCAAAATTTCAACCAAATTTGAAGCAATCTCGCGCCTACCGAATGTAGAAATTGGGTGTATTGCCTCCGGAATAGATAATTCATAGTATCTCTTGAAAAAATACGGTTCAATAAATTCAAGTAAGTCCTTGCCAGTTTCATTACTACTACAATTTAGAACTACAACAGCATGTGCGCAAGGAAACCTATCTTGCTGCCACTTACCACACGAACAAATCCGCAGCCCAATATTCACAACCATTGATGGCTCACAATGAACTTCATACAAGTACTCACTTGCAGAACTAACTCTCCAAGTCCTCCCTTCGTCTAAAGCCAGTTGTTAACATTGATGCTTCTCCGGACATAAGATATCATTCCAACTTTTGCACTGATTCCTCATTTTCGTCATGTCCTTCATAGTTTTGATCTGTATACTATCTATCATGCTGGTTATAGGCATGTGACGTGCCTCATTAATCATTTTGTTCTAAGACTCAGCTAAACTAGAAGACATCTCCCCATTTGTCCTCTAAAGAACGCATTATACCAATTCTGTACGGAAATACCACTCAAAAAATCACACACCTTTTGGCCACCCTCCTTCACCAACAAATCCAACTTTTCAAAGTAACTATCAAAGTCAGGCGCATATGCACACTCAGACATCAAATATACCATGCGACTACAAAACTTCAAGTTTAAACCTTTCAACTTGTCCATTAAATTATACTTCATGTGGAACAAACAAAAACTGCGGAAGTGGTTTGGAAAAACAATGTTTATTCCTTCAATAATACCTGGGTGCCTATCAAAAATAAACATGATCTTCTGAGAAGAACCAATAATCAATAACAATGCTCTTAAAAACAAAGCCAGTTTTCCTTGTCCTTAGACCCGATCACCGCAAATGCAAGATTGAACACCTTTGTATAGAATGAATATTGTCAAGAATTATAAATAATGAACAGCAACATTGCCAAGTAGAAAATATAAGTTGCACATTGTTTTACAAAATATCCTACCTCTTCTAACTAATATGGAAATTTCATACTGTTTGTCCAAATTACTCACCGTTTCAATCTAATATGTACTTGAGACAATTTTCTTTCAAATTTCTCACTGTTATGTCTAAAATGCAAGTTTCACATAGTTTTTTTTTTGGTTTCAAATTTTGCACCGTTTCTATGTAGCATTCAATTTTCACACTATTTAATTTAAATTTCTCACTGTTTCAATCTAACGTGGAATTTACATTGTTTTACTTTATTAAAATTCCAGTCCACTGATAATACCTACAACTCAATTCAAGGAGGAATAATATTTGACATTGTTTACAACAAAACTACACAACACCATATTATTTACAACTTATCTTGATCAGCAGTTTTGCAAGACGCACCCAGTAATGCACCTCTATGTCTGTAGACACACCAATTTTGACTGAACTATTAAACTTAGGGGGATTTACCTCTGGAGATCGATGATGAATACGTCTCATCAGAATCAAGACTCTTACAAGCAATCTGACTCTCTTTCTAGAAGAATCTCGGTTCAAAATCACCCTTTTCAGCCAAAAGACCAAAATTCTCATCTACCCGTCACTTTGTAGACCATGAGTTTTGAACACGTATAGGAACACGGCAATGTTCTCAGAGCATCTTCAAACTATTTTCAAAAGGAGAGGAATTCAGTATGAACCCCGAAAGAAAAAGTCAACAGTTGACCCAGTGAAAAGTCAACGGGTCAAAAGGGAGTCAATCGTAAAATTTTCGAATTTCAAGATGAAAAGTCCCGGTAATTATTCATTGGGTCTCCCTTATGCTAGAAATGATTTTTTAGAATTTTTAAATGAAAGAAATCATGGTGAAATTTAAAAGCTTTTAAGAAGAATTGTCCAAAAAATCGATATTTTGCCTTCGAAGGGAGAGTTGACTTTTTTTCCTTAAGGATTTTGATTTTTTAGATATTTTTATTGAATCCAAATGGGGGATAATTCCTTAATTACATTTAATGTCTTAAATAATACATAAATTAAATGACATTTACTTAAATGACACATAAATTAAATGACATTTACTTAAATAATACATAAATTAATTGACACTTACTTAAATGATATGAAATGAAATTAAGGTGCTGAATTGCTGTGAATAGTGCTGAACGACATTAAACGACATGAAACGACATTTACTTAAATGACATGAAATGAAATTAAGGTGCTGAATTGCTATGAATAGTGCTGAACTGCTGTGCAGTGGCACTCAGAGTGCCCGAACGGCAGTCAGTGAATGCCACTGCGGCACTTACTGAGTGTCGTTCGGCACTCAGCGAGTGCCGTTCGATCTTCATTGAGTGCCTGCCTGGGCTGGTTTGCATTTTTAAGCCAAAAATCATTTTTAATCTTTGATAAAATGAATGCACCAAACGATGCCATTTTTTGTGTACATGTTTACTACTCCTAGGTCATGCAAACCATGCTCCAACCATCCCTAATTGACCTATCTACCCTTATCTTAGCCCCTAAGATAATGAAAGTCTATAAAAACCCTATTTTCTCTCAATTGGAGGGGTTAGAGACTTGAATCTTGAGAGGGAGACTTGAATCTTAGAGAGAGAGAGGCTGAATTTAGAGATGAAGTTTGTTCTTAGAGAAATATAGAGAGAGAAACCCCATAGAAATCTTACCCAATCCACCCAAATTCCTCAAGTCTCCATTGAAGAACCTTGAAGCTTCAAGGAAGAAGAAGAAGAGTATTGCTTGTAAGGCTTGGATCTCTCCAAATCAATCAAATCCTGAGAAGATCTAGAGGTTAAATCCCTATTCCTACATTATATATAATTCAATCACAAACTCTTAGATCTAGGACTTTTACACATTTTCAAAACCTCTCTTCCTACCTCATTTCATCACACACCACATAGAGTTTGTGATTGAAGTTTCATAAGTTTTCTTCATTAGTTTGGATCTAGAAATAGCCTTGAATTTTAAAACAAAAACAAGTTATAAAAGCTTTTTTATTTTGTTTTATTTGGGTTTCATGTAAACTTTGATTTTACTTCTCCTTGTCTCCATTTCCTCTTGAAAAATCCATGAGATCTTCAATATCTCATTGGATCCTCTTTAGTTTGATCCATTAGTCTCCTATAGTCTTATGGCTTATATGGAGATTAAAGTGGGTCATTGTTATATCCATGTTTTGTTTGATGGAATTAAGTCTTAATTCATGACTTAGGTCCTCCAAGTGGAATTTCATAGAGTTATTTCTATACCTTATGAAGGTTCATATAATTTTTGGGTCATATCCTAGCCTCCAGGGACCATTGGTTTGAGAGGAGATTAAGATATATCAAGTTTACATCCCTCAAGGATCATCAATTTGGGAGGGGGATTGACTTGACAATTTGCATAACTTAAGGTGTTGATATTGGTGCAGTGAATCCATGAACCCACTGTGATCAAGGATTTATTAATAAATCATGGTCCATTGGAATTGGATGAGACCAATTGGAGGATCTTCATAACTCATACAAGCACCTCTGTGATTCTTGTTTTAATGAAATTTCATACTTATGATGGCTTGGTCTTATGATTTGTGCACTAGCAACTCTCTGTCCAAAATTCTAGAACTGTAAGTCCGTTTTAAAATTAATAAATCAGAACCTTAACCAAATTTTCTTTGCCTTCAATAATCTAAGTAGCTCAATGTGTTAGTAAGGTACCCTAAAAAGATCTAAGTGTTTCTCATTTGTTTACTATTTTTAGAAAATCGTACAAGATCTCTGGACAGAGAGTTACAGATTCTTGAGGGATGTCTAGTGTTTTCCTTATTCTCAGAGATCTAACCGTTCAATCTTCGATTTTCTTCTTGGGTTAGAAACTAGACTCACAGCGGCATATCATATCCAAAAATCATTGAGATCCAACCGTTGGAAGCATGGTTTTTCTACCTTTTAAAATCTGGTCTGTTCTCTATAATTCATGAAAAACAGTCACTATTTTTGTCTAATCTCATTGATCTTAACTTAAATGGTTTCCAAAGTGCTTTGGGACTCAAATCTTGTTTTGAATATTGATAATTAAGTCTAAATCCAGAGGCTAAGTGATCCAAGTTAGTGAATAACTCATAGTTTGTCCTTATACATATCCGTGCATTCATCCATGTATATTTATACTTGTAGTTAGGATCTAGCTCTAGGTTGTTTTGTCCCTAATTGAACCTAGTTGTGAGTTCCTTATGATCATGTTGAGATTATACTACCTCTATATGGACATTGCATTAGCTCCTAGTTGAGACTTGCATATCTATAGAGGTGATATGTTTTCAGCTAATTAGAAGGGATTCATTAATTATTTCCATGCTTGATAGATTTAAGCTAGAAGCTTAGGGTTGATTATTTGATATCTTTGATCAAGGCATTTTGACTAACCCTTTGTTTTGTAGCACTTTTGAGGGTACAATTTCTTAAACCCTCTTTAGTTTATTTATTTCTTGATTCTATTGATTTTCAACTTCATGCGCGACACCTTAGAATTAGGTCTTGCCTTATGTGTATATATGTGATTAGAGACCCTTTTTCTTAGGATTTCTATTTTGTGTGCATTATACATTTAATATTCGCGGCAAGGATCCTGGGTAAGTTTTCTTGTTCCCTATTTGCATATCACTTTGCTTCCTACTTGAATTATGTGGTTTTGGATGATATTTTATCGTTAGCAATCTTACACCATTTTCAACATGCTTTTGTAATGTATATGTATATATGTATTAGTTGGGGCACACTTAGATAATTGGTTCGATTAAAAGGATGTTGAGTAGAGGCCTATCGCGAGATAGGATGAGAGGGGGTGGGTGTTTTAGTCCGCTGGGGTCCTTCCCCTTTCATTCCATAATCCCCGGAACCAGTTTATCTTTGGTTTCGCAAAAGATCGGTTTGCTTTTAAAATGGTTTCTTAATTTTCCTTAAAAAAAAATTAAGTGGCGACTCTTTGTATTTGAAATTTGAAAATTGTTTTAAAATTAAAAGTGGGCCCAAATGCCGGTATCCACAATGTCACCCCTTCAAAAATGTTCCATCTAAAAAAATCATGGGTCTTATGTGCTTAAACCCATTTATGCAAGCAGCAAATGAAACAAAATACCGATTAAATCTTCTATTAGTCTGATGCATGTCTAACACAAGGTGACTCCTCGGGTTAACCCTTCCACACTCTTCAAAATACCATCTAAGGCTGTCAAACGATGAGAAGTGATCACCGTAAATACTCTTCCTCGCATTTTCAACACCAAACCAAGCATGATGATATTTGATATCAAGTCCATATCTGTCCTTAATATCACCAATCACTTTAACCGGCTCGAACAAAGGTTCACAACAAATTTTCTCCTCAATTAGATCACCAACCAGTTTTGATGTGACTCGCGAATGTTTAGATTTATGAATAATAGATCCACATGTATGAACCTTCTCAAACGTTCGTATATAAAAGAATCCATTAATCGACTCCTTCGAAGCATGAATGCGCCGTTTGCAATTCTTGATATTTGCAAACAACCATTACTCTTTGCTTATCATTCTTCACATACTTAAACTGAAATCCAATTTCAATTGAAAATTTACACAAAGCTTGACGAAACTCCACCACACCTCCTTCAAATTTTTGCCCCTCTTCTTGGATATCACCCCCCAACTAACTCGTTGCTAAGTGAACTACAGCAATGTTTATTTGAACTCTACAAATTGAAATCAAAAGAAAGTAAAAATCCTAACTCACTTTCGCAGGGATAGCGATTGGATTTAGCGTATGCAACTAGCCTTTAAACTCCTAGGTCCCTCCTAGCGGACGAGTGTTGTCTTGTGAGGGTTTGCAGTGAATCTACCCACAAAATTCATATTTATGGTAATGGTTCTCATTTAATGTTTTCAAGAAATTTTTCCTCTCATTTAGCAATATGATTAAGCTCAACAATCTAATGAAACTCTCTCGTATGCTATAGCAATGCAACACACACATTACAGTTAATCTACTATTAAAGTCATTAGAATATTCCATACGTATAAATCTTCAAGTGCGTGTGTGAGTGGACAACCAAAATACAAAACTTTAATTTCAAAGCTCGCATAACCTAAGACACTATCAAGACGTTTGTTCTGACTCAACTCTTACCGGGATTACACTCTCAAGATGAATCGCTCCGAATTAGGTGTAATAATTATCACTCATGATATGGAAGCTACAAAGAGTAAATGTAAATGGAATCTAATTCTTCTCATATCTAAATAGAAAAACGAAAATTTTAGTGCACAAAGTCCCATGAAAGAATACTTTTCACTAGAAGAGCGAGATATCGTGGAGAACTCCCTCATTACCTAAACTTCAAATCCAATTTTATCTAAAATTATTAGGACTTTGAAAAAGAGGTGTTTGATTGAGAAGAAAGAGGCTTGTAACATTTAACTGGGTTAAAGGATGTGAATGGAATATATACTACAACTTTTCAAACTTCCCCACATCTCCAATCTCTCTTATTTTCTTTTAATATTTTTTTTTTCTTTTCCACACTCTTTTTTTATTATTTTATTTTTTTCTTTTTCTTTTGCAACACCATTGGCATTTTTTTTCTTTTCTTTTCTTTTTTTTTTTTTTCATGCTTTTGTTTCTTTTTTTTTTGCCAACTTTCCCTTATTCGCACAACCAAACTTCTTGCCAAGATAATGCATCCCAATCACTCCTAAATAAAGACTTGAGGCTTGAACTCCTAATTTGGAGTTAGGTATTGACTTTAGGATTGTGAAGACAAGGCGAATATGATAAGCTCAAGAGGTGAAGTAAAGGAATATCATAAAGGTAGGCCAAGGCTATATTTTACGTGTATGGTCAAAAGATGACCTAAATCATCTTCTAAGTTCATAGGATTATTCATTTTAGTAAATTCAAGAACGCTAAAGTTGGTATATCTTGAACGTTCTCTTCTAGTATCAGTCAAAATGAAGAAGAAAAATGAGACTTTCAACGAATTAATACGCTTTTCAAAAATTAAGAGTAATTGTATAAAACCCTTAAAAAAAAGAATGGCTCAAAAGCTCACTTGGGTTATTAGTCTCCACTATAGCCTCTCAAGACACCTAAGCTATGCTTACTAATCCATTTTAGCTAAGTACAAGGTTGTCACAACATGCTGAAAGTTTTTTGAAGATTAAAAAGTATAAAATATTATAACTAAGATAGTAAACAAACTACCATAGTGTATCACATACTAATAACATATAGAAAATAATACTAATGTATCATAACTGACTACATTAACTAAGAGAGAAATACGAGAACCAATTTATTACATTAAATGATTAAAATTTTTAAAATTTTAGCACTTTTAATTTACTGAGTTACATGCTAAGCAGGTATATGACACTAAAGCACAACAAAAAGATATGAGGCATGCAATGACTCACTCCCCCCCAACTAAAACTAAACATTGTCCCCAATATTCTAAACGAAGCACATGAACATGTAAAGTAAAGCGAGAGAAGGAAGGATGTTACCTTGAGGTGTTAATATCCACTTTTTTTAAAATCATTAGTAGCAACAAGGAAAAATAGAGAATATAATTCAACTACTCAGTAAATAAATTCGGTTAATCAAGATTTTTACCATAAAGTAAAAACCAAAATTTTTGAGGATCTTCCCAATAAAATAATTTAACAGTGACGAGAACTTTGGGATCCTCATAAAAATGCAAATCCCCCCAACTAATGTCAGGCTCAAGGTGAGAGGAGATGATTCAAAACCTATGGCCTCCAAATTTTGGTTGGGCAGTTATAAGAGATATACCACACTTTTTAGGAATTATATGCAAGAAACGATCTTTGGTGTTGGTATTTCCTATAATGGCCTCTATTTTAATACAAGGAGGTGGCCACGGTTTGATAAAAGGGGCAGGGTCTAAGTGATGTTCTAATTTAGCTTCATTACCCTCCTCTTCTCCTAGAACATAATCTATGGAAATATGAGCATAGGAATTTAATTTCTGTTCTATGCACATGGTTTTGGACTGGACTTGGATAACGCTATCTATTTGAGCCGCAATGTCGTTATTACTCATGAAGTTCAAGCAGTCCAGTAGATTACTAGCTTCTTGTTGAAGTTTAAGATCATCTAATGTGGGCCTAAAAGTTTCTAAGTCCTCTCTCAAAGAATTTTGAATTTTTAAATTTTGTGAAGTACATGTGATAAAATCCTTACTATCCTATTCTACAACACATTCCTTTTGTTCAAGAGCGGGGTACACATGACTTTCAAGCTCGGGATGAGAGCTTTGATTGATAGAGATGATAGGTGATGGGCAACTTGATTACACCACCTCTTCGGCCAAAAGAGGTGAGGGTTTATAAATATCACATGAATCTAAATCAAATTTAGAATTTTTAATTACATCCTCCCTAGGGTCACTATCAAAGGTAGAGGTAGAGTCAATAGGGGACTCATCCTTTCCTAATTGCATGCAATCACCTAAACTCTCATAATCTTTTAAAACCTTATCCTCATCCTCGTAACACTCCTCACTATGTATGTCATCTATTGAGGTGCTCTGGACAAAGAGATTGTGCAATTTTATACAGGCAGTGAAGGAGTTGATGTCTGGGGTTGTATACTGAGGAGAAGATTGTTCTATAACTTCATGATCAATGGTTTGGTTTTGGAGTTCTTGTTGGGTTATCACTTCTCGAGTGAGTTGTTAACCTCATTTGGTATAAACCCATCATTGTCTTCCAACTCCGTTCCATTGTTAGTGTCTTGAAATTTGGGTTGTAGTGTTGAAGGACTGGTATAGTCTTCTAAAGGTTGGCTAGCATATGATTGTTGATATCTAGTTTCTAATTTATCAAGTGCACTATCTAACCTTTTCATTTCACTAAGTAGTAATTTTAACATACCATTATCCTCAACTTAGTTGTTCTCCTCATCATTACTATATGAAGTTTCGCCCCATTGTTGTTGATGGTAGTCCCCTTCCCATTGCGTTTGTGGACAAGACTCGCCAAAGGGAAAGTCTTGGAATGTTTGGTAATCGTGGGAACTACTACTATATCCTACATTATTATTTTGGTTATATCCCCATTGCGATTGATAGAACTCTCCATGTGGAGGTTCTTGATACGTTTGATAAAATGGGGGACTACAACTATTGTTTTCCCACTGTGGTGGTTGGTAGCAATCGGGTTGATAATGCGCATCGTATGTGGGTGCTTGCCAACCCGGGGGACAACTACTTTGATTTTCAAGTGTGGTACCTATTATTGGTGTTTGTGTTTGTGTTGTACGGAGGGTAATATGGATATGACATGTTCACCCAAAATTTTTAAACAATAGAATTTTTATTTTTATTTTTATCGTGTGAGAGAAAAAGTCCAAAAAATATTTTATTTTATTTTTTTTAAAGAAAAATAAGAAAAATGGAAATAACTTAGTAAAATCCTAACCTAGTTGCCTTCCCCGGCAACGGCGCCAAAAACTTGACACGACTAAAAAGTTGTGCGCTCTTGTGCAACACCCAAGTGCAGGTGATCGTGCAAGTAATACTGGATAAGTCCAGGTCGATCCCACATGGAAGGAATAATATGAAAATATACTAAGCTACAACCTAGCTAAAAGAAAAGATTAACTGTAGAAGTGAATATGTACTAACAAATCCTAATTAATTGAAGTAAACTAAATAATAAACAAAGCATAAAGAAATATAATAATTAAACAACTAAATTAAAGGTGTTGGAAATACGATAATTCACATTGATCGTAATCATCTACCATGCATACTCATTAATGTTCTATGGAGTTCATTCCTCTTCAGCATTCCGTATTTTTCTAAAGATAAAGAATCAATAGCCCTTACATGACCGGGACTACATAATCACAGTTGATTTAAAATTACTTGGAAGACGGTTTAAAACAATGGTTATTACTTGTACTCTAAATGGTGTTAGCATTCAAAGTGGTTTTCAAAAGTCATTGAAGAAAATAGCCTTAAGGCCTTAAGTTCTAAAAACGGTTGTGACAAACTGAGCTTATAGGGACAATTTGATGACAGTTTTCTAAAAAGAAAGTCATGGATTACTTAAAAGAATCATCTCATGAATCAACAGGTTCAATCGATCGAAGCGCTATCAATCGATCGGACAACATCATCCTTCAATTAATCGAAATGTCTTCGATCGCTTGACTATGGCTCTAGTTCGATCGATCGAAATATCTTCGATTGATCGAGCCCAGGTTTTCTAAAGATTGCATGGCAGAGGCTGGGAATCAATGTTTCATCATATATTTCCAACGTCTAAACCTTGTGCATCCATGACGGGGAATCCCAGGTTTCTGCAAAAAACCTTGTGCTACAAGACGTGCCTTATATCTTGCAATGTCATTTTTTAAATTTATTTTTCTCACAAACGCTCATTTAAAACCTACCGAGTTTATGTCCTTTGGTGTTTGTACTATAGATTCAAATACACCACGTTTCTTAAGAGAATTCAATTCTGCTTGAATTGCTTCTTTCCATATTGGCCAATCATTTCTTTGTCAACATCCATTTATACTACATGGTTCAATATCATCATTTTTATCATTGCCCTTGGATATTTTAGTAGCTACTGCATAAGTAAATATGTCATCGATGACTAATTTCTTTCGCTCCCACATTTCTCCTGAAAGTATATGGAATATTGAGATTGCACTATTATCAGGTACCTGAGTCATAGTCTCTTCAGGAACTTGTGCCTTGTCTAAGGCATTATCTTCCGTGAAATTTTTAGGGAAAGCATGCTTTTGGTGCATAACCTCTTCTAGAGCGCTATGAATATCTTCTTGTAGAGCTTTGTTATGGCATGAATTTTCAATCACTCTCCACTTCTAGGGAGATGAATCTTCAGAACCTATAGATCTGCCACGCTTCTAGAGTGCAACAGATTCATTTGTTTCCATATTCGAAGTTCGTCCTACAAGGACACTAATTCTAGCAGGTGCATTTATAGCCGGCACATATAACTTTGTCACCTTAGCTGCATCATTAAATGAATTAGGTAATTTGTTTGTAATTTCTTGTAAATGTATTATTCTTCTTATCTCATAATCACATTGACGAGTTCTGGATCTAGATAAGACAAAGTGGTAGTATTCCACGACAATTCATGCCATTCTATGGGAACGAGTCATTCGTTATTAATTATCTTTTCTCCCCATAATGACGGAAAGACTGTCTCATCAAGTGGACAATCTGCAAACTTAGCAGTAAATACATCACCTGTTAATGGTTTGTGATGACCAAGAGCCAATAATCCTAAGGTAGGAAGGCCAAAATGGATGAGGTGTGGTCGGGTGTGAGGGCTTGTCCCACATCACCTGGGGTGAAGTTCCTGAACTATTTTATAAGGATTAATCGCCCTTCTATATGCAACAAGGCCTTTTAAAACCGTGAGGTAGCTAAATACGAAAGAACTCCACAGTTAAGCGTGCTGCTGCCAGAACAATACTAAGGATGGGTGACCCCTAGGAAGTTCTTTGTGTTTAGACCCAAAGCGGACAATATTATTGCTAGACAGGGAGGTGGGTCATTACATGGTTCTAGATAATGGATAATAGAAGGTGAGTCAAAACAACTTAATTGCATTTTGGGGTCCTGTGGACATGCGGAATCAACCTTTTCACTTCTTGTTTATTTGAAATTATTTTGACTGAAAAGAAAAATAGAGGTCTGTTGAAAACAGAAATAGAGTCGCCACTTGGTCTTTAAGGAACCAAGAAACCTAATTATGACTCACCCAAACGGATAAAGGGCACCGGCCCTTCATAACCAAAGAACTTGACTCGGGGTTTTGGTACGAGAGAGGAAGGAGCCTTTGCCACGGCTAAAACACCCTCAACTCACCCCGTCTCTCGACGGGCCTCAATTAGCATCCAAATAATCATCTTATACTATGTTTGGTTCGACAAATAATACTATGATAGTATATTACATTTCATAAGAATCTAGAAATGGAAGATCAAAAGATAAGATATCGTTTATAAGATCTAAGCCAAATATCACACAATGCAAAGGTGAAAGATCACACAACAAACCTAGTAAAATTGTCTAATCACATATCAAATAATCAAGTTTTCCTAATCTAAAAGGGGACATGGATTGTTCTTGAAATAAATAATTAAAGAAATCAAAGTGTGCTTAGCAAGCTAGAATGATGCTTGTTAATCATTGAGAAAAGTGGACCTCTCAATCCCTAGGATGGATGATTAGATCGAAAGGGGAAGCATGAACATATGATCAAATTCATTCCTTATAATCCTCTTAGATTAGGAATCATTATAACTTCAAATCTTGCATGGATGCAATTTGTGACCCTAGAATGTGCAAATGTTGTAGTGTGTTTGAGTACATGGGCTTTCCAAAGTGACTTAGAAGTCTAGAGTATGCATGAATGCATAAAGAAAATCATCATAGAATATGTACAAATGTAGTATGGACTACTTCCTAAGATATGAACTAATTTGGAGTGCATGTGAGCATCAAATCAAAGAATGAAAGTAAAGTATGCTTTTTGTGAATAGTGGATGGAATAGTGGACTGATTTTGTAAAAATGGAAAAGTGAAGTTAGAAATGTTTTTAATGTATGATTTTTTATGGAGATCATCATTATTGTGTCTAGAACACATATAAAAAAGACAATCTGCAATAACTATCACAGATTGAGTGAAATCATATAAACAATAGAGGTTACTCAGAAACAGAGTCCGTACTGTCGACTGAAATGTTGAAAAATCTTAAAAAATGAAAACAAAACATCTAGGGGTCCATATTGTACAGAAAGTTCCCTAAGACACTGATGTTCAAGGGAAAAATGAATTAGGACCACTCATTTTGGAAGTTTTCTAAAAAACAAGTTAAAAGTCAACCTAACTGCTGTGACATAAAAACAGAATGTCTGAAAGGAATGTTTGGACTAAAATGACACCCTCCCAAGTGTTTTTAGATCAAACCAAAAATCATGGGTATTCTCTAATGAGTTAGGAAGGCTTTCCAATTGGTCTTGTAATCACTCTTTGAGTTTTGAGCTCTAGAGAAATCTTTAAACTCAGATCATTCACTATTTTGAAGATTTCTTTGAGAAAATAAGGTTTATTTCTGAGAATCCAAACATTGGGGGTTTAGAGGGGTTTTGAAATAGGGGTTTTGAAAGCATGTTTTTAACATCAAATGGAGATTATAACGTCTTGGAATATCAACATCAAACTCATATTAAGAACTTTCAAGATTCTTGGAGAGATTTGTTTTCATTTTGAATGTGACTTCAAGAATACATAGGAATGTATTGAAGTCATAATCATCATCTATCAAACATGTTTTGGAGGTCAAGAGCTACTATCTATAAGGATTCACTCACCTCAAACTTCATGTCATCATTTAGGTGATGATGAACTAGTAAGTAAATAAAGAAAATAAAAAAGAAATGAGATTAAGAGGAGATGAGCATAATATGTAAACAAGCAAGTAAGTAATCAGCAGATGATATTCAATAAGATTGTGGACTTGTAACTTGGTATTTCACTCATATATGGTTACTTTGGACATGGAAGTAACTTCTTATCTCATAAATACCCACTAAAAATGGTGGTTGGGTGTATTGAATGTGAAGTAAAGAGGAGTAATGGAGTAAAAACAAAGTGGTAAACTCACTTTCTTGTTCGAAATCAAGAGGTGGAACCTCACTTTCGCTATCCTAACCTTATCTCTACAACTTTTCTCTCTACAACTTTCTAAGCTTTGCATTTGCATCCCCCATTGGGGGGGTTTTATATAGGCCAATTTGGGATGGTTTTAGGATTTAAAGAGTACTCCCATTGGTCCCAAACATCTGTGAACAAGAAGCTACGTCGTTTTGGTTTTTAACAAATCAAAATAGACCCCCAAAATATATTACAAAAATGGACTGTTCTAGGGGGGAGTGCCGCGGCGGCACTGGGCCTGTGTCATGGCTGCAGTGGGCTAGTTCTGCGGTGGCACTGCCCATCCAGCGTCCAGATAATGTTGTTTAGGATCCTAGAGGTTCCGGTATTCGCGAAAAGGCCCTATTTCGTCCGAAATTCACAGAAAATGCATACAAACTCCAAATTGAGCTTGTGATATATCGTTGGAAAGGTAGTGGAGTCTAATTTTCATAAAAAATAGTTCGAAGTCAGGTCACTTTGAAAAGGTTTGCGGTATTTGCGATAAAAGCCGATTTGATCGTTTTTTTCACCTTCAGAAATCCATAATAAATTCGTTTTGAATTCAGAAATTATGTGCGATATACCATTGAAAAGCTATTCACCTCTAGTATCCATGAAAAATATTTGAAAAATGACACGGCGTAACAGTTTCAAAGTCAACTTTTAGGTCAAATAGGTCAAACCTGGGATCTCTAAGATGTTTTGGGAACCTTTGGGAGCTCCCAGGAGTTGACGATTTCGTCCGAGTTTCTTTTAAAACTCACTTTATAGTTTTGGCATGATCTAAAATGATCTCAGAACTTTTTGCAAATTTGGGCAATTTTGGTCAAACCCTGGTCAAACCTGGTCAAACTTGGGTTAAACCGGTCAACGGGGACTTTTCGGGAACTTTTGGGACTTCCGGGGGTCTCTGGTAGCTGACGATTGTATCTGATTTTGCTTTAAAACTCATTTTTAGTACATTTTTTTTATGATGTAGCATGTTTCCAGAACTTTCGATCTAAATTTGAGAGTGTTTTGGCTTTCAGGGGCATTTTGGTCATTCTGAGCATTTTGAGAGATAGAACTAACTTCCAGGAGTCCTTTTTGAGTCTTTTTCGATCATTTTGAACCACCAAGCTATGGGTCTCTAAATCTGATAGCCGACAAAATAGGGTATCTACAGTTGGCCCCTCTTTGGCATGAACTTGCGAGGCAACGTATCTCTCAAGCAAGTGCCAAAACTTTGAAGAGATGGGTCTTTTGGAGGCTATAGATTTAGGATAAAAGCGTTGCAAAAGATACAGTGATGAAAACATGAGTGCTGAGTTTGGTGCTGGTCATGCTCTGCGTGGGCTGCCTACGTATCCGTAGGGGAATTAGACCAGGATGTAGTTCGGGGCATAAAGGAACAAATCACACATGCACAACAAGACAAGAAGATGCTATGCAATGATGATGATATGCGATGCATGGATGCGATGTGTACCGAATCCTATCATGTCTAGTGTTCAAATCCTAGCATGAGCCGGTGCTATGGGTGTGTGACATTTTGAGTGAACTCATATTGCGTTAATGTTTATGTGACTCTTATACAGAAGTTGATTCTGATAAAGATATCAAAGTGTTGAAAGCTCTGGGCCTCGGGGCAAACTTCAAAAACCTTGGAAAGTGCGCTTTACGGATAGAATCAGATGTAAGGTCCTTGATGATGACAACTGATGGACTTGGAAGTCCTGGATTCCAAGCAATGGATGAGGAAGTTTCAAGATAACCGATAGGAGAGGGATCTTGCGATGACTGACAAGCGATAAAGCTCACGATAGCCGATAAGTGAGGAAGCTCACAGCAACTAAATAGATGAGGAAGCTCACACTAAATGACATGCGATGGCAGTAACCGATAGACGCAGAGTTTCAAATATCATAAAGTAATTTGGTTGTGACTAGGCAATGCTTACCCTGGGAGCCAGGATCTCAAGACTTTTGATAATATTTTAATCAACGACCGACCCTTGTCTAATCCGGAAAGCCGATTCTGGCTTCTAAGAGCCATTGTTCCCTGTTCTCTTTTGGGGTAGGGGACTTTCTGAGAATCTCTTTCAACTATTGACTGAGAACCAGGACCCATTTTTGAATCTCTCTCTATTGATCGAATCTTGCTGACTGAGAACCAGGACCCATATCTGAATCTCTCACGGTTGATCAAATCTTGCAATGCTCAATCCAAAAGAGCCGGTTAGGGCCTTCAGGAGCTGCTTTTCTTTACCGTGGATAGTGGGGGACTCTCTGAGAGTCTCTCTTAACTATCGATCAAGAACTAGGACCCATTTTTGAATCTCTCACAATTGATCGAATCTTGCTGACCAAGAACTAGGACCCACCTCTGAATCTCTCACGGTTGATCAAATCTTGTGATGCTCAATCCAAAAGAGCCGATTAGGGCCTTTGGGAGCTGATTTCATCTACTAGACTCTCTGAGAATCTCTCCTAACTATTTTCCTTTGTATTCTGACCAAGAACCAGGATCTGTTACTTAAACTATCGTGGTTAATCAGATCTTGTGACAGTTGATCCGAAAAATCGATCTGGACCCTCGGGAGCTGATCTTTTCCAATTTTTGCCTATTAGGGGTAGCCTTGACAGCTTTCAAACTACTGGGGGGTAAAACCTCATAAATCTTGACTAAAATGTGCCAATAGGGCTCATTGGAGCCAGAAATGGACTGAAAAAGGCCAAAACGGGTGGCCACTGCCGTAGCGGCACTGGGTGGCCTGACTCCATGTTTGTACATTTTGGGTTTTTAAGCTCTAAATGCTCTTTTTTGGCCATTTTGGAGTGTTTTTGGAGCCAAAATTCGTCAAAAAGCAGCTTGTGCGCGCTCAGATGAGTAATCTTTTCCCATGATTGGAATTTTGATTGGTGTTTTAGTTTCCTCTAATTTCCAAGAAGATAGTTTTTGTTCCAACTTCCATTTCCTTTGTACATCCATGGCTTCAAGCTCGAGTAGGCTCTCCAAGAAGGCCAAGGAACGGGTAAGGGTCGAGAGCCAACCCCCAGAGTTGATTTTGTGCGACCCTCAACGTCATCTTTTGGCCGCGGCTCTAGCAAATCAGGTATGAGAACCTTTCGGTAGTTCAAGACTATTCATGTGCATTGTGCTAGTTTTGTGAACTATAGTGTGCATTTAGAGATTGTTGGAAGCTCGTTTTGTGCTCATTTGCTGATTTTGTGAAGTCAGACTTTGGGTCATGAATAGTGATTTTGGGCTTGTTTTTACCATTTTGGATGTGCGCAGGTGCCGGAGGTGACCTTAAAGGGCCACGGTAGTCTTGCCCATGCTTTCTTATGGTATACTCAACTTTCGCCTACTGTTAAACAAATGGTCGATGAGGCGGGGTTCGACGGTTTCGTTCGTTTGGTTTCTAAGAGTACGAATGATCTAACACACTTTTATGCTATTGTTGAGAGATGGTGGGACACGACCAATACTTTTCATCCGCCGTTTGGTGAGATGACGATGATGCCCTTCGACTTTTCCATGATTACCGGCTTGAGAGTTGGCGGGAAGTGCCTAATTCAGGACTATTTTTATGAGATCGATCCTGAAGTTGTTGAGATGCTGATTGGGGCTATTCCTCCTAATCTGGAGGGGCACTGGTTTCCCTGTGGCTAGATTTATCGAGCTTACGGAAGAGGGGGGCACAACCTGAATAACCGTCAACTGTTGAGGGTATTCTTTTTGTATGTTATTGGTTGTTCGATCTTTGCAACACAGAATGATCGGGTGAGCTTGAGGCTTCATTATTTTTTGGCGACTGTCGATAAGATCCTTTCATATGATTGGGGTGGTGCTGCCTTGGCTTATCTTTGTAAGCACATGGGTGAGGTTTCGGCGGGTTCTGGCGAGCTTGGGTGGTATGTCCTGTGACTTTTCTTTTTCTCTCGGCTCTTCCTTGGTTTTGTTTTCTAATTTTTATTTTCTTGTGCAGCTCTGGAGCTTTGAGCACCTGAAGATGTTGGCTCCTACTCCTGCCGACGAGTCAGGTGAAGATGAGGATGGCATGGCTCCCGTGCTCTTGTTCCCTCGGGGCTTGAGATGGCAGAGAGATGTTGTTGGGATCAAAAGTGGGGCTCACCGGATTATTCTCTTGAGGAATTTCTTATTTGAGTTTACAGTTGCTAGCGTTGATTGGGCGCCTTGGGAGCATGTTTCCTATGCTGCCCCAGAGGAGATTCAGGCAGTTAAACCTCTTGCCTCTTGCCAACTTTTGATGGAGAGTACTGAAGGTGGGCAGTGGTAGCTTGGCGAGCGAGTGTCCTGGCAGGTGGTTGGTGGTCCAAGATACCCCTCCGGTGATGGATGCCGGCAACCTTTCTGGTGCTGCTTTATTGGCGGCTTTAGCTGGTACTGATGCTTGGGATCATTTTCATTCCAAGACTGGTTATGAGACTTACCGTGGGCGCTTCCTAATGCCCAACTTCCCACTCCTGGCTGTGAGTTCTTTTAACATTTTTTTTGTCTCTATTCGTCACTTATGTTTTAGACTCATCTTTTCCTAATTTGTTATGTGCCTACAGTTCCATGAGATGTATAGGAGACAGGCTCCTCCCGCTTCTGACCCTATCCCTCCTTGGGATTAGAGCATCAATGTCTTGGGTGCCGATGGTTCCCCTCAGGTCATGGAGGTGCCACGAGTTACGTGTGGGTATCCCACCTAGCCAACAGGCATCCTCAATGTCCCCAAGAGTTATGCTGAGGAGTGTCACTCCTTGGCAGCTAGCCTACGGTCTTTAGTCCTTACGCGAGACAACTGGGTATGTCTATAATTTTGTGCTTCTTAAGGTTATGAGGTTCTAACCCTAGATTTTACCCTTGACAGATGGATGGTATGCGGCAGTTCACCACCAGTCAGATGGCGTCCTTGGTAAGTTCTGGACTCAACTCTGTTTTTGTACTTTTGTTGTTTCTTGACTGATTGCTTTTTTATTTGTGTGTGCAGTATTATGGAGGTGGTGCTGGCTTGTTGAGAACCAGGCCAAGGTGCAGGGGTGGCAGGAGGCCATCGCCAACGTACACTCTGGGAGGTCCGACTGAGGATGAAGAAGAGGAGGACTGACACCTCTTAAGCGGGGACTTTTATTTTGTCTCAATTTCATGTTTTCGATCGGGGGGTACTAGTATATTTTGTGAATGACGGATGATGTGTAGGATGATTTATCACCTTTTGACAGAGTATTATGATGTTTTGCCTGTCAGGTCGGATAGCTTCCGGTTTTGAAGGCGCAGTTGTGTGCTTATTTTATTTGGTGATTGTGTGATGATATATACATGTGCACTGTGATTCTGTGATTGTCGATGTTACTGTGATGAGCAGCCTTGTGATAGTGAGTGTGTTTGCCTTACAGGTGGGACAATCCGTGAAACAGGGAGGTGCTATCGAAATTTTGAATTTTGCTAGAGTTGCAACAAAAAATATGGCATTGTATTATCCCGCTCAACTCTTCGCTCAGCTAAACATCACAGATGGTGTGGAACAGATCAACCTTTTCAGCTATGGCTTGACTAAGCTGTTTTCTCTTCATCAAATGGCTTTGAATGCTGAGTTCACGTGCTGCCATTACCCACTGGGACCCGGTAAATCATGTCTTCAATTTCAATGGCCTGGAAATATGCCCTCTGTTTGAGAAATTCTGTGCTATTCTCGGCTTTGATCCAGACTCAGACTTAATTCTTCCTTCTACTGATACCCCTAGTCCTACGCAAGGCTTAGCTAAATACCTGAACTGTTCCACTGCTATCTCTCGCCGACTAATTCATGGTGAGGTCCTCGACCTTGCCTCCATCATCGCCCGGTACATTGATCCTGGAAATCCCAGCGTATATGATGCTACCCGTGGGGTTGCTCTGATCTTATGCATGACTTTGCACTTTCTGTTCTCGAGTACTTCTATTGACTTGGTGAATGTATGCCTTGGACTGAAATTGGGTAGGAATCCTATGGCCATGGTTCTAGCTGAAACCCTGAATGGTTTGGATAACGCCTCTAACCAAGGAACTCTCTTTCTTTCTAGGGCACCCTTGGTGTTACAGGCTTGGCTATATGAACGCCTTCAGCTGTGGATGGGCTGAGTGCCACCAGTTTACTTTTGCAGGACCGTGCTTCATTCCCACTACACCTTTGCTGACTGGGTTCGTATGTTGGATTCCCTTTTTACAGCAGATAATTGCTGGATTGTGGGGCGTTAGGGCCTTCACGCTGTCTCCACCAGCCTTAGGGATCACCCGAGAATGTGGTTGATGGGTCTGAGAGAGACTTCTTTCTATCATCCTCGTCGATTGGCCAGGCAGTATGGGGAAGTTCAAGAGGCCCCCCCGGGGATTTACTGAGAGGGTCTTTGCTTCCAGAGTCAAAGCTGTCACTATTGCTGCTTTCATCAGGGGTTGGACCCACTGGATAAAAGCCTATTTCTGAAGACCTTTGAAGAAATAAAAGTAAAACTGGACTAGACGGACTCTTCTTCTTCCTCCAAGTGTCTTTAATGCTTGTGATTGCTCTTCGAGCGACTTTGACATTTATTTATTCCTGCTTATGTAATATTCAAAGTTTATTTATCAGTGAACCTTGGTTACTTTGAGAACCTTATTTTATGCATTTGGCTTTCTGAAAACATTTTGAAGTAAGACTTTGATCAGATGTTGCTTTTGATACTTGCTTGGTAATTTAGAGGCGAATGAGGCAGGTAGCCGAAGTTTCCCCCTAGTTTGGGGCATGGGTGGTTGTGAGGCAAACGAGGTAGGTGACCGTAGGTGACCGAAGTTTGCCCCTAATTTAGAAGAGATCCAGACAAACGAGGTGGGTGGTCAAAGTTTGCCCCTAGTGTGAAGGGTAGCTTCTGGGTTATGGTAAGGACCGCGACTTTAATTCTCTTATATGCTCATAATTTTTTCCTAGGCACCAGTGGGGTGACCTAGCGAGCTCTTTTCTCTCTTTTGTTATCGCTCACTTTGGATTTAACCCTAATTTTTGCCTAGGCGTCCTTTCGGATTTTCGACCTAGCGAGTCATCCTTCTTTTCTTTTTGAAAGTCTACCTACGTACTCCCGAGTGGGGATCAGGTCCAATGTAGTTCAGGCCAAGGCTTTGAAAGAAGAGGGGTTAATATTGCTGTCGACAGAACTGATGTGGTTGCCTATATCCCCGAGTGGGAATTAGGTCGAGCATAGTTCAAGGCAAGGTCTTGAAAAAGAGGGGGGGGTTGATTATGATGGTGTCGACCGAACCGATGCGGTTGCCTATCTATCCCCGAATGGGAATCAGGTCGAGCGTAGTTCAAGGCAATGCTTGAAGGAGATGGGCTTATTTTTGTGGGTGGAGCGACCGAACCGATGCGGTTGCCTACGTATCCCCGAGTAGGAATCAGGTCGAGTGTTGTTCTGGGCAAGGCTTGAAAGAAATGGGCTATTTTTGTGGGTAAAACGACCGAACCGATGCAGTTGCCTACGTATCCCCGAGTTGGAATCAGGTCGAGCGTAGTTCAGGGCAAGGCTTGAAAGAAATGGGCTATTTTTGTGGGTGGAACGACCGAACTAATGCGGTTGCCTACGTATATCCCCGAGTGGGAATCAAGTCGAGCGTAGTTCAGGGCAAGAAAAAAAGTCAAGCATGGTACTTTTTGAGGCGATCCATGTTGATTGGTTCTTTGAATTCGACACCATCGAGGTCCATGAGGCAAGTTGCTCTCCCGGAAAGGATAGTTTTGACGATATAATGGCCAACCCATTTAGGTTTGAATTTCCCACGTGGATCAAAAATTGGGGCTCACAATTCCTTGAGAACGAGGTCACCCTTGACAATTTTCCTTGGACAAACCCTTTTGTTAAAAGCACGAGCTATCCTCTTTTGATAGATTCGGACGTGGTCGACTGTCGCTAGGCGCTTTTCATCTAGGAGAGCCAATTCTTCGTATCTCTTCCTTAACCAATCAGACTCTTTAATTTCACATTTTGCCATCACCAGCAGAGATGGTAACTCTATCTCGACCGGAAGTACGGCTTCCATACCATATATTAGTAAATAAGGAGTCGCTCCTGTAGACGTCCTTATTGAGGTTTTGTATTCCCAAGGTGCAAATGGCAGTTTTTCATGCCAGTCTTTGTAAGTATCGACTGATTTCTGTAGTGTGATCTTGACATTCTTGTTTGCAACTTCGACTGCCCTATTGGTTTGTGGCCTATATGGTGATGATTTATGATAAGTGATTTTGTATCCTCAAATAGATCCCTGACTTCTGCTTTGAAATTACTCCCATTGTCCAAAATGATCTCATGGGGGACTCCATAGCGGCAGATGAGATTTTTCTTGATGAACTTAGCAACTTCCTTGGCCCCCAACTTGGTGTAGGATTCAGCTTCCACCCACTTTGTGAAGTAGTCGATGGCCACCAAAATGTATCAATTCCCATTCGAGGCCTTTAGAACAATTTCGTCAATGATATTGATTTCCCATGTTGAGAATGGCCATGGAGAGGTCATACTTTAGAGTAGAGATGGTGGTACATGCATCATGTTTGCGTGGATCTGGCACTTGTGGCACCTTCTCATGTATTCACAACAGTCTTTTTCCAATATTGTCCAGTAGTACCCTTGTCTTACAATCTTCTTGGCTAGCATGTGACCGTTCATGTGTGGACCGTATACCCCCTCATATATTTCTTCCATCATCCTTCTGGTGCTTTTTCTGAACAAGCAAGTTTGGTTGTGACCATTATACCCTTTCTTCAACAATTTTCCCCCGCAAATGATGAATTGTGCTGCGAACCTTCGAATGGCTCTTTTGTCTTTCTCAGTAGACTCTTGGGGGTACGTTCCCCTTTCTATGAAGTCCCAGACATCTTGGTACCATGGCGTTTTCTTTTTTTCTTCGATTACAGTGATCATGCTGAATGAAGGCTCGTATCATTGCTCAATTACTAGAGGCATCATCTTGACTCCCATGAGGATTTTGATCATGGAGGCTAGGGTAGCCAATGAATCTGCTAACTGGTTCTCTTCCCTAGGCAGGTAAAAGAATGTCACATTCTTAAACTATTTCTTAAGTCCATCGAGATGGTCATGGTAGGGCTTCAACCCTTCCTCTTTCACCTTCCATTCTCCTCTGGCTTGCGACATGATGAGGTTGAATCTCCGAAGACATCCAAATTTTGAACTTTTAATTCTATGGCCGCTTCTATCCCCAAAATGGATGCCTCGTATTCAGCAGTATTATTGGTGAAGTTTTAATTGAGTTTGACTGCCAGTGGGGTGTGGACCCATTTGGTGATACCAGAATCATTCCTTCTCCGTAGCCTTTTATGTTGGTTGCCCCATCAAAATACAACTCCTACTGCCCTTCTTTGATTTTCATGATATTTTCATCCGAGAATGGGAAGTGTCCATTTTCTTCAGAGTCAATAGCGTGTTCCACAAGATGCTCAGCTACAGTTCTCCCTTTCACCGATTTGCTTATTACATACTTGATATCAAACTCGGATAGCAGAAGTAGCCAACGGGATATACGACCGATTAAGGTGGGTTTTTTGAAGAGGTATTTCAGAGGATCTATGCGGGATATGAGCATAATAAAAAAGGCTAGCATGTAGTGCCTTAACCGCCAGGTGCACCAGACTAAGGCCCAATACGTTTTTCGAGGGTAGAGTAATTGAGCTCATTTACTAAGGTAGTATAAAGCTTATTCTCCTTCCTGGGCTAGTTGCAACCCATAGCATTTTCGGAGACAGATAGGTAAAGAAATAAGGGCTTGTGAGGAGTGGGTGGCGAAAGGATAGGTGAATTTTGAAGATAGGCTTTTATTTTGTCGAAGGTGGCTTGGCATTGGTCATCCCATTGGAACTTCTCTCTTTTTCTTAGTAATTGGAACAAGGGATCACATATAGTTGTGACTTTTGAGATAAAGCGGCTGATGAATTGGATCCTCCTGAGGAACACTCTCACTTCCTTTTCATTCTGCGATGGTGCCATTTCTAGAATTGCTTTGATTTTAGAGGGAACGACCTCTATCCCTCTCTGTGTGATGAGAAAAACTAGGAGCTTCTTGGAGGTCACACCGAAAGCGCACTTCTTTGGATTAAGCCTCATCTTGTACTTTCACAACCTTTCAAAAAACTTCTCCAATGCCACCAAGTGTCCTTCCCTATCCTTTGATTTTACGATCATGTCATCCACGTACACTTCTACTTCCTTATGAATCATTTCATACAACAGAGTGGTGGCAGCTCTTTGGTAAGTTGCTCTGGCATTTTTGTGCCTGAAAGGCATCACTTTATAGTAGTAGGTCCCCCAAGGTATGGTGAATATTATCTTTTCCAGATCTTCCAGTGCTATTAGAATCTGATTGTACCCTGAGAAACCATCCATGAATGACAGTAGCTCATGTCTTGTAGTGTTATCTACCAAAACATATCAGTGTGGGGAAGCGGGAAGTCATCCTTCGGGCTGGCTTTGTTTAGATCACAGAAGTCAACATACACGCGATCCTTTCCATCCTTCTTAGGGACCGGTACGATGTTGGCAACCCATTTCGGATACTTTGTAACAATGATGAACCGTGCCTTGAATTGTTTCTCTACTTCTTCTTTGATCTTGAGTGGCCATTCTGGCCTCATGCACCTCAGTTTCTGCTTGACAGGTTTAGAATTGGGGGGAGAGGAATATGATGTTGGATAATGTTGGGATCGACCCCAGGCATATCCTCGTAAGACCAAGCAAAAACATCTTTGCATTCTCATAGCAAGAGAGTCAATTTTTCCTTTTCTTCTTTATTAAGTGTTGAGCCAATTTGCACAATTTGTGGATTATCTTTTTCACCTAGGATAATCGATAAAGTATCTTCAATTATTTCATAAGCAAGTTGTTTTTCAATTAGTTGCTTAAGTTTGTTTGGGAGATCCTCGGAGGGATATGTGCATTCACAAGTATTAGACACAAAGGAATAAGCAGAACCGTCCTTCATTTCATTCATAATAGGTGGAGTAGTTACATCAAACAGTGGTGGGCCTATAGCGGCCGACTTTGGTACAGACTTGATAATTGGAAGTACAGACTTTGGGAGAACAGGGTATAGGGAGACACAGACAGATGACTCTATAGCCAGGTTGCTCAGACTCTCCTCAGCTGGTACGATCTGATCATCTTGGCTCTTGGTCCTCTTCCCTTCCTTTTCTTCAGCAAATTCTTCCTACATCTTCTCGATAGCTTCAGTGTCTAGATACTTCAACCAGTATTCCTCTGGGGCTTTCACCACTTCTTTTGGATAGAACGGATCTTGATAGGGAGGCCTTTCACAGTCAGCAAAGATTTCAAGTCCGGGGTGTCTTTTTCTGATAGTTTAATGAATCAAAGGTTCAGGTAACCCAAAATAGGGGAAGTCATCCTCTTCTTTGATGAACTGCCAATTTTAAGATCTTGTGGTACGGTGGGAGACTTCTCCCTCTCTTCTTCCATGGCTTTTATAGCTCGAGATCTTCCTCAGTGGGCTTGTACCCCAATCCAAAAGTTCCTTTTCATCCTTTGATTTGAGGGAACTCGTGGATCCCTTATTGATGTCGGTCCATTCCCATTCCCGGGAAGTAGTTCATTTTGTAGATGATATTAACAACCGCGGAGTGGATCTTAGGGAACATATCTTCATCATCGATCATGTGGACCTTTTCCATGAAAAATCCTCCAATTTTCCCTTCTTCTAGTTCGGGTATTTAGATTTTAAAGACGGGAGCGTAGCTTGGTTATGCTTCATTGCCCCAACTGTTGCCAAAGATGATTTTCACCTTTTTCTCATGAATGTACTTGATCATTTGGTGCACAGTGGATGATACCACTTTTTTGATATGCAGCCAGGGCCTCCTGATCAATAAATTGAATGAGGCAGGTATGCCCATGACTTGGAAGAGTTGAGTGCAAACCAAAGACCCTACTCGAATTTGGAGAGAAATAATCCCCATTATAGTTCTCTTGGTGTTATCATAAGCCCTCACGGATTGCACAGACGGAGTGATGTCTAGGATGTTAACCCCCAGGGTAGTGGCAGTTCTTAGAGCACAAACATTCAAGGCAGAGCCCGTATCGACTAGATAGAATGGTACTTGCTGCCCCTTATACTCAATAGTGATGTACAAAGCTTTGTTATATGCAGATCCTTTTGGTGGCAGATCCTCATTGGAAAAGGTAATGACTGGGTCAGGGGTGAGTGTGCCTAAGAAAGCCACCATATCTTTTGGTGCGGCATCAATGGGGACTTCAATTCCAGCCAAGGAATTTAACACGACCTATCTATGCTTGTAGGATGTCACCATGATGTCCCACATTGAGAGGTGTACTTGAGTTTTCTTTAACTGCTTTATCAACTCAATGTCCTCTTTGATGACCTCATCCATTTTTCCTTTTCCCTTATCTTTGACTGGTCCTTTCTCGATGGTTTCCATGACAGGCTGTGGAGGCTGATAATAATGGCCTGACCTAGTCAGATGATCAATCTCTGCAGGAGTATGTCCTTCGACAGTCCCATCTTCTTTGAACCAATCGTAAGTCGTTCCCACAAATGGTTTCTCCAGCTCGTTCCAGATGGAGCCATCACTTTCTTTGTTGGGATCATACCATTTGGGGTCTACCGCCCCTAGATCATGTTCTTCCAAAAAGAACAAATCTTGTTCATCATCTAGCTACTGCTGCCATTCATCATCTTCCCCTTTAATCAGATGAATTCCGTCAAACTCCGAGATGTTAATGAGGGGTAAAGAATGTCCTATGGGGGTGATATAGATGAGACTGATATTTTGGTGGTTTGACATGGGATTTTGGGTAACATGGGGCTGCTTTAGTGGTGGCTCAATGATATTCTGGTCAATGAGGTATTGGATATCATGGCAGAGGCGCATGCAATCATTAGTGTTGTGACCAAGGGCTTGGTAGTAGGTGCAATGTTTGGACATGTCACAGCTTGGTAAGCAATTGGAGGTGGCCCTTTTTGAGGAGGAGGTCTAAGGTTGAGGAGAGGGAGATTTATAGCTTGGCGAAATTACGAGGAGGCTTTCTCTGAAAAGGGCGATTAGATGTGTTTGCTTGGTTGGTGGGTTGGTACGGCTTAGGAGGGTACACCATGGGTTGACTGTTAAGGGCATTGACATCCGGAGTGTTATGGGAGTAGTTGGGCCTTCTTGACTGACTTGGAGACTCTTCCTTCTTAATCTTTCCTTCCCTGATAGCATCTTCAATTTGAGTCCCAACTTCGAACAATTCCTCAAAGATGGAGATGGATTGATAGAATAATTTCTCAATTGTAGATTTCGGATTAGCATTCTTACTTGTTCCTTCTCAACTGGCCGGTTGGTCATTTAGGCCACTTTATTCCTCCATCTACTCAGGAAACCAGCGAAGGATTCATTGTTGTTCTGCTGGGTAGTTTCTAAATCCCTGATCGTGACATCTAGCTCTTGATTGTAAGAATAGTGATCGACAAACACCGGAATGATGTCTTCCCATGCTCGAGTTTTGGAGGCTTCCAAGGTAAGGAACCATGATAGTGCAGACTTTACAATGGTTTGTGGGAACAGCATTGCAATGTGCTCATGAGTGCAGCCTATTGACTATAATATGCTCATACATAGCTTCACATGGCTTTTTAAATTCTCGGTTCCATCAAAACGGTCAATGGAGGGCATCATGAAGTTTTCTGGCAGTTTTAGCTTAACAGGCTCAAAAAGCCCTTCCAGATCCAACATGTAATCATCCACCCCCTTGCTCTTTCTCAATACACGACTTTATCCATTTTCTCCTGGAGCTTTTTCTCATATGTAGGCGGTGGGACCCCTTGAAATCAATCTTCTTCCCCATTATTCTCATGTACAGTGACGGGATGCAACACAAAACTCGGCGGTGGTGGTGGAATGAATCCTGGCATTGGTGGTGGCATGAATCCCGGTGGTGGTGGGAACCCAGGTGGCTGCTGCTATTTTAATTCTTCTATGAACTTCAAAACTTGGGCCAGACTGTCGGACCGCTGGCTTATAGTTGCTCCCAACTCGGCAACCTTGTTTTCTAACTCCTCCTGGTTCATGCGAAAAAACTTGTCGGGCTGATTTTGACCAAACGATTATCCAAATTTCTGACCCAAGATGTGGATCCCGGCTACTGACTTTGGGAATCTATAGTGGCCTACAGATTTGAGAGTGTTATATCTGATTCTAACAGTGACAACTTTGGATAGACAAATGATAGTGATGTTAACAAACGTGGACTAACTTGTGTAAAGACTGACTGAAATAGTGCGTGCAGACTGACATGTATGCAAATGAGACAAGCATGCATATGGAAGCCCTAATCTACCTGATGCTCCTATTTCTAGCAGATAGCAGTTTAAACAAGTAAGGTCTTAGCCATGCAGAGTGTGATAACTTTACTTTTCCTTATGATCACCAGGGGATAACAAGGATTTCCAGGATATTTTGAGAAGTTTGGATAGAGTTTTTTTGGAAAAACTGATTATATCTGGGATAGTTGGACGGAGTTTTTGGGAGAAACTGGTTATATCTGGATAAGTTGGACAAAGTTTTCGGGAGAAACTGATTATACTTAGGATATCTGGGATATATGGACAGAGTTTCTAGGAGAAACTAGTTATATCTGGGACAGAGTTTCTGGGAGAAACTGGTTATATCTGGGATATTTGGGATATATGGATAGAGTTTCTGGGGAAAATAGTTATATCTGGGTGGTTTAGACAGAGTTTCTGGGAGAAACTGGTTATATTTGGGATATCTGGATATGGTGGTGATCATACTGCCTAATAAGTTTTCATACTCCTATGTCTTAGGACCATCAAACAAGGTTTGCGGTCTATATCTTTGTGAACATAGAGCAGATATCCTTATCATGGTGCCTAGGTAGGTCAACTCAATGTAATCATATGTGAGTGATTGCCTTGGGAATCATAAGAAACAGGTTCTGTCCCATGCCACATAAGCGTCTACACCGCGCAAGTAATCCCACCAGGGCATACAGCAATTATATCACATTGTCCTATCTGAAAAGATAAATGAACAGTCCTATGAAAGGTTCTACAGGAATCTAAATGCAAAGGCTAGGTTTAGTAAAAGAGGGTTCGTTGACGAGAGTTCCAATATATCGTCGGAGAGACAGTACTGAGATTTTTACTCTTTTTGATATACATTGGAAGGCACAGTATCAACAGTGACTTGTGCCCTGGCACAGCAAGACCTGAACAATGTCAGCGCCGCATTACAGACTCAGTCGGAGGGAGAGATGCAGGAGTGCAATGCGATGAACCAAATACAGTAGAAAGATGATTTTAAGGATGCTTCTTATGAGTCAAACCTCTGTTTTATTTTGTTTTGAAAATAAAATTCCCCAGTAGAGTCGTCAGATTGTGGACACGCGAAATCAGCCTTCCACTTCTTGTTTGTTTGAAATTGTTTTAACTGAAAAGAAAAAGAGAGGTTTGTTGAAAACAGATACAGAGTCGCCACTTGGTCTTTAAGGAACCAAGAAACCTAATTATGACTCACCCAAACGGATAAAGGGCATCGGCCCTTCATAACCAAAGAACTTGGCTCGGGATTTTGGTACGAGAGAGGAAGGAGCCTTTGCCACGACAAAAACACCCTTAACTCGCCCCGTCTCTCGATGGGCCTCAATTAGCATCCAAATAATCATCTTATACTATGTTTGGTTTGACAAATAATACTATGATAGTATATTACATTTCATAAGAATCTAGAAATGGAAGATCAAAAGATAAGATATTGTTCATAAGATCTAAGCCAAATATCACACAATGCAAAGGTGAAAGATCACACAAACAAACCTAGGAAAAATAATCTAATTACATATCAAATAATCAAGTTTTCCTAATCTAAAAGGGGCATGGATTGTTCTTGAAACAAACAATTAAAGAAATCAAAATGTGCTTCGCAAGCTAGAATGATGCATGTTAATTTTTTAGAAAAGAGGACCTCTCAATCCCTAGGACGGATGAGAAAGGATGATTAGATCGAAAGGGGAAGCATGAACGTACGATCAAATTCATTCTTTATAATACTCTTAGATTAGGAATCATTAAAACTCCAAATCTTGCATGGATGCAATGTGTGACCCTAGAATGTGCAAAGGTTGTAGTGTGTTTGTGTACATGGGCTTTCTTAGTTCTATCTCTTAAAATGCTCAGAATGACCAAAATGTCCCTGAAAGCCCAAACACTCTCAGATTTGGACAGAAAGTTTTGGAAACATGCTACGTCATAAAAAAAGGTACTAAAAATGAGTGTTGAAACAAAATTAGATGAAATCGTCAGCTCCCAGAGACCCCCGGAGGTCCCGAAAGTTCCCGAAAAGTCCCTGTTGACCGGTTTGACCCAAGTTTGACCAGGTTTGATCAGGATTTGATCAAAATCGTCCAAATTCTCCGAAAAGTTCTAAGATCATTCTAGATCATGTGAAAAGTAGTAAAGTGAGTTTTAAAAGAAAATCGGACGAAAACGCAGCTCTTGGGAGCTCCCAGAGGTTCCCAGAACTTCCTGGAGATCCCAAGCTTGACCGTTTTGACCTAAAAGTTGACTTTGAAACCGGACCGCCGTGTTATTTTTCAAATATTTTTCATAGATACTAGAGGTCAATATCTTTCCAATGGTATATCGCACATAATTTCTGAATTCACAACGAATTTATTATGGGTTTCCAAAGGTGAAAAAGATGATTAATCGGCTTTTATCACAAATACCGCAAAACTTTCAAAGTGACTTGACTCTGAACTATTTTTTATGAAAATTAGACTCCATTACCTTTCCAACAGTATATTAAAAGCTCAATTTGGAGTTCATATGTATTTTCTGTGAATTTTGGACGAAATAGGGTCTTTTCGCAAATATCGGAACCTCTAGGAGCCTAAAGAGCATTATCTGGACGTTGGAGGAGCAGTGCCGCCGTGACACAGGTCCACTACTACTGCGGCACAGGCCCAGTGCTACTGCGGCACTCCCCTCCAAAATAGTCCATTTTTGTAATATATTTTGGGGGTCCATTTTGATTAATTAAAAACCAAAACGACGTAGCTTCTTGTTTACAGATGTTTGGGACCAATGGGAGTACTCTTTAATTCCAAAAATCACCCTAAATTGACCTATATAAACCCCCCTTGACTTCTCATTTAGGGGGGTGCAAATACAAAGCTTAAAAAGTTGTAGAGAGAAAAGTTGTAGAGATAAGGCTAGGATAGTGAAAGTGAGCTTCCACCTCTTGATTTCCAACAAGAAAGTGAGTTTACAACTTTGTTTTTATTCCATTACTCCTCTTTACTTCACATTCAATACACCCAACCACCATTTTTAGTGGGTATTTATGAGATAGGAAGCTACTTCTATATCCAAAGTCACCATATATGAGTGAAACACCAAGTTACAAGTCCATAATCTCATTGAATATCATCTATTGATTACTTACTTGCTTTTTTACATATTATGCTCATCTCCTCTTAATCTCATTTCTTTTCTATTTTCTTTATTTACTTACTAGTTCATCATCACCTAAATGATGACTTAATGTTTGAGGTGAGTGAATCCTTATGGATAGTAGCTCTTGACCTCAAAAATATGTTTGATAGATGATGATTATGACTTCAATACATTCCTATGTATTCTTGAAGTCACATTCAAAATGAAAACAAATCTCTCCAACAATCTTGGAAGTTCTTAATATGAGTTTGATGTTGATATTTCAACAGGTTATAATCTCCATTTGATGTTAAAAATATGCTTTCAAAACCCCTCTAAAACCCCCAATATTTGGATTATAAGAAATAAACCTTGTTTTCTCAAAGAAATCTTCAAAACAGTGAATGATCTAAGTTCAAAGATTTCTCTAGAGCTCAATACTCAAAGGGTGATTACAAGGCCACTTGAAAGTCTTCCTAACTCATTAGAAAACACCCACGATTTTTGGTTTGATCTAAAAACACTTGGAAGGGTGTCATTTTAGTCCAAACATTCATTCCAGACATTTTGTTTTTACTATCACAGCAGCTAGGTTGACTTTTAACTTGTTTTTCAGAAACCTTTTCCAAAAGGAGTGGTCCCAATTTATTTTTCTCTTGAACTTCAGTGTCTTAGGGAACTTTCAATAAAATATGGACCCCTAGCTGTTTTGTTCTCATTTTCTAGGATTTTTCAACATTTTAGTCAACAGTACTGACTCTGTTTCTGAGTAACCTTTATTGTTTATATGATTTCTCTCAATCTGTAATAGTTATTGTAGATTAGGTTTTTGATATGTGTTCTAGACACAATAAGGATGATCTTCATAAAAAAAAAATCATACATAAAAAAATTTCTAGCTTCACTTTTCCATTTTTACAAAATCAGTCCACTATTCTATCCACTATTCACAGCAAGCATACTTGTACTTTCATTCTTTGATTTGATGCTCATATGCACTCCAAATTAGTTCATATCTTAGGAAATAGTCCATACTATATTTGTGCATATCCTATGATGATTTCCTTCATGCATTCATGCATACTCTAGACTTCTAAGTCACTTTAAAAGCCCATGTACACAAACACACTACAACCATTGCACATTCTAGGGTCACACATTGCATCCATGCAAGATTTGGAGTTTTAATGATTCCTAATCTAAGAGGATTATAAGGAATGAATTTAATCGTATGTTCATGCTTCCCCTTTCGATCTAATCATCCTTTCTCATCCGTCCCAGGGATTGAGAGGTCCTTTTTTCTCAAAGATTAACATGCATCATTCTAGCTTGCTAAGCACATTTTGATTTCTTTAATTATTTGTTTCAAGAACAATCCATGGCCCCTTTTAGTTTAAGAAAACTTGATTATTTGATATGTGATTAGACGATTTTTCCTAAGTTTGTTTGTGTGATCTTTCACCTTTGCATTGTGTGATATTTGGCTTAGATCTTATGAACGATATCTGATATTTTGATCTTCCATTTCTAGATTCTTATGAAATGTAATATACTATCATAGTATTATTTGTCGAACCAAACATAGTATAAGATGATTTTTTGGATGCTAATTGAGGCTCGTCGAGAGACGGAGCCAGTTGAGGGTGTTTTAGTCGTGGCAAAGGCTCCTTCCTCTCTCGTACCAAAACCGCAAGCCAAGTTCTTTGGTTATGAAGGGCCGGAGCCCTTTATCCGTTTGGGTGAGTCATAATTAGGTTTCTTGGTTCCTTAAACACCAAGTGGCGACTCTGTATCTGTTTTCAACAGACCTTTTCTTTTCATTTCTTCAAATCAATTTCAAAACTAAAAAGTGGAAAACCGATTCCGCGTGTCCACAAAAAGTAAAATTCTTTTCGAGTCCTCAGACTCGACCTCTTTGTAAAAGTAAAATTCATTTCGAGTCCTTGGACTCGACCTTTTTGTAAAAAATAAAATTCTTTTGAAATTTTTTGAAATCACTTATGGGAGTTTTGGGAAAGAAAAAACTAAGATACCTGAGCTCTGCCTTGAAGCTCGGCATTGGCCCGTGCTCTGTTGGCCTAAAAAGGATTAAGATTTAATCATTTTAGTGAGAAAAAAAAAGGCATAAGCAGTTTCAAGGCTTACTCTCCACTCGCGACCATGAATCGAGTGTCGGACTATATGTGTATAGGATAACCCATCCTCAGCATAATCTCTAGGGACGGTGTCGTACTATAGGGGAAAGGTGGGTACGTCCTGAGTAATGTAGGGAGGCAACTGGTATAGAGACTCATGGCCCGCATGCACTGTAGGGACATTCCAGTTCCATTACAGAAGGGCTGGAGGATCGACTGCTCCAGGAACAGGCTGTAAAAGGAATGATTCAAGCTATGGTGAGCATTTTTGCAAAGCTAAAAGAAAGCCTTAGAAGAATAAAAGGGAATTTAATTACCCGAGTGATGTCCATAAGAGGAAAATTGTGCATGAGTGAAGTTAATCTGAAATTGGCATAGCCGTCTGGACCATCTAAATGATTCACAATATTCTCCCCACCTAGAGCGGCGACAAAGTCCTCGTGGTCTAGGGTCTCAGTGCTCCTCGTAGTAGTTGGGGAGCCCTTGGCATGTAAAAAGCTGGGGCAGCAAGAGACTGCCTGGTCACCCTTTCACCAAGGTACCACTCTCGGCATGCCTCTCCCACCATCAGGATCCTCATCCTAGTGAAATCCATAGTAGCCTGGGTCTCTGCGCTAGCCTCTAGGAGGGCTGCCTCCCACGGATTCCACGTCACATGAACCTCTCACAAGTTGGTAAGGAGGTTTCTGTAACCAACAAAGTCATGGGCCCCCACTTTTCGACCCGTCGCCTCCTTCCTCCATTTCAGGCCCTACGGCATAATAGTAGCCTCGCTATCCCTAGTACTAGGAGCCCTCATGCGAAGGTACTCATGGGACCATATGTTAAGAAGTGAGTCCAATGTTCAAATTAAGATCAGGAAAGATGAATGGATAAAGAAAAGAAAAAAATAATAATAATAATAAGGAAGCTTTTACATCCCAGGCTCTTCAGTATCCACCAATAGAGGGAAAGTTACCCCTGGAGACGTCACTCATATGACGATAGAGGGCGGCCAGCCCTACCCCTTCCCAGTTATACTGGGGAATGCGACCGATGTTCTCTAGAGAGGCTAAGTACAAAGTACCCCAGATTGATCCTATCTCCTCTTGTTCTCATCAAAGAGCAACCAAGCACGTACATAATGAAGGCCCGGATCATCTGATCATCGGTGAAGACCTGGCCCCTGAAGGTGTCCATGAACCACTTTGCAGGCACTATAAACTCCCCCGGATGAGCCCTGAGTATGTCAATAATCTGTTCATGGCGGCTCAGGAGATCATCATAGCGAACCACGGGGAGACCGCCAAACGGGATGCCGGTGATCACGGCAAAATCCAGAGGAGTCATTGTCATCTCCCCAAACAACAAATGGAATTTATTCGTCGTATCCCACCACTCTCTGCCAAGGCCTGGATATGGGTTAAGTCAATTGAGCTCTTCTCCAAGAGAAGTGTAAAAAGGCCAAGACCGGCATCGTTGACCCCATTTCTAACCTCATCAGGAAGCTCCTGATACCATCTGTGCCCATAAGCTACACTTCCATGCCCCTTGAGGGCAGTTTCGGGCATCTGCAAAAGGATAAAATACGGATAAGGACAGGAAGAAAGAATAACGAATCAAGAAAAAGCAGTAAAAAATGGAAAGGATAACAAAGTCAATGAGGATTGACAATAAAAGGATAAAAAGGAATTTCTTTTTTCTAAGTAACTCCACATTTAAAAAAAATGAAAGAAGAAGAAAAAATAAAAGGGGGGGAGGGGGAAGAGAAAAGAATAATAATAAAAAAGATTCTTCAAGACAGCAATTTAGTAAAAGATAAATTCTTTGGAGTCATAGTGACCCCGTGTTCTTATGAATAATGTTGAGTCCTAGCAACTCTGTGTTTTCTGAGGAGTAAAATGCTTGAGCTCTAGCATTTTCCTTGTTCTCGATAAGAGGAATAAAATTCTCGAGTCCTAGCGACTCCGTGCTTTCAAAAGATTGAATTTTCGAGTCCTAGCAACTCTGTGCTTTCAAAAGAAATAAAATTCTTGAGTCCTAGCGACTCCGTGCTTTCAAAAGAAATAAAATTCTTGAGTCCTAGCGACTCCATTGTTAAAAAATAAGTAAAAAGAGAGAGAGGAAATTCTTTTAAGATTGTAGCAACCCCGTGGTTCTGAAAAGTGAATTTTGAGTCACGGTGACCCCGTAATTTTGTGAGAAGAATTTCTTAATCAAAACGACTCCATGATTTTCTAGAACAAATTTTCAAGTCACAGGGACTCCATAGCCATGGATCCTGAGACCACATATGTGCATACAAGAATAAGCCTAGCCTAGAGCACCTTACGGGGTCGGGGTGACCCTCATTTGTGATGAATGAAGTGAAATAATAAAATTCGTGGGCATGATCTTAGCATAAAATCAATAAATCCAAACAAGAAGAATATCTAAGAACACAATTACAAGTGTTGTACATGGTCATAGCATCTAGTAGTCCATTCAAAATCAATCAAGAGGGTGTAGACACCCCGATTTTGACCAAACGTCGAATTAAGGGGAGTGCTGACTCTAAATCCAATGATGACAATGTTCGACTAATCTAGGGCTTCCAAAGGTAATTCAAGCTCTTCAAAAGACTCCTCAACCCAAAAACAAAAGAAAAAGGAAGAAAGGAAAAGGAAGGAAAAGGGAAGTAGACGAATGCAACACATGGCAGGATTTGTGGCAGTCACGGATTGTCGGTGCGGCACTCACTAATTGTCGGATCGACTTTCAGTAAGTGCCGTAATGGCAGTCAGTGACTGCCGCTAATTTCCTTCAAACACCGTAAAATTTAAGAAATGGCAATCCCTGGAGTTGTCCACGGCATTCATTGATGAATGCTGTGATGGCTTTCATCAAGTGCCGTTCTGGCACTCACCAAGTGCCGCTTCTATCTCCATTGAGTGCCGCATTTTCCAGCAGACAGCTGTAATACAACACATTTTGTACCTACAAAAGGACGTACGGGATCAGAGTTTTTACTATGAAATGACTGAAATACCCTATTAAAAATTGCCTATATAAAGATGGTGAATATCCTATTACAAGGGAGATGATTTCTTGAATCTTCCAGCCTTATCTTGATTCTCCCTTTCCTAAAGCTCTAGAGAATTTCTAAATATACTTAAGAGTAACTTTTGTAGCTTAAAAGAAGAAGTTGTGTGTGAGTTAGAGTTGAAGAGCTTGATTAACTTGTGGAAATCCTTCAAAATCACTAAGTTGAGGATATTTAGAGGTAGACTCTAGACTAATTATTCTTTAAATACATGTTAATTTGGATGATATTTGAACTTTGGGTCTCTACTTTTTGATTGTATTCATCTCTTGGGATTCATGAGACTTTCAATGTCTTACTTGAATCTCTTGACTTGAAATCTTCTAGCCTTCTTATAAGTTCATGGTTTATGAGAAGATTAGAGTTGATACTTAGCATGTTTGGTTGATAAGTCCAAATCTATCTCTATGGTTTGAGCTTGTTATCCAATGATTTTATGAAGCTTCTCCATGCTTCATTGAAATCTATCAAGTATAGGTGTCATTAACCTCCAATGACCATTAAATGGTAGGAGAAGTGGTTTAAACTAAGCCAAACATAATGGCTTGGTAGTTGGAGTTAGCAAGTAAAAGGTATATTTGACAAAGGAGCAGTGAGTTCATTAATCACTTTTGATCAAAGATTTTTAGTTAAATAATGAACCGTTGGAATCAAGTGAAACAACTAGAGAGTGTAAATAACACGAAGTTCTACCACTGTGATTTTTATTTTAATGAGATTTCATGTTTAAAGTGGTTTTGTCATGAGTTTTGTGAAGCAACTCTAATCTGTCCAGAGTTTCAGAGCAATAACACCTTCTTGAAATGAATGAATCAAAGCTTTAAGCAAGTATTCTTGGCCTCAAATAATTTTTTCTGGGTAGTTTAATGTGTTAGTAAGATACCCTAAAATGATCAAAGTGTTTCTGATTTTTTTTACTACTTTTAGAAAATCATACAAGAACTCTGGACAAAGAGTTGTGATGTTCTGAGTGATGTCTAGTGTTTGTCCAATTCCCAGAGATTGAACTGTTGATCTTCGATTTTTCTTTTTGGGTTGGAAACTAGACTAACAGAGGCATCTCATGTTCAAAATTCATTGATATCAAACAATGGTAACTATGCTTTCCCAATTTTTGAAGCCTTGACTTGTTCTCAAAAATTTTCAAAATTTTTGGACAGATTTGGTATACTTTGCAAATAATAGTCAAATGATCTTTCCATGACTTAGGGCTTAAACCATGTTTTAATAATGATTAGTTAAGCTTAAATGCAGCGGTTAAATGATCCAAATCTAGGAATAATCCAATAGCTTGTTCTTGTCCATATCTATGTAATCATATACATTTCCATATAGATTGGTATTAGAATTCATAATTTTGTCATTTCTTCTACCTGATACAATTAAGCTAGGCATTTAGGGATGATTGTTCGATGTCATATATCATTTCTAAAGCATGTGGACTAACCCTTGTTTTGTAGCGCCGATGAGGTATAATCCCTTGACTCATCTCTAGTTAAATTATTTCTTAATTTTATTGATTTTCGACTTCATGTGCGATACCTTAGCATTAAGATTTGCCTTATGTGTATATGTGTATTAGAGACCCTTTTGTCAGGATTTATACTTTTGTATGCATTACACGTTTAAGTATTTACGGCTGGAACCAGGGTAAGTTTCCTAGTTCCCTAAATGCATATCATATCGCTTGCTAATTGAAATATGTGATTTTGATTGATATTTTATCATTTGCAATTTGACAACCTTTAGACATGCTTTTGTAATGTATATTTATACATATGTATTAGTTGAGGACACATTTAGATTAATAATTCAATTAAAAGGATGTTGAGTAGAGACCTATCGCGAGATAGGATGAGAGGGGGTGTTTTAGTCCGCCGGGCTCCTTCCCTTCTCATTTCATAATCCTCGGATCTAGAAATCTCTGGTTTCTAAAAGATCAGTTTACTTTTAAAATGGTCTCTTAATTTTTTTTCCTTTTAAAAATTAAGTGGCAACTCGTTTTTGGACTTGGAAAAGATTTTAAATGAAAAAGTTGTGGGTAGGAAAAATTGCGATATCCATAATCTGGCGACTCTGCTGGGGATCGAACCTAGAATCTATGGTTTCGCAGACCCGAATTCTGATTTTTGGGTTCACTCGAGGATTAGACTTGAAAGCATCCTTTTAATCGAATTAATTAATTTTTGTGTGTCTATTGCATTGCACTTGCATGTCTCACCAGTCAATTACACGGAACTATGACCTTAGAGGCTCGGGGTAACCCGGTCGGTCAAGCCATCATGGGACTGTGTGATCACCCTTGATCTAGTACCATATGTTGGTATATGAAGCATCCTATCGGGTGTGTGTCAAGGGTCCCTTATCTGACCAAAACCCGGCCTTGGCATGTTAGTTTCTATCGAACCTTTCAAATCTTAGGAAATCAATTCTTGATTAAGATTATGTGCTAGGGAGATTTGTATGCCCGGAAGGGATTAGTTGAGATAATGACGATACTTGCTTGATAAAAGATGTATAACCTCTTAATCAGTTTTGAGCAATTCCTCTTTATGTCCTATGACATTTAGGAATCCGCTTGACTTTGATTACAAAATTACATCTCTTTTATCATGTTTAGCTAAGCATCATTGACCTTTTATGTATCCGAATTCATGAAAGATGCGGTGATAATCAGATCATGTAATCCTTCTACCCAAGAATTTTAAACCCATCTTTGCAAGATTACTTTTGATTAGAGCCCTAAAACAAAATTTTGACGAAATATATTCAGAGAAAAGTTTTGGGAATTGTCGTTTTGGAGGAATGCTTTGTCAAATGAATCCAATCATCGTTTTTTAGAAAAGTGCTCATAGCCTCATTTTCAAATAAAATATTCAAAGTTCTTGAAATTCGAAAAAAATTTTAATGCCCAAACCTTTGATAGGGTGGTGAGAATTGCAATGAGGGGTGAAATTGGCGCAATTAACATGAGTGGGGATTTTATATGCTTATGTGTTTATTTGTTAGGGATATAATTTTTTCTTTTCTTTCGCAGATAGAGTAGGCACACACGCACACATTGTAGACACCCCATTTTGTCAGCTATTAGATTTCGGGGACCCATAGCTTGGTGATTCACAATGATAAAAAAAGACTTAAAAGGACTCCTGGAAGTTAGTTCTATCTCTCAGAATGCTCAAAATGACCAAAATGCCCCTGAAAGCCCAAAAGCTCCCAGATTTGGACCAAAAGTTCTGGAAACATGCTACGTTGTAAGAAAAGTGATAAAATGAGTTTTTAAGAAAAAAATCGGATGAAATCGTCAGCTCCCAGAGACCCCCGGAAGTCCCGGAAGTTCCTAGAAAGTCCCCGTTGACCGGGTTGACCAGGTTTGACCAAAGTTTGACCAAGTTTGACCAAAATCATCCAAATTCACCGGAATCATTCTAGATCATGAGAAAAGTATTAAAATGAGTTTTAAAAGAAAATCGAGCGAAAACGTCAGCTCCTGGGAACTCCCAGAAGTTTTCAAAACTTCCCGGGAATCCCAGGTTTGACCAGTTTGACCAGAATTTGACTTTAGAACCGGGGCACCGTAACAATTTTCAAATATTTTTCATGGATACTAGAGGTCAATAGCTTTCCAACGGTATATCGCACGTAATTTTCGGATTTAAAACGAGTTTATTATGAATTTCCGAAGATGAAAAAGGCGATCAAATCGGCTTTTATTGCAAATACCGCAAAACTTTTCAAAGTAACCTATCCCCGAACTATTTTTTATGTAAAGTAAACTCCATTACTTTTCCAACGGTATATCACAACCTCAATTTGGAGTTCGTATGCATTTTCTGCGAATTTCGGACGAAATAGGGCCTTTTCGCGAATACCGGATCTCTGGGAGCCTAAACAGCATTATCTGGACGAAGGAGGAGCAGTGCCGCCGCGGCACTGGCCCACTGCCGCTGTGGCACTGGCCCACTGCCGCCGCGGCACTCCCCTCCAGAACAGTGTGTTTTTGTAAATAATTTTGGGGTTCCATTTTGATTAATTAAAACCAAAACGACGTAGTTTTATGATTTCAGATGTTTGGAGCCAATGGGAATACTTCTAAAATCCCAAAACCACCCCAAGTTGGCCTATTTAAACCCCCCATTGCTCTTCATTTTGGGGGTGTCAAATGAAAGCTTAGAAAAAGTTTGGGAGAGAAAGTTGTAGAGATAAGGTTAGAATAGAGAGAAAAGAAGCTTCCTTCTTTGATTTTCAAAACAAAAGTGAGTTCTAGACTTTGTTTTTACTTCATTACTCCCATTTACTTCAACATTCAATACACCCCAACCACCATTTTAGTGAGCATTTAAGAGAGTGGAAGCTTCTTCCATGTCCAATGTCATTACATATGAGTGAAACACCAAACTACAAGTTCTATACATCATGAATATCATCTATTGATTGCTATCTATTTGCTTGTTTGTTTATATAATGTTCATCTCTTCTCACCTCATTTCTTTTTTATTTTCTTTATTTACTTACTAGTCCATCATCATCTAAATGATGGCATGAAGTTTGGGGTGAGTGAATCCTTATGGATAGTAGCTCTTGACCTCAAAAACATGTTTGATAGATGATGATTATAACTTCAATACCTCCAAGGTATTCTTGAAGTTATGTTCAAATGAAAATAAATCTCTCCAACAATCTTGGAGGTTCTTGATGATGAGTTTGATGTTGACATCTTAAGTGGCTATAATCTTTATTGGGTATTGAAAATATGCTTTCAAAACATCTACTTCAAAACCCCCTCTTTAAACCCTTCATTTTGATCTAAAAAAAGAAAACTCTAGTTTTTCCCAAAATCTTCAAAACAGTGAGTCAAAACAGTGAGTGAGCTGAGTTCAAAGATTTCTCTAGAACTCAATACTCAATGTATGGATGAAAGGCCACTTGGAAAGTCTTCCTAACTTATTATAGGACACCCATGATTTTTGGTTTGACTTGGAAGTACTTGAAAATGGTCCATTTGGACCCAAACATTCCTTCCAGACATTCTGCCTCTGCTGTCACAGTAGCTTAGTTAACGTCCAACTTCTTTTTCAGAAACATTTTCTAAAAGGGGTGGTCCCAACTTATTTTTCCCTTAAACTTCAATATCTTAGGGAACTTTCTGTATAAAATGGGCCCCTAGATCATCTGTATTCATTTTCTAAGATTTTTCAACATTTCAGGCAACAGTACGGACTCTGTTTCTGAGTGACCTTCATTGTTAATATGATTTCTCTCAATCTGTGATAGTTATTAAAGATTGGCTTTTTGGGTAGTGTTCTAGACACAATAAGGAAGATCTCCATAAAAAAAATCATGCACTGAAAACATTCCTAACCCCTCTTTTCAATTTTCAAATTTCAAATTAGTTCATATCTTAGGAAGTAGTTCATAGTACATTTGTACATATCCCATATTGATTGATTTCATTCATTCATTCATACACCTTTTAGACTTCTAAGTCATTCTAGGAATCCATGAACACCAAAACACCCTACAATCTTGGCACATTCTAGATACATGCATTGCATTCATGCAAGATTTGGGGTTTTTGTAACTCTTAATCTAAGAAGATTATAAGGAACGATCATGATCACATGTTCATGCTTCCCCTCGATCTAATCATCCTTTCTCATCTGTCTCGGGGATTAAGAGATCTTCTTTTCTCAAAGAATAACATGCATCATACTAGCTTGCTAAGCATATTTTGATTTCTTTGATTACTTGTTTCAAGAACAATTCATGTCCCCCTTTAGATTAGGAAGTCTTGATTATTTGATACATGATTAGACGATTTTCCCTAGGTTTATTTGTGTGATCTTTCACTTTACATTGTATGATATTTGATTTAGATCTTATGAATGATATCTTATATTTAGATCTTCCATTTCAAATTTTCTTATGAGATGTAATATACTATCATAGTATTAATTATCGAACCATACATAGTATAAGATGATTATTTGGATGCTAATTGAGGCCCGTCGAAAGACGGGGCGAGTTGAGGGTGTTTTAGTCGCGACAAAGACTTCTTCCTCTCTCGTACCAAAACCCCAAACTGAGTTCTTTGGTTATGAAGGGCCGGTGTCCTTATCCGCTTGGGTGAGTCAAATTTGGGTTTCTTGGATCCCTAAAGACCAAGTGGCGACTCTGTATCTGTTTTCAACAAACCTCCTTTTCTTTCCTTTTCAAAACAATCTCAAAACAAAAAAGTGGTGGAATCCCGCGTGTCCACACACATGCATTGCATCCGTGTGACATATGAACCATTCATGAAAAGTTTCACCAAATATCTTTTAAAATTATGATAAAAAGAAATAACAAAAAGTTTTAAAAGTCATCAAAAATTCTTTTATAGGGCAAAAATAGCATTGAGTTCAGGCATGGTCTGGTTTAGAGGTCCCACAGCGAGGCTAGTAAGAAAGGAAGGAAGCATTGAGATGGCAGACGAAAGGAACGATGGGGAAGTAGCAGAATTAAGGACACTGGTAGAACAACAAGCAAAACAGATGAGGCGACAGGCTGAGAATATAAACCGAATGATGGTCATGATAGAAGCAATAGCACGCTCGCCACTGGTTGTAAATCTACCAATCAATGATCTGCCAATTAGGGAGGAAGGTTGGTACGATGACCCAGAGATGCCCAGGGCTGAGGTTCCTAGAGCAGAAAAGGAAAGGGTGGAAAGGAAAAAGACTGACAAAGAGAGTATAATGGCTGAGAAGTTAGAGAAACTAGAAAGGGTGATGTGTAAGGGTCGACACTTATCTGGTGGAGTTAAAAGGTCTATACGATGGGGTCCGTGAGATGCTGGCTATCGATTTTAAAATGCCAGTTTTTGATAAGTTTGATGGGACAGGGAATCCTCGTAGTCATGTGAGGATGTGTATTGGGGCATTCCAGCAGACTTTAACTGGGGTTGCTCTGTCTTGGTATCTCACACTTGAACCAAGCAAAACTAAGGTCTGGGAAGAGGTGATCAAAGCATTTGTGACGCAGTATGAGTACAACTAAGACTTGGATGTCATAGTCTGAGATTTGGATACCACCAGGCAAGGGAACAAAGAATCTTTTGCTGAGTATTTGAGTAGGTGGAAAGGAAAGGCAGCCAAAATAGTGCAGAGACGGTCCAAAAAAGATCAAATCTGAATGTTAATGAAGAACCTTTAACCTGTCTACCAAGAAAAGATGAGGTTTCAGTCGATCAACACCTTCGCTGAGGTTTTTGACGTGGGAACAAGGATAGAGGATGCAATCTAAGAAGGGGTAATCAAGAAGGAAGAACAGTCGAAACGGTATAGAAGGCCGAACTATGGGTCAAGTGGGGGACATTTGGGGGGTCACTCTGGCCCCACCGATGTCAACGCGTTAAGTGGACCAGAGAAAAAGTTCAACATAACACTGAGAAGAGGAGTGGATAAATAACCGAGGAAATTCTCAAATTTAATGGTATCAGTGTCAACTGCCCTTGATAGGCTAATGGCAAAAGGGCATCTTCGCCTATTGGAATCTCGACCTTTACCAAGTCCGCTTCCAATGACCTTCCGAGAAGATCTCTATTGCAAATTTTACCAACAAAAGGGTCACTCTACGGATCGGTGCACGAGGTCGAGGCATAAAATTCAGGACCTCATTGATAGCAAGGTGATGTGCGAGCCACCTGTCAAAACTCCCAATGTTACTAGGAATCCATTGCCGAATCATCATGATGTACCACCGCCACAAGGTCTTTATTTCTTGGGGATAGGAGAGACAACCTTCGATCCATCTAGGCTAATCACCAAGGCCGGGACACCAAGGAAGCCTTACCAGCTGCCAGAAGATTTGATAATCTGCACTCCAGGGAATCAGTTAAGAGAGGGAATGTCCAAGCAAGGGGATTGGTGGGTTCAAGAAATTGATGGAACTAATGACGATCAAGTGGGAGATGACCTGTGGTATGAGAGCAATAAATAGATGGAAATAGAAAAGGACAATTCAAAAGCCGTTTTAGAAGTCGACAGTTTGTGGGCAAGGGAAGAAGTCGGTCATCTAACCCGGTTGGGGAGGCAATTTAAACAGCACGAGCTAGAGGAGGATCACCCAGGGAGGGAACTGGACAAGGGAAAGGGGAAGATGAACGAAGAAGAAGAAGACCGGGTTCTGAAAAAGATGAAGAAAACTCAGGCCAATATCACCATATGGGGGTTGCTGATTGCCTCTAAGCGCTATAGGTAGGCAGTCCTTGATGCTCTAAATCAGTCTAATGTTTCTATTGACACAGCACCGGAGGACCTCATGGGAATTATCGACAAAAATCCAACTCTAGCTATTGCCTTCTCCTCAGATGACTTACCATCAGGAGGGCCCCGTTCATAATAAACCGATGTATGTCACTGTGGAATGCTTGGGGAATACCATACCCGCCTGTCTTTTAACAATGAGTCTGCTCTAAATGTGTGTCCATTTCGAATAGCTAAGCGAATGGGTCTGGATGAGTCAACGTTCACACTGTCTGAGCAGAAGGTAAGAGCGTACGACAACACCGAGACGACAGTCATGGGTATAAATCTTCTCCACCTCACTGTTGGGCCCTTGGAAAAAGAAGCTAAATTTCAGGTCATTGACATACCTGCTTCGTTCAACCTACTATTGGAATGGCCATGGTTAGACAGTCTGGGTGCCATACCATCGACGATCCATTAGAAGGTCAAATGCGTCTGGAAGAACAAAGTCTGTGATATCCTTGGGGATAGTTAGGTCCGTTTGTCTGAAGCTTCATCAAGCGCGCCGGTTCTAGAGGTACAGTTTCAGGAAGAAGAGACAAGTTTGGGAGGGTCGAGTTTATTAACATGTTGGAGGGAGAAAAGCCAAGAGAATTCCTGCCACTGTATTTTGATCAATATGCGAGCCCGTTGGTCGCTGGGATTATGAAAAAGATGGGTTTCTTCCCAGGTATGGGTTTAGGAAAGAATCTTCAAGGTCTACCAGAATTTCCAAAAATTCCTACTCAGACTCACACTCATGGTCTGGGTTATCAATCATCGAAGAAGGAACCTAGAGTGAAGAAGAAAGCAGTTGATGCACCATTGGACCCTTACCTGAAGACGCTCAATGGATCCTTTGTGAAAGAGGGAGAGGATTTCCCCTTTTGTGGCTTCCCAGAACCATGGGTGGATCAGAAAGACAATTGTTTGAAGCCAGGGTTTGAGATCTTCTTCCCTCACGAATTCTCTGAGTATCAAGACCCATATCTGCAAGTACCCATGATGTCAGCTACTGATAAAGATTAGATTGGTGCGCTAGATGGCTCAGTCACAAAGAACCTGTTGGGTGAAGAAAGCACGAAAACCAAGGGAATGGGTCAAAAAAAGGTCGTAGAAGACAAAGGTGAAGAAAAATATGCTAAGGGTTTGGTGGAAGAAGCACAAGAAGAAGACAAGGGGGATAATGAAGAAGAACCAGAAAAAGAAGAAATGAAAGAAATTACAAAGACAGAGGATCGGGAAAAATGCTTCATTACTGAGCTGGGAGGAAAAAGCAAGAAGGAGTGGGTTTTTGAGTTTAGTGATAGGTATCCCCCACACCTAGAGTCTATAATGGCCCAAATGAGTCGTCTTTCAATTTCTATGTCTGTTGTAATTAGTCCCAAAAACAAGATCAATGAAAGTATAACTAATTCTGCCTACTCGAATGTGCTTAATGAATGTGATAATCATGAAATACCAATCGAATTGCAAAAATTAATTGAAAAAGAAAAGGAATCTGCATGTAAAATCATTGAGGACACTCTAAGGATTAATCTGGGAAATGAAGATAATCCTCAAAATGTTTTTATTGGCTCAACACTTAGCAAAGAAGAAAGCAAAGAATTAATCAATCTATTAAATGAATTCAAAGATGTTTTTGCATGGTCTTATAGTGATATACCAGGTATCAATCCAGAAGTAGTCCAACATCATATCCCCCTCTTCCCTAACTCAAAACCTGTAAAACAAAAATTGAGGTGAATGAGGCCTGAATGGGCACTCAAGGTTAAAGAAGAGGTTGAAAAGCAATTGAGAGCCAGATTCTTAATGGTCACCGAGTACCCAGAGTGGATCGCCTATATTGTGCCTGTCCCAAAAAAGGATGGTCGTGTTAGGGTTTGTGTCGACTTTCAGGATTTGAATAAAGCCAGCCCTAAGGACAATTTCCCTTCACCCCACATAAATGTGTTAGTGGACAATACTGCGGGGCATGAACTTTTATTGTTTATGGATGGGTCCTCAGGCTATAACCAGATTCTCATGGCACCCAAAGATAGAGAGAAAACCACTTTCATCACACCGTGGGGTACGTACTGCTATAGGGTGATGCTGTTTGGGCTCAAAAATATGGGAACAATGTGCCAGCGGGCCGCTACTATATTACTACATGACATGATCCATAAGGAAGTAGAAGTGTACGTAGACGATATGATTGTGAAATCTAAGGAGAGGAAAGGACACTTGGAGGCATTGAGAAAGTTCTTCGGAAGGTTAAGGGAATTCAGAATGAGGTTAAAACAACAGAAGTTCACCTTCGGAGTCACCACCGGAAAGCTGTTAGAATTCCTCATCACCCAGAGAGGAATAGAGGTAGATCCGACCAAAATAAAGGCCATAGTTGAGATGCAGCCACTAAAGAATGAGAAGGAATTGAGGGGATTTTTGGGTAGAATACAGTTCATAAGTCGTTTTATCTCGAAACTCACTTTAACCTATGACCCATTGTTTAGACTGCTTAGAAAAGGAGAGAAGTTCGAATGGGATACCCTATGCCAGCAAGCTTTTGACAAAAACATACTTATCTCCAAAACCCACCTGTCCTATCACCGCCCTCACTTTGAAAGCCTTTATTACTATACCCCTCTGTGTCCGAAGATTCGATAGGGTGCATGATGGCCCAAGAAGGAGAAGAGGGGCACATGGAAAAAGCCATTTATTACCTGAGCAAGAGAATGCCCGAATACGAGTTAAAATACTCACCCTTAGAGAAAGCCTCTTGGGCCCTAGTCTGGTGTACCCGTCGCCTTAGGCACTATATGTTGGCCTTTCCCGTAACCCTAATCTCCCGAATGGACCCACTTAAATACTTTTTTGAAAATCTTGTTTTAACCAGTAGAATTTCTTGGTGGATTATGATGTTGGCTGAATTTGATATCAAGTATGTCACTGCCAAATCCGTGAAAGGAAGAGCTGTCGCCGAATACCTTGCCGACCTTGTAATAGAATCCAAAGAGAAGGGCGAGTTCTGATTCCCAGATGAAGGAGTGATGGGGATAGAGGAGAACTTATGGAAAATGTATTTTGATGGGGCAGCTAACCAACTGGGCTATGGGGTCGGAATCATCCTTGTAATGTCCGATGGAACCCTACGCCTTTAGCCGTCAAGCTCAAGTATAACTCAACCAATAACACGGCAGGGTATGAAGTGTGCACAATTAGGATGGAAGCAACACTAGCCTTAAAAGTAGAAAGGATCGATGTTTTCAGAGATTCCAATTTGATCATATCTCAAGTGCGGGGTGATTGGAGGGTGAAGCATGAGAAGTTGAGACCCTACCACAATTATCTAGAGAGTTTGAAGGTGCAGTTCAAGAAGATATCATTCTATTACCTTCCCCGAGAAGAGAACCAATTGGCTGATTCCCTAGCAACCTTAGCCTCGATGATACAAACCCCCTCGAGAGTCACCATGATCCCATTATCCATAGAAATAAGGGACCAACCCTCGTTCGAAATGATCGCAGCCCTAGAAGATGAAGGAGAAGCACCTTGGTACAAGGGTGTTTGGAAGTTCATTAAAGAAGAATAGTACCCCAAGGGAGCCTCAGAAAAGGACAAGAAGGCAATCCGAAGTTCTCAGCCCAATTTGTGATCTATTCGGATAAGCTGTGGAAAAAGTTCTATACCGGGTATAATTTAGAGTATTTATATGGAAGGAAGGCTAAGAGAATGATGGAGAAAATACACGAAGGAGTTTACAGACCCCACATGAATGGGCATATGTTGGCAAAGAAGATAATTCGGCAAGGGCTATTGGACAACCTTGGACAAAGATTGTTGTGAATACATCAGGTGGTGTCATAAGTGCCAAATCCATGCAAATTTTATGCATACCCGGCCTTCCCAACTCTATAGCATAACCACGCCTTGGCCATTTTTTGTGTGGAGTATTGACATTATCGGTGAAATAATTCCAAAAGCCTCGAATGGACATCGGTACATAATTATGGCAATCGATTATTTCACCAAATGGGTGGAGGCTGCGTCATATACAACTCTGAAGGCTACAGATGTGGTGAGCTTTATAGAGAAGAACATAATTTGCAGATATGGGGTCCCAAATGAGTTTATCTCAGACAACGGCAGTCATTTCCAAGGGAAAGTGATGAGAGCTGATATTCGCTTAATATTAGCTTGATAAAGAGTAAAAATTGACTGGATTTAATCCCATGTCTCTGGCATTACATGCAGTTGTGCTTTAATCTTTTTTCTTACACAATGACGTGTTTTTCGTGGTATGTGTTGTGTTTAGCCTTCTTAAATGCAGGTTCTGAAGCTGGAATGAATAACAGGATAAAAAGGGATAGCTCCAAATTCAAAAGAGAACTCAAGGATGTAATTTGAATCCCAATCGATTGTCATAGTTCAATCAATTGTCATTCCAATCGATTGACAATTATGTCAATCGATTGGTATTTTTACCAATCGATTGATATTTTGTCAATCGATTGGTGAAAGCTGGAATCAATCTGCATTAATGGTGCAAGATCTCAGTAATCAGGACGACGATCAGTCGTTATAGATTGAACCTAGACGCCTTTAACTCGTGGATATGACACTATATTAGGGGGGACTGAAAAGGGTCAAGGGTTGGCTTATTTTTCATTTTATTTTGTAGGAATTTCCTTCTTATGTTGGTTTGAACAAAGTTCAAGTTGGAGGATATTTGTATTTCAAATTCAATTTGAGTTCAGGTTCATTTCTTTTTGTTTTGCTGCTCTAGAAGTTATGAGATTGTAAACTATTATACCTTAGTTTGATTTGAATTTGATTTTGAAATTTCTTGTTTTAAAGTTTAATCCATGTCTCCTAGTTATTACATCCTTCGAAATATCTCTGTTTATATTAGATTAAGCATGCTTGAGTAGAATCCTGGTTGGGAATAATCTGAGGAAACATAATCCCAACCACTGCCATGATTCTGTTTGAGAATCGATGGCAATCGATTGGAAACAGTACCAAATCGATTGCCATAGATTCCAAGTCAATCGATTGGTACTTTTGCCAATCGATTGGGAGTCATTTCATGTCAATCGATTGACAGTAATATTAATCGATTGATATGCAAATGACTTGGGTTGAATCCTTTTTGTATTCCAGTAACTTCTATTTCAGAAACTAAGCCCAACTTGTCCTTTTAAGTTCAAATTGAAAACTGATTTTGAAATATAAGCTCTTTAGATTAATTAACTCAGTGAATGCTTATGACGAACAAATTGAATATCTCATACTCGATTTGTTAGTTATTGTTCATGGTTTTAATTAACATTTATTTCAGTCCTTCATAGATAAGTGAAGTAATTGAACCACTTAGTATGTGAAACTCACATACTTAGTGTCTAGGATGCTTAACTTAATCATTTTTGAAATATGGAATACTATAAGGATGAAACCCCAGTTGTTCATCATTGTTAAATCATGATAGTAGTTAGGACTATGTGGATTCACATGTTCCCAACACTTCTTCATATATAATTTAAGCTATACTGTTTATTCTTGCTTAATTTGATTATTGCGTAACTTTTATTTCTTCAATTTTTTATCCCAAATTCAATAGGATCGTTAGAACCTCCACTTTAAAGAAATCATCTTTGATTTTATTTAGGACTCAATCTAGATTTCTTTCCCCCACTTTCGTCCCTTGGGAAAACGACTCGGTCTTACCGATTATTACTCGACGCGATCGTCTATACTTGGGCGTACTCTTCGGAGAACACATTTCCAGTCTTGTCAAGTTTTTGGCGCCGTTACCGGGGACGGTAACGAAGGCCAGGGATTTTAGATTGATCCGATCTTTCTCTATCCCATTTCTATCTTTCTTTTTCTTTTCGTTCTACAGAACGCAAGCTGTGTCATTTGTGTCATTCTATGTCCTTTGACTCCACTGAAGCTTTCATCACAAATTTATTTGGAAATTCCATAAATAGTGCTGATAATCCCATTTTTACTCCATCTACTTCTAATCCGATGTCTGATACGGAGAGTCAACAAGGAAAAAATAGGCATAACCTCATCGATGACGGCCAACAACCTCGACGAGAACTCTTGGCTCCTGATCGAACAGCCACACCTTCCTGTATCCGCATTCCCCCGCACACAGGTACATTCCATTTTCATAATGGAATGATCCAACTACTACCCACATTTCATGGGATGGAAAAGGAAAAGGCACATTTGCATATTCGAGATTTCGAAGACGTTTGTGGCACATTTACGGATCAGACTTGCCCAAGTGATATAATCCGACTAAAGCTTTTTCCTTTCACCTTGAAGGACAAAGCGAAGTCATGGTTATTGTCACTCAAACCAAACTCTATTTCGACTTGGCCAGCAATTCATGAAGCCTTTCTTAAGAAGTTCTTCCCTAACCGGTTAACGAATGACATCTTGAGACAAATCAAGATGTACAATCAAAAAGAGGAAGAAACGTTCGTTGAAGCATGGGAGCGATACAAGGATTTGTTATTGCTATGCCCACATCATGGTTTTGAGAAGTGGCAAACAATAAGCTTCTTCTATGATGGCCTTTCTCCGAAATCGAAGAAGCTCGTGGAAACTACGAGTGACGGTGAGTTTATGAGCAAGAATGCAGATCAGGCTGAAGCTTATTTTGAGTGGTTGGCTGAACATTCACCCGAGTGGGAAACTCAAGTGACAAGAACTCAAACTAGTTCAAGTTCAAGTCGTAAGAGTATTTATCAGTTGAAGGCAGAAGATAGTTTAATGGAGAAATACGAGCAACTGCCTCGTAAATTGGAGGCATTGGAAGCAAAGAAGGACCAAGTGATACAATTTGCTTCTGAAGAATCATGTTCTAGTTGTCTACAAATGGGGCATACTTCTCAACATTGTCAAATATACCCTGTTTATCATGAACAGAGTCCAGTAGAAGTACAAGTTGTAAATGCCCCTGGTCGTTTCAACCCCAATGATAGGTGGAGTCATCCTGGTTTTGACCATAGGAACAATGCTGCCATAGCAAACCCATCTCAATAGTGGCAACCGAACAAAGGGAATCAGTACCGATCGCAAAACCAAGGATACCAGCAGAGCTACCAACCTCCTCCTACCTATCAACAAAATCAAGGGTATCACCAGAATCAATATCAACAAAATCATTCACCTCAATCCAACTACAATCAAGGGGGCAACAACCAAACCTCATCTAACACATACGTGCCACCTCATAAGAAGGCACAGGAAGATCCTAATACACTAATGATGCAGCAAATGATGTAACAAATGAGTACTCTCAACACAAGTGTAGAGAGGTTAGCTGCTCAGCAAGGGGATCGAGAACGAACTATGTTCCATGCACAACCAGAGCCAAATCCTAAAGGCCAACACTCAGGTACGGGACCCTCGGGTTCAGGACAACACGAGGAGGCTAAAGTTGTGACTGTATTGAGAAGTGGAAAAGAGATTGAAAAAGTCTCTCTTCCCCCACACCCTGTAGTTGACAATGAAGAAGAGGTGGAGAATGAAGAAAAATTGGTGGAAGAAGAGAAAGAGGGCGAAATAGTCGAGCCCGAAACAACAGCTCCTGAGGATATCAAAATAAAGAGAAGGCCCAGAAAAGTACCTCTCCTTGAGGAGACACCCAAATGCCCTTTTCCAGCACCATATCCTCAGAGGCTGAAGAAACCTCAACAAGAAACCAAAAGTCAAGAGTTTTTGGAGTTATTCAAGTAAGTGAAAATTAACCTCCCACTCCTTGACGCGATTAAACAAGTACCTGCCTATGCCAAGTTCTTAAAAGACTTGTGCACTGTTAAGAGAAAGCAAAGTGTGAAGAAAAGTGCTTACCTGGCTTGCCAAACGAGTGCGATTCAAAAACATGATTTGCCTCCCAAATACAAGGATCCAGGTACGCCAACGGTTTCTTGTATAACCGGTCAAAAGAAAGTGAACAATGCGCTACTCGATTTAGGATCGAGTGTAAATCTCTTACCTTATACTGTCTACCAACAGCTAGGGTTGGGGGAGCTCAAACCCACTTGGATTACTCTCCAACTTGCAGATCGTTCAATTAAATATCCGCGAGGAGTTCATGAGGACGTCTTAGTTCAGATTGACACATTTGTCTTCCCTGTCGACTTTGTCGTCTTAGACACCGAACCTGTTTATAATGCCAAATCTCAGATTCTGGTGATCTTTGGACGTCCTTTCCTTGTGATGATCAATGCAACAATCAAGGTAAGAAGTGGAGTGATGACCGTTGTTTTCAGAAACATGACGCTGAATATCAAAATTTTCTCTAACCCAAAAATTGAGGATTTTGATGATGATGCAGAGGAAGTAAATTGGGTAGAATCGGTAATTCAAGATTGCTTTGATTCAACTGCTCACTCTGATCCCGTGGAGTCCATTATGACTAACTCATGTTATGAATTAGATAGATACACTCCACAAGATGAGATGATGAGCCAGATATGTGCCGTATTGGAAGTTATGGAAGAGGAAGTTACAAGGGCAATGTGGATGGCTCAATACGAACAATTGCCACCAAAGACAAAGTTGGCAGTGCCGTCAAACCTGCAATTTCCAGAATTGGAATTGAAAGAACTCCCGAAGGAATTGAAATATGTATTTCTGGGAGAAGAGAAGACCTTTCCTGTTATAATTTCATCCGTTTTGAATCACGAACAGGAAGGTAAACTAATACAGTTGCTTAAGCAACACAGGAGTGCGTTCGGATGGACCGTTGCTGATTTGAGAGGAATTAGTCCATCCATATACACCCACAGGATTTACTTAGAGGAAGATGCCAAACCTTATTGTCAAATGCAAAGGCGTCTAAACCCAAACATGCAAGAGGTTGTAAAGAAGGAAGTTCTAAAATTGCTGGATGTTGGGGTTATTTATCCAATTTTGGATAGTCCGTGGGTAAGTCTGACGTAAGTAGTGCCAAAGAAAGCTGGCATTATAGTGGTAGAGAATAAAAAAGGAGAATTGGTGCCTACACGTGTAACCACAAGCTGGTGCATATGTATTGATTATAGAAAATTGAATGCGGTGACTCGAAAGGATCATTTCCCATTGCCTTTCATGGATCAAATGCTCGAAAGAGTAGCGGGTCACCAATTCTACTACTTCTTGGATGGTTATAGTGGTTATAACCAAATCAAAATTGATCCTGCCGATCAAGAAAAAACCACTTTTACCTATCCGTTTGGAACATTTCCATATCGTCGGATGCCTTTTGGCTTATACAATGCACCAGACACATTCCAGAGGTGCACGCTGAGCATATTTAGTGATATGGTTGAAAAGATCATGGAAGTTTTTATGGACGATTTTTATGGTTTTAGAAATAGTTTTGATGATTGCTTGGGAAATCTCCAGAAAGTTCTGAAAAGATGTGAGGATAAAAACTTGGTCCTCAATTGGGAAAAATGTCACTTCATGGTGACAAAAGGAATTATATTGGGGCATATAGTTTCTGCCGAGGGAATACAAGTCGATAAGGCTATGATTGACATAATCTCTAATCTCCCTGTTCCTACCACAGTGAAAGACATTCGATCATTTCTGGGTCACGCCAGTTTTTACCAGAGGTTTATTAAGGACTTCAGTGCTGTATCTAGGCCATTGTGCCAACTCCTTGTTAAGGACCAACCATTTAAGTGGAACAGCGAGTGCCAGGAACCCTTTGATAAACTCAAACATCACCTCACGACAGCTCCGATAATGCAATCTCTGGATTGGAGTCTTCCATTTGAGTTGATGTGTGATGCGAGTGACACAACGATTGGAGCTGTATTAGGACAAAGGAAGGATAAGAAGCCTACTGTGATCTACTATGCTAGTAGAACACTTGATGGAGCTCATCGTAATTACTCCACTACTAAAAAGGAGTTGCTGGCAATTGTATTCGCATTAGAGAAATTCAGACAATATCTTATTGGCTCGCAGATCATTTGTTTCATTGATCACGCCGCGTTGAAGTATCTGCTATCCAAAAAGGACACCAAATAGCGATTAATACACTGGATTCTCCTGCTCCAAGAATTTGACTTGGTTATCAAAGATAAAAAGGGGGTAGAGAATGTTGTGGCCGATCACCTCTCCCGATTGACGTTTGAAGATAACTCCTCACAATCCATTCCGATCCGTGATTCTTTCCCAGATGAGCAGCTTTTTGCTACAACCAGTTTGCCTTGGTATGCAGACATTATCAATTATTTGGCAACAGGAGAGACCCCGTCTCATTCGTCGTCTCCTGATAGGAAAAGGTTTCTATCCATCGTGAAATGGTTTTACTTTGATGATCCGTACTTGTTTAAGTACTGTGCGGACTAGGTTATAAGGCAATGTGTTCCTGAGGAAGACATCTCTCAAATTTTAGCATCTTGCCACTCAGAAGCCTGTGGCGGTCATTTTTCAGCTCAGAAAACTGCTCAAAAGGTGTTTAGCAGTGGTTTCTACTGGCCGACAGTTTTCAAAGACTGTTATGCATTCTGTAGAGCATGTGCTAGATGCCAAATGTTAGGGAGCTTGTCCAAGAGAAATGAAATGCCGATGACCCCGATCATCACTATCGAAATTTTTGATTGCTGGGGCATTGATTTCATGGGACCATTCCCGCCATCCTCTCATTACGAATATATCCTTTTGGCAGTCGAGTATGTGTCCAAGTGGGTTGAGGCCATTCCGACAAGGAAAAATGACACAGAACAATGATCTCATTCTTAAAAGAAAATATTCTTTCAAGATTCGGAACACCGAAGGCCATGATTAGCGATCGTGGAACCCATTTTTGCAATAAGCCTTTCGAGGCATTGATGAAGAAATATGGGGTCAATCATAAGATTGCTTTATCATATCACCCATAGTCAAATGGTCAGGCAGAGCTAGCTAATAGGGAAATCAAACATATTCTGGAGAAGACTATTAATATCAACAGAAAGGATTGGTCGTCACGTCTAACTGATGATTTATGGGCATACAGGACGGCGTACAAGACGAACCTTGGAATGTCTCCCTATAGGTTAATTTATGGAAAAGCCAGCCATTTGCCTGTGGAATTGGAGCACAGGGCATATTGGGCCACCCGATTGTTAAATTTTGACATCCATGAGAGTGGTACATTGAGGAAGCTACAGCTCAATGAATTAGAGGAGATCAGGAATGATGCATACGATCATGCCAAAATGTATAAATCCAAAGTGAAAGCTACGCACGATCGATCAATCCTGATAAAGAAGCTTGAACCAGGACAGAAAGTGTTACTTTACGATTCAAAGCTTCATCTTTTTCCTGGGAAATTGAGGTCAAGATGGATAGGACCTTTTCTTGTCAAAGAAGTGTTTCCTCACGGGGTAGTAGAAATTGTGAATCCCAAGAATGGGAATGCGTTCAAGGTTAATGGGCAACGTTTGAAGCCATTTTTGGAGACGTTTGAACCAGAGTCAGAGACCATCCATCTGGATGATCCTGACTATTCTTCTTGAAAATTTTTGAGAATCATGTTTGTTGTACTTTAGTTTTTTCCCTTTCTTTGTGTGCTTCTTTGTTCTGTCTTCTTTCTTTTTCTTATTCTGTCTGTTTGTTGGTTATAGGATGAATCCACTGCACTTCCTGCCACATTTGCTGTACCATGGGGTCCGCTCTCCAGGAACCCCAGAACAGATGGAACAAGAAAGGCCAATTTTTACTCCACTGTCCAACTCGTACCCAAATTCCCCTAATGTAGCAATTGCTGAAATGAATACCTGGGATTTACTGTGCGCAGTTCGAGAAATTTTGGAAAACCTTCAAATCGATTCGGATGGAGAAGTCGTGGAGTACTTCATGGATTATGCTGAAGGAGAAGACCTTTCTTCCCCAGAATCTGAGCAGAATTGATAACTCCCGTAGCAAATGAATAAGACAGACTTTGTTCTTGTTTTCTTTCTTTTTGTTTGTTTGTCTTTCAACCAAGATCTTGTACCTTTGGATGATAACAATCCAATTTGAGCAATAAAATTGATGATTTTTGAATAAATTCTTCCTACTTGTGTGTTGCTAGGTGTCTTTCCCTATTTGGATGCTTGTAATCCTGCATTTTACCTCTATAATGTATTTTCAAAATGTTAAGAGTGATAACTTGAAGAATAATTGGGCCCCCATGAACTTTGAATCTCAATCGATTGGACTTGACTGTCAATTGATTGATTTGTTTAATCAATCGATTGACATCTTTTGTCAATCGATTGACAACTCTTACAGACGTAAAGTCTGTTCATCTCCCTCTCCCTCATTTCATTCAAAATCAGCGGGAGAGAGAGAGAGAGCCCAAGCGATTTTGGGCGTGTGCAAGTTTTCCCATTCCCACCTCTTCATCATCCTCATTTCTCCATCATACATCATCATTTCTACCTCCACTCTTTCCCCATCATCATCATATTCATCCTCATCTCACATCATCACCATCACTACCGCGGGCAAGCTCGAGAAGAGAGGGGGAGTTTTGGATCATTTTCCGTGCACAGAATCATCATCTCCATCATTGCTTATCATTGACCCCATCATTAGCGTTGTCCACGAGCCTCTTCTGCGCCCATTCCATCTCGGTTCAGTCATTGAGGTAATTGTCCAAACCCACTTCTCATTTTCATCTTAATCTTGATCTTAAACGCTAGAGGGAGCCCCTCATGGTCATTAGACCACTAAAATTTGTGAAAGGGGGACGTGAGACCTTGTTGTGGGTAGCCCCCTTCATTCGTTGTTGTCAATCGATTGACATTAGGGTTCCAATCGATTGACAATTTATGTCAATCAATTGACATAAACAGGGAAGCAGAGTCTTTCTTTTCTCATCCTATCTCTCTGTTTTGCTTTCATTTTCAGTTCCCATGGCTCCAAAGCCCAAGGATAGTGGACCTCACCCAGAAAAGTCAACATCACTTGAAATTCCGGATCCGCAGCTAGCCCACGGGTTCAGAAACGCCAAAGAAAACACATGGTTCACTAAATACTTTCGAACCCGCAAGATTATGGTGGAGAGACAATTCGAAAATTTGTGGAGTGACGATAAGATCCCATTTTATCTAGCCCACCTTTGAGCTTATCCTGATTGGCTCCCGGTTCTCACAGCGGCTAAACAAGTTCAATCTTCATGGATTCGAGCGGCATGTGCTACCATGGTTAATAGCCCGAATGTTCCATACACATACTTCTCATGTGTACAAGGGCGGGCGATTGAGTTTAGCCCCGCTACAGTAGCTCAGGCATTGGGTATCCCCGAGGTTCCAGATCATATGTACCCTGTTCACCCCGATCGTCCTTTTCCCTCATTCGATGTTGTGGCCTCAGAGATCTCAGGTGGGAAGGTTAAGAAATACTCGGGGACCACAGTATTCGATGACCACGACCTGACGATGGATTGTCATCTGCTACATCTGACGCTATGTAGCTGCATTCTCCCTACGACCTATAAGTTGAACTTTGCTGGATGGTACACAAAGGTTCTTTATGCTATTGGGACTGGTTTACGTGTTTGCCTTGCACGCCTTTTTATTGAGATTTTCATTGAGCCTACACATCATCCTGGCAAATTTCAGCACTTAAAGGGTGCATGGGCAATTCATCGGGTTTGTGAGGTTGCCGAATTAGTAGTACCAGCAGGTGAGGGCCTCCAAAAGGCCAAGTTGGGGGTATTTGGAGAATCTGTGGCTCAGCGATCGCTCTCACAGTTTAAAAAAGAAGCAAAAGGAAAGGGGAAAATGGGAGAAATTAGTGGCAAGAAGAAAAGTAAGGGAAAGAAGAGAAAGAGAGGAGAAGAGACGTCAGAAGAGGAGGACGACGACCCAGAGACGCCCGAGGCAGAGGATCAGGACGAAGAGGAGGATGTAGAGGCACCACCTGCTACAGACCCTATCATCACTCCCACCATTGAGATCCTAGGGACAGCCGCAGATGCTGAGGGATTCGAGTTCCGGCCGAGAGAGCCTGCGTCTACTCTTGCCTCTCTGCAGACGATTTACGATTTTCTATTAGAGGAAAGAGAGGCGAGAGTGTAGTTGCATGGGATGGTTCGGGAGATGACCGCACAGTAGGAGTTGATGGCTGCTTAGATGGCGTCTGACCGTGATTTTATTCATTCGAGACTTGAGCAGCTCGGTGGCCAGATGGAGCAGATTTCGATGTTATTGGGGATTGAGCAGTCTTTGCGGTCATCCGTTCCACCTCCACCTATGGCTCCTGCTTCTACATCAGATCCACCACTGGGTGATATTTCAGAGATGCCACCACCACCGCCACCACCTCCAGCTGCTGCTCCTACGCCGGATGCGAATGACCCGGCAGCTGTCGCCCAGACTGGGACAGCTGCTGAGGGTGACAGTGAGGTAGCGGATGATACAGTTCATGACGGTGCACCCATGCTATTTGGTGACCAGACTATTGCGCCTTAGGATGGAATTGAGGCAAGCGAGAGAGTGTTTTGTTATTTCTTATCTTTTGATCTCTCTGGTGTCGTTTTATCTATTTTTGTGGATATTTTATGGTTTGGTTGGATTTTAGCGCTGGATGTTGATTTTTGGTTTTATATTTGTACATAGACTGTATTGGACTTTTAGACATTACTATATATATAGTTCTGTTTGCGCATGGATTGTGTTTTTATTGTCTATTTTCTCTCTATTATCCACTATATTCTTGATCTTGGTGGTGTGCGGAGATTGTTATGTTAAAACAGGTGAATTCTCAGAGTTGTGCTGAATCGCGTGAATCAGGTGATATCTTCTGTTACTTGAAACTCTTCCATTGTGGACAATGTCGATTTCAGTTGGGGGTAGGGAGTAGATATCCACCTGTGTATTCTTGAGTTTAAAATGCACACCTGTTTAATATTAGAATCTCCATGTTTGTTGGGTTTTCTTTTTGTTGAAAAAAAACTGTTGTTAAGCTTCTAACTATCAAAACCTCGTTTCTGCTAGCTAATATCATTGTGCAATGATGCATTCATGTCTTTCTTGTCATATTATGGACTTCGATTACATGTTACTTTGTCGCTAACCTGTTTTTACATCCATAGCATGAATATATCCTGAAAGCATTTGCACGAGTTGACAATCACGAAAGAATCTTTGAATTAGAGTGAAATACGATTGTCATGTGATTGGATTAATAGTAAAACTTTAAACCCTAGTGAGTTTCGAGCCGTTCTTTTATTCTGAGGGTTAATCACAAAAACTCATGTCAATTCTTGAAATGTGCTATGATCTCGTTGAAAGTCTCATTCTTTTTTTTTTTTTGGCTAATGCTTCAGGAGAATGTTCAGGATCTACTAATTTAAAATTCATGAAGTACTCGAGATAAGTTAAAATGTTTGGAAGAGGATTTAGGCAATCGTTTTTCTCACCTCATCACCCGAGAAAGTCTAAATTCCCACTTACCTATCACAAATCAATGCTTCTACCTAAAATCACGTATTTATAGTCGAGCATGTGACGGTTCTGTGTGAATAGCTAAAGGAGGAAAAGAAGAAGTAAGAAAAATAAATAAATAAAAAATAATAATAATAATAATAGAGAATCAGTGAAAATGAAGAAATGAAAGAAATGGGAGATTGGGTAAATAAAAAGTGTGAAGTAAAGTTGATATTACCATGTCACATGCTTGAGCCCATTTTCACATTTAACCATCCTTAACCTTTCTTCCCTTCTCTGTCACAAGTCTTAAGGATTCTAGATAATTTTAATAACTCTCGAGTACGAAATGAGTTTTCCACAGTAGCTCGCTCCTGAAGTAATTAATATTCCATTCATGAAACTATGAAATCTTGAACATGTCAATCTAAATAATTCTGAGATAAAGATTCAATCGTAGTTGTTAACTCCACACACACACACAAGGATATATAAAGGTTGTGGATGTAGTTTTGACTTGAATAGTTACTTTGTAACATGTTGTTTATTTCCATAGCATGATAAAGGAATTTATGTCCTTGTTAAGCAAAATTTTTAGCATAAAGGAGAAATTGAAGTTCTTTGATGAGTCGTGAGCTATCCCTTTTTATACTATTTTTCATCTTAGTTTGCGTTAATTCCGCTTCATTGCTAGAGACTAGCAAAGCGCTAGTTGGAGGTCGTGATGAGAGCTGATATTCGCTTAATATTAGCTTGATAAAGAGTAAAAATTGACTGGATTTAATCTCATGTCTCTGGCATTACCTGCAGTTGTGCTTTAATCTTTCTTCTTACACAATGACGTGTTTTTCGTGGTATGCGTTGTGTTTAGCCTTCTTAAATGCAGGTTCTGAAGCTGGAATGAATAATAGGATAAAAAGGGATAGCTCCAAATTCAAAAGAGAACTCAAGGATGTAATTTGAATCCCAATCGATTGTCATAGTTCAATCGATTGTCATTCCACTCGATTAACAATTTATGTCAATCGATTGGTATTTTTACCAATCGATTGATATTTTGTCAATCGATTGGTGAAAGCTGGAATCAATCTGCGTTAATGGTGCAAGATCTCAGCAATCAGGACGACGACCAGCCGTTACAGATTGAACCTAGACGCCTTTAACTCGTGGATATGACACTATATTAGGGGGGACTGAAAAGGGTCAAGGGTTGGCTTATTATTCATTTTATTTTGTAGGAATTTCCTTCTTATGTTGGTTTGAACAAAGTTCAAGTTGGAGGATTTTTGTATTTCGAATTCAGTTTGAGTTCAGGTTCATTTCTTTTTATTTTGCTGCTCTAGAAGTTGTGAGACTGTAAACTGTTATACCTTAGTTTGATTTGAATTTGATTTTGAAATTTCTTGTTTTAAAGTTTAATCCATGTCTCCTAGTTATTACATCCTTCAAAATATCTCTGTTTATATTAGATTAAGCATGCTTGAGTAGAATCCTGGTTGGGAATAATCTGAGGAGACATAGTTCCCAACCACTGCGATGATTCTGTTTGAGAATCGATGGCAATCGATTGGAAACAGTACCTAATCGATTGCCATAGATTTCAAGTCAATCGATTGGTACTTTTGCCAATCGATTGGGAGTCATTTCATGTCAATCGATTGACGGTAATATCAATCGATTGATATGCAAATGAATTGGGTTGAATCCTTTTTGTATTCCAGTAACTTCTATTTCAGAAACTAAGCCCAACTTGTCCTTTTAAGTTCAAATTGAAAACTGATTTTGAAATATAAGCTCTTTAGATTAATTAACTCAGTGAATGCTTATGACGAACACATTGAATATCTCATACTCGATTTGTTAGTTATTGTTCATGGTTTTAATTAACATTTATTTCAGTCCTTCATAGATAAGTGAAGTAATTGAACCACTTAGTATGTGAAACTCACATACTTAGTGTCTAGGATGCTTAACTTAATCATTTTTGAAATATGGAATACTATAAGGATGAAACCCCAGTTGTTCGTCATTGTTAAATCATGGTAGTGGTTAGGACTATGTGGATTCACATGTTCCCAACACTTCTTCATATATAATTTAAGCTATACTGTTTATTCTTGCTTAATTTGATTATTGCGTAACTTTTATTTCTTCAATTTTTTATCCCAAATTCAATAGGATCGTTAGAACCTCCACTTTAAAGAAATCATCTTTGATTTTATTTAGGACTCAATCTAGATTTCTTTCCCCCACTTTCGTCCCTTGGGAAAACGACTCGGTCTTACCGATTATTACTCGACGTGATCGTCTATACTTGGGCGTACTCTTCGGAGAACACATTTCCAGTCGTATCAGAAAGTCATCGTTCTCTTAGAGAAATACAAGATAACACGTCACCAGTCATCCCCGTACAGACCACAGACAAATGGGGCAGTGGAAGCAGCAAACAAGAATGTCAAAACCATCCTGGGAAAAATAATAGATACGTACAAGGACTGGCACGAGAAACTGCCATTTGCGCTATGGGGATACCAGACCTCTGTAAGAACCTCTACGGGGGCTATGCCATATTCTTTGGTTTATGGGATAGAAGTAGTCCTTCCAGTTGAAGTAGAAATACCATCTCTACGGGTTTTAGCAGAGTATGAAGTAACCAAACTAGAATGGATTCGAGGAAGGTATGAGGAGTTAATGTTGCTTGATGAGAAGAGGTTAGAGACAATAAACCATACTCGGGGATATCAGAAAAGGATCGCTTGTGCTTTCAACAAAAAGGTTCGCCCAAGGAAGCTTGCTGAGGGTGACCTGGTCCTCAAAGAACTAAAAGTGCCTATTTATGACCCCGGAGGAAAATTTAAACCCAACTAGGTCGGGCCATACATCATTAAGACTCTCTTATCTAGAGGGGCTGCCTATCTTATGGACCTGGATGGGGTTGAATTTAAATAGCCGATTAACCTTGATTGCCTCAAGAAATATTTTCCTTAAAACCACTCTTCTTTCAAAACCTCCCACCTTGATGAACTACGCTTGACCTGATTCCCACTCGGGGATACATAGGCAACCTGCTCAGTTCGTTCATTAATAAATTGCCCGAGCAGCGCCTTCCGCCAAACCTGAAACCAAACTACTACGAACCTGATACCCACTCGGGGATAAGTAGGCGGGCTCTCAAAAGCCTTTGGTCCAGGAAAATCCCAAAGAAAATCCCTATGCTAAACTAGGGGCAAACTTGCGTTTGCCTGTAACCACTTTAAATCCCCAAAATAAGGGGCAAACTTCATTTACTAAAATTGAGCAACCCAGATAATACCTTAAGCCTATCTCTGGATCCTCTGGCTAACAAAATAAGTACTATAAAGAAAACAAACGAGAATTCATGGTATAGAATGATTACAATTCTAAGTAAGGTTCAAAGCAAAGTAACAAAAAGCCAAGAAAAGATTTTTAAAGGAGGATCGGCATAACCTAAGGATAGATTGAAAGAGTGAATACACTGATTGAGCATAGTAGAACACTTTCTAAACATAAACATTCCTCCAAAAATCAAAAGATCACATTCGAAAGCGCAGGGAAATAGGCAAAACTTGTCAGATGTTTTGTAAAATAAAGCTTTATCCTGTTTTGCTTTCGTCTATGTATGTCTATGGAGTCTGTCTCTTGACCAGGATTTGGATCTGCAAAAGATACTCAGTAGTAGGAACAACTGAAGCCAGAGTCCTCCGAAAGGGAGCGGCCACCCTATCATGCCAAGCCTCAGCAAATGCTTTCATGGTGAAAGGGCATATGACCGAATTCCTTGCAAAATCTACAGTAATGTCCTCAGTAACATCCTGGAGAAGTCCGTACTGACAAACCACCTAGTCGAGAACGTAGAAAGTGGTAGCATGCATGCCAGGTAACCATATACCAGGCCGCCCCAGAAATTGCACAGCGACAAAACAGTAAGACCACTACGGTCAGATCCAGCAGATGTCGCTAGGAGAGAGGCCCTGAAGCCAACCGAGCCAAGCATCAGTAGAATGGAATAAGCAGTGGACCTCCATATGATCATAGGGAAGTGACCCGCGAAGGTGTGAGGGGTGTATGAAGAGATCAAGGCATTCCATGAGCCAAACCTGTAAGACGAAAGGTTCTCCCAAAAATAACATGGCCCCAGCAGTGCAGGCACAATCTAGGCCCATCAAAGTCTCACCAAGGATCAACACGATGACACTCTTCATCTCCCACAAACCACAGGCAGTGGGTATGAGAACATCAGAAGATGACTAAAGAGGAAGAAAGAGAGCATGGGTATCAATAAAGCACTACACTGGATGATCTGATACCCGCCGTCATAAGGGTCCCTTATGGAAGCATAGACGGAGGAGAGACACTCAAAGTTAATTTGTCTATCATGAACAAAAGAGTCGGCTGCATTTTGAGATATATGAAAAAGAGCAACATGGTCCTAAACATACCCGGCTTGCGCCAGGGGAACCGTCAGATCAGCAAAAGGATCAGTGTGCAGAATAGCACTGAACTCCTCAAACAAAGGACAGATCTCTTGGTAACCAAAACAGAAGATGTGAAGTGAGGGATCCCAACACTGAATAGTAGCTTGAAGTAAGCCTTCGTTCAAAATCATCTATCGGAAAGAGAAGAGGTCGTTTAGTCTAAAATACTCGAAGTTGAGCATGTCGATGCCAGAGAGAGTATCCATCCATGGAAAGAGGATTTGGGAACTAATGGGGGCCATTTGAGAAGGAAGTGAATGCAAGAAGAGAGTGTTTTGTGGAGTTTTGAGGAAAGAAGGGTATAAATAGAAGTGAATCTGTCCAAACCTACCCGCGGTACACGAGAAATGGTCGCGACACTCAACAGACTGTTGTCCGGTATTCGACAATTGTCGTGCGGCATTTACGGATTGCCGCAACGACACTCAGTGAGTGCCGCAAAGGATTAACTAAGTGCCGCATGGAGTTTATTCCTGGCCAGGGCCTGTCTGTAATATTTTCTGCCCACCTGCAAACTAAAAGACTGAATAAAAGCAATAAAACGTGTGCATCATGCATCACGTACAATAAGATCAAGCCATTCATTCATTTATGCATATAAAGAAAAGTAATAAAGGCAAAGGCATTTCACCAATCACATGAAAATAAAAAGAAAGGACCAAGTGATGGTCACACATACGGTATTTAGTAAAAACAAACAAAAGGATAAAAGCAATCATAATAAAGTTTGTAGATGCCTATCCTACCACGGCAATCCAGGAGTCGTCATCCAAAAAAATATGCATGTATATATACAGTCATCCAAATAAGTGTGTGTCCTCTCCAAAAAACACTCAATAAATAAAAGAGGGAGATGAAATAGGAAAGATAGATCAGCCCCGACCCTGGCCTCGAGTCTGATGAGTGACATGTCTAAGAGGCTCCTCCTCTGACTCTGTGCCACCCCCACCTCCTCCTCTGCATCTGCCTCTGCCGCCACTGCTACCTCATCTGCCTCCACTACTGCTACCCCCACCATGTCCAGCACCTCCATGAGCTCCGCCAGGCACTATCCCGACTGCTGAAGCTGCTACTGGAGCTCTCTCACCTACAGAACCAAAGCCCTATTCTCTTCCTCCTGAGTGAAGGAAGAGATTGCATAATCAAGATTCATTTATTTGAAAAATGTTAAAACAAGTATAAGTAAAAGGTCAGTGGGAGTTTTACCATGGCCCTCACATGAGCCTCAGCAGTTGTCCGTGCCCCATCATCCTGAATCAATAAATGAAAGAAGAGTTAGAACATCAATATAAGAATGTAAAGATTAGAATCAAGTTTTAAGAGGTTACCCTCCACTCTCGACCATAGATCCACTCTCGCACACTCTGAGCATAGAGTAAGCCCTCCTCTGCATAGTCCCGTGGGACATGGTCATACTGAGGTGGAATGCTGAGAGCACCCGCATAATATCAGGGGACCGTAGTCATGACCTGCTCACCATAGGAGATTATACGGAGGCTCCAATCCCAAGGTGGTAGGGCTGGGGCCCGAGTCCCAGCAGGAACGGGCTGCAAAAGAAAAAAAAAAGTGAAATCAGTGAGAAAGCATATGTGTATGATAAGAACTAAAAGAAAGACTGAAAAGTTAAAAGGAAACTCACCCGGGTCACTTCCATCAAGGGAAAGTTCTTCATCAGCTTAGCAGCACGAAAAGCTGTGTACCCCTTGGGAGGCTCCATAAAGTCCTGAACAGAGAGCCCGTCTAGGGAAACCGTGATCGTAAAACCCGAGAGAGTCTCAGTAGCTCTCATAGAATCAGGTGGGGGACGGGGCACGAAATATCCAGGGGCCATCACCGACTGCCGGGTCACTCTCTCCCCCAAATACCACTCCCGACCCTCTGGGCCTTCCAATAAAATCCTTTGTGGGTCGTACCCACCCGACTGCTGAATCCCCTGGGAGGCACAAGAAGCACGTCCACATAGGGCTGCCACCTAATGTGCGACTCTCTCAAATTCGTCAGGAAGTTCCTGAATGAAATAAAGTCATGAGCCCCGGTCTTCCGCCCCACCATCTCTTTCTGCCACTTTAACGCCTTGGGTATGATAAGGGCGTCCGCTCGTCGCGTCTCGAGCGACATCATCTGTAGATACTCGTGGTACCAAATCTATAAGAGAAGGAAAAGAAAAGAAAAAAAAAAGAGCGTGAGTTTCAAGATTCATGAATAAAGGAGTTAAAATAAAGATTTAAAGTTCAGAAGTGAGAATTAATAATAAAAGAGAGTTGTACCTCCCACGCCCTCTAAAAGCCTCCTATAGAGGTTGGCCGATCTCGCGAGATGTCCCTTATATGCTTGTACAAGATGGCTAATCCTGTATCAGCCCAATCATACTAGTAGATCTGGTCCATGTGCTCTAAGGACCCTATCAAGGCAACAGATATCATGTCGCCCCTGCTGCTCAACAGGGAGCATCTGAGCATATACATGATAAAGCCTCGAGCAACCTGCTCGTATGAAGCCCTCCTGGTCTCTGAAGGTATCCAGGAACCACTTGGTCATAACCAAGGGCTCCTTTGGAACAAATCCCAACAGCGGTAGCAGTCGGTCCCACTCCGTAACGGTATCCAGGTACCGTAGGCACTCCCCTCCCCCCTCCCCCAAAAGGGATCCCAATAATCATGCTAAAGTCCAACGGGGTCATCGTCATCTCCCCGAACTCAAAATGGAATGTGTTGGTGGTATCTCACCACCGCTCGGAGAGAGCATGAATCTGTCTAAGATCATTGAAACTCTTCGTCAAAAGCTTGACGAAGTTTCCAAAGCCCGCTGAGTTGATGTACCCATGTACGGTCTCGCTCAAAGAATCGTACCACACCCAAACGTGGGCCAAGCTGTCATGCCCTTTCAGCACGTCGGGCTGAAGCAGCAAAGGATATAAAAATTTAATGTTAGTAGATGAACGGATGAAGAAAAGAAACAAAAGTAAATAAAAATAATAATGATAATGAATAAATAAAAGGAAGTATGTAGGGCGCTCAGAAAATTCCATCGACATAGCACTTACATTCATAAAAAGAATGCATAAAGTCTTGATTGACGCGCATTGCATTCATAAGGTTCATAAAAAGAGAGAGAAGAAAAAGAAAAAAAGGATATATATGTTGAACATATATATATGTTGAACATAAGTTAGTGAAAAGAGCTGTTGAAGTGCTCGTATTCAGGAGAAAGCATATAAAGTTTTGCGGTCATAAGCTTTATGAGAAATTATTTAGAATCAAGAGCATTGGAATTAAACATGAATGAATAAGCATGGAGCGATTGAAACGCTCAAAAGATTTTGCAAGCCTACCATTCGTATTCATGAAGGAGAATATAAAGCTTTGTCACACATTATATTCATGAGAAAGCATGTAATGTTTGTTGTCATTGCATTCATAAGATTCATAGAAAAGAATTGAAAAGAGATGGTTTAATGGAGACGTGTTTACCTCGCATTTGAACGCGTGGGCAGACAGGTGCCTATCCAGATCCCGGAGCAGGAATGTGGGGTCGGAATGAGGAGTGGCCCTGTACTTGGCCTTCGTCCTACTGCCCGAGTCACTAGCCATAATCTATCAAAGAGAAAAATGGATTTGTATGTCAAAATCTTGAAACAGATTTTAGAAAACGATGAAAAATAAGAAGAATAACAAGGTCTTAATCGAGAGAAACTAACCTGATGATCCTAGTAGATTGCTGCAAGAGGAAAGGAAAATTTCTCTAGAAAAATCTGAGTAAGAAAGGGATGAGGAATGAAATGAAATGATTTGAATTTTGGCGTATAAGCATTCTGCCCATCCCGAGCAGCACTCGGTATTTGTGCACGACGGTTGATGAAGTGTCGTGCGGCACTCTCTGAGTGCCGCAGCTGTATTCAGTGAGTGTCGCACGGCAGTCACAGATTGCCGCATGTTTGAGCGTGTGCCGTGAATAAGGCGGTTACAAATCCTTTGGTTTTTTCCCCACAAAATTCAAATTGGGTTGCGAGATTCAGATTTAAACCCCCAGAGTTTACCTGTTTTCGCTCCCTTCCCCCGAAAGGATTTTTGAGTCCAACCGACTCCCAAATTTTGAAAGTTAATTCATTCTGGGACAAACTGACTCCCAATTTTGGAATTTAAATTGACCTGGGATGAATAGACTCCTATTTTTGGGAGTTCTGACCTCTTTGAGCCTAAATTGAAAGGATTTGAGTCTGCTTGACTCTAGAATTTGAATTTGAGTCTGTTCGACTCTTGATTTTGAAAATTTAAAAGGATTTGAGTGTGTTTGACTCTAGAATAATCCGAATATGATTAACTCCTGGATCTTGAGAATGTAAATAGATTTGCATTCTCAGTCCTCGCAACAGATTTGCGTTGACCCCACTTTTGGGAATATAACAGATTTATATTCTCGATCCTCGTATCGGATTTACGATGATCAAAATTTTGAGAATGTAACAGATTTACGTTCTCGATCCTTGCAACAGATTTGCATTGACCCCGCTTTTGGGAATATAACGAATTTATATTCTCGATCCTCGTATCGTATTTACGATGATCAAAATTTTGAGAATGTAACAGATTTGCATTCTCGGTCCTCGTAACAGATTTGTGTTGACCCCTCTTTTGGGAATATAACGGATTTATATTCTCGATCCTCGTAACAGATTTACAATGATCAAAATTTTGATAATGTAACATATTTGCATTCTCGATCCTCGCAACAAATTTACATTGACCCCGCTTTTGGGGATATAATGGATTTATATTCTTGATCCTCGTAATGGATTTACAATGATCAAAATTTTGAGAATATAACAGATTTGCATTCTCGGTCTTCGTAACAGTTTTACGTTGCCCCCGCTTTTGGGAATATAATGGATTTACATTCTCGATCCTCGTAACAGATTTACGATGATCAAAATTTTGAGAATGTAACAAATTTACATTCTCGGTCCTCGTAATAGATTTGCGTTGACCCTGCTTTTGGGAATATAATGAAATTATATTCTTGATCCTCGTAATGGATTTACGATGATCAAAATTTTGAGAATGTAACAGATTTGCATTCTCGGTCCTCACAACAGATTTGCATTGACCCCGCTTTTGGAAATATAATGAAGTTATATTCTCGATCCTCATAACGGATTTATGATGATCAAGATTTTGAGAATGTGGCAGATTTGCATTCTTGGTCCTCGCAACAGATTTGCATTAGTCAGTCTCCAAGAATTTTCTTTGGTTACCGCATCATGCATCATACATTATGTAGTAAACACATGAAATAGAGCAAATATATTGACACCAGGGCCTAAGTTGCAAAGCGCAACCCAATCAATTACGTTCGTTCATTCAGCAGAAACGATCGCGTCTTTTGTAGAGGACTAGAATGAGCATTAAGTATCATAAGGCATGGATTGCATCTAGATACATCAGGATAGCATGATCTTGAATCACATCATGTTTAGAGCGTCGACAATTTTTTTGGATAGGTCGAACTCCTCGGGAACTGCAGGTCGCTTGATTTAACCATCATCATTTGCATGAACACGTGTATCATGACATGATAGGCGCATTCATCCGTATGGCTACTTGTGCTTGTGTGTGTTTGCCCTTGCATGAACTATGTCTTGGTCTGATTCCTAAATGGATACGTAGGCAGCTCATCATTCCTATTTTCTTTCGCAACGCATTTTTTTTTACCTAAGTTCGTCAGTTTGGTCAAACTTTTGTATTCACACAAGCTTTGACGTTTATTTATAATATGCATTGCTTCACAAGCTCCGTCGAAGAGGGGCAAACTGTAGACAACCCAATTTTGACCAAATATCGAGTTAAGGGGAGTGCTGCCTCTAAATCTGATGATGACAATGTCCGACTAATTTAGGGCTTCCAAAGGTAATTCAAGCTCTTCAAAAGACTCCTCAACCCGAAAACAAAAGAAAAAGGAAGAAAAGAAAAGGAAGGAAAAGGGAAGTAGACGAATGCGGCACATGGCAGGATCTGCGGCAGTCACGGATTACTGGTGCAGCACTCACTGATTGCCGAATCAGCTTTCAGTAAGTGCCGTAACGACTGTCAGTGACTGCCGCTAATTTCCTTCAAACGCTGCAAAATTTAAAAAATGGCAATCCCTGGAGTTGTCTGCGGCATTCACTAAACGCCAGTGCGGCAATCAATGAATGCCACGACGGCTTTCATCAAGTGTCGTTCGGGCACTCACCAAGTGCCGCTTCCATCCCCATTGAATGCTGTGTTTTCCAGCAGACAGCTATAATGCAGCATGTTTTGTACCTACAAAAAGATGTACAGGATCAGAGTTTTTACTATAAAATGACTGAAATACCCTCTTAAAAATTACCTATATAAAGAGGGTGAATATCCCATTATAAGGGACATGATTTTCTTGAATCTTCCAACCTAATCTTGATTCTCTCTTTCCTAAACCTCTAGAGAATTTTCTAAATATACTCAAGAGTCACTTTTATAGCTTAAAAGAAGAAGTTGTGTGTGAGTTAGAGTTGAAGAGCTTGATTAACTTGTGAAAATCCTTCAAAATCACTAAGTTGAGGATATTTATAGGTAGACTCTAGACTAATTTTTCTTTAAATATATGTTAATTTGGATGATATTTGAACTTTGGGTCTCTACTTTTTGATTATATTCATCTCTTGGGATTCATGAGACTTTCAATGTCTTACTGGAATCTCTTGCCTTGAAATCTTCTAGCCTTCTTATGAGTTCATGGTTTATAAGAAGATTAGAGTTGATACTTAGCATGTTTGGTTGATAAGTCCAAATCTATCTCTATGGTTTGAGCTTGTTATCCAATGATTTATGAAGCTTCTCCATGCTTCATTGAAATCTATCAAGTATAGGTGTCATTAACCTCCAATGACCATCAAATGGTAGGAGTAGTGGTTTAAACTAAGCCAAACTTAATGGCTTGGTAGTTGGAGTTAGCAAGTAAAAGGTATATTTGACAAAGGTGCAGTGAGTTCATTAATCACTTTTGATCAAAGATTTTTAGTTAAATAATGAACTGTTGGAATCAAGTGAAACAAACTAGAGAGTGTAAATAACACGAAGTTCTACCACTGTGATTTTTATTTTAAAGAGATTTCATGTTTAAAGTGGTTTGGTCATGAGTTTTGTGAAGAAACTCTAATTTGTCCAGAGTTTCAGAGCAATAACACCTTCTCTGGGTAGTTTAATGTGTTAGGAAGATACCCTAAAAAGATCAAAATGTTTATGATTTTTTTACTATTTTTAGGAAATCATACAAGAACTTGAGAGTTGTGAAGTTCTGAGTGATGTCTAGTATTTGTCCAATTCCCAGAGATTGAACCGTTGATCTTCGATTTTTCTTTTTGGGTTGGAAACTGGACTCACAAAGGCATCTCGTGTTCAAAATTCATTGACATCAAACTATGGGAACTATGCTTTCCCAATTTTTGAAGCCTTGACTTGTTCTCTATAATTTTCAGAATTTTTGGACAAATTTGGTATACTTTGCAAATAATGGATCAAATGATCTTTCCATGACTTAGGGCTTAAACCATATTTTAATAATGATTAGTTAAGCTTAAATACAGAGGTTAAATGATCCAAATCAAGGAATAATCCAATAGCTTGTTCTTGTCCATATCCATGTAATCATATACATTCATCCATATAGATTGGTATTAGAATTCATAATTGTGTCATTTCTTCTACCTAATACAATTAAGCTAGGCATTTAGGGATGATTGTTCGATGTCATATATCATTTCTAAAGCATGTGAACTAACACTTGTTTTGTAGCACCGATGAGGTATGATCCCTTGACTCTTCTCTAGTTAAATTATTTCTTAATTTTATTGATTTTCGACTTCATGTGCGACACCTTAGAATTAAGATTTGCCTTATGTGCATATGTGTATTAGAGACCCTTTTGTCAGGATTTCTACTTTTGTATGCATTACACGTTTAAGTATTCGCGGCTGGATCCTAGGTAAGTTTCCTAGTTCCCTAAATGCACATCATATCGCTTGCTAATTGAAATATGTGGTTTTGAGTGATATTTTATCATTTGCAATCTGACACCTTTTAGACATGCTTTTGTAATGTATATTTATACATATGTATTAGTTGATGAGACATTTAGATTAATAATTCAATTAAAAGGATGTTGAGTAGAGGCCTATCTCAAGATAGGATGAGAGGGGGTGTTTTAGTCCACCGGGCTCCTTCCCTTCTTATTCTATAATTCCCGGACCTAGAAATCTCTAGTTTCCAAAAGATCAGTTTGCTTTTAAAATGGTTTCTTGATTTTTTTTTCCTTTTAAAAATTAAGTGGCGACTCATTTTTGAATTTGAATTTGGATTTGGAAAAGATTTTAAATGAAAAGGCTGTGGGAAGGAAAAATTGCGATATCCACAGAGGGCATAACAATAGTTTGGGCATATCACATTCTCATAAAATCTAGGACATACTCATACATGCATTGATCATCAAGCATTACATTGCACTGCATTCATCATCAAAAAGAAGAGAGAGTTCATGATTGTACCAATTTGTTGAAAGCACGGGCTGAAAGATGCTCCCCGGGGTCGTCGAGTAGAAACGACGAACTATGGCCGACGGAGGGCTTGTACTTCTTCCTTGAGGGTCCATGAGAACCTGAACCACTTGCCATTTTTGAAATCTACAAAGATATATGGAAGGAAAATAAAATCATGAGAGGGATTTGGGGGAAACGAAGAGAACATATAAAATAAGTATGATTTCAAGCTTAAACCAAGAAAAGATGTAATCTTGATGATGAAAAGAGTGAGCATACCTTGATCTTTGGTTGATTCTTAAGTTGGGAATCAAGAGGGAAGAGGGTTTTGGAGAGGGAATTCGTAGGAGAGAAGAAGAGAATGAAAAGAAGAGAAAGAAAGCTGAGTTTTAAACAAACTGCCTGACCCAGCGACAGACAGCAAGTACCGTACGGCACTCAGCAAGTGCCGCGTGGAGTGCCGCCATGCATTTATCGAGTGCTGCCGCGTGTGACAGGTGGCCTTTTTCTCCCAAAATTTTCATATTTATATTGAGGACCACCGAATTTTGCTTAGATGTCTCCCAAGATTTTCCCTCGTTTCGAAATAAACCCCTAGGTTTGAAATAGGAGTTTTTAAGCCCTCATTATAAGTTAAGGTTGGCCCCAGTTGTAAGAAATCGAATTGGAATTGAATATAATTATCTCTAGATTTTTGAAAATTGATTTGATTAGAGTCTGATAGACTTTGGATTTTGGAAAATTGATTTGATTCGAGTCTGATAGGCTCCGGATTTTTTGAAAATTAATTTGATTCGAGTCTGATAGACTCTGGAATTTTGAAATTTGATTTGATTCGAGTCTGATAGACTTTGGATTTTCTTAAAATTGATTTGATTCGTATCTGATAGACTCTGGATTTTTTGAAAATTGATTTGATTTGAGTCTGATAGACTCCGAATTTTGAAAATTGAGTTGATTTAAGTCTGAGAGACTCTGGATTTTTGAAAAATGATTTGATTTGAATCTGATCGACTTTGGATTTTTTTGCAAATAACTATGGTAGACTCCTAAATTATAGGTATCTTTGAATTAAGTTTAGCTACACGAAGATTTTGCTTTGGGGATATGACGAGTTTGCATTCCTTAATTCTTGTAGCCGATTTGCAATGATTTAAGCTTGAGGACGTAATGTATTCACATTACCACTTCTCACAACGAATTTGCTTCCTGATTCGACACCGGAGTATAAGACGCAAGATGCATCTCAGTCGGTCAGATGATTCTTAGAAGACATCAGAGCATAAGGCGCAAGGTGCATCTCAGTCTTTCAGCATGCTTCCTGTTTTGACGCCGAAGTGTAAGACGCAAGGTGCATCTCAGTCGATCGGATGATTCTTAGAAGACATTTAGAGTATAAGGCGCGAGGCACATCTCAGTCTTTCACCGTGCTTTCTATTTCGACGCCAGAGTATAAGGCGCAAGGCACATCTCAGTTAATCAGATGATTCTTAGAAGACATCAGAGTATAAGGCACGAGGCACATCTCAGTCTTATAGTGTGCTTCTTGTTTCAACGCCAGAATATAAGGCGCAAGACGCATCTCAGTCTATAAGATAATTCTTAGAAAACATTAGAGTATAAGGCGTGAGGCGCATCTCAGCCTTTCAGCGTGCTTCCTGATTCGACACCAAATTATAAGATGCAAGGCGCATCTTAGTCGATCAGATGATTCTTAGGAGACATCAGAGTATAAGGAACAAGGCGCATCTCAGTCAATCACTATTCGATTAAATGACTCATGAAGAATGTTGGAAAATTAAGCATAGAAAGCATATTTGTGTCAATGGCTTTTTTCCGGAATAGGACGGAATCAGAAAATGAAAATTAAGGTTTAGGATACATTTTGCTACTACAAAGAGCAATATGGTTCTAAGTCATTGCACTTGAAGCATGGAGCATGGGATTGCTTGAGCACGTGCATTCATCCGCATAACTAAGTGCGCTTATGTGTGGTACCTTGCCCGAACTATGTTCCGGTCTGATTTCCGTTGGGATACGTAGGCAACTCGACGTTGAGCACGACCAACACCGACTGTCTAGGCGTCTTGTTTTTGCAATGCACTTTGTTTTTACTTGAATACGACATATCGGTCAAAGGCTTGTCTTCACACATGCTTCGACATTCACTTATGATACGCGTTGCTTCACAAGCTCTGCCGAAGAGGGGCAAACTGTAGACACCACAATTTTGACCGACCATCGAATTCAGGGGATGGTTACCTCTAGACCAATGATGACAATGACCAGCGAAATTAGAAAACTTTCCAAACAATAAAGTTCTTCAGAAGATTCTTCAAACTAAGTTTTCAAAATCGAGTGAAAGAGGGAAATCAGGTGATTCGGAAAAACCTGGGTATGAGTACATATGAGAAGAAACAGTCCGAAGGTCAATCTCCAAAATTAATAATATTTATTTTGAAAAGGGAGAAGAAAAAGGAATTTCAAAGAAAAGAAAAGAAAAGAATTTTGAAAGAAAAAGAAGAAAAATATAATAGAATAGAATATTTATAAAGTATAAGTATAATTTACATGTATTAAAGTATATATATTTAGCATAAATATTTGAAAATAAAATAAAAGGAGACAATACCATAGTGCGGCATGCGGTATAGGCGGTAGCACTCATTGAGTGCCGCTGCGGCATTTGCTGAGTGCCGAAACGGCACTCACTGAGTGCCGCAGACAACTCAGTGAGTGTCGCTCGCTGTAACAGCCTATTTTCTTCAAATACGTATGGAATATTCTTGCACATAGGTTTTTCACTCGAAATTACCCAATTACCCCTCAGATTGTAGCCTATATAAGGAGGCCTTCACCTCCATTACAAAGGATCCCAATCCAATACTTCTTCTCCCTCAATCCTCTACTTCCATTTTGCAAGATAAAAACTAGAGAGATTTAAGAGAAAAATCAAGAAATTTTGGAAGAATTCAAGAAGTCCTTTGAAGAATTTGAAGAAGAAGTTGAAGTAATTGAAAGATCTTCATCAACAAATCAAGAAGTCCTTAAGGTTATAGAGGTAATCCTCTAAGTCTATCTAGAATTAGGCTAGACTCAATCACAAACTCATAGATTTAGGACCTTTACACATTTTCAAAACCTCTTTTCTAATCCCATTTCATCACACACCACATAGAGTTTGTGATTAAGTTTTCATGTATCATTTTTATTAATTTAGATCTAGACATAGCCTTGGGTTTTAAACAAAAACAAAATGTAAAAGTATATTTACTTGGATTTTTGAAAACCTTGATTTTATTTCCTTTTGTCTCTATCTTCTCTTTGAAATCCATGAGATCTTCTATATCTCATTGGGATATCCTTTGATTTTTATCTATTGGTTTCCCATAATCTCATGATTTATGTAGGGATTAAGATGGGTCATGGTTACATCCATATGTTTTGTTGGGTTTAAGTTTTGAACCATAACTTGAATCCTTCAAGATGAGTCTCATAGGGTCATTCCTATACTCTATGAGGTTCATACGATTTTGAGTCATATATTAGTCTCCAAGGACCATTAACTTGAGAGGGGAACTAATGAAAGTGGGTCTATATTCCTCAAGGAACATGTATTTGAGAGAGGAATTAGGTGTGGTCTAAGTTTAGTTGGGATTATGAGTGCCAATCCCTTCAATGGTGCAGTGAACTCATGAACTCACTGAGATGAAGGATTTTTAAGTAAATCATTGTCCATGAGAATTGAGTGAGGCCAAGTGGAGAGTGTTCATAACTCACATAAGCATCATTAGGGCCTTGGTCTTGACAAAATTCCATATTTAGGATGGTTAGGCTTCATGATTTGTTAGTATATTGCTCTTTGCCCAAAATTTCATAACAGTAAGTTCATTTTAAAATAGGTAAATCAGAGCTTTAATCAAGTTTTCTTGACCTCAAATATATTTTTCTAGGTATTTCACTGTGTTAGGAAAACACCCTAAAAAGATCAAAGTGTTTCTGATTTGTTTACTATTTTTAGTAAATCATTTAAAAACTCTAGACAGAGAGTGGAAAATATCTTAGTGATGTCTGGTCATGACCTTATTCCCAGAGATTCAACCGTTGGATCTTTAATTTTCTTTTTGTCTTAGAAACTAGACTCACAGAGGCATAACATACTCAAAAATCATTGAGATCCAACTGTTGGAAGTATTTTATTTCTATTTTTGAAAGTCTGGTCTGCTCTCTGTAATTATTGCAATTCTATCACTATTTTGATAAAACTTGAATAACTTCAATCTAATGGACTCCTAATGTCCTAGGATCTAAACAATGTCTTAAATAATGCCAATAAAGTTTAAATCTAAAGGCTAACTGATCCAAACTAATGAAAAGTTCATAGTTCATCCTTATTCATGTCTATGCATCCATCCATATATGTTGATGTTTATGATTAGGATTTATCTTTAGCTTAAGGTTGCATTCAAATTGAACCTAGTTGAAAATAACTATGGTTTCTTTATGATCATGTTGGGATTACACCTTCTCTATATGGACATTGCATTGGCTCCTAGTTGAGACTTCCATATCTATGGAGGTGTTGTATTTCCAACTACTTATAAAAAATTCACGATTATGTCAGCCCTTCCTATGATTGTTAGATTCAACCTTGAAATTTGGATATGCTATTTAGGATTCAACATTATATTTTGTTCAAAGCATGTGGACTAACCCTTTGTTTTGTAGCGCTATTGAGGTATGATTTCTCAACTCCTCTCTAGTTTATTTATTTCTCAATTTTATTGATTTTTGAATTCATGCGCGACACATTAGCTTAGGTCTTGCCTTATATGTATATGTGGATTAGAGACATTTTTTTAGGATCTCTATTCTTGCATGCATTCCACGTTTCTATTTCGCGGCTAGATCCCGGGTAAGTTCTCCAGTTCCTTATTTGCACATCATCTTGCATGCTATTTGAATTATGTGATTTATGAATGAGATTTTATCGTTAGCAATCTTACACCCTTTTGACATACTTTTGTAATGTATATTTATACATATGTATTAGTTGAGGGCATGCTTAGATTAATAATTCGATTAAAAAGGATGTTGAGTAAAGGCCTATCACGAGATAGGATGAGAGGGGGTGTTTTAGTCTGTCGGGCTCCTTCCCCTCTCATTCCATAATCTCCGAACCTAGAATTTCTAGTTTATAAAAAGATCAGTTTGCTTTCTAAATGGTTTCTTAATTTTTCTTATAAAAATTAAGTGGCGACTCTTTGAATTTGTTCTAAAAGAATTGTTTTAAACAAAAGTGGGCCCAAATGCCGGTATCCACAACTGGAAGTCAACAGAAGGTGTCAATTAAATGTTACAGTGGCATAAGTAAATGACATTTATGTGCATTAAATGTTATTTGACTTTATTTGGTATTATCTGGTATTTTATGAATAGTGAATTATACACGTGTTGTATAATTTCTGATAATTCTGTTATCATTAGAGAGCTTTTTGAACACTATGGTGAGAACGTGAGTGACACGTTATATAAAAGGTAGGTTGAGTAGAAATTTCACAGAATTTAGTTTTCGAAAATGATTTTGGACCCGTACGGAACTTAGTCGAAAACTTTTATAAATTGATAATTTTCACTCATGAAATCATAAAATGGACGTGTGCAACGTTTCATGGATTAATTAGAAGTTTTGAGAACTCGTGGGGAGGTAATCGTAATTCTCGAGAGTCGTGCTTATAAATGGTAGTGGATGAGATTTTCATAATTATCCAAACTTCCAAAATATCTAGAAAAAGGAGATTTGTTGCCCAAGCTTGTCGGTAACATACGACGACCGTTCGTCCATCAGTTTTCGACTAGATTTTATATTTGGACTCCTTGAGGTAAGACCGACATTTTGATACCTCTTAAACCTCGTTTGGAAAACTTTTTGTGAAAAGCTAATTTCTAGGAATTTGGGAAAAACTCTTGTAAACTTATAGGAATCACTTGAATTTTGAGATCCGGGCAAAATCCATGCGTTAATCTTAGGCCCGTTAATTATGCACGCGCTTAAATGTGTAAAGCATGTCTACTTTACGGGAGTACGCTGAGTTGTCTATATGAGTCAAAGGGGGGATTTATACAATTTCATGCTGGAATAAGCTTCTCGATATTTGAGAATTTAGTAAAGACAGCTACTGTGCATGGTTGATAGACTTGGACTTTCCATGGCACTTGAGGATGTAATGGTTGATGGACTTGGACTTGCCATTGACATCGTGGTTTAAGACTTGGACTTGCCACTATCGGATGAATGCATATTCTTCTCCCTAGAGACTATTTGTTATAAATTGTGAGATGAAGGCATGTTTTGTCATATATCATGTATGTTAGAACTTATGCACTCAGCATATAGCTGAGCAGTGGAGCTTTACTCCATTGCAGGTGATAAGAAGAAAGGCAAGAAAAAGCGTGAGTAATGAGGCTAAGGAATGCCGAGGAATCATCATCTTGTTTATACTTTTGTTTTTTTTCTAAACTTTTAATAAGAACTTGGAATTTGTAACATGTGTAATAGAATCCTGGCATGGATTAGTAGTAATGTGATCCCTAGTAAATACACTTGTAGTATGTTTTGAATCATGGATACATAGTTGTATTTATGTTGGTGTTTGGTTGGGAGAAGCATAGTTTGAGATTACTGTAGATTGGGCAATCCTAAGGGAGATCAGTCGACTGAGCCCCAACCCAGTCGACTGGACCCTTGACTTCTAGACTTTTTCCTTGAATTTTTGAAAGCATCAGTCGACTAAAGGGGGAGCATTAGTCGACTAAACTTTGCACAAAAATATGGCATTCTGCATGCACAGTACCCAGTTGACTAAAAAATGGAGGCCCCAGTCGAATGAGTCCCCGACACAGTCAATTGGACTATGCCTGTGGATTTTTATACTTTCTGCTTCTGACCTCCAGTCGACCGGACCCTTGATCAGTCGACTGGACCTCTGGTTTTCAAAATAAATTCTCTTGGACGTGTTTATGTTGGTCAAAACTTTTTATAACTCTGATTTTAAAGGATTTTACTAATGTTTTTTCACTGCTATTTTACTTTAATGGAACTGGATAAGCCTTGGTGGCGTGCCACATGTCCTATTTCCGCGCATAGCGGTATGGGTTGTGACATTTAGTGGTATCAAAGCTATAGGTAACAAAACTTTGGGAATGTTCAATGACAAGTGGAGTGTTGAGTGAATTGGTGGATATTATTGATTGCATCCATACATGATAGAGATGTTTGGTGCATATGGGTGTCGTTATACATACATGCTTGTGTTGATTGTCATGCATGCATAGTGTTTATGCATTGAGACTTACAGGAAGTTGCAACCATGAGTGACAATGAGTTAGATCTGTCGCCACATACTCGACGTATGAATCAAATGACAGAAATGATTGGTAATATGGGAGATGTGATTTGGAATATAGAGGAACAATTACGTCCAACACCTCTATTCGAGGCAGCACCGATAGCCGTAATGCCGGTACATGAGAATAGGGGTATGAGATTTGTATCAGAACAATTCGCAAGGAATAAACCGATAGAATTTTATGGGACTTCTGACACAACACTGGCAGAGCATTGGGTTATGGACATGGAAAGGATTTTCCAATCTATTCTGATGTCTGATAGAGAGCGAATTGAGAATGTAAGTGATGTATTGAGAGGGGAAACGTTCTAGATCAGGGAGCACCGATAACTTGGGAAGGGTTCAAAGCGGAGTTTAATCGCCGATTCTTTCCTCGAGCCGTGCACAATGCGGAAAAGAGAGAGTTTGTTAACTTGAAACAAGGAGACATGATTGTAACTGATTACACTTCCAAGTTTAATGCCTTGTTAAGATTCGGTAAGGGTTCAGTGCCAGAGGAGGAAAATAGGGCGAGAAAATTCAAAGACGGTTTAAGAGAAATATCCATTTGAGGGTAGAGACCTATGACCATTCAACCGTCGCAGCAGTACAACAAACGGCGCTTATAGCTGAAAGTGGGATGGAAAGGTCGAGGCAAAATCAGCAAGGCAAGCAAGGTAATGAGGGTGGAGACCGGAACCAAGGCGGGACTTTCAAGAGGCCGTTTGTACGAGGCTCTGGTTCTACTTTCAGTGATTTTTGAAAGACCCCAAGTAACATACCATTGTGTCCACTTTGTAATAGACCACATACTGGTTGACATTTTATGACAAACTTCTAGAACAAAACTCAAGGGATGAACAGTGCTAGTTTGACACCAGATACGAGGGGTAAATGTTATGATTGTAGGATGACTGGGCATCAATCTAGGAATTGCCCTAGGAAGCGTCCTCAGCAATGAGCTAGTTCGATGGCTTCCAGTGGTTCAAAGCCTAGATTGGCCAATGATGGGGGATAGAGGATGGAGCAACGTCATGGGAGATCATTTCAAATGAACCAGGAGATATGGTTGCTTCAGAGAGAGTGGTCTCAAGTATGGTGCCTATATGTTCGCACTTAGCACGCATACTTGTTGACTCAGGATCTATGCATTCATTTGTATCGCACAATTTTGTTGAACATTTGAATGTTAGATTGGCACCTTTAGGATATAAGTTATCTATTGTTGTTCCCCTTAGTAAGCCAAAAGTGACGTCTATGGTGTACAAAGACTATGACATTAAACTAGGCGATAAGATTGTGGATCTTATACCGATTGTTATGAACCATTTCGATGTAATACTTGGAATGGATTGGTTAGTCCTTAACCAAGGCACGATAGATTGTAAATGGAAGGAAGTTAATTTTTGATCGCTGGTACACGAAAGCTTTTGTTTCTAAGGGAGTGGGGTTACAATGCCACCGTATCTGATTTCAGCTATCCGAGTGGGCAAGTTGTTGAGGAAAGGACGTCAGGGATTTTGATGTTCGGTAATTGATGCTTTGGCGATCGAATTAAAAGTAGAGGATATTCCAAAAGTACGAGAATACCCAGATGTAATTCCCGATGATCTGCCAGATGTTCTGATTGAGATAGAGATTGAGTTCACCATCGATGCCGGCCTCAAGACTCGTATCGAAAGCACCAGATTGAATGGCACCCATGGAATTAAAGGAGTAGAAAATTCAATTACAATAATTACTTGACAAAGATTTCATTCGACCTAGTATATCGCTGTGCGGAGCTCCAATATTGTTTCTAAAGAAGAAAGATGATCAATGAGAATGTATGTTGATTATCGAGAACTAAACAAGTTAACAATCAAGAACAAGTATCCATTGCCAAGAATTGACAATCTATTTGACCAACTTCGTGGGGCACAAGTATTTTCCAAGATAGACTTGAGATCGAGCTACCATCAGTTGAAAGTAAAGGCCGAAGACGTTGAGAAAATAGCTTTTAGAACGCGCTACGGACATTATGAGTTCTTAGTCATGCCATTTGGAGTTACAAATGCACCAGCTGCGTTTATGGATCTTATGAGCTGAGTTTTCAACAATTACTTGGACGACATTGTGATTGTATTCATTGATGATATTCTCATCTACTCGGCGAGTGAGATAGAACACGATAATCACTTGAAGTTGATACTTCAGACACTGCGTGAAAAGTAACTGTTTGGTAAATTGAAGAAGTGTGAATTTTGGCTACCTAGTATTACTTTTCTTGGTCATGTGATTAACAAGAATGGAATCTCAGTTGATCCTCACAAGGTAGAAGCAGTATCTAATTGGCAAAGACTGACATCTATATCTGAAATTCGAAGTTTCCTAGGATTAGTTGGATACTACCACCGTTTTATTGAGAATTTCTTGAAGATTTCATTGCCAATGACAAAGTTAATGAGAAAGGGTGTCATTTTTTTAATAGAATCAAGAATGTGAAGATAGCTTTCAAGAGTTGAAGTCGCGGTTGACAAGAGCACCTATCCTAACAATACCATCTGGAACTAGGGGTGGGCAATCGGTTAGATCGGTTCAGTTTGGGGCATTTCGGTTCAGTTTGGGTTCAGTTCAGTTTGGCAAAACGTTAACTGTTAACTAACTGAAATTTAATTCGTTTGGTTCAGTTCGGTTAACCGAATTACAAATTCGATTCGGTTTGGTCATTCGATTAACCGAATTGTAAAAAATCCATTTTTTATTTTTTATTTTTTTTATTTTTCAAAACTTTTTTATGGTTTTTTTTTGTTTCTCTTTCATATTGCAAAGAAAACACACTTTTCTTTGTTTTCACTTGTAAAAATACATATATTTTATTATCTTTAGTTATATATAAATATATTAATAATATAGAAAATAAAAATTAAATAAATAATTCGGTTTTTTGGTTCGGTTCGGTTTTCCTAGAGGCAACTGTTAACTGAACTGAAATTTTTGATTCGGTTCAGTTTTTAACCGAACTAAAATTTTTAACTGAAATAATCGAACTGAAATTCAAAATTCGGTTCGGTTAATTTGGTTTGTTCGGTTAACCGAACTGTTTGCTCACCCCTATCTGGAACTGAGCGATTTGTCATCTATAGTTATGCTTCGCATCAGGGTTTGGGGTGTGTGCTTATACAAAGTGGTAAGGTGATTGCTTACGCTCCAAGACAGTTGAAGACACACAAGGTTAATTACCCAACTCACGACCTTGAATTGGCCGCAATAATTCATGCTTGAAGATTTGGAGACACTACTTGTACGGAGAGAAGTGTGAGATTTTCATAGATCACAAGAGTTAGAAGTACATATTCACGTAGTGAGATCTGAACATGACACAGAGAAGATGGTTAGAATTGATGAAGGACTACAATCTTTCAATAGAGTGTCATCTGGGGAAGGCTAATGTAGTAGACGATGAGTCAAGCCGGAAGATGATAAGGAACTTAGCCGACGAGCTAACATAACAAAGAGAATTGGTCAAGGATATGGAGTGTTTGGAATTAGATGTGATTCCAGAGACAAATGGTGGCTTAATGATGGCGATCATAGCTCACCCAGACATTATTGATGAAATCAATGTAGAACAGTTTAACGATTTCTACTTGTGCAAGATGAGAGATGAGATACCTTTGGGAAGACGACCAGGGTTTACCTTAGAACAAGGAGTATTGATGCTTGGGAATCATTTGTATGTACCTAATGTAAAGGACTTGAAAGATCAACTCTTAGAAGAAGCTCATAGTATGAAATATTCAATGCATCCGGGGAGTAACAAGATGTACCGAAATTTGCGAGAGAACTTTTGGTGGATAGGTATGAAGCAAGAAGTCGCTAAGTTTGTGTTCGAAAGTTCGGCGTGTCAATAGGTTAAGGTAGAAAGACAAATACCTATGGGACTACTATAGCCATTACCAGTGTCGGAGTAGAAATAGGATGAGATCACGATGGATTTTGTTTCGAGATTTCCACGATCGCCTAATGATTCGAGATGAAAAGTGCATATTCATCGCGTATTACATGGTCTTTTATGCATACTTTTATCCCCAAAGTCCCTACATTTCGGTGCATTCTAATAACATTGTTCTTTTTATTGTGCTAATGCTAAAATCTATATTTTTGCATTATTTTATAGGCATTAGAATGTATTTCGTTGAACTGGAGCTATAGAAAGTGATTCTGGCGAAGAGAACAACTAAAGCAGCTGAGAAAATGCCAATTTTGACAATGAAGACTTCCGATTTGAAGATTTACCCAGAAATATGAAATCTAGATCTTTGAGTTACGGTCGCGTGGCCGTAAATGAGAGGTCAATAAGAGGTCCGAGTGAAAAGTTATGTCAATTCTCCCATCGGTGCACAGAGTTGTCAAAATCAAAGAAGTTCAAGGGCTTAAGGAGAGTTCAAGCACTTGAGAGATTGATCGATCGAACTAAGCTCGATTGCTTGAGCTCTATTTTTCCCCCAAAAGTTGCGTAAACTCTGTAGGAACCCTATAAATAAGTTGTTTTGATACCAAACGAAAAGAGGACGCTCCAGAACGTGAAAAATAGCAGTTTTAGGATAGTTTTAGGGTTAAATTAGGAGTAAATTAGGTTAGATTCGTGTTCTTCTTCCTCTTTTTCATTATTATACTGAAGATTATTGAAGATTCAAGTGTGTTTCAAGTTATATTCAGATTTATTCCAGGTTTTTCTTTTCCTTTTCTTCATTTGATTGTTTATTAGATTAGAAGTCATGATTGATTTAGGTTACTGTTTCTGCACCTGTTTTATTATGTTTTCGTAGTTTAGACGTTGGGAATATATGATGAATCATTAATTCCCATCCTCTTCCATGAAATCTTTAGAAACCTTGGGCTCGATCGATTGAAATATCTTCGATCGATCGAACCAGAGCCATAGTCAAGCGATCGAAGACATTTTGATCGATTGAAGGATGATGCAGTCCGATCGATCGAGAGCGCTTCGATCGATCGAAAATGTTAAATCCTGAGATGATTCTTTTATGCATTCCAAGATTTCTGTTTTAGAAATCTGTCATCAAATTGTCCCTATAAGCTCAGTTTGTCACAACAGTTTTTAGAACTTAAAAAGCCTTAAGGCTATTTTCTTCAATGACTTTTGAAAAGCACTTTGAATGCTAACACCATTTAGAGTGCAAGTAATAACCATTGTTTTAAACCTTCTTCCAAGTATTTTGAATCAACTGTGATGATGTAGTCCTAGTCATGAAAGGGTTATTGATTCTTATCTTTAGAAAAATACGGAATGCTAAAAAGGAATGAACTCCATAGAATGTTAATGAATGTGCATGGTAGATGGTTAGGATCAATGTGGATTCATGTGTTTCCAACATCTTTAATTTATCTGTTTAATTAGTTATGTTTCTTTATACTTTAGTTTATTATTTAGTTTAATTTAATTGATTAGGATTCATTAGAACCTCCACCCGTATATTGATATTTTCCTTTTCTTTAGGTTGTAACTTAGCATAATTTCTTCCTATTCCTTCCCTGTGGGATCAACCTGGACTTATCCAGTATTACTTGCACGATCACCTACACTTGGGTGTTGCACAAGAGCGCACAACTTATCGTGTCACCTAACAAGAATGACAGGATTTAGGTTATAGTTGACCGATTGACAAAGTCAGCTAATTTTCTACCGATCAAGATGACTAAGCCTGCAAGGTTAGCGGAGTTGTATGTCAAAGATATTATGAGGCTACATGGGGTTCCACCAGTGATTATATCATATCGTGATAGTAGTTTTACATCGAGGTTTTAGGGAAGTTTGCAAAGGGCTATGGGTACCAAGTTGAGTTTTAGTACCGCATTTCACCCTCAGACCGACGGACAGTCAGAGCATATGATTCCGACATTAGAGGATATACTGAGACTTTGTGTTTTAAATTTTGGGAGTGATTGGGATAAACACTTACCGTTAATCGAATTTGCTTACAACAACAGGTTTCAGTCAAGTATCAGCATGGCACCGTATGAGGCTTTATTTGGGCGTAAATGTCGATCATCGATTTGTTGGACCGAAGTTGGAGAAAGAAAGTTGCTAGGACCTGAGATAATACAGGTGACTATTAAAAAGGTAAAGTTGAAACAAGAACGACTTAAGGCAGCTCAGAGTCGTTATAAGAGTTATGCCGACTCTAAACGACGACCGATGGTATTTGAAATAGGAGATTTTGTATAATTAAGAGTATCACCTTCGAAAGGCATAGTACGATTTGGAAAGAGAGGAAAACTCAATCTGAGTATCATAGGGCCTTTTGAGATACTAGAAAAAGTGGGACCAGTGGCTTATCGCCTAGCCTTGTCATCAGAGTTGGGGCACGTGCACAACGTATTCCATGTGTCGATGTTGAGAAGATGTATGACAAATGTGAACAAGATCATTGTATCTGAACTGTTATAGATTCAGGAAGACTTGACTTATATGGAGCAATCGGTAGAGATTCTAGATCGAGCAAGTATTGAGAACGAAGAAGTTTCCGATGGTAAAGGTATTATGGCGTAGTCCTACAATTGAAGAAGCTACATGGGAAAATGAAGAGGAAATACGGAATGACTATCCGTATCTGTTCGACATATAAGGTATAAGTTTGGGGACAAACTTCCTTTTTGGAGGGAAGAGTTGTCACACTCGTTCCAGAATTTGCATACAATTTATTTCACATATGTGCTAACAAGTGAAAATTATTAACGTTGATTAATAATTGAATTGAAGTTGGCTGAAATTCAACAGAAGGTGTCATGTACGGACACGGGATTTTGATAATCAATGTACAGTGGCATAAGTAAATGACATTTATGTGCATTAAATGTTATTTGACTTTATTTGGTATTTTCTGGTGTTTTATGAATAGTGAATTATACCTATGTAGTATAATTTCTGGTAATTCTGTTATCACTATAGAGCTTTTTAAACATTGTGGTGAGAACATGAGTGACATGTTATATAAAAGGTAGGTTGTGTAGAAATTTCACAGAATTTAGTTTTCGGACGTGATTTTGGACCCAAACGGAACTTAGTCGAAAACTTTTACAAATTGATAATTTTCACTTGTGAAATCATTAAATGGACGTGTACGACGTTTCATAGATTAATTAGAAGTTTTGAGAACTCGTGGGGAGGTAAACCTAATTCAAGAAGTCGTGCTTATAAATAGTAGTGGATAGATTGTCATAATTATCCAAACTTCTAAATTATCTAGAGAGAGGAGAGAGAAAGGAGATTTGTTGCCACAAGCTTGCCGGCGACATATGACTACCGTTTGTCCGTCAATTTTTGACCAGATTTCATATTTGGACTCCTTGAGGTAAGACCTACATTTTGATACCTCTTAGGCCTCGTTTGGTAAACTTTTTGTGAAAAGCTAATTTCTAGGAATTTGGGGAAAACCCTTGTATACTTGCAGGAATCACTTGAAATCCGAGATCCGACATTTATTCGGGCCTCTTTTTCATCCTTCAAAGTTTGGAGGAAATCGCACGAGGTATAAAGTTCTAACCTATGAAATATTGGAAATATACATGTTTTGTTTTGATGACGAAATTGAGATCCAGGCAAGATCCATGTGTTAATCTTAGACCCGTAAATTATGCATGCACTTAAATGTATAAAGCATGTCTACTTTATGCGTGCACGTTGAGTTGTCAATATGGGTCAAAGGGGGGGATTTATACAATTTCATGCCAGAATAAGCTTCTCAATGTTTGATAATTTAGTAGCGACAACTACTGTGCATGGTTGATAGACATAGACCTGCCATGGCACTTAGACATGCAATGGTTGATAGACTTGGACTTGCCATTGGCATCGTGGTTTAAGACTTGGACTTGCCACTACCAGATGAATGTGTATTCTTCTCCCTAGGGACTATTTGTTATAAATTCTGAGATGAAGGCATGTTTTGCATATATTGCATATGCTAGGACTTGTGCACTCAGCATATAGCTGAGAAGTGGAGCTTTACTCCATTGCAAGTGATGAGAAGAAAGGCAAGAAAAAGTGTGAGGAGTGAGGCCGAGGAACGCTGGGGAATCATCATTTTGTTTATACTTTTGTTTTCTTTCCAAACTTGTAATAAGAACTTGGAATTTGTAACATGTGTAATAGAATCCTGGCATGGATTAGTAGTACTGTGACCCCTAGTAAATACTCTTGTAGTATGTTTTGAATCATGGATATATAGTTGTATTTATGTTGGTGTTTGGTTAGGAGAAGCATAGTATGAGATTGCTGCAGATTGGGCAATCATGAGGGAGATCAGTCGACTAAGCCCCAACCCAGTCGACTGGACCCTTGACTTCTTGACTTTTTCCTTCAGTTTTTGAAGGCATCAGTCGACTGAACTTTGCACAAAAAATGGCATTCTGCATGCACAGTACCCAGTCGACCAGACAAGCACTAATCGACTGAAAAATGGAGGCCCCAGTCGACTGAGTCCCCGACACAGTAAACTGGACTATGCCTGTGGAATTTTATACTTTCTGCTTCTGGCCTCCAATCGACCAGACCCTTGATCAGTCAGCTGGACCTCTAGTTTTCAAAATGAATTCTCTTGGACGTGTTTCTATTGGTCAAAACTTTTTGTAACTCTGATTTTAAAGGATTTTACTTATGATTTTCCGCTGCAATTTTACTTTAATGGAATTGGATAAGCCTTGGTGGCGTGCCACATGTCCTATTTCCATGTGTAGCAAGATGGGTCATGACAATTCTATCCTTATCGCAGGTAGGTTCGACTCAGAAGATGTGAGGCGGGCTAACCGTTCAGCCCTTGTATACTCCTCTCTCGGGATCTATTTAATCAAGAAACCTTTGAGTTATTTGGAAACCGACCTGACTAGGGCCAAGTAGGCCAACATGTTATCTTCTCTCGCTTCATACTCCTTATTGACTTGGTTGACAACCAGCTGGGAATCACTGTATCCCTGAATTTGTTGTGCGCCCATGGAGGTTGCCAATTGCAATCCAACCAACAAGGCTTCATACTCGGTTTCGTTGTTAGAGGCCTGAAACATGAACCTTAATGCATACTCCAGCTAGATCCCATCAGGTGTGGTGAGGATGATCCCTACTCTGCTGCCCTATTTATTGGAGGATCTATCCACATAGAGTACCCAGGTCGGGGTATCAGGCAGTAGGCCGAGCGGTAACTCGGGCGGGAATGACTCCTCCACTGGGTCTTCTAAATACGTGAATTCTACGAGGAAGTCTACCATCTCCTGCCCCTTGATTGTCGTATGGAGTCGGTAGATCACTTTAAATTCTTCCAATTCCATTGCCCACTTCATGAGCCTCTGATGTTTCAGGTCGGCCAAGGATCCGGCGAAGTAGCTGATCTATAAGGAGCACAATGACATGGGCCTAAAAGTACAAGTGAAGTCTTTGAGTAGAGATAATTAGTGCGAAGGCGAGCTTCTCGATGCGGGAGTATCTGCTTTATGCACCTTGTAGTGCCCGGCTTGTGTAGTAGACCAGGTATTGTATCCCGTGCTCCTCTCTGACCAATGCTGAGCTCACCGCCGAGGGTGACACTACCAAGTAAAGCAACAATTCCTGCTCTGGTACGGGCATTGAGAGAAGAGGAGGTGATGTCAGGTACTTCTTGAGCTCCCAAGACGCCTTTTTATACTCTTCTGACCACTGAAAAGATTTTAGGAGGATTTTGAAGAACGGTATGCACCAATCGGTTGCCTGGGAGACAAATCTGTTCAAGGCAACTACCTGCTCGGCCAAGCTTTATACGTTCTTCATTGACCGGAGTGACCGCATATTTATGATGGCTTGAATTTTTTCGGGGTTTGCCTCGATTCCCCGCCTGCTGACCAGATGCCCCAGGAACTTCCCAGACGAGACTCCAAATGTGCACTTAGCTGTGTTCAACCTCATTCAAAATTTTCTTAAGATGCTGAAGGCCCCCGGCCAAGTACTTGAGATGGTCGGACTCGTCTTGGCTTTTGACCAGGAGGTCATCAACATATACCTCCATCGTTTTCTTGATTTGATCTTTGAACATATGGTTGACCAGACGTTGGTTAGTTGCCCTAGAATTTTTTAGGCCGAAGGGCATCACCTTGTAGCAATACGTCCCCTGGTCGGTGATGCTTTAAGTTTTCTCTTCGTCCTCGGGATACATGCTAATCTGGTTATATCCCAAGTAGGCATCCATGAAAGAGAGAAGCAAATGATCGGCCGTGGAGTCGACGCAGAGGTCTATCCTAGGTAGTGGATAGTAGTCCTTGGGCAAGCCTTGTTTAGGTTGGTGAATTCCACACACATTCTCCACTTCTTGATGCTCTTCTTGACCAGTACCATATTAGCCAACCAGTCGGGATAGAAAACTTCTCGGAGTGACAATGCCTTGAGGATCTTTTCAATTTCCTCGTGCACTGCCACTTGTCTTTCAGGAGCCATGTCCCTTCTCTTCTGCTTAACTGGACGGGAGCTTGGGTCATCGTTAAGATAGTGGGACATGACCCGGGGATCTATTCCTGGCATGTCTTCATGGCACCAGGCAAAGACGTCTTGGCTCTCTATCTTAGGAACTGGATTAACTTTTCTCTAAGACTTGGTTAATGCTGATGGATCAGTCGAGGAACTGGGAGTCCAGCACCACTTGATCTAGTTCCTCCACCGGGCCTACTCCGTCCTTCGAGTCCCTCAAATCCATCTCCTGAATGTTCAATATTTCTATGATCGCCTCTCTGCGCAGGGAGCTGACATAATAGCTTAGCTTCGAGCAGTTGCTTGATCTCTACGTAGGCTTCTTGAATCCTGGGGGGTTGGGAACTTGATCACTAGGTTGTAAGTTGACACCACTGCCTTAGCTCTGTTGAGCGTGGGCCTTCTGAGGATGACATTATAAGCGGAGAGGGCTTCCATTATAACAAAAAATTTCAGTACAGAGACCTGCTACGAGTTGGTCCCAATAAGATCTAGCAATTTGATCATCCCAAGCGGTTGTGTGCTGGATCCATTGAACCCTACCAAGAGAGTGGCCACTGGTCAGAGTCGGTCCCTTGATATCTCAAACTGATCAAAGGCTCAGGCAAAAAGAATGTTTGAGGAGCTATCTGTATCCACCAACACTCTCTTTACCATGTAATTGGCAATAGAAAGTGTCACAACTAGCAGATCATCGTGGGGCCAATGCAGATCTTTTATATCGTCAAATGAGAATGTCAGAACATCAGTCAGTGGGGAGTTGGCTGATTGGACTTGCAGGACATCCGCTCAGGATGCCCGAGCATGCCTTTTTCTCTGACTGTGAGTCCCCTCGGCCCGATGTACTTTTGGAGACCACGTTAATGTGGCCTAGGGGTTGCTGCTGCTCGGGAGCTCGGGTATCTTACCTCGGGCGTCTGTCCATGGTAACGAACTCGGCTAGATGACCCTGCTCGATCAATTTCTCAATGGCAATCTTGAGCATGAAACAGTCTTCTGTATCATGGCCATGATCTCTATGGTATCGGCAATACTTGTCCCGGTTCCTTTTTCTCGGGCAAGCTCTTCAGTTTTACCAATTTTTTGAGCAACCTCTGGGACTCGACCGCAACCATAACCTCCTGGATAGGCTGGGAGAGTGGTGTGAAACCAATCGGGGCCTGGCCCCGACTACTTCATTGCTGATTTTGCTTCGGCTTCTTTCTTGAGCCTTTTTCAGAACCTTTGCGCTTTCGTTTGGATTTCGGGGACTCATCCTCCACGAAGCTGGTGCGCTTAAACTTCGGGAACTCTTCCATATCAATGTATTTTCAAACCCTCTCTGAGAGTTCAACCAGGGTGGCCGTTTGATCACGGTGGAATGACGTGGCAACCTTGGTGTGCTGAACCCCCGAGCAGGAGGCTGTGATCACCACTGTTTTGTTCAGGTTATGGATCTGAAGCTTTTGCTGATTGAAATGATCGACATAATCTTTCAAGGATTCTCCTTGGTGCTGCTTGACAGCCAACAATTGGGTGTCTGGCTATGATCGGTCAAGCATCTCCACGAACTAGCTGATGAAGAGCTTGTTGAATGCCTTGAAATCGTTGACCATTCGGGGTTTAAGTGAGTGGAACCACTATGCGGCCAGCCCTTTGAGGGTGCTGGGGAAGGCTAGGCATAATAGTTTGTCGGTGTTGGTAGCTAACGTCATCTAAGCCTTGTAAGTCCAAACATGATCGACCGGGCTCCTCAAGCCGTCATAAGAATCAAGATGTGGTTGCTTAAACTTGCGAGGAATGGGAAATCCTATGACCCAGACTGTGAAGGGTTGCTTAATTTTGGTATTGATGTAGTTGCGACCTAGCCTGCGGTTCAACTTCTCAATTTGTTGTTGTAAGTCGTTGATTTGGGACCTGACGTCTTTCTTTCTGGTCTCTCGCTCTGTATCTGTGTAGTAGGTCCGATCGAACAATGAAGCATCTTCTTCAAAGTGCGTTGTCCTCAGGGATGGGGCATGGTTTTGACTCCGGGTAATCGTAGGCCTAAGGTCTCCACGGCTCCTGGCTGGGCGTTCTCGGGACGATTCCTGGGCAGTTTGCTCTTGCCCCTCTCTTCTAGCGGCGCGCCTGCTATTGATAATCTCTCGGGCGTCTCCCGCCCAGCTTGGGTTGGCACGGGCACGTTGCAGGGCCCGCTTGGGGCTGAGACTACACTCATTGTTCCCGGACCGCCTCAAAGCCGGAGGGGATACTGGTGATGTATGGGCGCGCCGTCGAGTCCGCATGGGCACATGATCACGTGAGTTATTCCCGAACTGATCCTCGGCTTGAGGGGGCTTATCCTCGCGCGACCTGTGTAAAAATCAAATACGTTTATTTCAATATTCTGAAGATTCCTACGCGAAAGAAACTGCCTAATTACGTCCAGATTATAAAATATAGCAGTTTTAGTGCAAATTGGATTAAGAAAGCTTCCAAAACTTGTTGTAAATCTATATATACCCTATTTTACTTCAAATTAAGGGTTGGTCATTAATAGACACATCCTACATACAACCATATATACACACTTTCAGCCATTGAAGGGAGGGAAGCAAGGAGAAGAAGAAGAAGACCAAGGATTTCCATGGCCTCCTCCATCAACCTCTTGCCAATCTTCAATTCCATGGCAGCTTAAACCTAGATCTAGGGTTTCAATGAAACCCTAGTCAAGTAATAGGGTTTTATTTATGTTTTTATTTTAGTTTTATTATGTATGGATGACAGTTACATGTTCCGAGAATTTTTATAAATAAATCGTGCTTTTATTGATTAAATCATTACTTTCAAAGTTTACTCTTGTCTTTGATCTATTTTGATGGTAGTGTGCTCAATGATCTATGCTTGCTGTGCTTGTTTAGATTATTTACATGTAATGGTGCTTAAATTGAATTATGCTATCAAGTATCCGAATAGTCCATGCCTAGATTAGACGGATTATACCACAACCCTAGTTTAGTGTGGGATAATTCGTGCTAACCGAATATGGATTATGTTGGTGCTTGAACCATAGTTATTTTCTTGATGAAGGAATTGGGCTTGTAGCTACAATTCCCCATTATCATCCAACATAATAAGCTAAAGTAATTCGTAAATACCCTTATTATGAAGCTAGTGGTGGATTTGCAATCCTAGGTTCCCTAAACATATTTATAAAAATAATTTTTAATTGCTTTCATAATTTAGATTTACTTTCATTATTCTTAGTTTAATTAAAATCAACTTAAAATCCGTTTTTCTTAATTAATTAGATTTAGGTTTTAAAATTAAAGTGCTTTAGTAATTCAATCTCTATGGGTTCGACCTTTACTTCCACACTGCAAATCTTTTGAAAGTAAAGCATAAGTTAAGCATACTTTTATATCTTGATTTTGACAAGATCAATTTTTGGCGCCGTTGCCGGGGATTGCAAATTACTATCTTTAGTTTTAGAATCTTAGTTTAGTTAATTCGTAAATATTAGATTAGGTTTTCTTTTTCTTATTTTTCGTTTGATTTTGAGTCACTAGCGTTTCTTTTTATTTTGTAGTTTCTCGAGTCGTCAAAATTCTAACGTTTCCGAGTGGATTAGCTAATCACATCAAAGGAGTTTACGCAAATCAATAAAATAAAAAAATAAAAAAGTATATATTCAAGTAAATTACTTCTTGTGAAACTCGCTTTAAACCACTGTAAGTCAGGGCGTTGTGACGCACTATTTGCATTAGTTTAGGATTATTTGCACTGCATTAGCTAGGACACCCAGGGCGTTGGGAATTGACGTGGTCACTGCATTACAGGATAATTTACATGCATCACAGTAGTTGAGTGCTTGTTATCTTAGTTGCGTGATTGCTATTTATTTTTTTTTTATTATTTGAGTCAGTTTTTGTTTTTAGTTTACGTTTGGTACGCGTTCAAATAAACCGGAATTAAAATCTTTCAATCTTGAACTTGAATGTACTTTAAGAGTTAGTAAGTCCACAATCCAAGCTTCTAGAGCTAGGTTGCAAGACAACGAATCAACGCCGATTCCGTCGTCGTTGTTTGAGGCCGAAATTCAAAGTACCCTTAAACGGTTAAGGAGAACTCGAACTTTTAAAATCGAACCGATTAAAATGGCTGACGGAAACAACGGAAATAATATGAATAATCTTAATATACTGCCACCTCCTCCACTTAAAGATTACTTTATTCCTACGACTTACACGCCACAAGCAGGTATCGAATTACCAGAGGCGACGGCATCTCACTTTGAGATAAAGTCGTCTACCATCTCGCTACTTCCGTCTTTCCATGGCCGTTTAAATGAAGATCCTTATCAGCACTTAGGGGATTTCCAAGATATATGCTCTACTTTAAAAATCCAATATTTCACTGATGATGAATTAAAACTGCGTCTCTTCCCATTCTCTTTAAAGGATAAAGCGAAGTATTGGCTTCAATCACTTGAGCCAAACACGATTAAAACTTGGGAAGCCTTACACAACGCATTTTTACAAAAGTTTTTCCCAATCACAAGAACTAATCAGATAAGAAAATCTATAACTAATTTTGTGATGCAAGATGGGGAAACACTTTACGACACGTGGGAAAAATTTTAAGAATTATTACGCTCGTGTCCACATCATCAGGTTCCTAAGTGGCAGTTGGTACAGGTTTTTTACGAGGGACTTATTCCCTCTGTCCACAATACCTTCGATGCCGTTTGTGCGGGTACTTTCCTACACAAAAGCGCCGACGAGGCCTGGAAAATATTTGAAACGTTGAGTGAAAATTCGATGCACCAAGCGATGTCGGTACGTTCTGAGGGGTACCTTCAACCTAAGCAAGAGGTAAAGTTCGAGTCAAGTCATTCAATTGAAATACAAGAATTAATTAGAAAACTTGACCAACTTATGAGGATGGGAATTAGGTCCACTCCACCTTCTTCAGAAGTATGTGCAATATGTTCCGATCCGTCACATTCTATCCTTGCATGTCCATCGGCGAGTCAATTTCCGGAATTAGTAGAGCAACACATTAACTCTATTCAACAATACCCACGAAATAATTATAATTCGACTACTAATAATCCAGACGCGCCATGGAGAAACCATCCTAACTTCTCGTGGAAAAATAATAATAATAATCCTAATGAGGCGACTAATTTTCCTAATACATATCGACCTCAGTTTCAACCTAATCAATACCAACATCGCCTCCTAATCCAAACCCTCCAAGGGGTAACATTTTTGAGGAAAAGGTGTTGGCATCCCTTAATAAAATCGAAACACAAGTACAGGCACAAGCACAAATAGTGCACTCACACACACAATCCATTACGAAGCTTGAATCCCAAATGGGACAACTAGCTACTGTAGTGAGTCGTAGAAACGAGGGGACGTTGTCTAGTCAAACAATTCAAAACCCTAAGGGACAATACGAGGTTAAGGGGTCGAATGAGCAAGTAAACGCCGTCTCAACTAGGTTGACTACACGAGAGGAAGAGGTGATAGAAATTCCGAATGAGAATATGATAGATATGAACGTCAACTCTAATACGAAGAAGGGTAAGGACGAGAGCCAAAATAAGAAAGAAAAAGAACCAGTCCCAACTAATATTATTCCAAAACTACCTTTTCAACCAAATGTCGAGGAACCGTCAAATTTTCCAAAGAAAGGGTCAAAGGTTGAGGATATACTTGAGGTATTTAAACGAGTTAAAATCAATATTCCATTCTTCGATGCTATTAAACAAATTCCCGCTTATGCTAAATGTCTTAAAGACCTTTGCACTCAAAAGCCTAAATTGCGTAGTCATACTCCTAAAAAGGTCTTCCTCACTGAAAAAGTAAGTTCTATTTTTCAAAATGCACCTCCGAAGTATAAGGATCCTGGTATGCCAACTATTTCATGTGTCATAGGTGACACGGTCATTCATAGGGCTCTCCTTGACTTAGGAGCTAGTGTTAATCTTTTACCCTACCACGTTTACAAACAACTAGGATTAGGTGCACTTAAGCCTACAGCCGCTACTATTCAATTAGCGGATCGTTCTGTCAAAATCCCTAGAGGAATCATCGAGGACGTCCTAGTTAAAGTTGATCAATGCTTTTATCCAATTGATTTTATGGTCCTTGATACTGAACCTGTGCTAGATGCTAGAAAACACACCCCGATTATTCTAGGTCGTCCGTTCTTAGCCACGGCTAATGCGCGTGTCAATTGTCGAACAGGGGTAATGAAAGTGTCGTTCGGGAACATGAACCTCAAACTAAATGTTTTAACGCTATTGATCAACCTCCCAAAGACGATGATTACCAATATATGGAAGGTAGTGAGGTTAGAAGAACTGTTGAACTTAATAAAGAAATAAATATGAGTGAGGGGAATAATATAGTGAATAATGAGCGGATGGATTTGAATAACCCAGACCCTAATGAGGAATTTACTCGGAAGGTGAAAAATTGACTTGAACGTAATCAAGATGAACTGTCGAATGAATTAATTCAAAGCGATATTCTTTCGGCTTACCACCTGGCTCCCCTTGACATCTTAAGGGGTACAAACTCTGATTTACGGCCTCCATGAGTCTTATGATAGAAAGGTCTAGCTGAAGACGTAAAAGATAGCGCTTCTTGGGAGGCAACCCAAGCTTTAATTCGTTTGTTTTAATAATTTTTGACTATTTTTGGGTCATTTTGGTCAGTTTTTGAGTTTCTGGACAGGTTTGGGGGTTGGAGTAAAGTTATTTTTAATTTATATACATAAAATAGGTAAAATAATAGAAAATATCCTTTTCGCGCACGCGGCCCGCTCGCGCAAGAATGTGCCTTAGTGAAATTTTTGGTTACTGTTTTTATGAGCTCTCTGTTACATCTCGCGCCTCGATTCGCGGGCGCGAAGCTGTCCCACTCGCGCGAGCCTGAAAAAAAAATTAAGATTCGCACGTGCGACGGCCGCTCGCGCGATCCCACATTTTTCTGATATTTTCTTTTGTCTTCTATATCTTTCCCCCACACCTGTTGAGTAGTTTTTACTTTTCTATTTCTGTTTCTTAAGTACTTTTAGATCGAGTTGTTTGTTGTTTTCATTATTCTAGTTATGTTTTATTTTCTTTTATAGTTATTATCTTTTTGGTTTCGTACTTTCTTTAAGTCTTATCGTTTATTTAGTTTAGTTTAGTTATAGTTCTTTTCGCTGCTTTAATTATTTTCTTTGTTCGTCTTTTATCAAGAAGTAACAGGTAATATTAAATTTTATTGCCATATTCCTTTGTGTTCACCTGTTCTATGCTTGTCAAGATCGAGGTAATATCGTTCCTTCTTTACGTACTCTCCTTTCGTTCGTTTTATTGTTTCATTGGGGACAATGAAAGGTTTAGGTTTGGGGGTATGCACATTAATATATACACCAAAATTTTGAAAAAAATTTCGATACTTGTGCTTAAATAAACGATGATTACCGACAATTTTGCAATCTTGATTCGATACTTCTTGTTATGTAACTTGGATTGTTATAGAATGGTAAACATGAGAAGATGTGATTAAATATTTACTGATGTCATGTTGAAACGTTTTAAGTCATGTATCATTTGAATCGTAGTTTTATATAATAAATTTGCACACAAACCTATGCACTGCACGTAGTCGCTTGAATACATGTTTGATGTGAACTATAATATGATTCGGATTTCTAGATAACACATGGTGGAGACTCGACCCAGTGAGCTTTTGAGCCTATCTTTTCTTTTTAGAGGGTTATAAATACATATTGTGTTTGTCGAATTTCATTTGAAATAGCGTATTAACTTGTTGTTTAGTCTCATTATTCTTGTTTTGGTTGATAGTCAAGTTAAAATATTTGTTACCATGCTAAATAATCTTCCGTCGTAAATGTTGAAGAACCATATAACCATGGGATATGATTTTAGGCCTTCTTTGTTTACTCACCAATAAATGATAAATTTCCTTAGTTCGCCCTTTGAGCCGTTAAAATGCTTTTTTCTTTAATTACCATTATCATGTTTTTGCTCCAACTTGACCAACTTGGAGTTCACCACTGAAAGATTCGTCACCTTTTAGTGTTGATAAGGCGATGTGTTGATTGGGAAGAAGAAGATAAGATGCTATTGGGGTAGTTGCTTAGAAATCAATGAATAATCATCCGACAAGAAAAAAAAAAGGGGAAAAGATTGAAGAGAAAAAAAAAAGAAAGAAATTGAAAAATAAATATGAAAAAGAAGAGAATGAAAAGATGAAGTTGGTAGAAGAGATGAATGAAAGAAATCGAACATGCCTTACAATGAAGACTACCTAACAAATCCTTTCTATCATTTTTCATTACCTGAGCCGCATTACAACCTTTGAAAAGTCCTATTTGATCCTAGAAAACATGGTTTGGATATGTAAACGATGGGAGGGGGATTAAAACATGGTAATAACTAATTTTTCTTGATTGTTGGCGTCCTATCCATGAGACTACTATTCTTTCATGTCATGCGTCTTTTTCGAGTTATATGTGAGTGGTTTCTTGTTTTGAAAATATATTTCCTTTACTCACATATTTTAGAAAAATTACACATGTTTCTGAGTGTTTCATTTTAGAGTATAATTGACATTGTGAGATTCGTAGTCGAGACATAGTTAATTGGTTATCCGAAGTATATTCCAAGTTCATGACATGCGCATGTTTATTTGACTACCATATCACACACGTGCAATTGTATGAGGAACTCTATAGATTTATACGATGCATGTGCTTGAGATTGTTTTTCATGATTTAGGTGGATGTTTCATTATGTTTCTTTATGTTCGTTATTCTATTTCAAATCATTGTTTTATAATAAGGAGTATTGACTATTAGTTTCTTGTTCTTAATAAAATTTGTTTTAAAATTTACAAATTAATAAAGATGGTTGTAGGTGATTTGTTGACGAGAACCCTCACGAGACTTTACTCGTCAGACTAGGGACACCTAGGGGTTTAAAAGGCTTGTTGCATATGCTAAATGCAATCGTGATCCATGCGAAAATGGAATAGTATGTTATTAGAATTTTAATTTTTATTTTAGTTTTGCTCGAGGACTAGCAAAATGTAGGTTTTGGGGTGTGATCGGGAGAGAACAAATCATATTTATATGCCTTAAAACGCGTTTGTTAGTACCTTTTTAGCCTGTTTTTGTATATTTTTACTTTATTTTCTATTTTCTCACAGGATTTGGAAGAAATCAAGTACTTCAGGCTAAACAAGGTGAAAAAGCACAAAGAAAGTAGTTGAAAAAGCCAATCGCGTGCGCGACCCGCTCCCGCGAAATACCAGAAATCGCTCGCGCGACCCACTGGCGGGACTTCCCAATATCGCGCTCGCGCGACCCGCTCGCGCGACCTGTGTAAAAATCAAATACGTGTATTTCAGTATTCTGAAGATTCCTACGCGAAAGAAACTGCCTAATTACGTCCAGATTACAAAATATAGCAGTTTTAGTGCGAATTGGATTAGGAAAGCTTCCAAATCTTGTTGTAAATCTATATATACCCTATTTTACTTCAAATTAAGGGTTGGTCACTAATAGACACATCCTACATACAACCATATATACACACTTTCAGCCATTGAAGGGAGGGAAGCAAGGAGAAGAAGAAGAAGACCAAGGATTTCCATGGCCTCCTCCATCAGCCTCTTGCCAATCTTCAATTCCATGGCAGCTTAAACCTAGATCTAGGGTTTCAATGAAACCCTAGTCAAGTAATAGGGTTTTATTTATGTTTTTATTTTAGTTTTATTATGTATGGATGACAGTTACATGTTCCGAGGATTTTTATAAATAAGTCGTGCTTTTATTGATTAAATCATTACTTTCAAAGTTTACTCTTGTCTTAGATCTATTTTGATGGTAGTGTGCTCAATGATCTATGCTTGCTGTGCTTGTTTAGATTATTTACATGTAATGGTGCTTAAATTGAATTGTGCTATCAAGTATCCGAATAGTCCATGCCTAGATTAGACGGATTATACCACAACCCTAGTTTAGTGTGGGATAATTCGTGCTAACCGAATATGGATTATGTTGGTGCTTGAACCATAGTTATTTTCTTGACGGAGGAATTGGGCTTGTAGCTACAATTCCCCATTATCATCCAACTTAATAAGCTAAAGTAATTCGTAAATACCCTTATTATGAAGCTAGTGGTGGATTTGCAATCCTAGGTTCCCTAAACATATTTATAAAAATAATTTTTAATTGCTTTCATAATTTAGATTTACTTTCATTGTTCTTAGTTTAATTAAAATCAACTTAAAATCCATTTTTCTTAATTAATTAGATTTAGGTTTTAAAGTTAAAGTGCTTTAGTAATTCAATCTCTGTGGGTTCGACCTTTACTTCCACACTACAAATCTTTTGAAAGTAAAGCATATGTTTAGCATACTTTTATGTCTTGATTTTGACCAGATCAGTTTGAGTGTGGTTCGACCCTGTTAATTATGAGACCTGTGTCCACGTGGTGTGTAGGAGCACTTGCACTATGATTTTGAAAAGTCGGGGGTCTATGGTGAACCAACAATGGACTGGAACTACCAGAGACCGGTCGGCCGTACGCGTGTAAGTGAGCTATGATGCAAGGATAATTGATCGATCCCCTACTATGCGGGTGAGGGATGTCTTTTATAGATACAAGAGACCATTCATACAAGATAAGTAGTCTGATTAGGCAGTATAATCAAATAGGAATTGATAAACATAAATCATGGGAGTTTCCTAATCGGATTAGGAAACAGCCTTCTCCTTCCATTAGTTTTCAAGCCGAGATAGGAAACTATGTGGAACCTTGTGGAATAAGTCACGGGACATGCCCAGGCTGCGTCTACCGTGGGGTGAGCCCTCATCGTGCACCCGACCTATGGGTCCAGGCAGACGGTCTTAGCTGAATAGCCCAGGATGGTCGCGTGGTGAGCGCCTTCACTAGACGACCCGACACTCCTTGGTGAGGTGGCGGAGGCTGACCTTGACTGGATATTTTTGTCTGTATCACTAGTTACTGTCAAAACTGGCTTGAATGTTTTGATGTGTATGAAAATTAAGAAAATTAGGCCCAAATTAATTTCTACAACTGGTACGTACAAAGTACAATAGGATAGAAATGAAAGACAGGGAGGAATGGACAGAATTGTCAAGGTAGTAGGTGTGGCAACAGTGGTGGTGCTTGAGAACCCGAGGGCAGCAGAGATTGGAGTAATTAAAGATTCTGAATGAGGAACTGCATGCAACTGTTCACTTTTTTAGATGAAAATACATGTAGTTTGTAGCAAAACTGGATCAAACTGAAGACCGTTTGAATGTTGCAACACGGAACGAAGCTTCAGTGGTGATAGAAGGGACTGTGTGTTATTTTCACGATGATTTTGTTCTTGAAGAATCAAAGCATGAATTTTACTCATAGGAGGTAATGGCTCTATCATGAAGTAACTATCATCAAGACCTAATTGGAGAAACTTCATTGCTTGATCATGGTTAAGAAAATCGACTAGTGCTTTCCCGGAAGTGAAAGTGCATGATCAGGGCAAGGCAATGTAGGAATTCAACTCATCTCATAGACCCTTTAACTTGGTGTAATATGTAGAGATGGTAAAATTCTCTTGTTTGGTATTCCATATGGACTGCTTAATCTGATAAATTGTTGGAGTATTGGGTTGGTTGAATCGATCGTGAAGTTCTAGCCACACTTGATGTGATGAATCGTTGTAAATTATGCTTTGGGCATGCTGTGTGGATCGAAATGGATGGAACGAAGAACCTATGATAGTACCATGTCATTGCATCTGATTTGCTACTGCGAATACATAGCAGATGCGGTTGATGGTGCAAAGAATAGATCCATCGACGAAGTCGAATTTATTCTTGGCTCAAAGAGCCACCAGCATGGAATAGAACCAAGTGGGATACTTTGTCCCATTGAGAGGTGGTGGAACAAGAATTGTTGTAGGGTTATCAGAGTGATAGAGAAAAGGAATTTTTCAATTGACTCATCACTATATATATTTGAAGTGGCTAAAGGATTGAGAGAGTTTTTGTTGTTATTAGAGTATGTCATGGTGACACAAATGCAGGGGCGGATTTATGAAGGAACAAGGGGGCTCAAGCTCCCCTAAGTTTTGGAAAAAATTTTATATACCCCATAAAAGAAAGTTATATTCAAGTTAAGCCTCTCTAAAAGTTTAATTAAGCCCCCTATTCTATTCTGTCAATAAGCTATTTGATTGTCCTATGTTTAAAACATAGCCGAATATAAGTTCTAGATAATAATTAAATTATTGCTTTTAACACCAAAAATAATTGCAAATCAGCAAAAAAAATTTAATAAATAAATTGCAAAATGAAAAGGGAGAAAAAAAAAAAGGACCAGAAAAAAAAAAAAAAAAAAAAAAAAAAAAAAAGGAAATCTGTAGTAGAAAAAAAAAGGCAGATCTGAAAATGAAAGTTACATGCATCTTATTTCATGTCTGATGGCACCACCAAACGCCGGATAGGATAAAAGTTATACACCTCTTATCTTGACCACCAAAAAGGTTTAGGGGTTGTGTTATGCTAATTAAATTAGGGAACTTCTCTCCGTCTAAAAAAATAAAAATACAAATGAAAGTATAAAATAAAAAATAAAAAAATAACAAAATTGAAGGAACTTTTACTATACTGTAGGTGATTTTACATGGACTTGTACAAAATGCTCTGAACTCTCTAGACTTAAAGGGATTCATTGAATTCTCTAGAGTTTTTTAGGGACTTGCACAAAATGCTATAAATAGAGTGACCTTCTAGAGAGATTACTTTACTAAAATCTTCAAAAATTCTAAAATATTATCATGAGTTTCTATTCTATTAGATGATCGTCCCTTATATAAATCATGGTCATTGACTATACTAATTATTATTAATAAGTAGTGTGGCCTTCAAAATTATAAAGTTTCTCGAGAAAAAAACTATACTTCGAAGAATTATGTAGATTATTGATCGAGTAGTAAAAAGTGCATACTTATGTACTTTCTGTACTTCTTCATATCTCTTTTATCGTCAAATATGAAAAGTCTACTTAAATCTTGTAACACATCAAAGATAGTCCCCCTAAACCAAATATATGGATCTGCCCCTGCACAAATGTGAAGGAAATTATAACAGATTGAAGGAATGGATGAGGAAGAGAGAGAATAAAAGATGTAGCAGGCTAAGGTATAAAAGGAAACACCTAGAGCTCTGTACCATGTAAAGACTAGTTTGAATATTTTGATATGTATTTCTCATAACAAACTGATAATTGGAGTGTAAAAAAAGCCTGGCCCGACTGACGGTCCGAAGCCCAGCTCAAAAAAATAGACCTAAAGCCCAACCCAAGTCAAAAGTAAGGCCAGCCCGGCCCTAGACCCTTGCATCTCGGGTAGCGCTTAGGCCTATCTCTTGAAACCTAAGCCTGGCTTGAGGCTCGACCCGACCTAAGCCCAGCCCGAGGCCTGACTAGAAGCTTTGCAACAATAAAAAATATTGATCTTTTTCGAGCATTAAAAATATTGAAAATTGCAAGTTGCTATATTAAAAGATATTTCCAACCTATAAAATATATGGTTATTTACATATATAATAGTGTTTACACCATTTAAGGATAAAGTTAAAACGCTCACTTAGGCTCTATGTTAGGGCCTAGGATCGGGCCTAGATTGTGAACTCTAAAGCCCAATCCGACCCTGATCCGGTCCGAAAAAAAAAAAAAAGCAGCAGCATTGGCTCATGATCCAAAGCCAAAGCTCGCCCAAACAAGATCAATGTCGGGCCGGGCTATTTTAACATTCCTAACTGATGAATATATATATATATACTAGCTATTGCCCGTGCCCGAGGGCACTACTGGTAGGGTTGAAAATGGTTTGGTTAGGTTTGCTTTGGTTCGATTCGGAGTGAATTTTAGTCAAATCGATTGGTTTTGGTTCAGCTCGGTTCAGTTCGATTTAGTGTGAAGGTTCGGCTCGGTTCAATTTTTTCACTGCATGAAATTTTTTTAAAATCGACCGAACCGATCGGTTTTGTTACACCCTAATTACCGGGAAAAAATATAAAGGATTTATAAAATGAGGAACCTAATCTTTTTTTTTTAACTCTAAAATTATATAGCTTTAAAAAAAATAATCATAAAAATTCGACAAAGTCAAGTTTGTTATTTCGATATTAGATCCTGTGAAAATGCATTACCTAAAAGTTATAGCACATGTGCATTCACTCAGCATTTAACTCCATGTGCCATCGACACTTAATATAATTCCACGTGTATTTTAATAACAAAGAAAAAAAGGATACGATACACTTATCCGGTAATATAACTGGGAAATTCAATAGAAATGCATCATAGGCTTACAATGGTTGTCACAATAGATGGTACAACTGTCATCATCAATAATATATTGCCCATGCCTAAAGGCATTTTCATTGATTTTAATACATGTGTTTGGCTGTTAGCTATTCAAATTTCACTGTCACTTAATACATCATTCATCCAATATAGATATTCTTATATTAGATGCAAAATTTCATACCTATCTTTATATAACAAAAATCAAACATAATTTTTATTGTTGTAACTTAATGTTTTAGCAACAAAGAAATATAATATAATCCATCATTAAAATTCTAAAATATTACAAATAGAAAAGTCTTGCATGCTAAAATTATGTTTTTCATTTTTTGGATGATCCTTTACGATCTTCGACCGTCAAACCATACATTTTCTTCATCATCCTACAGAATGAAGTTGTATCCAATACAATACACCTTCCTATGTGAGGAATGTACACAGCAAGCTAATTATGTATTCAACAAAGAAATTAGGCATGGAGATAATCTCCAAATTGTGATAGAGGAGAACATGTGTTAAGTTCCTAGGTTTCAGAATCTTTTGGATTTGAAATTGTTTCTCTCTTAACGTTTCCATCATCTTCTATACAATATATATTATATTTTTTTGGGTTCAGAATCTTCAATACATTAACAATAAAAAAATAATAATAATAAAAATAATACCATAATCATATTGACACAAATGGACATTTTTTTAATGTTTAAACTAATCAACTCTATCAATTTAATCTCCATTATAAATAATCGGTACAAATAGAAAATAATGATTACATAGCCTATAAAAATAAATTTAATAATTGAATTACTAACACTACAGATTTTACATGTATCAATATCCAACATCTAGAAGACCGTGGATGTAATGTAACAGTACAATGCATGTAGAAGGGATAGCATAGGACTTAAAAACACTATATTTTTGTGTCGAGATCACAAATGGAGCAATGTATATGCTTGAAACACCGACTTCAACACAATCATATTTACAAAAGAATGAAAACAGGAAAATTGAAGCTCCCAAACCCAAAACGACAAAAAAGAGGACAAAAATACATGTGATACATACCATGTGTTAAGAAAACTTAGTCACTCACATACACAGACATAAACACAGACACACACACACACACACACACACACACACACACACACACACACACACATACCAGTAAACACACACTTAGTCACTCACATGCACAGACATAAACACAGACACACACACACGTACACCAGTAAACACACACACACACACACACACACACACACACACACACACACACAGGGCCGGTCCTGAGATATTGGGAACCCCATGTGAGATTAGTAGATCGGGGGCCCTTTACACAATTAGGGTTTGGAGGAAACCCTCCCTTTGCTAATTTTTTTTGGTCTATTTGCATATATTTTTGAGAAATCAAAGGTTTGGTGGCCCTTTTGTATGATGGGCCCCAAGCCCAAGCATATACTGCATGTGCTCAGGGCCGGGCCTGCAAACACGCACACACGTAACCACACACAGACACACACACCCACACACATGCAAGCACACACAGAGAAGAATTTGAGATTGAAAGAAAACTTACAAAAACCTATATTACAGTCTCTAAGATTGAAAGAACCACACATACACACACTCAATCACTCACATACATAGACTAAAACACACACATGCGCACACACACATAAACACCCACCCACACACACACACATGTATAAACATAAACACACACAGACACACACACACCCACACACATGCAAGCACACGTGACCACCCATGTAGCGCGCGCGCACACACACACACACAGAGAGAGAGAGAGAGAGAGAGAGAGAGAGAGAGAGAGGGTTACCTTGAAGTAGGCAGTGATGGTTGAGAGAAGAGAGGCGTGAGGGAGAGGTTTATCAAGCCCGTTTTAGATTTGGGATTCTTTCTAAGACTCAGAAGGTAAGACTTATTTTTTTCTTCTTCTTAATATTAGTGGAGCGGCTTTTTTTTCTCCTTAATATTTTTTTTTACAGGGAGTGCTTAATTTAAGAGATTAGAAGGGAAAAAATATGTAATTGCGGGAGAGAGATTAGGCGTGGTGGCCAATCTCTATTATGAAGTCCATACTATATTGGATATCTATATTATGACTGTATATATCTATATTAGGCACATTGGTTCAATAAGTAAATAAAGCAAATGAATAATGACTAATAGTTGACCCATGTCCCCTACCATACACGTTAGGCACATGGAATTAAATTGGAACCATCCTTTTTGAAGCACCACATCTCCAAACAAAATACAAATTTGGTCTCAATCCAATCAATTAATCTTAGTTGGCCTTTTTTAGCCAATCCAATCAATCTTAATCATCAAACTAATCTACTCATCAAAAATCTTGTCCTAGTCATTTGTCCTAGTCATATAAGTCCTAAATTATAATATAGATATAAGTATGTTAGCACTAAATTTGATTGTAATGAAAAGAAAAATTAATTGGCCCAAATTAATTCCTACAACCGGTACAAAGTACAATAGGAAAGAAATGAAAAATAGGGAGCTTATATCATGGAAATTGATTATCTTGATTGGAATCTTGATTTTCGTAATAACTACGTTGGATAATTCATTCAGTGTAATACTTGGGGCACAACCAAAGTCACAACCTTTTGCTCACAACCTCCATTTTGTGTCTCTCTCTCCTAGTGGGCACTGTGGGGTCACTGGCACTGTGAGACCCATCAAGAGAGAGATAGACACAAAATAGAGGTTGTAAGCAAAAGGTTGTGGCTTTGGTTGTGCCCCAAGTATTACCCATTCATGATATATAATCATATTTTTGGATCAAATGGGAGCGAATTTGTGTACTTTTTTTAAAAAAGAAATTATTACTATTAAGGAAAAATTGAACTCTTATTAACACTCAAGTCAATAGCAATTCTAAATTTCTTTTGGAGTCTCTCATTGTTTATTTTATCTATCAATGGACCAAAAATGACTTCTTTGGAAGGAAAATTTCAACTTTTCCCTGTTCTTTACCTAATACGTATTCACTATAACAAAGTTATGTTATCCAATGGCATCAAACACCAAAATTATCCTTCACTAGATCAGGACAAAGAATACTGAAAGCGACTTAAATAATCATTAGAGATTCGTTGATCATCTGGTTTATCCCTTCTCAACTTGGTCTATGTCATGGTCAAAAGTGGTTTTTTTTTTAATTTATTCCAAGCAAAATATACAATCCAAATCAAATATACTAGATTTTAATTATTTTCTGTTTGCACCTACAAAATATATCTTTAAGTCAAAATTTGTGTAAGGCCGATGGTGATTTTTTAATCAGACTTATGATACCGATTGCAAAAATTAGGTACAAAGACACTGGTTCAAAGTTGGTAAGGCCAAATAAGTTTGCTTGGGCTGGGTTCATTTAATCGGACTGATCACCATGTGATCGGACTGACGCATACCATTCGGACTGTTTGGTTTCCAGTTGCCATGCATGTTATTTTGGCCAAATGATCAAGAGACAATTAGTGGGCCCATGTACTTGATGGTTTGGGTAATGATTTAATTAGATGGTGGGCCACGAACATTTAATAGACTGTAACTCATTTGAAACATCCAATAATTTTGGCCACTGTACTTGACTATTTATCTTTATTAATTATGGAGGTTGATGCAAATCAGATTGCGAGTCTTTTTTGGTGCTATCGGACTGTCAAATAGTCAGTATTATATTAAAATTTCTAACAGTACATAGATATGCATATGTAATGAAATGTGGGCTCGAGGACAAGTCAAATCTAATGACTCACGTGATGACGAAAGTCGAAGTTGGGCTTTATTAAATTTCATCGGCCTGAACTAGTTTTACTACACTAGGTGTTTGATTTGGGTTATCAGTACTAAGTTATGATTACTTTAGGGCCACATTATTTGACTTCTCATTAACAACAGAAGCTTCCATCTGGTTGAGCATTATTTGGTTTAATGCCTTTCGGACTGATTAGTGTTTGGGGTAATCAACAGTTTGGCTGCTTTAGAAAAAGATATGGTGGCTTCATTATGGCAGGTTATCAATTTTAAAGGGTCTCCTAAGTTATATTACCATATTATGATAAGATTAATTGGGAAGATAATATTATCACATGTACAAACATTACCAAGATTTTAGGAAGATAATATTATCTTTTGGTAAGATAATATTTTTACTTTATGGAGATATCTTTTACTTGCTAACAAAGTAAGTCGAACCAAGACAACATGTGGACCAGGCATATATATGTATATTTATATTTGATGATATGGAAGCTTTTAGCAGATTTATAGGGATAAATCTGGTAAATTTTATCAGATTAATATTCATCAGATATTTCTTGCCTTATTTTTACTAATCAGGCCGCTATAAATCAGCAGGCAGGTCGAACTTTCAACTCACTCCGTGTCATCTCGATACACAGCACTCGTAGCATTTTCTTTCACAGCATTCAAAACATTCAAGCCTTTGTTTCTTAGCATCCACAGCATCCGTAGCAAATAGGTCTCTTCCCTTTTTGTTATTTTCTTAACTATTTTTCATTCTTTGGACAATCAGAGCCTGTTTTGATCTCGTTCTTTGGTTGTATGTTTTGTTCTCCAAACATTTAATAAAATATATGAATTTTAGTGATCGTTTGTGATTGTTTACCTAGTAAACTCTTGAACTATTTGGCTTGTGCGCTTCAGTACTGCCAAAGGATTTTTGATGGGGGTACTTTCCTACTCATCACACACAATCATCTTTTAGAAATCAGATCTTAAACCCTTGAGTATCACTCACTCAAGCAGATAAGAAATTAGTTTGCACACACACACTAAGCCCGTTTGGCTCTGGCATGCTCGCGCAAGACTACGAGCAAACAATTTGGCACGCCCGGTGGGACCGCCAAGTGATGAGCCATGCAGCATACCGAGAAACATGGCTGCAATTCTACCACGACCAAATTAATTGGAGGGACGAAAAAATAAGTCTTCTTAAGGATTTAATTTATTGTCTTAACTTCGATAAGGTGATATTCTATGGCGACTTAATCCGACAAAAGATTGAATCTCCATGGGATTCGCAACTGCATCATCGGTTCAAACATGAAATAAGCCAATGTGAGGATGAAATCGGTCAATAAAAATTGAGATTGACCGATTAGGTGTAATACCCCGTAATTTTTATTAATTAAATAAATAGCAGTTTTGGATTTTGGCAGTATAATTTTTACCTGTGTGTGTGCATCATTGCGTGAGCTCACCACACACAAGAATTGTTGAGCTTGGAGCCCAAGCAAATTTGGTGCACAGTGTGTGTGCCAGTGTATTGTATATATTTTATGCTTGGTGACTGATTCGTGGTGAAAAGTGCATGTTCATAGCGTATTACACGGTCTTTTATGCATACTTTTATCCCCAAGTTCCTATATTTAGATGCATATCAATGATTAAGTGTTTTCTATGATGTTGAGACTCAAACATGTGTTTTTACACTATTTTACAGGTCATGGAAAGCAAACATTGCATAGAAAGTGATTCTGGTGAAGAGAACAACAGAAGCAGCTGAGAAAATGTCAATTTTGACAATGAAGACTTCAGATTTGGAAGATTTTCCCAGAGATATAAAATGTAGATCTTTGAGTTACGGTCGCGTGGCCGCAAACGGGAGGTTAATCCGAGGTCCGAGTAAAAAGTTATGGCCATTCTCCCATCGGTGCGCAGTGCTGTCAAAATCAGAGAGTTCAAGCGATTGAAGAAGAGTTCAATCGATCGAACCTTCGATCGATAGAACTAAGCTCGATCGATCGAACTTTATATTCACCCAAAAGTTGCGTGAACTCTGCGGGAACCCTATATATAAGTCGTTTTGACGCCAGACGAAGGGAGGACGCTCCAGAACGCGAAAAACAGCAGTTTAGGGTAGTTTTAGGGTTAGATTAGGAGTAGTTTAGGTTAGATTAATCTTCTTCTTCCTCCTTTTCCATTGTAGATTGAAGATTCAAGTTTGTTTCAAGTTTATTCAGATTATATTCAGATTATTTACAGGTTTTTTCTTTCCAATCTATGTTCTTTGATTGTTTATTAGTTTAGATGTTGACGATTGCTTTGTTTTACTATTTCTGCAATATTTGTATTATGTTTCCGTAGTTTAGACGTTGGGAATATGTGATGAAACATTGATTCCCAACCTCTGCCATGCAATCTTTAGAAAACCTGAGCTCGATCGATCGATCGAAGATATTTCGATCGATCGAACCAGGGCCATAGTCAAGCGATCGAAGATATTTCGATCGATTGAAGGATGATGTTGTCCGATCGATCGAGAGCGCTTCGATCGATCGAACTCGCTGATTCTTGAGATGATTCTTTTAAGTATTCTATGACTTTCTGTTTTAGAAATCTGTCATCAAATTGTCCCTATAAGCTCAGTTTGTCACAACAGTTTTTAGAACTTAAAGCCTTAAGGCTATTTTCTTCAATGACTTTTGAAAACCACTTTGAATGCTAACACCATTTAGAGTGCAAGTAATAACCATTGTTTTAAACTGTCTTCCAAGTATTTCAAATCAACTGTGATGATGTAGTCCCGGTCATGAAAGGGCTATTGATTCTTCATCTTTAGAAAAATACGGAATGCTGAAAAGGGATGTACTCCATAGAGCGTTAATGAATATGCATGGTAGGTGGTTAGGATCAATGTGGATTCACGTATTTCCAACACATTTAGTTTATTAATTTAATTAGTTATGTTTCTTTATGCTTTAGTTTATTATTTAGTTTAATTTAATTAATTAGGCTTTAGTCACTACTACAATTAAACTTTTCTTTTTCTTTAGGTTGTAACTTGGTATACATTCTTCCTATTCCTTCCCCGTGGGATCGACCTGGACTTATCCAGTATTACTTGCACGATCACCTACACTTGGGTGTTGCACAAGAGCGCACAACTATTTAGTCGTGTCAAGTTTTTGGCGAGGCGCCAAAAACTTGACACGACTAAATAGTTGTGCGCTCTTGTGCAACACCCAAGTGTAGGTGATCGTGCAAGTAATACTGGATAAGTCCAGGTCGATCCCACGGGGAAGGAATAGGAAGAATGTATACCAAGTTACAACCTAAAGAAAAAGAAAAGTTTAATTGTAGTAGTGACTAAAGCCTAATTAATTAAATTAAACTAAATAATAAACTAAAGCATAAAGAAACATAACTAATTAAATTAATAAACTAAATGTGTTGGAAATACGTGAATCCACATTGATCCTAACCACCTACCATGCATATTCATTAACGCTCTATGGAGTACATCCCTTTTCAGCATTCCGTATTTTTCTAAAGATGAAGAATCAATAGCCCTTTCATGACCGGGACTACATCATCACAGTTGATTTGAAATACTTGGAAGACAGTTTAAAACAATGGTTATTACTTGCACTCTAAATGGTGTTAGCATTCAAAGTGGTTTTCAAAAGTCATTGAAGAAAATAGCCTTAAGGCTTTAAGTTCTAAAAACTGTTGTGACAAACTGAGCTTATAGGGACAATTTGATGACAGATTTCTAAAACAGAAAGTCATAGAATACTTAAAAGAATCATCTCAAGATTCTGCAAGTTCGATCGATCGAAGGGCTCTCGATCGATCGGACAACATCATCCTTCAATCGATCGAAATGTCTTCGATCGCTTGACTATGGCTCTGGTTTGATCGATCGAAATATCTTCGATCGGTCGAGCCCAAGGTTTTCTAAAGATTGCATGGCAGAGGCTGGGAATCAATGATTCATCACATATTCCCAACGTCTAAACTACGGAAACATAATAAAACTAATGCAGGAATAGAAAACTAAAGCAATCATCACAACTATATCAATAAGCAATCAAATAAGATAAAGGAAAGGAAAAACCTGGAATAAATCTGAATATAACCTTGAAATAAACTTGAAATCAACTTGAATCTTGAGTAATCTTGAGAAAAACAATGAAAAAGATAAAGAATAACATGAATCTAACCTAATCTACTCCTAATCTAACCCTAAAACTACCTAAAACTGCTGTTTTCTGCGTTCTGGAGCGTCCTCCCTTCGTCTGGCGTCAAAACGACTTATATATAGGGTTCGCGCAGAGTTCACGCAACTTTTGGGTGGATATAAAATTCGACCAATCGAGCTTAGTTCGATCGATCGAAGGTTAGATCGATTGAACTCTTCTTCAATCGCTTGAACTCTCTGATTTTGACATCACTGCGCACTGATGGGAGAATGGCCATAACTTTTTACTCGGACCTCGGATTGACCTCCCGTTTGCGGCCACGTGACCGTAACTCAAAGATCTACATTTTATATCTCTGGGTAAATCTTCCAAATCTGAAGTCTTCATTGTCAAAATTGACATTTTCTCAGATGCTTCTGTTGTTCTATCCACCAGAATCACTTTCTATGCAATGTTTGCTTTCAATGACCTGTAAAATAGTGTAAAAACACATGTTTGAGTCTCAACATCATAGAAAACACTTAATCATTGATATGCATCTAAATCTAGGGACTTGGGGATAAAAGTATGCATAAAAGACCGTGTAATACACTATAAATATGCACTTTTCACCTCGAATATGGTTATATATACACACCTAGGCCTCATAATCTCTAGACCCACAACAACTCCAACTCACTGTCTCTCTCTCTCTCTCGGGTACACACACCCACACATATGTTGATTTACAAATTCACACACTCATACTGATCAATACACACAGTCGTATAGTTATTCAAGGAGTTTAATTCAAGTTTTGGACTTTAATTTTGGGTAAGCTTTTACTCAAATTTCTTATTCTAATTTCAGTTTATTTAAACTGTTAAGTGTATGTACATATATATATATATAGATAATCAGATTCATGTGTACAATTTCAAGGTGATTGAAATTCAAGTTTTGGATCCAAGCTCTAGATTTGGGTAAGCCTCACTATTGATTTCAGAAATCCAAATTTGGGAAAAACTCATATTGAAATTTCATTCCTCTTAATCTGTTTATGTCACTGTTGATATAGACATAGTTGTATATATGTAGAATTTATATATATATATATATATATATATATATACCGATAAGGGTCCAAAAATATAGTGAGCAGAAAAATAGTCACATAAATTTGATTTCTTTATATCAAATGAAAGGTCTCGATCCCACGAGGCTCCATTTCAAATTTCAAAAGCTAATTCATAGCGGTTGCGACGAACGGTCGAATTAAAGTTTTATCACCATTCGATTTTTCGATAAAATCAAGAGCTGTGTTTTGATTCTTGAAAAACTGATTTCATATTTGAAATCTACGTGGAAAAAGGAAGAGATTCACATATTGGAAGTCGATTTTTAATTACGTTTTCAAAATGGGTCAAAACCAACCTTTGATTTCAAAACAGGGGAAAAAAAAAAGAAGAAGAAGACGACACAATGACATCTCGCGCGCGCGACTCGCGCGAGCGGCCCAGGCGTACGACCAGACATTTTTCGAATAAAATTTTTAAATAACCACGTGGCCTTACTGAACGCATTCCGGGCGAGCGAACCGTGCGAGCGAGGCCTCGTGCAAGCGGCCCGCGAGAGCGAGGTCCCGCACGAGCAGCCCGCGCGCGCGACCTCGGGCAGTTTAATAAAATCTTCTATTTTGTTATACTTAAGTCTGTTATGAGCTAAGGGGTCTTGTATCCTATGCTTTAAGAGTTGTACTTTACTTTAATAGTAGTTGTACTTATGCTTAGAGGTGTTGTACCTCACTGATATACGCGCATTATTGTATATTGAGATTTGTAACAGATTGAGCAGTTCTGGTTTCTATTCTGTTTAATTATTCAGTCTATCCTCGGTGAACGGTAGTTCCGTATAACCCTCAATAAAGTTGTATAACATGTTAATAGTGTACTTACATGTTTACTTGAGCTGCAATGCCTTAAATGGTTACCTTGAGTTGCTATGCCTTATGTGTTTACCTGGATAATTTCAGGATGTCTATTGTGTTGCTTTGAGTTGATAGCATGCCTTAATAATCTGTCTTATGAAATATTGAATATGTCTGGATGCTTAGAGCTCGCATATGTCATATCATTTCATAAGCACGAACATGAACACGAAAATCACGAAAATGATTTTGGGATGAAAGACCTTAGAGGCTTTCAATTTTTGAAAAGGGAAGACCTTAGGGGCTTCCAGGTTTTAAAAAGGGAAGACCTTAGAGGCTTCCATGCATAAAACCCTCTAGGAGGGATTTTGATTTGAAAAGCTAGAAATCCTGGATTTGTGGGTAGGCATGTGAGATGGGTACCACTAAGAACTCGAACTGCGGGATGTGATGCAAGAAACCCCCGTAACGGTAAAGGCTAGGCCTCCGTGTAATTCGTAAGGCCCAAAGTCCCGCACGTTTGAGGCTAGGCCTACGTGGACGGGAAGCCCATGGTCCGGGTAATGATATTGACGATTGAGGGTGAGTGTTTGAAAAGGCATGTAAATGGTTTTCATGCATTAACATTGGCATTCATTGCACTCACGCATGTTATAACAGATGTTATTGTGCAGTAATATGACTATACGAGCCTTTTGGCTTATGGACTATTAAACCTTTTTTTCAGGTGATATAGATAAGGGCAAGGCCCCGAGACTTGACAATGCTTCCGCTATAGTTTGAAGACCCGTGTGTGGGGATTATCATTTAGTTAATGTAATAAAACTTTGATTTCAAAGAACATGTTATGTCTCAATTGGACAAATGTTAGTCCACGCGTTTTTAAATAGTATGACAGCTTAACTCTGTTTTCCGCTGCTTATCCTGAAAACGTTTTGTTTGAAGAAAGGATATTTCTAAATGAAAACTGAATCTCTGTTTTATAAATGTTTTCCAATGATGAACATATAATTCAGGTAACCCTCGGAGTCTAGGACTCAGGGAGTTACGGAATGGTGTCAAAGCTTACTACTATAACTGTTATGGTTTATTATTGTGCCTCTGCTTGGATGACACCCCGTCGCCGGTAACCGTGGCGGGGCGGGGCGTCACAGAATAGTATCAGAGCTTACCGGGTCGAACACTTTGGACCCCGGGTTATGTGCTCGCCTGTTTAGTTTTGTTGACATATTAGACATGATTAGTGGATAAATGACATATGATTGATATGTATTAACTTGTTACTTGGTAACTTGAGATGTTAACTACTTACTTGACATATACGTGTATTGTCGATTGCACTTCATGATTAGATCATGTTATATGATTCGTTTACTCGATTTGAACTTATTATAGTTATGCCGCCGCATCGTGAGAATCCCAGTATTGAACTAGAGGTTGATGAGTAGATATCGGCTGCTTCGGTCCCAGTTAGAGGCCGAGGTCGAGGTCGTGCTCGAGGATGTGGTCCAGGGAGGGGCCGTGGTCAAGGTCAAGGCCGTGGTCGAGGTCGTGGTAGTGGTCGAGGTCACGCGCATGATGTTGCATTTGAGTCTGAAGCTTCCACAGGACCGGTTGATATTCCTGATGGACCGCAAGGGTTACAGAATGTTGCCGATGTAATTACAAGGGTAATAAGAGATGCTATGCTGCCTCCTCCCCCTCGTGCTCTGAGAGGTAAGACAAATCCCGTTAGAGCTTGGGAGCGGCTGATTACCAAGGATTTCGATGCTAGGAAGCCACCACAGTTCTCTGGTAGCTCTGACCCGATGGTTGCAGAGGATTGGCTTCAGCATATCACGAAGATATTCAAATTCATTGATCTTCATGAGGATGCTCTCCGCATCAAGTTGGCTACGTACTTATTTTCTGGAGAAGCTACCCATTGGTGGGATTGCACAGTAAGTGTTCATCCACTTGCTGGCATGACTTGGAAGTCATTTAAGAGTCTTTTCCTTGATAACTACTTCCCAGAAGTACAGAGAGACGCAAAGAGGGCTGAATTCTTTACCCTTCAGCAGGGGGACATGTCAGTGATAGAATATGCTACTATGTTTTCCACCTTGGCTCGTTTTGCACAAGAGCAGTTGGTCAGTGATCATTTCAAGGCTACACGTTTTGCCTCTGGTCTTCGACCCTACATTCAGAATAGTCTGGCTAGCACGCCTATCACCACTTATGCTGATACTTTGACAAGGGCGTTGGGTGTTGAAAGTGTAGATTTGGATCTAAAAAGGGCCAGGGAGATTATTACTCCAGCCAAGAGCACTGGTCTGTCTAAGAAAGCTAAGACAGAGACTAGGTCTCAATTTCAGTCCCAACCTCCTCAACAGCAGCAACGATCCTATTCACAACAGAGATCTTCTTATCGAAGTTCTCAATAATCAGGGTTACAGCGAGATGTGAATGCCGCTGGGGAGAAAGTTTGTCTCCGATGTGGTGATCCGAACCATTTTGTCAAGTTTTGTCCTCAACCACCCCCCAAGAAATCTCAGTCGATCGGTTCAACACCGTATTATCCACCATCTCAGGCAGTATCCACTCAGAGCGTGAAACCCTACCAGAACAGAGGTAATCAGGGTAATTATCAAAGGATAGATAATCATGGTGGTACTCAGCCACAACAACACCAAGAACCCAAAGGAAGGAATTTTGCTTTGCCTATGTCATCTGCTTATCATGTTTCTGGAAATGCCGGACCGTCTGTAATCCGAGGTATCGTCCCATTGTTTAACTCTTGGGCATCTATATTGTTTGACACTGGTGCATCACACTCATTCATCTCATCAGCATTCGCATCAGTATTAGGGTTAGAGATAGAATGCTTAGAGCATGTCTTATCTGTTGATACTCCAGTTGGAGGTGTTATTCATTTGAATCAGGTCTGTCGTGGTTGTATGCTTTTGATAGCAGACCGACAATTGAGTGTTGATTTGATTGTTATGCCGAATCTAGGATTCGATGTCATCCGTAGGATGGACTGGTTGGTCAAGAATCGAGCTTTCATAGATTGTTTTAAGCGTTGGGTTACTCTTTTCACTCCTGAGGGAGACAGTTGTAGATTCGAGGGCGATCAGTTGGATTTACTGCTACCCTCGTTGTTTTCACGGAGTAGTTTATATTATTCTCTTGGAACTCTGGCTAGTTTATTGGCCATGGAGAGGGGCACCCCTCTTGGAGAATTGCCACCCATTGTTTGTGAATTTTATGACGTCTTTCCAGAAGACTTATCAGAATTGCCACCTGTCCGTGCTATCAATTTTGCAATCGATCTTGTGCCAGGCACTTCGCCTATTTCTATTCCGCCATATCGTATGGCACCAGCAGAATTGAAGGAGTTGAAAATTCAGTTGGAAGATCTCCAGGGTAAGGGTTTTATTCGCCCGAGTGTATCCCCGTGGGGAGCTCCTGTTCTCTTTGTTAAGAAGAAGGATGGAACGTTGAGATTGTGTATCGAGTATCGAAAACTCAATCATGTGACAATCAAGAATAAGTATCCACTTCCTAGAACAGATGATTTATTTGATCAACTCAAAGATTCCACTTATTTCTCCAAGATTGATCTGAGATCGGGTTATCATCAACTCCGTATTCGAGAGTCAGACATCTCGAAGACAGCTTTTAGGTCCCGATATGGACATTTTGAGTTTATGGTTATGCCATTCGGATTGACCAATGCTCCAGCAGCATTTATGGATCTTATGCAACGAGTATTTCACGATTATTTGGATAAGTTTGTGATTATATTTATTGATGATATTCTCATCTATTCTTCCTCTAAGGAACTTCACGAGGAACACTTGAGGATTGTCCTACAAGTATTGCGTACTCACCGACTGTTCGGTAAGTTATCTAAATGTGATTTTTGGTTGACAGAAGTGAAATTTTTGGGACATATTGTCTCGAGAGATGGAGTGTCAGTTGATTCATCAAAGATTGAATCTGTTATGGATTGGCAGCCACCTAAGAACGTATTTGAGGTACGTAGTTTCTTGGGTTTAGCAGGCTATTACCGTCGCTTTATAACGGACTTTTCTCATATTGCTTCACCTTTGACTAAGCTTACGCGTAAAGGGGTGAAACTCATTTGGACTGAGGAGTGTGAGAAAGCTTTTCAGCTTTTAAAGACTCGATTGACTTCTGCACCAGTTTTGATTATTCCAGAGCGTGGTGTTGACTACACAATTTATTGTGACGCTTCACTTCCTGGTTTGGGGTGTGTGCTTATGCAAGAAGGCAAAGTTGTTGCCTATGGTTCTCGCCAGTTGAAACCTCATGAGCAGAATTATCCAACTCGTGATTTAGAGCTTGCTGCCGTTGTGTTTGCCTTAAAGTCATGGCATCATTACTTATATGGGGAATGATTTGATGTCTTTTCAGACCACAAGAGCTTGAAGTATATCTTTACTCAACGCGATTTGAATCTGCGACAACGTCGATGGATGGAGTACTTAGAAGATTATGACTTCGAACTATAGTATCATCCAGGGAAGGCAAATGTAGTGGCCGATGCGCTGAGTCGTAAGTCACGAGATTCATTGGCTTGTCTGGCCATTCAGGAATGGAACACGCTCGATCAGATTGGGGAGTTTGAGGTAGAGCTTGACGACTCTGAGGATAGTACTTCATTATTTTTTGTTATGGCTCAACCGTCGATCATTCAACAACTGAAAGATGAGCAACAATCTGATCATGTAGCATCTACTTTTCGTATGCGAATTCTTCGAGGTGATGTTATAGAAGGTTGGACTTTTGACTCCGAGTGTGGGTTGAAGTTCAAAGACCGTTTGTTTGTGCCATTGGCAGTTCGTGAACAAGTGATGAAGGAATTCCATCATTCACGATTAGCGGTGCATCCTGGAGGTAACAAGATGTACCACAATCTGCGATGTCAGTTTTGGTGGAAGGGCATGAAGCGTGATGTCGCTAAGTTTGTATCTCGTTGTTTGACTTGTCAACAAGTGAAAGCCGAACATCAGAGACCTGCAGGGTTATTGCAACCATTACCAGTTTCAGAGTGGAAATAGGAACATGTGACAATGGATTTTGTGACAGCACTTCCTAGGTCACCACACGGTCATGATGCCGTTTGGGTCATTGTGGATCGTTTGACAAAGTCTGCACATTTTCTGGGAATGCGTTTGACCAATTCGGTTGATGCCCTTAGTCGCTTGTATATTCGAGAGATCATTCGGTTACATGGAGTCCCTGTTTCGATTGTGTCGGATCGAGATCCACGGTTTACTTCATTGTTTTGGGAAGGTCTCCAGAAAGCTTTGGGGACAGAATTGAGATTGAGTACGGCTTTCCATCCTCAGACGGATGGTCAGTCAGAACGTACTATACAGACCTTGGAAGATATGTTACAAGCTTGTGTTTTGGACTTCAAAGGTAGTTGGGAAGACCACCTACCATTGATCGAGTTTGCGTATAACAATAGTTATCAAACGAGTATTCAGATGGCACCGTTTGAGGCCCTATATGGAAGACCGTGTCGTTCTCCCGTATGTTGGACAGAAGTTGGAGAAGCATCTCTGTTGGGACGAGATCTAGTAAGGGAAACTACTGAAAAGATAAAACTGATTCGTGCGAGGATACTTACGGCTCAGAGCCGACAGAAAAGTTATGCTGATAAGAAGACGAGACTGTTGTCCTTTGAAGTTGGAGATCATGTGTTTCTCAAAGTTTCACCTCGTCGTGATGTGCTTCATTTTGGGCAGGACAAGAAGCTTTCACCTCGTTTCATTGGACCTTTCCAGATTTTAGAACGTGTGGGTGAAGTTGCCTATCGGTTGGCTCTGCCTCCACAGTTGGCAAAAGTTCATAATATATTTCATATCTCAATGCTTCGGAAGTATGAACCGGATCCGTCTCATGTTTTAGATTGGACTAATTTACCGTTAGAGCAAGATGAGTCTTACGAGGAACAACCCGTACAGATTCTGGAAGCTAAGGAACATGTGCTTCGTGGTAGAACTATTCATTTGATTCGAGTGTTGTGACGTCACCATGGTAGTGAAGAGACTACTTGGGAGAATGAGAAAGAGATGCGCGATCGATATCCGCAATTGTTCTCGTCTTGAGTTATTTGTTTTCTGTTGATTAATATCTATGTGTGAATTTCGCGGACGAAATTTCTTTTAAGGTGGGTAGGATGTAATACCCCGTAAATTTTATTAATTAAATAAATAGCAGTTTTGGATTTTGGCAGTATAATTTTTACCTGTGTGTGTGCATCATTGCGTGAGCTCACCACACACAAGAATTGTTGAGCTTGGAGCCCAAGCAAATTTGGTGCGCAGTGTGTGTGCCAGTGTATTGTATATATTTTATGCTTATTGCCCAAGCATTTATGGTTATATATACACACCTAGGCCTCATAATCTCTAGACCCACAACAACTTCAACTCACTGTCTCTCTCTCTCTCTCGGGTACACACACCCACACATATATTGATTTACAAATTCACACACTCATATTGATCAATACACACAGTCATATAGTTATTCAAGGAGTTTTTTGGACTTTGATTCTGGGTAAGCTTTTACTCAAATTTCTTATTCTAATTTCAGTTTATTTAAACTGTTAAGTGTATGTACATATATATATATATAGATAATCAGATTCATGTATACAATTTCAAGGTGATTGAAATTCAAGTTTTGGATCCAAGCTCTAGATTTGGGTAAGCCTCACTATTGATTTCAGAAATCCGAATTTGGGAAAAGCTCATATTGAAATTTCATTCCTCTAAATCTGTTTATGTCAATGTTGATATAGACATAGTTGTATATATGTAGAATTTATATATATATATACCGATAAGGGTCCAAAAATATAGCGAGCAGAAAAATAGTCACAAAAATTTGATTTCTTTATATCAAATGAAAGGTCTCGATCCCACGAGGCTCCATTTCAAATTTCAAAAGCTAATTCATAGCGGTTGCGACGAACGGTCGAATTAAAGTTTTGTCACCATTCGATTTTTCGATAAAATCAAGAGCTGTGTTTTGATTCTTGAAAAACTGATTTCATATTTGAAATCTACGCGGAAAAAGGAAGAGATTCATGTATTGGAAGTCTATTTTTAATTACGTTTTCAAAATGGGTCAAAACCAACCTTTGATTTCAAAACAAGGGAAAAAGAAAGAAGAAGACGACACTGTGACATCTCGCGCGCGCGACCCACGCGAGCGGCCCGCACGCGCGCACGCGACCAGACATTTTTCGAAAAATATTTTTAAATAACCACGTGGCCTTACTGAACGCATTCCGCGTGAGCGAACCGCGCGAGTGAGGCCTCGCGCGAGCGGCCCGCGCGAGCAATGTCCCGCGCGAGCGACCTCGGGCAGTTTAATAAAATCTTCTATTTTGTTATACTTAAGTCTGTTATGAGCTAAGGGGCCTTGTACCCTATGCTTTAAGAGTTGTATTTTACTTTAATAATAGTTGTACTTATGCTTAGAGGTGTTGTACCTCACTGATATACGCGCATTATTGTATATTGAGATTTGTAACAGATTGAGCAGTTCTGGTTTCTATTTTGATTAATTATTCAGTCTATCCTCGGTGAACGGTAGTTCCGTATAACCCTCAATAAAGTTGTATAACATGTTAATAGTGTACTTACATGTTTACTTGAGCTGCAATGCCTAAAATGGTTACCTAGAGTTGCTATGCCTTCTGTGTTTACCTGGATAATTTCAGGATGTCTATTGTGTTGCTTTGAGTTGATAGCATGCCTTAATAATCTGTCTTATGAAATATTGAATATGTCTGGATGCTTAGAGCTCGCATATGTCATATCATTTCATAAGCACGAACATGAACACGAAAATCACGAAAATGATTTTGGGATGAAAGACCTTAGAGGCTTTCAATTTTTGAAAAGGGAAGACCTTAGAGGCTTCCAGGTTTTAAAAAGGGAAGACCTTAGAGGCTTCCATGCATAAAACCCTCTAGGAGGGATTTTGTTTTGAAAAGCTAGAAATCCCGGATTTGTGGGTAGGCGTGTGAGATGGGTGCCACTAGGAACTCGAATTGCGGGATGTGATGCAAGAAACCCCCGTAACGGTAAAGGCTAGGCCTCCGTGTAATTCGTAAGGCCCAAAGTCCCGCACGTTTGAGGCTAGGCCTACGTGGACGGGAAGCCCATGGTCCGGGTAATGATATTGACGATTGAGGGTGAGTGTTTGAAAAGACATGTAAATGGTTTTCATGCATTAACATTGGCATTCATTGCACTCACGCATGTTATATAAAAGATGTTATTGTGCGGTTATATGATTATACGAGCCTTTTGGCTTATGAACTATTAAACCTTTTTTTCAGGTGATATAGATAAGGGCAAGGCCCCGAGACTTGACAATGCTTCCGCTATAGTTTGAAGACCCGTGTGTGGGGATTATCATTTAGTTAATGTAATAAAACTTTGATTTCAAAGAACATGTTATGTCTCAATTGGACAAATGTTAGTCCACCCGTTTTTAAATAGTATGACGGCTTAACTCTGTTTTCCGCTGCTTATCCTGAAAACGTTTTGTTTCAAGAAAGGATATTTCTAAATGAAAACTGAATCTCTGTTTTATAAATGTTTTTCAATGATGAACATATAATTCAGGTAACCCTCGGAGTCTAGGACTCGGGGAGTTACGGAATGGTGTCAAAGCCTACTACTGTTACTGTTATGGTTTATTATTGTGCCTCCGCTTGGATGACACCCTGTCGCCGGTAACCGTGGCGGGGCGGGGCGTCACATTAGGGACCGATATACAATTTTTCAACAGAGAAATCGGTCTCCTTCTTGCCTTAAGTGAAGCGGAAGAGCCAGCAGATTGTGGAAAAAATTTCACATCCATGGAGGATTTTTTAAACAGTAGCTGGAGGAAAAATCGAGCAGTTTTCCAGATTTATCGCTCGGGGGGCAAGAAGACAAAAATATAATTTGCTAATGACAGGCCGAAAATTTTTATTTCGGCTAAAAAGCCTCTCACTAGCAAATAATGAAGAAGAAGAACCGCTCGGGGGGCAAATTCTAAACGAGCCTAACAATATTGTTGAGGCCGAAAAGGAAGACTGTGATAGGCCAGATGATCCTATTTCGGCCATAGTGCCTCCTAGTGATGAGGAGGACGATGACGAAGACCCCCTTGGTGATGAAGAAATCGGCGAAGAAGTACTCGGGGGGCAAGTTTCTTCGAGACCGATTGATATTAATTCGGTCCATGAATTTTTTGAACAGCTTTCCTTGAGGAAACTCACCCTTAAGGAGTTATTTAATTTTTTCGGTCTAGTAACAGCGACTGATTACATTTTTTATTTTAAGCCAATTAATTAATAGAAATGTACTCGAAAATCCCCACCTTCCAATGTTTTTCGCCTAAGACCGAACTAATATAAGTATCTATTAATAGACCCTAATGGTATTGCAGTAGTATGTTAATAGCCCATAATCCCCAATTAATAAATTTGAAGTGACGATTTTACCCCTACATATACCAAATGATAGTCATGCAGTTTAAATTTGACATCAGTTTTGAATTGATTTATATGACTTTCCACATTTTATGCCTATCTTGGAAATGAAGTAATCCCACGTTTATAGCAGCACATTTAATGACATGAATGTAATGTGCCATAATTATAGGAATAATTGTTAAACAGATAATGTGCCATAATTGTATGACATTGTATCTAGAAAAGTAACACCAAACTCGTTAAATAGAAAATAGTAAACGATCAAGTCTTTAGGGATCTGGTGATTCAGAGATTAACTTCAAAAAAAAAAAAAATTCATTAGGATCCACACTCAATTCTATGCGGTGGATAATGGATATAATGAGAAATGTTATTTATTGACACAACAGAAATGTTATATAATCCCTACGTGTGTTCTCTGTTAAACAAACAAAAACAAAAAAGTTGGATTTTTCACTGGTAAATTTCAGTTGAGTGTTAAATTTTTCACAGCACATTTTAAATTTGCTCAACCCAATCAAGCTGCTGATAATTTTCTCACTAGTGTGTTGTTGACATGTTGTCTAGGTTTTTCTTTTTGTTGATGATCATGTTGAATTTTTCATTGCATTTTTTTGTGTGCCTCAAGATCTGACTTCTCTTTTCCAATTAAGTTGCTGTTAAATTTAACGCTGCTGAAATGTTGTTGGGTTCCCTATGTGTTTAGCCAAATCATTTTAATAATATTGAATATAAATCATTTTAACACCGCTAAAATACTACTGAAATACTTCAATCATTTAAATGTCTTTATCCCAATAACGTAGTTATGCAAAATATTTTTTTCAAAGATCATATGGTAGTAGTGTGAAATTTTCAATATGAGGATAAAGTTGCATTTCAGAATTCTGCTCATAATTCTAGCATAAAGGACCAAAGCTTTTTCAGATATACTGAGGAAACTAGTCCTTACAACAAACAAAACCAATTTAGATACATAAATTTTAATATGATTGGTGATACAAATCCAATATCCCAAAATAAGATATAGAAAGAAGTATAAGTCTATTCATTAAGCATCACTTAATCATCGTTTCAATTTTACACTATATTACAGTGTACAATTTTACATTACATTACATTAGAGTGTACAATTTATGGCTGGGTTATACCTCCCAGAAATATCCCATGGATTATTGGAAGGGAAGCTATTGATAACTTCAATAACAACACGAGAGCCACTCTCAAATAAAATAGTGTGAAATTTAACAGTAAGTGCACCAGTATATAATTTTCCATCATATGACATTGTGAGACTCAGCATACATTTAAATTTTACCATATGTCTAGTATTATGAGTGTCAAATTTATCACTGCATTGTGTGTGAAAATATTTATCACCCATGTGGGATATGTCACAGCGTAATTCGTAAAGTTATATGTTTTTTTAGGCACAATGTGGATCTTGCTATATGCCAAATTCGAAAAAAAAATCCACTGATAAATTTTCACTAGATATGTGAGAATGATAAAAATGCGACAACAATTTATCACTGAAAAATTTTATCACCCATGTGGTATATGTCAGTGTAATGCGTAAAGTGATATAGTTTTTTATGCACTATGTGGATCTTGCTATGCCAAATCTAAAAAAAAAACCGTAATAAACTTTTCACTAGATATGTGTAAGTGATAGAAATGCGACAACAATTTATCACTGAAAATTTTATCAACAATACAACTCTTGTGGTCAAATGAGTCAAAATCAAAAGCGAGTGAAAAATTTAACACCAATTTTAGATTTGATATGCCACAACCAAACTATGATGCATCATTTTTCATCACCTATGTTTGATTCTCATAGTTTCAATTTTACAACTCCTGTGGTTTTGGTGTGCAACATTTGCGATGACAAAACAAAGAGTGATAAATTTTTCACCAAGAAGAGTCAAATGAATAATCTACATTTCATTTTTTTAGAGAATAACATGTGAATCAAAAAGGATTTTCCCCAGTTTTTTTCATTTTCTGGTACTCGTATCAAAGTAATAATTTTTGCAATGATGTAAATAAAAGAGTAAGAAATTTTTCGCCAACATGAATAAAAAAAACATAAGAGTCATTTACGATTCGTTTTTTGAGAGAATAACATGTGAATCAAAAACCCTTTTCCCACGAATGTTCCTTTTATGTCAATCTTCTCAAAAAAAAAAAAAAACTTGAAGAATGAAAACGAGAAAAGATGAAGCACAAACCAAAAACCCATTTTATACTACACTTTTTTGCTCTAAATCGTTGTCACAAACCAAAAATTATGAACAAAACAAACACTAGGGTGGGGTGAACAATTTGGTGTCTACATGATGATATGTTGTTACCTTCACGGCCCATTCTTCGATTTCGTCGAAAATCACAGTCATCGTCAGTAGCGAGAGCAACGTGATTCTCCAAATTTGGTGTTTGCATGATGATCTGTTGTTACCTCTACGATCCATTCTTCGATTTCGTCAAAAATCACAGTCGTCGGCGGCGGCGGCGAGAGCAACGCTATTTCTCCAGAATAAGAATTTGAACACGCTTTTGATTTGTAAACCCAAGGTTTAATTGACACAAATTGTAGACCCAAATTAAACGTTCTCTACGATTTTGAATTTGAAACCCCTATATTTTTGGAGTGATTTGAACTGATTATCTGCGATTTCTTAGCTACAATGATGAGTTTCAGTTTCAATGTGGAGCTTCTAATTCAACCCGGTATATATTGTGGGGGTAATATGGTCTTATACGTTTTTGTGGACCTTCTACTGAAAACTTTTTGGGATTGGGCCTTTTTCAAATAAAGTGGATCTAATAGGATTTAGTAGTAGTTATCTCATTAATTATTTGGCTTGAGTTGATTTATATCCATAATGACTGTGTGAATGTCACCAAAAATTTTGTTTAATTTGGTGGTTATTTCTACAATAATGATACGATTAAAGAGACTGCAAAAAAAATACATAGATATTAAAGACCGAGCTTTAAAATTAGAGTAATGCTAAATGCACTCCTAATTGCACAACTAAATGCACAACCCTGCTTAAAAATATTGGACTTCGTGTTGAAAAGTTTGCACACCCTGTACAACCCATTTTTTGTGTACAAACTTTTCAGTACGAAGTCTAACATTTTTAAACAGAGTTGTGCATTTAATTGTGCATTTAAGAGTGCATCTAGCATTACTCATAAAATTAATTCGGTCAGAATAAGTGTTACTACCGTACTCATTCCGAGAGCAAAAGGAAAAAAAAAGGGTGGGGGGGGAGGGGGGGTTCATAATTGTGAAGTGCTGGAAAGTCTCCAAGTGGTGGGTCCTAAGATGAGGTGTAAGATTGAAATGAGACTTTTCAAACTGATAGAGATGGAAAGGTGTTATCCATGCACACTGTTTAAAAACGTGTACCACATGACCAGAGCCGGCAGAGCGTGAATTGATTTGTTACCAGGAATCGGTCTTTGCTTGGAGGCCGATGACACCACTGTTTACGGTCATCTGTTGGTTTAAAATCGGTCCATCGGACTGATGTTCCATCTTTACTCATACATGCTTCTTATAAGGTGTCTTATATAATGCAGGCCAACCAAATTTTAAGAGCTTAAGAATTGGGTCAATGAAAAGCTAGTGTGGTGGGGTCCATGCGTGGCTTGTGAATTGTAGTCTATACCAGTCTTTGCTATTCAAAATTCAAATCGGACTGAAAAGTTTGGTTCTTCACAAATTACACAGTTTTTCATTTTTAAAAAGCTAGCTGGGCATTATTTGTACTCAAAAGTATATTTTTTAAGTAAAAATTTGTTTAAGGCCGATGGCAATTTTTTAATCGGACTTATGAGACCGATTGCAAAAATTAGGGACAAAGAGACTGGTTCAAAGTTGATAAGGCCAAATAAGTTTTGCTCGGACTGGGTTCATTTAATCGAACTAATTACCATGTTATCAGACTAACTCATACCATTCGGATTGTTTGGTTTCCAGTTGCCATGCATGTTATTTTGGCCAAATGGCCAAGAGACAATTGGTGGGCTCATGTACTTGATGGTTTGGGTAATAATTTAATTCGATGGTGGGCCACAAACATTTAATAGACTGTAACTCATTTGGAGTATCCAATAATTTTGGCAACTGTACTTGACTATTTATTAATTATGAAGGTAGATGCAAATTGGACTGTGAGTCTTTTTTGATGCTATCGGGCTATCAAATAGTCATTATTATATTACGAGTAATAATTTATAACAGTACATAGATATGCATATGTAATGAAATGTGGCCTCGAGAACAAGTCAAGTCGAATGACTCTCGTGATGAAGAAAGCCGAAGTTAGGCTTTATTAAATTCCATCAGCCTGAACTAGTTTTACTACACTAGGTGTTTGGTTTGGCCTGTTAACAATACTAAGTTATGATTACTTTAGGCCCATATTATTTGACTTCTCATTAACTACAGAAGCTTCATCGGGCTGAGCATTGTTTGGTTTTATGCCTTTTGGACTGATCAGTGTTTGGGATAATCAACAGTTTGGCTAGTTTAGGAAAAGATATGGTGGCTTCATTATGCCAGATAGGCCTGGCAAAATAGTTTTGGATGCCCCAACCCACCCAAACCAACCTGAAGAATAATCACTTTGGACCTGTCAAAAGTCATTGTGGGTTGAAACTGGATTGAACAAATAAAATGTATAAATTGAAAATGGGTTGAAAATGGTTAACCATTTGATAACCATTTTATTTTTTTGTTTTTGTATTAGAATTTTTTGTGTTCATTTTAAAGAAAGAAAATAAAAATGCATTTGGTAATTTTGTTTTGTTTTTTAAAAGAGAGGGAAAAAAAAAAAAACAAACAAACAAACAAACAATCAAACAATAAAAATGCATTTGGTAAACTACATTTTTGTGTCAAAATTTTATAACTACTTAGTAAAATGACTACTTTGCCCTTATAACTTCAAAATGTCATAATTTGTTTTTAAAAAATCAGAATTTAATATCGTCAAAGTCTATAAGCTCATATTATTATGAAAACCATTTTAGAATCTAAAAAATATATACGTCGTAAAATGACAAAATTGCCCTTAGAGCTTACATATAAGAAGTTAACATTGTTAAAATCATCAATTAATACGGAGTGATCAATTCGTAGGTTTTTCGATGTTCTGGATCCAATGATAGGGTCCAGTTGGCTTGAATATATTCGTAAAATGACTATTTCGCCCTTTAAATTTTAATATGTCATAACTTGTTAAGACTAAATTAGAATTGAACGTCGTCAGTGCCAGTGAGGTCATATTTAGGATAAAGAACATTTGGGATCTAAAAAGTACATATATGGTAAAATGACCAAATTGCCCTTAGTGTTTACATATACGAAGTTAACATTGTTAAAGTCTTCAAATAATACAAAGTGGCTTACTCCGAGGTTTTTTGGCGTTCTGAATCCAATGGTGTGCTCCATTTGACCTGAATATATTTGTAAAATGACTATGTTACTCTTAAAACTTTAAAATGCCATAACTTGTTAAAATAAAATCAGAATTTAACGTCGTCAAAGCTTGTGAACTCATGTTATTATGAAGAATATTTTGGCACCTAAAAAGTATTAGATCGTAAAATGACCAAATTGCCCTGGGGGCTTACATGTAAGATGTTAAAAGTCGTCTAATAATACGGTGTGACCTATCCCAAGACTTTTCGACATTCTGGATCCAATGACATGGTCCATTTGGTCTAAATCTATTTGTAAAATGACTATTTCGCCCTTCAAACTTCAAAATTCCATAACGCATTTAGACTAAACTAAAATTGAACGTCGTTAGAGTCTGTGAGCTCATATTAAGATGAAGAACATTTGAGGACGTACAAGTATATATACGGTAAAATGACCAAATTGCCCTTGGAGCTTACTTGTAATAAGTTAACGTTGTTAAAGTATTAAAATAATACGGGGTGACTTACACTAAGATTATTCGACATTCTAAATCCAATGCAGGGGTCGATTTGACCTTCATACATAAGGGCAAAATGATTATTTTACTCTTAAAAATTCAAAATGCCATGAATTGTTAAGATTAAATCTAAATGCCTAAAAAGTACATAGATTGTAAAATGATCAATTCTGGTTAAATCTTAATAAATTATGGGTTTTTAAATATCTAAGGTCAAATTAGTCATTTTACAAATATATTCATGTAAATATAGATCGGCATTAGATTCAGAATGTCGAAAATCTCGGGCTAGGTCACTATGTATTATTTGAAGACTTTAACAATGTTAACTTCTTATATGTAAGCCCTAAGGGCAATTTGGTCATTTTACAATCTATATACCTTCTAAGTTCCAAAATGTTCTTCATAATAATATGAGTTCACATGCTTTGACAACGTTAAATTCTGATTTTATTTTAACAAGTTATGGCATTTTAAAATTTTAAGGGTAAAATAGTCATTTTACAAATATATTCAAGTCAAATGGACCACACCATTGGATCCAGAATGTCGAAAAACCTTAGGGTAGGCAACTCTGTAGTATTTGAAGACTATAACAATGTTAACTTCGTATATGTAAACCCCAAGGACAATTTGGTCATTTTATCATCTATGTACTTTTTAGGTCCCAAATGTTCTTTATCCTAAATATGACCTCTCAGGCTCTGACGGCGTTCAATTCTAGTTTAGTCTTAACACGTTATAGCATTTTTAAATTTAGAGGGCAAAATAGTCATTTTACAAATATTTTCAGGCCAAATGGTCCCTACCATTGAATCCAGAACGTCGAAAAACTTAGGGGTTGATCACTTCGTATTAATTGATGATTTAAACAATTTTAACTTCTTATATGTAAGCTCCAAAGACAATTTGATCATTTTATCATATACGATTTTTAGCTCCCTCAATTGGTCTTAATATTAAGATGATTTCATAGGCTTTGACGACGTTCAATTCTAGTTTATTCTTAACAAGTTATGACATTTTGAAGTTTGAAGGGAAAAGTAGTCATTTTACAAATAAAATCAAACCAAATGAGCTCTGTCATTAGATCCAGAACGTCGAAAAACCTTAGGGGTAGGTCACTCTGTATTAATTGATGATTTTAACAATGTTAATTTCTTATATGTAAGCTCCAAGGGCAATTTGGTCATTTTACCATATATTTTCTTTTTAGCTCCCCAAATGGTCTTAATATTAGAATAAGTTCATAGGCTCTGACGACGTTCCATTCTAGTTTAGTCTTAACAAGTTATAGCATTTTGAAGTTTGAATGACAAAATAGTCATTCAATTTTCTTTTTCTTTTTTTTTTAAATTTAAAATTTAAAAATTATTTTTTTTTCCAAATTTTTTTTAATTGAATGTTTTTTTTGAAAGAAAAAAATAGTAAAAAAAAATTTCAAAAAAAATAACAATAGTTTTGGTTGGTTGGCAAGTCAACCCGGGTCAACCCATATTAGACCTATATTTTAATGGATTATAAATAGTTTTGAAACAATTTTAACCCAACCTATTTTGATACAACCCATATTTACCCATATTCAACCAATTGCCAAGCCTAACTGCAGGTTATCAATTTTAAAGAGTCTCCTAAGTTATATTACCACATTGTGATAAGATTAATTGGGAAGATAATATTCAGAATATTATCACATATGAGAACATTATCAAGATTTTAGGAAGATAATATTATCGTTTGGTAAGATAATATTTTTACTTTATGGAGATATCTTTTATCTGCTAACAAAGTAAGTCGAACCAAGACAACATGTGGACCAAGTTCAAGATATATATATACACATATGTATGTATATTTATATTTGATGATATGGAAGCTTTTAGCAGATTTATAGGGATAAATCTGGTAAATTTTATCAGATTAATATTCATCATATATTTCTTGTCTTATCGTTACCAATCAGGCCGCTATAAATCAGCAGGCAGGCTGAGCTTTCATCTCACTCCGCGTCATCTCGGTACACAGCACTCATAGCATTCTTTCACAGCATTCAAAACATTCAAGCCTTTGTTTCTCAGCATCCGTAGCAAATAGGTCCTTCTCTTTTTGCTATTTTCTCAACTGTTTTTCATTCTTTGAACAATCAGAGCCTATTCTGATCTCGTTCTTTAGTTGTATGTTTTATTCTCCAAACATTTAATAAAATATCTGTATTTTATTAATCGTTTGTGATTGTTTATCTAGTAAACTCTTGCACTATTTGGCGTGTGCGTTTCAGTACTACCAAAGGATTTTTGATGGGTATACTTTCCTACTCATCACACACAATCATCTTTTAGAAGTCAGATCTTAAAGCCTTGAGTATCACTCACTCAAGCAGATAGAAAATTAGTTTGCACACACACCATACCCGTTTGACTCTGACATGCCTGCACAAAACTAGAGCAAACACTTTCACGGTTCACCCCACCAGATCCACACAAACTTAATACCAAAAAAGGGTTAATTACACTTACACCCCCTATACTTTATGTCAGTTTCACTTAGACCCCTTGTAGTTCAAAAAGTGACACTAACACCCCCTATACTTTGATTTAAAGTGTAACTGTCAACGGACGTTAACATTTTGCGTATATAACCATCGTACCCTCATATATTCTGTGTTTGGGCTAAGGGCATCTATCAACGAAAGAGAGAGAACAAAGCAAAGCTGAAGGATCAAACCCAAAAGATGTAGTAAGGATTGAAGATCTGCTCGAGGTGTACGCAGTGTTCGAAGATCCATTTTATGTGGACGAGGATCGAATCTAAGTCTTGCGAAATACAGAGAGAAGGGACAATCAATTTCTGTGAAGTATAACACTTTTTATGCTGAGTTGGTATCGATTTGTGTGGGGTTTAACACTTTTTTATGCTGAGTTGGTGTCGATTTGTGTGGGGATTTATGCTGGACCACTTCACTTTCTGAAATTGTTGGGGGACCTTGCATGTACTAAAATGTTTAATATTAGACTTTCTGTTTGTTTTGGTAGAACTTTGGGGGGACAAATTGACTTTAGTATTCATATATTCTTTATAAAATTAAAAAAAATGTTTAAAAATGTTAAAGTGTGAATTTTGTTGCAGAAATGAGTGGAACATTGACGATTGCAATGCACCATGGCGGTTATTTTGAAAATGGTCAGTTGAAGGTGTATAAGAGAGGCCAAATTAAGGTATTTAAGGACATTGACCCAGATTTAATGTCCTATATTGAGCTTAAACATATGTTGGTTAAACTAGGACACCCATCAACCAGCCTAGTGTACTATAAGGTACCTGGCTTGACCCTCAATGAAGGCTTAGAGAGGATTTTGGAGGACAAGGAGGTTATGGAGATGCTGAAACAAGTTGAGATGCATGGTGAGGGGTTGGCTAATGTTGAGGTGTACGTAGAGAGCCGACAAGATGAAAACTCAGAGAAGGAACCTATGGAGCCTCATGTTGGTTTCAACAAGGTATAGGTGATGATGTGGAAGGTACATGGGATGACATATTTTATGAGGTTGCTGAGGCAGGTGCTGAGATTGAATCTGAGGAAGAATCTGATCCTAGTTGGATAAATGAAGGGCTCGAGGGCAGTGATGATGATATATTTAATGATGTCCATAATGGGGATAATACTCAGATCCCAGGTCCATCAGCTCCTGAGGAGGGGGAATGCTGAAAGTGAAGAGGTGCTTAGCTTGGATGGTTGGCTTTCAGATCCATGTGATGATGATGTGCTTAGCTTGAATGGTTCCTCAGATGGTGATCATTGGCCAGAATTCAATGAGGATGTAGACATGTTAAAACCAGAGCTTAAAGTTGGTATGCAATTCTCTACACCCCAAGTGTTTAGAAATGCCTTGAAGGAATGTATTGTTCAAAATGGCTATGACATGAAGTTTGTTAAGAATGAGGCAAAACGAGTCATAGCTGTATGTAGGAATGAATGTGGATGGAGAATACATGCATCTCCAATGCAAAGGCAGAAGACATTTCAAATAAAGTCACTTAAGGGGGAACACAAGTGTGGGAGGTCATTTATGAATCACCAAGTTACATCCAGGTATCTTTCACATAAGTACTTGGGTAGTATTAGAGACAATCCTGAGTGGAATATAGCTGTAATGCAGAAAAGTGTAAAGAGGAACATCATGGTTGATGTGAGTAGGAGTCAACTCTATCGGGCTAAGAGAAAAGCTAAGGACATTGTGTATGGTGATCATAGGATGCAATATGCAAAGTTGTGGGATTATTGTGCGACTGTTAGGAAGTTCAACCCCAATAGCTATTTGAAGATAATGGTGGAAAGGCCTTCTTTGGACTTGTCACCTACATTTCAAAGGATTTATGTTAGCTATGAGGCTCAAAAGGCTGGTTTTTTGAGTAGGTGTAGGCCAATTATTAGACTAGATGGATGCCATCTGAAGGGATTATATGGAGGATAACTTCTGAGTGCAGTTGGCAGAGATGGCAATAACAACATGTTCCCTATTGTAGTTGCTGTGATTGAGGCAGAAACCAAGGATTCATGGACTTGGTTTTTTACTGAGTTGACTAATGATATTGGCAAACCTGAAGTAATGGGTTGGACCTTCATATCCGACAGACAAAAAGGGTTGGTAGAGACATTTGCTGAATTGTTGCCATCAACTAAGCACAGGTACTGTCTGAGGCACCTGTATGCAAACTTTAAAAAAAAGTTCAAAGGAAAGGAATTGAAGGACTTGATGTGGAAGGCAGCTTCATGTGGGACTGTTAAAGAATTTGAGCTGCATTTGAAGGAGTTGGAGGTACTTGATCCTCAGGGAAAACCACATACGTGGCTACTAAAAAACCCACCAGAATTATGGGCCAGGTCCCATTTCACTCCAAAGAGTAGGTGTGACATACTTGTTAACAATTTATGTGATTCTTTTAATGGCTATATTCTTGAAGCGAGGGACAAGCCTATTATTACCATGCTTGAATGGATAAGAAGGAAACTAATGACTAGAATTCAGGTGAAAAAGAAAGGAATGAACAACTATACTGGTAATATTTGTCCAGCTATTCAAACCAAATTGGAGGCGAATAAGGTTGAATCTAGGCATTGCTTCACTCAATGGGCTGGTGATTTACAGTTTGAAGTGGACTGTTTTAATACCACTTATGTTGTAGATTTGAAAACTAAAACATGTGGCTGCAGGTTATGGGACTTGACTGGCATCCCATGCAAACATGCCATAAGTGCCATTTACAGGAACAGGGAGCTACCAGAGGCCTACCTTCACCAGTACTACAGCAAGGAGACATATATGAGGGCTTATGCAACTATGATCTCTCCTATTCCAGGTCAACATGATTGGGTTGATACAGGAATTGATGCAATTACACCTCCACATTATAGGAAACCCCTTGGAAGACCAAAGAAATTAAGAAGAAGAGATCAAGATGAGGCAAAGAATCCTAACACCATTTCGAGGAATAATAGGTACATGCGATGCAAGAAATGCTTGAAACCTGGACACAACCAGAGGTCATGTAAAGGTCCAGTTCATCCAAAATCTAAGCTTGTGAAAAATGGGGTCAGTTCAGCTTCTCAACCATGTGCAAGCAGCAAGGTGATTTTATTCATCTCTTTATTTATTACCTTAGCTAATTATTGTACATTACCTAATTATTGTGTATTATGTTTAAGGGTGGAATTGCCCAGGGTGTTAGTTCAACTTCTCAACCAACTATGCGACCGAGAGCTGCACCAATTGGTGGTTTTAACTCACCACCAAAAAGAACAGCACTATCAACTGCTGCACCAAAACGAACTGCACTTCCCAGAGCATCTCCAATAGGTGGGTTTAATTCGCCACCAAAAAGAGGGAAATTGAATGCAATACGAGGTAAACTTAAAGCAACAAGAGGTGGATTAACAAGAGCTGCAACAAATGCACTAAAAGCTGGAGCTGATGCATCAATAGGTGTTAAGAAAGGAAAGGATAAAGGAAAGGATAAAATAACCAACTTCTAAAAGGTGTTTTCTGTGTTAGTTTTTGGGCTGCAAATATTCAATGCTGGCCAGAAATTTTGTGTGCATTATAGGACATGGATGCATATTTTTTGTTGGGGCATAAACCAAACATTATGGTTTCCATATGTTATTACATGTGCAGAAATCAAACATTATGTTTGATATATGTTACAGTTTGATATGTTACTACGTTACTTATGTTTTAAACCAAATTCATTCTTATTCACTCAAAACATGCATTTTACTACATCACTTAGGCATTCTAGTTCAAAACATTCAAAGCATACATCTTTCTACATCAGACATGAAACTACAACCACCATTAGAGAGAGCCCAGCCATGAAAATGCATATGTTAATTAGTGTCTTCATTAAGCCAACAGTTCGTTCGAGCACACCGCAATGAGCGCTTAACTCTGCAACTTCTGCCCTAAGCTCTGTGATTTCATCATCATCCATCCTTGTTCTCTCGTAACCTTCAACCCTTGTGCTCTACCTCTGCCCAGCTTCAAGCCTTGTATTATTTGCAATGGGATTGCGCCAGTCCCACATTGCACAATACCCATTTGGACAAACATAGTACAACCTTCCTCTATTCTTTTCATTTTCTGTAACTTTCACAATTGCACGTTTCCCACAGTTACATAACCTGGTGTTGAACTTCAACGACCCACTTATTGTGTCGGAGCTGCCTGAAGACATCATCAAAGGAAGGGGAATGCTGGAAGGGGAATGCTGGCAGAGCATGTAGTGTTATGTTTTGTTGGTATGAAATGTTTTGTTGGTTTAAGCTTTGTACCAGTTTTGAAGGGCAAATAGGTCCTTTAAAAGTCGTTTTTGGAGGGAAATTTCCCGCACAAGCATTTCCTGTTAAGTTAGACGGATTTGTTGACAGTTACACTTTAAATCAAAGTATAGGGGGTGTTAGTGTCACTTTTTGAACTACAGGGGGTCTAAGTGAAACTGACCCAAAGTACAAGGGGTGTAAGTGTAATTAACCCTACAAAAAATAAATAGGGAATGCGCACATGGGCAAAGGATAGAGGAAAGATTGGTATTGGAACACACTCTCGGATCTATCCGGATTTATTTGTTGACAATAGGAGCGAAACCATTCTTTGGCCACTTCAGTTTATTTGTAAGCAGTTCATTAGAAAAAGTTTTAATAAAAATGGCTTATTAGAAAATAGTTAAATAAAAGCAGTTTGTTAAAAATTATTTGAAACCTATTTTAAAAAAATTGTTATTATTTATTTTCTAAGTGAAACATTTTAATAAAAAAACAATTTTTTTGAAAACAATTAAATAAAAATATTTTATTCGCATATTGGCAAAACGAGATTAGGTAGGTTGGTGGTAAGTTGGTGGTTTAGATAAACTGGATCACAAGAGATAAGTTGTGAGATACAAAATAGGAAGTCGATCAGAGCCTACACCTAGTGGGCTAGGAGATGATTTGGGCTTGTTCACAGAGTGGGATGAGTTGTGGGCCGCCAGGTGATAGAACTGGCTGAGCTGGGCTGTGCTGGACTTAGTGGTGACGAGTGACACACCATTTAATTAGTACACGCACGTGATACTCAGCGTGCACATATACTTATCAACCAAGCTGTTCCTACCCTCTGCATCATGTTATCATGTCTCTGTACCATCACAGTTCCCAATGTCACACCCTCTGTCATGTGAAAGTGAAAGTGAAAGTGAAACACTAAGAATTTAAATTCTAAGTTGACTATGGTCCTCAAAACCATAAAACAAACTATATTCTAGAAAACTGTGGCCCTCAAAACTATAATGCAAATTGTCGATTAGTAATACAATTTATGAATTTAACAAGTTATAAATAGATATATAGATATATAATTTTTTTTTGGTTGAAAGGAAAAAGGCAAGTATAAATATATGAAAAATGCTAGTGTGATAGAATAGTACTCCGTATTTGGAATATACATTATTTTTTTTTTGGTAAATTGTAAATTACAACTCTATAGGTTGAGGATTGTGCGAATTACACTCTATGGTTTTAATTTTGACAATTTATACTCTAAGTTAGAAAATTGTGCAAAATATATCCAATTACAAAAAAAAAAAATAAGGGCACAATAGGAATATCATATTATTTTTTGCCTAAAATAATCTCATGTGCCGGGACAGACCCTAGGTTAAAAAAATTAATGTGATATTCTTATTGTGCCCTTACTTTTTTTGTAATTTGATAAATTTTACACAATTTTTAAATTATAAAATATAAATTACCAAAATTGAAACAACAAAACGTAATTTGCACAACCCTCAGAACTCTATGGGTATAACTTGCAATTTAACCTTGCATTTGAGTTATTATATATGAAAATGCTGTGCGACGTCTACTTGGATTCGAGTATTATATATGTATATTCCACATAAGTTCTACAATTATGATAAAATCACAATGTCCACACACTATTACATAAATTATATTTTTCAAATTAAGCGAGACTGTAACAGAGAAAAAACAAAATAAGTAACTACATGAATATTAAAGCCAGGTACATCACCTAAACTTCACAACTACTAATATGGTTCATTGAAAGACAACCCACCCCAACTTGTCCCACACTACAAAACAATCCCAAAAAAAACAAAAACAAAAAAAAAAAAACAAAAAAAAAAAAGGACCAAACTTACTCCACTAAACTGAGAATTTCAAGTCAAAGGTCAAATTCTCTCTCTCTCAACACTCTCTCATCACTCTATTTCCCACATTTTACATGATTGAACAGCTACTTGTGTTCTCATCACTGAACATATGGGCAGTACCAGATTGATCACCATTATAACTAGAACTAGGCTCACTGTAACCATACGGACCAGGGGTATAATTGTAATTATAGTAATACCCAGTGCTAGGAGGAACAAAAGGAGACCTTTGATACATCATCTGAGGCTGTTGTTGCATAACATGCCTATTCTGCTGAAACCCATTACTATTCATGTTCATCATCATAGCTGATGGATTATAATGACCTGTTCCAAGACCCCCACCACCACCACCACCATTTGGTCCTAATCCACTGTTTGGATGGATTTGAAATCCACCCAAATTATTAGAATTCCCAATATTACCCCCATTCCCATGAAAACCAGCAAGACCCATCATGGCATTTATGTCATTTCCCCTATTACCTTCCCCACCACCACCACCACCACCCAAATGAGGACTGTTGTTAAATTTCAGAGCTGCCATGGTTTTCTGATCAATCCCAACTGGGTTTCCTTTCAAACCCATATTCTGATTTGGGTTTCCTTTCTTTCCTACATTTCCATTCCCCAAATTAAGATTCATTTTTCCATTGTTCGGAGCTCCATTAACAACTTTCTTTCCACTGTTTGGATCCATGGATTGTTGTCTGAGAAGACCCAACTGGTTCATTTTCTGTCTGAGAATTTTTAACTCATCATCTTCATCTTCATCTTCATCACCATCACCATCAAAATAGTCATCATCATCATCTTCTTCTTCTTCAGAGATGAATGTGGTGGGGAATTTCTGCTGGTTTTTGAAGGCTTCAAGGTTCTTGATCAGACCTTGGTTTTGGGTTTTCTTGTTCTTGTTGTCATCTTTGATGCATTGTATTTGGGACTTTTGTTTCTGGTTCTGGTTGTTGCTTTTATGTGACCAAATCTCTGCATGTTTACCAGATCTGATCAGTTTCTTGATCAAAGTTGCTGAGTCAACACTCCCTGAAACTGTTACTCTCTGCTCCTCTGCATCTATTTTCACTTGGTAAACACCTACAACAAAAAGAGGAAGAGATAAAAACATATATATATATATATATACATGTGTGTGTGTGTCTCCATTTTCAGGCACTGTACAAGTAATGTATTTTAGAGTTGCTAACTCAAAAAAAAAAAAAAAAAAAAAAAGGTAACTTTTTTCTTATCTCATCATATTGAACTGAAGCAATCAGTGAAGTGAAGAGTGATTACTCCTTTCTAAGCGCTAGTCATTGCAAAACTTTCTTCATTAATCATTATATACAAAACCCAGCCTACCCATATGGGATAAATCAAGAGTACACATTTATACATCTATATATACACACATCTATATAACAAAGGGAAACAAAAAAAAATTCAAATTTTAGACTAATTTGAGAGATTTTCCACTGTAAGTTTCAAGTCTTTTATCCCTTATCATATTGAGATGAATGCAGAGCATGAATAAATACATTTCAGAGTTTGTATGTCATAATCATTGCAAAATGTTCTAAATTATACTCCGTATAGAAAACCCTGTCAACTTAGATGGAATAAATGCAGAGTAGCCAAAAAAAAAAAGCTAGGAAAAAATTAGAACTAAAGACCAATAAATTACTTTTTTACACTTGGAAAAGAGCTAAAAAAGCAGAGAAACATCTCTAAGTTGAAAAAGTACCCACATATTGTGCGTGCGTGCGTGCGTGTGTGTGTGTGTGTGTGAGAGAGAGAGAGAGAGAGAGAGAGAGAGAGAGAGAGAGAGAGAGAGAGAGGAGGGCTACTCTATCCCAACAGCCAATCACTATCAAGAAAACATTTGGAAAGAAAATGATGAGAAAGGGAGCTGCACCTTCAATTCTCTGAAGGAGTTTCTTAACTTTCTGCTTACACCCATCACAGTGAATGTTCACTTTGAGAACACAAGTCTGTAAATCAAACAACAACAACAACAAGAACAAATGGAATTTCAGAAAAAGACCAAAACTCAACTTTCTCTGGTTTTATTTATATATATGTATATATATATAGAAGCTCTATATAAACTATTATACACAAAAGGGACACATTAAAGACAGACATGATGGGTTTTTAGAGAGCAAAAAAACCTGGATCTTGAGGAGCTTAAAGTCATCATCTTTAGTCATTTCTTCAGTGCTGTTTGGAATGTAGTCTCTCTCTCTCCTTCTCTCTCTCTCTGTGCTTGGAAAGAAAATAAAAATAAAAGGAACTGCCTAAGCTAGTGGGGGTAAAAGGGGCTTCTCTGTGTCTTTCTCTTCTCTCTCTCTTGAGTTGTTCTCAGAAAAATACAAAGCAAAAGCAATGATGGTTTCGATCCTAAAAAGAAGGAAACAGTGAAAATATAAAATTAATGGCAAAGACAAACAAAAGAAAACCATATAAAGGTATAAAGGGAAAGAAGATACAGAGAGAGAAAAGATAGTATTAGTCAGAAGGAATGGGGAGTAAAAGGTGGGAGAGAGAGAGATGGGGGTTTAAAGTCTGAATTCTTGAAGTGATGTGATTAAACGTTAAATCTGAGAAAAAAAAAAGAACAGCGACTTGACAGGCCTACTTTTATCCCTGTACCGTTTGTCACATTATACTCACTGCAGTAAACATTAATGTTATGCTTATCAAATTATCTATTCTATAATCTCACATCTAGTAATCTTGTAACGGTGGTGGAGGAGCGCTTCAACATTCTCTAATTAAAATTAAATGTCTTCACTGGTATATTATTTAAATCTTTTGAACTCACAGTCACATCATTCAAACGTAAATGATGTAGCGGTCGACTCACTTTATTTTGATTTGAGTACGTTGAAATGATCTCACATTGTTAAATCAATAATATTAGGTATACACATTTTTCTACATATTTTTTGACACACTATGCTTTAAATATATGTATCTTGTGCTGTTTAAATTTTTCACATTTTTTTGTACACTACTCACACAACACAGGGTACATGCATTTAAAACTGTTTATCAAAAAGTATGTAGAAAAGTGTGTGGGTGTACTAGTGTTATTAAATTTGAAGATGGGACTATACTTCCCAAATTTTGTTTTCAAATGTTTCCTAAAAACATGTGGTGAGATCACGTCAACATTTCAATCAAAATCAAATGTATGTAATGCCAAATGTGTTTAGAGACTATTTGTATTGCAAAATTTGAGAAGCAATGCATTACTCTACTCAGTACTCTCCCCTCCGTTTCTCGTGAAAATTAGAAGAAAATATTTTTGCTCACCCAAAATTTGGTACACCAATGCTCACCCAAGCATCTCATTGGCCAATGCAGTGGGGCCCAGGATTAAACAATATTAAACAACATTTGTTTAATCCTGGGCCCCACTGCATTGGCCAATGGGATGCTTGGGTGAGCATTGGTGTACCAAATTTTGGGTGAGCAAAAATGCTCTCAAATTAGAAAGAAGAATGCTACACTTTCCAAATTTTGAATCACAAATTTCGTTCATAAAATGACTTAACAGTTATACCATATGTTGTGCCAATGATAGGTGGACCACTGGCCACTGCACGTGGTACAAGTGACAAGTATTTATGAACCAAATTTGGGATTCAAATTTATTCTTCCCAATTTTGGCTCCCAAATACTCGTTTCTAGGGGTGAAAGAAAGCCGTTCAGAAAATCTCTCCCGTACAAAAATTGAACCGAATCGAGCCGAACCGAAAAAAAATCCACGATACTAAATCGAACTGAAACCGATCAGTTTCCATGAAAAATCACATCGAACCTAACCATTTTCACCCCTAGATTCCCAAATTTGAACCTGAACAATTATATCAATTATCAGATGATGTGATAGTAATCAGTGATACACATACCACTACACATTATATAACTAACAAAACACTTGAATTTTAGAATTCAAATTGGAAAGTGTAGCATTATTAGTGAAAAAATAGTCAGCCTGCATAGCAAAGGGATACAGGTACAATATGACATTCCTTATTAGATCAAAAGGTTTATTGTCCCTTTTTTCCAACTCCTACCAAAACAATAAAACACAGGTAACTAGTAACTAACTATTAATGCATTTTCTCAGACAACTAATACATATGCATCTTAATGAAGAGAAGAAATCAAGTCACATACAGGTGGAGCTCAGATCGACAGCAACAGTCAGGGTGTTGTCTACTCGACAATACTAATGGATGTTTTACAGCGTATCATTCTTTAGCTTTTGATGCTAATGAGTTGATTGCATCCAAAGGAAAAATGTGCATATCTTTCTTCTTTTAGTCATCAAAGAGAAGAACTTTTTTGGGGCTATTATTATTATTTTTTTCAAATGACTATATTCTCTTTTTCTAGCTACTTCTTATTGAAGAAATTAGCACTCTTGTGTGATTTCTACTATATATATGAGTATTCTACAATTTCAACGTAGAGATATCATAATAGTCGTTACATGAAATGATGGTGTTGTATGGGTGGGCCAACCCTAACAAGATCTCAATCACAAAAATAAAGATAATTCACATGAATCGAATGGCAAGAGCCAGATAGATCTCACACACACACAAGATAATTAATACCACATAAGAGAAGAACACAAAAATAGTTAGATCTAGATCATCTGTACTTGTCATAAAAATAGTTAGATCTGAAAGAAAGTAATTAAATTGTCTTTACTCATCATAAAAATGTAAAACCCTAGTTTAAGTTACACCGGAGAAAAAAAAAACCCTGTTGTTTTTAAGCTTTCTCAATAAATTAGTTAGATCTAAATCATCATTAATTAAGAGGCATGTTTGGAAGCAACAGAAAAACAAAATAAAAAATAGTTAAGAGGCATATTAGGGAAGAAATATCACGCTCCGTAGTAGTAAAAATAAGGAAAACAAAATTCTTTTTTGGACCTGTAGGCCATGACAGTTGAAAGTCACCATATTATCCATAGTCAAAGTCTAACCATCAGGGTTATAATGATTCAAACCACACAATGGAATATCAAATTTTCACATATATAAATAGAGCTTAATACTAAAATATTACAAACCTTAAGTATCTGCGGGAAGATAAATAGAGTATTGCGGCACACGTGCCGATTACAAACTTGAAATGATTATAGAGTCTCTAAAACATAGATTATCTACAGCGAAGCTCCAGGATTTCAGCTCACGTAGTAGTCTTCTCCAGCATAGCCTCCATCATAATAGGCTTCCTCCTTATAGCCTCTCGCCATGTATTCTTCCCCTGTATGTTCATAACTGTGGCTAGCTGAACCTAGAATATCCAGCAGCATAAAATGCCATCAGCTAGGAAATCTGAGTGAATGTAAATACTTACAAAGTATCCATAGATATGCAGTACATAAGACAATAACGTTAAATGATCATCTCATCGTTTGCATTCATGTATGTACCTGTTCAATATATAACAACGGACATTGTCCCAACCAATCCTAACATAACCTGGACTCTTGGGTACACATTTCGCACGTAGCTTTACCTTTCTTACTCAACTCATTTATCGAGCAATCCACACATAGTCTAATACTTCATAACTTAGCAAACCTAACACGTAGTTCCAGTTTTAATACATAAATCAGACACGTACTCCTATCTCTCTGGCCAAGCTGCCCCGATTACGTTCTGCCCAACGCACCCTCATACATACTGTCCACCACGCCCTGAAACAAGCTGGCCAATACAACCCGATACATTCTGGCCACCACGCCCTAATACATAATGGCCACCACGCCCTAATACATTCTGGTCGCCAGGCCCGAATACATTCTGGTCTCCCACACCCGAAACATTCTGGTCACCACACCCTAATACATACTGGCCACCACGCCCTAATACATTCTGGTCGCCAGGCCCGAATACATTTGGTCTCCCACACCCAAAACATTCTGGCCACCACGCCCGAATACATTCTAGCCCCTACGCCCGATACATTTTGACCAACACGCCCAAACACATTGGCCAACACACCCCGATATATTTTGGCCACCATGCCCTGTTGTTTCAAACTTGACATGAAGTCCCATATCACACAACCTCTCCAAACCCGACACGTAGTCCAACTCTTGTATACGTAAATCAGACACACAGTCCCTGTCCTATCCTAGCTCATTAGGATCCCATACCCGACATTGTATGATTTTCGTGAACGCATTCACATGAACCAACATAAATAGTATCGACCTCTACGGTCGATAGACCCACTATTATGTACGCCGACTTCTCGATTTGGTTAATAGCATTATATCGTTATTATACAAATGGTACAAATGGTTCCACTGTTTAATGCATTAAGCCCATTATTCAACGTTTGTATTATTCTGATACAACTTCCAACAATTAATGCATGATCAAACAACTTAACAGTTCATCATGTACTGATACCCAAAACATTTAACATTCTATCTTGTTCAATCGATTGATTTTATGTTTAATCGATTCGATCAGTTTTGATCGATTAATACTATTCAATCGATTGAAATGGTTGGGTCCAGTTTCAATCGATTGAAACCATTTTAATTGACTGACTGGGGCTTACTCTCAATCGATTGAAACTATTTCGATCGGTTAAAAATGCGTCTTCTACCCAGAATTGAACTAGACACTCTGCGCACATTCGGGGTCCATTCTTTCTTGCCGAAATGCATATATACCTACATAACTACGCTACTTAGTGAGTTTGGACACTCACAGGTGAGTTCGGTGACGCCGGTGATGCGAGGTGGCCGCGGGTTCCTCTCAGGGAGTCTCCTCTTTCTCTTTCTTCTTCTCTTTCTTCTCTGTCTCCCTTCTTCTCCTTCCTCTGCTCTCATTCTTCTTCTCTCAGTCCAAGAGTGTATGTGTGTGTGTGTGTGTGTGAGAGGGTGTTTGTGTGGGTATATATATATCGTATGTGTATATATATGAGTGTATGTATAGATACTCTCTCTCTCTCTCTCTCTCTCTCTCTCTCTGGATTTTTAACAAGCATATAACATATATATGGGAGGGTATATATAGGGGGAGGTGAGTGAAGCATAGCCACATGAAATAAACTTGGTGTTTACATTCAGTCACTTTCAATCGATTGAAAGTGTGTTCAATTAATTGTAATAGATCCATGTCATGGATTCAGGTCAGAAGTGTTTCAATTAATTGAGGAAAGCTCAATCGATTGAGAAGTCACAAGTTCAATTAATTGATACTATTCAATCGATTTAAAGGGCAATAATGTCAATCGATTGGGTGAGGTTCAATCGATAGAGAAAGGTACTAAAGGAAAAGCAAATACATACATATCGAATCTTATTTATATCACAAGTAATATAAAATGTACAACGAAAATTGCGGGTATGACAAGAAATCTAAAACAATGAAGTATTTTCATGCAAATATCTACAATCTCATATCAATTTCTTCTTCTGATGTGGGTTTTATTTGTAACTTATTTCTCTTTTTTAAGAAAATTAGTAAATCTATCTTTCTTCCTATGGATGATTGCAATGAGTGATCATCATATCTATAACAGAGCAATAAAATTTTAAGAGAACTGCATCGATTCTTGTCGTTAAGCCCCTCCAATAAAATCATACGAGTTCAAACTCAAGAATAAAGAAGATGATCTCTAGCATTAATAGCATTAATACCTTAACAATGAAAAAGTTGAACATCTCTATCATTAACAAAGGTAACCAAAGCAATAAAAGTGTATAAAAGCATACCTCGAAATTGTTGGGAAGGTTATTTAAAAGGCTAACGATAAAGCACCTTTATTTTTTAATTAGAACACCTAAATTTTAGTTTAAAAAAATCTATTTTTTACATTTTACTTTAATTAGTAAGGGCACCTCACTTATTTTACTATATATTATCTCTTTGCATCTCTCTACTTATTTATTTCCAAATCCTTGGTTACTTCTGATTTATTTCTTTATTAACTCTTAATCTATATTCAACGTCTTCTTCGATTTGACTTCTTCTCTTGTAATTTTTTTGGTTTTTACTAATTGTGATTCTTCTCTCTTCTCGATATGTGTCACATGATCCTCTTGAGCATAATTTATATAATAATATGAATTTGCCCATATAAGGTTTTGAGATTGTTTTTTTGCATCATCAATTTATTACATTTTATGGTGAAATTACGTCTGTGTGTGTGTGTGTGTGTGTGTATGTGTGTGTGTATGTATGTGTGTGTGTGTGTGTGTGTGTGTTTGGCATGGGTCGTATTTATTCCAGATTTATACTTGCCGCAATTTAGCAGTCACATCATTTTTCCTTTTATATAATTTAATGGTCTTATGAGATCCAGATATCAAGTGACGAAGCCTTAGAAACTGCAAAGCGTCTTGCACTAAAAGAAGGATTACTAGTAAGTTCAACTGTTATAAAACTCAATAATTGCAAGTAACATTGCTGCAAGTACCAAATTTATGATTATTATTCTTTGAATATCTTTTAATTTTATAATATTTACGAAATTATATAATACCTGATTATGCGTGTTGTGCTTGTCCCTGTGGTTTGGTCCTTGCAATTTAGAAAGTGTCACTTTAGTACCTGTAGGTTCATAAGTGTGTCAAATAAGTACAATAAGTCCTTTAGTGATAAATAATTTTGTCAATGAAAGTAAAAAATTTGTTACAAAAAGTGTTTGAGGGACTAAAATGACACACTTATGAAACTACATGGACTAGAATGACACTTTCTAAACTACAGGGACCAAATTGACATAAAGGGCAAACTAAGAGGGTGTAAAATATAGTTAAAGCCTATAATATAGACAAAAATAAGTGAGGTCCCTTACTAATTAAAGTAAAAGGTAAAAAATAGATTTTTTTAACTTAAATTTAGGTGCCCTAATTAAAAAATAAAGGTGCCTTTATCGCCAGCCTATTAAAAAAGAATGTAGAGAAAAATACCAGCACTAAAAGACTTTTATACCAATAGTTATTCATATTATAGTTTTAGAAGACTTAGAATCCTATAAATATATGAATGGGCTTTAAGAAGTAATGCTTTTATCCATTGAGTCCATCAAAAGAAAAATAACAACAATAGGAATAAGTTAAAAGAAGGAACTGTACCAAGTGATGCATAGATCAAGTACAAAGTGCAAAGAGTTTGACATTTAAGTTCTGTCTAAGGCATTGGTTCGAAGTTCGAACCAACCCCTCTCCCATGTCATAAAAAAAGGGCAAGTCTATAGTGAGCAGCTTCTCATATGAGAAGACGGATTTTAACCGTTGGATGAGAATATAGCCTTAAGATTCCCCAGAATCTATGATCTCTAGATTCTGGAGAATCTTAAGGCTAGATTCTCATCGAACGGTTAAAACATACCTTCTCATATGAGAAGCTTCTCACAATAGACTTATCCTAAAAAAAAAATTAAAAAATTAAAAAAAATAAATAAATAAAAGAAGAAGAAGAATGAATTCCTAATTAATAGGAAAGTGATCAGGCAACAGAAAAATAGCCTTAAGAAACGTGAGTTTTAGTTTATTTTGGTGTCCTATCATTGTGAGATTGTAGTATTTGTAAAGAATAGGAATGTGAGCCAATGGAGGAAATGAGACCACCAAGACACCCCCACCCCCACACCAAAAAAAAAAAAAAAAGCCGCAACCCACAAGACAAGAACTTGAGTTTTGGTTTGTTTTAGGTGTGCTTGTTTTTTTTTTTTTTAATAATTATTTTAATTTGGTATTTGTTGTAAATATTACATATTTATGTGTAGCTGTCCACATTTTATATTAGGTTAGGGATCTAATTGTAAAGTGATATTTATTCACACACCCCTAACCTTACCCTATAAATAGGGAGCATATCAATGAGAAAGACTTACTTGATTCTAGTATTACTTTTCTTCTTTCTCTTATTCTCTCTTTATTGTAACACGTTATCAGCACGATAGCCTCTTAAAACCCTAGTTATTGAAAAGAGAGTCAACCAACTCTAAAGAAAACACAGGTATGGTCGTACGAGATGTGTGTGTAAGTAATACTATATTCTCTTCTTCGATCTAATCCATCTTACCTTTGGCATACGGGTCTGATGGTGAAGAAAGGAAGAAAAAAAGCTATCCTTTTCAATTATTTTATTATTTTTTAATTCATTACATGATCTATCTAGAGATATAGATACATGTTTGTCAAACCAAACCACTGTAAGCCCTATATTATGTGTGTAGGCTATTCTAACAGATGTCTTTTGCAACTTTATGTGTGTAAGTCCTATATTTTGCCCTATTCACGATTTGTTCACATAGATCAAAGTAAATTTTCTCTTTGTTCACATGATCTAAAGCCACGATCTATTTTGAAAAAAAAAAAATAAATTTGGTTTTATCAATTAAGCCACGAACTATTTTTTGAGCCCAACAATTAACCAATGAGTCCACAGACTGTTTTAAAAGTGTAGATTTTTATTTATTTTATTATTATTATTATTATTATTTTTGTTTCAATTCTATATTATTTTACTAGTTGATGATTATTGTGATTTACTCCGTTCATTATGTAAATTTTGATATGGCTCAAATTTATATATAGACTGATATATACATACATATATATTAGAACTTGAAGTTCTATATAAAATAATAATCCAGACCTGAAGATCTGTGACATACATGAGAACCTGAAGTTCCTTATTAAATAATCGTCTAGACCCGAAGATCTGTGATGTAAATTTTGGAACCTGAAGTTCCATATGAACATAATAATCCAAACCTGAAGATCTGTGATATATGTTTTAGAACTTGAAGTTCTACTATTCCAGTTATTGGAAGTTATTTTTTTTATGTTTTATTATTCATATAAAATGGTTAATTGAAACTAGAAGTTTTACATGCTAAAATCTAAAATCCTCAAGTATTCTAATTTTTATCATGCCCAGATTGTATATCTTCTTTAATTGTTTATTCATTTATTTATTTTCTCCCTTCAGATGTCGAGTCTTACAAAACTTGAATTTAATGCTCTTGCTGTCAATGGAGGGAACTATTTGTCTTGGCAGCTTGATGCCAAACTTCACTTGCAGTCTAAAAGGTTGGGTGATGCTATTAAAGAAGGAAATAAAATGTCTCCTGAAGAGAAAGCATCTGCACTTATTTTCTTACGTCACCATATTCATGATGACCTCAAGAACGAGTACTTAATTGAGGAAGATCCCTTGAGTCTATGGAAGTCCCTGAAGGACAGGTATAACCACCAGAAGATGGTCATACTTCCTAATGCACAGTAAGTTTCTGAACTTGAGGTACCAAGATTTTAAGACGGTTTCAGAATATAACTCCACATTATTCAACATTGTCTCTCATCTTAAATTATGTGGTGAAAAAGTGACAGATGCTCAAATGATAGAAAAGACACTCTCAACCTTCCATGCCTCGAATGTGCTCCTGCAGCAGCTGTGACGACCAAGAGCCAATACTCCTGAGGCAGGATGGCCAAGATGGATGAGGTGAGGTTGGGTGTGGGGGCTTGTCCCACATCGCCTGGGGTGAAGTTCCTGGACTAGTCTATAAGGATTAATCGCCCCTCTATATGCAACAAGGCCTTTTAAAACCGTGAGGGAGCTAAACATGAAAGAACTTCACAGTTGAGCGTGCTGCTGCCAGAGCAGTACCAGGGATGGGTGACCCCCTGGGAAGTTCTTTGTGTTTAGGCCCAAAGCGGACAATATTGTTGCTAGATGGGGAGGTGGGTCGTTACAAATGGTATCAGAGCGAAAAACCAGCCGGAAGTGTGGGGCGGGTCCCACACGAGGACGTGTGGCCCTTAAGGAGGGTGGATTGTGACGACCAAGAGCCAATACTCCTGAGGCAGGATGGCCAAGATGGATGAGGTGAGGTTGGGTGTGGGGGCTTGTCCCACATCGCCTGGGGTGAAGTTCCTGGACTAGTTTATAAGGATTAATCGCCCCTCTATATGCAACAAGACCTTTTAAAACCGTGAGGGAGCTAAACATGAAAGAACTTCACAGTTAAGCGTGCTGCTGCCAGAGCAGTACCAGGGATGGGTGACCCCCTGGGAAGTTCTTTGTGTTTAGGCCCAAAGCGGACAATATTGTTGCTAGATGGGGAGGTGGGTCGTTACAGCAGCAATATCGAGAGCGTAACTTTGCCAAGTATTCAGAATTGGTAACTTGTCTTCTTGTTGCAGAGGAAAATAGTAAGGTTTTAATGAAAAATCATAATGCTAGACCAACTGGAGCTGTGGCATTTCCTGAAGCAAATGCAAACTTTGGCTACCAAAGAGGCTGAGGCAGGGGACGTGGTAGAAATATTAACTTTGGAAGAGGTGGCAACCCCAGAAGAGGTGGTCATAATAATCATTCCAAGAGAGGTGGTTACAATAATATTGGTCCACAAAAGAATGTTAATTTCAAGAACCACAAGAAATGGTCTGCAACTCCTGCCAAAGGTAACAAGGGCACACCTAATAATACCAGGATGCCCAATGATGTTTGTTATAGATGTGGAAAAAGTGGACATTGGTCGTGCAATTGTCGTGCCTCCAAGCAGGAGGTGGAGCAATACCAAGCATCTATTAGAACCGCGGAGACAAACTTATTGGAAGAATGGGAAAATAGTGATATCCCATCTGGATACACAATTGGCAACACCCATTTGGATTGTTCAGATTTTTTTCAGGATGAAGATGGAGAGCCTGTCACTAATGAGGCATTCAATATAATGTTAGGCGATCCACCAGCCTCAGTCTAGATAGTTGAATAATTTCTTTAGTTGGAACTATTTTTATTTTACTTATATGCATGGGATGAGTTTAATTTGTTTGGGACATTTGAATAATTATGCGTTGAATAATATTTAAGATAGTTCATTGCTTAGTTAAATATTTTCTTTTCTTTACTTTTTTTTTTCAAGGTATGGAACGGATGCAAAAATGCGAGGATGATATATGCCTGGTCGATAGTGGGACAACTCACACCATACTTAAATGCCAAAAGTTCTTCTCTACACTAGAACTTAACAAACAAAATGTGTCTACTATAGCTGGATCTGCACAAATTATTGAAGGCTCCGGAAGAGGCCATATTTTGTTACCAAATGGTACTCACCTTTTCATTCAAAATGCGTTATATTCAAGTAGTTCCCGAAGAAACTTGCTAAGTTTTAAAGATATACGCATGAATGGGTATCATATTGAAACTAAAAATGAAGGTAACAAAGAATTTTTATGCATAATTTCTTATATTGGAAGCCAGAAGCTTACATTAGAAAATTTCTCTATTTTCTCATTGGGATTATATTACACAACAATTGCGATTGTTGAATCACATGCCATTATGAGCCAAAAGCTTAAAGGGAGCCAGAAGCTCAAAGACCCAAGTAATTTAATTCTTTGGCATGATCGTTTGGGTCATCCTGGATCTACAATGTTAAAGAAGATAGTGGATAACTCAAATGGGCATACTCTAGCAAACCAACATTTGATTTTGCCTAGTGGACACCTTTGTATTCCTTGTTCACAAGGAAAACTTATTACTAGACCTTCATTTCTTAAAATTGCTTTTGAGTCACCATCATTCTTACAAAGGATACAAGGCGACATTTGTGGTCCAATTCACCCTGCTAGTGGCCCATTTAGATATTACATGGTCTTATTAGATGCTTCCACTAGATGGTCACATGTATGCCTACTCTCTACACGTAATCTTGCCTTTGCCAGATTACTTGGTCAAATTATCAAACTTAAGGTACACTTTCCGGACCAACGAATTAAGTCTATTCGACTCGACAATGCAGCTGAATTTACCTCTCAAGTTTTTGATGACTATTGTGATGGAAAAATCGGTTTAAATTAAAAGTTTAAACGCACAGCGGAAAAATCAAGTTGTAAAAACTTATTTGGTAGCCCAGGATTTACTACTCATCAATTCCATAGATGCGTACAAGAGGGGACAAGAGTTATACCTTAGTGTCTTGAACCCAATTCCGAAATCTCTAACTTTCAGCAGCTCCCACTAGATGGTCTTCACCCTTATGACTCCTGCAGATGCTTCCCAGAGAGACTAGAGATGGTGGGATCTCTAATAGAGAGGAAGGAGAAGGTTTTGGGGTACTAAAACAGTTTCTGCAGCTTCTGGTTAATAAAAACGAAGAAAAAACTTTTTTTCCAGAACGCAACTGCCCTATTTATAGATTCCCAGAACCGACCTAACCTTCAATCGATCGAAGGACTTCGATCGATCGAACATTAGATCGATCGAACCATTCTCGATCGATCGAACCTGCCATGACTTCGATCGATCGAACTAGCTTCAATCGATCGAACATGTCTTGACAGCTTCCTCAAGTGTCTTTCCAAGTATCCTGGCGGAGCTAAGAGTGGGACCTCTTAGGCTCTTTATTGTTAGCTCAGATCAGTCGATTAATTCCCATGACCAAACTCTTTGATCAGCAAATTAATCGACTGATCAGTTAACGTTTATTCCACTATAAAACGATAACTGAACTCCAACGCAAAAGAACATATCCGAAGCGATAACTAGACTTGTATGTTGTACTCATGTGTTCACGTGCACGCATCCATGTAGATTGGTATTCGTAAATAGAATTCATCTTGTGTTAAGGAGTTGTTACTTAGGAAGTTCAAATGACATGTTTTATGTAAAATGTGGGACTAATCCTTTGTTTTGTAGCGCTTTTTGAGGTTCAACTTCTCAACTCTCCTTTAGTTCATTCTATTCGTTGGTTTTATTGTTTTTGTTTTTCGACTCCATGTACGACACTTTAGGTTACGGTTTGCCTTATGTGCTTATATGTGATTAGAGACTCCTTTCACTAGGTTTTCTTTTATTTGCATGCATTGCACGTTTAATATTCGCGGCTGGATCCTGGGTAAGTTCTCTTGTTCCTTGTTTGCATATCATATCGCTTGCTACTTGAATTAGTTGGTTTTGAATGATATTTTGTAAATTGGCAATTTTACACCATTTTTAACATGTTTGTGTAATGTATACTTTATATATGTATTAATTGAGGGCATACTTAGATTAGTAATTAGATTAAAAGGATGTTAAGTAGAGGCCTATCGCGAGATAGGATGAAAAGGGGTGCTTTAGTCCGTTGGGCTCCTTCCCTTTTCATTCCATAATCCCCGGACCTAGTCGAATCTTTGGTTTCGCAAAAGATCAGTTTCCTTTTGAAATGGTTTCTTAATTTTCCTTTAAAAATTAAGTGGCGACTCTTTTGTTTTGAATTTGAGATTTGTAAAAAGATTTTTAAAAGTCGTGGGTAAGTCAACCTGCGATATCCACAATCTGGCGACTCTGCTGGGGATCGAACCCAGAATCTCTGGTTTCGCAGACCAGAATTTTGATTTTGGGTTCACTCGAGGATTAGACTTGAAATGCATCCTTTTAATCAAATTAATTAATCTTTGTATGTCTGTTGCATTGCACTTGCATGTCTCGCCAGTCGATTGCACGGAACTATGACCTTGGGGGCTCGGGGTAACCCGGTCGGTCAAGTCATCATGGGACTGTGTGATCACCCTTGATCTCGTACCATGATTTGGTATATGAAGCATCCTATCGGGTGTGTGTCGAGGGTCCCTTATTTGACCAAAACCCAACCTTTGCATAGTAGCTTCTATAGAACCTTTCAATCTTAGGGATTTAATTCTTGATTAGGGCTATATGTTAGGGAGTTTGTGTGCCCGAAAGGGATTATTTGAGATGATGACGATGCTTGCTTGATAAAAGATGTATAATCTTTTAATCACCTTTTAGCAGTTCCTCCTTAATCTGGAGAAAATGCTGAACCCTGATTATGAGATTATACTTCTTATATCATGTTTAGCTAAGCATCATTGACCTTGTATGTATCCAAGTCCATAAAGAGTGCGGTGATAATCCGATCATGTGATCCTTCTACCCAAGGAATTTTGAATCCGCCTTTGAGAGCGAATGGTTTCTTTTTAATCCAAAGCTTTCAAATACTCTTTCAAAAATCTTTTGGGTCCACTTTTGACTAAAGCTCCGAATTAATCTTTGGGAATTGTTTTTGAAAGAAAATAATTTTCTAAGCAGAATTTCATCTTTAGTGAGAAGACTCAAAACTCTTAAGAACTGTTTTCATCAATCTAAAAATGCTTTTCGAATGAAATTTTGAGAGGGTAATAAGGATCACAATGAGAAGAGAAATTGGCGCACTCGACATGGGTGAGGATCTTATGTGTTTGTGTGCTTATGTGTTAGGATTAGGATTTTCTTTTTGGCATATAGAGTAGGCACACACGCACACATGCATTGCATCCGCATGATGTATAAAATAAAAGTCTTCCTCGAATAAAATGAAGGTAAAAAGGGTTTTCTAAAAAAAGAAATTTTCAAAATTTGCTGTAGGAGCAAAAATAGCAAATCAAGCGTGGTTTAGGGATCCTATGGCAAGGCTAGTAAGGGGAGGATACGCTGACATGGCCGAAGAGAGAAACAACGAAGAGATGACCGGGTTGAGGGTACTAGTAGAACAGCAGGCGGAACAGATGCGGAGACAGGCTGAAAACATGAACCGAATGATGGGAATGATAGAAGAACTGAACCGCCGACCACCGCATATGGTTCCACCTGTCATGGACCCACCTTTGGGAGGAGGAGAAGGCGATTGGTTTGACGATCAGGAGGCACAATGGACCGATGCACTAAGGGCCAACAGAGACAAGGAGCAAGCTGAGAAAGAGAAGCAATTAACCGAGAAAATAGAGAAGCTGGAAAGGGTAATGCGCAAGGCTCAAGGGGTTGATACCTATCTGATGGAGTTAGAAGGCCTGTATGATGGGGTCCACGAGACGTTGCCCGCCGGATTCAAAATGCCAGTTTTTGATAAGTTTGATGGCACAGGCAACCCCCGCAGTCACGTCCGAATGTGCAAAGGAGCTTTTCAGCCTAGTGGGCTGAGCACTACCATGATGGCTATCCTGTTTCAGCAAACCTTAACAGGAGCTGCTCTATCATGGTACCTTACACTTGAGCCGAGCAAAACCAGAGTTTGGGAAGAAGTGGTGAAGTCATTTGTGGCCCAGTATGAATACAATCAAGACTTGGACGTCACTATCCGGGACCTAGAAACAACCAGGCAAGGGAACAAAGAATCATTCGCTGAGTATCTGAGCCGTTGGAGGGGGAAGGCCACAAAGATGGTACAGAGGCCGTCCGAGAAAGATCAAATCCGAATGTTAATGAAAAACCTACAGCCAGTCTACCAGGAGAAGATGAGGTTCCAGTCAATCAACACCTTTGTTGAGGTGTTCGATGTGGGGACAAGAATCGAAGATGCGATTCAAGAAGGGACAATCAAGAAGGAAGAACCACAAAACCGATATCGGAGGCCAAGTTATGGATCAAATGGAGGGCATTCGGGGGGTCACTCTGGCCCCACCGATGTCAATGCACTTAGCCAGCCGGAGAGAAAATTTGATATCACCAGAAACCACCCAAGAGGAGGAGAGGATAAGCCACTAAGAAAGTTTTCGGATTTGGGAGTATCATTATCAACCGCCCTCGACAGGCTGTTAGCAAAAGGGCATCTCCGTCAGTTGGAACCTTGACCCCCGCCGAGTCCGCTCCCACCGCATTTTAAAGGAGATCTCTACTGCAAATACCATCAGCAGAAGGGCCACTCGACGGATCAATGCATGAGGTTAAGGCATGAAATACAAGACCTCATCGACAACAAAGTCATATCTGAACCACCTGTCAAAGCCCCCAATGTCACCAAGAATCCTTTGTCGAACCACCATGCTGTACCGCCGCCGCGGGGTCTTTACTTCTTAGGGGTAGGAGGAATGACATTTAATCCATCCAAGCTAATCACAAAGGTCGGGGAACCGAGAAGGTTTTATCAGTTACCGGAAGATCTGGGAATCTGTACACTTGGGAGTCAGCCGGAAATATGGGAAGAGGAAGTAATTGGGCAGTCAGATTGGTGGGTTTTTGAAGGCGATGGTCGGGGCATGAACCAAGTAGAGGACGATCTGTGGTATCAAAGTGACGAAGAGGCAAAAATTGAGGAGGAAAGTTCAGGGGTCATTTCAGAAATCGACGATGTTTGGGCAAGAGAAGAGATCAATCACCTGACTCGATCTGGTAGACACTTCAAGCCGCACGAACTAGAAGAGGATCACCCGGGGAGGGAACTGGAAAAAGGGAAAGGGAAGGTGAACGAAGAAGAAGAAGAGGACAGGTGATTACGTCAAAATCAAGTTCTTATTTAACCCTATTAAAAACGTAGTATGTTGGAAGTAGGGTGTCGAGTCCACAGGGATTAGAATGTAACAATGCTTGTTGAACGCTTAATAACCAATTACCGTACAAGGAGCAACTAACAAACTAAGAAATAAAAGTGAGTCTTTTCGACTTTGAGTTTGGTTTGGTTTATAAACAATTATACTACAATGACTATTCATCATAAAAAGAGAAAGTAAATTTAAGATAAATCTAAGTTTAATTAACAATGGAGGGTCTTGTAGTGGAGGAGAAATTGAGGTTGGGGAGCATTCCCCCACCTTGGACCAAACAACTTATGGCTCTCATACTTGCAACACATTCTAGGGTAGAAAATTCCATTGTGACAAACTATCAAACATGTGGTAGTCAACCAACATGCTAGATAGATGTTCCAATGCAATACATGGGTATAGGGTTAGAGTTTTGAGATTTAGCAACTTCCAATGCTTGACATGGGAAGTGGGGTCTCAAAACTTCAAACCGTACACCCATGAACTCTAGATATGCTATCAAGGGTGAGAGACCTACAATCAAAACACATGGGTCCAATGGTGGGTTTATGATCCCCAACCTACATGATTTAGCTACTCATAATTAAAATGATAACAAAATTTAAGAGAGGGAAAGAGAGATTATACCAACTAGAAAACATCACCATTAATGCCATAGGAAATCCAAGAGATTCTTCAATTAAAAGCTTCCAAATGTGCAATACATTCACTCCTTCTTCTCTCTCTAACACTAGATGGGAGTTAATGTGGGTAGATGAGGAGTAATGGGGCATTAGAGAGGAAGAGCTTACAACCTAAGAAAAAGACTAAGTAAAATAAAAGCTAACCTAACAAAACTAATCTCTAACTATTTATACCCAATCCAAACAATGGCAAAGTTGTAAAACAAAAAGAAGGGATCTTCTGAGGCCGCGGATCGATCCGCGGCAAACAGGCGGATCGATCCATTTATCATTTGGGGAAGCAGAATCTCTGCGCCAGAACGCGGATCGATCCCTTCACAACCGCGGATCGATCCGGGTCTTCAGGATTTGCCAGTAACTTCCTTTTAAACACGCGGATCGATCCCCTCTTTGAGCCGGATCGATCCGCCTCTTCTGAGCTTGGCTACTTGCCCCTTTTCATACCCAGATTGCCACAAAGGTTGAGTTCCACTTCACCCACGCCTACAAAACCTACAAGAAAGAGATTATTATTATGAAAAAGTGAACAACAACAAGAATAACAAAAGTGCAATTTATCCATTAAATCTCCCCGTGTGAGTGATAATTCGTGTCCAGTAAGGGTAAAATCATAAAGTAAAAAATGCAATATTGAACACGAATCACACCCCCCAACTAGCATGTTGCTAGTCTCTTAGCAACAAAACTAAATACGAAGAGATTGAAGAATAACTTTGCACAACAATTTATTTAAAAAGAAAGATAAACCGTTTTCGTGGGGAACACGATTGCATTGAGCATATGCAACAAGCCGTTAAACCTCTACGTTACCCGTAGAGGCGGAGTGTTGTCTCCGGAGGGTTCTCAGAATGATACCCACAAACATTTTGTTTCCTCATGATAGATGCCCACAATCTAAAGCCGACACTCAACAAAGTCTCAAGAATTTTCAAAAGATTTTAGCACATAACACGCAAATCCAAAAATTCACAAACTATCAAAATTATTAGATAAACTTCATTAAGTTCAATCTTGGATGCGTGTGTGGTGTGAAGTGCATAACTACAACTGATAGGCTCAGAATTATCCAGCGTGGGTCCAACGGCCACGTCAGCATCGAAGACCAAGCAGAACCCTGGGGTCCACACCCAGGGCTTGCCAGCGTCACCGCTCGGGATGCCTGCACAGCCCGGGCGTGACCTTCGGCGGCTCTCCCGGACACGCGGCTCATCTCCAGCAGTCTCCTTGTGCGGCCAGAGCCCTATTAGGAATGAAACTCGATAAATTCCTAATCTGATAGGGATCTTCCCTTAACTTATGCACATCGAATTGTGATTGATATAGGCTTCCTAATGTATCTAAGTTTCCATGTAGAGGTGGACTCTTGCATCTATAAAAGAGCCCACCCATACCCTTCTAAGGGGGGAACGATCTTGAGAAACCTAATAACTAGAGCATACACTGAAACGCATATACCCGGACGGTATTACTGGTAGTGCCGCCCACCATTGTTGGCTCACCAGGCCGCCGGTGATCTGCTAGTATAGCGCCTAGACGCACACGTGGACGTAGGTCACCTCATTAACGGGGCCGAACCACATACAACTCCTTGGTGTTTCTCTGTCTCTCTTTTAATCCTCTCTTACCAATTCTAGGCACCATCAGTTTGGCGCCGTCTGTGGGAACCGTCAGTTTCCTCATCGAAAAAATCTTTGACTGATCGATATGCCGAAGAAAAAGGGCAAGAAGACCGCTGACTCGACCGGTCAGGCGGATCAGTCAGGTCAGGCGGACCAGTCGGGCCAGGGGGATCTACAGATCGAGACACGGGCTGCCTCCATGTCCACCGAGCAAGTTACGGCGGCACTAGAGCAACTCTTGGAGAGTCAGATCCGGGCGCAACGGCAAATAGAGACGCTCATGGCCCAGCATGGAAAGGTGGTCAAGGACCACGAGAAAAACCCTTCGTCGGGGAAGCGGCCCGAAAAGAGCGTTCCTAGCCAAAGGCCCGCTCGGACCCGCGGAAAAGCCCGATCTGCACCAGTGTCCCCACCAGATCGAGAACACCATGGAGAAGGAGAACGTAGCCAGCCTACGAGGCGTCCAAAGGAAGGGCCTCGGTATGTTCCTCGCCGAGCACGCCGAGTGGAGGACGCCCGGTTACTCATCGAACGACGCCGAGCCGCAAGGGGAGAAGCGTCCGGACGAAAGGTAAGGGAACCGGTCGACGATCCGCCCACCCTGAGCCGGGAGGATCTTAGGCACAGGCTATCCCGGACCCATAGCCGGGTGCTATCCCCAAGATCGACACGCTTCGAGGATGAGGACGAGGCATCATCGTCCGACCCCACTTATTATTCAGATGCAGATAGGAGGATAGGGCACACTAACGTTAAAGCCCAGGTCGAAGAGTTGCAGCAGCAAATTGAGAGGCTGAACCGTAAGTCCGGTCACGACCTCACAAACACAGAAACGGAGTCGCCCTACACCTCCCGGGTGACACAGTTCCCCATTCCGCGGAAATTCAAGCCCCCGCACCTTAGCTCTTACGACGGCAAGGGAAGTCCGGTGGACCACATCCGCACCTATAAGGCGCAGATGGCACTGGTCGCTACAACCGACGAACTGCTGTGCCTGGCCTTCCCCAGCACCTTAAAGGGATCGGCCGCGCAATGGTTCCATTCGCTGAAGCCTCGGACGGTTGACGACTTCAAATGTCTGAGCAAACTCTTCATCAGCCAGTTCGTGGGGATGCTTGACCGATCACAGCCGGACACCCAGCTGCTCACTGTGAAGCAGCGCAAGGGAGAATCTCTGAGAGAATACGTGGACCGCTTCAATCAGCAGAGGCTCCAGATCCGTAATCTCAATGAGACAGCAGCAATCATGGCCTTTTGTTCAGGGGTCCAACACACCAAGGTTGCCACGTCGTTCCATCGTGACCGACCGACAACCCTGGTGGAACTCTCGGACAGGGTCGGCAAGCACATTGATACCGAGGAATTCCTAAGGGCAAAGCGCTCCGGAACCGGGGAAGATGAGTCTCCGAGGTCCAAGCGCAAGCATGAAGGGCCGGACAAAGGCTTGGGCAAGAAGCCCAGACAGGATCAGCAGCGAGGCGGCCGGGACCAGCAGCGGGGTGGCCGGGATCAGCCCCAAGCCACCTTCACGCCACTCTCCCGACCTATCCAGGAAGTAATGGCCGCTGCCGAGGCTCGGAGGCTACTCCCGCAGCCAGCAAAGCTTAGGGCACCCCCCGGCAAAAGAAACCGGGACAAATTCTGCCGTTTTCACAGGGACCATGGCCACGACACGGACGACTGCTTTAAATTGAAGATAGCCATAGAGAAGCTGATTGAGCAGGGGCACCTAGCCGAGTTTGTCACAACAGACAGGCAACCCCGACAAGGTAACCGAACTCCGGATCAGCCTCCTCCTCTCGGCCAGATCAATGTGATTTCCGGCGGCACCTCGGGCGGAGGGGATTCGCAGACAGCAAGGAAGAGGCATGCTCGGGCATCCCGGGCGGATGTCTGGCACGTCCAATCCACAGACTCCCCGCCGTCCGACATGTTGACCTTTTCTTCCGACGATGTGCGGGACCTCCACTGCCCCCACGATGACCCGCTGGTTGTAACGCTCTCCATCGCCAATTATGTGGTCAAGAGGGTACTAGTGGATACGGGCAGTTCATCGGACATTATGTTCATCTCAGCGTTCGAGCAGCTAGGGATATCCCGGGATCGATTACGACCGGTGACGACCCCACTGGTAGGCTTCAATGGGTCCAGCACATTGCCGCTCGGCACCATCGACCTTCCAGTCCTCATGGGAACTTACCCCCAGCAAGCCTCTGTGCTGGCGAACTTTGTTATCGTGGAAACACCATCCGCCTACAATGCCATCCTCGGTAGGCCAACCCTCAACAAAGCCAAGGCGGTCGTCTCGACGTACAGTCTGACAGTTAAGTTCCCGACCCCCCAGGGGCCCGGAAGCCTACGCGGAGATCAGATGACCGCACGGAGTTGTTACGTCAGCTCCCTGCGAAAGGGCGCCGTCACAGAATCCTTCAGCGTCCAGGAGATGGATCCGAGGGACCCAAGCGACAAAGTCGGCCCGGTAGAGGAGTTGGAAAGAGTGGTCCTGGACCCTCAACTCCCAGACCGGACTGTCAGCGTCGGTACCCTCCTTGAGCCTAGCCTCCGGGAAAGACTCATCCAGTTCCTGCGCCAAAGCCAGGACGTCTTCGCGTGGTGCCACGAAGACATGCCCGGGATTGACTCACGGGTTATGTCTCACCGCCTCAATGTCAACCCGGACTCTCGGCCGGTGAAGCAGAAAAGACGAGGCATGGCCCCCGAAAGGCAAATTGCGGTCTCTGAGGAAGTAGAGAAGCTCCTCAAGGCGGGCTCAATCCGAGAAGTCCTCTATCCCGACTGGTTGGCCAACGTCGTATTGGTCAAAAAGAGTAACGGAAAATGGAGGATGTGCGTGGACTTTACGGACTTGAACAAAGCTTGTCCCAAGGATTGCTATCCACTACCTAGGATAGACCTCCTTGTGGACTCCACCGCCGGCCATTCGCTCCTCTCCTTCATGGACGCCTACTCCGGGTACAACCAGATAAGCATGCACCCCGGAGACGAAGAAAAAACTGCCTTCATTACAGATCAAGGCACGTATTGTTACAAGGTGATGCCCTTCGGCCTCAAGAACGCCGGGGCAACCTACCAGCGGTTAGTCAACCACATGTTTAAAGATCTAATTGGTAAAACTATGGAGGTATACGTTGACGATCTGCTGGTCAAGAGTCGCGATGAGACCGACCACTTGGACCATCTGGCCGGAGCCTTCAGCATTTTGAGAAAGTTCGGAATGAGGTTGAACCCGGCCAAATGCACATTCGGTGTCTCATCCGGAAAATTCCTTGGCCACCTTGTCAGCAGGCGGGGAATCGAGGCTAACCCTGAGAAAATACAGGCCATCATCAACATGAAGTCCCCCCGATCAACCAAAGAAGTCCAAAGTTTGGCCGGACGGGTAGCCGCACTGAACAGATTCGTCTCCCGAGCCACCGATCGTTGCCTGCCATTCTTCAAAATCCTCCGAAAGGCGTTTCAATGGTCGGAGGAGTGCGAGGGGGCATTCCAGGAACTCAAAAAGTACTTGGCCTCTCCCCCTCTGCTCTCAACGCCAGCGCCGGGGGAAGAACTGCTCCTATACTTGGCGGTGTCACCTTCGGCGGTCAGTTCAGCTTTAGTTCGGGAAGAGCACGGGATACAGTTCCCCGTGTACTACACAAGCCGAGCACTCCAGGGCGCCGAAAGCAGATATTCCCGGGTTGAGAAGCTCGCTTTTGCGCTCGTGACATCTGCTCGAAGGCTCCGCCCATACTTCCAGGCCCACACAATTGCAGTGCTCACAGACCAGCCGCTGCGCCGGATCCTGAGCAGACCCGAAACATCGGGAAGACTCGTTAAGTGGGCCCTGGAATTGGAAGAATTTGAAGTGGTCTACCGACCCCGGACAGCCCTCAAGGGGCAGGCAGTGGCAGATTTCCTGGTCGAATTTACCTACGCAGAAGATCAGACCGAAGAGCTCGACCCACCAGTCTTGCCGACCGGGCTGCAGATCAACATCCCGACCTGGATACTCTACGTCGACGGTTCTTCCAACAGCCAGGGCAGCGGAGCAGGAATCATCCTGACCTCTCCTGACGGAATCCAGCTCGAGTATGCGCTGCGGTTCGGATTCCGCGCTTCAAACAATGAAGCCGAGTACGAAGCCCTACTGGCAGGGTTACAGTTAGCTACATCTATGGGAGCACAGCAGGTCCAAGGGTACAGTGATTCCCAGCTCGTGGTTAACCAAATCAGTCAGGAGTATGAGGCCCGAGAAGACAACATGGTGGCCTACCTGGCCCTTGTCCGAGCGGTTTCGAAGGGACTCAAAGGACTGGCCATCACGCAGATACCGCGGGAGGAGAACACCAGGGCCGACCGGTTGGCCCGCCTAGCTTCATCTTCTGAGTCAGACTTGCCCGGGATAAGGATAGAATACCTGCCCGAGCCGAGTGTGATCAATTCAGAAGGAATGGAGGTGGACCCGGTGGACCTGGGACCCAGTTGGATGGACCCCATAGTTACATTCTTAGCGACCGGCGTGTTACCGGACGGAAAAGATGAGGCCCGCCGCACCAAATACCGTGCAGCCAGGTACCATTTAATTGATGGCATACTCTACAAAAGGGGCTTTACCATACCATACCTCCGCTGCGTTCATCCCGGGCAAATTCAAACGATCTTGTATGAAATCCATGAAGGAATTTGTGGGAACCACGTTGGAGGCCGGGCACTCTCGCGGAAAGCGCTGCTACAAGGCTATTACTGGCCAACTATGGCTCGGGATTCCAGGGACTATGTGAAAAGGTGTGACAGATGCCAAAGGTTCTCCCCCATGATCAATCGTCCGGGAGAGATGCAGACACCCATCCTTAGCCCCTGGCCGTTTGTTCAATGGGGCATCGACATAGTAGGCCCCCTGCCAATGGGAAAAGGGCAAGTCAAGTTTGCTGTCATAGCCGTGGACTACTTTACCAAGTGGGCAGAAGCCGAGCCATTGGCCACCATCACCGAGAAGAAGATGGAGGGTTTTTTAGAGAAGAATATCCTCAGCAGGTTTGGCACCCCCCGTGTATTGGTGAGCGACAATGGCAGACAGTTTGACACCCCGGTGTTTCGGCAGTTCTGCTCGGGCTACGGGATATCCAATCATTACTCCTCTCCCGAGCACCCTCAGGCCAACGGCCAAGCCGAGGTGACGAATAGGACAATCTTGCAATCAATCAAGACTCGGCTTGAAAGTGCCAAAAGTCTGTGGGCTGAAGAGTTGCCAACCCTCCTGTGGGCCTACCGTACCACTCCCCGAGCAGCAACAGGCGAAACGCCGTTCTCACTCACCTATGGCTTCGAGGCCGTAGTCCCCACAGAGCTCGGATTGCCCTCCTACCGGGTAGCCAATTTCAGTGAGCAAGGCAACGAGGAAGCTCTGAGAACCGAACTTGATTTGGTAGAAGAGAAAAGAGATCAAGCCTATCTAAGAGTGGCAGCGTACAAGCAGAGGGTGTCGAGGTACTATAACAGCAAGGTCAAGCATCGCAGCTTCCAAGTGGGTGATCTTGTCCTGAAGGCGGTAAACCAGTCGACCAGAATCCCGAATCATGGGAAGTTGGGGCCGAACTGGGAAGGCCCATATACGGTTACCCGGATTCATCGACCGGGAACCTATTGGCTACAAGATTTCGACGGGCATGAGCTTTCCCACCCGTGGAACATACAGCACCTTCGAAAATATTTTCAGTAGCAAGGATGAAGGGGGTTAGCGATCGATTAGGACTCTTTGTAGCTCTACCCGAGCAGTTAAAATGAATTTGAAATAAAGTAATTACTTTTCTGCAAAGTTCCTACTCAAGTGTTCCACCCCAGCACAAAAAGACCTCGGGCCTAATCCCGAGGCACCTTCAAAGACCTTGGCTAAACACCAAGGCACAAAAAGACCTCGGGCCTAACCCCGAGGCGCAGGCTTCGCCTAGGTCCAGCCAACGATGGGGCCTAACCCCCTAGGCAGCCAATGATGGCAAGTCTCAAAGGACCCTGCAACCACCCATGTTCCAGGTCGGTTTCCTACGGTCGGTATTCCCGTCCATCTCCCTAACAAAACGCTTGGGGGGCAAGGGAATGCAGGCTTAAACAGGAAATTAAACAAGGTTTAACCTAGGTCCAACCGACAATGGGGGCAAACCCCCTAGGTGACCCACGATGGCTAAATCCCAAAGGACCCTGCAACCACCCATGTTCCAGGTCGATTTCCTAAGGTTGCTCGCTACTACGCACCCGCCTTACCAAAATGCTTGGGGGGCAGGGGAATGCAGCCTTAAACAGGGAATCACACCGGTCATTAACAGTACTTGGGGTCCTAGCATTCCCAAGTACTAACAGTGATCAGAGATAAATAACCCGGACGGTAAAACAGGACAAGTCCTATAATACACCGGGTATGCCTTCAAAAATAGGTCGAGAAGACCAGGCGTTCTACCAGTTACGGTCTTAAACCATTTTGCTAAGGCAGTGTTCGGTTCGACTAAAACTGGTCAGATACTGGCAGAGGACCAATTATTCAACCGGATGCAACCCTAATCCATGTGTTAAGTGAAGGGTCTTGCAATTGAAAACTGGTTGGGGATTGGCAATCACACGGGCATGCAAGTATAAAATGTAAACAGGCAATGGAAAGGAAAGTGGCCTCAGGGGCCTTGTCATTGATTAAAAGCAGACTTGTACAGACCCTAGGGTGAGCAATTGTAGTAGCTCACCCCCCCCCCCACAAAACAAAAAATACTACAACAGTAAAAGAAGAAAAAGAAAGGGCATAAAAGCCCTACTGGTCACCCACAACGTCCAGCTCTTCCTCCGCAGCAGGAGCGGCCCCAACTGGCGCAGCCTCCGCAGGCCCCCCGCCAGCAGCCCGGTCCTCTTTCCAGTAATCGGATTCGGCCCAGGAATAGCCGGAGATATCCCAGTCCGGGTGATCCGCCGCAACACGGGCAATCAGATCCTTATAGCCCTTGAGGAATCCAGCCTCGAATTCCTCCTCGGTATCTTTCGTCTCTGCTTCAAGGGCGGCGGTCGCTTCGGACAGAGTGGCGGTCAGAGCCTCAGCATCCTTCTCGGCAGCAACCCGACCAGCCTCCGCGTCAGCAAGCTTGGCCTCTAAAGCAGCGAGCTGGGCCTCAGCAGCCGTTCGGGAAGCCCGCTCGGTTAACACCACACCTCGGGCCTCCCCCAGCTCCTGGCCCAAAGACCTAGCCTTCTCCGCCTCTGCCTCCCGGGCCGTCTTTTCCATGGAGAGGGCCTCCTCAGCAGCCGCCAGTTTCCCGGTCAGCGCGGGAAAGGTCGCCTCGGACCCCGCTGCTATACAACCGACCTGCAAACGAAAACAGCTATAAGCATTATGAGCAAAACAAGCAATAAGCACCTATGAGAAGTACGAAATATGGACGCACCATATGGCTAATGCTGTAGAGCCAAGCGGTCACGTCCTCCGGGCTCAACAAGGAGCACTTGTCCACCTGACCCGGCAGCAGAGCGGGGCGGATCCTCCCGCGTACCTCATCCGCCCTCTCAACCGGCGGCACTGCAGGAAGCCCTGTATGCACGGTCTCCTCCACAGTAGGAAAGGAGACGCCAGCTGTTTTGGAAGCAGCAGGCGTCTTGGGGGGCACGGCAATGGTCACCCCGGGTGCCGAGGTGCCTACCCCCTCCTTGTCAGGGCGGATGACGATGCCCCGGGTGAGCCTCTTGAGCTTCTGGCCCTCGGTGGGCTCCAGCCTCTTCCTCTTTGGTCCAGCTCGGGCAAGCAGGGCCTCCTCTTTCTCCTTCAGCGCCGCCGCGTCCTTGGGAGCCATTGCTGCAAAACAGCCGGAAAGATATTAGGCCGAAAAGAAAGATGCAAGATATCAGGCCGCAAAGAAAGTTGTAAAAGGAAACAGGGGAATGAATAGAACGCTGACCGGGAACAGTAGGAGAGGAAGCAGGGACTTCTGAGGGCTCCGCGGGGGAATAAGACACCACTATGTCTCCCGTCGGGGACAGAACGTTCCGAATGTTGGTGGGCAACTGTGCTAAGCCCCGAATCCTGGTCTGGGACGCCTCGGAGATCTCAGGAATGTCTGCCGACCCAGCTGCAAGTAGAAGCATAAAACCGGTTAACAGGACAATAAATCCATAAAACCGAAAAGAGATAAACAAAAGAAAGACAGGTAGCCTTACCCCTCAGCTCCTTCACCCAGGATGTCCTCGGCCGGGTCCCCGCGGCCTCGTCACAAAGGAGAAGGGTGGACACTTGGAAGAACTTGCTCTTCCACCCCTTGTTGTTACTGGGGCACTTGTCGATAATCTTTCTGCCCGGTCGGGCGGAGAAAGAAAAGAACCCCAGTTCCCCGTGTACGGAAAACGGCCGATGGGCCCATAGAAACTCCTCGAGGGTCACCTCACACCCGAACGCCTGGGGCCACAGAGATATACAACCCATCAGGAATCTCCACCCGTTGGGGGCCAGTTGCCCGGGAGCAATCCCAAGGTGAATCAGGATGGCCCTGGCTACTGGGTGGAGCGGAAGGCGGAGACCTGCCATCATTGCATCCTCGAAAAGAGTCGTGAAGCCCGGATAGTAAAGGTGCGCCCCCCCGGAACTCACCGCCAAAGAACAACTACCCGGGAAGGAGTATTTCTTCCTAATCCGGATAAGGTCCTCGGAACGCAAAATCGAGAATACTGACTCACAAGCAAACCCAACGCCGGGATCGGACTCCCCGGGCGCCTCGTCGCCCAAACCCCTAGAGACGGAGGCAACGGGGGCCCCCTCGGCGGATTCGTCATCAGATTGACGGGCTGGAATCAGGCCCTCACTCTGGTGGTCAGAAGGAGGGTCCAAAATCGGGGCGGAGTCATCCGACCGGAACATCTCGCTAATCGAACGGGACGCAGAATTGAAGCCGGAATGCTCCATCTCGGATGCCCCTGGGGAAGGAAGAGGGAGTAGGTCGCGACCTAAATACGGATCGGAAACCCCGAGCCTGAGGTACAGGGAAGGCAATGTCACTAACCTAAAAGGCAGAGCGTAGATGGCCCTAAACGTCAGAAGGCACTCTCTCAGTGAAGCTACGGAGACGCCGGTCCGGCTCAAATGGCCTGAGTCTCCACCCGACCGGAAGAACGAGCAGAATCTAAGGAAGAAAAAATCCCACTCCCGCTCGAACCCTACCGGATTCACTCTCTCCAGTCTCGCTACGAAAAGAAGAGAAGATGGGGAAAGGGAAGAAGGGAGCAACAGACGAAAGTTCGGAAGGAAGAGGACTTACAAAGCTTGCGCAGAAAAGAGAACTCGAGAATCTTGCTCGGACTAGCCTCTGCTCTCAGGACGTTCGGCGATCTCTCTGCAGTAAAGGGCCAGAGAAGTGGACAAGCATTCATTTTATAGAAATCGGGAACGGCCCAGATCAAAACGTATCCAACGGTCCGTGTGATTCCCCGCCCGAAATTGCTGACAGTTGTCTCCTCGGGCGCATGAAACGTTGCCTAGAAAGGCGTGCGCATTAAAAGCCTGACGTGACTGTTCGGTTGGCGCGCAAGTGGCTTGGTTGCGTCCGCGCTAGCGTAGTTCGAACCTAACCAGGTCAACGACCAGCGAACACGTGGCAACAGCGACTCCCGAACCAACGGATCTCCCGCTCGGGGAAGGCCCCGCCCGAAGGACAAAATCCCGGTCTACTACCGAACGGTTCCCTGGGAAAATTTCAGTTTTCAACCCTCATCAGACGGAGCGTCCAATCAGCTTTGAAAATGGGGGGCAGGTGGTACGTGCACGAGCATCTCGGCGTAACCACACAGCAAGTCCACAAGGTCTATTGGATGCTGGTTGGAATTTTGGAACCCCAACCGAACAAACCACTGTCAAAATAGAAATCGGAAGTACAATTAACGCGAAAGGGATGGCCTCAAGGACCTTGTTCATTGATTTAAGAGAAACTGTACAAGTTCGGGGGGCAGTTGTAGTAGCCTCCCCAAAAAAAAAAAAAAAAAAAAAAAAAAAAAAAAAAAGAAGGACGGCAGACTTCAAGTGCCCTTATCCTTCAAAGCCTTGATCTCCTCCTCCAAGGCCGCCACCTTTGCCACCAGCCCCTCAACGGCGATCTCCAGAGCATGGACGTCCACCCCCCGCAGGGCGGAGTCCATCTGCAGTTCATCACCCACCTTCTCCACCGCCTGCAAGCGTTCTTCCATGTGCGCGAGAGAGACGTCCGACCATGAGCCCGGCATGCGGGGACTGGTGAACGTTTCCGTCCGGCTCCTCTTCGGTGGGGGCTGAGAATTCTCTTCGGTCTGCTTCTCCTTGCCCTTCCTGGACGGGCCCGGTGGCGGGCTTGCATCCTCAGATGAGGAGGAGTCACTGCTGGTGGACAAGGTGACCGGCCCCTCGGGCTGGCCCGTCCGGCTAGCAGGGCGCGCCCCGGTCGCCATGGATCGGGTATAGCGCCGCGATCCAGAAGCTGCAGCGGCAGGGGTCACAGAAGAGGGACCGGCAATCTCATTCTCCGCAGGTCTCCCTTTCAAGTAGGAAAACGACATGCCGGCCTCAATGGCTTGATTAAACGCCTCCATGTCATCCTCGGAAGGAACGACTCCACGAAGGTCGGTGAAAGCCTGTCTGCAGCGGTCGGGATTATAATCCGCAGGGGGGGAGAGACCGTCATTCTCCAGCCAGTTACCAGCAACCAGGACCCAAGGGTACCGTTGCCAGTTCTTGTTTGGGAAATCTAGACCTCGGACTAAATCTTTTCCCTCAGTCTTAGGGCGGAAGTAGGGGCCTCCGTTGTCAATGCCCATTACGTAACACCTCGCAACATCGGCGGCCCGGAGAAATAACCCCAGTCGCTCGTTCAACGCTGCAATCCCCCACAAGAGGCGGGCAACGTTCGGTCGGCATTTGTGTAGTGGGATATCCAATCCCTGAAGAAGGTCGCAGAATGAGACCGGCAGAGGAAAGCGTAATCCCACAATCAGCAGCAGATAGCTGCTGATGAGGAAGAAAGGATGGGCTACTTCTTCTCCCTCAATGTGTGGACGGACTACCACGTCGTCCGGAATTTGGCAGTCCTCTCGGAAGGCTCTGAGCCCTTCGTCAGACGACAGGTCGATGTTGGAAGCCATTGGGAGGAAGATTGAATTAGTATGAACAGAGGAAAAGGGGTCGGGAGTGCTTTTCTCTGAAAACCCGCTCGGTGATTATTGATCTTCAAACAGTGGTGAGTATGTAGAATGAACTGACGCTCCTTTTATAAAGACAAAGGACGGCTCAGATTGAATCAGATCGGACGGTCAGGACGTTTTCCCGCTCTTAGCGACTGACGGCTGTCACATCGGGCATACCATACACCGCCTCAAAAGGCGCATGCATTAAATGCACGACGTGACGGTTTAGTCCCAACGCAAACGGTTCGGTTACCTCCACGATGGCTTCGTCACATCCCAACCAGGCCTGCAAGCAACTGACACGTGGCCCTGGATAATACCGGACCCTCCAGTCACCCGCTCGGTCCCGGAAAGACAACCCCGGGTCAGCCTTACCTCGGGGAAGGCCTCGGCCTCTTCCCGAGCGGTTTCTCGTGAATAGCTCTGATTTCCAAACCTCATCCGATATGGCATCCAATTAGCTCTGGAAATGGGGGGCAGCTGATAGGCTCAGAATTATCCAGCGTGGGTCCAACGGCCACGTCAGCATCGAAGACCAAGCAGAACCCTGGGGTCCACACCCAGGGCTTGCCAGCGTCACCGCTCGGGATGCCTGCACAGCCCGGGCGTGACCTTCGGCGGCTCTCCCGGACACGCGGCTCATCTCCAGCAGTCTCCTTGTGCGGCCAGAGCCCTATTAGGAATGAAACTCGATAAATTCCTAATCTGATAGGGATCTTCCCTTAACTTATGCACATCGAATTGTGATTGATATAGGCTTCCTAATGTATCTAAGTTTCCATGTAGAGGTGGACTCTTGCATCTATAAAAGAGCCCACCCATACCCTTCTAAGGGGGGAACGATCTTGAGAAACCTAATAACTAGAGCATACACTGAAACGCATATACCCGGACGGTATTACTGGTAGTGCCGCCCACCATTGTTGGCTCACCAGGCCGCCGGTGATCTGCTAGTATAGCGCCTAGACGCACACGTGGACGTAGGTCACCTCATTAACGGGGCCGAACCACATACAACTCCTTGGTGTTTCTCTGTCTCTCTTTTAATCCTCTCTTACCAATTCTAGGCACCATCAACAACTATCAAGACAATGGCAACGCTTTCATAATCCGAATTTCGTTCAAAACGCGCTTCAACTCAATTCTCACCGGTATTACACTCTAAAAATGAATCACTCGGAATGGGTAATACACTCGGGGCATGCGGGTAAAAGAGTAATGGAAATAGGAATCAAAACCACGCACATGCCAATGATGAAAAACGTAAGCGTGAAAAACGAGTAAAAATAATCTCATGAAAGATATCATTCACTAGAGGATGTGAAATAACTCAAACTACTTGTCATGATCGTCTCAAACTCTGAATCACAAAACTTAAGAATCAATTAGGTCCTTGAGGGGGTTGAAAAGTGGGAAAGAGATATGATGTGAAGGACAAGGGGAAATGAAGTGCGATGATTGGGCACAAGCTTGGGATTAATTTGAAATGCATGAATACAAATGACCGTAAGAGATGAATCTTTCACAAATGCTCTTTGAAGCTCCAAAAAGAAGTACAATTGACTCTTAGGCTTTTTTTTTTTTTTATTTTTTAGGAAAGAGTCTTTTCTCTTCTTTTCCTTGTACTCTCACAACAACACGATTCAATCTCTTTTACGACTTTACAAATCCGATCTCATGCAAAGACATCCCAAGAATGTAGTCCAAATGCGCATATGGAAGGTGTATGGTTAAGTGAATGAAGGGTATGTGTGGTTGAGGTCAGAAATGGTGAAAAAGACCAAAAATCAATTCCTCGGACAATGTGATTCTTTATTCTCCACTACAATGACAAGCAAGCATGAGTTTTTCATTCCACAAGATGACTCCTCTAATGAACAATCAACGCAAGAAAATGAGATTATCAACGACTTTTGTATGTTTTTCAAAAAGGAGAGAATTGAAGTATGCAACACTCAACAATGGAGATAAGGATCAAAATCTCACACAGGTAAAGTCTCCACAAATGTTTTGAACGATTTCTGGGTGACAATCGCATTAAGCGTCATCCTAACACATGTAGTCATGCAACGTGCTTAATAATCCAAGATTTGAAATTCATGCAATTCACTATAATCAAGATAGTTATAGAACTAAGGGGATTACCAAGTGTCACATACTAATATCAGAAGAAAATTTCAAGATAGGTGTCATCGCTCGGCATTAGAAAGAGACAATTATACTGAAATCATTGGAGACACAAGATAATGCACAAAAATTTTTTTTTTTTTTTTTTTTTTTACAAAGGAAATCCAAGTATGAGAGAAGCTAGAAAGCTCTCACACCCCCCAACTAGGACTGAACATTGTCCTCAATGAGATAATTAAGTGCAAGGAGAAGAACAATATTACCGGAGGCAAGGACAGGGAGCGGCCGGTAATAAACTGTGCCTGCAAGGTTAGAATCACCCGAGAAAGAGAAAGAAAAAGGAAAAGAAGCAGTTGACATGGCAAAAAGGAGAGGGAAATAAGCAACGCCAATGGTCAACAAAAAGAAACAATATCCATACATCCATACTGAAGTAGCCCAAAGTCACAAAGCAAAACAGAAAATGACATCATCCATACTAAAATAAGAGAACAGAAAGCATCATCAAAACAAAACCAACCCCCCAACTACTCATCATCATCCCCCTCATCACCACCAAAAGGATCGGAACCACCGGTGCCGCCATAAGCACCGGAGCCACTGGCGCCACCAAAAGCACCTGGACCGCCGGAACCGCTGTAGGGGTCCGAACCACCATAACCCCCAAAGCCGCCTGCACCACCAAGACCGGCTGCTCCACCATAGGGATCTCGAAAGTAATCCGGGACATCTGCACCCGGGTACTGCATACGGAAAGAGTCAGTCTGGAACCGCATCATCATGCTGATATCCCGTCGATAGCTCATGCTGAACCCATCGAACTCTCCCCGCAGGCTACGGACATCACTCCGTATGCCGGCAATCTCCTCTCCCTGCTGCCTCTGCTCAGTACTCATCGTCTCGAAGCGACGATGCAGATCGACCATGCCAGGTGCGTAAACCGGCTCCTCCTCCTCTGCGGCAGCCTGAGCACCAGACGGTCCCTCCGCTACTCTAGCTCTCTTGGACGCAGATCTAACCTGTGCGTCGCTACGAGCGATCGTCGTCCCATCGATTGGAGACGGCGCTGGCTTGAGGACATCAGTCGCTAGGGCATCGCACCCATGTGAGGTGCAAAGCCGGGTGACAAGGGTAGGAAATGGGAGACTGGAAGTGGCACCTGTGTCGTTAGACGCCGCTATCATGAGGTAAATGATGGTGCTCGCGAGGTCAACCCGTGCGGTGGGATCGGTAATAGCGTACAGGAGGGTACCGTGATCCCCCCTGACAGTCTTGTGGCGAGTGGGCCACACCGCTGCGGTGACAATGATATTACAGCACCGGTAGAGCTTGGTGAATGTGGAAGGGGCAATCTGGTCCCCGATCCACTCAGCTGGTCGTCCCGTGAAGCGGGTAGCGTAGGTATCGTAATGAGGCCGCTGCTCCTGATCCTCCAGGTACGGCTCGGGGTTCTCCTCATGAGGAACCCCCATGAAAACGGCCAAAGTAGCCGGGGTAACCTGGATACGGACACCCCGAACATATGCCTCAAAGGTGCGAGTGCCAGTGGTGACTATGCTGGCGAAGAAAATCCTAACCCAAGTCTCATTGTACCCTCCTGAATGCTCCAACTGGGGGATCCAGCGACGTCTCCTAAAGATCTGGACGACATCGTCCGGGAAATCGAAGATGGCGATGGGTCGCTCAGGGAGGATGGACTTTTTGGTTTTAAAGAAATTCACGAACCACTGCTTCTCAGTTTTGGACCTAAAGCGATCATAGCCGCGGGCCGGAGAACACTCGGTTTTGTCATACTTAAGTGGATTCGCCATTGTGCCTGCAAATAACAAGAGCAAGTGCAACCAATAAGATGGTAAAATCGACGCTAATGAATTGCCCAAGACAAAAGACATGAGAACCTTAGGAATACAGGCAGAATGCACGGGGATGGACACGATCGCACGTGCACGGTCGACATGCAGGGAAATGGTCGAGCGGCGCGTGCCACAACTCTCGAAATTTACGGTGAAAACTGCCCACGAAAATGAAGTCATATGCCTAAAATGGGAAATTAAGAACAATGCACGTGACGGTTTGAAAAATGCACGGGTGGATTGGATGTATGCACGGAGGGATTCCAATGTGGCATTCTGTCGAACACCTTGTGGGCAGGGTGAAAACGTTAAAAGTTTAACAAGATGTGATACATGGATCTATCCCAAACAAACCACAATGTGGCTTGAGCATGCAACACAACCAATTAGCAAGAGGTAACAACCCAAAATACAGAGAAAAGGGCGAGAAATGAGCCCTAAGGTTGAAGTTTTCAATATAGTGAGCAATGAGTAACTAAACACAACCTAGGGTGTAATCATCCTCTACATATGAAAATTAATCAATGAGCGATGATAAAAACATACCTTGGATGAATGGCAAGGGAGATCTTGAAAATGGAAAAACACAGGGGGAGATTGGAGAAGTTAGGGCAAAGAGGGTTGAGAGAGTTTGAGAGAGTGTTTGAAATTTTTTTTTTTTTTTTTTTTTTAAAACAAATGGATAGCCTCGGCAGATTTAAGCTGAACTGCCCCCCGCGGATCGATCCGAAGTCAGGCCGGATCGATCCGATATTTTAAAACGTTATTAATGTACCTTTTTGAAAAGGCGGATCGATCCGCTTGAAAAGCCCGGATCGATCCATTTAACTCAAACTCTCGCAGAATGTTTCTCCAAGTTCGCGGATCGATCCGCTCAAAAGCCCGGATCGATCCATTTAACTCAAACTCTCGCAGAATGTCATCTCAAATTCCCGGATCGATCCGCTCAGTAGGCCGGATCGATCCGGTCTTTCCCAGCTTGGTCAATAAGATCCCCAGAAACATGCGGATCGATCCCCCAATTCCTCGGATCGATCCGCCCCTTGTGCTACTTGGATTTGGACCTTGAAAATTCTTATTAAAAAGGGAAAAGATCACAATGGATGTAATGGACAAGTGCAAGAACAAAAATTTATGCCAAGAATGTAACATGGGGCATACAAAAAGAAGAGTATAGCTCACTAGAGCCTACTCACCCCTAACATTGGGGTCCTCCAAAGGAATTGACACCAACTCGGTGTCGAAACCTTCGAGAAAAGGTTTGAGCCGTTGCCCATTAACCTTAGAAATTGTCCCATTTGCGGGATCTTGAATATCAACGGCGCCATGGTTATACACTTTGTGCACAATGTAAGGGCCAATCCAACGGGATTGCAACTTACCCAGAAATAGATGGAGCCTTGAATCGTACAAAAGCACCTTGTTACCCACCACAAAATGCTTACGCACAATGTGTTTGTCATGGAAAGCTTTAGTGCGTGCTTTATAAACCTTTGAACTCTCGTAGAGTTCACCCCGAATCTCTTCCAACTCGTCAAGTTGGAGTTTCCGTTTCTCACCACTCTCATCAATGTCGAAATTGAGTTTCTTAATTGCCCAATAAGCTCGATGCTCAAGTTCGACGGGCAAATGGCAAGCTTTCCCGTAAACCAAACGATAGGGGGACATTCCTAAATTTGTCTTATAGGCCGTCCTATACGCCCATAGCGCATCGGTTAGCCTAGTAGACCAATCCTTCTTTGACGGATCAACCGTCTTTTCTAGGATTCCCTTAATTTCCCTATTGGCCAATTCGGCTTGGCCATTGGTTTGGGGATGATACGTGGTGGAAACTTTGTGGGTGACGCCATATTGCTCCATTAACCGAGCAAAAGGGGAATTGCAAAAGTGCACCCCTTGATCACTAATTATGGCTTTTGGAGTGCCAAATCGGGACAAAATATGTTCCTTAAGGAATTTCAATACCACCTTGTGGTCATTGGTCCGTGACGGTATGGCCTCAACCCACTTGGAGACGTAGTCAACCGCCACCAAAATGTACTCAAAATTATTGGATTTAGGAAAAGGACCCATGAAGTCTATACCCCAACAATCAAAAACTTCAATAACGAGAACGGGGTTTAGAGGCATCATGTTCCTCCGGGTAACTTTTCCGAGAAGTTGGCACCGAGGGCATGCTTTACAATAAGCATGTGCGTCTTTAAATATAGTGGGCCAATACAAACCGCTATGGAGCACTTTGAACGCGGTCTTTTGTGAAGAGAAATGACCTCCACAAGCTTGATCGTGGCAAAACGATAACACACTTGGTATCTCGTCGTTGGGCACACATCTCCTCACGATTTGATCGGCACAATACTTAAACACATAGGGATCGTCGTAAAAGAACGATCGTGCCATCACTATAAGTCTCTCTCGGTCTGTGACAGACCACTCTTGAGGTAACTCTCCCGTGACAAGAAAATTAACTACGTCCGCATACCACGGGAGAGTAGAGACTTTGAGCAATTGCTCGTCCGGAAAGCATTCCCGGATAGGGATGGGGTCTATATGATCATGATCAAATGTCAATCGTGACAAATGATCAGCTACCACATTTTCCACCCCTTTCTTATCCTTGATGGATATGTCAAATTCTTGTAGCAATAGAATCCAACGAATGAGCCGCGCTTTAGCATCTTTCTTGGAGAAGAGATACTTAAGGGCGGCGTGATCGGTAAAGCAAATTATCCGCGATCCTACCACATACGACCGGAACTTCTCAAGAGCAAAAACTATGGCGAGTAACTCTTTCTCCGTCGTGGAGTAGTTGATTTGAGCATCATCTAAAGTGCGGCTCGCATAGCATATAACATGGGGCTTTTTGTCTTTTCTTTGCCCCAAAACGGCTCCGATGGCATAATCACTCGCGTCGCACATTAATTCGAATGGAAGACTCCAATCGGGAGGTTGCATAATTGGTGCGGACGTGAGTAATGCCTTGAGCTTCTCAAATGCTTCTTGGCAATCCTTGGACCACTCGAAAGGGATGTCCTTAGCTAAGAGGAGACACAACGGTCTCGAGATCGCGCTAAAGTCTTTTATAAACCTGCGATAGAAACCTGCGTGGCCCAAGAATGACCTAATGTCTTTGAGATTCCTAGGAGGGGGGAGGTTGGAAATGACATCAATTTTGGCTTTGTCAACTTGCATTCCCTCGCTAGACACAATGTGGCCCAGTACAATCCCTTGTGTCACCATGAAGTGGCACTTTTCCCAGTTAAGAACGAGATTCTTTTCTATACATCTCTTGAGAACCTTCTCGAGATTCCCAAGACATTCATCGAACGAATCTCCAAAGACTGTGAAGTCATCCATGAAGACTTCCAAATATTTCTCCACCATATCACTAAAGATACTAAGCATGCACCTTTGAAAGGTCGCTGGTGCATTGCAAAGTCCAAAAGGCATCCTCCGATAGGCAAACGTGCCAAAGGGGCAAGTGAAGGTGGTTTTTTCTTGGTCCTCGGGGGCTATTTCAATTTGGTTGTACCCCGAGTAACCATCTAGGAAGCAGTAGTGCTTGTGGCCCGCCACTCTTTCTAGGACTTGATCAAGGAAGGGCAAAGGGAAATGATCCTTTCTTGTGACCGAATTTAGCTTCCTATAATCAATACACACACGCCACCCCGTGGTGGCTCTAGTGGGGACCAACTCTCCACTCTCATTCTCAATGACGGTAATCCCTGACTTCTTAGGGACCACTTGGGTGGGGCTCACCCATTCACTATCAGAGATGGGATAGATTATCCCCACATCCAACAACTTGATGACTTCCGCCATCACCACCTCTTTCATATTCGGATTGAGCCTCCTTTGCATTTGACGTGAAGGCTTGGCTTCATCCTCTAGATAAATCTTGTGGGTGCAAATCTTCGGAGAAATGCCCCTCAAGTCCGCTATGCACCACCCTATGGCACTTTTGTGTTCCTTCAAGACCTTCATCAATCTCCCTTCTTGACAAGGGTCAAGTTGGGACGACACCACTACCGGAAAACTCTCGCTCTCTCCCAAAAAGGCATACTTGAGCTCACTTGGCAAGGTTTTGAGCTCAAGTTTGGGTATGACAACATTAGATGGAAGAGGGAAAGTATCCCTCGGAGGTAATCTTTCGAAGTTAGAGGTCCACATGGCCTCTTCGATAATTCGCTCAACACTCGCCTCTTCCTCATCCTCTATCTCCTCATCTCTCATCTCGTTCTCTCGCGCAAACTCGTGAACACACTCAACAATAGCATTATCACTATTCAAGCATTTCTCAACATGTTCGATGCTAGTTATGTTGTCATTAAGCACATAAGTATGATCAAGAGAAGAAGTGATGCAAGAATCATTAACATCGGAATCACTAGAAAAATTGAAACAATCTTGCACCAATGAATCAATGAGAGAGATTTCATAAATTTCATCACCGTCCTTCTCATCGAGATCCGGTTGCTTAAAGAGAGAGAAGATATTTACATCCACAGTCATGTTTCCAAAAGTTAAGCGCATGAGACCATTCCTACAATTGATTAAGGCATTAACAGTAGCAAGGAAGGGCCGCCCTAAGATGATTGGAATTTGTGATTGCTCATTGACCACGGGTTGCGTGTCAAGCACGATAAAATCCACCGGATAGTAGAAGTTACCAACTTGAACAATGACATCTTCTATAATGCCCCGTGGCATCTTAACGGATCGATCGGCCATTTGTAAGGTGACACGGGTCTCCTTAAGCTCTCCTAGGCCCAACTGGACATACACCGAATACGGAAGAAGATTTACACTAGCACCCAAATCAAGGAGGGCTCGGTCTATGTGGTGTTGTCCAATCACACATGCTATGGTAGGACAGCCGGGGTCCTTGTATTTGGGTGGAACTTCGTTAAGGATAACGGAGCTCGCATGTGCGGCCATGTAGGCACTCTTTTTGACGTTAAGCTTCCTTTTAACTGTGCAAAGATCCTTGAGGAATTTGGCATAGGCCGGAACTTGTTTAATGGCCTCTAAAAGAGGTATGTTGATTTCCACTTTGTTAAACAATTCCAAGAATTCATGATTCTTGTTGTTCTCGACCTTCTTTTTGAGCCTTTGAGGGAATGGTGGAGCGGGATTCAAAAATTCTTGATCCATGAAGTCGGGGACTTTAGGAACATCCTCTTCCAGCTCCAAGTCAATAGGGGACGACGAGTCCCCCTCTTCGAGTTCGGCTTCAACTCTAACTGGGTGGATTTGTGGTTCTTGAGAAGGCTTTTGGACCTTGTTATCCACGGTTTTTCCACTACGAAGAGTAGTGACTCCCTTTAGATGTTCAACGGGACCATTGGAATTGGAGGCCCCACCATTCATTTGCCCTTTAGGATTTTGGAAGGGTTGTGCGGGGAGCTTTCCCTTATCAACTACTTATTGATTTTGGAGCAATTGAGCCAATTGAGCTTGTAAAGCTTGCATTGATTGAGCGTGCGATGATTGCATCGCTTGTATGGATTGCTCAAGTTGGCTCATTCTTTGGGACAAGCCATGATTATGGTCCTCGAAATTTTTCTTGTGAGGAGGCACATAAGTGGGTGGAGGTTGTTGTCCCCCTTGATTTTGCACAAAAGGGGGTCCTTGGGATTGAGATACGGGAGCACCAAAATTTTGAGGTGCATACGGTGGTGGGGGTGGTTGATGCGGGCAAAATTGTTGTGCAGAGACATGGGGAGCAACACTCACCCCTTTGTTATTATGGTAGTTAAGTCCCGGTGCCGACCACCTCCCGGGAGGATTGTAGGCATCATTTTGGGAAGGATTATATCTAGGCCTAACATTCATCCCAAGTGCACACGCTTGCTCCAAAGCTTGGTTTTGAACTAGAGGAAGAATGGGGCACTCGTTGGTTGAGTGCTCCGGAGCATAGCAAAGGTAGCAATGTGACGGATTGACCGGGGCAAGGATTGGGGGAAGAGTGGGAGTCATGGTGACCTTTTGAGACTCCAAGGCTTCCACTTTCCTAGTGAGTTCCGAAATGGAGTCGGCCTCACTTGGCCCTTGGAAGGGATTATGGTTCAATGGGGCCACGGTAACCGGCAAGGTTCGGTCATGAGGGTTAGATGCACCCCAACCGCGAGAAGTTTCATAAACGTATTCAAGATGAGCCTCGGCTTGCTCGGCCTCAAGAGTCAAGAAACTCCCGGCACACATGGTTTCGATTAACTGCTTGGTATTGGGTTGTAACCCCCCATAACAAATGGAAATTTGACGGAATTTGTCGAAACCATGGTGTGGGCATTTCCTAAGGAGATCCTTAAATCTCAACCAACACTCGGCAAAGGTTTCATGTTCTCCTTGGGAGAAATTTTGGATTTGTTTAACCAATGCTTGAGTTTTGTGCATGGGGAAAAACTCCTTATAGAATTGCTTTTGCAGTTCCGGCCATGAGCCTATGGAATTTGGAGGTAGGGTCACCAACCAATCTTTTGCCCTATCCTTGAGGGAAAATGTGAACAATTTGAGCCTTATGAGCTCGGGTGTGCATCTTTGTTGTTCAAATGTCCCACATATGTCCTCATACTCCCGAATATGCTTGTAGGGGTCCTCGTTCTCTCGCCCATGAAAGTTGGGTAAGAGATTGATCATTCCTGGTTTAAATCGAAACACCCCTGCATTGTACGGGAATGTTATGCAAGATGGGGAAGACACGGTCTCGGGTTGAAGGTAATCCCCGATCGTTCTCCCAAAGGTTTGATCCATTTGAGGAGGTGGAGGGGCATAAGGATGTTGATAAGGAGGTGGTTGATGCGGCGGATACCTAGGTGGAGGAGCGGGATTATGTTGATCCCATTGCTCCCGATGGAATCGATCCATGGGAGTTTCGTCCTCGGTGGCAAACGTGGCATGATCCGAAAATGCATCAACTACCGGCTCTCGGTGGCTGGTACTGTGCGAATTTTGAGTGAATGATGGTGAGGATGTGGTAGGGGGCCGCCAAAACGACCCACTACTACTACTAGAAGAACTGACATTAGAATTCACTGCAAAGGGATTAGTCATACCTGCGTTGCTCGGATTGGACATTGTGCAAAGCTGTTGAGTTTCACCTAAAGGCTACTCCTTCAAAGACACTCAACACGAAAGCAACGACGGTTAGAAGTAAAAGCACTATAATTGGATACTAAGCGACCTAAGGTTGTTACCAACGCCAATCCCCGGCAACGGCGCCATTTTGATTACGTCAAAATCAAGTTCTTATTTAACCCTATTAAAAACGTAGTATGTTGGAAGTAGGGTGTCGAGTCCACAGGGATTAGAATGTAACAATGCTTGTTGAACGCTTAATAACCAATTACCGTACAAGGAGCAACTAACAAACTAAGAAATAAAAGTGAGTCTTTTCGACTTTGAGTTTGGTTTGGTTTATAAACAATTATACTACAATGACTATTCATCATAAAAAGAGAAAGTAAATTTAAGATAAATCTAAGTTTAATTAACAATGGAGGGTCTTGTAGTGGAGGAGAAATTGAGGTTGGGGAGCATTCCCCCACCTTGGACCAAACAACTTATGGCTCTCATACTTGCAACACATTCTAGGGTAGAAAATTCCATTGTGACAAACTATCAAACATGTGGTAGTCAACCAACATGCTAGATAGATGTTCCAATGCAATACATGGGTATAGGGTTAGAGTTTTGAGATTTAGCAACTTCCAATGCTTGACATGGGAAGTGGGGTCTCAAAACTTCAAACCGTACACCCATGAACTCTAGATATGCTATCAAGGGTGAGAGACCTACAATCAAAACACATGGGTCCAATGGTGGGTTTATGATCCCCAACCTACATGATTTAGCTACTCATAATTAAAATGATAACAAAATTTAAGAGAGGGAAAGAGAGATTATACCAACTAGAAAACATCACCATTAATGCCATAGGAAATCCAAGAGATTCTTCAATTAAAAGCTTCCAAATGTGCAATACATTCACTCCTTCTTCTCTCTCTAACACTAGATGGGAGTTAATGTGGGTAGATGAGGAGTAATGGGGCATTAGAGAGGAAGAGCTTACAACCTAAGAAAAAGACTAAGTAAAATAAAAGCTAACCTAACAAAACTAATCTCTAACTATTTATACCCAATCCAAACAATGGCAAAGTTGTAAAACAAAAAGAAGGGATCTTCTGAGGCCGCGGATCGATCCGCGGCAAACAGGCGGATCGATCCATTTATCATTTGGGGAAGCAGAATCTCTGCGCCAGAACGCGGATCGATCCCTTCACAACCGCGGATCGATCCGGGTCTTCAGGATTTGCCAGTAACTTCCTTTTAAACACGCGGATCGATCCCCTCTTTGAGCCGGATCGATCCGCCTCTTCTGAGCTTGGCTACTTGCCCCTTTTCATACCCAGATTGCCACAAAGGTTGAGTTCCACTTCACCCACGCCTACAAAACCTACAAGAAAGAGATTATTATTATGAAAAAGTGAACAACAACAAGAATAACAAAAGTGCAATTTATCCATTAAATCTCCCCGTGTGAGTGATAATTCGTGTCCAGTAAGGGTAAAATCATGAAGTAAAAAATGCAATATTGAACACGAATCAACAGGGTTTTAAGACAGATGAGGAAAACACAAGCTAACATCACTATCTGGGGACTGCTGATCGCCTCCAAAAAACACAGGCAGGCAGTCTTGGATGCTTTAAACCAATCCGATGTCTCTATCGATACAGCACCGGAAGACCTCGTGGGGATGATCAGTAGAATCCCGGCTCTAGCTATTACCTTCTCGTCCGACGACCTACCTCCCGGAGGGCCCGTGCATAACAAGCCTTTGTATGTCACCGTCAAATGCTTGGGTCTGTTGCCTGCCTGTCTGGTGGACAATGGATCAGCCTTAAACGTGTGCCCATTTTGAACTGTCAATCGCATGGGTTTGGACGAATCAACTTTCATACCATCTGAGCAAAGGGTGAGAGCGTACGACAACACTCAGAGAACTGTCATGGGCATAATTCTCCTTCACCTCGCTATCGGTCCACTTGAGAAGGAGGCCGAATTTCAGGTCATCGACATTCCTGCATCCTTCAACCTGCTGCTTGGAAGGCTATGGTTAGACAGTTTGGGCGCCATACCATCAACAATCCACCAGAAGGTCAAATGTGTTTGGAAGAGCAGGGTCTGTGACATTCTCGGGGATAGCTGGGTTCATCCGTCTGAAGCTTCATCAAGCGCACCGGTCTTAGAGGCACAGCTGCAAGAAGAGGAGACAGGTTTGGGGGGATTCGAGTTCATTAACATGCTGGAAGAGGGAAAGCCGCGAGAGTTCCTACCGCTTTATTTTGATCAATACGCCAGTCCGTTGGTCACAGGGATAATGAAAAAGATGGGTTTCTTCCCGGGCATGGGATTGGGTAAAAATCATCAAGGCCTGCCTGAATTCCTGCGCATTCTGAGTCAGACTCACTCTCATGGTTTGGGTTACCAGCCAACAAAGGAGGAATTGAGGGCAAAGAAGAAGACAGCTAACGCGCCAATGGACCCCTATCAGAAAACACTCAACGGGTACTTCGTAAAGGAAGGAGAAGATTTCCCCTTCTGTGGCTTCCCGAAGCCGTGGATGGATCAGAAAGGCAAATGTCTAAAGCCAGGGTTCGAGATCTTTTTTTCCCATGAGTTCTCTAAGTACAAAGACCCATTTTTGCAAATACCTGAAAAGTCTGCTACAGTTGGCGATTGGATTGGTGTACTGGACGGACCGGTCATGCATAACCTGTTGAGCGAAAAGGGGGTAAAAGACGAAGGGAAAGGAAAGGAAGACAAGGGTCTGGAGGTCAAGGCTGAAGAAGGGTATGTTGAGGATGTATTGGAAGAGGAACCAGAGGAAGAATCAGTGGAAAAGCCGGGGAAAGAAGAAGTGGAAGTGATTACCAAAACAGAGAATCTGGAAGAATGCTTCATCACCGACAAGGGAGGGGAAAGCAAGAAAGAATGGGTCTTTGAGTCTAGTGATAGGTATCCCCCACCCCCGGAGTCTGTAATGGCCCAAATGAGGCGTCTTTCAATTTCTATGTCTGTTGTAATTGCTCCAAAGAAAATGAATGAAAATGTGACTGATTCTGCCTACTCGAATGCGCTTAATGAATGTGATGAATATGATGATCATGAAATACCAATTGAATTGCAAAAATTTATTGAAAAAGAAAAGGAACCTGCATGTAAAGTCATCGAAGACACTCGAACAATTAATCTGGGAAGTAAAGACAACCCTCAAAATGTTTTTATTGGCTCAACACTTAGCAATGAAGAAAGCGAAGAGCTAATCAATCTATTAAATGAATTCAAAGACGTTTTTGCATGGTCTTATAGCGATATGCCAGGAATTGATCCAAAAATCGTCCAACACCATATCCCCCTATTTCCAAATTTTAAACCAATAAAACAAAAGTTGAGGCGAATGAGGCCTGAATGGGCACTTAAGGTAAAAGAGGAGGTTGAAAAGCAATTAGGGGCCGGATTCTTGATGGTCACCGAGTATCCAGATTGGATCGCCAATATAGTACCGATTCCGAAAAAAGATGGTCGTGTTAGGGTATGCGTGGATTTCCGAGATTTGAATAAAGCAAGCCCTAAGGACGATTTTCCATTACCTCACATTGATGTTCTGGTCGATAATACGGCAGGTCACGAGCTCCTATCTTTCATGGATGGCTTCTCAGGTTATAACCAGATCCTCATGGCACCCAAGGAAAGAGAGAAAACCACTTTCATCACGCCCTGGGGGACATATTGTTATAGAGTGATGCCATTCGGTCTTAAGAACGCAGGCGCGACCTATCAGAGGGCTGCCACCACTTTACTGCACGACATGATCCACAAAGAGGTAGAGGTGTATGTGGATGACATGATTGTGAAATCCAAGGAAAGAGGAGGACACCTAGGGGCTTTGAGGAAGTTCTTTGGGAGGTTGAGGGAGTTCAAAATGAGGCTAAACCCGCAAAAATGCACCTTCGGAGTCACTACTGGAAAATTATTAGGGTTTCTCATCACTCAAAGAGGAATAGAGGTGGACCCCACCAAAATAAAAGCCATAACCGAAATGAACCCGCCTAAAAATGAGAAAGAACTGAGGGGATTTCTGGGGAGGGTACAGTTCATTAGCCGCTTCATTTCCAAACTTACCTTAACCTGCGACCCACTGTTCAAACTACTCTGAAAAGGAGAGAAGTTTGAATGGGACGCCCCTTGCCAACAAGCCTTCGACAAAATCAAAACCTACCTCCAAAACCCACCTGTCCTGTCACCACCTTCACCCGGGAGACCCCTGTTACTTTATCTCTCTGTGTCCGAAAATTCGATGGGGTGTATGTTGGCCCAAGAAGGAGAAGAAGGTCACGTGAAAAAAGCCATTTACTACTTGAGCAAAAGAATGGTCGGATATGAGTTAAAGTATTCACCCTTGGAAAAGGCCTGTTGGGCCTTGGTTTAGTGTACCTGTCGCCTTCGCCACTACATGCTAGCCTTCCCTGTAATCCTGATATCCCGAATGGACCCATTAAAATACATATTCGAAAAGCCTGTCTTGACCAGTAGGATTTCCCGGTGGACCATGATGCTAGCCGAGTTTGATATTAAGTACGTCACCGCCAAATCCATGAAAGGGAGGGCCGTCGCCGAATTTCTAGCCGATCTCGCCGTAGAATCTGAAGATAAGGGCGAATTTAAGTTTCCTGATGAGGAGGTAATGGAGGTAAAAGAGGACTTGTGGAAGATGTACTTTGACGGAGCGGCCAACCAATTGGGATATGGGGTTGGAATCATTCTCATAGCACCCGATGGGACCCCCACTCCATTAGCCGTCAAACTCAGGTATGACTCTACCAATAACACTGCAGAATATGAGGCATGTATAATCGAAATAGAAGCGGCCTTGGCCCTGAAAGTTGAAAGGATCGATGTCTTCGGGGATTCTAACCTGATCATATCCCAAGTACGAGGCGATTGGAGGGTGAAGCATGAGAAATTGAGACCTTACCATGACTACCTAGAAAGCCTGAAAGTGCAATTCAAAAGGATTTCCTTCTATTACCTTCCCCGAGAAGAGAACCAACTAGCCGATTCCTTAGCAACCCTAGCCTCAATGATCCAAATCCCTTCCAAGACTACCATGATCCCACTATCCATAGAAGTAAGAAGTCAACCATCATTCAAAATGATCACGGCCATAAAAGAAGAGGGTGAGGTGCCTTGGTTTGAGGACGTCTGGAATTTCATTAAAAAGGGAGAGTACCCCGAGGGAGCCTCAGAAAAGGACAAGAAAGCAGTTCGGCGATTCTCTGCTCAGTTTGTGATCTACGCGGATAAACTATGGAAGAAGTCCTACACCGGGTATAATCTGGAGTGTTTATATGGGAATGAGGCTAAAAGAATGATGGAGGAAATACACGAAGGAGTGTGCGGGCCCCATATGAATGGGCACATGCTAGCAAAGAAGATCATCCGACAAGGGTATTATTAGACAACCTTGGACAAAGACTGTTGCGAATACGTCAAAAGATGTCACAAGTGTCAAATTCATGCAAATCTGATGCACACTCCACCGTCACAGCTTTATAGCATGACCACCCCTTGGCCATTTTCTGTATGGGGGATCGATATCATTGGTGAGATAGTTCCCAAGGCTTCCAATGGGCACCGATACATAATCGTGGCAATCGATTATTTTACAAAATGGGTAGAGGCAGCCTCGTATGCAACTTTGAAAGCCAAGGATGTGGTAAGTTTCATCGAAAAGAACATAATCTGTAGATATGGGGTCCCGAATGAATTCATCTCTGATCATGGTAGTCATTTCCAAGGAGAAGTCATCCCGCTATTAGAAAAATATAAGATCACCCGTCATCAGTCGTCTCCATATAGGCCTCAGACAAACGGAACGGTGGAAGCGGCAAATAAAAATGTCAAGGCGATCTTGGGAAAGACGACGGATACGTACAAGGACTGGCATGAAAAACTACCGTTTGCCTTATGGGGATACAGGACCTCTGTAAGAACATCTACTGGGGCAACACGTACTCCTTGGTATATGGGATGGAGGCCGTTCTCCCGGTTGAAGTAGAAATACCATCTCTAAGGGTCTTGACGGAATGTGAAGTAACCGAGCTAGAATGGATAAAGGCGAGATACGAAGAGTTGATGTTACTTGATGAGAAAAGGTTGGTGGCAATAAATCACACTCAGGGATACCAGAAGAGGATAGCCCGTGCTTTCAACAAAAAGGTTCGCCCAAGGAAGCTTGTTGAGGGTGACCTGGTCCTCAAAGAACTTAAAGTGCCCGTTTATGACCCCAGAGGAAAATTCAAACCCAACTGGGTCGGTCCATACATCATCAAAACTCTCCTTTCCGGAGGGGCAGCCTATCTCATGGACCTGGATGGGGTTGAATTTAAGCAACCAATTAACCTCGATCGCCTCAAGAAATATTTTGCTTGAAACCTTTTTTTTTTCTTTCAAAACCTTCAGATTAGATGAACTACGCTTGACCTGATTCCCGTTAGGGGATACGTAGGCAACCTATTCGGTTCGGTCAGTGAATAATCGCCTGATTGGCACTTTCTTTTGAAGCCTTAAGCCGAACTACTCAGGACCTGATACCCACTCGGGGATAAGTAGGCGGGCTATACCGGCCTTCGGTCCATGAAAATTCAAAAAAAAAAAAAAAATCCCTGTGTCAAACTAGGGGCACTCTCGCGTTCGCCCAGAAACACATCGAAGCCCCAAAACCAGGGGCAAACTTCGTTTGCTACCCGAAGAACCCAGATATTCCAAAAAAACCCGTCTCTGGATCCCCGGCTATTAAAATAAGTACTGTAAAAGAATATACGGAATTCATGGTATAGAATGACTAAAGCTTCAAGCAAGATTCAAAGTAAAGTAAAGAACCAAGTAAAGGCATTAAAAGGGGGATGTTCTTCATAAAAGATTAATTAGAAAAGTGAAAGCCCTGATTGAACATAAAGTCTTCCAAAAACATAAAAATCACATCTCAAAAGCGCAGCGTGAGTAGGCAGGGTCTGTCAGAAAGTTTTGTAAATGGCAAGATTCTCCCTGTTTTCTTCTACTTTATTATGCATGCATCTATCAGGCCTACCTCGTAGCCGAAACTTGAATCTCCCGAAGGTATTCAGCAGTAGGAACGACCGAAGAAAGGGCTTCCGAAAACGGGACAGCCATCCTGCTGTGCCAAGCCTCAATGAAAGCCTTCACGACAGAAGGACGCAAAATGGATCCCCTCGTAAAATCAGCCGTGACAGCCTCAGTAGCATCCTGCAAGAGCCCAAACTGGCGGACCACCCAATCAGGAATGTAGAAAGTAGTAGCATGCAAGCCCGGTAGCCAAATGCCGGGTCGCCCAGGAAGTCGTACAGCAGTAGAACGACGAATCCACCACGGGCAGACCCAGCAGATATCGCTGTAAGATAAGCCTTGGAGCCAACCAAGCCATGCATCGATAGAGTGGAACAAGCTGTGAATCTCCATACGATCGTAAAGAAGTGACCCGCGGAGATTGGAAGGGTGTATGAAGAGGTCCAAACGCTCCATAAGCCAAACCTGCAGAACAAAAGGTGCCCCCGCAGATAATATGGCCCCTGTAGCGTGAGCATGATCCAGTCCTATCAAAGTCTCGCCGAGAACCAGCATGACCGCACTCTTCATCTCCCTCAAACCGCAGGCAATAGGTACGAGAATGTCGGAAGACGATTGAAAGAGAAAGTAAGAAAGCATAGCAATCGATAGAGCGCTACGCCGTATAATTTGATACCCGCTGTCGTAAGGATCCCCAATGAGAGCATAAACTGAGGAGAGGCGCTCGAAGTCAATCTGTCTATCATGAATGAAAGAGCTCGCGGTACCACGGGATATATGGAGAAGAGCCGCCAAGTCCTGAACATACCCGGCTTGTACGGGAGGAACAATCAGATCCGCGGAGGGGTCCGTATGAAGGATAGCACTGAACTCTTCAAACAATGGACAAATCTCCTGATAACCGAAGCGGAAGACGTGGAGCGAAGGATCCCAACACCGGGCAGCAGCTTGAAGCAGGCTTTCGTTTAGGAACATTCGACGGAAAGAGAAGAGATCGTTTAATCGGAAACACTCAAAGTTGAGCTTGTCAATACCCGAGAGAGTATCCATCCACGGGAAGAGGATTTGGGAGCTAACGGGGGCCATCTTGAAAAGAGGAGAAGGAAGGAAGATGGTGTTTTGCGGAGTATTGGGGAAGGAAGAAGTATAAATAGGAGAATGGGGATCTACCTACCCGCGGCACTCGATAAAGTGCAGCGGCACTCGATGTAGTGCCGCGCGGCAGTCCGTGAACGCCGTACGGCAGTCTCTGACTGCCGCAGCAGCACTCATCGAGTGCCGCGGAGGCCTAACTGAGTGCCGTTCCGGGTTCTGCATTGGCCAGGGCCTGTTTGTAACACGTTCAGCCCACCTGCAAACAGAAAACTAGATAGAAAACAATAAAACGTGCACATCATGCAGCACGTGCAACAATACATTCATTCATTCATTTATTCATAAAAATAAAAAGGGAAAACGGGATCAAGCCATGATCCCACGTACGGCAAGAAATGGATCAAGCTATGGTCACGAATAAAATAAATATCAATAAAAAAGCAATAATAAAAGTGTTAGGAGTGCCTATCCTACCAGGGGGTAGCCATCAAAATAAAGTATGTGTGTGTATATACAGTCATCCCAATAAAGTATAAATCCTCCCATAACACTCAAAAGCAAAAACAACAAAAGAGGGGTCAACCCCGACCCCGACCCCGGCCGCGAGTCTGACGAGTCGTGCGCCTGAGAGGCTCCTCCTCCGACTCGGTCCCGCTGCCTCCACCGCTCCCTCCACGACCGCCGCTGCTACCACCTCTGCCTCTGCTGGTGCCCTCGCCGCCGCCTCCGCCACGCCCAGCGCCACTACCTCCGGGGACATCGCTGAGAGGGATGCCGAACTGCTGGAGCCGCTGCTGATGCTGCCCCACCTGCTGAGACAGGACTCTGTTCTCCTCCATCTGGAAAAGAGAAGATAAGCCCAGAAAGCAGTAAATAGACGACCGGAATACTAAGAATATAAAAGGGTAAAAGATCATACATGAGCCCTCAACTGAGCCGCAGTAGTCGCTCGAGCTCCCTCAGCCTGAAAGCAAGAATCAAGAATAAAAGATTAGCAAAGAGAGCGACAATCCTGGTCAAAGTAAAAGTGGGGATGAGTTTCTTACAATCCACTCTCGCCCAAGGACCCACTGTCGCACGCTATGGGCATACGTCAGGCCCTCCTCCGCGTAAGCACGCGGAATGACGTCGTAATGAAGAGGTATGGTGGGAGCGCCATGTGAGAGGCGGGGAATCATCATCGAGTGAGGCTCCCCGAACGAGACGGTCGACATGGTCCAGTCCCACTCAGACAGGGCAGGGGGACGAACCGCAGCAGGAACGGGCTACAAACGAAAGTAATAAAACATGAATAAAGAATAAAAGAAGAACTCACAGAAATAATAAAGGAATCGTTTACTCACCCGAGTCACTTCCATCAGAGGGAAGTTCGGCATCAGCTTGGCGGCACGGAAGGCCGCATATCCTACAGGGTCGTCCAAGAAGCCGTGAATACCGAAGCCGGCTCGAGCAGCCATGAAATCGCTGCCCTGAAGTGTATCCGTGGCCCTCATAGAGTCTGGAGGAGGGAACGGCACAAAGAATCTGGGGGCCGCCAGTGACTGTCTAGTCACCCTCTCTCCTAGATACCATGCCTGGCCCTCTGACCCACCATCAAGAAGTCGTCTCGTCGGGTCGTATCCAGCCGACTGCCGGATCTCCGCGCGAACCTCAGTTAGCACCCTGAGCCACGGCTGCCAATGCACGTGCTCCTCCCTCAGATTCGTCAAGAAATTCCTGAATGAAACAAAATCGTGGGCCCCAGTCTTTCGCCCAACGCTGTCCTTCGCCCACTTCAGCCCCTGGGGCAGAGCGAGGGCGTCAGCAGCACGTGTCTTAGGAGACATCATACAGAGATACTCGTGGGACCAAATCTGTAATAAAAGAGGAGAGAAAATGGGAGGTTAGTATAACAATTTAAATAAGTTTCTGAAAGTATAATAAGCAATGGAATATAGGAAAAAGGAGATACCTCCCACGCTCTCCAAAAGCCACTAGTAGAGGCCGGCCTGTCCCGGGAGATGTCACCCATATGACAGTACAGGATAGCTAATCCTGTACTAGCCCAATCAAACTCCGCAACCCGATCCAGGTGCTCCAGAGATGCCACCAGGGAAACAGAGACCCGATCACCCTTGGTGCTCAACAGAGAGCACCCCAGCATGTACATCAGAAAGCCTCGGGCCATCTGCTCGTCGGTGAAGCCGGGTTTCCCCCAGAATGTGTCCATAAACCACCGGGCCGTGACCAAGGCCTCCTCCGGAATCACTCCTAATAAGGGCTCCACCTGATCCCACTCCTGGTCTGTAAGGTACCGCAGGGGCTCTCCTCCGAATGGAATCCCCGTGATCATGCTAAAGTCTAGCGGGGTCATAGTCATCTCCCCAAAATCGAAATGGAAAGTACTCGTGGTATCCCACCACCGCTCAGCCAACGCATGTATCTGATGTAAGTCGTTGGAGCTCTTCGTCAAGAGTTTGACGAAGCTCCAAACCCTGCTGCATCGATAAGCCCCCGTATGGTCCCACCCAGCTCTGTATACCACTTGTACTCGTGGGCCAGGCTGCCATGTCCCTTCAGCACTTTAGGCTGTAGCTGCAAAAAAAGAATCACAAGATTTGTTGTTAGGAAATGGATAAAGAAGAGAGCAATAAAAAGATAAGTAATAAATAAAGGAAAAGAAGATCTAGAAGTGTTCGTAGGAAATTTCACAAGCGTGGCGCTCGTTTGCGTTAAAGGGGAAATGCATAAAAGAAAACACTTAATGATCTAGCAAAAGAAAGAGCAGTTTGTTCACGTTTTTTTGAAATACATGCATATGTAATGTGTTGGGCCCGAAAGAGGTATAGTTTCAAGGGAGAAGTACGTAATCGCAAGCTTTCAAGAATCAGTTTTGAATGATGAAATGGCATTAAGAACATTCAAGAAAATCCACGAGTATAATAAATGAAGAGAAGGTTCAGGATTTCATTAGATTCTTTATTCACAAGCATCGATTAAATGGCTTTGAAAAGTCTTTGAGAAAAGCCAAAAGGAGAAAATAAAGGATGAGTGTTCGGAAAATTCAAGCGTAACATCCAGTTTCTGAAGTCCATGAGAATTGAAAATAAAATAAAAATAGAATTTCTTTACAAAAGGCATGGAATAAAGCATTCGAGATGCACGAGGTCGCCGCAAGCATGTCATTCAGAACAGGGTATCTAAAAGATGTGGCAATCCTACGTTACATTCACACAGAAAAGAAAATGCGAGAAAGAAATACGAGAAATAAGAAAAGAGAAGCGTTTACCTCGCGTTTAAACGCGCGGGCCGACAAGTGCTCATCGGGGTCCCTCAGTAAGAGTGTGGCGTCCGGATGATGAGTGGCCGTGTATTTGGCCCTCTTCTTCCTCCCCGAACCGCTCGCCATAATCTGTCAAAGGAAAAGAGAGATCCGCGCGTTAAATTCGTGAAAAATTCAGAAAAACTACGAAACAAAAGAGTTTGATCAAGTCTTGATCAAAAAGAACATACCTGTGAATGTCGTGGATCAATACAGAAGCAAAGAGAGGATGGGAGAAAATTTCTCCAGAGAGATTTCGAGATGGAGAGAGTTGAGAGAATGAACGAAATGAGTTGAACCCGGCGGTTTAAGCCACTGCCGCTCATCGCGGCACTCGGTTTTTCGTGCGCGGCAGTTGATGGACTGCCGCGTGGCACTCACTAACTGTCGCAACGGCACTCTGAGAATGCCGCGCGGCACTCACGGACTGCCGCAAAAAACCGCGTGTGCCGCGATTAAGGCGGTTCAAAGATGCTCGCTTTCCCCCCGAAAATTCAAATCAAGTCCCGAAAATTGAATTTGAGGCCCCCAAAATTTGCCCTCATTACACTTTTGGCCCTCGGGGTCATTTTTAGGTACACATTGACTACAAATTTCAAAATTTAAGAGTATATATGAGCCCGTGGGCCCCAAATTTTTGAAAAGTGAAGATATTTGAGCTCGTGGGCCTCCAACCTTGGAAAATTGATAATATCCGAGCTTGTGGGCTCCCGAATTTTGACAGCTGATAATATTCGAGCCCGTGGGCTCCCGAATTTTGAAAATCAAAATTTTTTTCGAGCCTGTGGGCTCTCAAATTTGAAAATTTGAGCCTACGGGCCCAAAATCTGGAAAATTGATAGAAGATTTCGGGAATATAACAGATTAATATTCCCGATCCACGTAACGGATTTATTTTCTCGGTTTTCGCAACAGACTTGCGTTTACCCTCATTTTGAGAATATAACAGATTAATATTCCCGATCCACGTAACGGATTTACTTTATCGGTTTTCGCAACAGACTTGCGTTTACCCTCATTTTGAGAATGTAACAGATTTATTTTCTCGGTTTTCACAACGGATTTGCGTAAACCCTCGTTTTGGGAATATAACGAATTTATTTTCTCGGTTTTCGCAACAGACTTGCGTTTACCCTCATTTTGAGAATATAACAGATTTATTTTCTCGGTTTTCGCAACGAATTTGCGTTTGCCCTCGTTTTGGGAGTGTAACATATTTATATTCTCGATTTTCGCAACGGATTTGCGTTAACCCTCGTTTTGGGAATATAACAAATTTATATTCTCGGTTTTTGCAACGGATTTGCGTTAGCCCTCGTTTCGGGAGTATAACATATTTAAATTTTCGGTTTTCGCAACAGATTTGCGTTAACCCTTGTTTTGGGAATATAACATATTTATATTCTCGGTTTTCGCAACAGATTTGCGTTAACCCTCGTTTTGGGAATATAACGAATTTATATTCTCGATTTTCGCAACGGATTTGCGTTAACCCTTGTTTTGGGAATATAACGAATTTATATTCTCGATTTTCGCAACGAATTTGCGTTAACCCTTAGGATCAAATCAAGAGCACCTTCATAACCCCCGTAACAGATTTTCGCATAGATAATCTTCCCTGACTAACACGTCATGAAATGTGCGTCGTACGTGGGGAAAACATGATAAGCATGACATTTACACAACCAGGTCAATTCAAAAAACACCATTGCATGGCACTTGCATCACGACAGGATAGGTGCATCCATCCGTGTGACTACTTGCGTTGGAGAATGTTCGACCCATGCCTGAACTACGCTTTGGTCTGATTCCTGACGGGATACGTAGGCAGCTCGCCGTGGAGCACGACCAATTAGAATTTTGCTGCACGCCTGTTTTCGCAACGCATTTCGTTTTTACCTAAATTCGACGGTCTGGTCAAAGGCTTGTCTTCACACAGGCTTCGACATTCACTTGTGATACGCGTTGCTCCACAAGCTCAGCCGAAGAGGGACAAACTGTAGACACCCCAATTTTGACCAGACGACGAATTAAGGGGAGTATTACCTCTAAGATCCGATGATGACAAGTGCCCGACTAATTTAGGACCTCCAAGGATGACTTAAACTCTTCCGAAAGATCTCATAATTCAAAAAAGAAGAAAAAGAAAGAAAAATAGGAAAACGGCACCTTGCAGACTTCAGCGGCAGTCACGAGATGCCACTGCGGCACTCATTGAGTGCCGTTCGGCAGACAGTGAGTGCCGCAGCGGCTTTCACTGAGCGCCGCTGGTTTCATCAAGTGCCGTATTTTTGTGACAGTTTTCCAAAAGTAGGTCGCATCCCGAAAAGTGGCGGCGGGAATTAGGGTTTTGGCTGCGAATTTCCCAAAATATCCTCCTAATGATTGCCTATAAATAGGGGATGAATATCCCTTTGTTTAGAGACAAAAAAAAAATGGAAGGAGAATGTTAGGATTTTCATGTTGATTCTCACCTAAAATTTTCCAAATCAAGAGAGAAATTAGAGAGATTTGTTGGAAGAACAAGAAGAGTTTGGCCATCATTTGGAGGAGCTTGAAGAAATCAAAGAAAGTTGAGGATACTTAGAGGTAAAACTCTAAACTAGTTAGTTTATTTAGTAGTTCCATCACAATATTTAGATACTTAGAATCTTTTACACATTTTCACAACCTCTCTTCTTACCTCATTTCATCACACACCACCTATATATTGTGATTGAACTCTCATCTCGTTAATTTGGATCCAAAATAAGTCTATATATTTGAAGTTTAAATGAGTCTTGAAGTAACACTTTGGTCCTTTTCTTTATTTGTGTTTGTTTAAATTCATGAGACCTTCAATGTCTCACTTGAATCTTAGCAACCAAAACCCAATATTCTCATAAACTTATGATTTATGAGGGGATTGAGGTGGATTTTTAGTATATTGAGTTAATGAAGTCCAAACTCCATCCATAGTTTGAGATCATTACCTTGGGATTTTATGAAGTTCTATGTACTTTATTAAAACCCATGAGTCCAAGAATTAATTAGTCTCCAATGACCATCAAACGGTAGGAGAAATATTTTAGTTTAAGTCCATCTCTATGGCTTAGACTAATCTTTTCCTTGGATTTTGAGAAGTTCATCATACTTTATCCTAAACCTACATGTATGTGTGTCTTTAGCCTCCAATGACCTCCAAGTGGTAGGAGCAACGGTATGAATCTAAGCTTTGATCCATAAGCTTGAGTTCACTATTTGAGGATTTTGTTAAGTCCATTTCATACTTCATCAAAGTCCATAAGTTCAAGTGTCTTTAGCCTTCAATGACCATCAAATGGTAGGAGGAATGGTTTGGTTTAAGCCCAACTTCATGTTTTAATAGTTGAGGTTAACCAACAAAGTTAGACTAGCAAAATGAAAACAGTGAGTTCACAAACTGTTTTTGATCAAGGATTTTTAATTTTAAATCAGACCGTTGGAATTGAATGAAACCAACGGGAAAGTGTTCATAACACAAAGATCCACCACTGTGATTTTTGTTTTAAGATGATTTCATGTTTTGAGTGGTTTGATCATGAGTTTTGTGAGACAACCACAATCTGTCCAGAATTTCAGAATAGTTTCAGCACAGCAATACTCTTTTGAAATAATTAAATCAAGATTTTTATAAAGTGTTTGTGACCCAAAATAATTTTTCCTAAGTATATTAATGTGTTAGGAAACCACCCTAAAAAGAACAAAGCAATTCTGATCTTTTTACTATTTTTAAAAAATCAAACAAAATCTCTGGACAGAGAGTTGTGAAGTGCTGAATGATGTCTAGTGTTTGCCCAATTCCCGGAGATCTAACCGTTCAAACCTTGATTTTCTTTTTGGGTTAGAAACTAGACTCACAGAGGCATATTGAGTCCAAATATCATCAAGATCAAACCACGAGAACCATGCCTTTTATTTCTTTGAAGTTCGGGTCTGCTCTCTGGAATTTTCAGAGTTTTGTTACAATTGATATTTACTTGGCAAATAAAGGTCCAAATGCCCCTTTCTTGACCAAGGGTTCATACCATGCTTCAATAAAGGTTTATTAAGCTTAAAATCAGAGATTAAATGATCCAAATCAATGAATAGTTCATAACCTTATTTCATCCATACTCATGTGTTCACGTGCACGCATCCATGTAGATTGGTATTCGTAAATAGAATTCATCTTGTGTTAAGGAGTTGTTACTTAGGAAGTTCAAATGACATGTTTTATGTAAAATGTGGGACTAATCCTTTGTTTTGTAGCGCTTTTTGAGGTACAACTTCTCAACTCTCCTTTAGTTCATTCTATTCGTTGGTTTTATTGTTTTTGTTTTTCGACTCCATGTACGACACTTTAGGTTACGGTTTGCCTTATGTGCTTATATGTGATTAGAGACTCCTTTCACTAGGTTTTCTTTTATTTGCATGCATTGCACATTTAATATTCGCGGCTGGATCCCGGGTAAGTTCTCTTGTTCCTTGTTTGCATATCATATCGCTTGCTACTTGAATTAGTTGGTTTTGAATGATATTTTGTAAATTGGCAATTTTACACCATTTTCAACATGTTTGTGTAATGTATACTTTATATATGTATTAATTGAGGGCATACTTAGATTAGTAATTAGATTAAAAGGATGTTAAGTAGAGGCCTATCGCGAAATAGGATGAAAAGGGGTGCTTTAGTCCGTTGGGCTCCTTCCCTTTTCATTCCATAATCCCCGGACCTAGTCGAATCTTTGGTTTCGCAAAAGATCAGTTTCCTTTTGAAATGGTTTCTTAATTTTCCTTTAAAAATTAAGTGGCGACTCTTTTGTTTTGAATTTGAGATTTGTAAAAAGATTTTTAAAAGCTGTGGGTAAGTCAACCTGCGATATCCACAGTTATGCAGATTCAGGTTATCTGTCCGACCCTCATAAGGGTCGCTCACAAACAGGATATGTATTTTTGAACAATTTTGCAGCTATTTCTTAGCGCTCTACTAAACAAACTTTAGTAGCTACATCCTCCAACCATTCGGAAATTCTAGCACTCCATGAAGCAAGCCGAGAGTGTGTCTGGCTAAGATCATTAGTCCAGCATATACGGAGTAGTTGTCAATTAACTCCAGTCGTTGATGAGCCGACTACAATCTATGAAGACAATGCTGCATGTATTGCTCAAATTCAAGGAGGTTTCATCAAAGGAGATCGGGTCAAGCACATTTCACCCAAATTTTTATTGACACATGAACTTCAAGAGAATCGTGAAATTGAAGTCAAACAAATTCGATCAAGTGATAACCTTGCTGATCTCTTTACTGAGGCATTACCCAAGTCAACTTTTCAGAAATTGGTGTATGGAATTGGCATGCGTCGTCTCAATCATCTGACCAACTGAAGTTTTCTCTAAATGAGGGGGAGTGATGATAAAGAAGCATCCTGAAGTATGCAATATTTGAATTTTAGGCGCGCTGTACTCTTTTTCCTTCGATTAGAGTTTTTTTCCCATAGGGTTTTCTCTTATCAAGGTTTTAATGAGGCAGCATTATGCGCATCCACCAAGTTCCTGAAGAACGTTGTACTCTTTTTCCTTAGCTTCGGTTTTTCCCATTGGGTTTTCCTTAGCAAGGTTTTAATGAGGCAACAATCATTTAATGGTGGACATCCAAGGGGGAGTGTTGTAAATATTACATATTTATGTGTGGCTGTTCACATTTTATATTAGGTTAGGGATCTAATTGTAAAGTGATATTTATTCACACACCCCTAACCTTACCCTATAAATAGGGAGCATATCAATGAGAAAGACTTACTTGATTCTAGTATTACTTTTCTTCTTTCTCTTATTCTCTCTTTATTGTAACAGTATTCAATTATATATGAGTATGTATTCTAGTAGTACACCAAAACTTATACATTTAACATAATTCACGGTGCCGATATTATACATTAACAGTAAGACTTGTAATTGAGTCCTATAAAAAATTATGACTTTAGGTTACATTGAATTAAGTTCACTTAGCAATTAGCTTGAACGGTGTAAAAAAAAATTTGTGATGATAACACTAAAGTGATACATAGATAACTTTTGCAAAACATATAACATGATATCACACGGGTGACATATATGATATAGAAGCATAATAGACATTATATCCAAAATTAACCCCAAAAAAAAAAAGAAAAAAGTAGGACTCTTATGGACACACACACAAAAAAAAAAAATGGCATATCAAAGTTATTAAAACTCTAAAAAAATCATTTAATTAACAGTCCACCGATTAGTAAAGTGTAAAACACTTATGGGCATCCATGCACTTATATAGAATATAGATTATAGATATAGATTATACATAATTCTAGAGTGTAATAATATGCCTACCAAATTTTGTATCCCATGATTCCCAAGCACATGTGGTGGTGGGGACCACTTTCAATAATAGTGAAACCACTTCAACATCATGCATCCAACATCATATAAAGTGCGATGCTTATCGCTTTGCAATTGACTGCATCAATGAAATTTGCCGTTAAAAAAAAAAAAACATCATGCATCCAACCAAAATCAAGTGGACCCACTACTGCATGTGTTTAAAAACCATTTGTGATTCCAAATTTGATAAGCATAGCATTAATCTATTCTGGATGTAGCGTTTAAAATTAATACTGATTGTTGGGTACCTCACTTATTTCATGAGTTACAATGCCTAAACACACTTAAACCCTTGGGTCATCTTTGACAAGGCGGATAAAACCATCAGATAGAATAAGGTAAGGCATGATTGGATATGATACGTAATTCTATTGAATAAGCTTAAATCATGTTATGCGTTTGGCAGTATACTGGATAAGAGTCCTTGATATAATTAGTTTAGAATATTTACTATAATAATTTTATTTTTTGTCGTTATTTTTTAAATATTCTTTTCTATGTTTAAAGCATAACTTTATGCTTGAAATACTAATTTTATAATTCTATAAATATGCAAATATTTTAAGTATTATTTTGATGTATTTAAAATGCACTTTTACGATTTTCATGAATATGTTATGATATTTAGTAATTAGATGCTTATAATATTTACTTGTATAATGTCATTTTGGTAATTTTCTTATGCCGCTGCTCCTTATCTGGCTATATTCCACTCCCCATGGAGTTCTGGATTTTTTTTATCCAACAAATAGACTGTGGCAAACGCAGGACAAATTAAGGCTTATCCTGCGAAACAAACAAGGCCTTGGTGAAATCTATTATTCGTCCCATGTGGTCGGTCAAAGGTGGTTTTGTCTTTTCAAATATTGAAAAAGAATATTAAAAAAAAGGGGTTAAATGCATTTTATGCCCTCAAATTATACACTGTTTGGCACTTTAGTCCCTAAACAATTTTTTTTTTACATTTTAGTCCCTCAAGTAATATTTTGTGATAATTTGCCCCCTCCATCAATTCTAAAGATAATAATATTATTCCATTTTGTTTTAGTGTCACTTTTGGCGTCGCTAAAGTGATTTTTTCATCACTAAAAGTCAAAGGTCATTGATTTAGTCCCTTATAAATATATGAGTTTAGTTTATTTAGAAATACATGATTTAGTATGTTATAATGCATTTATACCCTTTATGTATATATTGTTTAGTTTATTTAGAAGTATATGATTTAGGAACGAGAGTTTTAGTTTATTTAGAAATATATGATTTAGTCCCTTATGATGCATTTATATTGTATTTAGTATAGATCAATTTGATAGTTTTGAAATCAATCCTTGATTTGGATTATAGTTTAGGAATTAGTCATTTCTCTAATTTTTGAATTATTTTTATAACTTTTATACCCTTTATGTATTTAAATAGAAGTTACTTTGAATTTGTTCTTTTTTTTTTTTAGTAATTATCTATGTTCATAGAAGTGGAGGAGTTATGGGGTTGTGGGTTTCTAAAATCATGGTCATTGATTGGTTGTGGTTTAAATGTTAATATAGGATAATCATAATTCAAATTTTTTTGGATTCTAGAATTTCATCCGTTTTCATAATAAATTTTCAGTCATTGTTGTTTGTTAATCTGCCATTGGAATCTTGTGTAGCGGGTAAGAAATCTTAAGATTGTGTTTATTAAGATTTGTATTCCTATTTCAGGATAAATTTCTCACTTATTTTTGAGAAGTTTCTCACTTTTTTTTTTAGGATCTTCGTGTTTTTTTTATACAATATCTCACCATTATGTTGTAAGAATGTAATTGTTTTTTGTCCGTTGGTTACGTTATGGGAAGAACATATATTAATAGATGCATAGTGATGGGCACTTATAATTATGGAGAAAATTTTCACTTATTTGTTTGAGAAACTTCTCACCATTTTTTTAGGATCTTGGTGTTTTTATATGCAATTTCTCACCATTTTGTTGTGAGGTTTTATTTTCTTTCAATCCGTTTGTTATGTTATGTGAATAACATTTGATTTTACATATATATATATATATATATGCATAGTTTGGTTCGTTTATGGTGGTATGGAGAGTCAGTTTTTTTTTTTTTTTTCATATGGAGGTGAGATTTCCGTATTCGATGTTTGTAGATGGCACCAGATTCGTTGATCTACTTTTTTTTGTTACTGGAAGATGGCCTGGTTTAAATGAAGATGAATTGACTCTGACATATAAAATAAGTGGGTACAATAGTGTATGATAGGTGGTGATCATGATTTGGAGAATTTGACCATTTTATGCAACCAAAATGAAGTTAAATCGTGTGGATGTTCAAGTCACAATTATGGAAACTAATAATGAACTGTCGGATCATGAAGAGGATGCATGCTAGTTTGGTAGTGGCCGGGTGTATGATTGTTCTTGATGAAGTTAATAATCAGCCTAATTTTTATGGTCACCGGCAGTAGTTTTTGATGGGTTCAGTGTGGAGTTGAAGGTGGTCCTGTGGAATTTTGACAAGCACTTTTGTAATTTTGCTATTGAGGTTGGTTTTCAATTCAAGTATGTGAAGAATGATAAGCTGCATGTTACTGCTGTTTGTAAATTTCGTAAGGAGAAGGGCTACAAATGGCGCATTCATGCTTCAAAGGAGGCAATAAATGACTTCCTTTATATATGAAAATTTGAGAAGTTACATACTTGTGGTTCAGTTGTCTGAAAATCTAAACACCCTCGAGTGACTTCCAAGTTGGTAGGTGACTTGATTGAAGAGAAAATTCAACGTAAACATATTGATGTTGTCAAAATCATGTTCTTATTTAACCCTATTAAAAACGTAGTATGTTGGAAGTAGGGTGTCGAGTTCACAGGGATTTATACAAGAATAACGTTTGGGAAGTTTAGTAAGTAATTATGATGCTCAAAAGAAAGAAGTAAGAAAAGATAATGAAAAAGAACAAAAATGACTTTGCGTCTTGCGGCTTTTTGTTTGGTTTTTGGAGGAGAAAAGGGGAAATACATTCTAATCTAAAAAGCAATAGGTTGGGATCATCCCCCCAATCTTGGGTCACAACAAGATGAAATGGACTAGTATTTCAAGCACATTCTAAGGTAACACTTCATTGTGGCATATTATCAAACACAAGGAGTGCATCTATGTGAAAGATGAAGGAAGCTATGAGATTTCCATAGAAATGGATTTGAAGCTAACGTTTGACTATCAAGGATGCATGATATACAAGATGAAGCCTCTATGGCTTCTAATCCGAATGATTTGTCCACCCTACACTAACTAATATACTTGGTGGACCAATCACCTATGAAGCCTTCAAAAGATAGTATTTAAAACCAAAGAGTTTGAACAATCAAAGATGCTTGACATCAAAGATGATGACCCCAAGTTATAAATCCCACACACAACATTTATCAAGCACATGGAGTGCAAACACAAAGTTAAATAATATTCCATATGAAATACATAAGGTATGATTCAAAGTCTAAGTTTTGACAATAAAAAATGCAATACAAAGAAGATGAAGCCCCTAGTTTTGAATTCTACACAAATGAACCCTAGAAATGCTACAACACTAAATCCAAGTTCATGACCCACAACCTAAGTAAATCTAACTAATAATAGAAAGCATAGAAATATCATCAAAATAGAAGAGATAGAAAATATACCTAGCCATTAAAACTTCAATCCAAGCTTTAAGTTTATACAAATGAAGAAGAAATGGAAGGGAACCCAAGTGGGTTCCCAAAAATGAGAGAAGAAGAAGAATGTTGGGAGAAAAACACAAGATAGATCCCCTATCAAAAACCCTATCTCTTTCTATTTATACAAAACCCACATAATGCTTGACATCAAGTGGGCTTCATCAAAGATGCTTGACATCAAAGATGATGACCCCAAGTTATAAATCCCACACACAACACTTATCAAGCACATGGAGTGCAAACACAAAGTTAAATAATATTCCATATGAAATACATAAGGTATGATTCAAAGTCTAAGTTTTGACAATCACAAATGCAATACAAAGAAGATGAAGCCCCTAGTTTTGAATTCTACACAAATGAACCCTAGAAATGCTACAACACTAAATCCAAGTTCATGACCCACAACCTAAGTAAATCTAACTAATAATAGAAAGCATAGCAATATCATCAAAAGAGAAGAGATAGAAAATATACCTAGCCATTAAAACTTCAATCCAAGCTTTAAGTTTATACAAATGAAGAAGAAATGGAAGGGAACCCAAGAGGGATCCCAAAAATGAGAGAAGAAGAAGAATGTTGGGAGAAAAACACAAGATAGATCCCCTATCAAAAACCCTATCTCTTTCTATTTATACAAAACCCACATAATGGCAAACTTGTAAATAAAAAGGGGGCAAAACACAGCAGCCGCGGATCGATCCCTTCTTTGGGTCGGATCGATCCGCCTTTCATCTAGGCAATTACTGGTTTCTCGATAAGACGCGGATCGATCTGCTCTTCTAGCCGGATCGATCCATTTCGGGCTCATTGTCGCAGAATGTCACAGGAAGATCGCGGATCGATCCCTTCTCAATGGCGGATCGATCCGCTCTTTTTAAAACTGATAGTAATTCCTTAAGAAACACGCGGATCGATCCCCTCAAAAGGGCGGATCGATCCGCCCTTCCTGAAATCTCTTCTTTCCCCCTTTTTACTACATGAATGCTGCAAGGGTTAGGTTTCACTTCACCCAAGCTTGCATAACGTACAAGAAAGAGATCTTTATTAGCTCAACGAGAGTAACAAGAAGAACAATCAAAAGCACAATTTATCCATTAAATCTCCCAATATAAGTGATAATTTGTGTCCAATAAGGGTAAAATCATTAAGTTAAGAATGCAATATTGGACACGAATCACACCCCCCAACTAGCATGTTGCTAGTCTCTTAGCAACAAATCTAAATACCAAGCGATTTAAGAATAACAGTGCACAATAATTTATTTAAAATGAAAGATAAACCATTTTCGTGGGGAACACGATTGCATTGAGCGTATGCAACAAGCCGTTAAACCTCGAGGTTACCCGTAGAAGCGGAGTGTTGTCTCCGGAGGGTTCTTGGAATGATACCCACAAACATTTTGTTTCCTCATGATAGTTGCCCACTATCTAACGCTAACACTCAACATAGTCCCAAAAATTTTCAAAAGATTTTAGCACATGACATGCAAATCCAAAAAGTTCTCAAACTATCAAGATTATTAGATAAACTTCATTTAGCTCAATCTTGGATGCGTGTTTGGTGTGAAGTGCATAACTACAACTATCAAGAAGATGGCAATGCTTTCATAATCCAAATTTCGTTTAAAACTCGCTTTAACTCAATTCTCACCGGTATTACACTCAAAACATGAATCACTCAAAATGGGCAATACACTCTGGGCATGCGGGCAAAAAAAGTAATGGAAATGGATACGAAAGCCACGCACATGCCAATGATAAAAAACATAAGCGTGAAAAATGAGTAAAAATTAATCTCGTGAAAGATACTATTCACTAGAGAATGTGAAATAACTCTAACTACTTGTCATGATAGTCTCAAACTCCGAATCACAAAACTTTGAGAATCAATTAGGACCTTGAGGGGGTTGTAACGTGGAAAGTGATATGAGGTGACGGACAAGGGGAAATGAAGTGAGATGTTTGAGTACAAACTTAGGATTTATTGGAATGCATGGATACAAATGACCACAAGAGATGAATCATCCACAAATATTTCTTTGAAGCTCAAAAAGAGAAGTACAATTGACTATGAAGCTCCTTTTATTTTATTTTATTTTATATATATATATTTTTTTTAGCTTCTTTTCTTTTCTTTTCTTTTCTTTGTACTCTAACAACAAGACAATTTAATCTCTTTTACAACGTTACAAACACGATCCATGCAAAGACATCCCAAAAACGGAATTCAAACGCGGATATGGAAGATATATGGTTAAGTGAAAGAAGGGTATATGTGGTTGAGGGTGGAAATGGTGAAAAGATCCAAAAATCATTTCCTCAGACAATGTGATTCTTTGTTCTCCACTACAATGACAAGCAAACAAGAATTTTACATTTCACCAAAGAATTCCTCTAATGAACAATCAAAGCAAGAAGATGAGATTATCTACGACTTTTGTATATTGTTCAAAAAGAGAGAATTGAAGTATGTCGCACTCAATAATGGATAAAAGGATCTAAAGCTCACAAGGGTAAAGTCTCCACATATGTTTTAAATGATTTTTGAGTAATAATTGCAATAAACATCATCCTAACACAAGTAGTCATACAACGTGCTCGATAATCCAAGATTTGAACTTCATGAAATTTACTATAATCAAGATAATTATAGAGCTAATGGGATTCAACAAGTGACGCATACCAATAACAAATGAAAACTCAAGACAAGCGTCATCGCTCGGCATTAGAACGAGGCAATTATACTAAAATCATTGGAAACTAATTTTTTAATTTAAATTTAAGATTTTTTTTTTCCTTTTTTTTATTTTTATTTCATGAATCATCTTTTCTTTTATTAACAACTAAAACATGCTTGGAGAATTAATGGCAAAAAGAAAATGGAACATCAATATGATAGGTGAAAATCCCACATCCCCCAACTAGAACATTGCATTGTCCCTAATGCAAATGATTCGAAACAAGGACAAAAATGAGTAGGGATAGAGTGATATCACCAACAAAATGGGCGATCCCCGATAAGCACAAAAATGATGTTCATGCACATGAATCACTACCGAGCACATCAAGCAAATAAAAGAAGAAAATAAAAAAAAAAACCAAAACACAAAAGAAATGAAAATGGAATGATAAGGAGATGATGCGTATGAATTTGAAGGTTAGAATGTTGCATCTACCACTAGCCCAACATGCAAAAGATAAATAATATTCCTTTAAAAGAGGTGTTCTAGAAAGTTTGGCAAAACAATCATACTTTGCATTACTATACTGTGGCTCTACTTTGAGTGACATGATTTGCCCACCCTATAACTAAATTACATTTACTAAACTAGGTTAACTAAACTACATGGTGGAATATATCGCATTCTCTTGGTATGAGTCAAGCATATTAACACAAAGCATAATTATCATAATAACAAATAAGTGAAAATTACTACACTATGCAACACCTTTGATTAGAATAACACATCCACCCTACATTAACTAGATTACATGGTAGACAAATCAACTTCTCTTAGAATGACTCATGTGCAACAATACACCACTTCTATTAAACACAACTATGTAAGAACTCACGAAAATCAATTACATATGCCAAAAGTTTAAAGAACAACAACCAAAGGAGATACTATTACCTTCCTGTAGACACCCCATTTTGTCGGCTATCAGATTTAGGAGACCCATAGCTTGGTGGTTCACAATGATCGTAAAAGACTCAAAAGGACTCTCGAAAGTCAGCTCTATCTCTCAGAATGCTCAGAATGACCAAAATGCCCCTGAAAGCCAGAAAACTCCCAGATTTGGTCCCAAAGTTCTGGAAACATGCTACGTCGTAAGAAAAGTATTCAAATGAGTTTTAAAAGAAAATCGGATGAAATCGTCGGCTCCCAGAGACCCCCGAAAGTCCCGGAAAGTCCCCGTTGACCGGTTTGACCAAGTTTGACCAGGTTTGACCAAGTTTGACCAAGTTTGACCGAAATCGTTCGAATTCACCGGAATCATTTTAAATCATGAGAAAAGTGTTAAAACAAGTTCCAAAAGAAAATCGAGCGAAAACATCAGCTCCCGGGAACTCCCGGAGGTTTCCAGAACTTCCCGGGAATCCCAGGTTTGACCAGTTTGACCGGAATTTGACTTTGGAACCGGGGCACCAAAACAATTTTCAAACATTTTTCATGGATACTAGAGGTCAATAGCTTTCCAACGGTATATCGCACATAATTTCTGGATTTAAAACGAATTTATTATGAATTTCAAAAGGCGAAAAAGGCGATCAAATCGGCTTTTATCGCGAATACCGCAAAACTTTTCAAAGTGACCTATACCCAAACTATTTTTTATGTAAATTAGACTCCATTACCTTTCCAACGGTATATCACAACCTCAGTTTGGAGTTCATACGCATTTTCTGTGAATTTCGGACAAAATAGGGCCTTTTCGCGAATACCGGAACCTCTGGGGGCCTAAACGTAAATTTCTGGGCGTCTGAGCAGCAGTGCCGCCGCGGCACTGGCCCAGTGCCGCCGCGGCACTCAACCCTCGCAGAGTCCATTTTTGTAATTTTTTTGGGGGTCCAATTTGATTAATTGAAAGTCAAAACGACATAGTTTTGTGTTCACAGTTGTTTGGGACCAATGGGAGTACTTCTAAAACCCCAAAACCACCCCAAATTGGCCTATATAAACCCCCCATTGCTCTTCATTTTGGGGGGGCCAAGTGCAAAAAGCTTGAAAAGTTGTAGAGAAGAAGAGAGGTAGAGATAGGTTTAGAAGAGAGAAAAGGAGCTTCCTCCTACTATTTTGCTATAGAAGGTGAGTTCTAATCTTGTGTTCTTCCATTACCTCTCTTATACTTCACATCCCAAACACCCCCAATCACCATTCTTGAGCATTCTTGAGTTAGGAAGCTACTTCCATGTCCAAATGTCAAAATCTATGAGTGAAACACCAAGCTACAAGTCCAAAATCACATTGATTATCATCTATTGATTGCTATTTACTTGCTTTGATTATATATATGTTCATCTCTTCTTATCTCATTTCTTTTTGATTTTCTTTATTTACTTACTAGTTCATCATCATCTAAGTGATGACATGAAGTTTGGGGTGAGTGAATCCTTATGGATAGTAGCTCTTGACCTCAAAAACATGTTTGATAGATGATGATCATAACCTCAATACTTCCAAGATGTTCTTGAAATGTATTGAAGTTATGTCCAAAATAAAAATGAATCTCTCCAATAATATTGGGAGTTCTTTGATGATTCAAGGTTGGATGAGGTCCTAAGTGGTCACATGGTCATCTCAAGAGTTTAAGTTCATGCTTTGAACATCTATTTCAAAACCCCCAATCAAGAACTCAAACTCTATTTCAAACCCAAATCCATTTTCTTCAAGAATGATCCAAAACAGTGAGCTGTTCAGATTCAAAGATTTGTTTTGAATTAAATACTTGAGTTATGATGATGAAACCACTTGGAATATCTTCCTAAGACATCATAGTTTGTCCCCAATATTTCCCATCAATTATAGAAATGTGAAAGTATTTGTTTTGGATGTGAGAAGGTCATATTCATAATCTGCCTCTGTTCTCACAGAATGTTCACCCAACTTCTTGCACTTATTCTGGATATTTTCATCACTGTACATATATCTTTTCTATATTTTTTATAAAACTTGGTTGTCTTAGGAAACTTTTGGTATATAATGGGTCATCATAAACCTTTTCTTTGATTTATGAAAAATCATACAAAATCAGTCAACAGTGCAGCTTTTGTTTCTGAGTCATGTGTACATTCTGATTTATTTCTCTTAATATGTGATAGCTATTGATGTTTGGCTTTTTGGGTTATTTTCTAGACACAATAAGGATGATCTCAGATTTGTCCCACATTTTTCTAGGCACGTTTGACCTCCCATTATAATGTTGCAAAGTAATACAAGCAGTCTGTCCACTATTCACAGCAAGCACATTTCAACTTTTATTCTTTGATTTGATGCTCATATGCATTCCAAATTAGCCCATATCTTAGGAAGTAGTTCATACTACATTTGTATACATCCCATGTTGATTTAATCCATTCATTCATGCACATTTTAGACTTCTAAGTCATTTTAGAAATCCATGTACACAAAACACACTACAACCTTTGCACATTTTCAGGTACATACAATACATTCATGCAAGATTTGGGGTTTTTGTAACTCTTAATCTAATAAGATTATAAGGAATGAACTTGATCACACGTCCATGCTTCCCCTTGATCTAATCATCCTTTCTCATCCGCCCCGGGGATTGAGAGGTCTTCTTTTCTCAAAGAATAACATGCATCATACTAGCTTGCTAAGCATATTTAGATTTCTTTGATTGTTTGTTTCAAGAACAATTCATGTCCCCCTTTAGATTAGGAAGTCTTGATTATTTGATATATGATTAGACGATTTTCCCTAGGTTTATATGTGTGATCTTTCACTTTACATTGTATGATATTTGGCTTAGATCTTATGAATGATATCTTATCTTTAGATCTTCCACTTCAAATTTTCTTATGTGATGTAATATACTATCATAGTATTATTTGTCGAACCAAACATAGTATAAGATGATTATTTGGATGCTAATTGAGGCCCGTCGAAAGACGGGGCGAGTTGAGGGTGTTTTAGTCGTGACAAAGGCTCCTTCCTCTCTCGTACCAAAACCCCGAACCAAGTTCTTTGGTTATGAAGGGCCGGTGCCCTTATCCGCTTGGGTGAGTCAAAATTAGGTTTCTTGGTTCCTTAAAGACCAAGTGGCGACTCTATATCTGTTTTCAACAGACCTTTCCTTTTCTTTGATTCAAATCAATTTCAAAGCAATCTCAAACCAGGGAGAAGTGGTCCGATTCCGCGTGTCCACAATCTGGCGACTCTGCTGGGGATATTTATTTTTAAAAACAAAATAATGCAGATGTTTGACTCATAAGAAGCATCCTTAAAATCATCTTTTTACTGTGTTTGGTTCACCGCATTGCACTTTTGCATTTCCCCTTCGACTATGTCTGAAACGCGGCGCTGACATTGTTCAGGTCTTGATGTGCTAGGGCACAAGTCACCGTTGATACTGTACCTTCCAAGGTATATCAAAAAGAGTAAAAACCTCTGTACTGTCTCCCCCGACGGTATATTGGAACTCTCGTCAACGGACCCTCTTTGACTAAACCCAGCCTTTGCATATAGATTCCTGTAGAACCTTTCATAGGACTGTTCATTTATCTTTTCAGATAGGACAATGTGATATAACTGCTGTATGCCGTGGTGGGATTACCTGCGCGGTGTGGACGCTTATGTGACATAGAACAGAACCTCTTTCTTATGATTCCCAAGGCAATCACTCACATTTGATCACATTGGGATGACTTGCCTAGGCACCATGATAAGGATGTCTGCTCCATGCTCACAAAGATATACACCGCAAACCTTGTTTGTTGGTCCTAAGACATAGGAGTATGAAAACTTGCTAGACAGTATGATCACCATCATCACCTATCCTCGTCGTATACCCCTATTTCTTCCAGAAACTCTACCCAACTCATCAGGATATCCCTGTTTCTCCTAGGAACTCTGTCCGAATCACCCAGATTTCCTAGAAATCCCTATTTCTCCCCAGATTACCCAGAAATCTCAATTTTTTTTTTCAGAAACTCCGATATACTTGTTTCTCCCAGAAACTCTATCCGACTTACCCAGATATACCTATTTTCCCAGAAGCTCTGTCCAAATCTCTCAGATTACCCAGAAATCTCAATTTCTCCCAGAAATTCCGATATACTTGTTTCTCCCAGAAACTCTGTCCGACTTACCCAGATATACCTATTTTCCCAGAAGTTCTGTCCAAATCTCTCAGATTACTCAGAAATCTCAATTTCTCCCAGAAATTCCGGTATACTTGTTTCTCCCAGAAACTCTGTCCGACTTACCCAGATATACCTATTTTCCCAGAAGTTCTGTCCAAATCTCTCAGATTACCCAGAAATTCCAGCAACTCCATCCAAACTTCCCAAAAATGCCTAGATGTACCAATTTCTCCCAGAAATTCTGATTTCCCAATTTCTCCTAGAAGCTCAGTCCAAATCAACCAGAAATCCCTATTTCTCCTAGAAACTCAAATGACTTCTAGAAATTTCTCCGAATCTTCCAAATCCTGTTTCTCCCAGAAACTATGTCCAAAATTCCCAAAGTATCCCGGAAATCCCTGTTATCCCTTGGTGATCATACTGGAAAGTAAGGTTAGCACACTTTGTATGGCCAGGACCTTATTTGTTTAGCTGCTATATGTTAGAAATAGGAGCATCATATAGATTAGGGCTTGCATCCGCATGCTTGTCTCATATGCATACACAATTCGTGTCAGTCTACACGTACGTACATCTCGTCAGTCTCACATGTGTCAGTCTCTACACATCAAATACATACGTATCATCATCCCTACCTATCTCAATCGTTGTATAGAAGTCGTATAATTACTGTAACCCTCCTCGGTTTGCATCGTTAAATCCTTCAAAACTCTGATCATCTCTCCCTGGTAGGAGTCCATAAGAAGTGTTTCGCGTCTCCGTTAATTTGAGCTTTACTTCTATTTGCAGAGATCGTAGCCCCGGGTAAAAACACTGTTGTACCTCCCCAAATTCATTATCGTGATCGCGGGCTAGCACAGACCATCATCGATCCACCAATGGCCTACAAAGCTTTGGAAGAGAAAGTGAACAAGCTACAAACCACTGTTGAGCAGTTGAGTTTAAGGGTGAGTCGATTCGAGAAGATGGCATGGAGCATTAGCAAAGAACTGCTTGAAATGGGGACCAGAATTGAGGATGCCATCATAGAAGAAGAGTTCAAGAAGGATGAACCCCAACACCAGTCCAAGAGGCCTAAATACTCCCGACACTCCCCGGATGTCAACGCCCTGCGCAGCCAACCCATGGCATACCCTCATCGGCCATACCAATCCTCCAACCAGACCACTAGTTGCCCTTACCAAAAAAGGCAACCCCGTACCTTTGCCAAACTAGATATCTCCCCCTCCATAGCCTTACGCCGTCTGCTAAAAAAGGGACACCTCCAACTCCTTCAGCCTCGTACCGATCCCCCACCACCTAACTGTGACCTGTCCAAACGATGTGCCTACCACCAAGGCCCAGGCCATGACACTGACCAGTGCATACGTCTCCGCCATGATATCCAGGACCTCATCGACCAAAACATCATTGAGCCACCACCCATTTAACCCCGTGTCACCTAAGCCCCTGGCTTACCTATTTGAATGATCCCCTTTGCTGAGGCCCATGAATGTTGAACCTGTACCGATGAAGTGATGGTGTTTGGAACTCTTGCTAGAGAACCAAATGAAGATGCTCTCCAGGAAAAAATAAAAAAATAAAAAGAATAAGTGAGTCACTGTGACATTCCATTTGAAACCGGGTCGAGTCCAGTCGAGTCTGTTGTGTGTTTTGTCTATTTCAAGTTTAGTCTTGTGGTCGAGTCCGTCTGTCATCAATGAGTCTGTAATCCTTCTCTACTGATGGAATGAAGTCTCATTTTGCCTAATCTGATATGCCTAGTCATAAATGCATGAATCACTAAACTGAAGTGTCACTTTTCAAATTACCATGGATATTACTGTGCTAACAAAAAAAATTTTACTCAAAATCCTGAGAGGTCAAAGTCAATTTTGCGCCGACACCGATGAAGAGCCGAGAATTGAATAGTCTTACTTTAAGAATTTAAAGATCCTTTTGCTCAAATCTTGAAAAGACATACTTGAGACTGATTTGGGGCTTGCCCAACACCCTTTCCACCATTTCTACCATTTCAGAGCCTTAGGCCCAACCCAATTGATAGCCATGCGAACCTGTGCGGACTTGGTCCTTGGTGGTAGCCAAATATTTCAATGAGTTTCATCTCCACTTTCAAAAAAAAAAAAAAAAAAAAAAAGAGAAGAAAAGAGAAAAGAAAAGACAAGCTCGCTAGGTTGAAGACTCGAAATGGCACCTAGGCAAAAGTTAGAGCTGAAAAGGTATTGATTTCCAAGATCTGACCTTAGCCAGTCAAAATGATGGAGAAAATGAAAGAAATAAAACAAATGAGAGAATCGTATGTGCCTAGATCACATTTGCAAAGGCACGGAACAACCACAAATAAATTCCGAGAGCTGACATGCACATTCTAGAATTCTGAGATTGCGATTGAAAGATCTCATAAGAATCGACTACATTAAAAAGCAAAATTGACTGGCTAGGCGAAAGTGAAAAGGATCAATCCTCAAAACAAAACAAAAAGAAAAAGAAAAAGAAAAGAAAGGGAGATTGAAACTGAATCCTTTTATCCAAAGCTACCACAAGGGGCTCAAGTTTGAACTTCTTTGACGATTGGTTTGAAAAACCCTCATACCTCAAACCGATTTCTTTCAAGACCTTGCCTTGAACTACGCTCGACCTGATTCCCACTCGGGGATACGTAGGCAACCGCATCGGTTCGGTCACCCCACCTACCCAAAAATCAACCCGCTTCTTCCCAACCATGCCCGAACTACGTTGGACCTGATCCCCACTTGGGGGTACGTAGGCAGACTTTCAAAAAAAGAAAAAAAGAAGGATGGCTCGCTAGGTCGAAAATCCGAAAGGACGCCTAGGCAAAAATTAGAGTTAAATCCAAGGTGAGCAATAACAAAAGAGAGAAAAGAGCTTGCTAGGTCACCTCACTGGTGCCTAGGCAAAAGTTATGAGCATTTGAGAGATTAAAGTCACGGTCCATGCCTCAAGCCAGAAAATCACCTTCCACACTAGGGGCAAACTTCGGCTACCCGCCTCGTTTGCCTGACTTTTACTATCTACCCTTCACACAAGGGGCAAACTTCGGTCACCTACCTCGTTTGCCCAAAACCTCCAATGAACCTTCCTCCAAACTAGGGGCAAACTTCGGTCATTTACCTCGTTTGCCTACCGATCCCACTTCATGCCCTTCAAACTAGGGGCAAACTTCGTTTGCCACCCGATCCCTATACACCAATGGTAAGCCTTCAAATCACAAACATTGTCTTGAACAGATGGAAATGGAGCGTCTTTCATTCCATAAGCTAAGGCACTAATTCAAAGCACATCTTGAGAGAAGCAAAGAAATTGATTAGATCAGTAGGGAGGAATTTTCAAAAATAAGATTCACCATCAAAGCGATTCCACGATAAGGTGAGAAGTAAACACAACAGAGAAATGGTACATCATTTATGACAAGAGCGCATTAAGCTTTGGCAAGTCGAGCTTGTTTCATTTCAGTGTCGAATGTGTCACCCTCGCGTGTCGGTGTCTGTCAGTTTTGAGTCTGTCATAGTCTTTTTCAGGAGAGGAGTCTGTTGTAGTCTCAAATAAGTAAGTCAACAGTGACTAATAAAATTTTCAAATCAAGTTATAAAGAGCATGCCAATACAAGCAGGAGTACCAAACACCATTACTGCACCGGTTAAGGCGTCAGCATGAGAAGCGTCCAAACTTAGGGCAAATGCGAATTTCATCCCTTTCAAAACCATCGAAAGTTGACCATCATCTCCTTGCAACATAAGTCCATGAGTGGCTGTTGATCTTCCTTCATGCAACATAAGTCCATGAGTGGCTGTTGATTACCTTCCTTTGTTCATGCAACATAAGTCCATGAGTGGCTGTTGATGATCTTCTTTCATCCTAGCAACATAAGTCCATGAGTGGCTGTTGATCTTTCATCTTTCTTCATGTAACATAAGTCCATGAGTGGCTGTTGATGATCATCTTTCTTCATGCAACATAAGTCCATGAGTGGCTGTTGATGATCTTCATTTCTCCTAGCAACATAAGTCCATGAGTGGCTGTTGATCTTTCATCTTTCTTCATGCAACATAAGTCCATGAGTGGCTGTTGATGATCTTCTTTCTTCATGCAACATAAGTCCGCGAATGGCTGTTGATGATCTTCCCTCGTCCATGCAACATAAGTCCATAAGTGGTTGTTGATCTTCCTTCCTCCTAGCAACATAAGTCCATGAGTGGCTGTTGGTGATCTTCCTTTGTCCATGCAACATAAGTCCATGTGTGGCTGTTGATCTTCCTTCCTCCTAGCAACATAAGTCCATGAGTGGTTGTTGGTCATCCTCCTTCATTCATGCAACATAAGTCCACGAATGGCTGTTGATGATCTTCCTTTGTCCGTGCAACATAAGTCCACGAAAGGCTGTTGACGATCTTCCTTCATCCTAGCAACATAAGTCCATGAGTGGCTGTTGACGATCTTCCTTCACCCTAGCAACATAAGTCCATGAGTGGCTGTTGACTGTCTTTCTTCGTTCATGCAACGTAAGTCCATGAGTGGCTATTGATGATCTTCTTTCATCCTAGCAACATAAGTCCATAAGTTGCTATTGATTATCACACTCCATCAGTGTCAAACCACCACAAATCATCTCTGTCACAAATAGAATGATACCTTTACTCCCTTTTACTGGACGTATTTCCTTCTTCCTACCAGAGTACATTATCCTTTAGCTCCCGAAGGCCCTGACCGGCCCTCTTGGATTGAGCGCCAAAAGAGATTCTCCGAGAACCCTACATCATCCCCTGAGGACAGAAACCGATAGATACCAGCTCCCGGAGGCCCTGACCGGCCCTCTTGGATTGAGCGCCAAAAGAGATTCTCCGAGAACCCTACATTATCCCCCGAGGACAGAAACCGATAGATACCAGCTCCCGGAGGCCCTGATCGGCCTCCTTGGATTGAGCGCCAAAAGAGATTCTCCGAGAACCCTACATCATCCCCCGAGGACAGAAACCGATAGATACCAGCTCCCAGAGGCCCTGACCGGCCCCCTTGGATTGAGCGCCAAAAGAGATTCTCCGAGAACCCTACATCATCCCCCGAGGACAGAAACCGATAGATACCAGCTCCCGGAGGCCCTGACCGGCCCCCTTGGATTGAGCGCCAAAAGAGATTCTCCGAGAACCCTACATCATCCCCCGAGGACAGAAACCGATAGATACCAGCTCCCGGAGGCCCTGACCGGCCCCCTTGGATTGAGCGCCAAAAGAGATTCTCCGAGAACCCTACATCATCCCCCGAGGACAGAAACCGATAGATACCAGCTCCCGGAGGCCCTGACCGGCCCCCTTGGATTGAGCGCCAAAAGAGATTCTCCGAGAACCCTACATCATCCCCCGAGGACAGAAACCGATAGGCCCTAACCGGCTCTTTTGGATTGAGCATTGCGAGATCTGACCAACCACGAGAGATTCAGAGATGAATCCTGGTTCTAGGTCAAGAATTGAAGAGAGATTCTCAGAGAGTCCCCTACCATCCCAGCAGAAGATAATAGAAGTCCGAACCAATTCTCCGGACTTTGTCATCATAAGGATCGGTCGACGATTGAAAACATCACCCGCAGTCGAATCACCCGAATTCCCAGGGCAAGCACTGTCTATTCGGAATTCAAGGATCCGTGTCCACTGATTATCATGAGCTTTCTCACCTGTCAGTCATCATGAGTTTCCTCACTTATCGCGAGCTTTTTCACTCCGGTTATCTCACCTGTCAATTATCGTGAGCTACCTATTATGAGCCTCCTCGCTTTTGTTATTATAAAACTGTCGGTTATCATTAACTCCCTCACCTATGGGTTATCTTTAGTTGTCATCCTCAAAGACCCCACATCCGATCATATTCGCTTGTAAAGCACACTTCCCGTAATTCCAGAAGTTTGCCCCTAGACCCAGAGTATTCTAAACCTTGCTGTCCTTATCCGAGTCATCCACCACATCACAGTCGCAAACACTAGCACAACACCAGCCACTCGGAGTGGCACACCCCACAGTACTTGCTCATACTAGGGTCATAACACTAGACATGATAGGACTCATGACACAATTCATATCACATCCATGCATTGCATATCACTCTTATAGCATAGCATCCGCGTGATTGTTGTGTATGTGCATATGTGATTTATTCCTTTTTGCCCTGAACTACGTCCTGGTCTGATTCCCCTTGGGATACGTAGGCAGCTCACGTAGAGCACGACCAGCACTGACCTCAGCATCTTTTTTTCATCATTGCATCTTTTGCAACGGTTTTATCCTAAATCTATAGCCCCAAAAAGTCCTGTCTCTTCAAAGCTTTAGCACTCGCTTGCGAAATGCGTTGCCTCGCAAGTTCATGCCAAAGAGGGGCAAACTGTAGACACCCCATTTTGTCGGCTATCAGATTTAGGAGACCCATAGCTTGGTGGTTCACAATGATCGTAAAAGACTCAAAAGGACTCTCGAAAGTCAGCTCTATCTCTCAGAATGCTCAGAATGACCAAAATGCCCCTGAAAGCCAGAAAACTCCCAGATTTGGTCCCAAAGTTATGGAAACATGCTACGTCGTAAGAAAAGTATTCAAATGAGTTTTAAAAGAAAATCGGATGAAATCGTCGGCTCCCAGAGACCCCCGAAAGTCCCGGAAAGTCCCCGTTGACCGGTTTGACCAAGGTTTGACCAGGTTTGACCCGGTTTGACCAAGTTTGACCGAAATCGTTCGAATTCACCGGAATCATTTTAAATCATGAGAAAAGTGTTAAAACAAGTTCCAAAAGAAAATCGAGCGAAAACATCAGCTCCCGAGAACTCCCGGAGGTTTCCAGAACTTCCCGGGAATCCCAGGTTTGACCAGTTTGACCGGAATTTGACTTTGGAACCGGGGCACCAAAACAATTTTCAAACATTTTTCATGGATACTAGAGGTCAATAGCTTTCCAACGGTATATCGCACATAATTTCTGGATTTAAAACGAATTTATTATGAATTTCAAAAGGCGAAAAAGGCGATCAAATCGGCTTTTATCGCGAATACCGCAAAACTTTTCAAAGTGACCTATACCCGAACTATTTTTTATGTAAATTAGACTCCATTACCTTTCCAACGGTATATGACAACCTCAGTTTGGAGTGCATACGCATTTTCTGTGAATTTCGGACAAAATAGGGCCTTTTCGCGAATACCGGAACCTCTGGGGGCCTAAACGTAAATTTCTGGGCGTCTGAGCAGCAGTGCCGCCGCGGCACTGGCCCACTGCCGCCGCGGCACTCAACCCTCGCAGAGTCCATTTTTGTAATTTTTTTGGGGGTCCAATTTGATTAATTGAAAGTCAAAACGACATAGTTTTGTGTTCACAGTTGTTTGGGACCAATGGGAGTACTTCTAAAACCCCAAAACCACCCCAAATTGGCCTATATAAACCCCCCATTGCTCTTCATTTTGGGGGGGCCAAGTGCAAAAAGCTTGAAAAGTTGTAGAGAAGAAGAGAGGTAGAGATAGGTTTAGAAGAGAGAAAAGGAGCTTCCTCCTACTATTTTGCTATAGAAAGTGAGTTCTAATCTTGTGTTCTTCCATTACCTCTCTTATACTTCACATCCCAAACACCCCCAATCACCATTCTTGAGCATTTTTGAGTTAGGAAGCTACTTCCATGTCCAAATGTCAAAATCTATGAGTGAAACACCAAGCTACAAGTCCAAAATCACATTGATTATCATCTATTGATTGCTATTTACTTGCTTTGATTATATATATGTTCATCTCTTCTTATCTCATTTCTTTTTGATTTTCTTTATTTACTTACTAGTTCATCATCATCTAAGTGATGACATGAAGTTTGGGGTGAGTGAATCCTTATGGATAGTAGCTCTTGACCTCAAAAACATGTTTGATAGATGATGATCATAACCTCAATACTTCCAAGATGTTCTTGAAATGTATTGAAGTTATGTCCAAAATAAAAATGAATCTCTCCAATAATATTGGGAGTTATTTGATGATTCAAGGTTGGATGAGGTCCTAAGTGGTCACATGGTCATCTCAAGAGTTTAAGTTCATGCTTTGAACATCTATTTCAAAACCCCCAATCAAGAACTCAAACTCTATTTCAAACCCAAATCCATTTTCTTCAAGAATGATCCAAAACAGTGAGCTGTTCAGATTCAAAGATTTGTTTTGAATTAAATACTTGAGTTATGATGATGAAACCACTTGGAATATCTTCCTAAGACATCATAGTTTGTCCCCAATATTTCCCATCAATTATAGAAATGTGAAAGTATTTGTTTTGGATGTGAGAAGGTCATATTCATAATCTGCCTCTGTTCTCACAGAATGTTCACCCAACTTCTTGCACTTATTCTGGATATTTTCATCACTGTACATATATCTTTTCTATATTTTTTATAAAACTTGGTTGTCTTAGGAAACTTTTGGTATATAATGGGTCATCATAAACCTTTTCTTTGATTTATGAAAAATCATACAAAATCAGTCAACAGTGCAGCTTTTGTTTCTGAGTCATGTGTACATTCTGATTTATTTCTCTTAATATGTGATAGCTATTGATGTTTGGCTTTTTGGGTTATTTTCTAGACACAATAAGGATGATCTCAGATTTGTCCCACATTTTTCTAGGCACGTTTGACCTCCCATTATAATGTTGCAAAGTAATACAAGCAGTCTGTCCACTATTCACAGCAAGCACATTTCAACTTTTATTCTTTGATTTGATGCTCATATGCATTCCAAATTAGCCCATATCTTAGGAAGTAGTTCATACTACATTTGTATACATCCCATGTTGATTTAATCCATTCATTCATGCACATTTTAGACTTCTAAGTCATTTTAGAAATCCATGTACACAAAACACACTACAACCTTTGCACATTTTCAGGTACATACAATACATTCATGCAAGATTTGGGGTTTTTGTAACTCTTAATCTAAGAAGATTATAAGGAATGAACTTGATCACACGTCCATGCTTCCCCCTTGATCTAATCATCCTTTCTCATCCGCCCCGGGGATTGAGAGGTCTTCTTTTCTCAAAGAATAACATGCATCATACTAGCTTGCTAAGCATATTTAGATTTCTTTGATTGTTTGTTTCAAGAACAATTCATGTCCCACTTTAGATTAGGAAGTCTTGATTATTTGATATATGATTAGACGATTTTCCCTAGGTTTATATGTGTGATCTTTCACTTTACATTGTATGATATTTGGCTTAGATCTTATGAATGATATCTTATCTTTAGATCTTCCACTTCAAATTTTCTTATGTGATGTAATATACTATCATAGTATTATTTGTCGAACCAAACATAGTATAAGATGATTATTTGGATGCTAATTGAGGCCCGTCGAAAGACGGGGTGAGTTGAGGGTGTTTTAGTCGTGACAAAGGCTCCTTCCTCTCTCGTACCAAAACCCCGAACCAAGTTCTTTGGTTATGAAGGGCCGGTGCCCTTATCTGCTTGGGTGAGTCAAAATTAGGTTTCTTGGTTCCTTAAAGACCAAGTGGCGACTCTGTATCTGTTTTCAACAGACCTTTCCTTTTCTTTGATTCAAATCAATTTCAAAGCAATCTCAAACCAGAGAGAAGTGGTCCGATTCCGCGTGTCCACACTTCCCCATGAAAGACCCATGTGTCATTAACATTCTTGATGGAGGTTTAGCACTTCAAGAGTAACTAATCCTTCAAAACAAAGACAAAATAAAAAGATCAAATGCAAAAGCGCATATAATTAGAAACTAAACAACTTAATGTTGTCGCCAATCCCCAGCAACGGCGCCATTTTGATGTTGTCAAAATCAAGTTCTTATTTAATCCTATTAAAAACGTAGTATGTTGGAAGTAGGGTGTCGAGTCCATAGGGATTGATACAAGAACAACGTTTGGGAAGTTTAGTAACTAATTATGATGCTCAAAAGAAAGAAGTAAGAAAAGATGATGAAAAGAAATAAAAATGACTTTGCGTCTTGTGGCTTTTTGTTTGGTTTTTAGAGGAGAAAAGGGGAAATAAATTCTAATCTAAAAAGCAATAGGTTGAGATCATCCCCCCCATCTTGGGTCACAACAAGATGAAATGGACTAGTGTTTCAAGCACATTCTAAGGTAACACTTCATTGTGGCATATTATCAAACACAAGGAGTGCATCTATGTAGCGCCCCGACCCCCTGTGGCCGGAACGCTCGCGAAAACTCCGCTATACGCAAATAAAAAAAACTACTAAATAAAGTCTATGCAAAGTTTAATCCCAAGGGCAAAAAGGTCATTTAATATTTTTTTTTTTGCCCAAATATAATATCAAAAAGAAAATATTTGAAACATGGTTCCAACGGTTTGAGAGGTGAGCGGTGTGCGGTGTGCGGTTTCGAGTTTTTTTTTTAGAGAAAACTGTGCATGTTTCCGTAAAAATCAACGTATCAATATTTATCATTAATATTATTATTATTATTATTTTACTCAAAACTCATTTTTTTAAAACTACCAAACTTCCAACACAAAAGGGATATTTCAACTCACTTCAAACACAATATTTTAGGCCTCTAACATACAACCAAACATCACCATAAACAAATTCATCTTTCTTAGTCCAAGATTAAAACATGGATTTCTCAAGAATGCAACATGTTTCACAAATCTGGAAATTCCAAAACAATCGCACGAATCTATCAACACAATGTCCGTACTAACCTGATATAAAAAATTCAAATATATATCAACTCAACCTCAAACATTTACATCATAAATATTACTCAAATCTTCAACCAAAATTCACATACATAAATCCATTAACAACTTAAGTTAATACAAACGTTTACCAAACCAACAAGCAAATCCAAAATGACGCACATACATCCTAGACATACACCACAACTCGAGACTCACGGCAATGACGTCTACACCGCAGTACCTGTAAAAAGGCCTGTGTGGGTGTGAGCAACCTTTGGCTCACAGCTAGAAAACCAAAATAATGCAATAAAAACATTCAAGTCAACACACAATCCGCATCCAAGTAATTTCAACTAACATGTACGCTAATGCAATGCATTCCCATAAATGAAATGACACACGCACCCTGGCCCATTTCACTCGGCTCTTTTAGCCGTTTCCAAGTTTCGCTACTTGGATTTTTATCGCTTTCGCTATACACGTGCATGGCATATAATATTCGTGCCATGCTCAATGTATGTATTTCATACAACCCACTTACGATTTCCATTCAACAAAAATATAAACTCAACCAACAATGCCCATACTACATTATTATGGTTTCTAGAAAACCCACCTCAAGTCTTTCTGAAAATTAGTGGAACAATTTACTCCGCTCGCTCCGGCGGCTCTTTCGGCGCGCTCCCACTTGCCATTGAACCTGAAATCTTGAACAATTAGCTTCTATCGCTTATATAAGCTAATAAGCATAATTTACAATGAAAATGAAACTTAGGAATTGATTTCACAAGTTAATTCTAATTATTTTTAAATCAGCCCCTGTTTTGTTCTTGTAATACCAAGACCCAAAACAACCCAAAATCATGAATTTTATGAATTTTCAACCCACAAGTCACTTCTACCATTCAAGAATCTATCCCAACTTCATTATTCCATCTATCAAACTACAAAAAAAACCCAATTGTTGACAAATTCTCAGATTTTGAAATATACCCAAAACGAAAGCTTCAAGAACACAACAATGGTGAAACCCCCATTTCACTACCAATCTTTACCAAACTTGAAACTAATGTTCCCAATGACATATAAAACATATATAATCACTTAAACAACTCCAAAACCCAACAAATTCATACACCCAAACTTTCTATTTTCCGATTTTTTCCAAACCCTAAAAAAAACCCATTTTTCAAATTTCATCAAAACTCAATTTTAACATGTAGAATTCATACAACATCATATATATAACCCAAGAATCAACTTAGCAAAGTCTACATATGAATTTAAACACCAATTTTCATATTTCAAAAACTAACATCTAAAACCCCCAAATAGTAAAGAACCCTAGAGAGAGAGAGAGAGAGAGAGAGAGAGAGAGAGAGAGAGAGAGAGAGACATACTGTCACACCCCGATTTTTGGACAACAAAATATTTAATCCAGAGCATGTATCTAGACAAATATTTAATTTCCAAAACCTCGAGAGTGACACCCTCACACAGACTAATAGATAATTTATGTGAAAATAGAATTTAATACTCATTAAATAAGGACATGTAATCCTGTGTTAATATAAAAACTATGTATTATTAAACTTATATTCTAAATCCTCCATTTCATTATAAAAGAAATAATATTCCATTACAAATATAATATCATTTTAATTTACAAAAGGAATACAAAGTTCCCTAAATAAAATTTCTTACAAAGTTCAGAAAAGAAGAAATAAGTCTATACATCCGATGATCAGAGCAACTACAACGTTCCAATGCCCAAAGACTCCACAGCCAAGCACAACGGTCACATCATCAAAAGCAATATCCTGCATATGTCATCCGACTACGTTTCAAACAGAAACGCATCCGAATGCATAACACACTCGGGTCAGTCACATGACTGGTATGAGTTAAACAAAAATAACAAAATCTAAGGGCTCCAACCTGAATCCGTCGACTACAAACCACATTACAACACTATTGGGCCAAGACAGGTAGTTCCACACACATATTTGGACAAAAGAGTAGTTTCCATTTATGTGATGGCAAATAGTTTCTTGCCCAAAATCCAAAGTTACTACGAGTTTTATACTTACCTCGGATATCTACGGTGAGTCAGCCCTGCATAAAAGTTAGTGGACCCACCATCCTGTAAATCGAAGGATCACAAACCAGGCGAATAATTCCATACAAAGTCGTCCACATTCTAACTTAAATGTCACGTTCATTATTCCAAACTTATCAGTCTTATGAAATAATCCATTTTCATTATTTATTAGCATTAAATTTATCTTTGTATTCCCTAGGTTCACCCCTTGGCCACCCTCCATGGTACAGCCCAAACATATATCTCATGTGTGCCCGGACATATTACCAGCACCCACTCTGGTGCTAGTTTGGTTGGGGTATCAACCAAACCAGATATACACAACAGACGGCTGGTCAATATGCCTAGATGTCTATACAATATAAGCCGAGCATAAGGCTTAGGCTAGCTTGATCACGAAGACACTGGCAAAAGGGTACACTCAGCAAGTCGAGCTACCAAAAAAATACATATCACATAACGGGGAGTGGTGAACACTAAGGAATCATGTTGCAATTATCGCTTATCGTTCGTATTATCCCAATTATTATGAATTTCACGTTTATCACATGGTTCCGTCTCATCATCCAATCACATCTCTAACTTTTAGATGCATTCACATTTCTTACAATAAAGGGTTTTATCAATTAACCCATAACAATCTTCCCTCAATAATTTCCAATCAAAATTACAAGATCCCTAATATACTATTCAACGTATCTAATTTACTCCTTTTTATCAAAATGACCATAAAATAAGGTCAGTTATTTCAGGTACAATAATCCTGAACCCAACTTTCAAAATTAGCCTACATGAAACCCATAATAAAAATTCAAATTCTCATATCGTAAAGTATTATAACAATCGTTCCACAATATTTTCATCGGACTCAACGTTAATGACTATCACCCTTTTTTTTTTTATAGCTCAACATTATATGAGAATTCATGCATCTCTAAGTAATTTTCGTTAAGTCATACGAACGAATAAAAAAAAATACAACGAATCATATTTCTCCAATTTCGTACAATTTAATATACTAAAAATTGCTACTGAAATCTTCAATTTCTGCCCAAACGGTGCAGAATCATGAAAAATACCATTAGACGAAAGTGTGCAGAATCGCGTTTCCTACAGGCCGCAGCGAACAGAATTCCATAAATCTAAGCCATGGTTTTATAATGTTTTTCCAAAGTTTCTGCCACTGTTAAAATAAAAATAAAACGAATTTTCTATTATTTATTCATTATCAAAATAATTTCCCTTTGTGTCTTCATCAAATTAACTATCCACATGATCTATCCAAGTACACCGAGATCACATTCATAAAATCACACGAAGAAAAACAAATATTTATATCATTCAATAATAACGAATGGGGATCAACACACAATTTAACACCAACCACAAAATTAACAAGAAATGATTGAATTCTCTTGCACACATATATATATATATATACATACGTGTATATATATACCTAAATATAAATTTTAACTCACCTAGTTGATCAAAAATCGACCACCATGAATGCTCCTCGATTCCCCACGTGCCCATGAACCCTAGACCCTTCTCTTTTTTCTTCCCTCTTCTTCATCTTCTTCTTCTTCTTCTTCTTCTTCTTTTCTCTCTCTCTCTCTCTCTCTCTCTCTCTCTCTCTCACACACACACACACACACACACACACACGTCTGTTCTCTCTTTGAGTGGCTAGGGTTAATGATATATGGATATCATACTCTCCTAACTAGGTTTATAAAACTACTAACACTTGACTACACAAGAATCCCGTTTTTCTTTATATGGGCTCACAAAAGAGACCCATATGAGCCCAGAATGTACTCAAACCACTAAAATGGCTAACCCAAAGGGTACTTATGACCCGGGTACTTAATTTTAATATCAGATACACTATTTGACACATTAGTGGGCCTGTAAACACTATATAACAAAAATACATATCAACCCTTCACTTTTTTTTAACAAATATAAATTAATAAAATATAACTGTCAAACTAAACGCGCTTACTCATGATTTAATTTTTATGTCCACCAAACACTTAAAATTTTCCAAACACATGTCTTACATAGGCACACTCATATAATATTGCTAACTAAAAATAATAATTAAAATAATTATTTACATAGAAATTTTAGGATTGTTACATTCTACCCTCCTTAAAGAAATTTCGCCCCGAAATTTGTAGCAACGTTAAATACACAAGTCAGATATAAATAAAGTTAGGCACACAATTTCATACAACTATGTATTACGTTTGACTTTCAACCATACGAGACCAAGTACGTCGAGCGACTAATCCAAACAAGGAAACCATCATATATATACCTTATTCTCGTATAATCAATCGTCAAACGTTAATAGATATTCCAAAACACAGAGATTGATGCAAACCATGTGAATACGAACTATGCATGCAACATGCTCACAGTTAATCAAAGATTTAACTATGTACCCATGTTGACCTCTTACCTTGTCCCGTACCACTTCTCATTGGGATACCCAATACTTACCATTCAAACCGATAGCTTCAAAATCTTCCATAAGCTTGCACTGAGAATAAGAATACCCGTCTAGATCCATAAGATGTTGTAGACATAAGAATACTGCCGGCTCAATATATGCTCTCGAAAAAAGTATAGAATTTTCACACGAAAATATACGAGAGAGATGCAGTAGTAGATACCAATCGATAATAACAGCTTTATAATAAGAAATCCAGAGTGCCGATAATAATAATGTCCACCAAAAATGGCCAGATAATAATAATATAAAGAAATAGAAGTCTTGCAAATAATAATAGAAATCCCGATCGTCCGATAGAATAATAATTCAGCTGGATGATAATTAGATAACTGTCCGATAATAATAGCTTAAAGAAGATAATTCGATATCACGCCAGAATTTCACTGCTTGTTCAAAACTCCAACTCCCCCGCTACTTCTCCAACATGTCACAAAATATGCATGCACTACTATGCGACTCATAATATAGTAAATGATTTCAACAAATTAACATGTAATGATAGGCTCGGAAAGTTATGCAATTAATCGATTGAAAATAATTAAATAACATGTAGGCAACACATGGATAATACATAAGTACACATAACCCGAAACCCAAATAAATCCGCGACCTATAGCTCTGACCAACCTCTAGTCCACAATCCGAGGATCACCTAGACTCGCTAAGCTAACCATAAGCTCTGATACCAAACTGCCGCACCCCGATTTTTGGACAACCAAATATTTAATCTAGAGCATGTATCTAGACAAATATTCAATTTCCAAAACCTCGAGAGTGACACCCTCACACAGACTAATAGATAATTTATGTGAAAATAGAATTTAATACTCATTAAATAAGGACATGTAATTCTGTGTTAATATAAAAACTATGTATTATTAAACTTATATTCTAAATCCTCCATTTCATTATAAAAGAAATAATATTCCATTACAAATATAATACCATTTTAATTTACAAAAGGAATACAAAGTTCCCTAAATAAAATTTCTTACAAAGTTCAGAAAAGAAGAAATAAGTCTATACATCCGATGATCAGAGCAACTACAACGTTCTAATGCCCAAAAACTCCACAGCTAAGCACAACGGTCACATCATCAAAAGCAATATCCTACACATGTCATCCGACTACGTTTCAAACAGAAACACACCCGAATGCATAACACACTCGGGTCAGTCACATGACCCACCATCCTGTAAATCGAAGGATCACAAACTAGGTGAATAATTCCATACATAAGCCGTAACTTAAATGTCGCGTTCATTATTCCAAACTTATCAGTCTTATGAAATAATCCATTTTCATTATTTATTAGCATTAAATTTATCTTTGTATTCCCTAGGTTCACCCCTTGGCCACCCTCCATGGTACAGCCCACACATATATCCCATGTGTGCCCGGATATATTACTAGCACCCACTCTGGTGCTAGTTTGGTTGGGGTATCAACCAAACTAGGTATACACAACAGACGGCTGGTCAATATGCCTAGATGTCTATACAATATAAGCCGAGCATAAGGCTTAGGCTAGCTTGATCACGAAGTCACTGGCAAAAGGGTACACTCAGCAAGTCGAGCTACCAAATAAATACATATCACACAATGGGGAGTGGTGAACACTAAGGAATTATGTTGCAATTATCGCTTATCGTTCGTATTATCCCAATTATTATGAATTTCACGTTTATCACATAGTTCTGTCTCATCATCCAATCACATCTCTAACTTTTAGATGCATTCACATTTCTTACAATAAAGGGTTTTATCAATTAACCCATAACAATCTTCCCTCAATAATTTCCAATCAAATTACAAGATCCCCAATATACTATTCAACGTATCTAATTTACTCCTTTTTATCAAAATGACCATAAAATAAGGTCAGTTATTTCAGGTACAATAATCCTGAACCCAACTTTCAAAATTAGCCTACATGAAACCCATAATAAAAATTCAAATTCTCATATCGTAAAGTATTATAACAATCGTTCCACAATATTTTCATCGGACTCAACGTTAATGACTATCACCCTTTTTTTTTATATAGCTCAACATTATATGAGAATTCATGCATCTCTAAGTAATTTTCGTTAATTCATACGAACGAATAAAAAAAACACAACGAATCATATTTCTCCAATTTCGTACATTTTAATATACTAAAAACTGCTACTGAAATCTTCAATTTCTACCCAAATGGTGCAGAATCATGAAAAATACCATTAGACGAAAAGTGTGCAGAATCGCGTTTCCTACAGGCCGCAGCGAACAGAATTCCATAAATCTAAACCATGGTTTTATAATGTTTTTCCAAAGTTTCTGCCACTGTTAAAATAAAAATAAAACGAATTTTCTATTATTTATTCATTATCAAAATAATTTCCCTTTGTGTCTTCATAAAATTAACTATCCACATGATCTATCCAAGTACACCGAGATCACATTCGTAAAATCACACGAAGAAAAACAAATATTTATATCATTCAATAATAACGAATGGGGATCAACACACAATTTAACATCAACCACAAAATTAACAAGAAATGATTGGATTCTCTTGCACACATATATATATATACATACGTGTATATATGTATATACCTAAATATAAATTTTAACTCACCTAGTTGTTCAAAAATCGACCACTATGAATGCTCCTCGATTCCCCACGTGCCCACGAACCCTAGACCCTTCTCTTTTTTCTTCCCTCTTCTTCTTCTTCTTCTTCTTCTCTCTATCTCTCTCTCTCTCTCTCTCTCTCTCTCTCTCTCTCACACACACACACACACACACACACGTCTGTTCTCTCTTTGAGTGGCTAGGGTTAATGATATATGGATATCATACTCTCCTAACTAGGTTTATAAAACTACTAACACTTGACTACACAAGAATCCCGTTTTTCTTTATATGGGCTCACAAAAGAGACCCATATGAGCCCAGAATGTACTCAAACCACTAAAATGGCTAACCCAAAGGGTACTTATGACCCGGGTACTTAATTTTAATATCAGATACACTATTTGACACATTAGTGGGCCTGTAAACACTATATAACAAAAATACATATCAACCCTTCACTTTTTTTTAACAAATATAAATTAATAAAATATAACTGTCAAACTAAACGCGCTTACTCATGATTTAATTTATATGTCCACCAAACACTTAAAAAATTTCAAACACATGTCTTACATAGGCACACTCATATAATATTGCTAACTAAAAATAATAATTAAAATAATTATTTACATAGAAATTTTAGGGTTGTTACACATACCCACTGGTTGTTCTTCACTTGCAACTAGAAATTTCTAGCTTATGTGAAGATTGGATTGTACATCTTCAATCTTCCATCTCTCTAATTCTTCTTCTCTCTTCTTCTTCTATTTTCTATCTCTTCTAAACCCTCTAAAGATATACAGTGAATGAGACTAACGTTTGTCTCCTACAATCTGATTTGTAACTTTTAAAAATTATGTTTAACACCCCAATATTTATTAAAACATACACTTGAGTCCCCAAACATCTCCATATCATCTTAAGACCCCAAAGTATCAATAATTAACAATATAAACCCCCATATAACAAATATTAATGCCCATAAAATAAAATAAAAATAAATAAAATATAAATAATTTTTGCATCGCATTCGCTTTACTAATTAATTTAAATCACCCTATTTGGTTCTAGGTCTCACAATCTATGTGAAAGATGAAGGAAGCTTTCAGATTTCTATAGAAACGAATTTGAAGCTAACGTTTGACTATCAAGGATACATGACATACAAGATGAAGCCTCTATGGCTTCTAATCCGAATGATTTGTCCACCTTACACTAACTAATCTACATGGTGGACCAATCACTTATGAAGCCTTCAAAAGATAGTATTTAAAACCCAAGAGTTTGAACAATCAAAGATGCTTGACATCAAAGATGAAGACCCCAATTTATAAATCCAACACACAACATTTATCAAGCACATGGAGTGCAAACACAAGATTAAATAATATTCCATATGAAATACATAAGGCAGGATTCAAAGTCTAAGTTTTGACAATAAAAAATGCAATACAAAGAAAATGAAACCCTTAGTTTTGAATCCTACACAAATGAACCGTAGAAATGCTACAACACTAAATCCAAGAGTTCATGACCCACAACCTAAGTAAATCTAACTAATAATAGAAAGCATAGCAATGTCATCAAAAAAGAAGAGATAGAAAATATACCTAGCCATTAAAACTTCAATCCAAGCTTTAAATTTATACAAATGAAGAAGAAATGGAAGGGAACCCAAGTGGGTTCCCAAAAATGAGAGAAGAAGAAGAATGTTGGGAGAAAAACACAAGATAGATCCCCTATCAAAAACCCTATCTCTTTATATTTATACAAAACCCACATAATGGCAAACTTGTAAATAAAAAGGGGGCAAAACACAGCAGCCGCGGATCGATCCCTTCTTTGGGCCGGATATCCGCCTTTCATCTAGGCAATTACTGGTTTCTCGATAAGACGTGGATCGATCCGCTCTTCTAGTCGGATCAATCCATTTCGGGCTCATTGTCGCAGAATGTCACAAGAAGATCGCGGATCGATCCCTTCTCAATGGCAGATCGGTCTGCTCTTTTTCAAAACTGATAGTAATTCTTTAAGAAACAAGTGGACCGATCCCCTCAAAAGGGCGGATCGATCCGCCCTTCCTGAAATCTCTTCTTTTTCCCTTTTTACTACATGAATGCTACAAGGATTAGGTTTCACTTCACCCAAGCTTACATAACATACAAGAAAGAGATCTTTATTAGCTCAACGTGAGTAACAACAAGAACAATCAAAAGCACAATTTATTTATTAAATCTCCCAATATAAGTGATAATTTGTGTCCAATAAGGGTAAAATCATGAAGTTAAGAATGCAATATTGGATACGAATCACATATGTTTCCACCTGTTAAATTAATAGGTAAAATCAAGATAGGTGTGGTTTTGATATAAAGTATCATTATGCTTGGTTTTGTGTTGAAAATGCAATGAGATGTATGTACAGTGTTCATTCACAGTCGTTTGATAAACTTAGATGGTATTTTAAGGAGACAGAAATAGTAAATCCTAGAAGCCACCTCGTATTGGATGTGGATGTGGATGTGGATGTAGATGTGACAACAAGAAGGTTTTGAAGGCATTTTATTTTGCTTCCTGCATGTATAAATGGATTAATGTATATTAGACCTCTGATTTTTCTCGATGGCACCTTTTTGAAAGGCCGACACAGGGGTTTAGTTCTTGGTGCAACATAAAAAATAGCGAATCAATGTTAGTATTTTTTATCTCTTGCTTGCCTTATAACAGCATGTGATTTTGTATGACGTAGATCTTTCTGTTACAAAAGTTTGAGATATGTGTTTGATATGTGTTGTCATGCCCCGGAGTAGCAAAAATTAGAGGAAAATAAAATTTTCCTTTCCAGATCTGTGAGCCATGACTACTAATATAAGACCAATATGTCCTTACAAGTATTCTAACATGGTTATAACATAAGAAGGAATTATAAAGCATCTAATGGTATTCATGGGGAAACTTTAAGCATTTGCCAATAGGCTATTACAACAGTTCCAAATGAAAACCACAAAATATAAGTTTAGGCTATCGACGCCACTTAAGTTATTACAACGGGCAAAAGATTGTCACATCCGTTCCAAAATTATAAGTTTTATCATGCATAATTGCATTTATGGATTTATCAATGTTAGTTGATAATGAGGTTGAGGTTGACTGTGAGTCAACGGTAACGTGTCAGTGAAGACACAAGAACATGATGGTTCATGTTGCATTGGCATAAGTAAATGACATTTATGTGATTTAAATATTATTTAACTTATTTGGTATTTTATGAATAGTGAATTATACATGTGTAGTATAATTTTCTGGTAATTTCAATATTGTTATATGTCATTTTGAGAACTATCATGAGAACATGAGTGTCACGTTATATAAAAGGTAGGTTGTGTAGAGATTCCATATAATTTAGTTTTCGGACGTATATTTTGGATCCAAAAGAGACTTAATCGAAAACTCTTGTAATTAGTAGTTTTCACTCGTAAAGCAATAAAATGGACGTGTGCGAAGTTTCAGGAATTAACTAGGTGTTTGAGAAACTCGCGGGGAAGTAAACCCGATTCCCGAAGAGTTTGTCTATAAATAGTGGTGGATGAAATTGTCATTTCTTGAAAATTTCATATAATATCTTGAGAGAGGAGAGAGAAAAGGGAGATTGATCCTACGGGCTTTGCGACGACAAACGGTGACCCTTCGTACGTCTGAATTTCACCAAATTGCATATTCAAACTCCCCAAGGTAAGGGCTACGTATTGATAGTCTTTAGGCCACGTTTGGCTAAGATTTTATAAATTTCTAAATCTAAGAAATTGGGGAAAACACATGTAGACTTGTAGGTTTTGCGTAGGATCGAAGATTTGGTGTTTATTCGAGCTTCTAGTCATTTCCTCCAAGTTATACGACGATAGCTCAAGGTATGAATTTCTAGCCTATGTTATATAGGTGAAATATATATTTTATATTTCGACGACAAAATTGTGATTTGGGCAAAATTCATGTGTTAATCTTAGGCCCGTTAATTATGCACGCGATTAAATGTGAAAAGCATGTCTAAATTTACACGAGCACATTGAGTTGCCTATGTGGGTCAAAGGGGGGTTTTATACAAATTCATGCCGGAGTAAGCTTCTTGATGTTTGAGAATTTTAGTAGCGACGGCTACTGTGCATGGTTTAAGACTTGGACTTGCCAGGGCACTTGGGGACGTAATGGTTGTAGGCTTAAACTAGCCATTGACGTTGCGGTTTAAGGCTTGGACATGCCGCTACTAAATGAAGGCGTATTTTTCTCTGTAGCGACTATTGATGTGACTTTATGAAATTAAAGCATGTTTTGTCATAAATGCATATGTTAGAAATTGTGCACTCAGCATATAGCCGAGCAGTGGAGATTTACTCCATTGCAGGTGAAAGAAAGAAAGGGAAAAAGAAGCGTGAGAAGTGAGGCCGACGAATGCCGGGGGATCCTTTGTATATGTTTTTGCTTCTATTCCAAGTCTTGTAATAATGAGCGTTCTGAATAGCTCGCATTTCTGTAATTGGCTTGGAAGGAGTAGTATGGTGTTCATGATGCTGTAATAACTCTTCAAACTCTTTTTAGTTACGTTGTAATGAATCTGAACTCGTGGAATCGTGCTTTGCACGTTTTACTTGTCAAATTCGAATTTCGGAAGGTGGATTAGTGTTTCCTATGTTTAATCCAAACAAGCCTTAGCTTGTTCTGTTATTATTTCTTTTCGTGGATTACATTGTCTTAATCTATTTGTATCACTTGTGAAGTTGGATGGATGTTAACTTATTTGGAAGAATGAAAGGAGTAAGGTTAAGTGATGCCTTAGGCAAAATTCTGCAGCTTGTGCAGGATTCTGCTAAAGGGTCATTTGACCGGTCGAATGGGGTCGTTCAACCGGTCGAAATGCCCCCTGCTAGAAATCTTTTCTATACCTTCCGAAAATTTTCAAAAAGTTTTGGTTAGTTCTTAGGGTACCTTTGGGATCCCTTTTAACATAAAATCATTCGATTCGAAATATAATTATGTTTTCAATTTTACACAGATTTAACAACTCGACGGGTAATGTTTCCAAAAGTTTTATACACTCAAGGTTGTTTTAAAGTCTTTTCCACTGCGTATGGTTATGAAATGAACTGGATAAGCCTTGACGGCTTGCCACGTGTCCTGTTTCTGAACGTTAGCGGGATGGGTCATGACATTTATTGGAATCAAAGCTAGAGGTAACAAAACTTTGGGAACGTTTGACGACGAGTGGAGTGTTGATTGATTTACCACATATTCTAGAGTGCATCCATACATTATAGATATGTTTGATGCATATGTATGTTGTTTTACATACATGATATTGTTCTTGTCATACATGCATAGTGTTTATGCATCGAGACTAACAGGTTGAACAATCATGGGTGACCGAGAGTTATCACCGCATACCCGACGAATGAATGAAATGGCAGAAATGATGGGGAATATGGGTGACATCCGAAATATAGCAGAGAGATTGCCTCCAACGCCTCCATTGGAGCCAGAACCGATAACCGTAGTTCATGCACCTGAAAATAGAGGCATAAGATCAATATCCGAACAGTTCGCTCGAAAAAAACCAATGGAATTCCATGGAACACCCGAACCAACGCTCGCAGAACATTGGATAATGGACATGGAACGAATCTTCCTATTTATCCCGATGACCAAGTGATGTGCTGAAGGGTGAAGCCCAAAACTGGTGGGTAAATGTTCTAGATCAAGGGGCACAGATTACTAAGGAAAAGTTCAAGGCAGAGTTTAATCGCTGATTCTTTCTACAAGCTGCCTACAATGCAAAGAAGCGAGAATTTGATAACCTGAAGCAAGGAGATATGACTATAACTGAATATACTTCCAAGTACAACGCTTTGTTGAGATTTGAAAAGGGTTCAGTTCCAGAGGAAGAAGATAGGGCAAGGAAATTTGAAGAGCGTTTAAGGGAAAATATTCGTCTAAGGGTGGAAACCTATGAGCATTCGACTGTGGTAGCAGTACAACAAACGACATTAGTGACTGAGAGTGGAATGGAAAGGTCAAGGCAGAATCAGCAAGGTAAACAAGGCAATAAGAGTACGGATAGGAACCAAGGCAGATCTTTCAAGAGGCCGTTTCAAAGAGGCTCTAGTTCTAGTTTCAGTGACTTCAGGAGGACACCAAGTAACATACTATTGTGCTCACTTTGCAACCAACCACACTCAGGCCGATGTTTCATGACCAAACCCCAGAACAGGAACCAAGGAGGGGATAGTGTTAATTCGACTCTAGATATGCGGGGTAAGTGTTATGATTACGGAGTATTTGGGCACCAAGACAAGGATTGCCCGAGAAAGCATTCTCAGCAATGAGCTAGTTCGATGGCTTCTAGTGGGTCGAAGCCTAGACAGTCTAATGATGGGGGACAAAAGGCAGAACAACGTCAAGGGAGAGCATACCAGATGAACCCAGGAGGCATGGCTGCTTCAGAGACAGTGGTCTCAGGTATGGTGCTTGTATGTTCACACTTAGCACGCATACTTGTTGACTCAGGATCTACACATTCATTTGTATCGCATGACTTTGTTGGACATTTGAATGTTAAGTCAGTGCCTTTAGGATATGAATTATCTATTATGGTACCTCTTAGTAAGTCAATTTTGACGTCTACGATATATATAAATTGTGAGATCAAACTAGGGGAGCAATTGATGACCTTGGACCTTATACCTATCATTGTGAACCACTTTGATGTGATCTTAGGAATGGATTGGTTAGCCCTTAACCTAGCCACGATAAACTGTGAATGAAAAGAGGTTAATTTTTTATCATCGGTTCATGGGGACTTTTTTTTTCAAGGGATTGGAGTTACACCACCACCGTATTTGATTTCGGCTATTCGAGCGGGTAAATTATTGAGGAAAGGATGCCAGGGATTTTTGTGTTCAGTGACTGACACGACAGCGAGTGAATTTAAGTAGAAGACATTCTAATAGTGTGAGAATATCCAGATGTGTTTCCTGATGACTTGCTAGATGTTCTGATTGAGAGAGAAATTGAGTTCACCATTGAATTAATGCCAGACTCAAGACCAATATCCAAGGCACCATATAGAATGGCACCAGTGGAATTGAAGGAGCTAAAAGTTCAACTAGAAGAACTACTTGACAATGGTTTCATTCGACCTAGTGTGTCACCGTGGGGAGCTCCAGTGTTGTTTGTAAGGAAGAAAGATGGTTCAATGCGTATGCGTGTGGATTTTTGAGAGCTAAACAAGTTGACAATCAAGAACAAGTATCCATTACCGAGGATTGATGACCTATTTGACCAAATTCGGAGAGCACAAGTGCTTTCAAAGATAGAACTGAGATCAGGCTATCACCAATTGAAGGTAAAGGCCAAAGATATTGAGAAAACTGCTTTTAGAACGCGATACGGACACTACGAGTTTCTAGTAATGCCATTTGGAGTTACAAATGCACCAGCCGCGTTCATGGATCTTATGAACTGAGTCTTTAAGGACTATCTAGACGACTTTGTGATTGTATTCATAGATGATATTCTTATCTATTCACAGAGTGAGAGAGAACATGAGAACCACTTGAAGTTGATATTTCAGAGATTGTGAGAGAAGTAACTATTTGGAAAATTCAAGAAATGTGAATTTTGGCTACCAAGCATTACTTTTCTTGGTCACGTGATTGACAAGAATGGAGTTTCAGTTGATCCTCACAAGGTAGAAGCCGTATCTAATTGGCAGAGGCCGACATCTGTATCTGAAATTTGGAGTTTCTTATGTTTAGCTGGGTACTATCGCCGTTTTATTGAAAACTTCTCAAAGATATCATTGCCAATGACGAAGTTGATGAGGAAAGGTATTACTTTTGAGTGGAGTCAAGAGTACGAAGACAGTTTTCAAGAGTTGAAGGCACGACTAATGAGAGCACCTATTCTGACAATACCATCCAGAACTAAAGGGTTTGTGATCTACAGTGATGCGTCACATCAAGGTTTGGGATGTGTACTTATGCAAGGTGGTAAAGTAATTGCCTATGCTTCTAGACAGTTGAAGACACACAAGGTTAACTATCCGACTCATGATCTTGAATTGGCCACAGTAATCTATGCTTTGAAGATTTGGAGACACTATTTGTATGGGGAAAAATGCAAGATTTTCACGGACCACAGAAGGTTGAAATACTTGTTCACACAACGAGACGTGAATATGAGACAAAAGAGTTGGTTAGAGTTAATGAAAGATTACAATCTTTTGATAGAGTATCATCTGGGAAAGGCTAATGTAGTAGCCGATGCATTAAGTCGGAAGACACCAAGGAACTTAGCCAACGAGCTAACTGGTCAAAAGGAATTGATCAGAGAAATGGAACGCTTAGAGTTGGATATGATTCCAGAGACTAGTGGTGGCTTGATGATGGCGATCATAGCATACCCAGATAGTATTGATGAGATCAAGAAGGACTAGTTTCATGATGTTTACCTGTGCAAAATGAGGGATGAGATACCATTGGGAAAGCGACCTAGTATTGTATTGGAACAAGGAACGTTGAAGCTTGAGAAATGACTATGTGTACCTAATGTGAAAGGCTTAAAAGAGAGGATTTTAGAGGAAGCACATAGTACTCAATATTCAGTTCACCCAGGAGGTAATAAGATGTACCAGAACTTAAGAGAAATCTTCTGGTGGAAAGGTATGAACCGTGAAGTGGCTAAGTATGTTTCTTAGTGTTCAACATGTCAGCAAGTCAAGGTAGAAAGACAAGTACCTGCAGGGCTGTTACAACCATTACCAGTGTCAGAATGGAAGTGGGATGAGATTACTATGGATTTTGTGTCGGGATTTCCATGATCGCCGAACAAGAATGATAAGATTTGGGTCATAGTGGACCGATTGACAAAATCAGCACATTTTCTACCAATCAAGACGACTAAGCCATCCAAGTTAGCTGAGTTGTATGTGAAAGAGATTGTAAGACTACACGGAGTTCCAACTGTGATTATATCAGATTACGACAGTAGTTTTACATCGAAGTTTTGGGAAAGTTTGCAAAAAGCTATGGGTACGAAGTTAAGTTTTAGTACCGCATTTCATCCTCAGACCGATGGGCAGTCGAGCGCATGATTCAGAAGTTGGAAGATATGCTCCGATTGTGTGTACTAGACTTTGGGAGTGATTGGGAGAATCATCTACCTTTGATTGAATTTGCGTACAATAACGAGTTTCAGTCGAGTATTGAACTGGCATTGTATGAAGCTTTGTATGGGCGTAAGTGTCGATCACCGATTTGTTGGACCGAGGTTGGAGAAAGAAAATTACTAGGACCTGAGTTGATACAGGTGACTTCTAAGATGGTAAAGCTGATTCAAGAGCGACTTAAGGTAGCTCAGAGTCGTTATAAGAGTTACGCGGACTCGAAGCGACGACCGTGACGTTTGAAGTAGGTGACTTTGTATACTTACGAGTATCACTTTGAAAGGCATTGTTTGATTTGAAAAGAAGGGGAAACTCAATCCGAGATTCATAGGACCTTTTGAAATCCTAGAAAGGGTAGGTCTAATGGCTTACCTGTTGGCGTTGTCATCAGAATTGGAACATTTGCATAATGTATTTCACGTATCGATGTTGAGAAGATGTATGTCAGATACGAGCAAGATCATGGTACCAGAACCGTTTCAAATTCAAGAGGACTTGAGTTACATAGAGCGTCCAATAGAGATACTAGATCGGAAGGAGCAAGTCTTGAGAACTAAGATAATTCCAATGGTGAAAGAGTTATAGCGTAGTCACACAGTTGAAGAGGCTACATATGAAAGTGAGGAAGAGATGAAGAATGAGTAACCGTACATGTTTGATGTATGAGGTAAAGTTTAGGGACAAACTTCGTTTTTCGAGGGGAGAGTTGTCACACCCGTTCCAAAATTATAAGATTTATCATGCATAATTGCATTTATGGATTTATCAATGTTAGTTGATAATGAGGTTGAGGTTGACTGTGAGTCAACGGTAAGGTGTCAGTGAAGACACGGGAATATGATGGTTCATGTTGCATTGGCATAAGTAAATGACATTTATGTGATTTAAATGTTAATTGACTTATCTGGTATTTTATGAATACTGAATTATACCTGTGTAGTATAATTTTCTGGTAATTTCAATATTGTTATATAGATTTTGAGAACTGTTGTGAGAACTTGAGTGTCACGTTATATAAAAGGTAGGTTGTGTAGAGATTCCACATAATTTAGTTTTCGGACATATATTTTGGATCCAAACGAGACTTAATCGAAAACTCTTGTAATTAGTAGTTTTCACTCGTAAAGCAATAAAATGGACGTGTACGAAGTTTCAAGAATTAACTAGGTGTTTGAGAAACTCGCGAGGAAGTAAACGCGATTCCCGAAGAGTTTGTTTATAAATAGTGGTGGATGAAATTGTTATTTCTTGAAAACTTCATATAATATCTTGAGAGAGGAGAGAGAAAAGGGAGATTGATCCTACGGGCTTTGCGACGACAAACGGTGACTCTTCGTACATCTGAATTTCACCAAATTGCATATTCGAACTCCCCAAGGTAAGGGCTACGCATTGATAGTCTTTAGGCCACGTTTGGCTAAGATTTTATAAATTTCTAAATCTTAGAAATTGGGGAAAACATGTGTAGACTTGTAGGTTTTGCGTAGGATCGGAGATTTGGTGTTTATTCGAGCTTCTAGTCGTTTCCTCCAAGTTATACGATGATAGCTCGAGGTATGAATTTCTAGCCTATGTTATATAGGTGAAATATATGTTTTATATTTCGACGACGAAATTGTGATCCGAGAAAAATTCATGTGTTAATCTTAGGCCCGTTAATTATGCACACAATTAAATGTGAAAAGCATGTCTAAATTTACGCGAGCACATTGAGTTGCCTATGTGGGTCAAAGGAGGGTTTTATACAAATTCATGCCGGAGTAAGCTTCTCGATGTTTGAGAATTTTAGCAGTGACGGCTATTGTACATGATTTAAGACTTGGACTTGCCAAGGCACTTGGGGACGTAATGGTTGTAGGCTTGGACTAGCCATTGACGTTGCGGTTTAAGGCTTGGACTTGCCACTACCAAATGAAGGCGTATTTTTCTCCCTAGCGGCTATTGATGTGACTTTATGAAATTAAAGCATGTTTTGTCATATATGCATATGTTAGAAATTGTGCACTAAGCATAGAGCTGAGCAGTGGAGATTTAGTCCATTGCAGGTAAAAGAAAGAAAGGAAAAAAAGAAGCGTGAGGAGTGAGACCGACGAATGCCGGGGGATCCTTTGTATATGTTTTTGCTTCTATTTCAAGTCTTGTAATAATGAGCGTTCTAAATAGCTAGCATTTTTGTAATTGGCTTGGAAGGAGTAGTGTGGTGTTCATGATGTTGTAATAACTCTTAAAACTCTTTTTAGTTACGTTGTAATGAATCCGAACTCGTGGAAATGTGCTTTGCACATTTTACTTGTGAAATTCAAATTTCGGAAGGTGGATTAGTGTTTCCTATGTTTAATCCAAACAAGCCTTAGCTTGTTCCGTATTATTTCTTTTCGTGGATTACATTGTCTTAATCTATTTGTATCACTTGTGAAGTTGGATGGATGTTAACTTGTTTGGAGGAATGAATGGAGTAAGGTTGGGTGATGCCTTAGGCAAAATTTTGCAGCTTGTGCAGGATTCTGCTAAAGGGTCATTCTACTGGTCGAATGGGGTCGTTCGACCGGTCGAAATGCCTCCTGCCAAAAATCTTTTTCTAGACCTTCTGAAAATTTTCAAAAGGTTTTGATTGGTTCTTAGGGTACCTTTGGGACCTCTTTTAACATAAAATCATTCGATTCGAAATATAATTGCGTTTCAATTTTACATGGATTTTACAACTCGACGGGTAATGTTTCCAAAAGTTTTATACACTCAAGATTGTTTTAAAGTCTTTTCCGCTGCGTATGGTTATGAAATGAACGGGATAAGCCTTGATGGCGTGCCACGTGTCCTATTTCCGTACGTTAGCAGGATGGGTCGTGACTAAGATAGTTTTAAAGCATAAAGGAAATCCTAATATGATAATAGACTAGATTCTTCTGTTCAGCTGGCATATCCATGCCCTTCATTAGTGTACTCCTCTGAGTAGTCCCCCTCAGGGTAGCCTACATCTTGGCCTCCCTCTTGAGGATGGTATTCTTCTTCGTAGTTTCCTGAATAGGCTTCTTCATTATAACCTAGACGTAATATATCCAGGGCAATAGAGCCATTAGCTTTTGAAGCTAAGTGAGTTGGTCTAACCAATCACTCCCAATACAAGCAATAATATGCAAGTACAATAATTATCTCGAACTAAACATTTGATAAGCATATAACATGATAGAATATATGAGGGAGGTAGTGACAACACAATGCATTATTGATATATTTGACTTTACTCAGACACCATCCCTGACTCATGTGACTTGTTACATTACCAGTGTAACGCCGTTAGCTTAGAGTGAAATGATCACATTGCTGTCGTAGCCTAACAGGACCTGATAGCAGTTTTGATTTTAAAAGGGTATAATTACTTTACTCTTAGGTCCTCATGGCCTTGCCTGGAGAATAGAATAGTTACAGCGCTATCATCGCCTAACATGGCCTAATAGCATTATAACACCAACTCATGATTGACTAAATTCATTCGAATGGGTACTTTAGCTATCATCGCCTATCAAGGCCCAATAGCATAAAAAATATAACCATTTATTCGACTGGACTACTCGGACAACCCCGGTCCACTCAAACATGTGCGACAATATACTTGGGTTAGTCTCCTCGACTAACCATGCAGACATCAACTTTGGTATCACGAATTGACTACGTTCATATGAGTGTTCATGTAAGTGTATGACGTATAACATAAGAAGCATGAATCATAACAACAATTATCAATTAAGCATGGAGTATAGTTATCTAGACATGCATTTTCATATAAACAGTTCATCTTTAACTTACGCATATATAATACTCATCAAATAGGTCCACACAAGACAACGAAACGTCTACTTATAAATAATTAAGGATGCTAATGTTTTGAGTTTTATAAATAATAATTTATAAAACAAAGGCATTTAGGTCTCAGAGTAATTAATACAAATTTTCTACATATTTAAAATAGTCATTAGGTATTTATTACCTAATTATTTTGATTTAAAACTATTTCTTATTGTTTATTTGAACTAAATAGATAATAAGTATAATATATAATTAATACAATGTAATAGTAGAATATAATAATATTATTTAAAATAATATTTCAGAATATTTTAAAGGGAGATATATCCAAAAATCCTATATACTATACTTTTTCACTCTTTAGTTCAGTCAACAAAATATTTTGCAGTCAACTCCATTATCTTTTAGTTGGACAAAATTTAACCCTCGCGCTTCGTTAAATATATGATAAGCTTCGTTAAATACCCACTCGCGGAAATAAAGGCCCGTGTTTCTTGTTCGGACCGATGCCCCTACACCGTTTAGGCCATTGATAGGAAATAACAACTAATCGAACGGATGGCCCTACACTTTTTCAGCGAGTGCTACTTGACCTTTTGGCATTATTATCCAAAGTCATCATTGGCATTGGAAGGTGTAGGCTTGGAATTCTCAATATTGCTTGAACTTTTTTTTTTTGGGTGTCATCATTCCTTGAACATGATGGCCAATTCTAGAGGTGGATTATTTATGAATATATTTTTGTTCACTTTAAAATTATTCACCATTTGCTCATCCTTCTCTTTTATTGGCTAATGAAGTAGAGCCTAATACTAAATGAGAATGAATTAATGCGGTAAAGTATTGGGCCCTACTGCATTAGTCAATAAGAGAGGACGGTGAACAAAAACTGCACTCAGTATTTATTTGTGAAAACTAGTCTTAAAATATGCTTTGAACTTTGTTTCCTTTTGAAAAAAATAAATTTTGTTCCCAGCATTCTAGTCCCTGTAGTTTCACTTGTGTCAATGTGATCCAATAATCTAATTCTGTGAACAAAGTTGACGGAATTCACCCATTGCTATGCACTGTCACACTTTTCAGGGGCAAAAATGGAACACCACCAATATTCTCACCCTCTAATTAGCATAATTTTGCGTAACATGATTCGGTGGATTTTGGACCATAATTTCCCACCCGCTTTCAATTGCAATTTTACATAACAAATTTTGTGAATTTTTTGAACCTTTAACATAATGTCCCAGCCAAATATTTAGAAGTACAAAAATCAGAAAAATACCACCCAATTGAACTTCTGGAGACATCGGAAAAAAACAAAAAGAAAAGGAAAAAAAAAGAGGAGAAAAATTTCAAATGCTAACTATTTTATAGATCTTTTTTATTTAAAACTTCACATACATTTTTATGTGAAATTTCACAGACCTTTGTTTTTATGTAAAATTTCACACACTGCTTAATGTGCCATCCTCATTCACACCTAACTTCCTAAAAGTTTTTGCAATCTTTAAAAATCCGTAACTTTCAAATCTAGATATCATGTTCTTGTAATATTTACATTTTTAGAATCTACTCGACGAGTTCTATCAAACAAATACCATTGTCGACATGAAATTCCAGAGGAAAAAAAAGTAGTACGTAAAATTCACACTAGAAAGTTATGTGAAATTTCACATAACCAGTTATGCGAAATTTGTGAAAAGAAAAAAATAATGTGATACACTCCAGCATCTAAAATTTCACACATATAGTTATGTGAAATTTCACATAATGTTACAAAGCATCATCTGAAAATTCACATAACCAGTTATGAGAAATTTGTGAAAAGAAAAAACAATGTGATATTCACTCCAGCATCTGAAATTTCACATAATGTTACAAAGATAGTAATGTAAATTTATAAATTTGTGAAAAGAAAAAGTAATGTGAAATTTGCCCTAGCATTTGAAATTTCAAATTTCACGTAATATTACAAAGATAGTATAAATTTCACACAACAAACAAATAGCAAAAAGTTTGGTTTAAACAAGCCGTAGAACAAAGAGCAAAGATATTGGTTCTAGTATTTACATTTACAAAAAAAAAAAGTTATGTGAAATTTCACAAACATTTTTTATTTAAAATTTCACCAACCTTTTTATGTGAAATTTCAGTATGCGAAATTTTGCATTAAAAAAAGTCCGTTAATTAGAATTTCACATTACTAAAATTTAACATAACTAGTTGTATGAAATTTGAACTTTATAAGTACCATTGTCAAAATGAAATTTTGGCAACAAAAAAAATTAGGTTGAAACTTCACACATAAAAAACCTGTTTTTCTACACTAAAAAAGCCTATAAAATAACCTGTTTTTACTTAAGCATCTAAAATTTCACATAACCAGTTATATGAAATTCATCAATAGAAAAATTAATGTGACATTCATTCCAGCATCTAAAATTTCACAGCTAATTATGTGAAATTTGTTAATAGAAAAAGTAATGTGAAATTTTAGACAACGAACAAAGCGCAAAAACTTTTGCTAAACAGGTCCTAAAACAAACCCACTTCGGTTAAAACCTAAGCATAAAAAATTAATTGATGTTAATTTCACATAACTTGGAAGAGAGAGGAACCCAAAACCACCCAATTAGATTCTAACTTCAACACATACACAACCATGTCCAGCCAACAAGATCCCTTAGTTTCCTATCAAAAATCTTCTAACACGATTCAAGTGATCGCCCAAACAGGGCAAGGGTGTGCCATAATTCTCCAATATAAATAGCATTATTATACAACCAGAGAAAGAGTAACCCTAGTAAAAATAGAAGCACCCCAGAAACTCAAACAAACATTAACCCCCACAGGCTGTGAGACCAAGTACCCTTGTGAGACCAAAACTCAAACACCTAGTGAGCACAAGAATATATTCAAGCACATGCCCGGACAGACTAATCCTTCAGTCCCAAGTCCCAACAAACCAATGAATTACAACAAAAAAAATCCTAAAATCTAATAATCAAAACTTTTCAAACAAAATACAAATCAAATCAACTTGACCAACAGAGCAACTCGAGGAGCTCTGATTTACCGTTAGAATCTTCGTTGTCACTGCAGACCGCCGGCAACTGACCACTGTGTCGTCCAGCCATGGTCTCCTCTCCCTCGCCGACCAATACTTCGCCGGCTACTGCCTTTATAATTGTTGCCCTGCTGGACACCAAAGCTCTTCTCCCATCTCTTTCTAAAGCTCTCAATGTTTTAACTCTATCTACACGTGTAGGTGCATTTTGGTCTAGATTTCAGTCGCTTAATTGGGTCAATGAGTTTATGTGGTTAAGTTTTAGTAATGAAGGAGTTTTAATTAAAATGAAAAACGGGATAGACTTTAAACTTAAACAATCCAAGTTAAGGTATTGATGACTAAAATTCTATATTTAAAACTTAGTTTTGGGATTTAAAACTATTTTTAAATAATTTAAAACCATTTATCAATAGCATATATTTATTTATGGGAATAAAACTAATAATTATTATTTATTTAAAACTAAGTAAATAATCATTATAATATATATAAATAACAATTCCAGAATATTAGGAATGTTAAATAATAATCTCCCAGAATTTAAAATGATACAAAAAAAATATTTTAACATATTTAAAACAATTAAAAATGTATATATAAAATCTATTTATTAATAAAACTGATTTAACAAAACAAAATGTTAATTGATCAAGGATCTGCAGGTCAGCCCGAACCGACCTGTTCCAAACGGATTATCTGTTTATAGACTCAAAGGAGTCCAAGTTAAATAATTCACGGGTCAAACTAACTCGACCCAAATGTGGATGGGTTAACCATATATACTAAGGAAATAACCCAACCCGAATACCCTCGGGTTTACCCGAACCTGACCTATATTCAATGCAAACTCTGACCCGTACCCGACCCTAACGGATTTGGTACGATTCGAAACGAAACGACGTCGTTTCATTTAAGTGGCCCCACAGGTTTTTAAAATGAACTTGACCCGTCTTATGTTCTACCTATATACACGCACGTAAAACTCCTACCTGAACCCGACTCAAAGCAAAAATGATATAACCCTAAAGCTTATTCGGGTCAGACCATGTCCGGCGACCTGGCTCACCACTGGCGAGTCGCGGGTGGCTGGAAAACCTTCCAGAGGCCATACCTCCTTCACCTCTCCATATAATTTAATCTAACCAATGCCAAAATGACCAATTTGACCTCCTCTATAACATAGTATAAGCTTGGTTCCTAGTTATCTCATTTAGGATTCCTCCTAAACCATTATTCTTTTGGCCAAAATATAGGATAATGACCTGCATTGCCAAGCAAACGAACACCATTTGCAAAGCTGCTACAGGGGGTCACTAAGGGGGTCATAAGTGTCCGTTTGGTAAAGCTTTTACGACCTTTGGTAGTGGTTGGAATTTTGAGCTCTCAAAGAGCTACAATAGTAGCCGGCCTGGTTTAGGAGTCCAAGACACTGTTTGGTTCATGCATGGGGGTCTTGGTATTCATTTGTAGTGTCTAATAATTGCAGACAATAAAATAAAGGGAGAGGGGTTTACCAAAATAGTCTTGGGACTTCTTGGTTTTCTTCTTTTCCTTCCTTACTGTTTTTTCTCCTTCTCTTTCTAGGTCTCTGTGTGTGAGTGAGGGGAGGCAGAGGGGTGTGTATGATGTTTGCTCTCCCTTCTCAATAACTCTCTCCCTCTCTCAAAATCTCAAATGCCTTGTATATACACAAATACAATACATGCATACATATATCTATATATAGATTTGCAAATCTGTATTGACTAGATGGAGAAGATATTGAGAAGGATTGAATGAGGGGGTGTACTTGGGAGGGGAAAAGAAGGGCCGACGATTGGGGGAATGTATGAGTATCCAATGGTTGGTGGTGAGGCTTGGGGAGATTATCTGGTGGATTGAAAAGGTAGTTAAGTTGTACAATAAGCATCCTAGGTTGTACTTGTGTTTCTATATTGTTTAATTTTGTCCTTGTTTGAAACTTCGTGCTGTACAGTCTTAGTTTATACAGATTTACGGGTTTGTATGATAGTGTCAATCCGAGTTTTGTAACTTACAGCCTAAGTAAACTGATTAAAACTCGTATAATTCGTATAAGATTCTAAGAATATGGATCAAAACATGGCGACTTCATTTAATAGAGTTAGAAATTTTACGGGTATTACATTATCCAGCTCCTATTGAAGAACTGTCCCTAGAATTAGAGCTAGCTATACATTGAACAGGTAAGGAAATTTTTCACGCATTTCTAATTCTAGTTCCCAAGAGGCTTCACGCTCATCATGATGCTTCCACTGGACATTCACTATATGGATCTCCTTAGTCCTCAGCCATTTAACTCCTTGTCCCACAATCTTCATCGGTCCTTCATTGAAAGTCACATTATCGTTTACTCGATATTCGTGAAGTTGATCTCGTGAGATGGATCGTGTATAACTCTTCTCGACATGCTGATATGAAAGACGTTATGCACTCCTAACATTTTGGGTGGCAGTGCAAGTCTATAGGCAACTTTTCCCACGCATTCCAGAATTTTGAAGGGTCTGATGTAATGTGGTGAAAGCTTTCCTCTCTTTTATCCAAATTTGACAAAACCTCGTACCGGGGATTCTTTTAGGAATAAGTGATCTCCAACACTAAATTCCCAGTCTGTTCGGTGTTTATCTGCGTAACTTTTCTGTCTGCTTTGTGTTGATTTTATCTTTTCTTTAACGATATTGATCTCATTCGTCTCTCGAACCATCTCAAGTCCTAACAGTTTGTCATCTCCAACTTCTGCCCAGCACAAAGGCGATCAGCACGGTCTACCATATTAAGCTTCGAACGGTGCAATCCCTATGCTTGAATGGTATCTGTTGTTGTATCCGAACTCTATCAATGGTAGGTTTTCTTCCCAGGAACTTTCAAAATCTATTACATAGGCTCTGAGCATGTCCTCCATTACTTGATTGTCTCTCTCAGTCTGTCCGTCGGTTCGGGAGTGAAATGTTGATCTTAACTTCAACGAAGTTCCCAGTGCTATTTGTGAGCTTTCCCAAAATCCTGACATGAAACGTGAATCACGGTCTTACACGATTGACCCAAGCACTCCATGCAGCCAAAAAACTTATTGTATATACATTCTGCTTAATTTCTCGACCAGATAAGTCATGCTATAAGTAATGAAATGAGACAATTTGGTGAGTCGATCCACGATCACCCAAACAGCATCGAGATTCTGTTGTGATCTTGGCATTCCTACAATGAAATCCATCTTAATGTGTTCCCCATTCCATCCGAGAACTCGTAGTAGTTGTAACAATCCTCCTAGTTTCTGGTGTTCGGCTTTGACTTGTTTACAAGTCATTCACTTGGATACATAATCCGCTACTTCTCTTTTTATTCCATCTTACCAGAAGCTCCTCTTCAAATCCTTATACTTTTTTGTTACCCCAGGGTGAACAGTCATCCTTGACTAATTTGCTTCATTCAATATATCTTTCCTCAAGTTGTCCTCATCGGGTACACAAAGTCGATTGGGGTATCTGAATCCTCCATCTACTCCTGTATTCCATTCGGTGGGGTCCTTTACCGATGCTTTCTTAAACCATTGATGAAGTCCTTCGTCTTTTTCTTGAGCTTCAATGATATGATTTATAAGCTTTAGTTGTACTACTAGACATCCAAAGAGTCGTCCATCACTTGACTCGATAGTCCGAAGATCAAATTCCACTAAAGTCTCCAATGTTTTCCACTCTTTGACCATGAGAGAGGATATGGTAGTACTGCAGAGTGAAATCATAGTCTTTTAACAATTCCATTCAACATCGTTGTCTCATGTTCAACTCCTTCTATGAGAACAGGTATATCAGGTTCTTGTGATCTAAAATTAATTCGAATTTCTATCCGTAGAGGTAGTGTCTCCAAATCTTGAGCACAAAGACGATTGCAATTGTTCGAGATCCTGTGTAGGATAGTTAAGTTCGTGTGGTATTAGTTGTCGCGATCCATATGCTATCACTCTTCTGTCCTACATAAGCACACATCTAAGTCTTTGGTGTGATGCATCGCTGTATATGGTGAACTACTCGTCACTCTTCGGTATTACAAGCACTGGCATCGTGGTTAATCTTTTTTTAACTCTTGGAATGCGCTATGCTTATCGTTCCATTCGTACTTCAGGTCCTTTTTGATTAATCTAGTAAGAGGGGCTACGATCTTGGAGAATCCTTCTACGAATCTTCGATAGTATCCAGCTAGACTAAGGAAACTTCTCACTTCCGAAGCTATGGTAGGTATATTCCAATTTAAGACAGTGTCGGTCCTTGATGAATTCACTACTATTTCTTCTTGTGAGACACATGTCCTAAAAACTTGACTTCCTTTAGCCAGAACTCACACTTGCTGAACTTCGCATACAAGTGATTGTCTCGTAGAGTCTGAAGTGCAGTCTTTATCAACCCAAGAATGGCTTCAAAGGCCTGTTTAACGACTGTAGCATTGGTAGTTTTGGTTGTCGGTGCAATATCAGTGGCAATATCAGTGGTTGTAGAAGAATAAGCCATGGGAGCTTGTTGATGGAAGACAAAGAAAATTCACCAAGAAAGTTGTGAAGGCCAAAATGAAGGTAAAAAGTAACAAGTAAATGATGCCTTATATAGGCCAAAGAAAGTGGGGTCATAATTACTTAGGAACAGATTCCCAAGAGGCACGCCTCGACCCTTGAAACAAGACAGGGTGAACCACCAGGGTGGTGACACGTGGAGCGGTACGCCGTCATTCGCAGTGGTAATAGTGGATTTAAAATTCAAACGTCTCATCAAACTACTGCACAACGTTTGACAAGATGTTTGGGGGGCATTGTTTACACCCTAATTTGGGTTTCCCAGGTCACATGACGGTCACATGGCTTAGTGATGTCATCACAGGAACAGGTAGGAAGATGGCCAAAGAATAGAGCCCGAGTACGGAGAAACGACGATATCTGCATCACCTACCTGGAGGGATGATATACTCAATACATATATACCGGTGTTAAGACTGAGGACGGGATGATACTGGTTTCTCTAAGAGATACCCCGGCCTCAACAAGCAAGACCAAGGTTGCAAAAGTAGGTGCACGATAGCCACGACATCAATCAATAAAGACCGACGACCATCCATGAGGGTTCTACAGTTGCGAGACCGAGGTATAGTAATCAGCAGAGCAAGTAAGCGAGAAAATGTAATATCGGGCTTGGAGAATGGTTGAGGAACCTATGGGACGGTTGACGATCAAGCAAAGACATCAGTCATAGAGACCGATGGACACTAACGAAATTCCCACGAAAAGTAAGACCGAGAGATGTCAGCCAACAGACGTCAAGCAACTCGGAATAAGAGGAAGTCGGTCAATGAGGACATATCCGCGGGGACTTTTAGGCAGTTAAGCGTGGATAAAAACACGTGTGTAGATTGCGCTAGCTAAGCTGGAAAGAAAGGCGGTTACATAAAGTTATAGTGTGGCAGAAGTGGGGATCATAAGGCATATCGTGGAGTTAATCATTTGGATAAAGAGTGGGTGCAGTAACTTGTTCATACCTAGAAACTAGGGGCCATATCCCACTAACCCCACTAGTATTGATGGTTATCTACTCAGTCTATAAATAAGGCAGGATGTGCAACATTTAAAGGGGGCTAACACATACGCCATTGCTGCCCAGGCAGATTTATTTATATTTCCTCAAGCAATACTGCTATTATTCTTGAGTGATTGTGAGCTCTCATTATTTTTGAGTGGTTGATGATGTTCATGGAGGTATTTTAAATTCATGTGTTCGTTTGTTTCTTTTACATGTTCATTTATAATTGCTTACTTGCATCAGAGTAGAGTTAAGACCCTTTATTGTTGTTAATCACTCTTAACAATCGTCGTTTGAGTCAGAAGTTAGATCGAGTTATCACAATCTCTTTGAGTCCAAGTGGACTCTAGCACGCCCACAGATACCACCACAGAAATTTATTGTAAACACTTCCACACATGTTGGAAATTGGCTACATATCTTTGATAACACATCTTGAAGAACTTATATGACTTTCCTAATTATTTTTGTTTCCTTTATGGAAGTGTTGACTTGATACCCTAAAATTGATTTATGAGATACCACTCAACCAGCTATATAAATATTTCAATTGGATTTGGTGACTTAGTGAGAAATCTATATGATATGTCAAAAGGGGAAGGATAAGAAAATATCAGAGAAGAGGCGGAAAAGAACAACGAACTTTTAAGGCATATAATTTGACCAAAAAAAAAAACTTTTTAGTTTTTTTAGTTATCTCAAAGATCTTTTGTTTTACCACCAGGGGTAGGATATAAAAGATCTTTTGAGTATTCGGTTACAGAGAGGCTTTTATGCTGACACTGCAACTCTTTCAAACACTTGGTTAGGGTGGAGTACATTTTTCTAGGGAGTACTGATCAATAAGTCAGATGGGTGATTTTATTGTTTGCATGTTTGATGCAGTAACCATGCACAGAAACAATGTCAATTTTGAAGGCAATCAAAATGGCGATAAAATTTGCTGGGTTCAATAGCCCGTCTGTTGGAACTGATTAAGAGTACATACTTTGAATTCAAACTCCCCTTCATTGGCACACTATAGTCAGTGGTCACCTTCTGGACCTTGTAAAGGAACTCAAGGGTTTGGTGGGGGGTGTGTGTGGGTAGTCAAAACTGTAGCTATGTCACCAGTAACGGGAATGGAGTAGCCCATGCCTTGGCCATGTATGCAAATAAAAGGTGAATGAAACAAGAGTCTGGCTATAAGAGGCTCCTCTGGATGTTTAACACTGTGTTGATGGAATGGCGTTTTAATCAATTATGTTTTTGCAATAATGAAATATGAGTTTTCCCTATAAAATAAATTTTTTTTTTTTTTAAAAAGTAAAAATAATAATCTTAGTCTTTAGCTATTTATCTTATACTATTAATAGGTACCAAAATTTTGCTTTTGCTAACTTTGTTGATGAATGTTTTGTTTTTGTCTTAAATGCAACTTTTGATTGTTTATTCCAAATTGCCAATTTTGACTTCAGCAACATTTTTGTTTTTCCAATTTACAAGTTAAAGCTCTTAGTTTTCTTCAATTAACTTCACAAATACTTGCCATCTATTTTGATGCAAGTAAGAAGATTTGAAGTTTGAAACCATAAACTGCACAAAAGGGGGTCGTCCATTTATCAGGCACATGATGCCATAATAATTAGGAAAGAGAGAGAGAGGTAGCAACGTTAAAAGAAGAAGGAAAATCATTTCACACTTTCTTTCTCAGTTATATTTTCTTGAAGAAGACTACCAGACTCAAAGAAACCTTACATATTGAATTCCCTTTTTTTACCCAAAAAAAAAAAAGAAAAAAAAAAGGCCAAACCATAATTATAAATTGTCACCATCAGTAATCCACATTTTACATGACAAATAACATAAAAACGTACCCGTGCATTACGTGGGTTACATGCTAGTTAGTAGTTATACATTAAAAAGTAAGACTTATAATTGAGTCCTATAAAAAAAAAAATGGATGACTTTTAGTTGGATTGAATTAAGTCTACTTGACACTTAGTTTGAACGGTGTAATAAAAAAAAATCGTGATGACAACACTAAAGTTATATATATATATATATATAAAAGAAAAGGATTTTAGGTGCACTAGGTAAGTGCACTAACAATAAAAAAAACTCGCAGGTTGTCCCACTGACTCACGCCCGTCATGTCGCCCTGTTGACCGGTGGAATTTTTAGGCTTAAAAACACAGTACATTAGATCAGTGCACTTACCGTGTGCACCTAAGACCCTCTCCATATATATATATATAGATAACTTTTGCAAAACATATAACATGATATCCCACGGGTGACATATATGATATATAATAAACATTATAACCAAAAAAAAAAAAAAAAGAAGGGTTCTCATGGACATACCGAAAAAAAAAGTGGTATACCAAAGTTATTAAAACTCAAAAAAAAAAAAAAATTGTTTTACTAAAAGTGCACCGATAATTGATTAACGTGCAAAACACTTATGAGCATCCGTGCACTTATATAGATTATAGATTATAAATAATTGTAAAGTGTGATAATATGCCTACCAAATTTTGAATCACGGGATTCTCAAACACATGTGACAATGAGACCACCTTCAATAAAAGTGAGACCAGTTCAACATTATCCAACCAAAATCAAGTAGACCCAATACTGCATGTGTTTCTGAACCATTTGTGATTCCAAATTTGATAAGCGCAGCATTACTCTATTATAGATGTAGTGTTTAAAATTAATACTGATTGTTGGATACCTCACTCATTTATGAGTTACAATGCCTAAGACACTTGGGTCATCTTTGACAGACCGGATAAAACTGTCGGATAGAATAAGGTAAGTCAGGATTGGATAGGATACTTAATTCTGTCAAATAAGCTTAAATCATGTTCTGCATTTAGCAGTATACTGGATAAGAGTTCTTGATATAGTTAATTGTTTATAATATTTACTGTAATAATTTTATTTTTTGTTGTTATTTTTTAAATATTCGTTTTTATGTTTAAATTATAGCTTTATGCTTGAAATATTAATTTATAATTCTATAAAAACTCAAATATTTTAAGTTATATTTTTATGTATTTATATGTTAGTTTTATGATTTTCATGAATATATAATGGTATTTAGTAATTAGATGTTAATAATATTTACTTGGATAATGTAATTTTGGTAATTTTCTTATCCGGCCAACTGCACCTTATCCGGCCAAATCCACTCCCCATGGAGTTCTGGATTTTTTTTATCCGACAAGGAGACTGTGGCAAACGCGAGATAGAATAAGGTTTATCCTGCGCCTTTGTGAAATCTATTATTTGTTCCATGTGGTGGGTCAAGGGTGGTTTTGTGTTTCCAAATATTGAAAAAAAAAAATTTCTGATGGAGTAATAGTTTGGGGACTATAAAGTTAGTTCCGTAGAGAACTGACTGGAATACATAACCAGTTGTTACTTGTTAGGGTAGGATCGTAGGAGCCTAGGAGGATTGGGAACCCAAGAGCATCAATATGAAATGGTGGGCAACCATTGGGGATGCTAAACAGCAACCCTATTTGTACAAACAATTGCTTTACTTCTTTTACTGTAATAACTAATAACAATAAAGCTGAAATCTACGAAGTATTAACACCGATACGCCGACACGAATGGATACGTTGACATGGTAAATTCTAAAAGACCAAAACACAACACGGATACGTTGACATGGTAAATTCTAAAAGACCAAAACACAACACGGCAAGGATACGCTATTTTTAATAATAAAAATATTGTTTCATTTTAAGTACTTAAGTTTTTTTAAAAATGAAATTCTAAATATAAATATTTCGTATTTTATTTGTCAAAAATTATTAACATTAACAAAACGAAGAAAGAGAAAGATGGCTGGAAAGAAGGACATGCAACGAAACGGTGTGTCTTGACAAAAGAGGAGAGAAGTGATATAATATTTTGACAATATCAACGTCGTTTAGGTTTTGAACATGTAAAAAAAACTACCAAAAGTGTGCATTTTGGTCAAAGAATAGTTTTCCTCCATGTCCCTTAAAGTGTCCCGCAATGTCGGTGCCGTATTGACCTCTGAAAATTGCAAAACAAAAATAGGACACTTATTTGTCACATCCGATACGTGTCGGGTCGGAGGTGTGTCGGGCAAGTATCGGTGTCCAATATTACGTGTCGGACATGGGTACGTGACAATTTTCAAAGTGTCGATTGCTTCCTACGCTAAAACCAATGGGGTAATAGGCTAATAGTCCAAACTTGAAAAATGTCTGGGGCACAACCCAATCTCATAAACATCTCACAACTATCTCCATCTCTCTCCTGGATGGCTCGTGGCAGGGTCCACTGAAATTAATCAGACCCCACAGTGTCACCCATAAGAGAAATAGAGTGGTTGTGAGATTGGGCTGTGCCCCCATAGTGCCACGCATGAGAGAAATATAGTAGTTTATGTGAATAAAAAATTGGTGGCATTAACAATAGTTTTGAATCACTAAAAGCAAATTTAAGGCAAATTAATAAATGCAACTATCTAATTTCTTTTTATTCTTGCATATTCAATCGAAGATGCTGCATTTTTACTATTTTGTATATAATTGGGTGCGGAGAGAAATAAGGTATGTGTATTTAACTGCTTTCAAAACTACATTCCATCACCTATAAATTTAGAGTAATGTTAGGGGTACATCTCATTTACAACCATCTTTATCTATCTTTCTTTAGTGACACTGTGTAGTCTGGTTAAATTTTAATGGGCCCCAGTGCCACTTAGGAGAGAGATATAGATGGTTGTAAATGAGTTGTCCCCTTAGCAATACCGATAAATTTATAGGACACTGCCGATCAAACTCGACCATCTAGAAGCCAGCCATTTAGCTTGAAAATTCTGAGGCCAAGCTTTAATTGAGTTAGGACCAGACTAGGAAGCACCGGCACTTCAAAGATGACAACATGTCGTGTATCGTATCGTGCTCGACACTTCACAACACTTTTCTAGCAGTTTTGACTTGCAATTTATTTAGGACTTTGTCGTGTCGACGTGCCGGTGTTGTCTCTTATCCGTGTTAGTGTGTTCGTGTCCGTACTTCGTAGGGACTAGACCAAGCTCTGCCATATTTTGGAGTTTGAAAGCATTATTTGGATCAAGCTTGAGCTAAGAGTCGCTTAGATAGAAATCCTCCCACCTCGGCGTGTTTACAATCCTATGATTTGTTCATTAATTGGTAGACTTTATACACCTCAGTAAGACGGAACGGATCGAATATAGCCCTTTCGGAAAGAAATTTTTTTTTTCCAAAATCTCAGAATTATCAGAATCCCTTCTGATTCTAATTCTAAAATTTCGGAAATCTCATTTTCATTTCTGATTTTGAAATTTCAGAAATTTCAGAATTTCGAATTTCGAATTTCGAATTTCTTTCGAAACTTTACGGAATTTTTCGAAAAATTATGGAATTTTTCAGAATTTTCCGATTCAAGCTACTAGGTTGGGACTAATGTGGTACTAGCTTGAGTCTAATTTATAGACTCACTTTCACCATCTTACCTTCTTTTCTAGCCGATGTGGGACAAATGTAAGGTAAGTTAGGAATACTTCAGAAAATTTCAGAAATGTTCTGAAAATATATTTTTGGAATATTTTCGAAATTCGTATTGCATTTTTCAGTTCCCAAAATCGGAATTTTTCAGAACGAAATTGGTCAGAATTGGAATTTCCGTTCCAGGTTGCACCCCTATGCCAAAGTGTCAATTTCCCTTTTAAATGATATGTAATTGTTAATAGGGGCAGTTAGTGAAAATAACTAATGCATAAGATTTTTTAAATATTAAGGACAACTTAAATCTATTACTCTAAGGATAATTCCTACCCCTATTTCTTAGACTAAAATGCCTTCATCTTCATCGTCTAACTCTAACCACCATTACCACCACCCCTACCACCTCCGACCACCACCCCTACCATCTACAGCGATCACCCCACCACCTCTGGTGACTAAAAAACACAAGTGAAATTTCATTTGTTATAACAAAAATTAAGTGAAATTTCACTTGATATAGAAAATCACTTATTTTTTCTATATCAAGTGAAATTTCACTTAATATTTGTAAAACCTACAACTAACGTGTAGATGGCCGGATTTGGATAGAGCTCGTCGAAGGTGGCCGGATCTGGTTCGAGCTCGTCGGATATTGCCTGATCTGATTCGAGCTCGTCGGAGATGGCCGAATTTGGTTCGAGCTCGTCGGATATTGTCGAATTTGGTTCGAGCTCGTCGGAGATGACCGAATATGGTTGGTGCAACAATGGCGGTAGTGGTGGCGGTTGGGGATAGTGGTGGTGGTTGGCGATGGCTTGCGAACATGGTGGTGGTGGTGGTGGTGGTGGCAGATTGATCATAGTGGAGGCAGACCCAGATCTTAGAGAGAGAGAGAAAGAGAGAGAGAGTGAGAGATAGAATATTTAGTCTAAGGATGTTTACCAAATATAAGTTTCAACTAGAGGGACTTTTTAACAAACTAAGAAATCTTTTGGATCCTAAACTTTTAAGAATCATTTTGATGGATTTTCTACTAATTTCTCCTTATTAATAATATAAATATCAATACACTATAAGAAGTTTTTGTTAAGATATACCCTTTAAGACACACACACACAAATCTTTTTTTTACTTCCACAACGAAACGTAAAGTTGTTTTAGAAAGCTTAAGGATCTCAAGTTAAAAGTTAAAGTACTTTACCAAACTTCTTTTATAAATTGCTTGATGTGAGTTTAAGCCATAATCATAGAAGATTGGTGCTGATTTTCAGATGGATCGAATCGAAATTGATGTCTTCAGAAAATATTCATTCATGTTTCTATTCAACAATTTCTGAATTTTAAAATTCCATTTGGATTCCCAAATTTTGAAATTTTTTTCAAAATATTTTGGAATATTTCCAATTTTTCAGGCTTTTTTCGAATTTTTTAAAATTTTAATTGAAAAAAATATAGAATCATTCGTGTCAAAGTTATGTATATAATGTATCTAGATTTTTATTGAAATGAAGTATATGGATATATCTATTATTGACATTTGGAACATTTCAGTTTTTTTTGGAATATTCACCTTGGAATTTGCTCAGAATTTTTTTTTATTTGGTCAGAAAATCAGAAATTTTGGAATTTTCAACACAATTCTGATTCAAATCTGATTCATGTTTCGGAATTCGGAACTAATCTAACAGTTTCAAAATCAGAATTTTTTGAATCGGTTGGATAGGAATTATTCTGTACCAACTTGCACCCTATCTGAGATTGAATGGGAAAAATCTCCCACCCTAAAAAAAAATAAGAGTAATACCTGAGGCATAACCAAAGCCACAACCTTTTGCTCACAACCTCCATTTTGTGTCTATCTCTCTCCTAGTCGGCACTGTGGGGTCACTGGCACTGTGGGACCCATCAAGAGAGAGATAGACATAAAATGGAAGTTGTGAGCAAATGATTGTAGCTTTGGTTGTGCCCCAAGTATTACCCAAAAAATAAATAAATAAATAAAAAGTCCATCTATTAACTATTTATTTTTCACAATTCCCAAACATGCCTCCTTGTTTTTCTACCATTTCTAGACTAGTCCCACTTTGGTACACCAAAGTAGTTTTGGTGTACATACACTATTTGTTTTTGGTGGAGAATATTTGTTCTGTGACAAGAAAATGTTAGTTTCATAGTGGTTTGTGTGGTACGATGGGAACAAATGTTTCACCTATACCACATTGTACTAAATATTTTCTATTACAGAATAAAAGTTCCTTACCCAAAAACAAATATTTCTTACTCAAAATCACTTAATTATATATAAATGAAAATCACGTTTAGTATACCGAAGACTTTTCCTTTCTTGATATACTAGTATTATTTTACCAGAAGGTCCACATCTTGTCATCTACCTATTGGGGGATGGTGGACCTTAAAAGTTGTGACTTTAGGTTCCCCACTCTATCCAAATACAAAACTTAGGTGCACGCAAACACACAAAGGTTAAAAGAAACAAAAAGTGTGGAAAAAATAGTAGAGTGTTAGGCCATCATCATTGCTTGTTCCCCAACACCTGCAAGTCTGCATGCTGTACCAAACACATCCTTTGGTTTTACTTTTCACCTTTCGCATATTATTTAAAGTCTTTTTTCCATTTTCAAATCGAGTAATGATTGACCACATAAAACATACGAGTATTTATAAGAGTAAATTTAGGTGGGGTTAAATACACTATTTTATTTTATTAAATACATTACATTTATTTACAAATTTTTTATCTTTTAACAATGTAGGATAGTGTATTTAGCAGAAAATGTGGTGTATTTAGTTCCACCCTAAATTTATTATAAGAAGCTTCTTATATGAGAATGCGGATTTTAACCGTTGGATGAGCATCTAGTAGTAAATACATCTCCAAATTTCATATTCTTAGAAATCTTATGACTAGGTGCTCATCCAACGGTCAAAACCCTCATTCTCATATAAGATGCTGCTTACTATAAACTTGCCCAAAAGAGTAAATCTATTCTAAGAAGCTTCTCATATGAGAAGGTGAATTTTAACCGTTGGATGAACATCTAGTAATAAATACATCTCCATATTCTTAAAAATTTTATGGCTAGATGTTCATCCAACGGTTAAAAACCGCCTTCTCACATGAAAAGCTACTCACTATAGACTTGCCCTTATAAAAATTCATTGTCTTTTATCTCTTTTTTGATGGGATATTATAAGATCTACTTACATTGCAAAATCCGCTCAAAAGAGAAATTAACACAATAAATTTGGTGAATAACTTTATAAGAAAGTTTTATGTTACTAAAATATTACTCTTTCAAACCACCATAATTACCTTAACTGCCACTCACCCTTTTGTCCAATTTACAGTTCCCAGAATCCCAAGTAGTACTACATCGGGTGGGGAGGGGTAGAATTGTCTGAGATCATCTGAAGATAATAAGAGCTGTTATTGTACCTTATGGATGAACGGTTAGGATCATTAAAGAATCTGGATTATTTATGGTACAGGTCACAGTTGATGGGGCCCATTACTGATGGTGATGATAGGAGCCCAGCTATTTGCCTTAGCCCTTGATTGATGATCTATCTAATCCCTTGATTGGGTCCCACACTGATCTGCTTCGGATTCTCTTGATGTTGGCGAGTAGAATTATTTAAGAGTAATTTTTGGGACAAACTTTCGTATAATTTTTATACAATTTTTTTAAAAGATGTGTCTATCTATCTTTCTTGTAAGATGTGTCTATCTCTCTTTTATGTTACTGGAAACCACAGTAACATAGGAGAGAGATAGACACATCTTTTTAAATGTTATATGAAAGTTGTGTCCCAAAAATTAATCTTTATTTAATGTGACTTTTGCATATAATTTTATTGTAATTTGAGTATTCTATCAATTGATGATAATGATGTTATCCCAGTGTTATAATGGATATACATGGATTAATTTCTCTCGGCAACGAGGTTTAATAAGATTCATGCCCCGATAATGTGTAAAAAATATTCATTACAACAATTAAAGAAAATTTATTCTAAGCGAATAAATGATTTTGTTTGAATCCAATTCCCCCCTATTTGCAGGGACATACTTCTCCCACTCAATCAAAAATTCCTCTTAGTAAATATTTGAAATATGTGATTGGAAAAAAAAAAAAAAAAATCCTACTTCACATAACTGATATATCCAATATTTGTTCGATAATATGAATTCATTATGTAACCTTTATTTTTAGATGTATGTGCCAGGTGGTTGTTAATTTTAAACAATATATCTTATAATCACTACATTTTATGTGACCCTTATTTTTAAAAATCAAATGAGCCAATTTGATTGCACTTTGTTACTGTAGTGATTTGGTGTGACATTTCACTCTATTACCTTCGTCCTATTTTATGTGTCTATCTTGATTCTTGAAGAATCTAACTATTTAAGGGGACAAAAAGAATCTACACCTATTTTTCACAATTGTCCATAATCATTGCACTTTCTTTTTTTGTTTTGTTTTGGTATTGATTGCAAGGAAGGGTAGTTTGGGAAACTAAGTAAAATTTGTATACTAATTTAGGAAAATGGACAACAATTTTGGGACATTCCAAAAAAAAAAAAAAACACATAAAATAAGACGGAAGGAGTATAATTTAATCTCTTATGGTGAAGGGTGATAGTTGGGCCAGTCGATAACCCCCGTTACTTTATTTTTTATGTAACCCTTATTAACTTGTTTGTTAGTGGATGAGTTGGGTCCTTTCAAGCTTTGAGTTTATAACTATTAACCAGCTCTGGGGACAGTTCAAATTTTATTTAAGTAAAGAGTAATATTTGGGTCACAAACGAGTTTTACAAATATTTATAAACACACTTTATTCCACTCTTGGATAGTATTGTGGGGTCTGAATAATTTCAATGGATCTCCCAATACCCACCCAAAAGAGAGATATAGTGTGTTTGTGAGTATATGTGAAACTTGTTTGTGCCCCTAGCATTGTTGGTAAGTAAATTCTAAAGTAACAACCTTCTGGTTGTCAATTAGGGAAAATAATAGAAAATAATTAATTGTATATCCTTTATGTACATTATTGCTACTTTAGATAAACCAAAATTAGAACTTATTAAAAAAAGGTTAAAAAAATAAAAGGGTTAATTACACAGACCTCCCCTGAGATTTGGCAAAATTATACGGATCTCCTCTCGATATTTCAAAATTAGACGGACCTCCCTTGAGGTTTGAATTTGCATTACTCATACCTCCCCTCTAGATTGTAAAATTTACAGAGACCTCCATTCTTAATTTGATAATGTCGAAAATACCGTTAGTTATTAAAAAAAAACTCTCCTCTCTTTTTCTCTACTATATATACATATACATACACAATATATATACGACCACGCATATATATACTTACATACATACATACTATATATATATTTGTATACATATAGTCGTTGAATACATATATATACATAGGTAATTGTATACATCTTTGAGGTGGATTTTTTATTTTGGGTTTAGCTCTTAGATTTTTAAAAAAATTGATTTTGGGTTTAAATCTTAGGAACAAATTAGTTTTGGAATAGATTGAATTTGAGTATAAATTTTTGATTTTTTGAACAAATTCATATTCATATATATATATATATATACGTATATATGTATGCAGTCAGGCTCTAAAGAGGGCTCCCTCTCTTTAATAAAGAGAGAGCGCCCTCTCTGGAGAATTTTCGTATATACATGTATGTCTATATAACATATATGTACTTGTATATCTATATCTGTATCTATATATACACACATAGTAGAGAGAGAGAGAGAGAGAGAGAGAGAGAGAGAGAGAGAGTAAAATGGTAAACAAAGTAAGGGTAAAATAGAAAATTCGTGCTAGAGGGGAAGTCTGTATAATTTTACAATATAGAGGGGATTTCAGTGTAATTTCATCAAACCTCAAGGGAGGTCCATGTAATTAACCCCAAATAAAAGGGAAAAAATGACATGCATAATTGAAAAGCATTTTTCCAGCTTTCATCCTAATTCTAAGGAGAGAAAATTTCCTTGAACTTTGTTGGTGTGAAAGCAATTAAAAACTTATCCCTGTTCTAAGGAGAAAAAGTTCCTTTGTTTTGGATGGTGCGAAAGCAATTCATAATTTAGCTTGTTGCACTCCCCCCCCCCCCCCCCCCCCTCTCTCTTCTTGAGTGATTTTTTTGGTGTGCGTGTGTTGAAAGATTTGAAGAACTTTGCAGAGGCAGAGTGAGAGAGATGAAGAGAGAGAAAAGAGAGAGAAGAAGATTCTTGAATTCTCATTTCTTGAATTTCACAAATGTGATACAATATGTTATATACAAGGAGACTCAGCTCTCCACTTAGCTCACATTCAGTTGTAACAAACATAAACCACTTAATAACAAACAATAGTTTTAATACAGTGTAAAACATAGACCAATTAACCAGAATAAGACTTAATCACAGCCACTTGATTTAGAGTGAAACTCAATTACAGCCACTTGATGTGTTGAAGCATTTGACGACTCAGATTGTCTAACACCCCCTGTCAAACTAATGGTGGGAATAGCAGCCATGAGTTTATTCCGAACATAAGAACAACCACGGAGGAAAGGCCTTTAGTGAAAAGATCAGCTTATTGATCTTTGGAAGAAACAAACTGTGTCACGCCCCGGAGTAGCCAAAAATAGGGAAAATTTAAAATTTCCTTTCTGGACCCGTAGGGAATGACGAGTTACATAAAGCTGACCTGTCCGTGGAATGTACTAACATAATATATATCAGAGTAAGGAATTTCGAAAGCGTCTAATGGTATTCATGGGGGAATTTAAAGTGTTTTGCTACGTAAGCTATTACAGAAGTTCCAAATGAAAACCACAAAAGATAAGTTGGGCGATCAACGCCACTTAAATTATTACATCAACCAAAAGATAGTTTAAAACATAAAAGAAGTCTTAATACGGAAGTAGGCCAGGGTCCTTCTTCTAGCTGGCAAACCCGTAACCTTCGTTATCATACTTTTCCTGATAGTCTGTCTCAGGATCACCTTCCTGAAAGTTCACATCTTGATGATAGTGATATGCATCTTCAGGGTTACCTTGATAGTCCTCCTCATTATAACCTAGACTTAAAATGTCCAAGGCAGGGAAGGAGAGCCGTTAACTTTTGAAGCTAAGTGAAATCGTCTGAGCCGATCACTCCTAATATATTTAAGAATATACAGGTACAACAATATCTTGAAACAACAATAATGAACATATGACATGGTAGTATGCTGACACAATGCAGTATCGATATATTCGACATTTACTCAACCATGGACACTACAACTGACTCATATGACTTGTTACATTACTAGTGTAACGCCGTTGGCTTAGAGGAGAATGATTACATTGCTATCGTCGCCTAGCAGGGCCCTATAGCAAATTTTGGTTTTAAAAGAGTGTAATCATTGGACTCTTAGGTCCTCGTGACCTTGCCGGGAGAATAGAATAGTTACAGCGCAATCGTCGCCTAACAGGGACCTATAGCATTAAAAAGGTAACTATTGTATTCAAGTTCAGATGGATACTTTGCTATCGTCGCCTAGCAGGGCCCTATAGTGTATCAACCATCAATTCATACATAACTTCAATGATTTCAATGGAAACTCTGGCTATCGTCGCCTAGTAGGGCCCTATAGTAGTTTCAATCGTTGTTCCCATTTACTTGACTGTACCACTCGGACCACTGCGGTCCATTTCAATGTGTGTAATGATATGACTGGGTTAGTCCCCGTGACTAACCATGCAGACGTCGATATTGACATCAAGACTCGACTATGTTCATATGAATGTCTGTATGATTGTATAACGAGAAGTCATGATAAACAAGAATATCAACGAATATTAATTAAGCATGGAGTATAGATAACTAACATGCGCTCATCATATAAGTAAGAATCTCAACATTCACATAACTAATACTTATCAGTATCGCCCACACAGGACGCACTGGCCATACATATATGTACAAAGAATAATTCTATAATATACCAAGTGAGTTAGGACGACTCACCTCGACGCGGTTGCGTAACAGTGAGCGTAGCGGTTCCTACAAAGTATATAGATACATAGAATGTTGATTAATAAGCTTACTAAAATTAAGGGCATAATGGTAATTGTGCCGGGTGGGTTCCTAAACCTCAACATGATGATCTGGACATCATTCGGAGTCCAACGCCATTGACTAGACTCAAATCGGAGTCCGTTGCACAAAAGGCTGGGTTTTCTATACCAGTTTGGGCCCTAAAGATAAGCTGTATTTTTTACCGTGTCGAAAGGTCACCAAACTTTAAGAGAATATTCTAGACATCATTCTAAGGCTCTGGGAACTGACCGCGTATTTTTCTGAGTTACGGTTTATTTATTATGAATTATCGAAGCTCTAATCGTCTAGTAATATACTGCGGGGTCCCATAATTATAAAATATAATTTAGGGAGACATTTGACCCTTATAAATATTTTTATTAAATACTAGGCCTTAAAATAGGCTAGTAAAATTTTTCTCATAATTTTCGGAGTTTGTTTGGTATTTTAAATATTTAAAATACAACCAAACGAGGCTTATAATAATAATTAATAATTAATAGAATTATTAAAGTATGGGTTTTATAATTAATAATTTATAATACAAAGGCATTAGGCCTTAAGAAAAGTCGGTATAATTTTCCTATACTTAAATGTAGCCATTAGGTATTTATTACCTAATTATTTTAATTTAAAACTATCACTTATTATTTATTTAAACTAATAAATAATAAGTATACTATATAAGAATAATTCATAATTTCATAATATAAGAATATTATCAAAAATAATATTTCAAATTATTAAAATATGATTTATAGTATTTTGTTTTTTAAACTATTTTTAGATATTTAAAACTATTTAAAACAATTTTTAAAACCATTTATAACTATTTATATTTATTTGTTAATATATATATAAGAAATAAATAATACATAATATTACTAATCTGAATTAACAGAATGAATAAAACGTTAATTATACTTCAAAACAGATTATAAATCCTAAACTAGGATTAACAGACTAATTAATTATTAAAAATAGATTAATAAAACCTTAATTAAGATTAACAGATTAATTAATAATATAAAACAATTAATTTTAATTAAAAGCAAAGACCCGCGGGTCAAAACCGGATCCAACCTGAACCATTGGGTTACCCAAATACAGACTCAACCGAGTCCATCATCAAAAACTCACGGGTCAACCCGAACTAGCCCGACTTAAACGGGCTAACCCATTTAGAGACTCAATAGGGTCCATGGTTAAAGTTCGCGGGTTGCCCCGATTCTATTCGGGTTCTCCATATATACTCAGTAACTGATCCAACCCACAAACCCAAACCCGGATCCATTTATACTCACAAGTGTACCCTCCCAATCACGATCCGAACCCGATCCAACCAAATCTGGTTGGATCCGACGCCAAACGACGTCGTTTGGTTAAATGATTTTCGGGTCATTTTAAATGACCCGACCCGTTAGAATTAAAATGATATAACCTTAAATCAAAACGGGTTTGTTCCACGGTTTAAGCTTGGGGTACAAGCCTTCTATGCGCCTAGGGTTCCGGTCATCTTCTCCGGCGACTAGCCCGCCGCCGGCGAGCCCGTTTTGACTGAAAAACTTCCAACTGCCATAACTTCCTCATCTCTCCGTAGAAATTCCTAATTCCAACGCCAAAATGACCGGGAAAGGATCCTCTATCACATAGTATAAGCTAGATTCGTGATTCATTCGTTTCCTATACCTACGGTTGGATTATTCTTTTCGGGTTTATGGAGAATAATCCTATGCATGGCTGTCCAAACAAGTTCCTAACCAAAAGCTGTTCTTAAGGGGGTATGAGGGGCCTATTAGGGTATGTTTGGTATGGTTTTTAAGGGGTATAGTTGAGTTTTGACAATTTGAGCTCTGGTGAGGAGCTTTAATGGTGATTCTGGAGGTCACAGAGAGCTTAGGCTCTGTTTGGGTGTGCATGGGGGTCCAGGGAGGGTGTGTGAGTGTCTAGAGAGTAAACAGAGGGTGTGGGATTTACCTCAGTGGCCTCGGGTCTCTTTTCTTTTCTTCCAACTTTTCCGGTGAGCTCTCCTCTCTCTCTTCCCCTTCCTTCTTCTTCTTGCTGCTTCTCTGGTGGTGTGTGTGTGTGGTGAGGGGGAGGCAGAGGGTAAGGGTAGTGAGGGAGTTTCTTTCTCTCTCTCTCTCTCTCTCTCTCTCTCTCTCTCTCTCTCTCGGTTACACTCTCTCAACTCTCAACTCTCATATAACAACACACCTATACATATACACATTTAAATACACAGATTGGGCATCTAGTGACAATCACATGGAGGGGACTGAGTGATGGACTGATTAGAGAGGGGGTGGGGGTGTGTGTACCGGCGGTGGAGGTGTGGGTGTTTAAACCCGGCGGGTAAGGGGAGGGGTGTTTGGGTAGTGGTTATCCAAGGGATAATAGGGAGTGGGGTAGTACACAAGTTAGTTTAGGTAAGATTCTCTGTGTACCCATATTTCCAAAAATGTAGGGTTTAGTCGTCGCTTGAATCCACGTGCAATATAGTCTATTTTAAACACAAATTTTACGGATTCGCGTGCCGAGTCAGTCCGAGGTTGAAACTTACAATCTGAGTTATTAGATACGTATACGTATTTGGGTTCTCGAATTAAGAACTTAAAATACCGGATTTTAATATGAACAAATACGGGGATCCGTTTATTAATACAGAAATTTTACGGGTATCACAAACTGAACAACCAATTCTTTTTTAATAACCTTCTCGCGAACATAATGATAGTCAGTCTCAATGTGCTTAGTACGTGCATGGAAAACTAGATTAGAAACAAGAGAGATGGCTTAAATGTTGTCACAAAAGACAGTAGGAGGTTGAAATAGAGAGAACTGTAAATCACACAGTAGCATGCGAACCCAAGCTAATTTGGTAGCAGTAACTGCTAAAGCTCTATATTCAGCTTCTGTAGAACTTCGAGCCCAATCAAGTGGTGGATCATGACCCAATAGAACTAAATATCCGATGGTTGATCTTCTATCATTAGGGTCTCCAGCCCAATCAGCATCCGAGAAGGTTGAGAGATTAAGACTATTTTTGGTATAGATCAGACCAAGATGAGAGGAACCTTCAAGATATCTCAAAATCCTTTACAGCAGCAAAGTGAACATTGGTAGGTGTGTGCATGTATTGGCAGACATGATTAACAGCAAACTGAATATCAGGCCTAGTGAAAGTTAAGTATTGCAGAGCCCCAACAATGCTTCTATATTGAGTAGGGTCAGACAATGGATCACCCTCAGTTTTACTAAGCCTTGAAGAAGCTGCACAAGGTGTTTGACAAGGTTTACAACCATCCATTTTAGTCTTAAGCAGAAGATCATGAGTATATTTGGACTGATGAATAGATATTCCAGCAGTTGATTGAGTGATTTCTAATCCCAAAAAGTAATGAAGAGAACCAAGATCTTTCATCTCAAATTTTGTGTTGAGTTTGAATTAAGGTTTGAACAAAGAACATATCATTACCAGTCAATATGATATCATCCACATAGAGTAATAAAATAGTGTAGGAAGAACTAACTTTTCTGATAAAAAGAGAGCTATCTGCCTGGGATTAAACAAAAGAGTGTTGAAAGAGCTGAGAAGTAAAGGTCTCAAACCAGGCATGAGGGGCTGTTTAAGTCCATAAATGGCTTTATGTAACTTACAAACATGATGAGGTTGGATGGGATCTAAGAAACCTGGGGGTTGAACCATATAGACTTCTTCCTTAAGGACCCCATGCAAGAATGAATTTTTAACATCTAATTGCTTCATTGGCCAACCAAAGTGTACTACCAATTTAAGGATCATTCTAATAGTTGTGTGCTTAACAACTGGACTGAAGGTTTCATCATAATCCAACCCAGCCTCTTGATGGATTCCTTTGGCAACAAGTCTAGCTTTATATCTTGAGACACTGCCATCAACATTATGTTTGTTCTTATAAACCCATGTACATCCCTCAACATTTTTATTTGGAGGTAAAGTAACAAAGGACCATGTCCCTTGTTTATGAAGAGAAGAAAACTCTTCTGCCATGGCATCTCTCTAGACTTTTTGCTTGGAAGCAGAGGGGTAACAAGAAGGTTCAGTGGAAGGAAGCTCAGCAATGTAAACCTTCTTTTTGTTATTCCAGATTTGGACCTTGTCTGCATAGGATGATGACTAAGCAAGGAGGTGGAAGTGGACAAAGAATTTAAATTGGTAGGAGTTGGGAGAGAAGTCGAAGGGGGTGGTGGTATAGAGGTCGATGATGGTGGTGGAGATGGTAATGGGAGGATAGGAGGGAGGATAGATGGGTTGAAAACAGGAGGAGTAGAAGGAACAAAAGGAACAGAAGAAGAAGAGGATGATATGGGAAGAGAAGTAGAAGAACATGGATAGGAAATTGGTGGCTCAGATGGAAACCAAAGAGTATGATAATCAGAATAGAACTTGTATATAGTTGAGGGGGAATTGATTTTGGCTACAGGGAAAAGATGTTCATCAAAAATCACATGTCTTGAGGCATACATCTTGTTCTTCTGATAGTCATAACAGAGATAACCTTTATAGTCCATGGGGTAACCAAGAATAATGCATTGGACTATTTTCGGCTCAAGCTTATTCTTGTTATAAGGCTTAAAAAGAGGATAGCAAGCACATCCAAACACATTCAAAATTGAGTAATCTGGTAAAGTACCATAAAGTAATTCATATGGGGATTTCTGAGAGGTGTTGCTACTTGGCAATCTATTAATAAGATATGTAGCAGCTGAGAAAGCATGGAATCAAAACTTAGGGGGCAAAGATGCAGTAGACAGAAGGGTTAGCCCTGTTTCAACTATATGCCTGTGTTTTCTCTCGGCCACACCATTTTGCTGAGAAGTATGAGGACATGAGAGTTGATGGTGAATTCCTGATGAACTAAGGAGTTGTTAATTTAAAAGCACCAAGAGAGTATTCACCACCCCCATCTGATCTAAACACTTTGATTTTTGTACTAAAAGCATTTTCTGTTAAAGCCTTGTATTGACAAAAAGTGGAATAAGCTTGAGATTTTTGTGTCAATCGATAAATCCATGTGAATATGGTGAAATCATCAACAAAGGAAATATAGTATGAATCTGGTGAAATCCGTGCTTGTCTTAATCTAACATGTGACAGGTAAGCATTACGCACAATGAACGTGATAATTTCTAATAATTTAAACTAACAGTGTCAGAATTTGGGTCTGATTGAATTATTTTTTGAAGTTCAAGGACCCAATTGACAAAAAAAATTAGTTTATGGATCTAATAAAAAAATAGGTGTATAGTTTGATAGACTAAAGTGTATTTTACCCTATTTTAAAATCACACATTTTTCAAATAAAATAAAAACATTTTATTGCCAAAATCGATCACTATAATCTATCATGGAAGATCCACATGTTTTCATTTCATTCTCTTTGTAACTGACCTTGACTCCAATCCAAGAAAAGAACATCACATAATTGCCAAGTCCCTTACCATGAAGGTAAAGAATATTTGTTAGCTGTAGTTAGTTAAAGGGTATATACGAGCCGAGCCTGCTCGCGAACTTTCTCATGAGCTCGCGAGCTTGCTCACGAGCTCAAATGAGTCGAGCTTTTAAGTGTTCACGAGCTTTCTCGCAAGCTTTTTAACGAGCTTTTTCACGCGTCCTTTTAAACTATATAATTTAATAATAAAACAATCATTTATCAAGCATATTTATGAAATGTGTCATATTTTATATAAAATTATATTATATAACAAATATATTTATAAAAGTTACTATACAAGCTCTTTATCAAACCTATAAATGCGCTTTTTCACGAGCCTGCTCATGAGCCTTAGTCGATCGTGTTCACGAGCTCAAATGAGTGAGCCAAGCCTAGCCTTTATCAACTCGAGCTTCAAGCCCTTGTTGAGCGGCACATCGCGTTTACACCCCTAGTTGCAATGAGTAAGGCCTGGTTAGCTCCAGCTACCTCCCAAATACAGTTTGTCTAGATTTAGTATATATCAAATGTGGTCTCTGAGTTTTATTCTCTGTCTTCATTTCTGGGTGCACTATTAGGTGTTAGATTTATGCTCACTTACTGCTCTTGTCAATGTCATTCACTTCCATTTTAAAAACTTAGGTCTCATGAGTAGTTGGGAATGCTTAAATTCTAAGAGGTTCCAACCAGAATCAATTTGTTATGAAAAATCAGTGTTGTTTTTGGTTTGATAAGATCGACATAGTTTTTGTGTTGTTTTTATGTTGGACACTGGACAACACATAATCGCTTAGACCAATTCTGTATTACCCAAATGTTACCTTTAAATATTTACAATAGAGTCCATTTTTGAAGTTGAAAGATTCTAAAACCTTTGAGTATCTCCAACCTGGTACATAAACGGGGAGCCATTTTGGCTTCTCTTGGCCAAAAATTTATGCCCTAGTGAAGGACCCAAAACAATACCCAAATTGGATCCAGCTAATTTGGGACCCATATTTCACGGAGATTTCTAGAGAGGATATTTAAATTTGTTGAGAAGATCTTTACTATAGGATTATTATTAGAGTAACATTTTAGTATGTACTAAGATTGCCTGTACAAGGCACGGGCGTTGGATTTGTAGAAAATGTAATGTATTTTTTTTTATGTGACCAAAAAAGAGAAATAAATTCTATGAATTTCTGAAAAACGATTGAATTTGGGTTCCTTTGCATGGTACCTGTTCTTTTTAATTTTCTCATATATATATATATATATATAAATGATGAGTCTGGCCACCAAAATAAAATGAAATAATGGCAGTAGGACAAGTAGTCAGAGTAAGTTTAAAAATAACATGATGTTGTCCAAACAACCATGTTAACAATTTAGCCATGGAATTCCTGTAAATACAGATGGAATAATGGACATAAAAAAAAAAAGAAAATTGCTATGCAAAAATATATAAGCACAATATATGTCTTCATTACTAAGAAACATCTTGCAACTGTTATTCGTAGGCAAAGAGACAAAAATATTTACAAGTGTAGTGTATCAAAAGAAGTAATAAGTACATTATATATACAACTATTTTCTAAAATGTACAAAAGTAAACTTAGAGTATTTAGAAGCAAAAGCAAGTTTCTTTAACTATATTTAACTTCACATCAGCTTTCTTTTAACTTTGCTTGAAGGCTCACTTTTCTCTTAATTTTTGCTTTCAGGAATTCCTTCTTTCTTTACCAGATCTTGTTGAACATGCTGCAAGGTTTGTTGGGCACGAGTGGAAACTTTTGGAGCTAATTTTTCATCATTTATACTTGTATCTTCTTCAGTGGAAGCAACCCTTTCTAAATCAACACCTTATAGTTTAGACGTTTCATGGACATTCGTAAGCATTGTGTGTAATACCCTGTATTTTTGTAATATATTATATAACTAAGACCTTGTATGTTTCTTTTTTTTATACTTGTTTGAGCTTGGCCTTACCCTTGGTATAATTTGGATACCAATCGATTGACAAGTTTTCCAATCGATTGACTTGCTTTGGGTACCAATCGATTGAACTTTATATCAATCGATTGATTGTGTCAATCGATTGACACTCATGTCAATCGATTGAAGGCAGCTGGGCAGATTCTTTTGCTCTGGCTGGGGAGAGGCCACGTGAACACCTTCCCCTCTATATATACCAGCCCGTTTTGGGCGGATTTCTGTTTACAGAAATCAGAGAGAGTGAGAGGGAGGGTTTTGTGTGTGTGTTATATATATATACACTCATATATATATATATACTCACATATATACATATATTCTTACACACACACACAGAGATGGATTGAGAGAAGAAGAAGAAGAAGACCAGAAAGAAGAAGAAAAGAAGGAGAAAGAGAAGAGAGAAGACAGAAAACTAGAGAGAGAGGGAGGAAGACCACCATTGAAGCTCCAAGCTTCAATACACACAACCAAACACGCCCTTAACGTCTAAAGGTGAGTTTTAAACTCACTTGGTAACTTGATATTGATGTTATGACATGTTTGGATGAAGAAGTGGAAGAGAAACTATGTATTTCCCGTTTATATGTTGCTGGGCAGTCTTCTCTGTGAAGAAGACGAAGTGTCAATCGATTGACACTATATCAATCGATTGACATCTTTCATATCTCAATCGATTGACATTTTATGAAATCGATTGACATGGATTGTGATCCAATCGATTGAACTTTCTTCCAATCGATTGACACTACTTTTACACCAATCGATTGACATCTATATCAATCGATTGGAAGTTACAGTTTACTGCTTTACTTGTTTAGTTAATGTAATAACTGTTTAGTTGTTTATTTACTGTTCAGTATTCCCCAGCATGCTTTATTATTGTAATATAGACAGGATAATGAATTAATGCAGCGTAGGGTCGTAATAACAACAAGACTAACGGAGAATGTTTATAATGTTAGATAACAGAATAGTTGTGAATCCTTTGGAGTTAACGTTCATTTCATTCAGAGTAGTCGGGCCACATTGGGATTGTCATGTATCGATAATAGAGTTGAACTTAAGTAGGTTTGCTAAGATTCGGGAACCTTGCGTGGGCGGGCTTTGGTCGATCATATGTTCTTAAAAGCGGTAGACAGACGAAGGTGTCTACGACTGCGGTGGACCGGACCATTTGCCCTAAGATAGCCAGATGATCTAATCATATGTTCTTAAAAGCGGTAGACAGACGAAGGTGTCTATGACATGCGGTGGACCGTGATCACTGGTAGACGTCGCTAAGTCGTGGCATAGAATGATGTACTGTTGTTTAAAGCGTTATATCCCTGACATGCGGTGGACTGTGCATATGTTCTTAAAAGCGGGGGATGGACTAACGTGGTATCCATGACATGCGGTGAACTGTGCATATGTTCTTAAAAGCGGTGGATGAGCAATGGTGTGTTATAGAGTTGAACTACTGTCGAGTCTGTCTCCCCTATCTAGATGTGTCTTCGGTCTTATAATGAGTAGAACGTCAGTAATCGGATCATTGGTTTGATTAAAGGAGTTACCCTTACTGAATTCTAATTTGATTACGGTTTATAACTTGTAATAATATCAATAGTCGATACCCTGTTAGTATCTAACTCACTCGGCTTTCATTAAGCTGACGGCGTTTATGCCGCTGGACATTTCTACGTTCCAGCGCATCCTGGTTATGACTATACAGGTGAAGGGCCTGCAGAAGAAGACTACTATGCCGTTGACGGAGTTCCTGTGGAGAATTCTCCCGATGGAGGTCAGACCGAAGAAGACTACTACGCCGAGGACTACCCTTATGCCAACTGAAGACTAGACTAGAATTGTAGCTAATTGTCTTTACTGTTTTAGAACCTTTTTGTAGGCAGGCATGTGTTGCCTTGGCATTTGTACTTCCGCTGCTTTATAATTGATTCGAGACTCTGATATGTAATAGTTAGTAACTTTTGTTGACTTTATGTTACGTCGTGATCAGAACCTAGACTTCATTCCTGCTACACTATTACTTGTGTTGCTTAGTACTGCGTGGTGTGGACAATCATGTGACTTCACCCGTCATTCCCTATGGACCCATAAAGGAAATTTATTTTTCTCTATTTATGCTGTTCCGGGGCGTGACAGGATTTTTGGTATCAGAGCCTAGGTTGATACCTTTTCGCTCACAGATTGTCCCACACCATCTGGTCCTAGAACCTTGAGATTCTATAGATGAGTATTAAGATTAGTTCTGACTTAAGGTAGTCCCTTTTCAGGTAGCATGGCACTGCCGCTGTTTATTCCAGACGAGTTCGGAGGACACTATGTGTATGAGAGGAGTATTGCGCCAGCAGATCCACAGTACTATGCCTGGAAGGTTAGGCAGAGAGCTATTGCAGAGACAGAGAGAGACATGCAGATCGAGCAGCAGAGATTTGGGACCCAGGACCCAGAAGTGATACGTCAGGAGATGATCTACCGCAAGGAGACCTTCAAACGCATCGAGGAGGATTCTCTGCTGATGTTACGAGACCGTTCTTCATACCAGGCTCTACTTGCAGAGGTTAGAACAGCGTCTCCACCACCCCAGACACCTCCACCCCCACCAGAGGAGGACATGGCTGATGCACCCCCAGCAGATAAGGATCCGGAGGATGATGATGAGAGCGATGGCGACGATGAGCCAGAGGATGCCGATGAGGAGATGGAGGATGAAGAGGAAGAGGACGAGGACACCGATGACGAGGAGCCAGAGTATGATCCAGAGGAGGAGGACCCCGTGGACCCAGCCGGTATGGACGTGCCAGTTGGCGTAGATATTGTAGTTGCAGAGGGTTATCCGATGGAAGAAGAGGAGGTAGCCGCAGATGATGACGCAGGTGATGATGCAGTAGTACCAGTCTTACCAGGAGGAGTTATAGCACAGCTAGCAGCTGAGTGGGCCGCAGAGATGGCTGCACATCCCCATGGATTTGAGATCGGAGCACCGGAGTTGGCACAGGCTATGGTACAGGCTGAGGCACTTGCAGCCGCATTTGATGCAGCCCAGGCTGACATGGCCGCTGATGCAGGAGATTTGGGAGCTGTTGTGGAGCATGATGGACCCGAGCTGATCGAGGATGTTGTGATAGAGGATGAGGACATGATGGATGATGATGACATGGATGAGGATGATGTTTTGTCTGAGGTTGCCCCAGAGGACGAGGCTTCCATCTATGGATCCGATGTGGACAACTTTTGAGTCCAGTACCTTTAGGACTTAGACTTTTACGCTTGACTTTAGGACATGTTGTCCACTTACTTTTGACGCTTACATAGACAGCTATTGACCGTAGCCTTTTTGTATAGGTAGCCACCGATAGTGGTTTGTGTATATCTTTCTTTTGTTTAGATCTTGTATAGGATCATGTACTACGCGGTACACAGATGATCTGTTGTGTACTCCGCTGTACATCTTTTGGGTATATATATATATGGCAGATCGTTTCTCTTGATTATTTCTGTTATCATCTCATTATTATGTTATGGTTGTGATGTTGATTCATGTTATGCTTTCTGTTATTTTAGTACGATCATTTCCCCGAGGAGATTGTCAGCTAATCGTTAGATCCTTCATAGGTACACCTCACACGGATCACTATGGTGGGACCCACAAGGAACCAAGCACGACTGGGAGCACCCATTCCCGAGGGTATGGACCCAACTGGAGTCTTCGAAGCTTTCATGCAACGGATGGAGCACATCGGTGATACCTACAGTCATGTCACCAACAACAATGGCAACAACCACTTTGTTCCCCCAAGGCAGACAGGCGATAAGCTATTGGAACGATTTCGTGGCCTGCGACCCGAAAAGTTTGACGGCATGGCAGAGCCCTGGAAAGCAGAACAATGGATACGAGAGTTGGAGCTAATCTTTGAAGCCCTAGAATGCAGTGAGCTTGACAAGAGACGTCTAGCCGCATTTCAACTGACTTACTCCGCCGCGGACTGGTGGGAGGCCGAGAGAGCCACGATTGGGATTGACGCTGCAAGGAGAATGCCTTGGGAAGCATTCAAGACTCGATTTCTTGAGAAGTATTTCCCTGAGGACGAAAGAGACCAACAAGAGAGGAATTTTCTGAGTCTAACCCAAGGAAACTGGACAGTCAGAGAGTATACTACGCAATTTGAGCGACTTTCTCGTTTCGCTCCGCACATGATAGACACCTCCGCCAAGAAGGTTAAGCGATTCCACCAAGGACTCAACCCACACCTCCGGCACATGATGATAGGCCATCTGGGCCAGTCATTTGAAGGGATTGTCCGTCTTGCTTCAAGTTTGGAAAAGGATGCTTACCCTGTGCAAGGACCACAAGTGAATCGACCTCCACCCAGGACCTTCCAATCAAGGAACTTTCCCGCGCAATCATCAAGGAACAATCAAGGATGGAAACCCCAGACCAACAACTATCAGGGAACTAAGCGCACATGGGATGGGACAAGGAAGCCCCAAGCTAATTTTCCTCGACAACAGAATCAACAGCGAGGACCACCTCAGGCACAGCCCGTCGCCCAGCGACAGAACACTGATGGATGTCTCAACTGTGGAGTGCCCGGACATATTGCAAGGTATTGCACAGCCCCCAAGACCAACCGCCGTAATGACCTCGTCTGCCGTAACTGTAACAAGCCTGGTCACATAAGCAAGGATTGTCGAGCACCACGTGGAGGCTACTATGGAGCGCCTGCTCAAGGACAGCAAGGACAGGTTAGGGTGAATGCCATCATTCCTGACAATGCAGGGTATAATGCTGAGGAACAGCAGAACTTGGAAGGTACACTCATTTTATTTCACTGTCAAGTTAGAGCTTTGTTTGATACCGGTGCCGCCCGTTCTTTCATAGCTATTAGGATGGTACGTGATTTGGGTTTGCTACCCCTAGCACTTGAGCCGACCCTTAATGCCGTTTCGCCCTTGGGAGTATCCGTTAAGTTAGGTAAGGTGTGCAAGGATTGTCCCTTGACACTAGAGGATAGGAATCTCCCAGCAGACTTGATAGTCCTGTCAATGTCTGAGTTCGACGTGATCCTAGGAATGGATTGGCTTACTAAGTATGGCGCTAACCTGGATTGTGTTAGTCGGACCATTGTCTTTTCGACGCCTGGTTGCCCGCAGATCAGATTTCAGTGCCAACCGTTGAGCGACATGTTTATCACGAGCTGCCTGGCCACGATTAAAACTTCAAGCACGGAGCTTACTATCAACCAGATCCCCATTATTCAAGACTTTGAAGATGTGTTCCGAAGTATCTCAGGACTTCCGCCGAAGAGAGAGATAGACTTCTGCATTGAGTTAGCACCCGGAACGTTGCCGATTTCCAAGACCCCATATCGGATGGCGCCAATAGAAATGCTAGAATTGAAGAAGCAAGTTCAGGAACTTGAAGACTTAGGTTTTGTTCGCCCCAGTACATCACCTTGGGGAGCACCAGTTTTATTTGTGAAAAAGAAGGACGGAGAGCTACGACTCTGCATCGACTACAGGGAGCTGAACAAGGTCACGATCAAGAATAGGTATCCACTTCCCCGGATAGACGACCTGTTCGATCAACTACAAGGATCAAGGATATTCTCGAAAATTGATTTGCGTTCAGGATACCATCAATTGCTAGTTCGACCGAAAGATATACCGAAAACTGCCTTCAGGACGAGATATGGACATTACGAATTTCTAGTGATGTCTTTTGGATTGACTAATGCCCCGGCAGTATTCATGGACCTAATGAATAGAGTATTCAGACCCTATCTGGATCAATTCATTATAGTATTCATCGACGACATTCTAGTTTATTCAAGGACGGAAGAAGAACATAAGAAGCATCTACAAATTGCTCTACAGACTCTCAGAGACAATAGTCTGTATGCGAAATTCAGCAAGTGTGAATTCTGGCTTCAGGAAGTTAAATTCCTGGGACATGTGATATCACAGGATGGGATTTCCGTAGACTCATCTAAGATCGATGCAGTCTTGAGCTGGAACAGGCCAACCAACGCGACCGAAGTTAGGAGCTTTCTAGGATTGGCTGGGTATTACCGGAAATTTGTGGAAGGATTCTCTAGAATCGCAGGACCGTTGACAAGCCTGACTAGGAAGGAGACGAAGTACGAATGGACTGATAGACATGAGGATGCATTTCGGGAATTGAAGGAGAGACTAACCTCAGCACCCGTACTTGCGATACCTAAGAGTGGTGAACAATTCATAATCTATAGTGATGCATCACACCAAGGACTTGGTTGTGTGCTAATGCAAGAAGGGAATGTCATCGCATACGGATCAAGACAATTGAAGCCGCATGAGAAGAACTATCCGACGCACGACTTAGAACTAGCCGCAATCGTGTTCGCCCTGAAGATTTGGAGACACTATTTGTATGGAGAAAAGTTCGACTTGTTCTCAGATCATAAGAGCTTAAGGTACCTGTTCTCTCAGAAGGAGTTGAACATGCGACAACGGAGATGGATGGAACTACTCAAGGACTACGACTTCTCTTTGCAATACCACCCGGGTAAAGCAAATGTTGTAGCCGACGCTCTGAGCCGGAGGCCACGCCTTTTGGTTGCTTCGATTTTGATTAGAGAATGGCGAGCATTGGAGACGTTAGCCGAATTCGACCTTCGACCAGTGGAATCAGGAGAAGGACAACACCTTGGATGTCTTGTCGTGCAACCGACTCTCATCAGTCGCATTTTTGAAGCTCAACAGTCGAACGAGGATTTAAAGTTATGGTTTGCCAAGATGTCCGCAAAGGAACCCGAGATATGGAGTATTAGTACGGACGGAGCACTGAGATGCAAAGGTAGACTCTGTGTGCCAAATGACGATGGACTCAGGAAGAATATTCTGGACGAAGCACACAAGTCAAGGATGACTGTCCACCCAGGAGGAAACAAGATGTATAAGGACTTGAAGAGAAACTTCTGGTGGCAAGGAATGAAGCGAGAAGTGGCCGAGTATGTATCGCAATGTCTCATTTGCAAACAAGTAAAGGCAGAGCATCAGAAACCACCGGGACTCCTACAACCGCTACCGATTCCCCAATGGAAATGGGAGCACATCACCATGGATTTTGTGGTTGGATTGCCGAAATCTCAACAAAACCACGACGCTATTTGGATAATAGTGGATCGACTCACCAAGTCAGCACATTTTATCGCCTACAGCATGACGTACCCTGTTGAAAGATTGAGCCGGATGTACCTACAGCAAGTTGTGCGACTACACGGTGTACCTGTCTCAATAGTTTCAGATCGAGATTCACGCTTTACCGCAGAATTCTGGAAGAGCCTTCAGACAGCAATGGGAACTTCATTGAATTTGAGTTCAGCTTTTCATCCACAGACAGACGGTCAGACAGAACGAGTCAATCAAGTGATGGAGGATATGTTGCGAGCCTGTGTCATTGAATTCGAGAATTCATGGGAGACGCATTTACCTTTGATCGAGTTTGCCTACAACAACAGCTACCACACGAGCATAGGGATGGCACCGTTTGAAGCCTTGTATGGAAGACCTTGCCGATCGCCGCTGTGTTGGGCCGAAGTCGGAGATACTCAACTACTTGGACCCGAGATGATTCGAGAAACCAGTGAGAAGATCCAGATTGTACGAGAGAAGATGAAGACAGCGCAATCTAGACACAAGAGCTACGCCGACAAGCGACGGAAAGATCTAGAGTTCGCAGTTGGAGATCATGTACTACTCAAAGTCTCGCCAGTTCGAGGTATCGTCAGATTCGGACAGAAAAGAGGCAAGCTATCGCCGCGATTCATCGGACCGTTCGAGATCCTGGAACGTGTTGGGAAGGTTGCTTATCGACTTGCGTTGCCGCCAAAGATGTCAGGAGTACACAACGTTTTCCACATCAGCATGTTGAGGAAATGTGCCCACAACCCAGCGCACGAGATCAGTTTTGAAGATATCGAGGTGAACGAGAACGTGACATACAATGAAGGACCAGTGCGTATTCTAGACCGAGGAGTGAAGAAGCTCAGAAACAAGGAGATTCCGCTAGTGAAGGTTCAGTGGAAGCACCACGACGAAGGAGAAGCTTCATGGGAGCTGGAGTCAGAGATGCAAGAGAAGTTTCCATTTTTGTTTTAACCCAGTTTATTTCGGATTTCGGGGACGAAATCTTTTATGAGTGGTGGATGATGTAATACCCTGTATTTTTGTAATATATTATATAACTAAGACCTTGTATGTTTCTTTTTTTTATACTTGTTTGAGCTTGGCCTTACCCTTGGTATAATTTGGATACCAATCGATTGACAAGTTTTCCAATCGATTGACTTGCTTTGGGTACCAATCGATTGAACTTTATATCAATCGATTGATTGTGTCAATCGATTGACACTCATGTCAATCGATTGAAGGCAGCTGGGCAGATTCTTTTGCTCTGGCTGGGGAGAGGCCACGTGAACACCTTCCCCTCTATATATACCAGCCCGTTTTGGGCGGATTTCTGTTTACAGAAATCAGAGAGAGTGAGAGGGAGGGTTTTGTGTGTGTGTTATATATATATACACTCATATATATATATATACTCACATATATACATATATTCTTACACACACACACAGAGATGGATTGAGAGAAGAAGAAGAAGAAGACCAGAAAGAAGAAGAAAAGAAGGAGAAAGAGAAGAGAGAAGACAGAAAACTAGAGAGAGAGGGAGGAAGACCACCATTGAAGCTCCAAGCTTCAATACACACAACCAAACACGCCCTTAACGTCTAAAGGTGAGTTTTAAACTCACTTGGTAACTTGATATTGATGTTATGACATGTTTGGATGAAGAAGTGGAAGAGAAACTATGTATTTCCCGTTTATATGTTGCTGGGCAGTCTTCTCTGTGAAGAAGACGAAGTGTCAATCGATTGACACTATATCAATCGATTGACATCTTTCATATCTCAATCGATTGACATTTTATGCAATCGATTGACATGGATTGTGATCCAATCGATTGAACTTTCTTCCAATCGATTGACACTACTTTTACACCAATCGATTGACATCTATATCAATCGATTGGAAGTTACAGTTTACTGCTTTACTTGTTTAGTTAATGTAATAACTGTTTAGTTGTTTATTTACTGTTCAGTATTCCCCAGCATGCTTTATTATTGTAATATAGACAGGATAATGAATTAATGCAGCGTAGGGTCGTAATAACAACAAGACTAACGGAGAATGTTTATAATGTTAGATAACAGAATAGTTGTGAATCCTTTGGAGTTAACGTTCATTTCATTCAGAGTAGTCGGGCCACATTGGGATTGTCATGTATCGATAATAGAGTTGAACTTAAGTAGGTTTGCTAAGATTCGGGAACCTTGCGTGGGCGGGCTTTGGTCGATCATATGTTCTTAAAAGCGGTAGACAGACGAAGGTGTCTACGACTGCGGTGGACCGGACCATTTGCCCTAAGATAGCCAGATGATCTAATCATATGTTCTTAAAAGCGGTAGACAGACGAAGGTGTCTATGACATGCGGTGGACCGTGATCACTGGTAGACGTCGCTAAGTCGTGGCATAGAATGATGTACTGTTGTTTAAAGCGTTATATCCCTGACATGCGGTGGACTGTGCATATGTTCTTAAAAGCGGGGGATGGACTAACGTGGTATCCATGACATGCGGTGAACTGTGCATATGTTCTTAAAAGCGGTGGATGAGCAATGGTGTGTTATAGAGTTGAACTACTGTCGAGTCTGTCTCCCCTATCTAGATGTGTCTTCGGTCTTATAATGAGTAGAACGTCAGTAATCGGATCATTGGTTTGATTAAAGGAGTTACCCTTACTGAATTCTAATTTGATTACGGTTTATAACTTGTAATAATATCAATAGTCGATACCCTGTTAGTATCTAACTCACTCGGCTTTCATTAAGCTGACGGCGTTTATGCCGCTGGACATTTCTACGTTCCAGCGCATCCTGGTTATGACTATACAGGTGAAGGGCCTGCAGAAGAAGACTACTATGCCGTTGACGGAGTTCCTGTGGAGAATTCTCCCGATGGAGGTCAGACCGAAGAAGACTACTACGCCGAGGACTACCCTTATGCCAACTGAAGACTAGACTAGAATTGTAGCTAATTGTCTTTACTGTTTTAGAACCTTTTTGTAGGCAGGCATGTGTTGCCTTGGCATTTGTACTTCCGCTGCTTTATAATTGATTCGAGACTCTGATATGTAATAGTTAGTAACTTTTGTTGACTTTATGTTACGTCGTGATCAGAACCTAGACTTCATTCCTGCTACACTATTACTTGTGTTGCTTAGTACTGCGTGGTGTGGACAATCATGTGACTTCACCCGTCATTCCCTATGGACCCATAAAGGAAATTTATTTTTCTCTATTTATGCTGTTCCGGGGCGTGACATTGTGATAATAAACTTTTTGGATGTTGGACCCTTAAATTTAGATTCTTTTGCTTTTACACGCACCATTATTTCTCTGTCTCTGCTAACTTGATTAGTGATTCAATTGGATGATGGTTTTGCATGACACACCAATGTGGAAATTAAAAGGTGATCAATATTTTTGAGACTTATATCTATACTATTATATAAAGAGAAAAGCTAGCTAATAGCTTTATCTGATTTTGGTTCTGCATTATCATAAGAGCTATGCATGAGAGAAATTACTCAGCATCATCTTCAAACAAAATTGCACTAATCATTCCTGTGGAGTCGACAGCCTCGACATTGACACATCTACACAATTTGAAAGAAATATTGAAGTATTAATTTATGTAATCTAGTTTGATGATATTTGCTTTTTGAATAAGCTTACATTGGTACTCCAGATATTCTTCACTTTACACTTGTTGCATGTGAATGATTTTTGATATTGTGCGAATGTTATTTTAGAACAATCACTGCAACCCATATAGTAGAATTTTTATGCATTTCAACCACGGAGAGAGAACACTTCAAGGTAAAAAAATGTCTACAAAAAATGTCAAAACTTACTTGTTATATGTGAGTCAGTAATTATAATAATATTAAATAGATTGAAGTGTGTGAACATATTAGTGTTAAGGATGTTTACATTGTCAGAAACTGAATCTAAAGCCTTAATTAGAGTGATATCAGTTAAGGATTGGGCGTCAGATTGGTGTGCCAAAGCCAAACAGGGTGCAAAATTCATGAGTAAATCAATCAGATTCTTGTTTGCAATGTACGTGGATTGGTAATGTATAATTAGGTAGTTGGTCAAAGAATTAAGAGCAGTTAAAAAAAATATTTAAAAGCAGTTTCACAACATTTATGCACATTTCAAGTGTAATATCAAAACATAAAACAATTGTGAAACACAAGAACATTACATTTGAAAGAAACATTATCGCAAGTTTTTATGGCAACCCAAAATAATGTAATTTATTAGTTGAGCTAATATTGTGGTGTGACATATAGTAAGTAAAAGTAATAGACGAGAGCCTTGGCGCAACGGTAAGGTTGTTCCATTGTGACTTGGAGGTCACGGGTTTGAATCTGAAAACAGCCTCTCTGCTTGCAGGTGTAAGGCTGCATACATCTCACCTTCCCCAGACCCCGCAATGGTGGGAGCCTTGTGCACTGGGCTACCCTTTTTTTTTTTGACGTATAGAAAGTAAAAGTGGATAAAGTAATGATACTACTCTTGAAGGTTTACAGCTTCAGGCACCTATGGCCTTATCAGAATTGAACTTAATTTCTTGAAGGACAGAGTATCTCCTCTATTAAGTGACATTTTATCTTTAAAAATCAAATAATGCTAATCTATGATAAGGAAGAAGTTTTATGTTGATCAACATATCGTAATTAGAAACAACAATTACTCACATGTGTGGATACCGGCATTTGGACCCACTTTTGTTTTTAAAACAAATTTTCAAATTCAAAGAGTCGCCACTTAATTTTTAGGAAAATTAAGAAACCATTTTGAAAGCAAACTGATCTTTTGCAAAACCAAAGATAATCTGGATCCGGGGATTATGGAATGAAAGGGGAAGGAGCCCGACGGACTAAAACACCCCCTTTCATCCTATCTCGTGATATGCCTCTACTCATCATTCTTTTAATCGAATTAATAATCTAAGTATGCCCTCAACTAATACATAAATATAAATAATACATTACACAAGCATGTTAAAAAAGGGTGCAAGATTGCTAATAATAAAATATCATTCATAAGCCACATAGTTCAAATAGCAAGCGAGATGATGTGCAAATGGGGAACTAGGAAACTTACTCGGGATCCAGCCGCAAATTTAAACGTGCAATACATACATATAAAATAAACCTGAAAAAAGGTCTCTAACGCATATAAACACATAAGGCAAGACCTAGTCTAAGGTGTCGCGCATGGAGTCGGAAATCAATGAAATCAACAAATGGAAAAAAAAACTAGAGAAGAGATGAGAAATTGTACCTCAAATGCGCTACAAAACAAGGATTAGTCCACATGCTTTACATAATAATATGATATTAAACAATCAATCCTAATTCTCTAGCTTAGATCTAACAAGCATGGAATCCAATTTTATCCAATAGCTAGTTCTAATCATAAGCATTAATGTACATGAATGAATGAATGTGAACAAGAATAAAACATGGATTTATTCACTAATTTGGATCACTTAGCCTCTAGATTTAAGCTAAATTATCATTATTCAAAGTATGATTTGGGTCCCAAGACATTAGGAGACCATTTGAGTTGAAATAAATAAGATTAGACAAAAAACAGTAGCAATTTTTTATGAATTACAGAGAGCAGATCAGATCTTAAAAAAATGGAAAAACCATACTTCCAACGGTTAGATCTTAATGATTTTTGGATATGATATGCCTCTGTGAGTCTAGTTTATAACCCAAAAAGAAAATCAAGGTTTGAACGGTTAGATCTCTGGGAATATGGAAAACACTAGACATCACTCAGGAATCTGCAACTCTCTGTCCAGAGATCTTGTACGATTTTCTAAAAATAGTAAAAAGATGAGAAACACTTAGATCTTTTTAGGGTATCTTCCTAACACATCAAGGTACTTAGAAAAAATTATTAGAGACCCGGGAAACTCCGTTAAAGTTCTGATTTATTAATTTCAAAATGGACTTACTGTTCTGAAATTTTGGACAGAGAGTTGCATGTTTTGAAATTATAAGACCAAACCATCTTAGGCATGGAATTTCATCAAAACAAAAATCACAGAGGTATGTAAATGGGTTATGAACCTCCTCCAATTGGTCTCATCCATTTCCAATGAATCATGACTCTATAAAAAATCTTTGATTACGATTGGTTTATGGATTCACTGCACCTTTGTTAAATTGATGTTCATAGTTTAAAACCAACTTGATCCATGATCCTAGAAAGAACTAGAATCAAGTTTGATTATGATTTTTGAGACAAGTAATGAAGTAGGGAAAAATTCCTAGATTTAACCTTGATGGATTCCTATCATAGATCACATAATTGGAGATCTAGCAAGAGAATCCTAAGGTTTACTTGATCTTATGAATTTTGAATATAAATTATGAAAATCTACATCTACTTCCTCTCTCAAATATATGATCCTTGAGGAATATAGATCCATGAAACCTTGTTCTCCTCTCAAATTAATGGTCCTTGGAGGATATAGAGTCATTTTATTATTTCTCCTACCAGTTAATGGTCCTTGGAGACAAAATGACATCCCAACTACATAAATCTCTATGGAATATAGCATGAATTCCATGAGATTTTTAGTAAGGAGGTTTCAAACCATGAGTTAAGATTTAAATTCAACCAACTACATGTAGAGATGATCATAATCCACTTTAATCCCCATATAAATCATAAGATCATAGGGAATTAGAGGATCAAACTCAAAGAAATCTAATGAGATATTGAAGATCTCATATATTTCTTTAAGAGGAATATAAACAAAAGAAAAGAAATCAAAATATTTGAATACTTCAAGTCAAAACTCTTTTATTCATAAATCCAAAGCTCTAATCCAAATTAATGAAACACCGTGATATTCAATCACAAATTCTAAGTGGTGAAATGATGTAGGAAGAGAGGTTTTGAAAATGTGTAAAAGTCATAGATCTAAGAATTTGTGATTGAATTGCCTAATTCTACCAAGTGATTGAGAGGTTACCTCCAAGACCTCAAAGATTACTTCTATTCCTTGTAAAATGCTTCCAAAAATCTTTAAATCCTTCTTCAATTCTTCAAGTTCTTCAAGAGACTCTCTCTTCTTTTCTCTCAATTCTCTGTAATGTATGTATATAATTCTTGTCTTTCTCTCTCTTGATTCAAGTCTCTATGTCCCAAAATGAAGATGAAAGTTTGTTTATATAGACCACCAATTCAAAGTTAGATGGGTAAATTCGGGTGAAAACCCATGTGTAAAGTTTTCTTCTAAAATATGTGAGAAAAGCAGTCTGTTACAGCGCGCGGCACTCGCTGAGTGCCACACAGCACTGGCTGAATGCCACGCGGCAATCGCTGAGTGTCGGGCGGCACTCGCTGAATGCCACGCGGCACTCGCTGAGTGCCGAGGCTAACCGAATTTCTGTCTTCTTTTTAATTTTCAAAACATATATTAACAAAAACTTAATTATTGACAAATTATATTAAAATACTTACATTTGTAATATATTTTGTTAAGAATGTATTCATTGCATGTATTTTAATGTGTTATTTCTTTTATCTTTTTTCTTTTCTTTTGCTTTTCAAAATTCCTTTTTTATTTTCTCCTTTTTTCTCTTTTCTTTTCAAAACTCTTTTCCTCTTTTCTTTTCAAGACTTCTTTCATATTATATTTCTCTTCTTTTTTTTTTTTGAATGAATTCTCAGACTGATTTCCTCACATGTTATTCAATGTGCGGGTTTCCCCCGAATACCCAATTTCCCTCTCTCTCTCTCTCTATCTTACTTTGAATTTTGAAATTTGTCTTGAAGAATCTTTGAAGAATTTGAATCTTCTGGAAAATCTTCAAATTTTACCGGTCATCGTCATCATCATCATCGGTCTTCTAGAGGTAACCAATCCCTGGATTTGATGTTTGGTCAAAATCGGGGTGTCTACAACATGGCAGCAATGACCGATTTTTTCAATAATCACACTAGGAAGGGACACACCCTCATTGTCTATAGACTGATTCCATAGTGTTAGAATAATTGGCTTGAGGCTGAAATTAATTTTTAGTAGAAAGGCAAAAAAGTACTCACAATTGTTAAAAGTGTAAATCTATTTGATTAGGTTTCTCAAATAAAACCAAAATAGTATTAAGAGAATACAAACAATGTTACCTGCTATCTATTACAATTACTTCTTGAATCCTTGCTGGTCCATTACAAGTTTTTTATTTTCTTTCTGGAAGTAATGGCAAGGCAATTGTAAGAACGTCCTTGGAAAAGAAGAGTGAGGAGTGTTATACAATTGAAGTAAAAATATGTATGAAGAAAGAGAGATTGAAGAATTTTAAATAAAAGTACAAACCAATTGCATGAGAGGTGATACGCCTAAAATCGGCTCTACTCTATGACCGAGCGGTTCATCCACGACCCGACCAATAGGTCGGGAAGACCGCATAGGCATGGCTCATCATATGGACAGCTCACTCACGCCCCAAGCGTGATCCAGAATGTCCTAGATAGTTCCTTATGCAAGTTAGAAGACTAAATACAAATTGTTTCCTAATCCAATTAGGAAACCCCCTTGATTGATGCCAATCAATCCTAAATCAGATTGTATTACTTAATCTTTCTAATTTCCTTGTACGAGTAGGTCGTTTGCATCTATAAAAGAGACTACCCACCTCCATAGAAAGGGATCGACTTTTAGTCTGCATAGCACCCCTATTGCAATCATAATCCTACCCGGCCGACCTCTAGTAGCTATAAACTGTTGTTGGTTCACCAAAGGTCCCCGACTTTTTTACAGTATTGTGAACGTGCTTAGACACACACGTGGACGTAGGTTCCTTCATTAATAGGGCTAAACCACATACAAACCTAGTCTTACATTATCTCTCATTACTTCTCTCTCCTTAATCTGCTATAATTCATCTTGTCCAAAATTGCATCATCAACTTGGCGGCGTCTGTGGGAAATGATAGATTTCTCAAAAAAGCAAATCTCTCAGCTGATAGTCATGCCTCCGAAGAAGGGTAAGAAGGCTACATAGCAGGCTAACCGAGACCAACTGCTGGCCCTGGCGCCGGCCACAACAGTCTTGACACTTGAGCAGATCACCACAACTTTAGTACAATTCCTAGAGGGCCAGCGCCAAACCCAGCTGCTGATCGAAGCCCTGCTGGCCCAACAGAACAATTTACCACCGGTCGGGTCACACCATGGGAGTGCAGAATGTGGTCGGGAGCCCATCTAGACCCAATAATGGGCCCAGAAGAACCCGAACCATGTTGGAGATGCAGGGGAAGTCATCAACGAAAGGCGTGCTGTCTAAGTAGACAGTAGGAGCATATGACCTGGGAATCGATCTAGGATCGCTCGGTCAAGAGCTGAAGTGATCCTAGGAACACGATCAACCGAAATCATAGCCGAGCCAGATCCCAGGAGATAACACACTGTGAGGAGCTCTTCTACTGACCCAACCTACGTCCAAGATACCGGTTGGGAAGGTGTGGTGGCATGCATCAAGGATTTAGAGAAATAGATAGATAGAATGGCCAAAAAGCTCGACTAAAACCCTACTCAAAATTATGCCAACACCAGGACCGAGTCACCGTTCTCTAGCTAGATCATAAGGTTTGCCATCTCACGCAAATTTAAACAGGCTCGTCTAGATTCTTATCATGGCTCGGGAAGCTCGGTCGACCACGTTTGGACCTTCAAGGCTCAGATGGCCCTGGCCACCAATGCCGACAAACTGCATTGCCTGGTCTTTCCCAGCACTTTAAAAGGCCCGACCGCTCAATGGTTCCACTCCTTGAAGCCTCGATCGATCAAAGATTTAAAAAAGCTCAACAAACAGTTCATTAACCAGTTTATAGGCATGCTTGACCGGCCGCTACCTGACACCTAGCTACTTACTATCAGACAGCAGAGGGGAGAGACGTTGAAGGATTACACCAATTAGTTCAACCAATAGAAGCTTCAAGTCTACAACCTGAACGAGATAGTCGCCATTATAGCCTTCTACTCGGGAGTTCAACATACCAAGTGCACCACATCGCTCTATAGAAACCTACCGGCAACCTTGGTTGAACTCCCAAAGAGGGTTAGAAAATACATTGGCACTGAAGAATTTCTAGAGACTAAAGACCCCAGGCAAGAAAGAAACGAGCCTATGAAAAGTAAGCAGAAGCGGGACCATCCCGAGAAGAATAACGTAAAGAAATCTGGTGGTTCTGGCAGTTCATTCAGAGTCCAACAGCGGTCCGAGTCCGGCAGCCCCGACCCGACCTCCAGCTCATAGCAGTTTGAGTCTGGCAACCCTGACCCGACCTCCAGTATGTAGCAGTCAGTATCCAGTGATCCTGGCCCGACCTCCTATCTCCAACTGTAGGTAAGTCCAACTACAGTGGTACTTTTGCCCAATCATAGCATGAGTCTCCATAGACTGTCAGAGAGCTCCTGCAAAGATCTCGGGATCATGCCCGAGGCATCCAGAAGATCTCGGAATCACGCCCGAGGCACTCAAAGACCTCGAGATCACACCTGAGGCATCCAGAAGACCTCGGGATCACACCAGAGGCACCAAAAGACCATGCAACTACCAACATTCTAGGTCGGCTCCCCATAGTAATTGTTCCTGCAATGCCTACCTCAACCAAAGCTTAAAACAGGAAGTTACACCGAGTATTTATAGGCCTTGGGGTTAACTAAGTAAAACTCTTAGACAACCCGAGTGCCTACAATACTCAGAGACACTAACTCCACTTAGGCCCAAACTGACAATAGAGGTAACTAAAACCCCTTAGGTTGGCCCAAGATAGAGGAGTAAAAAAAAGGACCCTAAAGCAACACATTTTAGGTCGGCTCTACCAACATAGTCAAACTCTTCTCCCAATAGTCTTGACGAAGGCTTGTTGGGCAGAAGATCACGATCCTGGGGAGCTAGGATAAAATGAAGCAACACGCTTTTGGTCGGCTTTTCCAACATGGTCAAATTCTTTTACCCTCAACCTGAACGAAGGTTTATGGGCAGAAGATAACCATCCTGGGAGCTAATTTAAGCAAAGTCTCCGAATTAGGCTGAGTCTCAACTCTTAGCCAATTTTCGAGCACTTAAAGACTCCGAATTAGGCTAAGTCTCACCTCTTACCCAATTCCTGAGCACTTAAAGATTTTGAATCAGGCTAAGTCTCAACTGTTAGCCAGATCCCACAAGTTCTTGAAACTTAGAAGCTCCGAAGCAACTTTCTCGAGCAGTCAACAGATTTCCAAAGTTGGCTCAATATAGTATCAAGCCAACTTTAGAAATGGGGGCAACTGATACGCCCAAAATTGGCTCTACTCTATGACTGAACGGTTCATCCACGACCTAACCAAAAGGTCAGGAAGTCCGCGCAGGCAGGGCTCATCATAGGGACAGCTCACTCAGGCCCCAAGCATGATCCAGAATGCCCCAGATAGTTTCCTATAAAAGTTAGAAGACTAATGGGAAGCGCAAAGTATTTTCTAATCTAATTAGGAAACCCCCTTGATTGATGCCAATCAATCCTAAATTAGATTGTGTTACTTAATCTATCTAATTTATTTGTACGAGTAGGTCTCTTACATCTATAAAACAGACCACCCACCCCCGTAGACAGGGATCGACTTTTAGTCTGTATAGCACCCCTATAGCAATCGCAATCGTGCTCGACCGACCTCTGGTAGCTCCAAACTATTGTTGGTTCACCAAAGGTCCCCGACTTTTTTTTACAGTATAATGAACGTGCTCAGACACACACGTGGACGTAGGTTCCTTCATTAACAGAGCCGAACCACATGAAAAGTCGGTCTTACATTATCTCTCACTACTTCTCTCTCCTTGATTTGCTCTAATTCATCTTGCCCAAAAATTGCATCATCAAGAGGTATCTCTGTGACTAAAGAGTTCTGAGATAGGGATAAAGTTTAAGGAAACTGTGCTTGCATCATCATCAATCTCCTCAATCAAGCAGTGACTACTAATAGTCCATTGATATTCATTTGAAACAAGCTGATATTTGATTGGAGAATACATAACTTGGGCATCTGCTATGAAGTATTTTCGGAATGGTACTAGATTATTTTCAAGTAGATCGATATCGTCATTAAACATGGTTGTTTGCACTCATGTACCTTGATCTCAATGTAACATAGTGATATGGTATTAAATGTAAATGACATGATCAAGCATTCAAAATTAAGATATATGCATTTATTTAAGTTGCATAAAGAAAATTAATACAACAAATTTGTTAATTAGCAAAATAAAATTCATAAAAAAGAAGTATTTATAGGAAATTGTACTCAAGAAACCTGCCATAGAATCACTGAAAATAAGCTTATGGAATTTGTGTGGACTTGTTGGTGTAGGCCCATGGGGAATCAACTTCTCAAACAACGTGATCTTCACTTTCCAACCTTTTGGTATATTTGGTATTATATCATTAACCAGGCTGATTCTTGTAGCCATTCTTCACTATAAACATTCAAGAAGAATAAAATAAGAGAACTTTGCATGAATTTAAGATCAATGATTGGCATATATTTTGAACAATGCATTAAAGTAGTAGTACAAGCAAGTCAAGAACATTATACTTAGAAGAATGTCCATGTATGTAAAAGCATTTTGCTATTACCTTGTATATAATCACACAGAATATGTGTTAGGTACATCATAGCATATTCAATTTTCTGATGCTAAAGTCAACACTTCATTGTAGACAACATTACATGTTGTGACTTCAGGTAGTAAAGATGAATCTTCTGTTGGCACAATAAGAACTGCAATAGAGGATGCTTCCTTTGTTCAAGACAAAGCCACATACAATTATCCATAAGAGGATACAGATTGAGGAAGATATACACCCACAAAGTCTAGAGTTTGTCCTTGGGCCTTATTTATTGTCATTGAAAACTTAAACGGATTTGAAATTGAGTCCTGTGAAATCGAAATCCTTTACTTTCATTTTCAGTAGGCACCAAAGGAATTCGAGGCAAAAAGACATGTTTCCCTTTATGAACACCAACGACAATGACATCACCTATACTATTAGGCTCAAATGTCTTGTAGATTAGTCGTGTACCATTGTTCAGTCCTTTAGATGGATCAATATTCTGAAGTAATATTACAGGACAATTTTCGTTCAAACACAAAATATGTGGAGGGAATCCACTTGCTGTGATGGTGCTAAATAAGTCTTCTTGTAATCCTTCTTGTGTAATATCGATCGCTTTATCAAAACTTCAATACTCTTTGAATTCTCCAGGAAAATTTTCCATGGTTGAACTATTGATTTCATCAACAAAATCATTTTTTTGGTGTTAAAATGGCACGTATTATCATTGCATCGATTGAGTTTGCATATTGATGCAAATTAGGAAAGGCTACACTACAACAAATCTGACCTTTAGTGACGAAACTTTTACCCGCGAAATAATTTTCGTCACTAATAGTATACTATTAGTGACGAAATCAACGTTCGTCAGCAAAAGTGTTTATCTTTCTGGATGAAACCAAATTTTGCGGGTAAAAGTCAAACAATTACTGACGAAAATTCATTTTGTCACTAAAGTTCGTCGCTAATAGTTGGCGGGAAATTTCCCCCGACAAAAATTTGGTGGGAAAATTTTAGGCAACAAAACATTATCAATTGGCGACGAAATGTTTTCGTCGGTAATTGTTTTACTTTTAGTGACAAAATATTTCGTCGTGAATTGATTACCCTTTCGTGACGAAAAACTTTCGTTGGGACTTGTTACAATTGGTGACGAAATTGTTTCGTCGGTAATTGTTTTACTTTTAGTGACGAAACATTTCGTCGGGAATTGTTTACCCTTTCGTGACGAAAAACATTCGTCGGGAATTATTACAATTGGTGACGAAATTTTTTCGTCAGTAATTCTTTTACTTTTAGTGACGAAATATTTCGTCGGGAATTGTTTAACCTTTCGAGACGAAAAACTTTCGTCAGTAATTGTTACAATTGGTGACGAAATTGTTTCGCCGCTAATTGTTTTACGTTTAGTGACGAAATATTTCGTCGGGAATTGTTTAAACTTTCGTGACGAAAAACTTTCGTTGGGAATTATTACAATTGGTGACGAAATTGTTTCGTCGGTAATTGTTTACTTTTAGTGACGAAATATTCGTCGGGAATTGTCTAAGCTTTCGTGATGAAAAACTTTTGTCGGGAATTATTACAAGAAACGGAAACGGAACGGGAACAGGAATCGGACTCTCGGTTATCAAGATACACTACAAAACAACTTTTTTCACCTCGTAGACTATCAAAAACAATGTTTATGGGGTTTGGGAGGTCAAATGCAAATCGTCGATCCGGTAACCATGAATCTTCACTCGCACCTCCCACACGTCGATAGAAAGTTGTAGGAAGAAAGGGAACAGGAATCAGACTCTTGGTTATCAAGGTATAATACAAGACAAAATTTTCACCACGTAGACTAAGAGAAACTAAGTTTTTGGGGTTCGGGGGGTCAAAATGCCAACTGTCGATCCGGTATCCACAAAACTTAACTCGCACCTCCCATACATCTAGAGAAAGTTGTTGGAAGAAACGGAATGGGAATCGGACTCCCGGTTATCAAGATACACTACAAAACAACTTTTTCACCTCGTATACTAAAAAAAAACTAAGTTTTTGGGGTTTGGGGGGTCAAAATGCAAACCGTCGATCTGGTAATCACGAAACTTGACTCGCACCTCTAAGACATCGAAATAAAGTTGTAGGAAGAAATGGAACGGGAATCGGACTCCCGGCTATCAAGATACACTACAAAATAACTTTTTTACCTCGTAGACTATCAAAATCTAAGTTTTTGGGGTTTGGGGGGTCAAAATGCAAGCCGTCGATTCAGTAATCACGAAACTTGACTCGCACCTATCAGACATTAAAAGAAAGTTGCACAAAGAAACAGAACGGGAATCAAACATCCGGTTATCAAAATAAAATACAAAATAACTTTTTCATCTCGTAGACTAAGAGAAACTAAGTTTTTGGGGTTTGGGGGGTCAAAATGCAAACCGTCAATCCGGTAACCACAAAACATAACTCGCACCTCCCATAAGTCTAAAGAAAGTTGCTGCAAGAAACAGAATGGGAATCAGACTCCCGGTTATCAAGATACTATACAAAATAACTTTTTCACCACGTAGACTAAGAGAAACTATGTTTTTGGGGTTTGGGGGGTCAAAATGCAAACCGTCAATCCGGTAACCACAAAACTTAACTCACACCTCCCATACATCTAAAGAAAGTTTTTGGAAGAAACAAAACGGGAATCAGACTCCCGGTTATCAAGATAAACTACAAAACAACTTTTTCACCTGTAAACTAAGAAAAACTAAGTTTTTAGGGTTTGGGAGGTCAAACAAAATGCAAACCGTCAATTCGCTAATCACGAAACTTGACTCGCACCTCTCAGACATTGAAAGAAAGTTGTAGGAAGAAACGGAACGGTAATCAAACTCTCGGTTATCAAGATACATTACAAAATAACTTTTTTACCTCGTAGACTATCAAAAACAAAGTTTTTAGGGTTTGGGGTATCAAAATGCAAACCGTCGATCTGGTAACCATGAATATTCACTTGTACTTCCCACATATCTGAAGAAAGTTATAGGAAGAAATAGAACGAGAATCGGACTTCCGGTTATCAAGATACACAACAAAATAACTTTTTTACCTCGTAGACTATCAAAAACTAATTTTTGGGGTTTAGGGGGCTCAAAATGAAAACTGTAGATTCGGTAATCATAAAACTTAACTAGCACCTCTCAAACATTGAAAGAAAGTTGTAGGTAGAAACGGAACGGGAATCGGATGTCCGGTTATCAAGATACACTACAAAACATCTTTTTCACCTCGTAGACTAAGAAAAACTAAGTTTTTAGGGTTAGGAGAGTCAAAATGCAAATCGTCGATCCAGTAATCACGAAACTTGACTCGCACCTCTCAGACATTGAAAGAAAGTTGTAGGAAGAAACATAATAAGAATCGGACTCTCGGTTATCAAGATACACTACAAAAGAACTTTTTTACCTAGTAGACTATTAAAAATTAAGTTTTTGGAGTTTGGGGGGTCAAAATGCAAACCGTCGATCTGGTAATTACAAAACATGACTCGCACCTCTCAGACATTGAAAGAAAGTTGCAAGAAGAAACAGAACGGGAATCAGACTCCCGGTTATCATGATACACTACAAAACATCTTTTTCACCTCGTAGACTAAGAAAAACTAAGTTTTTGGGGTTTGGGAGGTCAAAATGCAAACTGTCGATCCGGTAATCACGAACATTGACTCCCACCTCTCAGACATTAATAGAAAGTTTCAGGAAGAAACGGAACGGTAATCGAACTCCCGATTATGAAGATACATTACAAAATAACTTTTTCACCTCGTAGACTATCAAAAACTAAGTTTTTGGGGTTTGGGGGGTCAAAATGCAAACCGTCAATCCGGTAACCATGAAACTTCACTCGCACCTCCCACACATATAAAGAAAGTTGCAAGAAGAAACAGAATGGAAATCGGGCTTCCGGTTATCAAGATACACAACAAAACAACTTTTTCACCTCGTAGACTATCAATAACTAATTTTTGGGGTTTAGGGGGGTCAAAATGCAAACCGTAGATCCGGTAATCACGAAACTTAACTCGCACCTCTCAGACATCGAAAGAAAGTTGCAGGAAGAAACAGAACGGGAATCAGACTTCCTGTTATCAAGATACACTACAAAACATCTTTTTTACCTCGTAGACTAAAAAAAACTAAGTTTTTGGGGTTTGGGGGGTCAAAATGCAAACCGTCGATCCGGTAATCACGAACATGACTCACACCTCTCAGACATCGAAAGAAAGTTATAGGAAGAAACAGAACAGAAATCAGACTCCCGGTTATCAAGATACACTACAAAATAACTTTTTCACCTCGTAGACTATCAAAAACTAAGTTTTGGTGGTTTGGGGGGTCAAAATGCAAACCGTCGATCCGGTAATCATGAAACATTACTTGCACCTCCCAAACGTCTAAAGAAAGTTACAGGAAGAAACTGAACGGGAATCGGACTCCCGATTATCAAGATACACTACAAAATAACTTTTTAACTCGTAGACTATTAAAAACTAAGTTTTTGGAGTTTGGGGGGTCAAAATGCAAACCGTGGATCCACTAATCACGAAACAAGACTCGCACCTCTCTGACATCAAAATAAAGTTGCAGGAAGAAATAGAACAGTAATCGGACGTCCGGTTATCAAGATACACTACAAAACAACTTTTTCATCTCGTAGATTAAGAAAAACTAAGTTTTTGGGGTTTGGGGGGTCAAAATGCAAACCGTAGATCCAGCAATCATAAAATTTCACTCGCACCTTCCACACGTCTAAAAAAAGTTGTAGGAAGAAACGGAACGGGAATCAGACTCTCGGTTATCAAGATACACTACAAAACATCTTTTTTACCTCGTAGACTATCAAAAACTAAGTTTTTGAGGTTCGGGGGGTCAAAATGAAAATTGTAGATCTGGTAATCACGAAACATGACTCGCACTTCTCAGACATCGAACGAAAGTTACAGGAAGAAACAGAACGGCAATCGGACGTCCGGTTATCAAGATACAGTACAAAATAACTTTTTTATCTCGTGGACTAAGAGAAACTAAGTTTTTGGGGTTTGGGGGGTCAAAATGGAAACCGTCGATCCAGTAACAACAAAACATAACTGGCACCTCCCATACATCTAAAGAAAGTTGGTGGAAGAAACAGAACGGGAATCAGACTCCCGATTATCAAGATACAATACAAAACAACTTTTTCACCACCTAGACTAAGAGAAACTAAGTTTTTGGGGTTTGGGGGGTCAAAATGTAAACCGTCGATCTGGTAACCACGAAACTTAACTCACACCTCCCATACATCTAAAGAAATTTGTTGGAAAAAATGGAACAGGAATTAGACTCCCGGTTATCAAGATACACTACAAAACAACTTTTTCACCTCGTAGACTAAGAAAAACTAAGTTTTTGGGGTTTGGGCGGTCAAAATGCAAACCGTCGATCCGTTAATCACAAAACATAAATCGCACCTCTTAGACATTAAAAGAAAGTTACAAGAAGAAATAGAACGGGAATCGGACTCCCGGTTATAAGGATACATTACAAAATAACTTTTTCACCTCGTAGACTATCAAAAACTAAGTTTTTGGAGTTTGGGGGGTCAAAATGCAAACCGTCGATCTGGTAACCATGAAACTTTAGATGCACCTCACACACGTCTAAGGAAAGTTGCAGGTAGTAACAGAATAGGAATCGGACTCCCGATTATCATGATACACTACAAAACAAGTTTTTTACTTCGTAGACTATCAAAAACTAAGTTTTTGGGGTTTAGGGGGGTCAAAATGCAAACCGTCGGTCTGGTAATCACGAAATTTGACTCGCACCTCTCTGACATTGAAAGAAAGATGTAGGAAAAATGGAACAAGAATCGGACAACCGGTTTTCAAGATACACTACAAAACAACTTTTTCACCTCGTAGACTAAGAAAAACTAAGTTTTTGGGGTTTGGGTGGTCAAAATGCAAACCGTCAATTTGGTAATCACGAAACTTGACTCGCACCTCTCAGACATTGAAAGAAAGTTATAGGAAGAAACGGAACAGTAATCAGACTCTCGGTTATCAAGATACATTATAAAATAACTTATTCACCTCGTAGACTATCAAAAACTAAGTTTTGGTGGTTTGGGGGGTCAAAATGCAAACCGTCGATCCGGTAACCATGAAACTTCACTCGTACCTCCCACATATCTGAAGAAAGTTGAAGGAAGAAACATAATGGGAATCGGACTTCCGGTTATCAAGATACACAACAAAACAACTTTTTTACCTCGTAGACTATCAAAAACTAATTTTTAGGGTTTGGGGGGGTCAAAATGCAAACCGCAGATTTGGTAATCATGAAACTTAACTCGCACCTCTCAGACATCGAAAGAAAGTTGTAGGAAGAAACAGAACGGGAATCGGACGTCCGGTTATCAAGATACACTACAAAACATCTTTTTCATCTCGTAGACTAAAAAAAACTAAATTATTGTGGTTTAGGGGGTCAAAATGCAAACCGTCGATCCAGTAATCACGAAACTTGACTCGCACCTCTCAGACATCGAAATAAAGTTGCAAGAAGAAACGGAACGGGAATCGGACTCCCGGTTATCAAGATACACTACAAAATAACTTTTTCACCTCGTAGACTATCAAAAACAAATTTTTTGGGGTTTGGGGGGTCAAAATGCAAACCGTCGATCCGGTAACCATGAAATATCACTCACACCTCCCGCACATCTAAAGAAAGTTGCAAGAAGAAACAGAATGGAAATCGGACTTTCGGTTATCAAGATACACAACAAAACAACTTTTTTACCTCATAGACTATCCAAAACTAATTTTTGGGGTTTAGGGGGGTCTAAATGCAAATCGTCGATCCGATAATCATGAAACTTAACTCGCACCTCTCAGACATCGAAAAAAAGTTGCAAGAAGAAACGAAACGGGAATCGGGCTCCCGATTATCAAGATACACTATAAAATAACTTTTTCACCTCGTAGACTATCAAAAATAAAGTTTTTGGGGTTTGGGGGGTCAAAATGTAAACCGTCGATCCGGTAAGCATGAAACATCACTCACACCTCCCACACATCTAAAGAAAGTTGCAAGAAGAAACAAAATGGAAATCGGACTTCCGGTTATCAAGATACATGTAAATGTGTGGAATCACAATATATATTGAATGAATAAAAAGAAGATTACAAGAGCCTATATATAGGCTTCCAACACCTAGACTAAATCACTAACTAAGCGATGTGGGACAACACATATACAGTAATACACACTATTAACACTCCCCCTCAAGCTGGAGCATACATGTCATATGCACCAAGCTTGTTACAAATATATTTCACTCGAATCCCTCCTAATGCTTTAGTAAATAAATCGGCTAACTAATCGGCAGACTTCACATGCACTGTATGAATAACATTTTCCAAAAGCTTCTCTCAAACAAAGTGACAATCGACTTCAATGTGCTTTGTCCTTTCATGAAAAACGGGATTATAAGCAATATGAACTGCATCTTGATTATCACAAAATAAACTCATTGGGGTAGTTTGAGTAAACCCAAGTTCCTCTAATAAATGCTTCATCCATACTAGCTCACAAGTAGTGTGGGCCATTGCTCCGTACTCCGATTCTGCGCTAGACCGAGCTACCACAGTTTGTTTCTTGCTTTTGCACGAAACAAGGTTGCCCCCAACGATAACACAATAGCCAGTAGTGGATCTCCTATCACCAGGAGAACCTGCCCAATCTGCATCAGTGTAACCTTCAACTCGTATGTGACCATGGTCTTTGTATAACAAACCACGTCCTGGAGCACCTTTGAGATATCTCAAAATGTGCATCACTGCATCCCAATGGGTTATTCGAGGACAATCCATAAACTGGCTAATCACACTCACAGCGAATGCAATATCAGGTCTAGTTACTGTTAGATAATTAAGCTTCCCTACTAGACGTCTGTACTGTCCTGGGTCATCAATGAGCTCTCCCTGATCTGGTAACAACTTAATACTAGGATCCATAGGAGAATCCAAGGGCTTGGATCCTAACATGACTGTTTCAGAGAGGAGATCAAGAACATACTTTCTTTGAGAGAGACAAATCCCTTCACTAGATATAGCCACTTCAATGCCCAGAAAGTATCTAAGTTGTCCCAAGTCTTTAGTTTGGAACTGCTTTTGCAAGAAGTGCTTCAACTCCTGAATTCTCTTGGAATCATCTCCAGTTATAACAATATCATCAACATAAACAACAAGTAGGATTTTACCTGCCGAAGAGTGCTTATAAAAGACAGAATGATCAACACCACACCGCTGGAGACCAAATTGTGCAACGACTTCACAAAATCTTCCAAACCAAGCATGAGGGGACTGTTTCAGACCATATAGGGACTTCTTCAACCGACAAACCATACTAGACTCCCCCTGAGCAACAAACCCAGGTGGTTGCTCTATATAAACCTCCTCCAAAAGAGTGCCATTGAGAAAGGCATTTTTGACATCTAACTGATGTAACGGCCAGTGATAAGTAGCAGCAAGAGAGATAAAGAGACGAACGGAAGCAATCTTGGCAACCGGAGAGAACGCCTCGGAATAATCAAGACCATAAACCTGAGTATAGCCCTTGGCAACAAGACGTGCTTTCAATCGATCAAGGGTACCATCAGGATGCATTTTAACAGTAAAAATCCAAAGACACCCAACCACAGATTTCTCAGAAAGAAGAGGTACCAATTCCCAAGTACCAATTTCTGTCAAGGCAAGCATCTCATCCTCCATAGCTTGTTTCCATCCTGAATGGGAAAGTGCCTCTGCTGTAGACTTAGGAATAGAGAAAGTAGACAAAGACGCAACAAACGAAGAGAAAGTAGGAGACAAATGATCATAAGAGACAAAATTTGAAATAGGATGAGAAGTACAAGTACGCTTACCCTTCTGGAGAGCAATCGGAAGGTCTGAGTCTGACGGAGACGGATCTGAAGACACAGAGGCCACAGGCGCAGTAGCTGAATCCAAAATAGTCTCAACATTCTGATGACGACGGGTGTATGTCTGGAGGTCAGGACGGTCCAGCCCAGCTTTGGGAGGTAGGGAGAGGGGAAGGGGAAGGGGAACCATAAAGTCAGGATCAGTAATAGAGTGAGACTCAAAGTAATATGGAGTAGATTCAAAGAAGGTAACATCAGCAGAAACAAAGAAGCGACGCAAGGAAGGACTATAACAACGATAACCCTTCTTTGTTCTGGAGTACCCCAAGAAAACACACTTGATAGCACGGGGATCCAATTTATCGGTACCTGGAGTAAGTTGATGCACAAAACAGACACACCCGAACACACGTGGAGCAACAGGGAAATGTGGGGTAGTAGGAAACAAAGTGGCATGGGGTGTACCCCCATCAAGGATTGAAGACGGCATACGATTAATTAAATGGCAAGCAGTAAGAACTGCATCTCCCCAGAAATTCTTTGGGACCCTCATCTCAAACAACAATGTACGGGTGACTTCTAATAAGTGACGGTTTTTTCTTTCTGCAACCCCATTTTGCTGAGGGGTATGAACACACGAGGATTGATGAAGCATGCCTTATTGTGCCATATATGTGGTGAAAGGATGGTAAAAATATTCTTGTGCATTGTCACTACGGAGAATTTTAATAGGAACATTAAACTGAGTCTTTATTTCATTACAGAATGTAGAAAAAATAGAAAATAACTCAGAACGATTTTTCATTAAATAAAGCCATGTAGTTCGGTAAAAATCATCAACAAAACTAACAAAATACTGATATCCCTTAACAGAGGTAATACGGTGTGGACCCCAAACATCGGAATGCACTAATTGAAATGGACTAGTCACACGTTTATTAACTCGGGGAGCAAATTGGACACGATGATGCTTCCCTAATTGACAAGACTCACACTCTAAAGTAGATAAATTACTTAAACTAGGTACTAAAAGCTTCAGATTGGCCAAGGAAGGATGACCAAGACGGCAGTGTATCTGGTGAGGAGACACAGTGGTAGGACACGCTGTTGGAGTAGAAGAAGAAGGCAATTCATCAAAGTAGTAAAGACCTTCGGATTCATGCCCGACGCCAATCGTCCTCCGAGTCGTCAAATCCTGAATAAGAACAGAATTAGGGAAAAAGGAAACACAAGCATTAAGATCTTTAGTCAACTTCGCAACAGATATCAAATTAAAGGGTGAACAAGAAATAAAAAGAACAGATGACAAGGATAAAGATGGGGATAATTGGACAGTCCCTATGCCTTCAACGGGCATAGAAGAGCCATCTGCCAAAGTAACGGGAGGTAAAGATGAGGACGGTTCAAGAGACGAAAAAAGGGTGGATATACCTGTGAGATGATCGGTGGCAGCAGAGTCAATTACCCAAGGACGAGAACGGGAAGTAAGACAAGCAGTAGAGGTACCTTTCTGAGCAAGCGTGGTACTAGGAGTAGAGGCATGCTGAGAGGCCTGGAACTGAAGGAATTGAGAGTACTCTTCACCAGAGATGGAAATCGGATCACCCGCAGCAGGAGCATGAGAAGATGGTGAAGCATCGCTAGAGACAATAGCATGTGCAAATCGAGCAGGGCGACCAACAAGATCCCAACATGTCTCCTTATAATGACCGTCCTTATCGCAAATGGTGAAATGAGGACGACCACCATGACCACGGCCCCCATATCCACCACGATTACCACCACGGTAACCACCAAGGCCACGACGGGGATTACCATCACCCCGACCAGTAGTGGATGGCGGAGCCTGAGTAACTAAGGCAGAATGATCAGTAATATAGGAATTAGAACCCTGATCACGAGACGTACTCCGGAGAACACGCTGGTAAGTCTCAGCAAGAGAAGGCAGAGAGGCACCCCCTAGAATCTGGGATCGAACAGGCTCAAAATCAGGTTTTAAACCAGCAAGAAACTTCATTACGGCCATTTGTTCCCGCTGTTCTTGCTGTTGTTTTGCATCAGTAGTAATGGGCATAACACTGTTCAATTCTTCAACTAACCGTTTGAAGGAGGCAAAATACTCAGTAACTGAGAGATCACTTTGCTGCAATTAAAAATACTGAGAGGACAGATCATACATCCGAGTGAGATCACTGGAGAATAAAAGATGTGCATAATCCCAAATATCCTTACGGTGCCCAAGTGACCACACATATCCGCAATATGTGGTTCCATACAGTTCCAAAGGAGGGCAACGATTTGGGCATCCATTTGTTTCCATGTCTTGATGGCCTTGTCATCGGTGGTGGGAGAAGACTCGGTAAGGTGATCATCAAACCCCAAGCCAGTGAGAGCAATATTGACAGCCCGGGACCATTAGAGAAAATTGGATCCATTCAACTTCCTAGTGGTGAGTTGAGGAAGAGCTTTGGACTCCATGGAGATTGAAAGAAACAAAATGGAAGCACAATGAAGCCAAAAAATGTAACACAGAAGCAGATCGGAGCCCAAAAACCTTGAGAAAAAGGAGCCAAAAAACTGCCAGAGGCTCGCCGGAGCTGCTGACGGGTCGCCGGAGTCAGGCGAGGGTCGCCGGAGGGTGGGCTGAAGGGTTGGTGCTGCGGCTGCTTGGGTGGGCTGCGGTTGCTTCCTTTGTGGCTGCGACTGCTTCTTTGACTGTTAGGGTTAGGGTTTTGACGGTAGGGGCTGCGGTTGAGTGAAAGAAACTCTCAAACTTCTTACGGAAATTCGGCAATGATAATGAACTCTCGAATCCTAACGGCAAGATGAGCAAACCCAAGAACGATTGCTCTGATACCATGTAAATGTGTGGAATCACAATATATATTGAATGAATAAAAAGAAGATTACAAGAGCCTATATATAGGCATCCAACACCTAGACTAAATCACTAACTAAACGATGTGGGACAACATATATACAGTAATACACACTATTAACAATACACAACAAAACAACTTTTTCACCTCGTAGACTATCCAAAACTAAGTTTTTGGGGTTTGGGAGGTCAAAATGCAAACCGTCAATCCGGTAATCACGTCACATGACTTGCACCTCTCTGACATTGAAAAAAAGTTTTAGGAAGAAACGGAACGGTAATCGGACTCCCGGTTATCAAGATACATTACAAAATAACTTTTTCACCTCGTCGACTATCAAAAACTAAGTTTTTGGGGGTTGGGGGGTCAAAATGCAAACCGTCGATCCGGTAACCATGAAACATCACTCACACCTCCCACACATCTAAAGAAAGTTACAAGAAGAAACAGAATGGAAATTGGACTTCCGGTTATCAAGATACACAACAAAACAACTTTTTCACTTCGTAGACTATCCAAAACTAATTTTTGGGGTCTAGGGGGGTCAAAATGCAAACCGTCGATCCGGTAATCACGAAACATAACTTGCACCTCTCAAACATCGAAAGAAAGTTGTAGGAAGAAACAGAACGGGAATGGGACTCTCGGTTATCAGGATACACTACAAAACATTTTTTTCACCTCGTAGACTAAGAAAAATTAAGTTTTTGGGGTTTAGGGGGTCAAAATGCAAACCGTCAATTCGCTAACCATGAAACTTCACTCACACCTCCCATACTTCTAAAGAAAGTTGCAGGAAGAAACAGAACGGTAATCAGACTCTCGATTATCAAGATACATTAAAAAATAACTTTTTCACCTCGTAGACTAAGAAAAACTAAGTTTTTGGGGTTTGCGGGGTCAAAATGAAAACCGTCGATCCGGTAATCACGAAACATGACTCGCACTTCTCAGACATCGAAAGAAAGTTGCAAGAAAAATGGAACGGGAATTAGACTCCCGGTTATCAAGATACACTACAAAATAACTTTTTCACCTCGTAGACTATCAAAAACAAAGTTTTTGGGGTTTGGGTGGTCAAAATGCGAACCGTCAATCCGGCAACCATGAAACATCACTCTCACCTCCCAAACATCTAAAGAAAGTTGCAATAAGAAACAGAATGGAAATCGAACTTCCAGTTATCAAGATACACAACAAAATAACTTTTTTACCTCATAGACTATCCAAAACTAATTTTTGGGATTTAGGGGGGTCAAAATGCAAACCGTCGATCCGGTAATCACGAAACTTAACTCGCACCTCTCAGACATCGAAAGAAAGTTACAGGAAGAAACGGAATGGTAATCGGACTCTCGGTTATCAGGATACACTACAAAACATTTTTTTCACCTCGTAGACTAAGAAAAATTAAGTTTTTGGGGTTTAGGGGGTCAAAATGCAAACCGTCAATTCGCTAACCATGAAACTTCACTCACACCTCCCATACTTCTAAAGAAAGTTGCAGGAAGAAACAGAACGGTAATCAGACTCTCGATTATCAAGATACATTAAAAAATAACTTTTTCACCTCGTAGACTATCAAAAACAATGTTTTTGGGGTTTGGGGGGTCAAAATACAAACCGTCGATCCGGTAACCATGAAACTTCACTCGTACCTCCCACATATCTGAAGAAAGTTGTAGGAAAAACAGAACGGGAATCGGACTTTCGGTTATCAAGATACACAACAAAACAATTTTTTTACCTCGTAGACTATAAAAACTAATTTTTGGGGTTTGGGTGGGTCAAAATGCAAACCGCAAATTTGGTAATCATGAAACTTAACTTGAACCTCTCAGACATCGAAAGAAAGTTGTAGGAAGAAACGGAACGGGAATCGGACGTCCGGTTATCAAGATACACTACAAAACATCTTTTTCATCTCGTAGACAAAGAAAAAGTAAGTTTTTGTGGTTTAGGGGGTCAAATTGTAAACCGTCGATCCAGTAATCACAAAACTTGACTCGCACCTCTCAGACATCGAAAGAAAGTTATCGGAAGAAACGAAACGGGAATCGGGTTTCCGGTTATCAAGATACATTACAAAATAACTTTTTTTTACTTCGTAGACAATCAAAAACTAAGTTTATGGGGTTTGGGGGTCAAAATGCAAACCGTCGATCTGGTAATCATGAAACCTAACTCGCACCTCCCATACATCTAAAGAAAGTTGTTGGAAGAAACGGAACGGGAATCAGACTCCCGGTTATCAAGATACACTACAAAACAACTTTTTTTACCTCGTAAACTAAAAAAAACTAAGTTTTTGGAGTTTGGGGGGTCAAAATGCAAACCGTCGATCCGGTAATCAGAAAACTTAGCTCCTACCTCTTAGACATCGATAGAAAGTTGCAAGAAGAAATAGAACTGGAATCGGACTCCCGGTTATCAGGATACACTACAAAATAACTTTTTCATCTCGTAGACTATCAAAAACTAAGAACCATCGATCCGGTAATCAGAAAACTTAGCTCCTACCTCTTAGACATCGATAGAAAGTTGCAAGAAGAAATAGAACTGGAATCGGACTCCCGGTTATCAGGATACACTACAAAATAACTTTTTCATCTCGTAGACTATCAAAAACTAAGTTTTTGGGGTTTGGGGGGTCAAAATGCAAACCGTCGATCTGGTAACCATGAAACTTCACTCGCACCTCCCACACATCTAAAGAAAGTTCAGGTAATAATAGAACGGGAATCGGACTACCGGTTATCAAGATACACTACAAAACAACTTTATCACTTCGTAGACTATCAAAAACTAAGTTTTTAGGGTTTAGGGGGGTCAAAATTCAAACCGTCAATCTAGTAATCACGAAACTAGACTCGCACCTCTCAGACATTGAAAGAAAGTTGCAGGAAGAAAAGGAACGGGAATCGGACAACCGATTTTCAAGATACACTACAAAACAACTTTTTCACCTCGTAAACTATCAAAAACTAAGTTTTTGAGGTTAGGGGGGTCAAAATGCAAACCGTCAATCCGGTAACCATGAAACTTCACTCGCACCTCCCACACTTCTAAAGAAAGTTACAAGATGAAACAGAATGGGAATCGGATTCCCGGTTATCAAGATACACTACAAAATAATTTTTTTACCTCGTAGACTATCAAAAACTAAGTTTTTGGGGTTTGAGGGGTCAAAATGCAAACCGTTGATCCAGTAATCACGAAACTTGATTCGCACCTCTCAGACATCGAAAGAAAGTTGTAAGAAAAAACATAACAGGAATCGGACGTCCGGTTATCAAGATACACTTCAAAATAACTTTTTCATCTCGTAAACTAAGAAAAACTAAGCTTTTGGTGTTTGGGGGGTCAAAATACAAACCGTCGATCTGGTAACCATGAAACTTCACTCGTACCTCCCACACTTCTAAAGAAAGTTGGAGGAAGAAACGGAACGGGAATCGGACTCCTGGTTATAAAGATACACTACAAAATAACTTTTTCACCTCGTAGACTATCAAAAACTAAGTTTTTGGGTTTGTGGGGTAAAAATGAAAACCGTCAATCCGGTAATCACGAAACTTGACTCGCACCTCTCAGACATTAAAAAAAAGTTGTACAAAGAAACAGAACGGGAATCAAACATCCGATTATCAAAATAAAGTACAAAATAACTTTTTCATCTCGTAGACTAAGAGAAACTAAGTTTTTGGGGTTTGGGGGGCCAAAATGCAAACCGTCAATCCGGTAATCACAAAAATTAACTCGCACCTCCCATACGTCTAAAGAAAGTTGCTGGAAGAAACAGAACGGGAATTGGACTCCCGGTTATCAAGATACAATACAAAACAACTTTTTCACCATGTAGACTAAGAGAAACTAAGTTTTTGGGGTTTGGGGGGTCAAAATGCAAACCATCAATCCGGTAACCATGAAACTTAACTCACACCTCCCATACATCTGAAGAAAGTTATTAGATGAAACGGAACGGGAATCAGACTCCCGGTTATCAAGATACACTACAAAATAACTTTTTCACCTCGTAGACTAAGAAAAACTAAGGTTTTGGGGTTTGGGGGATCAAAATGCTAACCGTCAATCCGGTAATCACGAAACATGACTCCCACCTCTCATATATCGAAAGAAAGTTTCCAGAAGAAACGGAATAGGAATCGGACATTCGATTTCCAAGATACATTACAAAATAACTTTTTCACCTCGTAGACTATTAAAAACTATGTTTTGGGGTTTGTGGAGTAAAAATGCAAACCGTCGATCCGGTAACCATGAAACTTCACTCGTACCTCCCAAACTCTTAAAGAAAGTTGCAGGAAGAAACAGAACAGGAATCGGACTCCCGGTTATCAAGATACAATACAAAATAACTTTTTTACCTCGTAGACTATCAGAAACTAAGTTTTTCGGGTTTGGGGGTCAAAATGCAAACCGTCGATCTGGTAACCATGAAAGTTTACTCACACCTTCCACACGGCTACAGATAGTTACAGGAGTCAACAGAATGGAAATCAGACTCTCGGTTATCAAGAAAAACTTAGTTTTTGGGATTTGGGGGGTCAAAATGCAACCGTCGATCCGGTAATCACGAAACTTGACTCGTACCTCTCAAACATCGAAAGAAAGTTGTCGGAGGAAACAGAACGGGAATCAGACTCACGATTATCAAGATACACTACAAAACAACTTTTTTACCTCGTAAACTATCAAAAACAAAGTTTATGGGGTTTGGGGGGTCAAATGCAAACCGTCGATCTGGTAACCATGAAACTTCACTCCCACCTCCCACAATTTGATAAAAGTTGTAGGAAGAATCAAAATGGAAATTAGACTCCTGGTTATCAAGATACAATACAAAACAACTTTTTCACCACGTAGACTAAGAGAAACTAAGTTTTTGGGGTTTGGGGGGTCAAAATGAAAATCGTCGATCCGATAATCACGAAACTTGACTTGCACCTCTCAGACATCGAAAGAAAGTTTCTGGAAGAAACGGAATGGGAATCGGACTCCCGGTTATCAAGATACACTACAAAATAACTTTTTCACCTCGTAGACTATAAAAAACTAAGTTTTTGGGGTTTGGGGGGGTAAAAATGAAAACCGTCAATCCGGTACCATGAAACTTCACTCGCACCTCCCACACGTCTATAGAAAGTTGAAGGAAGAAACAGAATGGGAAACAGACTCCCGGTTATCAAGATATACTATAAAATAACTTTTCTACCTCGTAAACTATCAAAAACTAAGTTTTTGGGGTTTAGGGGTCAAAATGCAAACCGTCGATCCGGTAATCATTAAATACTGACTCCTTTCCCTAGGACAGACATCGAAAGAAAGTTTCATGAAGAAATAGAATAGGAATCGGACGTTCGGTTATCCAAATACACTACAAAATAACTTTTCATCTCGTAGACTAAGAAAAACTAAGTTTTTGGGGTTTGGGGGGTCCAAATGCAAACCGTCGATCCGGTAACCATGAAACTTAACTCGCACCTCCCACACGTCTTAAGAAAGTTTCTAGAAGAAACAGAACGTGAATCGGACTCCCGGTTATCAGGATACACTACAAAATAACTTTCTCAAAATTATTGTTCACTTTCCTAAATTAGAATGCAAATTTTACTTAGTTTTCCAAACTACCCTTCCTTGCAATTAACACCAAAACAAAACAAAAAAAGAAAGTGCAATGATTATGGGCAATTGTGGAAACTAGGTGTATATTCTTTTTGTCCCCTTAAATAGTTGGATTCCCCAAGAGGGACACATAAAATGGGACGGAGAGAGTATATTTGTATCCATTAATGGACAGGCAATCGTGTGTGGCAGAGTGGTGGGGACTGAGCGCCGAATAACCCACGTCCGCGGGCTTGAGTTCGAACATGGCTACTGCTCGATTGCCTTTTTGTTTTTCTTTAAACTAAACGACGTTGTTTCATATTAAACCTGACACACTTGATATGACTTCAACTGGTATAAGTTTATTTTTAAATAAAGAATCAATCTATTTAAAAATGCCGAATCCTTTCAAAAGTACAAAAGTTGTGTGATCTAGTGTTGATTTGCATATTTCTAATCTATTTAAATCATTTATCCTAAGTTAATTAATATTTCCTATTTTTAGATAACTCAGATTAAATATTTGTATTATTTCCATCTTTCGCTATAATAAAATCCAAAAAGTTCATTTCATATGAATCTAGCTTTTTTTTTATTTTTTTATTTTTTTTATTTTTTTTTTATTTTCTTCCTTTTTTTACTAGCATCTTAGTTAGTTTATTTGTACTTTTAAAATCTTCACCATAAATAAAATAGCTTTTAATTAGTTTTACTCAAAAAAAAAAAAAGAACTAGTAGTTTAGGAAAAGCCCAAAAAATCCATCATCTTTTATTTTCTTTTTAGGGACAAATAGTTATTTCCTATCTTTAAAATATTTTTACCGTTCCTTGTAGGTTCGACCTGGTCTTACTAAAATATTATTACTTGTACGATCACCTACACTTGGGTGTTGATAAGAAAATGCATCAGTAGGACGTCGTCAGTAGCCCAAGAGATGGCATATGCAATCGTCAAACAAATTAATAGTATAAGAATAACCACTTGAGTAAACTATCGCACAATAATTAACTTCACATTACCTTGTTGAGAAAGTTCGATAAAATATAACGAATGTGGCATATACGATCTCAAAATGTTCTACCATTATTCCAAGTCTCCCCAACAAGATCAACAAATTCTCCCAAAAATTGTAAGTCTTATATAGAAAATGATGACAAATAACATTGAATGTAATTAACATGTGAAAATTTATCTCAACTAAATTGTTTCATAGTATAAGCAAGTATCAAAAAACATTACCTGAATTATTAGACGAGAGTGACCAAAATTGTCCACAAAAATGGCTAGGTTGTAGCACTATTTGAGTTAGTCGTATAGATATATATTAAGCAACAAGAGCTTTCAAAAAAATTGAGAATAGTACTTGAGAGAGATTATTCATATTTCTTAAACCTTAATGCAAAGAAGCATTAGAAACCAAATGAGCTTGCAAAAAAAAAAAAAATAGATGGTGCAATGTAAAGTGATTAGGCATAAGAAAAGAAGTAATTAATCCTAGAAAGAAAATACCATATTTGTCTTCAAAAATATAGCATTGCACGTTGACAAGTAGCTTTTTCCTAAAATTTCATATGTGGAGCCAATGAAGCACAACAAATGCAAATTATCGATTTTTTACTTGTATTTAGAATTTGATAGAAGGTGTCGAAGCTGAAGTTACGAACCAAATGCAATTATAGATTTTTTTATTTTGAGAAAAGCTGTCCAAGCTCAAGTTATGTACCATATTGAAATCTTCAAATAACATTTCTCACGAACAAGAAATTATTTAGAAAATCAATCACACCTGCAGCGCAATGATATAGAAGCCAGCAACAAGGTTTAATTGAAAGCAAACGTAAGTAAAGAAGAATTTTATCTAAAACTGAGAAATAAAAGTTCTTTTGTCGCACTAAGATTATAATACATATGATTAAAACAAACAGTTAAAAGCATGTATCAAAAGATATTACCTCTTATTGGACGAGAGCGAGTGAAAGCATAGTACGAAAAGTGCTAGTTTTGCACATACATTAAAATCAGTTATTGGAATATATGATTAAATTTTCTTAAAGCTTCAATAAAAACATTATTGAAAAGGAATAGAAAGAAAAAGTAAAGCATCCAAATAAATCCTAACAAAGCTATATTCATGTGTCTTACTCTTAACAATCAATGAAACTATTGTTTTGCACCCAAAAACCGCCAAAGGTTTTTGAGCCTGAATGGAGTGTTAAAATAGGTTTAAGGGTGGCTGGCCTATAACAGAATGGATAGGCCGGCCCAGGGATTGCAAAGGCCCATCGGGCTCAAGAGGTGAATATCACGTGGTTCAGAAAGACAAAGTTGTTTGGCAGAGTCTGATAGGTGAAGTAGGTAGTGTACTGACCAATCGGGCACTATAGCAAGTATGGGAGCCCGATTGGGAGGCTAAGCTTGGATAAAACTCATCGGGCATGTGAGGAGTGCAAGCTACTATCAGGGTAAGCCCGATGGATGATAGTAGCAGCGCACAGGACGAATAGATACCATACTGAAAGGAGATGATGAAAGTTGGTTGCACGACCTCGATTGGTTATAAGCATGCGCAAGACGATCATCGGATATGGAATCATAAAGTGTGACAAGTAGTGGAAGTTGCAAGTCCGATCTGACTAAAGATGTGATTATGGAGCCCGATGAGCTAAATGTGGAAGGCGTTCCACTCTTAGCTGTCATGGTGATGTCATCTTAATTTTAAGGAAATACTCCGTTTTGGAAAGGAATCTGATCACGTATAGCTAATATGGAAGATTAATCCCTAAAATATTGGGATTGGTTCAATCAAGGTTCAGATGAGGTAAGAATTAGAGATTAGGAAGGATTCTATAATCAATCAACCTCCTTGGAACGTAAGTCAAGGAGTCCTTGCCTTATGAAGATTGTTCATGGCCACTATAAATATAGAGGCAGGCCAACCGTGCAAAGGACTCCGCGTCATCTCGAAAAACAGCACTCAAAACAGCATTCAAAGCATTCAAAACCTTTATGTTCTCGTTATTCTGCATCCATAGCAAATAGGTCGATCCTTTTTATCATTGGTTACTGTTTTCAATCTGTTTGAACAATCAGAGCATGTTCTGATTCCGTTCTTTGGTCCTATGCTTTATTTTCCAAACATTCAATAAAATATCCTCATATTTTCTTAAACCGTTTATGATTATTTACCGCGTAAACTCGCACAATTTGGCTTGTGCGCTTCAGTACTACCAAGGGATTTTTGGTGAGGGTACTTTCCTACTCATCACACATAATCACCCATTAGAAGTCGGATCATAAAGCCTTGTGTACCACTCATACAAGCATATAGGAAATTAGTTTGCACGCATACAACGAGCCCGTTTGCCTCTGGCACACCCGCATAAACTACTAGCAAATATTTTTTGCACACCGGGTAGGACCCATAGCGTCAAGGCATGCCTCCGAAGAAAGACAAACAGACCAGGAAAAACAGACAGGACGATCATGTCGTTCACCCAGCTGTTGAAGAGAGTACCGGCCATTATCCTTACAGGAGCGATGTGACTCTAGAGGCCATTTCAAAAGTCCTGAAATGAACGTTGAACCTATGAGGCGTGATTACAACGCCTTGATAGGATTGATGGAAAACTTCAAGGAGTTGTTCGGCCAGACGGCTAAAATACATCGGGGGCAGATTGACCTCGTTTCTTCCACTAAGACCACGCACGATAAGTTAGATGGCCTGACCTTAGAGATCTCAAGCTTATCAAAAATCCACGCCACAATGGCTGAGAGACTGACCCCATAGAACCTTAAAGAACACATCAGCTCTTCTGGATGGGCCGATAAGAAGAAAGACCCTGCTTATATCATCCCAAACCTACGAGGGCAGAATGGGTTAAATAAGCAGCCCGATCCACAAGGGGAAGGATCAGGCAACGGGGAGGTAACCAATCCCAATGGATCGGCAACACCAGTTTTTGTCCAACCAATAGGCCGTAATGGAGATCCAATCGGCCACACACACCCCCTATCCACGCTGTTGAGGGCAAAGAACCAATGGTGTGTTTTGGACTCATCAAGCCAATAACAATCAACACCAAATACCACCTCCAATAGTACCCCCCGTGGTGGTATCTTAGCCCATTTCTCCACAACCCATCAACAAGGAGGAGTTGGTGGTGGCCATACATGAAGAGTATGGCCCGTTCATGAGAAGGATGGAGAGGCCGATATACAGACGGCCATGCCCACCTGAAATTGACCAAGTCAACTTTCCTCAAGGGTACAAAGTTCCAAATTTCACTCTATTTTCTGGGAAAAGTGAACAGTCCTCGGTAGAACATATTGGCCATTTTATCGTACAATTTGGCCATGTGGGCAGTAATGACCCATTAAAACTTATCCTGTTTCCAAATTCGTTTACAGGCATAGTATTCTTATGGTATATCAATCTCCCAGCCAAATCCGTGCAAAATTGGCAGGGGATGGAAGAACTATTTCACTGCCAATTCTATAGGACTGAACCCGCAAAATCACTAGCAGATTTGTCCAGGATGCTGCAATTAGTCGGAGAGACCGTTGAGACTTATATAGCCCATTTTCGAAAGGCAAAATATAGGTGTAAGATGGTCTTACCCGAAGAAGAGTATGTTAAATTGGCCATGGGGGGAATATCCTTTGAACTTCGTATGAGGTTTGAAGGAACTGACTTCCGTGATTTATTCGAGCTGGCCACGAGGGCCGCTCATTACGAGCATATCCTCTTGGATGAGCAAGAGAAAAAGAACTCGTCCAAGGTAACGTATTATAAAGATCCTAATTACGAGTTCCACTTAGCAGACTGTGACCTCGAAACGTAAAGCGATATGGCCGAGTTAATCTGCAAACGGCCGATTGTATGTAACCCCTTAAACAAACCCATCAACAATAATGCCGCTGCAAAAAAGATGGCATTTGAGGCGGGAAAAAACTACACTTTTGATATAACTATGACCGATCAGATTTTCGATGCCCTACTGGCCGATAAAGTGATCAAGCTAAGTGAGGGTCATTGGATCCCTAAGGCCGATGACATAAAAAATAAAGAATATTGTAAATGGCATAATTCCTAGAAACATTCTACTAATAACTGCGTTATTTTTCGTAATGTTATACAGGAGAATGTGGAAAAAGAAGCGTTTAAATTCTCGGACAAGCCATGGGAATTTATGCTAACCCATTTCCTCAAATCACCGGCGCCAACATGTAATGCTCGATTTGAGCAAGCTGACCAGGCCTAGACCAAAGGTGGACCTAACCGAGAAGGAGGAATTGCCAAGGCAAAGAGAAGTAAAACAGATTGCCATTTCGATCGCTGACGGGCCAAAGGTGACAATACATAAGCTCTAAAAGGCTTATCAGGAGTGTAAAGAAAAAGAGCGCAAGGTCGAAGTCGAAATGGCCCGATCAACCACTAACAGCTTAATAGCTGATTTGCGACACCAACTTGATCTGATAGAATAAGGCCTCTGCCCGAGATGCAAGGCCGATGTCAAGAAAGAGGCCTCTAGCCCGAGCAACAGGCCTAGGACAAACGAGCATAGAGAGCATAGCCCGAGAAGGTCCATGCACGAAAGGCTATCGTTAGCAAGGTAGAGCCAGGGTAAGCCCAAATGGAAACCTAAGCCATACCACCCTCCCAGACCGGCATTAGAGATGCATGCCGCTTGGAGATTAGACGTTATTGGGCATACTCTAAACTAGATATATAGAGAAAAGTACCAACCTCGAACATACATCCAAGGATGGTACTACCACCCAGAGTAGATGAAGGAAGGTGGTACAGGGCTGAACACCCGAAATTCCCAATAGGACCTAAATACAGTAAATCTCATAAAAGAAAGTATCAACACATAAGACAGGATGAGCAAGAGAGGCTATACTAGGAGGATCGGGCTCATAGATCTCCTAAACCTAGTTCACCCGTATTGCCCGATTCCCAAGAAGGGGAGACCATTTTTTACAAGAAAGCAGGAAAAGGAGCGATGCACACCACGGAGCACCTGAATGAAATTTTTAGGCGGGATAAGCTAAAAGTAGAGTACAAGCCCGAGACTAATCTGATGGAGGAGGAGACCGATGATTTTGGAGATTCTAATGATTCACTGATTCAATCTGAGACTATACCTACGAGCCTGACGTCAAACATGGTGTTCACCTTGCCTATGTCCTTCATGGCCAAGCCAGACCAGCCAACGGCCATGGAAGGAGATATGATAGAAGGCCTGACCAATGAGTCGGCCATCATAGAAGACATATTTTGGAGTGGAGGAAGAACTGTGAAACCAGAGGTGGTAGAAACCACGAGTAAGAACGTGGATGCAACCGAGCAATAGTCCAATCGGCCTAAGATAACCATCTTAAGGCCAAAAGGGCAGCAAACCGAGGAAGGACAAAAGCCAGGAGGGCCTGTTAAAGTGGTTTTTGAAAGACCTACATATCAGATGTCCCAACACTTGAAGTCGATGTATGTAAAAGGGCACATTGAAGGGATTCCCATGAACAGGATTTTCATCGATGGGGGATCCACCATCAATATCATACCCCAAATCATGCTAAAGGTGCTGCAGAAGTCCGAATCAGAATTGATCCCTACCAAAATGAATGTTCAGAGTTTTACAGGAGCACCGTCAAGGACCAAAGGCATCCTGCCTTTGGAATTGTCAATAGAAAGCAAGACAGCAATGACTGCTTTCTTCATTGTTGAAACATCGGCCGCTTATAATGCGTTGTTAGGCCAAGATTGGATACACCCTAACTACTGTATCCCCTCTACTTTGCATCAGTTATTGATTTTCTGGAAGGAGACAAAGTAGAGGTAGTGGGGGTCGATACGAAGCCATTCATAGCACAAATTCAAATGGCTGATGCTTTGTTGTATAAAGACGACATCAGATCAGTAAAGGTGCTAGGATGTAGGAAGATGGGTAAACCAAATACGGCCACATTCATCAAAGAGAACATGAAGTGCGACCCTCAATTCAATCGGACAGAAGAACTCAGGCTGGTTGAACTCAGAGAAGAAGATGTGATCAATGAATCAAAAACCGATTGAAGTTCAGAGATAGGGCCATCATGGCCAGATGGTGTGCATATCTGGGCGATAGAAGATTAGAAATCAGTCCAATTAATGGTATGGTTAACCTGGCCGATTGTATATATGAGGAAGAGCTACTAAGGGAAGAAGAAATCCAAATGGATGAACTAGAAATGGCTACAGCAAAGTTAGACAATCTAAAGGCCGACACTTAAGATCCCCTTTTAGAGGTCAACCTGGGCGAAGGAGGAGAACATAAGCTAACTTATGTAAGCCAGATGCTAGAACCCCAGTTGCAGGCCGAGGTAATAGTAGTGTTACATAGGTTGTTTCTTCTTCTTCATCGGCCCTTGGCTCGGTGCTTGCTTACGAGCAGGCCTCTTGGTAACCTGTTTTCTTCAGGCGGCCGCCGGTACAATAGCAGGTACATCAGCCTCTATGGCCGATGACATGGTAAAAAGCTGTAATACCTCATCATCGGTACCCCTGAATAGTTGGGACGCCCACTCAGTCCACCATTTTCTGAATTCTTCAGAGACAATCGGTCGGGCCGAGAACGGAGTAAACTTGAACGCCGCTTTCAGCTTGTCTGATTGCTCCTTGATTTTCTTTACCTATTCGTCATTTATGATCAGGATGCATTCCACCAAGTCCACGTTGATGGTTATGGCCAGAGGAACGGGCACCAGTTGAGAGAGCCCAAACTGACGGGCGTACAGTGGTGCAAAATAATATTCTACCCCACATTTATTGTTACTGGTAGGGATGCTCGGAGTGAAAATGATGTCTCTAGCTACTAATTAGCTAGAGAAGATTTCATTATAAGTAAATTGAATGCCTGGACCCCAATTAGAGGGGTTGTTAGAGAGTTGGAGAAATGTAGAGAATTGAAGAGAGAAAAAAGGGGTGAAGAGATGAGGAGCCTGGGAGGAGCAACCTTGATAGAAGAAGGTAAAACACTCTTCAAAGAAGTAGGAAGAAGGAGCAACGTCCATATACTGGACAGTAGAAATAGGGATATCGGCCATCTAATGGACAACTGGTTGAAACTCTGGGAAGTAAGAGTAAAGCCAGAGCTGCAAGATCCAGATCGGGCTTCCTCCAGCACTGAAGCCCAATTAGACGAAATCGGTTACTCCACGAACCAAGTAAGCCCAGACTAGAGTAGCCAAGGCCAAGGGTTCCCCTGAAGCTAGAGCCAAGGCTAAAGTAGTGTATTCCTTGGTTATGGCCTGACTGACCGAGCAGAAAAGATATTTATTGAGCCAATAGATGAAAAATGCGGTATGCTCAGCATCGGACACCTCTGTTTCATCAACACCCATGCAGGTAGTGAGAAAGCCGCCGTAAGCTATGATCGGTCTATATGATACAGTCCCATCTCTGACAGTTTCTTGTTGGGGGTAGGTGAAGCTGGCCATTCTAACAAATAAGCCAGGGACGATCTTCTGTCCGTGAGGATGAAGACGAAGTAAGTAGCTGATGTCTTAGATTGTTGATGCCATTGGCCCGTAACGAAAAAGGAGTCTGTTGCAAGACGAAGACCAGAATAATATAGTAGAAAAAATAAGAGGTCGGTCCATTTGAAGTCTTGTCCGGCTTAGCATAATGGCATCTTAGATGCACGTTTCTTCTAGAGTTTGACCTTAGAGGCCGATACCCTGGTCACCCACTTGTCCCAGTCTACAGCAGGGGTGGGCCAGCCCCTAATTGGGTGGGTAGTAGTCTAGGCCTTGTTTCAGTTGGCAGGTAATTGGATGAATGGTTCGTTCTCCATTGGCGGAAAGTAGGAGTTGAAGGCCGCCAGAGGGTCACCGCGGAATGCTGTGCCAAGGCCAGGCACCGCCGGGGAACCATCAGAAGTGCTATAAAAGGTGAAGCTTTCGGTAGAGATCTCTGAGGAGTGGGCTTTAGCCAGTACCCTTACTTCTTTGCAGCGGTTCTGTGGAGGAGGGGCGTCCAGAAAAGCTTTCTTACCATTAGAAGAGGTTACCGAAGCGATCTTGGGGGCCATTTTTACAGTAGAGATGGAGGTTTCTTCGTAAAAAATAATGGAGGTTAGAGAGAGAAGCTCTGGGTGCCTATAGTTCTAGAGAGAGAAAGAGATACGAGTAAGATGAAGAAGGTGAAGAGATTTTTGAAAATCTCTCTACTTTATACGCTTAGCATTTAATGTGGAGTGACTAGTGGGATTCTCAATGATCTGACAAGCCCTGCATGGTGGATAAGTGGTAGGTTTAAAATTCAAAATGTCACATTAATCAAGGGTGGGACGTTTGATATGACCTTTTGGGGGACAATTGTTTGCACCTAAAAACTGCCAAAGGTTTTCGAGCCTGAATGGAGAAAATAGGTTTAAGGGGGCCTATAGCTGAATGGATAGGCCGGCCCAGGGATTGCAAAGGCCCATCGGGCTCAAGAGGTGAATATCACGTGGTTCAAAAAGACAAAGATGTTTGGCAGAGTCTGATAGGTAAAGTAGGTCGTGTACTGACCGATCGGGCACTATGGCAAGTATGGGATCCCAATTGGGAGGCTAAGAATGGATAAAACTCATCGGGCATGTGAGGAGTGTAAGCTATTGTTAGGGTAAGCCCGATGGATGATAGTAGCAGCGCATAAGACGATCGGACACCATACTGGAAGGAGATGATGAAAGCTGGTTGCACGAGCCCGATTTGTTATAAGCACGCGCAAGACGGTCATCAGACAGGGAATCATAAAGTGTGACAAGTAGTGGAAGCTGCAAGTCTGATCTGACTAAAGATATGATTATGGAGCCCGATAAGCTAAATGTGGAAGGCGTTCTACTCTTAGCTTCATGGTGATGTCATCCTAATTTTAAGGAAACACTCCGTTTTGGAAAGGAATCTGATCACGTCCAGCTAGGGGTGGCAATCGGGTCGTGTCGGGTCATAATCGTGTCGGGTCATTATCGTGTCGGGTCATTGTCGTGTCGGGTTATAATCGTGTCATTGTTAACGTGTCATAATCGTGTCGGGTTATAATCGTGTCGGGTCATACACGGGCCACCTGTTTAACCCGTCTAACCCGTGTATGGTGTCATCGGTTCGGTTCGGATCGGATCGGATTTTAATTTTTTTATTTTCACTTATTCATGTTTTGAAAATCAACCGAAGTGGTCGGTTCGGTTGGTTTTGCCAATTTGAGCGGTCGGATCGGTTTTTTAGTTGTAGGTAATTTTAAAAAAACTGACCGCTTAGCTCGGTTCGGTTATTCGAAAAAAACTTACAGTCCTACTAAGAACACAAACAAGCCTTTCATAAAATGTATCAATTATTAAAACGTACGTCTTAATTCTCCAACTATTATAAACTTAACACCCAAGCATTTCCAAACAAAATGAATAAGAAGAAATATTATTTTTACTAACTGTATAAAGAAATTTCTCCACTTTCCATCCATTAAGAATCAAGATTAACAATTGTATTTGTCTAATTGACTAATTTGTCTCCCTCCCAATCCAGCAATCCTGGCGGACTTCCTCCCTTTTATTTTATTTCATTTTATTATTTTATTATTATTTTTTTTATACAATGCTTGATGCATGAATGCTCTCCCTCCCTTATTAGTTATTAATAATTATTATTTTTTTATTATATTAGTTATTAATTATTATATATAAATTTACTTGTTTGGTAAGTTGGAAACTACTCTTTTTTTTTTGGTGAGCAAACAAAAAAAAAACAAACAATTTTAGTTTTTATATATATAATTTTTTTTAAAAAATGTTTTTAAAAAATACATATTTTTTAATTCTTATTTATATTATTTGTATTTTAGACTTCCATATTATTAAAAATTATTTTTAGAACTAAAAAAAAAAAAAAAAGCCCTAACTGCACTTAAATACTTAATCGGGTCAAACGGGTTAGACGGGTTGACCCGCTTCAACCCGTTTATTAATCGTGTCACACGGGTCGACTCGTTTATGACCCGTGCCCTTATACGGGTCACCCAAACCCGTTTATTTTCGTTTCGGGTCGTGTCGGGTTGCCGTGTCGTGTCAAAAATTGTCACCCCTACGTCCAGCTGATATGGAAGACTAATCCTAAAATATTGGGATTTGTTCAATCAAGGATCAGATAAGGCAAGAATTGGAGATCAGGAAGGATTTTATAATCAATCAACCTCCTCGGAGCGTAAGTCAAGGAGTCCTTGCCTTATCAAGATTGTTCATGGCCGCTATAAATATAGAAGCTGGCCAACCGTGCAAAGGACTCCGCTTCATCTCGAAAATTAGCACTCAAAACAGCATTCAACAGCATTCAAAACATTCAAACCTTTATGTTCTCGTTATTCTGCATCCATAGCAAATAGGTCAATCCTTTTTGTCATTGTTTACTGTTTTCAATCTTTTTGAACAATCAGAGCATGTTCTGATACCGTTCTTTGGTCGTACGTTTTATTTTCCAAATATTTAATAAGATATCTTCATATTTTATTAAACTGTTTGTGATTGTTTACCTCGTAAACTCGCACTATTTTGCTTGTGTGCTTTAGTACTGCCAAGGGATTTTTGGTGAGGGTAATTTTCTACTCATCACACACAATCACCCGTTAGAAGTCGGATCATAAAGCCTTGTGTATCACTCACACAAGCATATAGAAAATTAGTTTGCACACACACAATGAGCCCGTTTGGCTCTAGCACGCCCGTACAAACTACTAGCAAACAACTACCTAACAGAATGAAAGAAAAATCCACACCTGATTGATGTCCATTTACCATTTGGCCAGTAGGTTGTACCACCAATCACTATTATGTCATACAAATGTTAAGCCAATTGGGAACCAAAATTTGGGCTTGAAATATCATGGTTGAAAATCCAACGACTATTATGTCTAAAATACATCTAAAATAAAGGGTGGGAAAAATGTGTTTTTACATAAAATCAAAAATTATAAGCTCAGTTTTCTATGTCATAAGCCCTCAAATATTGAAGTTCAAAATACACTATCGAACGAACTTTCAGTTGCACTTTTCAAAGTAGAAGATGGAACTTTGCTTTCTTCATTTCTATTTCGGGGTTTCTACTTAAATCCATGAAAAGAAAACAACCATTAGTGTTATGTTAAGAAAATTTGGGAGTTTTGATCAACTGACTTCAAGTGGTTTTTTTTTTCCTCTAAAAAATAAACATAAATCATCTAACACACAATCATTAGTGCTAATATTTGTAGCAGAAGATTGTTCCATGGACATGTAAGTTTTGAAATTGTGCCTCTTAGAATGAGCTAGGAGGGATTTGGTGTGTATTGCAAACAAAATGACAAAATAAAATCCCTAATTCAACTCTAGGGTTCCACAATACTGCCTAAAACCCTAATTCAAATCTTTCAACTCTAGGGTTCCATACAAAACAAAGAGTTTAAGGAGATGAGAAAGGGAAACCCCTAATTCAACTCTAGGGTTCCACAATGATACCTAAACTCAACTCTAGGGTTCCACACAAAAACATAGAGCATAAGGAGATGACAAAGGAAATGAAAGGCAGAAGATCTGACCTATCACCAGAGAAGGAGGCCTAATCGAATCACTGAGCCTAATGTTGCTCTTGTCGCGCTCTTGCTCTGCGTCTCAGTCTCACAAGTCACAAGTATTTTGATTGATATCCTTTGAAGCCATGTATATGCTAGTATTACTAAAGGCTATGTAGTATAAATGCAAAATTACATATAAGGATAAAATAATTGATGAAATGACAAATAAAGACAATTGAATTGAAACCAATCTAAACCTCTTTTATAGTATAGTATAGATACCAATGATTGAAGTGCATTACCATACACTTATTACGACAGTTATTTCTATTTCTGTCTCCTATAGTTCGTGTGCATGAGATACATTTAATAGGCTAAGCACGGTCCAAGTAAAATACCATGCATTTTGGTTACAGAAATTTGATTAATACCATTAGAGATGCTCGTACAAGCTTAAGTTGGTGTTGTTGAACCGAGTGGTCTGAGTTTGAAATTTGATTCAAAGTGATATTTATGCATGTGGTTCACATGACCCAAAAAAAAAACTTGAATCCATGGACCACTTATATCTCAAATTGAGTAATGTCCTGGTTTGTATCTTAAATGGTTCCTAAACACATGTATTAGTATGCCTACTTAATTTTAATTGGAGGATGTTGAAGTGGTTCCACTAATATTGAAGGTAGGCCCACTACCATATATGTTTGGGAACCATGGGATACAAAATTTGAAAACCATAGCCAGGGGCGGAGCCAAGAATTTGCATTTGGGAAGGCCGAGGTACTAAGTAGACTAGCAAACACGGGCACACGGGGGCTCGAGAGCAGAGCCCCTGAGTCAGATTTTTTTTTACCTATTTAATTATTCATATTTTTGGGTATGTTTTTTGTATCAGGAAAATCACAATTTACTCTGATTTTTTTCTCATATTTGAGAGTTGAAAATTTTGGTGCTTGCAATATGTACCGCGTGTTATAATCCTTTGGTTTATGGTTTATCAAAATGCATGTTGTATTGTAAATATGCATGAACCACTTTTCAAAAGAATAATAATCTACTTTCCAAATTTGAATCCTAGATTTAGTTCCCAAATGGCATAACTATTACACCAAATATTTTGTCAGGAGAAATGCTACACACACATCCTAAACTACACCCCAAACTACATCCTTGCTTTAAATGCATGTACCCTGTGCTGTGTAAGTGGTGCACAGAAAAGTGTGAAAATTCAAACAGCACAAGGTACATGCATTTAAAGCAAGGGGTGTGGTTTGGGGTGTGGTTTGGAATGTGTGTGTAGCATTTCTCTTTTGTCAGTGATTGATGGTTCCGCATGCCACATGCATGTGATACACCTGACAAATATTTGGAAACCATATTTGGGATTTATATTTGGAAACAATAGCTTTCTTCTTTTCTAAAAGTTAATATTTTGGAGGGACCAATACATAAATTAATTCCAAAATTTTACAAATTATATGTACATAATCAAACGTTTGAAAAAAAATTTGTAGGGCCCGAGCCCCCCGAGCTCAACATGGTTCCGCCCATGACAATAGAATTACTCTCTCAAAATTAGATACATGAGAGGGTGCCCAAAGGCCCCAAACTGAAAAGGGTTGATAACACTATAATACATATTGATCTGAAATTTATACTCAATTGCAAATAAAGGATTAAAAAAGTTTACAATTTTAATTGAGAATTGTTATTCCTACTCTAAAATTGAACTAATACACTACTACATGGTATTACTGACACACTTTGCAATCAATGCACTTCATGAAATGTATTGTTTCATCCCTAAAGTGCGAATGACTGCGGAAAATTTTAGAGGTTTTTATCCACCAAACGTTAGAAGTACCAAAGTCCTTTACCCCTTCAGAAATGGATCCGTAGCAACATTTTGGGCCAGTTAAATATTACTTTGACCCAAATACATGTGCCACGGCCTAATCTTATTTAAAGTACTAGGTCTGGTTTTGGGCCTGATGCCTCTGTTTCCTGAAGAATTTGAGCCTGGTTAGCCGAAGCAAATAATTTTGTTTAGGATCTGTTTAGCGCATGAATTTAGTGAAGGTACAAAAAGGAAAACACTAAAGAGACGAGCACAGTAATAGGTAAAAGTATGCCTCTCCACATTAATAGAAGGTAGTGGTGAAAAATAAATAGGTACTCAAAGAAAAGAAAAAAATACTAAATTTAAGAAAATTTATGGGGAGTAGTGTAATTCTTTAAACAAATACAATTCTAACTTTAATTATAAAAGAACTAAATGGGCTTAATTGTCACACCTATGAATCTCTAGGGTCCAAAATTTCTAAATTGTAAGTGCAGGAACTAAAGTGTCACAACTCTCAAGCGATCAATTATGAATAATGATATGCTTTCCAAATTTTTTTTCTCAAAAAGATTTCACAACACATATGATAGTGGGTCTAGTTAATTTTGATTGGTTGATGTTGAAGTGGCCCTACCATTAGTGAAGAGGATCCCACTACCACATGTACTGAAAAACACTTTTTGACAAAAAAAAAAAAAAAGAAAAAAAAAATGAAAAGAAAAGAAAAAGAAGAATAGCGTTTGTTTGCACCCAAAAATCGTCAATGATTTTTAATCCCGAGTCGCGTGAAACTGAATAAAGGTGAGGCTGGGCTAAGAGATATATGACTCATCGGACTTGAACGTAGAAGTAAGACCGATGATAGGTACGAGGCTGTTGTTGGTTGAGAGGAGAGCCCGATGGGAAAGACGAACATGTGTGAGGATTATCGGACTGTGGAAAAATATAACCCAATGCGCTGTTAGCCCGATGGTGGATTAAAGCAACACGTAGCCCAATCGGACACCGTGGAATGAAGGATGGTTGTAGCAGTCCGATTGGCCATGGGCATTTAAAGAAAGGTAATCGGGCATGAGGGAAAACATGGACATAGGTAGAGCCCGATTCATCCAGAATACTTGATGAGGCCGATGGACTGAAAGGGGAATGCGGTGCTATCCACAACTGTCAGGATGACGTCATCTCAGATTTTGGGGAACAAGAGTCCATTCAGGAAATAAAATCTGATTGTGTCCAGCTGAATTTAGGCGTTCAGTCCCTAAATTAATGGGATTGATTCAATCAGAATCTGGATAAGGAAGGAATTAGATATACGGAAGGTCTCTTCCACCATCAGCCAATCAGTCAAGCATCTTGGGGCGCAAGCTAAGGAGCTCTTGTCCAATTAGGAATCGTCTAAGGCCGCTATAAATATTCAGGCAGGCCAACCAAGCAGGGGACTCCGCGTCATCTCGAAACAGCATACACACTGCATTCGAAGCATTCAAAGCACTCTTAAGTCTTTATGTTTTTCAGCCTTCATAAGCAAATAGGTCTGCCTTTTTGTTATTTCTTTTTGTTCTTTTGGATAATCAGCCTGTCCTGGTTTGTTCTTTAGATCTGTTATTTTTCCAAACACTTAATAAAATCTTCGTTTTATTAAACCGTTTGTGATTGTTTACCTGTTAAACTCGACACTGTTTAGCTTGTGCGCTTCAGTACTGCTAAAGAACTTACGGTGAGGGTACTTTCCTACTCACTATACACAATCACTCTGTTTAGAAGTCAGATTCACAAAGCCTTGTGTATCACTCACACAAGCAGTTAGAAAATTAGTTTGCACGCACACACACCGAGCCCGTGTGGCTCTGGCACGCCCGCGCAAATTACAGCAAACATTTTTGGCAAGCCCGGTGGGATCCACAATGTCAAGCCATGCCTCCGAAGAAAGACAAACAGACGACGAAGAACGGCCAAGACGATCCTCCCATGGACCCACCTGTGTAGGAAAGTACCGGCCATTCTCCGCGAGATAGCAGTATCATGCTTGAGGCAATTTCAAGCCGTGAGAACGAACGTTGAGCCCATGTGGTAGGAATACAACGCGCTCATAGGATCAATGGGCAATCTCAAATCGGTCATCAACCAAACGGCCGATGTGCATAAAAGTCAAGCTGACCTGGTCTTAGAAACCAGGACCACCCACGTGAAGCTGGATCGCCTATCGGACATGATCGGCAGGTTGATAGAAACCTATAAGGCCGGAGGAAGCAAAGAGAAAGTCAACGGATTGGGCTCTGGCGCATCGCTTGAGTCCGATAAACCGAAGGACCCACCCTACATCTGTCCGAATCTTAGAGAGGGTAATGGCTCAGGCAAGCAATCTGAGTCACAGACCGGAATGGCTAGCGGATTGATAGTCATCGATCCCAACGAATCGGCGACACCTGGTTTTGGTCGGTCTACAGGCCATACTGAAAGCTCAGTCGGCCACACACAAACCCCAAGTCACGCAAATGGGGGGCAAAGGAACAACACTGGATTTTGGCCCCATCAGGCCAATAACAATCAACAGCATGGACCGCCACCGTTGGTACCCCCATTGAGGAATGTTCAGCCCGTAGCTCCACAACCCATCAATAGGGAGGAGTTGGTGGCGGCCATACATGAAGAGTATGGCCCGTTTATGAGAAGACTGGAAAGGCCGACGTACAGACGGCCATATCCCCCTGAAATTGACCAAGTCATATTTCCTCAGGGGTACAAAGTACCAAATTTTACTCTATCTTCTGGAGAAAGTGAACAGTCTTCATTGTAGCATATTGGCCGTTTTATTGTTCAATGCGGCCATGTGGGTAGTAGCGACCCATTAAAGTTAAGACTATTCCCAAACTCGCTAACGGGCATGGCATTTTTGTGGTATGTTAATCTCCCCGCCAATTCGGTGTTAACGTGGCAGAGGATGGAAGAGCTATTTCATGGCCAGTTCTATAGGACTGAGCCCGAAACATCACTGGCAGACCTGTCCAGGATGATGCAACTAGTAGGAGAGACCGTAGAAACCTACATAGCCCGTTTCCGTAAGGCAAAGTATCGGTGCAAGACAGTTTTACCTGAGGAAGAGTACGCTAAAATGGCCATGGGGGGCATGTCCTTTGAACTTCGCAAGAGGTTTGAAGGAACGGACTTCCGTGACCTATTCGAGCTGGCCACACGGGCTGGTCGTTACAAGCGTATTCTTTTGGATGAGCAGGAGAAGAAGAACTCCTCCAAAGGGACCTATTACAAGGACCCTAATTACGAGGTCCACTTAGCAGAGTGTGACCTCGAAACTGAGAGCGATATGGCCGAGTTAATCTGTAAACGGCCAATTGTATGCAACGCCTTGAATAAGCCCGTTAATAACAATGCCGCTGCGAAGAAAATGGCATTCGAGATGGGAAAAAATTATACTTTTGATATAACCATGGCTGATCAAATATTCGATGCCTTGTTGGCCGATAAAGTGATCAAGCTGAGTGAGGGTCATCGGATCCCCAAGGCCGATGACCTAAAAAATAAAGAATACTGTAAATGGCATAATTCATGGAAGCACTCCACTAACAATTGCGTTGTTTTTCGTAATTTTATACAGGAAAATGTGGAGAAAGGAGTTTTCAAGTTCTCGGACAAGGCTATGGTGATTGATGCAAATCCGTTTCCCCAAATTTCCGGCACCAATATGGTTATGCCCGATTTAACCAAGCTTTCAAGGCCGAGGCCGAAGATAGACTTGACCGACAGAGAAATGGTGCCAAAACAGATGGAAGGAAAACAAATCGCCATTTCGGCCACAGATAGGCCGAAAGTGATGATACATGACCTCCAGAAGAACTATCAAGAACGTAAAGAGAAAAGCCACAAGGCCGAGGAAGAAGCGGCTAGATCCAGTACCGACAACTTGATAGTAGATCTACGACGACAACTGGAGTTCATCGACCAAGGCCTTTGCCCGAGGTGCAAGGCTGATGTCAAGAAAGAAGTCTCGAGCCCGAGTAAGAGGCCGAGAAGCCATGAAAATCGGGAACCAAGCCCGAGAAGGTCAGTATACGAGAGATTGTCACTACCATGGCAAGCTCAAGCGAGGCCCGAATGGCGGGCAAAACCTTCGTCGGTCCAGCAAGTCGGCCATGGTGAATCCGGCCGACTGGGGGCAAGAAGTTCCCAAACACTTCCAAGGCCTCAGATGCAAGCATCAACCTCTAATAGGAGGCCAAGGATGGTGTAACCACCCCGGGTAGAAGATCAGAAGTGGCATAGAGCTGAACATTCTAAATTTCCAGCACGGCCACAGTATAGCAAGTCTCAAAAGAGGAGATATCAACGAATGAGACAGGCCGAGCGAGAACGCCAGTACTAGAAGAATCGGGCTGGAAACCCTCCTAAACCCACAAAGCATACCATGCCCGATGACCAAGCACTCTCAACTAGGGCGATGCATATTGCCACTGAGCAACCAAAGGAAAGATTCGGACGAGAAAAATCACAGGAGGGATGTAGGGTAACATCGGACAAGATGAGTATGGAGTCCAATGGAGAACTGTCAGACTCAAGCACCTCGCCAATTCAATTTGGGACTATTCCGGTAGACCTGTCATCTAACATGGTGTTTACATTACCTATGTCTTTCATGGCCAAGCCCGATCAACCAGCGGCCATGGAAGGAGATGTGGTGGAGTGCCTTACTAAGGACTCAAACATGATGGAAGATGTTTTTTTGAACGGGGGAGATACCGTTAAACCTAAAGTGGTGGAGGCCACAAGCAAAAATGTGGAGGCCACCGACGGGCAGTCCGATCGGCCAAAGATCACTATCTTGAGGCAGCAAGGACATCAGACTAAGGAAGGATCAAAGACCGGACCAGTCAAAGTTGTGTTCAAAAAACCAACATATCAGATGTCCCAGCATCTGAAGCCCTTGTACGTGAAAGGACAGATTGAGGGAGTCCCGATAAACAGAATCCTGGTTGATGGTGGGTCTACCATCAACATTATGCCTCAAATAATGTTGAAAATCCTTCAGAAGTCCGAGTCGGAGCTAATTCCGACCAATATGAATGTCCAAAGCTTCACGGGGGCACCCTCAAGAACCAAAGGTATCCTACCCCTTGAACTGACCGTTGGCAGTAAAACAGTCATGACTGCTTTTTTCATTGTGGAAACCTCGGCGGCCTACAATGCATTACTCGGCCGAGATTGGATACACCCAAATTACTGCATTCCCTCCACACTCCATCAGTTGCTGATTTTCTGGAGAGGTGACGAGGTAGAAGTGGTTGGAACAGACACCAAGCCATTTGTAGCACGGGTGTAAACGGCCGATGCAGTCTTGTATGAAGATGACATCGGGCCAGTCAAGTTGCTGGGTTGCAATAAAATGGGAAGACCGAACACAGCGACCTTCCTTAAAGGAAATTCGTCGGACATTAAAGTGTATTACCATAATCTCAATCGGACAGAAGAATCAAGGCCGGTTGAGATCATCGAACAGGAGGATGTCCATGGAGACTTCGATAATTGAAGAACGGAAGCTGCTGGCCCTCAAGCCCAGCATGGCTAGATGGTGTGCATACCTGGCCGATAGAAGATTGGAAATCGGCCCTGTTGATGGAATGATTAATCTGGCCGATTGTATCTACGAAGAGGAAGCGCCAAGGGAGGAAGAGATTCAAATTGACGAGTTGGAGACGGCCACGGCGAAGCTTGATGATTTGAAGGCCGATGTCCGAGACCCCCTCTTGGAAGTCAACCTAGGCAAAGAAGGAGAGCACAAACCTACTTATGTAAGTCAGATGCTGGATCCGCAGTGTCAGGCCTAGTTGATTGCACTCTTGCACAAGTACAAAGATTGTTTTGCCTGGGAATATGACGAAATGCCTGGTTTATCTAGAGAATTGGTGGAACATCGATTGCCAATCAAATCGGGGTTCAGGCCGTTCAAGCAGCTACCTTGGCGCATATCACCTAAGGTAACTCTGAAGGTAAAAGAAGAAATTAAGAGACTACTGGACGTTGGCTTCATTCAGACCGCCCGATATGTTGAATGGGTCTCGAATGTGGTCCCAGTGGTGAAGAAAAATGGGAAGCTGAGGGTCTGCATTGACTTCAGAAACTTAAACTTAGCTACCCCGAAAGATGAGTATCCCATGCCAATGGCCGATCAGTTAATCGATTCGGCCGCCAAACATAAAATTTTGTCATTCATGGACCGGCACTCGGGATATAACCACATCTACATCGCCGAAGAGGACGTCCTGAAGACTGCTTTTCGGTGCCCGAGGCAATTGGAACCTTTGAATGAGTTGTCATGCCTTTCAGGCTGAAGAACGCTGGACTACCTATCAGCGGGCAATGAATTCAATCTTCCATGATATGATCGGACAATTTATGGAGGTCTACATAGATGATGTGGTGGTGAAGTCAGGAGGAAACGCCGAGCATTTAAGGGATTTGGAAAAAGCATTTGAAAGAATGCGGGCTCACAGACTAAAGATGAACCCTCTTAAATGTGCATTCGGCGTCACAGCAGGGAACTTCCTAGGTTTCCTGGTGTATCAAAGAGGGATAGAGATTGACAAAAATAAGGCTCGGGCTATCCAGGCAGCAAAGCCACCAACTAATAAGAAAGAGCTTCAGAGATTGCTCGGACAGATCAATTTCTTAAGAAGATTTATATCAAATTATGCAGGGAAGACCCAAGTATGGACCCCACTATTGAAGATAAAGACTTCAAATGGGAAGACAGGCATCAACAAGCCTTCGAAGGAATTAAACAATATTTGTCAACCCCCCAGTATTAATGCCACCTAAGAAGGGTAGGTACTTGAAATTGTATATATCGGCCTCTGACTGCTCTATAGGAAGTATGTTAGCTCAAGATAATGAGCAAGGCAATGAGCAGGCCGTTTATTATTTAAGTTGAATTTTAACTCCAATCGAGCAGCGCTATGCGTTGATTGAGAAGTTATGCTTGGCATTGTACTTTTCCTCACATAAGTTAAGAACATGTATGCTGCCCGTTTCCACTTACATAATATGTCAAATTGATGTGATAAAATATATGTTGTCAAGACCGATCATGAGAGGTCGAATTGGAAAATGGACTCTGGCCTTGATAGAATTTGCCATCCAATACCGATCGCAGCAATCGGTCAAAGACCAGGCCATAGCCAATTTCTTGGCTGATCACCCAGATCCTACTGATTTGGGAGAACTGCCTCTAACACCCAAAGTCCTGAGCACATCCCTGGTCCCATGGACGTTAATCTTTGATGGTTCCAAAAACGCAGTGGGTGCCGGGGCAGGTGTGGTGATTGTATCACCCAAGTACAAGAAGACAAAATTTTCATTTCGGCTCAATTTCAAATGCACTAATAATCAGGCCGAATATGAAGCGCTTATTGGACTAGAGATACTCCTTGAAATGGGGGCATCGTCCGTACACATAAAGGGAGACTCAGGGCTGGTGATCGAACAGATAGCTGGAGAATTTCAGATAAGGAGTTGGGAGCTCTGCCCGTTCCACGCTGTGGCCACTCAACTCATGGAGGCGTTTGATGACATTAGCGTGAGTTATATTCCAAGAACCACAAATACCGAGGCCGATAAGTTGGCCAAAACAGGATCAGCCTCATCTTCTCAGAAGAACGTAGAAGACCGACTCGTCACTGTACATGTCCGATCATTACCATCCGTTTGCAAAGAGAGGTTGGTATGCTAGCACCAATTCGGTCTTGATGGAGGATGACGATTGGAGAATCCCCATTACTGAATACTTGAATCACCCAAATGTCAGGGTAGACCGAAGAGTTAGATTATTTGCTATCCGATTCGTGGTGCTCGATGGAGAATTATTCAAGAAACCAATCGGTGACGACGTGATCTTGAGGTGTCTAGGGAAGAAACAGGCCATGCAGGTTATGGCCGAGGTACATGAAGGGATTTGTGGTGCACATCAGGCTGGCACAAAGATGAAGTGGTTGATGAGAAGATACAATTATTATTGGCCCGGTATGTTGAAAGATTGTATCAGTTATGCTAAGGGATGTCAAGCTTACCAGAAGCATGGTTCGATCCAGCATGTACCAGCTAAAGAGTTGCAACCCATAATCAAACCATGGCCGTTTAGAGGATGGGCGATGGATTAAATTGGTAAATTCTTACCGCCATCATCGGGCCAACACTGTTTCATCATAGTGGCTACGGACTACTTCACTAAGTGGGCTGAGGCCATACCTTGTAGAACAGTGACTCAGGCCACTGTAATAAAATTCATTGAAGAACATATTATCCATAGGTTCGGCCTTCCAGAAACAATTACGGCCGACCAAGGATCTGTGTTCACAGGGACGGAAACATCGGCCTTTGCAGAAAGTAGAGGGATCAAAATTCTCAATTCTACGCCCTATTATGCACAGGCCAACGGTCAGGCCGAGTCCACAAACAAGATCCTCAAGGGGATTATTGAGAAGATGATTGTTGAGAATCCTAGGGAATGGGACAAGCTTTTGTCCGAAGCTTTATGGGCCTATCGGACATCTAAAAGGTCAAGTACTGGGGTCACACCGTTCATGCTAACCTATGTATGTTACCTATGGAAATCACAGTCCGATCGGCGAGAAGAGCTTTACAGAATCAGCTAGAGCCTGCTGAGTACACAGAGGCTATGATAGCTGAGTTAGAGGGACTCGATGAAATAAGGCTCACGGCTTTAGATTCATTAAACGTGCAAAAATAACGGGCAGCCCGAGCTTATAACAAAAGGGTGAAGGAGAAATCTTTTTGCACAGAGGATTTGGTATGGAAGGCCGTGCTACCTATTGGAGACAAGGATAACTGTTACGGTAAATGGTCAGTCAATTGGGAAGGCATGTTCATCGTCCATCAAGTCAAGAAAGGTGGTGCCTACAGGCTACGTGATCTGGATGGAACAGTTCATGTTCGATTAATCAATGGTCAGTATTTAAAGTCCTATTATCCTACGTTGTGGGAGACCATTGACCTTGACTATAAACCAAATCCTGGGTTGGAATATGATCAATTGATCAATTATGAACCTGAGCCCGAATGATTTAAAGGAAACATCGTTTTGTATTAATAAGCCGAGCACAACTTACTTAAAACATGGAGCACAGTTGGGGAGTCTTTCTTGTATCTCGTGGAGTAAGGATAGCTGCCCGTCAGAAAGAGAAGGATCGGCCATGATTGTGTTCAAGGCTGCTTCAACGTCAGCAGTAGCAGGAAGGCTTGAAAGGTCCTGATCAGCAAGCCTGAAGAGTAGGTCCTTGGCTTGTTGAAGGCGTGAGGGGGAGACGGCTTCGGGCTCCAGTGGGCCAAGGTAAAAAACTCCTAGGTCCAGGCCCAAGAAGAAGTCATTGAAGGGAATGTGTGGCTCTGGACCCATGGGATCGGCCTGTTCAAAAGAATAAGCAGTCAGAAGCGCTCTCTTAAGAGTTTATGAATGAAGTGAAGTAGTGTCACGCCCGATGTAGCATAAATATGGAAAGCATTTAATTTCCTTTATGGACCCGTAGGTCGCGACAGTTTGAAGGGTCGATTCCATCCCAAACGTCGAACAACAAAACATAATAATCAGAGCAGAGCAGTCAAGGCTTACAAATATTTTTTTCTAACTTATTACATATTACAATACAGGGTCAACTAAGGCACAAGCCGCCTTAAATCAAAACAATAACTTAGTGTCTATTACAGTCATCGTTATTACAAAAAAGTTTATAACTTAAAACATGGAGTATAGATAACAGTCTTTCTTCCAAGCAGTCGTTCTCAATTAGCATAATCATAATGTTCAGCCTGATCATAACCTGAAAAACTTGAACACGAATGTCCAGGAAGCATCAACGTCGTCAGCTTCAAGAAGCTGGTGAGTATTAAAAACATAACTTTGAATGTAAAACATACTCATTTACCATTTTTCCAATTCTCATTAAATTCAACAAGTTTATAGTAAAGCAAGGAGTTCATTTTAGGAAACAAGCACAATATTATTTAAAAGATATGATTCATGTATATGTGACCGTGTATGAGAACAATGCACCAACTCATCTTACCGACTCTTTTCTCTCGACAAAACCCAACAACTCACCATCACACACCGGTATTTTTGAAACGCTAAGATAGCCACACTTTAGCACAGGGGTGCCAGGGAATGTCCAATTTGCCTCACACTTTGGTCCAAGGTACCAGGGAGTGTCCAATGCCTCACACTTTGACTACCTAATCTGCCATGCAAATACCGGAGGAACCCTCACGCAGTATCCAGACTCGGGTATCAGGGAGTGTCCGTAGGCCACACTTTAGCACTACCATGGGTGCCAGGGAATGTCCAAGTTCGTCTTCACACACTTTGACGCTACCAGGGTCGTCAGGGAGTGTCCAGTTTTTCCACCGTCGCATTTCAAAGACACCCTCGCCGCAATCTCAATCACAACACACTTTGGTACTCACTTACCAGGGAGTGTCCACAACACAATCTCAATCGCACTCACTATACCACACTGTCCATTACTCTTTTCCATACTGACCATCATTAACACTCACCATGCATGTACAACTGACACCACATGTATGTCATGAAACTTTAAACGCAAAGTAAATCACTGAAATATAGAAAACAACGTGCGTAAGGGGATAGATAAGTCGCACTACAACATTTTAATCGTCCAAACATACCCAAATAGGATTTTGTTTTAGTAAATTTCTCAAACGGAGCTTTAACAGTTCATAAAATATCACCCAAATAGTTCCATAACACAAAACAAGCGAAACTATAAACTGCCAGAAGTCGCGCACGCAGGCCGCTCGCGCGAGGGGTCGCTCGCGCGATATGCCAATTTTTCATTTTCTTTATTAAAACTTTTCCATCTGCCAGAGTACAGAAAGATCGCTCGCGCGGAGGGTCGCTCGCGCGATCTGCCTAATTTTCATTTTCCCTTTATAAAACTTTTCTATCTGCCTGGGAACACAATCCTCGAACGCGCGGGTCGCTCGCGCGAGGGTCGCTCGCGCGATCGCACCCGCGGATTTCAATAGAGACTTCATCTTCCTCGTGAAACTGCTCTGTTTCAGCAATCAGGGGGGTCTTTTGACCCATTTTCAAATCCGGAAACAAATAGGGTATGTAATATATGAAATTCTTTGTTTTTCAACAAGGATTAAGAATATGAAATCAATTTTTCATGAATCAATCTATAACTCTAGGATTTTATGAAAAACTAAAAGTTAACAAAATTTGATTTCTTATATACTTTTTTATATGAATAAATTAGGCTCTACTACTGTAAACATAACATCTAAGAATCATAATCTTCAAAAATTTTCTTCAAAAACCTATTTTGATTAAGGTTGGAAAATCTTGATTTTCAAGCTATGGTGTTCAGACGTAAATTTATCAATGGTGATTTCAAAATCAAGCTATCCAAACAGTAATTGAACATGTAGTTACATTCTGAGTGAGTTGGTAATACTCACTGATCGGCGACGAATAGTTGCCGTTTATAGTCCTAAAAATATGCTTTGTTAGCCCATTTCATGTAGTTATTAGTTATTTTTTAATAAGTATTCTAAATTTTGTAAGTTTTGGAGCTTTAACTTGAAAATGCACAAAAATCCAATGATTAGTGGCTTTGGAAGTCATTCTGGGCTCAAACGGTGATTCCGGTGAAAGCTGAATGCAGTAGTAGTCTTGGAAAATTGCATTTTTGACAAATAATACTTTGGATTTGAGAAATTTCTCCAGAGATATAAAATGTAGATCTTCGAGTTACGGACGCGTGGCTTCAAACGGCGAGTCAATCCGAGTTCCGAGCAAAAAGTTATCGCAATTCTACGAAAGTCGCGCAGTGCAGCGAAAAGGACCTCGCGCGAGCGACCTTTGAAAAAACCAAAAACACGTATTTTGTTAAATTAAAGTGCCCAGCGAAGGTGGTTTGTGCATATGACGTCCAGATTACAAAATATAGCAGTTTTAGTGCGATTTGGCTTAGGAAAGCTTCCTAAATCCTTCCAAACTCTATATAAATCCTATTCTAAATCAAATTTAGAGATACAAACCATTACACATCATTACACAACATTAGATACAGCCATATACAACAAAAATTTCAGCCATGGAAGAGAGGAAAGCAAGGAGAAGAAGAAGAAGACCAAGGATTTCCATGGCCTCCTCCATCAACCTCTTGCCGTTCATCAATTCTATGGCCAACTAAACCTAGATCTAGGGTTTCAATGAAACCCTAGCCAAGTAATAGGGTTTTATTTATGTTTTTATTTTAGTTTTATTATGTATGGATGATGATTACATGTTTAGAGGATTTTTATAAATAAATCGTACTTCTATTGATTAAATCATTACTTTCAAAGTTTATTCTTGTCTTAGATCTATTTTGACTGTGATGTGCTCAATGATCTATGTTTGCTGTGCTTATATAGGTTATTTACATGTAATGGTGCTTTATTGAATTGTGCTATCAAGTATCCGAATAGTCCATGCCTAGGTTAGACGGATTATGTCACAACCCTAGTCTAGTGTGGGATAATTCGGGCTAACCGAAGATGGATTATGTTGGTGCTTGAACCATAGTTATTTTCTTGACGGAGGAATTGGGCTTGTAGCTACAATTCCCCATTATCATCCAACTTAATAATCTAATTGGATGCATAAATATTCCTATTATGAAGCTAGTGGTGGATTTGCAATCCTAGGTTCCTTTAAACATATTTACAAAAACACTTTTAAATCGCTTTCATAATTTAGATCTATTTTATTGTTCTTAGTTTAATTAAATTCAAAATCAAAATCTCGTTTTTATAATTAATTAGATTTAGGTTTTAAAATTAAGAGCCGTAGTATTTCAATCTCTGTGGGTTCGACCTTTACTTCCACACTGCAAATCTTTAGAAAAGTAAAAGTATACTTTTTATATCTTGATATTGACAACATCACTCACTGTGATTAAGAGTGTAGAGATTGTTGGAGAAAGATAGACCAATTAAGAAATCCTCTTGAGCTTGGCTATGGTGGATTGAAGTTCTTCTTCTCTCTAGAATATTGAATGACTCTCCTCTCTCTGAAACTTTCTATATAACTATCAGTTTGCTAAGTGCAGAATGAGAATGTGTGTGTGTGGTAGTGTATATATATATAGAACTCCACACCAAGCTACTTGAAGCCCAAGAACAACCTCCCATACTCAACAAATGAATTCTTTTCTAATTAACCCAAAATCCTCCATAAACACAGATATGTATATCCCTATATGATTTTCTTACACAGATTATAAGACTCTTCAGTTGTGTCAAGGGACAAGTAGGCATGTAGGGGTCCAAGCTTGAGTTGTTTGGGAATGAAAGCTTTTGGCACAAGTTTAACATACACAAAGTAGATACATCCAAACAAGCACAAAACAATGATTTGTTTCCATAAATGGAAAATTAAGCATAAGTCCAATCACACTTTGCATCACTTCCTAAAACTGCGAAAGTTTAACACAGTATGGACAGTTTTAAACATAAACTGGTATTTTCATGGGACAGTGTTCGCCACCAAAAATACAGAAAATTTGTTTTTGTGTAAGAATCGATTTCTGGTTTTATAAAAATACAGTTTGAGTTAAAAGAAAATATTTCCACCGTTTTGAAATACAGTTTTGAAATTCACATAGGTATTACTAAATTTACAGAAATTGCAGTTTGGTCCCAATAAGAATTTCAAATATGAAATCAAACAAATAATAAATTCTACTTATGAGAATAGTAATTAAAATAAAAATAGACAATTGAATATGACAATGCAAATACAGATTAATTATGGAAATGTCAGATTGAAATTTAAATGCAAATGTAGGTTGTTACATCCTTCCTCCCTTAAACAGGATTTCGTCCCCGAAATCAAGACTAACTAGTCCTGAAACAATTCCGGGTACTTCTTTCTCATAACAGCTTCAACTTCCCACGAGGCTTCGTTCTCGTCATGGTGATTCCACTGAACCTTCACCAACGGAATGTCCTTATTCCTCAACTTCTTGATACTCTGATCTAAAATCTTCACGGGACTCTCCTTGTAAGAAACGTTATGACTCGTCTCAATTTTGTCATAACTAACCACGTGCGAGGGGTCTCATATGTATTTTCTCAGCAGACTCACATGGAATACATTGTGAACCCCAGACATCTTTGGTGGTAGCGCCAGCCGATATGCCACTTTGCCGACACGTTCCAAAATCTCGAACGGTCCGATGAAATGTGGAGCCAATTTTCCTCTCTTGAGATCGAAGCGTACCACTCCTCGGGTCGGTGAGACCTTAAGAAGTACGTGATCTCCAACACTGAATTCCAAATCTTTTCGGCGTCGATCAGCATAACTCTTATACCTGCTTTGAGTGGTTCTCATCCTTTTCTTGACCAAAGAAATCTTTTCGTTGGTTTCCCTAACCAAATCTGGTCCCAACAACTCTGTGTCCCCAACCTCTGCCCAACACAATGGAGAACGACATGGTCGTCCGTACAATGCTTTGAACGGAGCCATACCGATACTCGTGTGATAACTGTTGTTATAGGCAAATTTAACCAAAGGCAAGTGTGTCTCCCAAGATTCTTCAAAATCAATAACACAAGCCCTAAGCATATCCTCCATGATCTGATTAACACGTTCAGTTTGCCCATCTGTCTGAGGGTAAAAAGCAGTACTCATCTTGAGCGAGGTTCGCATAGCTTCTTGCAGACTTTTCCAAAATCCAGAAGTAAAACGCGCATCACGGTCTGACACAATTGACACAGGTGCACCGTGAAGTTGTACAACTTGTTGTATGTACATCTGGCTCATCTTTTCCACCAGGTATGTCATACTATAAGCAATGAAATGTGCTGATTTCGTCAATCAATCGATAATTACCCAAATGGCGTCATGATTCTATTAAGATCGAGGCAATCCCACTACAAAATCCATGGCGATGTGCTCCCACTTCCAACCAGGAATAGGTAGTGGTTGCAACAATCTCGAGGGTCTCTGATGTTCAGCCTTGACTTGTTGACATGTCAAACACTTGGATACGAATTCGGCCACATCCTTCTTCATACCTTCCCACCAGAAATTTCTCTTCAAATCCTTGTACATTTTCGTTCCTCCTGGGTGAACTGTATACCTTGACTTATGTGCTTCTTCCAGGATGTCTTTCCTTAATTCACCATAATTCGGCACACATAATCTATTCCTGCACCGATATCCTCCATCGACTCCCACCTTCCATTCTGTCGGGTCTTTCTCTGACATCTTCCCGAACCATGTCTGAAACTTCTCATCTTCTTTCTGAGCTCCAATAATGCGGTCGATAAGAACAGGTTGTAGGACAAGACATCCGAAAAGTTGTCCTTCTCCTTCTTCAGCACTCTGTACATCGAACTCCGCCAACGTCTCCAGTGCTCGCAATTCTCTATCCATTAAGGAGGCGATCGTCTCACGAGTCTGTCGACTCAAAGCATCAGCGACCACATTAGCTTTACCAGGGTGGTACTCTAATGTGAAATCGTAATCTTTGTTCAGCTCCATCCATCTGCGTTGTCTCATGTTCAACTCTTTCTGTGTGAACAAATATTTCAGACTCTTGTGATCGGAGAATAAATCAAACTTCTCACCGTAGAGATAGTGTCTCTAAATCTTGAGTGCAAAAACTACTGCCGCCAACTCCAAATCATGAATGGGGTAGTTCAACTCATTCGGCTTCAGTTGTCTAGATCCATAGGCGATAACTCTGCCATCTTGCATAAGTACACACCCCAGTCCTTGATATAACGCGTCACTAAAGATAGTGAACTTCTCATCAGGCTTGGGTATAGCCAGTACCGGTGCGGTAGTGAGTCTCTCTTTCAACTCTAGAAAGGCGCGCTCATGCTTCTCTGTCCACTCAAATTTTAAATTCTTCTTTGTCAACCCAGTCAATGGTGCAGCTATTTTGGAGAATCCTTCAACAAATCTTCTGTAATAGCCTGCGAGTCCAAGAAAACTCCGAACTTCTGTGGGGTTGCTCGGCCTAACCCAGTTCGACACAGCACCTGTCTTGGATGAATCCACAGAAATTCCTTGAGATGACACCTTGTGTCCCAAAAATTTCACTTCTCGTAACCAAAACTCACACTTACTGAACTTGGCATACAAGTGGTGGTCCTTAAGCGTCTGCATCGCAATTCGTAGGTGTTGCTCGTGCTCTTCTCCCGACTTAGAATAGATAAAAATATCATCTATAAAGACGATGACAAACTGATCCAAATAAGGCTTGAACACTCTGTTCATCAGATCCATAAACACTGCCGGGGCGTTCGTCATTCCAAACGGCATCACCAAAAATTCATAGTGACCATATCGGGTTCTGAAAGCAGTCTTAGGTATGTCTTCTTTTCATACCCCACTACAACAAAAAATGGTTATTGCAAGGAAAAAATTCCTTGCTAAAGGTCACAATTTCGTGGCTAAAACCTTTAGCAAGGAAAGTCTTTCGTTGCCAGATTCCTTGCTAAAGGTTCGTCTCTAAAGCCTCTAGCAAGGAAAAATGTTTTCCTTGCCAATTCTTAACTTTTAGCGAGGATTTTTTTCCTTGCTAATGCTCAATATTTTCGTTGCTAAAAGGCTTGAATCCTTGCTAAAAGTTAATATTTTTGTGTTCAATATTGACATTTGGCAAGGAAAATATTCGTTGCTAAATATGTAACTCTAAGGCAAGGAAATATTTTCCTTGCTAAAAGTCGTTTTTAGCAAGGAAAAAATTTCCTTGCCAATAGTATTAACCTAAGGCAACAAATTAATTTCCTTGCTAAAAGACATTTTTAGCAACAAAAGATAGTATATTGGCAATTGTATTCATCTAAGGCAAGGAAAAAATTTCCTCGCTAAAAGTGGTATTTAGCGACGAAAAAATATTTCCTTGCTAATTTTGTTCCTCTAAAGCAATGAATGAGTTTCCTCACTAAAAAGTAACCCCACTAATACTTGTTGAATCCAATATTTATTATTAATCCTGTAATATTTCAAAAACTACTCCAACGTACGAATAATAGAATAATCAAAAAGATGTCCAACATACCATATATTAAATAAAGAAATCTAACAATCCACATAATCAACCATCCAACATAGCTAGTATAAAAAAAAAAGACATAATATCAACAAAGAAAAAACCATCTGACATGATAATAAAAATGTTTCACTACATAACCTAAATAATGAATTGCTTCATAAGCTCGAGCTAGAAATCCACAACTTCTACTCCACATCTGCATCAACAATATAATAATAATATCAATATCTTATAAAAAAAATTAAAAAAGAGAAAAAAAAAATACACGGTAGTCTATTTTACCCTCTACAACCTCGACGTTCCCGGGAGTCTGTTATTTGTTGTGTTTCTTCCTATAAGCCTATGTAGTTGTACGCGAGGTAGGAGTTTGGGTTTGGTGGCATCTAGATTGTCGGTTATATAAGTCAACCCTCAAAACCTCAATTTTGGGTGTTTCTGGGGTGTTATTCGACGTTTTAAGCTGCGGAATCCATCCTAAAAGTCCGTTATTCATTCTATTTCTTCCTACAAGTCTATTTAGTTGTACTCGATGTGGGATTATGGGTTTTGTGGCAGCCAAATTGTCGATTATCCGACTCGACCCTTAAAACCTCAAATTTGGGTGTTTTGGAATGTTTTTTTTTTTTGACATTTTAAGCTACGGAATCCACCCTGGGAGTCCGTTATTTGTTCTAATTATTCCTACAAGTCTATTTAGGTGTACTCGAGGTGGGAGTATGGGTTTGGTGGCAGCTAATCCGACTTGACCCATAAAACCCCGATTTTGGGTGTTTTTCGACGTTTTAAGCTACGAGATCCACCCCAAAAGTCCATTATCCGTTCTATTTTTTCCTACAAATCTATTTAGTTGTACTTGAGGTGGGAGTATGGGCTTTTTTGTGATCCGACTCAACCATTAAAACCTCAATTTTGGGTGTTTTGGGGTATTTTTTGACGCTTTAAGCTGCGGAATCTACTCCGGGAGTCCGTTACTCGTTCCATTTATTCCTACAAGTCTATTTAGTTGTACTCGAGGTGGGAGTATAGGTTGGGTGGCATCCAGATAGTCAATTATCCGATTTGACCCATAAAACCCCGATTTTGGGTGTTTTAGAGTGTTTTTCAACGTTTTAAGCTACACAATCCACCCTACCAGCCCGTTATTCGTTCAGTTTCTTCTGACAACTCTATTTACTCATTCATCAATTAAGTAATTATAAATTTCTACTTACCAAGAAGCTCCATCGCCACCAGATGAGTCCTCGGGCCCGTCAAAACCATGTCTCTGAGCCCACTGATATAAGCTTGCCATCTGCGCAGCCATCTCCTGAATTCGACTCTGGCTCTCAGATTGTATCTGAGCAATCGTCTCCTCCATCTTTTTCTCAAGAGATTTGACATGTTCACTATCCTGATCAGACGTGGCCGTGGAACGAGATGAGGAAGAAGGTCTCATGCCGAGTCCCTTCACTATGCCTGATCGTGCACCCAAACATTGAACAGATATATCCTCGGCACTTAGCGGTTTTGCATTGGGCTGCAATGTATGATCTTCCTTCAACTTTTTCATATCCTCCTGTCGTATTTACAATAAATTGACATTCAATCAATTCTAACATATAAATTTGAAGACTTTTAACTACTTATCAATAGTAAAGAGATTATATTTACATGTACAGTCTCGCAGTTCGAAGTCACCCAATTGTTCTTTGCTTTACTGAAGTGACAAGAGCGGTAAAATTCTGGCATATCGATAACTCCACGATTCTCTTGTAACTGATTCATTAGGTTGTCAAAGTATAAAGTTAGTAATTAATAATGGATAGTAGTGAAATAATTTTTAAAAATAAAGAATGTGCACCAGCTTATGAGCCCTAATTGCAAATGAACTCGACCCGCATGAGTGATTGGTCTTTGAACGCGCTCGATTGGCTGAGTTCACGGCTGATTGGTGCTGCATGGAATATTAAACAATATATAAACATAAATGAATTTGTTTATAATCTTCAGCCTTATCTATTGATTTTGTATACAAATGAATTTGTTACCAGAAATTTTGGGTCGTTCCATTTATTATCAATTAAATCAATCCATTGATCACGGCTGCAAGATTTCGGGTGGTGGTTCCTGGCATATTCTTCACTCTTAGTTTCTCTCAGATTTTTGTAATGCTTGTATAATCTATGACTCCAACCACTAAGTAGTGAACCACATTTCGCTTTCGTTGCTTTTTGGACAACCACCTCGTCGCCTTGCACGTTGAACTTATCCTGAAATGAACAATATTATAGATGATTAACTATAAAGTGAATATGGACTAAGTATATAAATAAATATAGAGTTGTTTTAACTACGTTGAGGCGTTGAACTATCGGGAGGACTGAGGTTTCTGGTACTTTAGACCATCTTCGGACGCCCGGGTGCTGTAAATTCCGTCTAATCTGTATGCCTGTGGCGGCAGCAAAAGTAGTAGCATACGGCCCCACCGGCTGCCTAAACTCTGTAGGGATGAGCACCGGAAGCTTGCCTTCTTTCTCAATTCGGAGGTCAGCCCGAAGGCCTCGGCTAGGTCCCCGTCTATTGGTCGATGATCCTATTTAATAGTTTACACATAATATAGATTCGGCTAATTAATGAAAAGATTAAGTAAAATATATTGCTAAGTGATAAATTTGAGCAATTTTGATGAAGTACCAGTGATGCTAACCCGTGCCTCACTATTAGCCCGTGGCTCACTGACCGAATCCACCATCTCCTCAGTGTGAAGGATTGAACCCCCAACAACTTCGTGAACACCCATATCAATGGGCACGCTATTCCCCTCAAGTGGGGCATCCCTCTCCTGAACCGATTGGGAGACTGAAGGCTCAGAAAATGTGAGTCGGCGTACTGGCGGCATCTCACTTACCTGAAAAAGGATACAATGGAAATAAACATGTAGAGACTTTAATTCCATTAAATCGAGATGAATGACATGTTATAAAATTTAATTTCTATAAATAAAAATCGGTTGCAACCTGTAAAGCAAACACGCATATAATACCTCGTGTTCTAAAGAGTCAAATGACTCATCTTCTCCACTGTCTGATGGTAAATAGTCATCATCAGAATGAGTATCCCCCATCTTTGTCTTCCCTTTCTTATTCTTGCATTTTTGATGGTCGGGCCCATTAAAAGAAGCTGGAAAACGCGTCAACCCTAAGGCCTCTAATCTCTGTTTGTTCTCATTGATATTTTTTTCCCTTTGCTTCTCATATGCAAGGTTTGCGGCTAAGAAACCTGGTTTGACCCATTTTTTCACGTCTTTGGGCATTTCGTGAAACTATCAAATGGTAATTCACGCAATTACATTTTAGAACATTCACATCACAATCATTATATTGAGCACTATAAAATAGATTTGAATAAGTAAACCAACAAAATAAAAGGTAAAAATCATAATTTCATTAAGCGCATTTGGTCATTAACAGAAGAAAGCAAAAGTTACATCTCATAAAGAAAGAAAGATAGAGATAGATTTAGAAGAGAGAAAGGAGCTTCCTCCTACTATTTTTCTATAGAAAGTGAGTTCCAACCTTGTTTTCCTCCACCATTCTTCTATATACTTCATCATCAATACACCCAATCACCATTTCTCTAAGCATTTTTGAGTTAGGAAGCTACTTCCATGTCCAAATGTCTATATCTATGAGTGAAACACCAAGCTACAAGTCCAATATCACATTGATTATCATCTATTGATTTGTTTAATTACTTGCTTGTTCATATTATGTTTATCTCTTCCTAACCTCATTTCTTTTTATTTTTCTATATTTACTTACTTGTTCATCATCATCTAGATGATGACATGAAGTTTGAGGTGAGTGAATCCTTATGGATAGTAGCTCTTGACCTCAAAAACATGTTTGATAGATGATGATTATAACTTCAATACCTCCAAGGTATCCTTGAAGTTATGTTCAAATAAAAATGAATCTCTCCAATAATATTGGGGGTTCTTGATGATGAGTTTGATGTTGATATTCCAAGAGGTTATAATCTCTATTTGATGTTGAAAATATACTTTCAAAATCTCTATTTCAAAACCCCTCTCAATCTATCTCATTTTGATTTCAAGAAAGAAAACTCAAGTTTTTCCCAAAATCTTCAAAACAGTGAGTCAAATCAGTGAGTGATCTGAGTTCAAAGATTTATCTAGAACTCAATACTCAATGTATGGATGCAAGGCCACTTGAAAAGTCTTCCTAACTCATTAGAGGACAGCCATGATTTTTGGTTTGACTTGGGAATACTTGGAAATGGTCCATTTGGACCCAAACATTCCTTCCAGACATTCTGTTTTTGCTGTCAAGCAGCTTGGTCTACTTTCAACTTATTTTACAGAAACCTTTTCCAAAAGGGGTAGTCCTAACTTATTTTTTTATTAAACTTCAATGTCTTAGGGAACTTTCTGTATAAAATGGGCCCCTAGATCATCTGTTTTCATTTTCTAAGATTTTTCAACATTTCAGTCGACAGTACGGACTCTGATTCTGAGTGACCTTCATTGTTTACATGATTTCTCTCAATCTGTGATAGTTATTTAAGATTGTCTTTTTGGATAGTGTTCTAGACACAATAAGTAAGATCTCCATAAAAAATCATGCACTGAAAACATTCCTAACCCCTCTTTTCAATTTTCAAAAGATCTAGTTACTGTTCTGTCCACCATTCACAGCAAGCACATTTTAACTTTCATTCTTTGATTTGATGCTTATATGCATTCCAAATTAGTTCATATCTTAGGAAGTAGTTCATACTACATTTGTACATATCCCATGTTGATTTAACTCATCCATTCATACACATTTTAGACTTCTAAGTCATTCTAGGAATCCATGAACACAAAGCACACTACAACCTTGGCACATTGTAGATACATACATTGCATCCATGCAAAGATTTGGGGCTTTTGTGACTCCTAATCTAAGAAGATTATAAGGAGTGATCATGATCACACGTTCATGATTCCCCTCGATCTAATCCTCCTTTCTCATCCGTCCCGGGGATTGAGAGATCTTCTTTTCTCAAAGAATAGCATGCATCATACTAGCTTGCTAAGCATATTTTGATTTCTTTGATTATTTGTTTCAAGAACAATTCATGTCCCCTTTAGATTAAAGAAATTTGATTATTTGATATATGATTAGACGATTTTTCCTAGGTTTATTTGTGTGATCTTTTACTTTGCATTGTGTGATATTTGGCTTAGATCTTATGAATGATATCTTATCTTTAGATCTTCCATTTCAAGTTTCTTATGTGATGTAATATACTATCATAGTATTAATTACCGAACCATATATAGTATAAGATGATTATTTGGAAGCTAACTGAGGCCCGTCGAAAGACGGGGCGGGTTGAGGGTGTTTTAGTCGCGACAAAGGCTCCTTCCTCTCTCGTACCAAAACCCCGAACCAAGTTCTTTGGTTATGAAGGGCCGGTGCCCTTTATCCGTTTGGGTGAGTCGAAATCAGGTTTCTTGGTTCCTTAAAGACCAAGTGGCGACTCTGTATCTGTTTTCAACAGACCTTTTTCTTTCTTTGATCCAAATCAAATTTCAAACAAAAGCAAACAAGAGGTGGAACGCCGGTGTCCACACTCCCCATGATGGGCGCATCCCGAGCATGTCCCGTGACCTACTCCACAAAGGTTCTATACAGCTTCCTATCTCAGCTAGAAGATTAAGGGGAAAACCTAGATAGTTTTCTAACTACATTAGGGAACTCCCATGATTTGTGCTAATCAATCCCTATTTGATTGTATTGCCTAATCAAGCTACTTATCTTGTATGAGTGGTCTCTTGTATCTATAAAACAAATCATTCACCTACTTCAAGAGGATCGCATTCTTACCCAACAGAATCGAATTCTACATTACACTCATACTCTACCCGGTCGATTTCTGGTTGCTCTAAGCCATTGTTGGTTCCCCGGAGAGCCTCGGCGACTTTTACATCATAGTGCAACTTCTCCGACACACAACGTTGTAGACACCCCATTTTGTCGGCTATCAGATTTAGGAGACCCATAACTTGGTGGTTCACAATGATAAAAAAAAGACTCAAAAAGGACTCTTGGAAGTTAGTTCTATCTCTCAAAATGCTCAGAATGACCAAAATACCCCTGAAAGCCCGAACGCTCCCGGATTCTGACCAAATGTTCTGGAAACGCGCTACGTCGTTAGAAAAACATTAAAATGAGTTTTTAAGTAAAACTAGATGAAATCGTAGGCTCCCAGAGACCCCCGGAAGTCCCGAAAGTTCCCGGAACCAAGGTTTGACCAAAATCGTCCAAATTCGCCGAAAAGTTTGGAATCATTCTAGATCATGTGAAAAGTATTAAAATGAGTTTTAAAAGAAAATCAACAAAAACGTCAGCTCCTGGGAGCTCCCAGAGGTTTCCAGAACTTCCCGGGAATCCCAAGTTTGACCAGTTTGACCAAAAGTTGACTTTGAAACCGGAGCACCGTATCATTTTTCAAATATTTTTCATAGATACTAGAGGTCAGTAGCTTTCCGATGGTATATCGCACATAATTTTCGAATTTCAAACGAATTTATTATGAATTTCCGATGGTGAAAAAGGCGATCGTATCGGCTTTTATCGCGAATACCACAAAATTTTTCAAAGTGATCTATCTCCAAACTATTTTTTATGTAAATTAGACTCCATTACCTTTCTAACGGTATATCAAAACCTCAATTTGGAGTTCGTATGCATTTTCTATGAATTTCGGACGAAATAGGGCCTTTTCGCGAATACCGGAACCTCTGGAGGCCTAAGCGTAAATTTCTGGGCGTCTGAGGAGCAGTGCCGCCGCGGAACTGGCCCACTGCCGCCGCGGCACAGGCCCAATGCCGCCGCGGCACTCAACCCTCGCAGAGTCCATTTTTGTAATTTTTTTTGGGGTCCAATTTAAATAATTGAAAGCCAAAACGACATAGTTTTGTGTTCACAGTTATTTGGGACCAATCGGAGTACTTCTAAAACCCCAAAACCACCCCAAATTGGCCTATTTAAACCCCCCATTGCTCTTCATTTTGGGGGGGGGGGGGGGGGGGGGCAAGTGCAAAGTCCATAGAAGTTGTAGAGAGAAAGAAAGATAGAGATAGATTTAGAAGAGAGAAAGGAGCTTCCTCCTACTATTTTTCTATAGAAAGTGAGTTCCAACCTTGTTTTCCTCCACCATTCTTCTATATACTTCATCATCAATACACCCAATCACCATTTCTCTAAGCATTTTTGAGTTAGGAAGCTACTTCCATGTCCAAATGTCTATATCTATGAGTGAAACACCAAGCTACAAGTCCAATATCACATTGATTATCATCTATTGATTTGTTTATTTACTTGCTTGTTCATATTATGTTTATCTCTTCCTAACCTCATTTCTTTTTATTTTTCTTTATTTACTTACTTGTTCATCATCATCTAGATGATGACATGAAGTTTGAGGTGAGTGAATCCTTATGGATAGTAGCTCTTGACCTCAAAAACATGTTTGATAGATGATGATTATAACTTTAATACCTCCAAGGTATCCTTGAAGTTATGTTCAAATAAAAATGAATCTCTCCAATAATATTGGGGGTTCTTGATGATGAGTTTGATGTTGATATTCCAAGAGGTTATAATATCTATTTGATGTTGAAAATATACTTTCAAAACCTCTATTTCAAAACCCCTCTCAATCTCTCTCATTTTGATTTCAAGAAAGAAAACTCAAGTTTTTCCCAAAATCTTCAAAACAGTGAGTCAAATCAGTGAGTGATCTGAGTTCAAAGATTTCTCTAGAACTCAATACTCAATGTATGGATTCAAGGCCACTTGGAAAGTCTTCTTAACTCATTAGAGGACACCCATGATTTTTGGTTTGACTTGGAAATACTTGGAAATGGTCCATTTGGACCCAAACATTCCTTCCAGACATTCTGTTTTTGCTGTCACAGCAGCTTGGTCTACTTTCAACTTGTTTTACAGAAAACGTTTCCAAAATGGGTGGTCCTAACTTATTGTTTCCTTAAACTTCAATGTCTTAGGGAACTTTCTGTATAAAATGGGCCCCTAGATCATCTTGTTTCATTTTCTAAGATTTTTCAACATTTCAGTCGACAGTACGGACTCTGTTTCTGAGTGACCTTCATTGTTTACATGATTTCTCTCCATCTGTGATAGTTATTTAAGATTGGCTTTTTGGGTAGTGTTCTAGAAACAATAAGTAAGATCTCCATAAAAAAATCATGGACTCAAAACATTCCTAACCCCTCTTTTCAATTTTTAAAATATCTAGTTACTGTTCTGTCCACTATTCACAGCAAGCACATTTTAACTTTCATTCTTTGAGATTGAGAGATCTTCTTTTCTCAAAGAATAACATGCATCATAATAGCTTGCTAAGCATATTTTGATTTCTTTGATTATTCGTTTCAAGAACAATTCATGTCCCCTTTAGATTAAGGAAATTTGATTATTTGATATATGATTAGACGATTTTTCCTAGGTTTATTTGTGTGATCTTTCACTTTGCATTGTGTGATATTTGGCTTAGAACTTATGAATGATATCTTATTTAATTGCCGAACCATACATAGTATAAGATGATTATTTGGATGCTAACTAAGCCCGTCGAAAGATGGGGCGGGTTGAGGGTGTTTTAGTCGCGACAAAGGCTCCTTCCTCTCTCGTACCAAAACCCCGAACCAAGTTCTTTGGTTATGAAGGGCCGGTGCCCTTTATCCGTTTGGGTGAGTCAAAATCAGGTTTCTTGGTTCCTTAAAGACCAATTGGCGACTCTGTATCTGCTTTCAACAGACCTTTTTCTTTCTTTGATCCAAATCAAATTTCAAACAAAAGCAAACAAGAGGTGGAACGCTGGTGTCCACAATCTGGCGACTCTGCTGGGGATTTTTATTTTAAAACAAAATAATACAGAGGTTTGACTCATAAGAAGCATCCTTAAAATCATCTTTTTACTGTGTCTGGTTCACCGCATTGCACTCTTGCATTTCCCCCTCCGACTGTGTCTGAAACGCTGCGCTGACATTGTTCAGGTCTTGCTGTGCCAGGGCACAAGTCACCGTTGATACTGTACCTTCCAAGGTATATCAAAAAGAGCAAAAACCTCCGTACTGTCTCTCCGACGGTATATTGGAACTCTCGTCAACGGACCCTCTTTGACTAAACTCAGCCTTTGCATATAGATTCCTGTAGAACCTTTCATAGGACTGTTCATTTATCTTTTCAGATAGGACAATGTGATATAACTGCTATATGCCCTGGCGGGATTACCTGCGCAGTGTAGACGCTTATGTGGCATAGAACAGAACCTCTTTCTTATGATCCCCAAGGCAATCACTCACAAGTGATCACATAGAGTTGACATGCCCTAGGCACGATGACAAGGATGTCTGCTCCATGCTCACAAAGATTTACGCCGCAAACCTTGTTTGTCAGTCCTAAGACATAGGAGTATGATAACGTGCTAGACAGTATGATCACTATCACCACACATTAACCAGTTTCTCCCAGAAACTCTGTCCAGATATCCCAGATATAACCCGTTTCTCTCAGAAACTCTATCCAGATATCCCAGATATAACTCATTTCTCCCAGAAACTCTGTCCAGATATCCCAGATATAGCCGTACTAACCCGTTTCTCCCAGAAACTCTGTCCAAATCTCTCAGATTACCCAGAAATCTCAATTTCTCCCAGAAACTCCGGTATACTTGTTTTTCCCAGAAACTCTGTCCAACTTACCCAAATTTTCATGTTTTCCCATAAGCTCTATCCAAATCTTCAAGATTTTCCAAAAATTCCAGCAACTCCATCCAAACTTCCCAAAAATGCCTAGATGTACCAATTTCTCCGAGAAATTCTGATTCCCCAATTTCTCCTAGAAGCTCGGTCCAAATCAACCACAAATCCCTATTTCTCTTAGAAACTCAAATGACTTCTAAAAATTTCTTCGAATCTTCCAAATCTCTGTTTCTCCCAGAAACTCTGTCCAAAATTCCCGAAGTATCCCGAAAATCCCTGTTATCCCTTGGTGATCACACTGGAAAGTAAGGTTAGCACACTCTGTATGGCTAGGACCTTATTTGTTTAGCTGCTATCTGTTAGAAATAGGAGCATCATATAGATTAGGGCTTACATCCGGATGCTTGTCTCATTTGCATACACCATTCCTGTTGGTCTGCACGCACTGTTTCAGTCAGGCTTTACATGAGTCAGTCCATGTCTGTTAACATCACTATAGTTGTCATTTCAATTATCACTGTTAAAAGTCTGACACAGTCTTTTCACACCTATATGTCAGTACAAGTTTTGAACACCCAGGATCTGCATTTGTGAGTCAGAGGATTAGGGAGTCACCTTGTCAGAATCACTCGGCCGAAAGCCAGCTTTATGGATCCAGAAGGTTTAGAAGCAAGAATGACAGAATTGATCAACCAACAGTCTGACCGGTTGGGCCAAGTTTTAGCCTTTATGGAAGAACTGAAGTAGCAGCGGCCGCAACCTCCACCTGGGTTTCCACCACCGGGGTTTGAACCGCCCCCACATGGGAATAACGGGGAGAAAGACTGGTTTCAAGGGGTCCCACCATTTGCGTATGAGAAGAAGCTCCAAGAGAAAATGGATAAGGTTGATAAGCTGGAAAGTGTACTGAGGAAAAGCAAGGGGGTCGATGATTACATGCTAGACCTGGAAGGCCTCTTTGAGCCTGTTAAGCTGAAACTGCCGGAGAACTTTAAGATGCCTGAAATTGATCATTTTGATGGAACTGGGAATCCGAAGAGCCACATAAAGTTCTGCATGAGTGTTTTCCAATCAATGGGCTGCACCCATGAGCACATTGCAATGTTGTTCCCTCAAACCCTCGCCAAGGCTGCTCTATCCTGGTTTCTGACCTTGGAGGTTTCTAAGACGCGGACTTGGGAAGATATAGTACAGGTCTTCGTTGATCATTACTCCTACAACCAAGAGCTCGATGTCACCATTCGGGATCTGCAGACTACGCGGCAGAACTTCAATGAGTCCTTCGCTGCGTTCTTGAGCAGATGGAGGAACAAAGTGGCCCAAATGACCCACCGACCAATCGAAAAGGAACAAGTCCGGATGTTGATCAAGAATCTACTGCCGCTGTACCATGAGAAATTATTCTACCAGTCCATCTCAACATTTGAAGAACTGTTTGAGATTGGGACTAGAATTGAGGATGCAATCAGGGAAGGGAAAATCAAGAATGGAGAATCAGAAAGCCAGTCCAAGAGGCCCGACTACTTCCGAAACCCTTCGAATGTCAACGCCCTTAGTAACCAACCCATGGCCTATTCTTCCCAATCATACCAGCTCACAAACCAAACCAGCTCGCCTAGCCGCCCTTACCAAAATAGGGTACCCCGTGAATTTTCCAAGCTAGATAGCTCCCCCTCCGTAGCCTTAGGCCGTCTGCTAAAAAAGGGACACCTCCAACTCCTTCAGTCTCGTGCCGATCCCCCACCACCTAACTGTGACCTGTCTAAACGGTGTGCCTACCACCAAGGCCCAGGTCATGACACCGACCGGTGCATACGTCTCCGCCATGATATCCAAGACCTCATTGATCGAGGAATCACCGAGTCACCACCCATTCAACCCCGTGTCACCTAAGCCCATGGCCTATCCTTTCAAATGATCCCTTTTTTTGACACCCATGAATGTTGAATCCGTGCAGTGGAGTGATAGTGTTTGGAACTTCTGCTAAAAAAAAAAAAATAATAATAATAATAATAAATGGGTCACAAAGACACTCCATTTGAGACCAAGTCGAGTCTGTTCTATATTTTGAGTCTATTTCAAGATTGATCTTGTGGTCGAGTCTGTCTGTCATCGAGTTGTTGTGAGTTTGTATCGAGTGATGTAATCATTCTCTTGTGATGGAATGAAGTCTCATTTTGCCTAATATGATGTGTGTAATCATAAGTACATGAATCGCTGAACTGAAAATATCACTTTTCAAATTACCATGGATATTACTCTGCTAATAAATTTTTGCATCAAACAAAAAAGAACCCTGAAAAGGTCAAAGTCGATTTCACGCTGGCACCGATGAAGAGCCGAGAATTGAATAGTCTTACTTTAAGAATTCAAAGATGCTTTTGCTCAAATCTCGAAAAGACATACTTAGAACTGATTTGGAGCTTGCCCAACACCCATTTTAAAGCCTTGAGCCCAGTCCAATCAAGAGCCATACAAACCTGTCCAATGCAGACTTAGTCATTGTTGGTAGCCAAACATTTCAATGAGTTTTTCCCCCTTAAAAAAAAAGAAAAGAAAAAGCTCGCTAGGTTGAAAACCTGAAAGGGCACCTAGGCAAAAGTTAGAGCTGAAAAAGGTGTTGATTTCCAAAATCTGACCCTAGCCAGTCAAAATGTTGGAGAAAATTTTGATGAAACAAATGAGAGAATTATACGCTTCAATATACATCTTAAGAACGTGCCAAGATCACATTTCAAAAGGCTCAGAACGACCACAAATAAATTCTGGGAACTGATATGCACATTCTGGAATTCTGGAATTGTAATCAAAAGATCTCACAAGAATCAACTGTGTGAAAACGAAAATTGACTGGCTAGGCAAAAGTGAAAAGGATCAATCCTCGAAATAAAAAGAACAAGACAGAGAAAAGAAAGGGGGATTGAAACTGAATCCTTTTATTCAAAGCTACCACAAGTGGCTCAAGTTTGAACTTATTTGATGATTGGTTTGAAAAACCCTCATACGCAATTTCTTTCAAGACCTTGCCTTGAACTACGCTCGACCTGATTCCCGCTCGGGGATACGTAGGCAACCACATCGGTTCGGTCGACACCATCATAATCAAACCAATTTCTTTCAAGACCTTGCCTTGAACTATGCTCAACCTGATTCCCGCTCGGGGATACGTAGGCAACCACATCGATTCAGTTGACACCATCATAATCAAACCAATTTCTTTTAAGACCTTGCCTTGAACTACGCTCGACCTGATTCCCGCTCGGGGATACGTAGGCAACCACAACGGTTCGGTCACCCCACTTACCTGAAAATCAACCCGCTTCTTTCCGACCATGGCCCGAACTACGTTAGACCTGATCCCCACTTGGGGGTACGTAGGCAGACTTTCAAAAAGAAAAGAAGGATGGCTCGCTAGGTCAAAAATCCGAAAGGACGCCTAGGCAAAAGTTAGAGCTAAATCCAAGGTGAGCAATAACAAAAGAGAGAAAAGAGCTCGCTAGGTCACCTCACTGGTGCCTAGGCAAAAAGTTATGAGCATTTGAGAGATTAAAGTCACGGTCCTTGTCTTAAGCTAGAAAATCACCTTCCACATTAGGGGCAAACTTCGGCTACTCGCCTCGTTTGCCTAAATTCTACTATCTACCCTTCATACAAGGGGAAAACTTCGGTCACCTACCTCGTTTGCCCAAAACCTCCAATAAACCATTGTCCAAACTAGGGGCAAACTTCGGTCACCCACCTCGTTTGCCTATGAATTCCACTTCGTACACCTCAAACTAGGGGCAAACTCCGTTTGCCTAACATGATCCCTTCACACCAAGGGCGAGTTTGTAAGTCACCAAGTTGTTTTGAAATTTTTTAAAATGGAGCATCTTTTATTCTAAAAGCTAAGGCACTAATTCAAAGCACTTCCGGGGAGAAGTAGAGAATTGATTAGATCAATAGGGAGGAATTTTCAAAAACCAGATTTATCAGCAAAGTGCTGTCATATTAAGATGAGGAGTGAACATAAAAGATGAGCGGTACATCATTCATGATGAAGGCACATTGGATCGTGGCAATTTGAGAATTTCATGTCCCAGTCAATCCTTCTTTATTTGAGTCAGTAGTAATATGATCACAAGTGTGTCAGAGACCAAGGTTTCATACAAACTAACCCAACTTTCGTTGTCGTTCCTGTTAAGTCCATTTGTCCTGATGGTCTCAAATGTGTGGGTTAAAGGTGATTCCCAATTATAAAAAAACTTTAGATATAAGCAGAAGTACCAAACATTATTACTACACCAGTCAAGGTCGCAACATGAAAAGTGTCCCAGGTACGAGTGGCATAAACTCGTAAGTGGTTGCAAACTACAAACCGATAGTTGTTTCTCAAGGCGGCTGATGGAAGGAAATATCGCCAACACCAAGAAACTATTGCTGATAAGGTGTGTCGATGAGACGTGTTGTTGAGGTGTTTTAGGGCCCAAAGTCCAGATGTGTTGATGAGGAGTGTTGATAAGATGTGTTTTAGGGCCCAAAGTCCAGATGTGTTTTAGGGCCCAAAGTCCAAATGTTTTGATAAGATGTGTTATTGAGGTGTTTAAGTTTTAAAGTCCAAGTGTGTTGTTGAGGAGGAGCATCAGATGTGTCGAGGAACATCAGAAGAGTTGAGAAGCATTGTTGGAGCATCGAGGAACATCAGAAGAGTTGAGAAGCATTGTTGGAGCATCGAGGAACATCAGGAGAGTTGAGAAGCATTATTGGAGCATCGAGGAACATCAGAAGAGAGTATTATTGAAGAGGAGCATCGGGTGTGTTAAGGAGCATTATTGAAGAATTGAGAAACATCGGATGTATTGAGGAGCATCAGATTTGTAGAGAAGCATCATTGAAGAGTTGAGGAACATCGGATGTGTTGAGGAGCATCAGATTTGTTGAGGAGCATCAGAAGAGTTGAAAGCATCATTGAAAAGTCAAGGAGCATCGTTAAGATTTGAAGAACACCATTGAGAATCAAGAAGCATTGAGAAGCACCGTCAAAGATTTGAGGAACGACATAAGCCCCGTTGAGAATTGAGGATCATCATTGAAATTTGAGAAGCACCGTCGAGACTCTGAGAGTCACCGAGTCCATAGTATCACAATTAAGGGGAGCACGAGTCAAGTCTAGAGCGTCACTTCACCCAACACAACAAATTGGCCATAACATGACACATAGCCCATCGGTCGCAGCGCACACAAATCACAAAGCCCACTAGGAGTGGCAAACACACCATAAGCGTTCTTTTGAGCACCGCAGTATCACTTTGAGCACCATGCTCTTTTTTGGGTAAGACCTCCAGGTCGAGATCCCTCACAAGTCTATTAGTCGTAGCGAAGCGTAGACCACCAGCCCTCTAGATTGAGGCAAATCCTTCATCGCCAGCCCTCTAGATTGAGGTAAATCCTTCATCACCAGCCCTCTAGATTGAGGCAAATCCTTCGTCACCAGCCCTCCAGATTGAGGCAAATCTTACATTATAAACCCTTTAGGTTAGGGTAGAACTTCCTCATCTATCAATCATTTTAGAGAGATTCTCAAAGAGTCCCCTACCATCCCCAGCAGAAGATAACAGAAGTCTGAACCAATTCTCCGGACTTTGTCATCATAAGGATCGGCCAGTAATTGAAAACATCACCCGCAGTCAAATCACCCCGATTCCCAGGGCAAGCACTGTCTATTCGCAATTCAAGGATCCGTGTCCAAACAAATATCATGAGCTTCCTCACCAACTCAACTATTGTGAGCTTCCTCACTCCTCTGTCCAAAATCATGAGCTTCCTCACACTTTTGTCCAAAATCGTGGGTCCCCCTCACCTACCTATTAATTATTGTAAGCTTCCTTGCCTGTCGCTTATTGTGAGCTTTCTCACTCCTTTGTCCAAGATCATGAGGTTCTTCGCTTATTATGAGCTTTCTCACTTGTCGCTCCTAAGCTTTCTCACTCTGGTTTCCTCAAACTGTCAGTTATCGTGAGCTCCCTCACTTGTCGGTTATCTTTAGTTATCATCCTCGAGGACCCCGCGTCTGATCCGTTTTGCTTATGAAGCACACTTCCCAAATTCCAGAAGTTTGCCCCTAGACCCAGAGTCTTTCTTAACCTTGATGTCTTTATCCGAGTCATCCACCACATCACAGTCACAAATACTAGCACAACACCAGCCCACTCAGAGTGGCACACCCTACAGCACCTGCTCATACTAGGATCATAACACTAGACATGAAAGGACTCATGACACAATTCATATCACATCCATGCATTGTATATCATCCTCATAGCATAGCATCCGCCTGATTGTTGTGTATGTGCATGTGTGATTTATTCCTTTGTGCCCCGAACTACGTCTTGGTCTGATTCCCCTTGGGATACGTAGGCAGCTCACGCAGAGCGCGACCGGCACTAACCTCAGCATCATTGCATCTTTCGCAACACTTTTTATCCTAAATCTATAGCCTCCAAAAGTTCTGTCTCTTCAAAACTTTGGCACTCGCTTGCGACATGCGTTGCCTCGCAAGTTCATGCCAAAGAGGGGCAAACTGTAGACACCACATTTTGTTGGCTATCAGATTTAGGAGACCCATAGCTTGGTGGTTCACAATGATCGTAAAAGACTCAAAAGGACTCTTGGAAAGTCAGCTCTATCTCTCAAAATGCTCAGAATGACCAAAATGCCCCTGAAAGCCCGAAAACTCCCAGATTTGGTCTCAAAGTTCTGAAAACATGCTACGTCGTAAGAAAAGTGATAAAATAAGTTTTTAAGAAAAATTGGATGAAATCGTCAGCTCCCAGAGACCCCCGGAAGTCCTGAAAGTTCCCGAAAAGTCCCCGTTGATCGGTTTGACCAAGGTTTGACCAGGTTTGACCGAAGTTTTGACCAAGTTTGACCAAAATCGTCTGAAATCACCGAAATCATTCTAGATCATGAGAAAATTATTAAAATGAGTTTTAAAAGAAAATCGAGCGAAAACGTCAGCTCTTGGGAACTCCCAGAAGTTTCCAGAACTTCCCGACTTTAAAACCGGGGCACCATAACAATTTTCAAATATTTTTTATGGATACTAGAGGTCAATAGCTTTCAAACGGTATATCGCACATAATTTTCGGATTTAAAACGAGTCTATTATGAATTTTCGAAGGCGAAAAAGGCGATCAAATCGGCTTTTATCGCAAATACCGCAAAACTTTTCAAAGTGACCTATCCCCGAATTATTTTTTATGTAAAATAGACTCCATTACCTTTCCAACGGTATATCACAACCTCAATTTGGAGTTCGTATGCATTTTCTATGAATTTTGGACGAAATAAGGCCTTTTCGCGAATACCGGAACCTCTGGGGGCCTAAACGTAAATTTCTGGGCGTCTGAGGAGCAGTACCGCCGCGGCACTGGCCTACTGCCGCCGTGGCACTGGCCCAGTGCCGCCGCGGCACTCAACCCTCGCAGAGTCCATTTTTGTAATTTTTTTTGGGGTCCAATTTGATTAATTGAAAGCCAAAACGACATAGTTTTGTGTTCACAGTTGTTTGGGACCAATGGGAGTACTTCTAAAACCCCAAAACCACCCTATTTAAACCCCCCATTGCTCTTCATTTTGGGGGGGGGGGGGGGGCAAGTGCAAAGTCCATAGAAGTTGTAGAGAGAAAGAAAGATAGAGATAGATTTAGAAGAGAGAAAGGAGCTTCCTCCTACTATTTTTCTTTAGAAAGTGAGTTCCAACCTTGTTTTCCTCCACCATTCTTCTATATACTTCATCATCAATACACCCAATCACCATTTCTCTAAGCATTTTTGAGTTAGGAAGCTACTTCCATGTCCAAATGTCTATATCTATGAGTGAAACACCAAGCTACAAGTCCAATATCACATTGATTATCATCTATTGATTTGTTTAATTACTTGCTTGTTCATATTATGTTTATCTCTTCCTAACCTCATTTCTTTTTATTTTTCTTTATTTACTTACTTGTTCATCATCATCTAGATGATGACATGAAGTTTGAGGTGAGTGAATCCTTATGGATAGTAGCTCTTGACCTCAAAAACATGTTTGATAGATGATGATTATAACTTTAATACCTCCAAGGTATCCTTGAAGTTATGTTCAAATAAAAATGAATCTCTCCAATAATATTGGGGGTTCTTGATGATGAGTTTGATATTGATATTCCAAGAGGTTATAATCTCTATTTGATGTTGAAAATATACTTTCAAAACCTCTATTTCAAAACCCCTCTCAATCTCTCTCATTTTGATTTCAAGAAAGAAAACTCAAGTTTTTCCCAAAATCTTCAAAACAGTGAGTCAAATCAGTGAGTGATCTGAGTTCAAAGATTTCTCTAGAACTCAATACTCAATGTATGGATTCAAGGCCACTTGGAAAGTCTTCCTAACTCATTAAAGGACACCCATGATTTTTGGTTTGACTTGGAAATACTTGGAAATGGTCCATTTGGACCCAAACATTCCTTCCAGACATTCTGTTTTTGCTGTCACAGCAGCTTGGTCTACTTTCAACTTGTTTTACAGAAAACGTTTCCAAAAGGGATGGTCCTAACTTATTGTTTCCTTAAACTTCAATGTCTTAGGAAACTTTCTGTATAAAATGGGCCCCTAGATCATCTTGTTTCATTTTCTAAGATTTTTCAACATTTCAGTCGACAGTACGGACTCTGTTTCTGAGTGACCTTCATTGTTTACATGATTTCTCTCCATCTGTGATAGTTATTTAAGATTGGCTTTTTGGGTAGTGTTCTAGAAACAATAAGTAAGATCTCCATAAAAAAATCATGCACTGAAAACATTCCTAACCCCTCTTTTCAATTTTCAAAAGATCTAGTTACTGTTTTATCCACTATTCACAGCAAGTACATTTTAACTTTTATTCTTTGATTTGATGCTTATATGCATTCCAAATTAGTTCATATCTTAGGAAGTAGTTCATACTACATTTGTACATATCCCATGTTGATTTCACTCATCCATTCATACACATTTTAGACTTCTAAGTCATTCTAGGAATCCATGAACACAAAGCACACTACAACCTTGGCACATTGTAGATACATACATTGCATCCATGCAAAGATTTGGGGCTTTTGTGACTCCTAATCTAAGAAGATTATAAGGAGTGATCATGATCACACGTTCATGATTCCCCTCGATCTAATCCTCCTTTCTCATCTGTCCCGGGGATTGAGAGATCTTCTTTTCTCAAAGAATAGCATGCATCATACTAGCTTGCTAAGCATATTTTGATTTCTTTGATTATTTGTTTCAAGAACAATTCATGTCCCCTTTAGATTAAGGAAATTTGATTATTTGATATATGATTAGACGATTTTTCCTAGGTTTATTTGTGTGATCTTTTACTTTGCATTGTGTGATATTTGGCTTAGATCTTATGAATGATACCTTATCTTTAGATCTTCCATTTCAAGTTTCTTATGTGATGTAATATACTATCATAGTATTAATTGCCGAACCATACATAGTATAAGATGATTTTTTGGATGCTAACTAAGGCCCGTCGAAAGACGGGGCGGGTTGAGGGTGTTTTAGTCGCGACAAAGGCTCCTTCCTCTCTCGTACCAAAACCCCGAACCAAGTTCTTTGGTTATGAAGGGCCGGTGCCCTTTATCCGTTTGGGTGAGTCGAAATCAGGTTTCTTGGTTCCTTAAAGACCAAGTGGCGACTCTGTATCTGTTTTCAACAGACCTTTTTCTTTCTTTGATCCAAATCAAATTTCAAACAAAAGCAAACAAGAGGTGGAACGCCGGTGTCCACACTCCCCACGATGGGCGCAGCCCGAGCATGTCCCGTGACCTACTCCACAAAGGTTCCATACAGCTTCCTATCTCAGCTAGAAGATTAAGGGGAAAACCTAGATAGTTTTCTAACTACATTAGGGAACTCCCATGATTTGTGCTAATCAATCCCTATTTGATTGTATTGCCTAATCAAGCTACTTATCTTGTATGAGTGGTCTCTTGTATCTATAAAACAAATCATTCACCTACTTCAAGAGGATCGCATTCTTACCCAACAGAATCGAATTCTACATTGCACTCATACTCTACCCGGTCGATTTCTGGTTGCTCTAAGCCATTGTTGGTTCCCCGGAGAGCCTCGGCGACTTTCACATCATAGTGCAAGTTCTCCGACACACAACGTTGTAGACACCCCATTTTGTCGGCTATCAGATTTAGGAGACCCATAACTTGGTGGTTCACAATGATAAAAAAGACTCAAAAAGGACTCTTGGAAGTTAGTTCTATCTCTCAAAATGCTCAGAATGACCAAAATACCCCTGAAAGCCCGAACGCTGCCGGATTCTGACCAAATGTTCTGGAAACGCGCTACGTCGTTAGAAAAACATTAAAATGAGTTTTTAAGTAAAACCAGATGAAATCGTAGGCTCCCAGAGACCCCCGGAAGTCCCGAAAGTTCCCGGAACCAAGGTTTGACCAAAATCGTCCAAATTCGCCAAAAAGTTTTGGAATCATTCTAGATCATGTGAAAAGTATTAAAATGAGTTTTAAAAGAAAATCAAACGAAAACGTCAGCTCTTGGGAGCTCCCAGAGGTTTCCAGAACTTCCCGGGAATCCCAAGTTTGACCAGTTTGACCAAAAGTTGACTTTGAAACCGGAGCACCGTATCATTTTTCAAATATTTTTCATAGATACTAGAGGTCAATAGCTTTCCGATGGTATATCGCACATAATTTTCGAATTTCAAACGAATTTATTATGAATTTCTGATGGTGAAAAAGGCGATCGTATCGGCTTTTATCGCGAATACCGCAAAACTTTTCAAAGTGACCTATCTCCAAACTATTTTTTATGTAAATTAGACTCCATTACCTTTCTAATGGTCTATCACAACCTCAATTTGGAGTTCGTATGTATTTTCTGTGAATTTCGAACGAAATAGGGCCTTTTTGCCAATACCGAAACCTCTAGGGGCCTAAAAAGGATTATCTGGACGGATGAGGAGCAGTGCCGCCGTGGCACTGGCCCACTACCGCCGCGGCACAGGACCAGTGCCACCTCGGCACTCTCCTCCAGAATGGTGTTTTTTTATAATTTCTTTTTGGGGTTCATTTTGATTAATTAGAAATCAAAACGACGTAGTTCTATGTTCACAAATGTTTAGGACCAATGGGAGTACTTTCTAAATCCCAAAACCACCCCAAATTAGCCTATATAAACCCCCCATTGCTCTTCATTTTGGGGGGGCCAAATGCAAATCTTGACAAAGTTATAGAGAGAAAGAGAGATAGAGATAGGTTTAGAGGAAAAAAAGGGAGCTTCTCCCACTGATTTTCCATAAAAAAAAAGTGAGTTTCAATCTTATTTTCTTCCATTACCCCTCTTATATCTCACATTCAAGTCTTTCCCAATCACCATTTTTGAGCAATCTTGAGTTAGGAAACTACTTCCATGTCCAAATGTCAATATCAATGAGTGAAACACCAAGCTACAAGTCCAATATCACATTGATTATCATCTATTGATTGCTATTTACTTGCTTGTTTATATATGTTCATCTCTTCTTACCTCATTTCTTTTTATTTTTCTTTATTTACTTACTTGTTCTTCATCATCTAAATGATGACATGAAGTTTGAGGTAAGTGAATCCTTATGGATAGTAGCTATTGACCTCAAAAACATGTTTAATAGATGATGATTATAACTTCAATACCTCCAAGGTATCCTTGAAGTTATGTTCAAAATAAAAATGAATCTCTCCAATAATATTGGGGGTTCTTGATGATGAGTTTGATGTTGATATTCCAAGAGGTCATAATCTCTATTTGATGTTGAAAATATACTTTCAAAACCACTATTTCTAAACCCCTCTTTAACCCCCTCATTTTGATCTCAAGAAATAAAAACTCTAGTTTTTCCCAAAATATTCAAAACAGTGAGTCAAAACAGTGAGTGATCCGAGTTCAAAGATTTCTCTAGAACTCAATACTCAATGTATGGATGCAAGACCATTTGGAAAGTCTTCCTAACTCATTAGAGAACACCCAAAATTTTTGGCTTGGCTTGAAAGCACTTGAAAGTGGTCCATTTGGACCCAAACATTCTCCCCAGATATTCTGTTTTTGCTGTCATAGCAGCTTGGTTGACTTTCAACTTGTTTTAAAGAAACCGTTTCCAAAAGGAGTGATCCCAACTCATTTTTTCCTTGAACTTCAGTGTCTTAGGGAACTTTCTGTATAATATGGGCCTCTAGATATTTTGTTTTCATTTTCTAAGATATTTCAACATTTCAGTCGACAGTACATACTCTGTTTCTGATTGACCTCTATTGTTTATATAATTTATCTCAATCTGTAATAGTTATTGAGGATTGAATTTTTGATTTGTGTTATAGACACAATAAGTATGATCTCCATAAAAAATCATGCATTGAAAACATTTCTAACCCTAGTTTTCATTTTCCACAAAATCATGTTACTGTTCTGTCCACTATTCACAGCAAACACACTTTTACTTCCATCCTTTGATTTGGTGCTTACATACACTCCAAATTAGCTCATGTCTTAGGAAGTAGTTCATACTACATTTGTACATATCCCATGATGATTTTCTTCATTCATTCATACACATTCTAGACTTCTAAGACACTTTAGAAAGTCCATGTACACAAACACACTACAACCTTTGCACATTCTAGGATCATACATTGCATTCATGCAAGATTTGGGCTTTTTGTAACTCCTAATCTAAAAAGATTATAAGGAATGATCATGATCACACGTTCATGCTTCCCCTCGGTCTAATCCTCCTTTCTCATCCGTCCCGGGGATTGAGAGATCTTCTTTTCTCAAAGATTAACAAGCATCATTCTAGCTTGCTAAGCATATTTTGATTTCTACGTTTATTTGTTTCAAGAACAATTCATGTCCCCTTTAGATTAGGGAAACTTAATTACTTGATATATGATTAGACAATTTTTTCTAGGTTTGTTTGTGTGGTCTTTCACTTTTGCATTGTGTGATATTTGGCTTAAATCTTATGAATGATATTTTATCTTGAGATCTTCCATTTCAAGTTTCTTATGTGATGTAATATACCTATCATAAATATTAACTGTCGAACCAAACATAGTATAAGATTATTATTTGGATGCTAATTGAGGGTGATTTAGTCGTGACAAAGGCTCCTTCCTCTCTCGTACCAAAACCCCGAGCCAAGTTCTTTGGTTATGAAAGGCCGGTGCCCTTTGTCCATTTGGATGAGTCAAATTAGGTTTCTTGGTTCCTTAAAGACCAAGTGGCGACTCTGTATCTGTTTTCAACAAACTTTCCTTTTCCTTTTCTTTGATCCAAATCAATTTCAAACAAAAAACAAAAAAGAGTGGATAAGCAATTCCGCGTGTCCACAAACGTGGACGTAGGCTCCTTGATTACCAAGGTCGAACCACATACAAATTCTCTTTTCACTCTCTCTTGCCCAAATTTTGGATTCATCAAAGGGTATACACGTCTAGAAATTAACTATAAATTTGGGGAAAAGGACTAAATCCTAATATTTAGAGATATAAAGGATTAATTTCTATTCCTACAAATCGAATGAACCAAATCTACATTAAACCCATATCTAGGGACCAAGACGTGAGTTTCTATATATTTTTTAACTTTCTCAGACCAAATCTTAAAGCAAACCGTCATTTTTTTTCCTTTTTAAACATCTAAATGGAAAACACACCAATGCTAACACAAGGATACCAGAGCTCGTATCTCTGCATTTCCCTTTCCTCCACTTTGCCTTTCCTCTCTTTATACATTCTATTGATTTTCTTTACATTTCGTTTTGATAACCCAATTAAATAATGAAAATCAGTACTCAGTCTTTTTCAATGTGTTTGATAATGTCTCACTTAATTGAAAAAACAACGAAATTATACTAAAAACTTTAAGTAAAAAAAAATCTACTAAAAATAATCATTGAATGCACTCTACTTCACTACTTGAAACATTGTTTTCAATATTGCAAATTCAATCACTTAAAATTTTTAGTACTTAAAATTTAACACTTAATTTTTCAGTTTTATCAAACGGATGTGTGGTGGATGGATTTAGTGAAGAAAAGAAAAGAAAAGAAAACACTGAGGGTGTGTTTGATAAAATTGAAAATTAAGTACTAAAAATTAAGTGCTGAATTTAAGTACTAAAATTTTAAGTGATTTTTATTTACAATATTGCAAACAGTGTTTCAAGACCTAAAACAGATTGCATTCAGTGATTTTTTCAGTAGAAAATTTTCACCTAATGTTTTCAGTGAATTTTTTGCTACTTTTTCAATTAAGTGGTACATTATCAAACGCACTGAAAAAAATTAAGTACTGAAAATTTCATTTTCACCACTTAATTGGGTTATCAAACACACCCTAAGGCTTTGTTGGTTCATGGATTTCGTGAGGTAAGATGGAGGAAGGAAAACAAGATGAAAAACTAGTCCTATCTGTACGGTAAAATGAACCAAATTTCTATTTTGTTTTCACTTCCTCCCCCTTTTCTCTCATGAAATCCATGAACCAAATAAAGCCAAAGGCTTTGTTGGGATCTTGGATTTAGTGAGGGAAAAGAAAGGAAAACATAGAGGAAAATGTTTTCCTTAACTAAGGAAAACGATGAGGAAAATAGGAAAGAAAAGAGAATAAGTTGAGAGATCGATTAAACATTTTTAATGTTGCATGTGAGTCATTTCCCTTCTTCATACATTACAATTATATTTTAGAAAATTTTGATTTTAATGTTATTTAAGCATGAAGGAAAACACAAGGGAATACACGATGGAACTAATTATTTAATTTCCTTCTTGTTTTCCCTTCTCTTTGCTTTTTCCTCACGAAATCCATGAACCAAACAGAGCCTAAGGAAATATTTCCTTTTATTTGGTGAATAAGGCTCTACTTGGTTCGCTAATTTTGCTAGAAAAAAGAAAACAATAGGAAAAAAAATATTCCCTTTTCCCTCTATGCTAAATAAATTAATACCTATACTTTTTCAAAATATAATAGCAAATCAAGAAAAAGGAAGAAACTTGACTGACAAAACTCTAATTTTTTTTTTAATTTTTGCTTTGTTTTCTTATTCTTCCTATTTTCTTCACTCTTTCCCTTACTGAACAAATAGAGAAATTTGCTTTCTTTTGTGTTTTTTTCTTTTCTTTCTCCTTAAGAAATCTATGGGCCTTGGCAAATTTTTTGAGAAAATTAGAAGGAGGAAAAATATAGTGAGAAATCAAGTAAAAAAAATTAAATTTTGTGAGTCAATTTTCTCCCTTTTTTCTGAAGTTATAATAATAGGGAATTGTTATTTTCACTCCATCATTTAACTAAAGCACTCCATAGTACCACTCTCAAAGCAAATGGTACCATGTATACAATGCATGACATGTATGGTACCACATGATTTAAGAGTGGTACCATGGAGTGCCTTGGTTCAATGATGGAGTGGCAATAGCATCACCCTAATAATAAACCAAAAAATTCAACTTTTAATTATCTAAGAATAGAGAAAAACACAAAGAAACTAAATTTGTTCTTATTTTTCTTTCTATTTTCTCTTTGTTCTATGAATCTACAAACCATACAAAGGCTTAATAACCGAATCAGCAAAATTATTGCTCTATGCACTTACTTTTTCCTTCCGTCACTTCGCGTGAACAAAAAGAGCCTTTAACCTCTATGTCAGTTCTTTATGTGATGGTGTATGAGATATATGGATGGGTATAACACGTAAGTAGGTTAGTATAGGTGGAACAATAGATAAAATATAATAAATAATGCAGAAAGTGTAGTAGAATAATAATGTATAAAAATGCAATAGAGAAATAGGAGTCGGAGAGGACATGGTTTGAGTGAGAACCAAGGTAGCCCCAAATGAGAGAGAGAAAGCAATAAAGTAAAAAGTCTGGTTCTTGGGTGGAGGCTGGTATACGAAAGGCCAGGGAGATGTTCTGTGTGGCTGAAGGAAAGGTAAGGGAAGGTTGAGTAATGGCTGGGGATTGTGTGTTCAGGGATTTTGGAGAAGGTGATGAATGCTTAAGTGCTTAGAGTAGCAGCTTAAGACTGGGTTAAAGCTTAAGCTCTAGGTTGAGCTCAAGTTGGTGGATGTATTGAATGAGGTTGGTATTTATACATGATTTATGAGTTTCTTGGTACAACTTGAAGTAGCTGAGTTGGCATTTTCAGAGTGGTTCATCTATTTGAGGTAGTTGGGGTCATTAAATGGGGATGTGGACAAGCAGTGTGTTAAGAAGGCACGTGATGCAAGATGGGGTATCGTCGTTTGGAGGTGAACCAATACCATTGGTTGGTCAAAGGGAGACAAAAGGGAAGGAATGCTATTGGTGCAGAAGATGCAGCGAGGGAGGGAACCGAGGTTCTCTTTTATTGGTTTGAAGGTTTAAGTGAGGGAAATGTGAATCGTCGATGATTCAGTACGATGTTTTCTACTGGTGGTGGTGTAGAAGGTTAAGCAATGGAGTTCTTCGAGATGATGCTATTGGTCTTCAAAATACTCAGCGAGGTGGAAGTGACTAGTGAGGTGAGAGTCAAAGGTTTTAGCTGGTCTTGTGTTCAGAGGCCTCTAATAGGTTGTGAGGTCAGAGGGGCAGGGCACGTGATGATGGTCACGTGTCTCTCTTTCTCTTTGGGACTAACCCTAACTTTGCTTGTGAGGCATTTATATAGGGAGATGCCCTTGGTTCTAGCCACCAAGCCATAAGCTCTCGAGTTCCTAGTGGATCTGGCCACCCTTGGTACTGCTTCAAGACCAAGGGTGGAGAATCCATGTGTAAGTGTGTGCTTGTGTGTAGTACAATGTTTATGGGGAATATCGAGGAGAGATTTATCGCGGCGTGTGAGGGTCGTAAGTGACGCATTTGAGAGCGAGTGGTTATTCTAGGCGATTGCCAATTCCATAGTGATGGGCAATTTCTTGGTGAGTAGTCATTCCAAGCTATGACAAATTCCATACAGATGGACATAGCAATGGCCAATTCCATAGCGGTCAATCTAAGCAATGGCGTGAGTGGTCATTCCAAGCGATGGCAAGCCTTGACTAGTGATCAATGGATTGACCATATGAGATTTTAAGTTGGAGATAATGTCCCCGTGCCAAATGGGTGGTGGTGGAGCGAGGGGAGAGAGCAGCTGGTGAGAATGGAAGCCACTTTGCTCTGGGTGGGCTTCTTTACAATGGGCTTTGTTTGTGGGTATTCGAAGTAAGCTTCGAAGTGGGTATTCTGAAGTAGGATTTGGATGAGGTATTCTGAAGTGGGCTTTAGAGTGGGTACTCCGAAGTGGGCTTTCAAAGTGGGTGCTTTGAAGTGGGCTTCAGAGTGGGTTCCTATGAGGTAGGCTTCTGAGGTGGGTAAACGTGCACAGTCTTGGACTGGACCCATGGTGATCATATAGGTAAAACCCATAATTGGTGGCGATATTGATACACGTGGAGTCGTTGATGACATGTGATGGTAAAACTATGTGAGATGTCAAGCATTACCTACATTAGCCCTCCTGTCCGTATTCTAGGCATGGAGCGGCTTGGATGCGGGAATAATCTTTCCATATCTTTTTTACATGACTTTTTGATGATGGATGGACATCTGCTGCAGGTTGTATGGTGTCCCAGTGGAAATCATGGCTGGTTACTGACCGCTCTGATGGACGTTAACTTTGATTGGTACCTGATGTGTCTTATCTTTGGAGAGTTTATATAAAAAGGGGCCCTTGGAAAATTCTTACATCCAGCTCTTCAACCATTTTAAACTTCTTTGGTGAAAGTGTGAGACATGTTTCGGGTTCTGCTTCATTTTACAGAAAACTCCCTATTTGGGCTATCGCCATGTGATTTTACCAGAGTGTTTTGGCAATGGCATGGGATCAAAACTTCTTAGGACCTCTGCCATGCTTTGTATCAAGCTTCTATGTGAAGTGGGACTTCATGTTTTGCCTAGCATATTTCTAGGGAGTGTTATTAATAGAGCTAAAATGTGGAAGGAACGTTTTTACTAGTGCACGGGACTTATTTGATTGTGCATGCTCTGTCCGAATATCGCACTTCTATACCGCGCTTAGGGTGAGTGACTAGTTTATACCTTTTTCCCCATATTTTAGGGATGAAGATTACGATTGTAGGATAAAATGGTGATACCCTTGTGTTTCTGTGGGGCTGCGAAAGTATTGGGCTACTACAGCCTCCTGGGATTTTGGTTTTAGGAGACGTTGGCCGTATGTGAAATGATTGAACAATCCATGTTGGGGAGTATGCCCCTAGGAGAGCTGGGGAGTGTGCCCCTAGGAGAGCTCTATTTTGTTTAGGATTCCTATCTTGGGGGAAAAGAATGCAATACTCAAGCTGCCAATGTTAGAGAGTGTGCCTCTAGGAGAGAGTGTGTTACTCATGCCGCCCACGTAGTAGAGATTGTAATGCTCGTGCTCTTTGAGGATTAGAGATTATGACCGAGCCATTTGGAGATAGTGAGATTGGGAGAGAATGTGATGTTCATGCCACCCCGAGGAAGAGCACGATGCTTGTGTCGCTATATAGATATAGAGATAAAGGGGAAGAGTGCGATGCCCATACCATCCTATGGAGACATGGAGATAAGGGTCGTCCCTTCTTTGGAAATATGGAGATTGAGGAAGAGAGCGGGTGCTCGTGCCGTCCCTCTGGTGGAAAATGCGATGTTCGTTATGGAGAGACGGAGAATAAATCATAACATTAATACTGATAGTGATAGTGGAGTTATTGAAGACTTGTCGGTGGTGTAGACTATATGTTGGTGATTACTCATGCTATGATGTATCGTTTTGATGTATCAAAGTGCTTGTGCTATTTGGAGAGGGTAGAGGGTGAGAGTGGGGACGTGTTTGGTTGCTACAATTTTTGAACAATCCTCATGCTTTTTCCTTTTCAGAGATATAGACCCAGTGAGCTTTGTGCCTTATAGCACCAACAGTGAAATAATGTAAATAATTTCCCGAGGGATGCAAAGTACAGTTCTTTGAGTAAGCTTCAATGGGGTACTTGAGGGTATATGAAAGACCCCTACCTGAGTGAATGTCGTTTACATATGAGCAGCATATCGTTGGCAAGAAAGCAAGTGGTGGTGGCATCATGTCGCTGGCTAGAGAGTGAATTTACTGGCGAGGGAGCAAATAGAGCATGTCGTTGTCCAGTAAGTGGTGGTGGCATCATGTCATTGCCTATAGAATGAATTTGCTGGCAAGAGAACAAATGGAGTATGTCGTTGGCCATAAGTGGTAGTGGCATGATGCTGGTGAGAGAGCAAGTGGTGGTTGTGGCAACATATCTATTGATTGTTGCTGTCGAGAGATCAAGTGGAGACCGCATGTCTTGTGACAAGCATGTTTGTGGGGACATTGTTTTCACCGTGGTCTTTGGGATAGTGAAGTTAGAAATTTTGTCTCTTCAGAGTGCCTCCCCCTTTTTTTTTCATGGCTTCTATGTCGATGTAGTGATGGTAACATTAATTTTACCAATAACAAGTGTGTTGCTAGTAGTTATACATGATAGTCAACCTTTGTAAGAGATCTACTCCCAGTCAGCGAAGCAAGAACGAGCAGGAGAGAGTGAAGTTAACCAACCATTTGGTCTTGAATTTTTATGGAGAAAAATATATATATATTTTTTGGAGAGTGAGTAGTTTGAAATTGAGCAAAAATTGGATGTGGCTTGAAACTCGGAGGGTCCCTTGTGTGAGTCTGTTAAGATCAATGGATCCCTTCTCCCCCCATTTGAAAAGAAACAAGAGCTTGTGGCTTAGGGGGAACTTTTCCTTCTCCACCCTTGAAAAATAATAATAATAATAAATAAATAAATAAAAATAAAAATAAAAACTGGAAGCTTATGTTGAGCATTTTCTTCCCCCCTTTGGAATGGAAAGAAAACAAGAGTTGTTAGCTTAGTTGGAACATTTTCCTCTCCCCTCTGCAAAGAAAAAAAAGTTGATAGTTTAGATGGAGCATTTTCTTCTCCCATCTTGGGAAGAAATAAAAACTGGTAGCTCAAGTGGAGCAAAAAATTGGTAACTTAGGAAGGGCATTTTCTTCTCCCATCTTGGAAAGAAATAAAAACTGGTAGCTCAAGTGGAGCAAAAAACTGGTAACTTAAGGAGGGCATTTTTTTCTCCCATCTTGGAAAGAAATAAAAACTGGTAGCTCAAGTGGAGCAAAAAACTGGTAACTTAGGGAGGGCATTTTCTTCCCCTCTGGGAAACGAGATAATAGTTGATCTCGATAAAACATTGGTGTAGCATTTTCCTTCTCGAAAAGAAATCGGTGGTGGCCTAGCTCTAGCTGTGATGTACTGCAGTATTGTACTGGATGTACTATAGATAGGTAATATAGAATTCCCTCTTGGCCGGTAATAGGCAGCTCTGGCAAGAGAATGAGTGTGGTTGGTTGTGCAGTAAAGCTGAGTTGTGGCAACTATGTCCATATCTTGGGTATTGTCGGGTGGTGGTGGGACGTGTCAGAGAGCGGTGATTGGAAGGTGGTAGCGGCGATGAGTTGAAAATGGTGGCATCAAGAGAGATAGCGACAGGTGAGAGAAGGTAAAGGATTGGCATCGGGATGAGAGAGAGAGAGAGAGAAAGAGAGAGAGAGGGAGAGAGATCTGGTGCGAGAAGAGGGATGTCGACAGTTGACGGTTGGTAGTTCTGATAGCTTAAGGTGATGGTGGTAACGACTGTATGGGGAGCTTAAGTGTTTGGGCAATGGTCTTGGCGAAGGCGAGAGGGGGCTTAGCTTGGTGTTGAGGAGGAGAAGACCCAGAGAGAGGGAGGGGGGTAGGCGCAGGGACCGGTGATAAGGGGTGGCGATGATTGCGAGGTGGCGACCCTGGGAGATTGAGGGCTTAGCAACAGTGGTGGTAGAGGTAGGGTCTCGGCGATGGCACATGGGTGGTGTTTGGTGATAGGAGGTGGCGATGGATGGTAGGGATCTGAGAGGGGTGGCAACAACTTTAGGTGGTGAGAAAAAGCTATGGGTCCTGCCCTTTTAGTGTCGGAGAGGGGTTTATCGATGGTATGGGGTTGGCGATGGGAGGGGTAGTACTATCGATAGGGTGGCTGGGATTGGTAGTGTTGTCGATGAGGGGTGTGGTTTGGCACTGGGAGAAGTGGAGGTGTCGATGGCGATGGGAGGTAGCAATGGTAAAATGGGTTACGTCGATGGCTTCTTTTTTTTGTCGATAGGGTGCATTGATGGTTTTTTTTTTTTTTTGCAACGGAGTATAAAGTTGGTTTGGAATCTATGATGAATTTTGGCGAGGGGTTATAGTGGGGCCTGTGGGGTAGAGGCGATGAGGGGGTGATGTCGATGATGTTGGCGATGGGCGAGGAGAGGGATCAAAATGGCGAGAGAGTTGGTGTTGTCGGTGGGATATAGTGTTGTCGATGGAGTTAACAAAAAAAAAATATTTGTTCAGTTGTTGGCGATGGGTTTGGTGTGATTGTCGATGGAGCTGGTAGCAATGGTATATAGGAGGGTGGTGATGGATCTCAGTGACAACATTTTTTTTGCAATCAGTGGGGATAGGTTAGGTGTGACTGTCGATGGTTGGACAATGTACCGATGAGGTTGGTCTTGGCGATGGGAGGTGGGACCCATGGGAGTTGTAGTGACGATGGGATGCGTCGATGGTGGTAGCGATGGGTTGGTAATGGAGAGGTCTATGGTATGTGTTGATGGCGCTTGTCGATGGAGTGTGCCAATGGAGGTTTTTTTTTAAAGGGGTCAGCGATGGGGGTTTTCAGCGATGTCGATAGGAATGGGTAGTCCAGGTGATGTCGATGGAGTTAGCGATGTTTCTTGTTGATGTAGTTGTCGATGTTTTGTCTTGTCGATGGAGAGGGTTAGCGGCGATGGTGGTTGGTGTCTGTGGGGCTTGGCGATGGTTGTGGACTAGTGGATGGGGTTGATGGGAGGGGTTGGAGATGGCGATGGGTTGTTTGGGTAGTTACCGTTGACGGATTGGTGATGTAGTTGGCGATGAATTTTTTTTTTTTAAGAGCAGCAATGGGTAAGAGAGAGAAAATAAGAGTGATGGGGAGGTCTCTAGCGATGGTGAGGGATTGGTGGACACAAGGGCTAGCAACGATGTGGTGTCGATGGGCTAAAGTTTGTATGTTGAGGGATCACTAGCGATGGTGAACGATTGGTGGGCACAGGGGCTAGCGGCGATGTGGTGTCGATGGGCTAAAGTTTGTATGTTGAGGGATCACTAGCGATGGTGAAGGACTGGTGGGCCCAGGAGCAGTCGATGGGGGTTCGGGGTGAGGGAGTTGGCGATGAGAAGGGATGGGTTGTCGATGGGGGTGGTTAGTGGCGATTGATGTTGACTTTGGTGAGAGAAAAATGGGGATACAAAAGTGGCTTGGCAGTGCTGGCTTTAGCGGTTGGCCTTTTCCAAGTATTCACATCACTTGATATATAGTAATAAACTCTGGCTCATACATGTTGAGATGAGACAAAAGTTAAAAGTAACCCGTGTACTAATATTTTAATAAAAAAATTTTTGGTAAAACTTGTAGTACTTCATGATATAAAGCCTTATGTTGTAGACTCTGTACGCTTAAAAGTTAAAAGTGTGGTGTAGATGACCAATAAATTATAGAGTGTGGCTTTTTGCAAATGCACATGGTTAACTTTTTAAGGTTTGACTTGTTATAGCTTTTCCATCTAATGTTCATGATTTAAAATATTACGGGTTGTGTCGATGAGCATTTTATTTTCGGAATCATTTGAGACATGACTTTTGTGACCATAAAAACAATGATTTAAATGACCTATTAATCCCAAGTCTGCATTTTATTTTCGGAATGTTTGATAAATCCAAGCTTGGCAAAAAAAAAATGCTTGACTTTTGAAAGTCATTTGTATTTGGAGGGCCTAAGCAATCTTCAAAGATGGATCCCTATGCAAATATTTATGAAAGAAAGTGAGGAAAATATACATATATATATATATATATATTTAACATGTACAAAGGGGTCTTATATAGTATTCTACTATTTTTGTATAGGGCCATATCGTGAGGGCCCAAAACAATTTTTTCGGGTGACTAGTGCTCAGGTTTATGATTGCCAACCGCAGTTGGGGGAGTCTCCTTGAAGCGCGACTGTGTGTTCAGCGCAAGAAAATGTTGTGATCATACATGTATGAGATCAGGGGTGACGGTGGGCTGTAGCGGTAGAAGGTGATGTGGGGTCCATGTGTTAGCGATGTATTGAGGGAGGTAGGTGTCCTAGCTATGCTATGGTTAAGTGGCGATGGTGGTGAGTTGGGGCCCATGATTTTCATGTGGCATGAATTGTGTGTCAAATTGTTTTGTGCAGTGGTGGACCTACATAGTCCCCAGGGTTGGCACAGGTCTCTCCTGGACTTTTGAAAATTACGAAATCATAAATAATAATTTATAGATTTTACAAATAGGTTCTCTTAAAATTCACACAGGCCACCCTGGACTTTAAAAAATTCTAGATTTACATAGAATATTTTATAGATTTTAGACACATGCCTCCTTGGACTTTTGAAAATTCTAGATTTATATGTAATATATTACAGGTTTTAGAAATAGGCCCCCTAAAATTATACAGTTTACCCCAAACTAGGGGTGTTAAACCAATTTTACAGTTTTACACATAATTGTGTATAAGTAGACCTAAAAAAATTCACCTCAGGGGCGCTGCCCCCAAACCCTGTATAGTTTAGGCCCCCCCTAACCAAAAATCCTAAGTCCGCCCCTAGTTTTGTGATTGTTGTTATGGATATATACTAAAAGCCATGCTTTATGTAGTTATTATTCATTTAATAAAATCAGTTAATCCATTTTTATGGGAATCTGTGAGGGGAATATTTGTATTATATTGTTTATTTAATATTATGCATGTATGTCTTTCATTCTACATAGTAGGTGGTTTGGTGTGTAGAGTTCGGCTTACACACGAAAGATCAGACCATCGGATCTTGTAGAATATAAGATTTTGGTTTACAATCTTAGATGGATTGGACACACCATTGGTAGGACTACAGCATGGTGTTGTAGTAGGTTTGTCTTGACTAAGGGAAATGGTATAGTTTCAACTCACCATGATGGTACACTTTGTGTATTAAACGAGACCGACTTGGGGTAATTATCTTTATACTGACTTATAAGATAATTAATACCCCATGACTATTATGAGTGCTTATGCTCTAAATCCTAAGTTAATTTATAGACATGTACATTGGATATTTACACTTTGATCCCTAAAGGGGTGAGATCCTTAAATGGGTCAAAATCTCATTAGATTGGGTGACAATATTAATTGTGTGGTGGATATTAATTAATGATGGAATCCATGTCTCAATTTTGGGATTGATGATATCCCCTTGAGAAAGCTTATAAGTTTTGATTATGTCAAACCCTGCAGGTGGATTTTGTATCCGACATATCAGATAAGTTAAGAGAGGATCTCAAGGAATTTTAAGAGATTAATTAAATATGATTGTCAGTAATTATATTTAATTAATGGATATCTGTAATCTTAACATGGGGAGATAATAAGCATTTAATAACATAGAGCTCAAAATATATTTTTGAGATAAGGTTAGGAGTGCAATTATAATTCTTTAGTGGTATGAATTATAATTTATGAAAATAGGAATCTGATTCAGTTCGAATTAGGGTTTCCTAATTCCATAAGGAAGCCTATTCCTTATTGACTTCTTATGGTACCTATCGTAGCCTATATATATGCTGCTTTGGCTCTCTCGTTAGTTTGCGTTTTTCCATCAATAGTATTATAACTCGGAATAGAAAAGAGAGCATAAAAAGAGAGAGCAGAAACATAAAGGATTTCGAAAGAGCCCACACTCAGTTCGATATTCTGCCAGCAAAGGAACAAGGTAGAAGATCGTGAGCTATTATCAAGCCAGTGTTCTCGATTCGTCTACTACAGCAATCCGTTTGAGCAGTTTATGGTAACCCTAGTTCCGCCCTTATAGGGTTATTGTAGTTTTCACATAATTTTTGCAGTACCAACTTATACGCGCTGTCAACGACTTTTGGGAACGCAGTTTCCTAACAATTGCATAGTATGATATCTGTTAGTGTATATATGCTCATAGTGTGAGCATCCATGAGAAAGGAAGGAAAGAAAAATTTTTTTTGAGAGATTGGAAATATGTATATTCTCTTGTGAAGTGGAGGACACTGAGTGATTATTATTATTATATATATATTTTTTATGTGTGAATCTTTGGAAGAGATGGATAAAATTTGGGACACACCCCAAATCCTCACGCTCAATTCCATACTTTAAGATGGACCAATAGGAAGAGAGAAAGAGACTGTGAGGTCTACTGTCAATGTGGAGTCTACCAGAGTAATGTGAGTGGGATGTGTATTATATATTTGAGATGGAAAGTATTGAAAACTGATTTTCAATAAATTGAATATTAGCAAAATATATGTATATATATTATAATAATAATAAAATTTGTGGCTTTTGAAATTCATTTACCTTTTCTTTCTTTCTTTTTATTATGTCAACAGAGAGAGAGCGAGCGTAGCTAGTGATGGAAGGGGCCAGCGAGAGATTGGAGATTTGGACCATCTGGCTTGTGGCTTGTGAGTGTTTGTGGTATAAATAGCTAAGAAATAATTCTGTGTGGTTGAGTGTATAAGCAAGTGACGACAACAATAAACTTTATTTTTATATCTTTTAAAATAGGTCTGGGCCCAATCGATGCACAGAGGAGATAAGATGAGCTCCTGGGTGAGGCTTTGAATGGGTCATGTGAATTTATTTGGTGTGCTGCACACAAAATTTTTGGCCCAAATAAACTGTGATTTGCCATAACTCTTTCAATACACGTCCATTTGGGGTGATTCAAAAAGCTACGGGCTCGTGTAGGTGAGCACTTAATTTTGAAATGATTTAGGGCATATCACTTTTTTTCATTTCCTTTTTTTTAAAGAAATAAAAGGAAAAAATAAATGACTCACTTCAAATTTTGGAGATAAAACAAATAAAAAGTGATTTTCAATAAATTCAAATTTGTCAAAAATTGTAACTTTTGACTTTTGCTAATAAATTGTAGCAGAGAAAGGAAACACAAAAAATGTAATTTTATAAAACGAGTGTTAACCACAAGTATCTGCGGCTGTGCAAAAGCTAAGCCAAGCCATTTTTCATGTACTTGTTTCTACAGGCTCATGTAGTGTTTTGAGTGTGAGTACTACAAAGCTGGAGATATGTCACAAAGTGGACATATATACATATATATATATATGTGTGTATGTGTGTGTGTGTGTGTGTGTAAAATAGAGAGAGGAAGCAAAAACTAAGAGACGTTGACTTTTTGACTTGCAAACAGTGATGTTGAGCATCGGTAGCATTAGAGGTTGTCATTTGCATTTGCTAACCATGCTTGCGAGTATACCTCCCACTGTGGTCGCCAAAGTGTGTGAGTTCTTTATGTGATAGTGTATGAGATATATGGATGAGTATAACACATAAGCAGGTTAGTATAGATGGAACAACAGATAAAACATAATAAATATTGCAGAAAGTGTAGTAGAATAACAATGTATAAAAATCTAGTAGAAAAATATGAGTCGGAGAGGACATGGCTCGAGTGAGAACCAAGGTAGCCCCAAATGAGAGAGAGAGAAAGCAGTAAAGTAAAGAGCTGGTTCTTAGGTGGAGGCTAGTGTACGGAAGGGAGATGTTCTGTGTGGCTAGAGAAGAGGTGAGGGAAGGTTGAGTAATGGTTAATGGTTGTGTGTTTGGGAATTTTGGAGAAGGTGATGAATGCTTAAGTGCTTAGAGTAGCAGCTTAAGACTGGGTTAAAGCTTAAGCTCTAGGTTGAGCTTGGGTTGGTGGATGTATTGAATGAGGTTGGTATTTATACAGGATTTGTGAGGTTCTTAGTACAGCTGGAAGTAGCTGAGATGGCATTTTCGGAGTGGTTCGTCTATTTGAGGTAGTTGAGGTCATTAAATGGGGATGTGGACAAGCCAGTGTGTTAAGAACACACGTGATGCAAGAAGGGGTATCGTCGTTTGGAGGTAAACCAATACCATTAGTTGGTCAAAGGGAGACAAAAGGGGAGGAATGCTATTGGTGCAGAAGATGCAGCGAGGGAGGGAACCGAGGTTCTCTTTTATTGGTTCGAAGGTTTAAGTGAGGGGAAATGTGAATCGTCGATGATTTAGTACGATGTTTTCTACTAGTGGTTGGTGCAGAAGGTTAAGCATTGGGGTTCTTCGAGATGATGCTATTAGTCTGCAGAATACTCAGTGAGGTGGAAGTGACTAGGCGAGGTGAGAGTCAAAGGTTTTAGCTGGTCTTGTGTTCAGAGGCCTCTAATTGGTTATGAGGTCGGAGGGGCAGGGCATGTGATGATGGTCACATGTCTCTCTTTCTCTGTGGGACTAACCCTAAATTTACTTGTGAGGCGTTTAGATAGGGAGATGCCCTTGGTTCTAGCCACCAAGCCATGAGCTCTCGAGTTCCCAGTGGATCTGACCACCCTTAGTACTGCTTCATGACCAAGGGTGAAGAATCCACGTGTAAGTGTGTGCTTGTGTATAGTACAACGTTTATGGAGAGTATCGAGGAGAGATCTGTCGTAGCATGTGAGGGCCGTAAGCAACACGTTTGAGAGCGAGTGGTTATTCTAGGCGATGGCCAATTCCATAGCAATGGGCAATTTCTTGGTGAGTAGCCATTCCAAGCTATGACCAATTCCATAGCGATGGACATAGCGATGGCCATAGCGATGGCCAATTCCATAGCGGTCAATCTAAGCGATGGCGTGAGTGGTCATTCAAGCGATGACAAGCCTTGACTAGTGATCGATGGATTGACCACATGAGGTTTTAAGTTAGAGATAATGTACTCATGCCAAATGGGTGGTGGTGGAGCGAGTGGAGAGAGCAGCCGGTGAGAATGGAGGCCACTTTGCTCTGGGTGGGCTTCTTTACAATGGGCTTTGTGTGTGGGTACTCTTAAGTGAGCTTCGAAGTGGGCTTCGGAGTGGGTACTCCGAAGTGGGTATTCTGAAGTGGGCTTTCGAAGTGGGTGCTTTGAAGTGGGCTTCGGAGTGGGTTCCTCTAAGGTGGGCTTCTGAGGTGGGTAAATGTGCACAGTCTTGGACTGGATCCATGGTGATCATATAGGTGGACCCATAATTGGTGGCGATATTGATACACGTGGAGTTAGTGGTGACATGTGATGGTCAAACTATGTGAGATCTCAACCATTATCTACAACCTCCAAACCAGTGAAGCCGAATGCAATAACACATGGCATGAGAGGCAAGAACGTATTTTGGGCCCACCTTTAAAAAAATAACTAAGGGCGTATTAGACAATCCAATTAATTATTTAAATGAATTAAAGTTTTCAACACTTATTATTTTTTTAGTGTATTTGATAATGTATTACTTAATTTTTTTTAAAAAGTTAAAAAATTCACTGAAAACTTTTAAGTGGAAATTTTCTATTAAAAATAATCATTGAATGTAGTCTATTTCAATATCTAAAAATAAAACAATGTTTGCAGTATTACAAATTTCATCGTTTAAAATTTTCAGTACTTGAAATTCAGCACTTTATTTTTAGTACCTAATTTTCAATTTTATCAAATGAACCCTAAGTCTTCCTTGGATCAATTTTCTCTTGTACATAAAAAGTCAACAATAGAACGTTTGGTAACAATCTTGGTTTTGTCTCAAATTCTTATTCAATTTGGATAATGTTTGGGACACAAAGGGTCATAAAAAAGATGTTCACAAAAGGAGGTTGCATCCCATGTGGCATCTATGTGGCAATAGGACCCACCACACTTAACTCAATCCATGGGACGCCCCATGAGTGCTACATGGAATGTCATATCCTTTTGTGATCATCTCTTTGTAACCATTTTGGGTCTATAGCTAGCATTACCCATTCAATTCGGGTTTTCAAAATTTTTAGTATCTCATGTGTGTGGGTTATCTAATCCGACAATGCTAGGGGCACAAATACTTTGTTGGCCCAAATATGGAAACCTTAGAGGGGGGGGGGGGGGGGTGAATAAGGTTTTAGCGGAAAATAAACCTTTTTAAAACTTAATCACAAATTAAACACAAACACAAACAATTATGTAAAGAGAGAAGGGAAGAGAAACTTGCAAACTGAGTTTTCAAGTGGTTCGGCAATTCGTACACCGCGGGCTACGTCCACCCCTCAAGAACACATCTTGAGCATTCCTTTAATCCGATCTACTTCACGGGTGTAGATCAAACCGTTAAAAGAGCCTCCAATCTCTCCCAAAGAAGAAAACTTCTTCTTTGCAATCAAGGGTTATTAACCCTCACTCTTTACAAATGAATTGTGTACAAATGATAACTCTCTCTCTCTAGAGTAGATAATACAATTAAAAGCTCACACAACAACTCCTTAGACATTGGATAATACAAATGAAAGCTCACTACAATTTGCTCTCTCAAGAATTACAATTGAAATCTAGAGCAAATTGTTAAACTCACACAACTAGGGCTCAAATGTGAATGATTAAAAATCAACAAGTTGTGTGATTTAAATAGATGTTTTCCAATGGATTGATCAACATTAAAAGGCTTGGAAAAACATGTATTTATAGGCCAAGAAAGATTATAGCAGTTAGTGGCAAAATGATAAATATTTGGCCTTGAAAGAAAACTAGCCGTTATGCACAAATTGCCTAATCCAGTCGACTGAAGTCGCAACCCAGTCGACTGATGCCTTTTTCAGTCGACTGAAAAGTGGCACGGTCGACTGAACCTTGAGAAGCAGAATGTATGTTTTAAGAGCAGAAACCAGTTGACTGTAGGGTGATCCGGTCGACTGAAATCTGAAGGGTCCAGTCGACTAGGTTCAGTCGATTGTTTTTCATCAGAAAAATAGTTTTCTTGATCAGAAAAATAGTTTTCTTGTTTTGAAAGATTTATCCAAGTTTTAAGCCTTTAAGCCCTTTATGATTGATAATCAAAAAGCTTTACAAAGAGAACCTAGTCTTCAACTAAGGATGAAAGATTTTCAAATCATCAAACTTGATCCTTGTTGAGCTCCATCACTCTTGGGCTTCACCATATGCTATCTCAATTAATCAAACAAAGTTAGAACACTTAAGTACATGAATCAAGAGATTAGCATAACGAAAATGACATGATAATTGATTGAAATAGAACCAATGAAAGTATGCAATTATCTTTAGATTTGTCATCATCAAAACAATATAAAAATAATGCCTTCAATAAATTCAAGGCTAACAATTTCCCCCTTTTTGATGATGTCAAAACATGCAATAGAGATATAGCAATTAAAGCACAATAAAAGTCATTTTCATGTTATCATTTAAAGTAGCAAGAAATACAAAGTATATGAATCCAAGAATGATAACTTTCTAACAATCTCTATTATCATTTTCCTCATTTTTGAATATCTCTCTATTCAATTCTCTAATCTTTCTATTCAATTCTCCATTCAATTTCCCCCTTTTTGACAACAGCAAAAAGATTGGGGTTTGAACTAAATGTTTCCCCTCAAGATAAGCAAACATGTCATGGTGGCAATATAAATATACCCTTATACCAAATATGATACCAAAACAACTAAAGTAAACATAATATTATGTTCCCCCTCAACATATGCATATATGAATAAATACCGATTATATGATCAAATTATGCATTATATCTTTAGGAGGATGGAATTTACTTATGAACATCAAAACAAGATAATATGATAAACCAAAACATGATTAGCATTCTATAAAGAGAAATATCAACACAAATTAATCTATCCCACTCCTACTAGTGTTAAGGTAAGGGATTTAACCATTGTCTAAGCGCCTCTTGGATGTAACATTTGCCAAGGAGGTAGGAGATGATCTCTTCACAACCCGAACCATGTTAACTTTCTTTCGAAATGAACATTTATAATTAATATGCTCTTTTTTCATGCAATAATGACAAGTTACATGGGAAAGGGTCTTATTTGAGGTTGATGCCTTAACAAAGAAATTCTTGTGAGTATTTTGAGAATTTGAAGTAATGGATGTGGACTTTACAAAGAAGTTTTTGTACTTCTTTTCCTTGTATGTGGGATTAAATCCTAAACCGACTTTGTCAAAAACACTTTTTTGTTTTCCCAAAAGCATATTCAAATTTTGTTCACCTTGGGTAAACTTGGCCAAAGTTTTTGTCAAATCATCCACTTCCTTTCTCAATTCAACCTTTTCTTTTTCAATAAATTCATTTGAAGGTTAATTGGTTGAAACTAGTTTTTCTTTTCTCAAAATACCATTTTGAGTTTTTAAATCATTTAATTGCTTTTTCAACTCCAAATTTTCTTTTTCAAGCTCATTTGAAGATTGTGCTCTTGAAACATGTTTTTCATTTTCAATCTTCAAATATTCATTTTGGGATTTCAAAACATTTAACTCATTTGAAAGTTTGGAAAAATTCTTTTTAAAAGTTATATATTTGATTCCCAAATTTTCCAACTCCTCATGTAACTCCTCAAATGACATTGAAGTTCATCATAATTAGCGGATGAGTTGGATTTTACCTCTTTTACCTTACTTTCATGGGCGGCTTCTTGGTCGCTTGACTCATATTCGGATGCATCACTATCCGAATCGCTCCAAGTGCCCCCTTTTCCCATTTTCTCATTCTCCTCATCTTCTTCATTGGCAAATAAACATATATAACTTTCTTATTTCTCTTGTACAAAATCCCCTTTTTGTACTTCTTGTTGATGAGTTAGATTTTCAATACTTCATATAACATCATCAACTCTTTGTTGTAACTCAAGGATTTGGTTAGTAGTATTATGAATATTTTCTAAACATAACCAAATTTCATTAGCATTAGAGTATGAACGAATTCTATTATATGTGGTATTATCTAAAGCATCATATAGAATTTTCACAGCTCTAAGATTCAATAGAAAGTTATTTTGATCATTTTCATTCCATTCAATTTTTGGTTTAGGAGAAAAACCATTTTCGATAATACTCCAAAGATTGTAGTCAAGTAAAAGAAAATAAATTTGTATTCTCCTCTTCCAATGATCATACTTATGATCACTCAACGATGGAGGGGTGCTTATGCAATAACCTTTTTCAAAGAATGTAGTTTCCATACTTAAATAACACTAAAGTTAAAAATTGCAAAGTATTGTTGTGACTTCATAAATAAGGGATGAGAGTAATTAACGAATCTAAAATTTTTAATTTATATCCCAGTATATATACTTTTTTTTCTTTTTATTTTTCTCACTATTTTTCTTGGTAACGAAACAAAGGAAAGCATTTTCTTTCATATTTTTCTTTCTTTTCGCTCATAAATTCTTTGAACCAAACAAAGTCTAAAGTAATTTTACAACCACGGTGTTAAAGTGATTCAATTTATATCCTTTGTGAAATTACATCATTTTAATTTTTATTGAGATTGCATGTGATCTTTAGTCTCAATTAAACTACATACTTTTGTATGTATATACATACATATAAGTGTTTAAACGTATTACGATAACAATTTGATTTGGAATATCTTAACGGCCTATGCATGTCTACATACCAATCAATGCTCTACTTTGAAAGTTCTCTTGGAAACTTTATTTCCTTGTAGGTTTACTTTGAACAATTAATAGTCTCTTAAGATATTCCACTTGGGATAACTTTTCCCCAATTATTACGCTAATATGCTAATATAGCATGACAACTTTAATAACATGAGGCCATATGACTCCTAATTTTAAATTATCACGATTAATAATTATTGACTTTATGGAACATATCATACCTCTGCTACTTATTAGGTGATGGTCTAATTGAATAACTTCTCGGACAAAAGCAACGTGGTCTGGTGACACTGTCAATGCAAAGCAGGTCTTATTTAGAAATTAATTAACATAAGCTTAATTCTCATTGAAAAATGACTAGTTAGGGAGTTAATTAAAAATCAAAAGATATAGGGTGTACTTGACACCCCATTTAAATGTTGAAAATGTAAAATTTTAGCACTCATTTCTTTTCAGGACGTTGATACTGCACCACTTTATAAAAAAAAGTGTCAAAAATTCCACTGAAAATTTTTAACAAAAAAATACTACTGAAAAAAATAGTTGAATGCATTCTATTGTAGCACTTAAAACACTATTTTCAATATTGCGGATACAACCGCTTAAAATTTTCAATTTTATCAAACGAATCCATACTCTCTCCGTCCCAAATTTTTAGACTTTTTTTTTTTTTTACAAATTCTAACTACTTTAAGGAAACTTATCATAGAATCAATAATGTTAGGGGCACAAATATTTTACATAAACACTTTATTTTTCTCATGTGTGGCATTGTGAGCTAGGTTCACTAAAATTATTAAACCCCACAATACCAAGTAGGAGAGATAGAGTGTTTGTATAGTATTGAGTAATACTTCATCCATAACTTTCACACAACTTCCCATCCACAACCCACAAAAGTGTCTCTATCTCTCACCTGTGTCATCCTGTAATGTTAGTAGACTCCACAGTGACACAGAAGAGAGATAGACACACTTTTGTGGGTTATAGATGAAAAATTGTGTAAATATTATGAATGGAGTTTTACTTTATATTATTTATGTAAAGTATATGTCCCCAAACATTACTCTTTTAGAATAATTCAATTTTTTTTTTGGATAATGAATAATCCTATTCACACTCACTTTATTTACTCTCTACATGACTTTTCTTGGTGGGTATGTTTGTACTTTCCAATAAAATGGCAACACCTCTCACCATTTCACCCAATTAACCAAGCATTGTTTATTGATTGAACATTAGATCAGAAAAAGCAGATAAAATCACACCATACGAAGAAAGAGACAAACGTCAGACATGAATTATTTTATGTGTAAATCTTGTGATCTTCCTAGATATATGCAATGTATATTCGAGATTTACACTTTTCATCAATGTTACACACCATGAAAAGTATACTAAAATGTACAGTCTTACTTAAAAAATATTAGACTTAATACTGAAAAGTCTACACACACAAAAAAAATGTTTTGCGTGTACAAACTTTTTAATACAATATTTAATATTTTTAAATAAAGTTGCACATTTTAATATACTTTTCAGAATGTGTAACATTATTATTACACTTTTTCTATATTAGTGTAAAACTTTTGGTTGGACCACTAACATACCATTTGATACATCTTACTGTTTTGGTACAATTATTCTTGTCTATTTTTTTGTCAAAGTTTTGGTACTTTTTTGCAGTGGTGACGCCATTCTCATGGGTGATCTACCGGTCTGTGTTCTGAACCTTGCACGGTTATTGGGGTCCAGTCAACATTTCATGAATTATTGTATCGTCCGTACAATTATACTTGTTTGTTATCCAAGAATGGATTTCGTGGTTTGTATAAAAACTAGTTTTATTTAATTTTATGTTTTGTAGCTCATCGCCAAGACTCCAACGTATGGTCGCCTTTTTGGTCTTTAAATTGGCATCTGCTTCATTTTGGAGGAGTGACCTCACCTTTTTTAAAATTCAACTCTAACCACTCTTTTTTATCATTTTACTATTTATTTCTCTAAAAACTACTCTTTTATTAATACCCTTAATAACTACATATTTTGTTCACAACTTAATACATTATTAAATTTTCTAATAAACTTTTATTCAAACTTGACTTAATTAATTTTTTTTTTAATTTCAAATATAAATAATTTGTCCACTTAAATCTAAAATATAATTCATTAAAAATAAAAAGACATCACAAATACAAATTTATCAAACACACTTAAAATAAAAATACATTAAAAATAATGATACAAAACAAACGATAAGAAACAAACTCGCTTTAAAAGAAAACATTGACTGGATCACCGAAACTAGTGATATTACATACACTAGTAATCGGGTAAATCACCCCCTCAGTACCCACCTCACTACAACAAAACAGACTTTTTGTGGCGCGCATTCGCGCCACAAATACTTTCATTCGCGCCATAAAAAGTATTTTCCGATGCGTTCAACGCGTCGCCCGTGCGTCATTTATTCCCGTGTCCCTGATAGTTATTTGTGGCGCAGTCAACGCGCCACAAATACTATATTAGTTGTGGCGTGCTAAACGCGCCACAAATAAAAGCTATTTGCGTCGAAAATGGATATCTAGTATTGGGTATCTATTGCGCCACAAATAGTATAACTAATTTCGACGCGTGGAGTTTGCGTCGCAAATAATTAGTATTTGCGGCGCGTTGACTGGGCCGCAAAAAGTTTTTAGAAAATTAGTGTTATTGTATTTGCGACGCATGTATTGCGCCACAAATAATATAATCAAATTGCTCGCAATGGCATTTGTGACGCGATTTTTGAGCCACTAATACTATAACCAAATTATCCATGGTAACATTTGTGACGCAACAAGTGCGCCACAAATACTACATCAGAAATTAAAATTTTAAATTTTTTTTTTTTTTTTTGCTTTTTTTTTTTCCCTGTATTGTACACCTGCTATATCAATATATTTTCAACCATAAACAGAAATTTTATGCTCACAAAATAATTATTTACATACAAGATCCAACAATTCATACAAAGTATGTAAATAAAGTCACTTAATAAATCCAAAATTATGTCTATCATGTTTAATTTAATACAAATTAAGTCACGAAAGTTTAAGTGTCTCCGAATTCAATCAAAAACAAAATCATTCCATAGATGGCAATCTTCCAATAAAACTCCACACCTGAAAAAAAAAAAAAAAAAAAAAAAGATAGTAATTTAGTATTTACAATCTACAAGTAATAAGAGATTACAAAAACCAAAAAAACAAAAAACTTATTATTCCCAAGTATTTGAAATTATATTTCTTCACCTAACTCTCAAAGTGTCGGTAAAGTTACGTTGCTTAGGCGTGTGTGAGGTGTCGGCAAAGTTTCATACCTTTCCGATTGGCGGTTCTCCGTTTCACCCTTCAAACCCCAAAAAATTGTTTTATAAAGCTTAGATGTGTGAAATTCTATTTTTTCGCCTAACTCTCATACCAGGCATCCGATAAGGGTCTCGTTTGTTCCCACAAGTTTCTTTAGGCGTGTGTGAGTTGTCGGTAAAGTTTCATTCTTTTTCGATTGGCAGTTCTCTGTTTCACCTAATCAAACCCCAAAACTATGTTTTATAAAGCTTAGATGTGTGAAATTCTATTTTTTTCGCATAACTCTCAAACCGGACATCCGATAAGGGTCCCATTTGTTCCCACTAGTTTCTTTAGGTGTGCGTGAGGTGTCGGTAAAGTTTCATACCTTTCCGATTCGCTGTTCTCCGTTTCACCCGTTCAAACCCCAAAACTACGTTTTATAAATCTTAGATGTGTGAAATTCTATTTTTTCGCCTAACTCTCAAACCGGGCATCCGATAAGGGTCCCGTTTATTCCCACAAGTTTCCTTAGGTGTGTGTGAAATGTCGGTAAAGTTACGTTGCTTATGGGACGGCGGTTCTTCATTTCACCCATTCAAACTCCAAAACTATGTTTTATAAAGGTAAGATGTGTGAAATTCTATTTTTTTGCCTAACTCTCAAACCGGGCATCCGATAAGGGTTCCGTTTGTTCTCACAAGTTTCTTTAGGCGTGTGTGAGGTGTCGGTAAAGTTACCTTGCTTACGGGATGACAGTTCTTCGTTTCACCCATTCAAACCCCAAAACTACGTTTTATAAAGCTTAGATGTGTGAAATTCTATTTTTTCGCTAACTCTCAAACCGAGCATCCGATAAGGGTCCCGTTTATTCCCACAAGTTTCTTTAGGCGTGTGTGAGGTGTCGGTAAAGTTTCATTCCTTTCCGATTGGCGGTTTTCCGTTTCACCCGTTCAAACTCCAAAACTACGTTTTATAAAGCATAGATGTGTGAAATTCTATTTTTTTCGTCTAACTCTCAAATCGGGCATCCGATAAGGGTCCCGTTTGTTCCCACAAGTTTCTTTAGGTGTGCGTGAGGTGTCGGTAAAGTTTCATACCTTTTCGATTGTCGGCTCTCCATTTCACCCGTCCAACCCCCAAAACTACGTTTTATAAAGCTTAGATGTGTAAAATTCTATTTTTTCGCCTAACTCTCAAACTGGGCATCCGATAAGGGTCCCGTTTGTTTCCACAAGTTTTTTTAGGCGTGTGTGAGGTGTTGGTAAAGTTACGTTGCTTACGGGATGACGGTTCTTTGTTTCAACCGTTCAAACTCCAAAACTACGTTTTATAAAGTTTAGATGTGAGAAATTCTATTTTTTTTGCCTAACTCTCAAATCGGGCATCCGATAAGGGTCCCGTTTGTTCCCATAAGTTTCTGTTGGCGTGTGTGAGGTGTCGGTAAAGTTACTTTGCTTATGGGATGATGGTTCTTCATTTCACCCGTTCAAACCCCAAAACTACGTTTTATAAAGATTAGATGTGTGAAATTCTATTTTTTTCGCCTAACTCTAAAGTCGGGCATCCGATAAGGGTCCTGTTTGTTCCCACAAGTTTCTTTAGGCATGTGTGAGGTGTCGGTAAAGTTACGTTGCTTATGGGACGGTGGTTCTTCGTTTCACCTGTTCAAACCCCAAAACTACGTTTTATAAAGCTTAGATGTGTGAAATTCTATTTTTTTGCCTAACTCTAAAAAATATATGACACAAGTATCCCAAAACTTGCTGACCTAAATGCAATTACACATATTACAATATATAAATCCTATCTTTGAGAGAATAAGTTGAGCAAATTGGTGAAATTAGTGACCAATTTCTAAATAACCATTAAAATAGCCACTTTTTTTTACTTTTTATTGACCCAAATGTAATTAGACACAAATTATTGATTGAAACCTCATTTGAGAGAAGAAGTTGACCAAATTGTAAATATTAGTAACCAATTCCTAAATAGCCACCAAAATAGCCACTTTTGTTGACTTTTTTTTGAAGTCAATAATAAATATCCCAAAAATTGTTGACCCAAGTGTAATTAGACACAAGATTGTTGACCAAATTGACTTTTTTTTTTGCTAAGAAATTTAGGGTATTACCTGAAAAACAGAAGAAAGCATAACTACGTAAGATTACAAAAAATCATTCCTAAATACAATTACAAATTTTGTATCAACTCCAATGTATTTGTTAATTTTGTTTCTTAGGTTTGGGGGTATACTACTGTTCAATTTTCTTTTGTTGTTATAGGTTCAAAATTAGTTATACTTCTAAATTTAAAAATGACATTAAATTTTTTATATTAGTATTTAAACATTCATTTTTTATTTTTGTGTTAGAAATATTTGTGTTCATTTTAAAAAAAAAGAAAATAAAAAATGCGTTTGGTAACTATGTTTTGTTTTTTAAAAAGAGAGAGAAAAAAAAATGCGCTTGGTAACTAGGGATAGGTCACTCCGTATTATTTGACGACTTTAACAATGTTAACTTTTTATATGTAAGCCCCAAGGGCAATTTGGTCATTTTACAATCTATATACTTTTTAGGTTCCAAAATGTTCTTCATAATAATATGAGTTCACAGGCTTTGACGACGTTAATTTCTGATTTTATTTTAACAAGTTATGGCATTGTAAAGTTTTAAGGGCAAAACAGTCATTTTACAAATATATTCAGGGCAAATGGATCCTACCATTGGATCTAGAATATCAAAAAACTTTCAGGGGCCTACCATATATGTACTTTTTAGGTACCAAATATTCTGTATCTTAAATATGAGCTTACAGGCTCTGACAATGTTCAATTCTAGTATAGAACAAGCTACGGCATTTTAAAATTTGAAGGGCAAAATAGTTATTTTACAAATATATTCTGGCCAAATAGACCCTACCATTGGATCCAGAACGTGGAAAAACCTAAGCGTAGGTCACTCCGTATAAATTGATAATTCTAACAATGTTAACTTCTTATATGTAAGCTGCAAGGGCAATTTGGTCATTTACCATATTATGTTTTTTAACTCCCCAAATAGTCTTAATATTTGAATGAGTTCATAGTAGGGGTGCAATTTGGAATGGAAATTCCGATTCCGTTCCGAAAAATTCCGATTTCGGAAACTGAAAATGCATTCCAAATTCCGTAAATTCCGAAAAAATTTGGAACGAAATCGGAATTGTTTTGAGAATTCCGAAAATTCTAAAAAAAATTTTGAAAATATTCTGAAAGTAGATTTTCCGAAAATATTCCGATTTTATCCGAAATTTTTTGAATATATAATAATACATATATATTAATACATGTGTATGTATATTTATATGATGCATATTTGTATACTTAATTAGTTTTTAATATTTGTAAAGTTATAGGGGGTCTAATAATAATAACTTGAAATATTAATTTCATACATAGTAACACAAACATCAAGTTTAGAATTCCTTTAGGTTTAGACCCAAAATAGGGTTTCTCACTTTCTCCTCCACAGCCGCAGCTCCAAGAGAGAGAGAGAGAGAGAGAGAGGGAGAGAGAGAGAGACAGAGAGAGAGAGACGAAGAAGAAGAAGCCGTCGGGGGTCTGGAAGCAGCCGCCGAGGAAGACCCCCCTCTCCCTCTCGTCTTTTCTTTCTCACAATCAAGCATGGAGGAAGACCTCTCTCTCTCTTCCTTTCTTTCTCACAGTCAAGCATGGAGGAAGACAAGGACAAAGCTAAGGAAGACCTCTATTTCTCTCTTACTTGATTTCATCACCGATTCACCAATGGTCACAGTCAAAGCCCAAGGATGAAGCCAACTCTGTGTTTTTCTTGCACAAAATCCAAAGTATACACATAGATCTTTGTTTATATTTTGATGAATCCATTCTCAATGCTTGAGATTTGTAAGTTTCCTCTCACTAATTTAATATATATTTGCATTCTTTAGAGAAATCTCAGTTTATTGTCTATGAGACTTGTGAAACCCCAACTTTTTTCTTATAAATTTTGTCCCGAAAAATTTTGAAAATCCTAAAAATTGATTCCGAAAAATTTCGAATTTTTCTAAATTTCTAAAATTTCGGAATCGGAACACAACATTAGAATTCCGAAATTTTGGAATAGGAATCGGAATTGGTTTTAGTGTTCCGAAAATTTCGAAAATTTTTCCAAAAGTGTGTTTTCCGTTCTGTTCGGGCCAAATTTCACCCTTAGTTCATAGCATCTGACGACGTTCAATTCTAGTTTAGTCTTAACAAGTTATGACATTTTGAAGTATGAGGGGCAAAATAGTCATTTTACAAATAGATTCAGACCAAATGAACCCAGCCATTAAATCCTGAACCTCAAAGAACTTTTGGGTATGTCACCTTGTGTTATTTGAAGACTTGGTTTTTTTTTAATTTATTAAAGGTAAAGATCTAAGGGCAATTTGGACATTTTGCAATTATATACTTTTTTGGTCTCAACGCTTATTTTATTGCCATTTTTTTAAAATGAAAAAAAAAAAGAAAATAGTTATCAAACAGACCCTTAACTATTTCGGTCACTTACTTCCGAAGTATTTATAGTGCTATAATTAAATACATAGCTATTTTTGGCGCATGTGTTGTGCCACAAATAATCACCCAACTATTTTCGGTGCACAGATTGCGCCATAAATAACCACTCCACTATTTGTGGCACACTGATTGCGCCATAAATAACCACTCCATTATTTGTGGCGCACTCTACCACTCCACTATTTGTGGTGCATATATGCGTCACAAATACAAATATTTGACTAGTTTTGCTATTTTATTTACGACCTGAATTTAGCGTTGCAAAAAAAAAAGTGGCGTCGCAAATAAGTAGTATTTGTGGCGCATATCGTGCGCCACAAAAAGCCCCGTTTGTTGTAGTGCCTCCAGACACGATGTGCTTCATGTTGTTAAGAAAACTACGTTCCTAGAATTCGTTGACAGCGCGTATAAGTTGGTACTGCAAAAATTTACGTGAAAGTTACAATAACCCTACAAGGGCGGAACTAGGATTACCTTGAACTGCAAACGGATTGTTGTAGTAGACGAATCGAGAACACGGGCTCGATAATAGCTCACGATCTTCTATCGTATTCCTCTGCTGCCAGAATATCGAACTGAGTGTGGACTCTATCGAAATCCTTTCTGTTTTCTGCTTTCCCTCTTTTACGCTGTCTTTTGATCTATTCCGAGTTATAATACTCTTGATGGAAAAACGCAAACCGAGAGAAGAGTCCAAGCAGCATATATTTAGGCTACGATAAGGACCATAAGAAGTCAATAAGAAATAGGCTTCCTTATGGAATTAGGAAACCCCAATTCGAACTGAATCTGATTCCTATTTCCATAAATTATAATTCATACCACTAAAGAATTATAATTGCACTCCTACCCTTATCTTAAAAATATATTTCAAGCGCTATGTTATTAAATGCTTATTATCTCCCCACGTTAAGATTACAGATATCCATGAATTAAATATAATTACTGATAATCATATTTAATTAATCTCTTAAAATTCCTTGAGATCCTCTGCTTAACTTATCTGATATGTCGGATACAAAATCCACTTGCAGGGTTTGACATAATCAAAACTTATAAGCTTTCTCAAGGAGATATCATCAAAATTGAGACATGGATTCCATTATTAATTTATATCCACCACACAATCAATACTGTCACCTAATCCAATGAGATATTGACCCATTTAAGGATCTCACCCTTTAGGGATCAAAGTGTAAATATCAAATGCCCGTGTCTACAAATTAACTTAGAATTTAGAGCATAAATACTAATAATAGTCATGAGGTATTAATTATCTTATAAGTCAGAATAAATATAATTATCCCAAGTTGGTCCCATTTAATACACAAAGTGTACCAGCATAGTGAGTTGAAACTATACAGTTTCCCGTAGTCAAGACAAACCTACTATAACACCATGCTGCAGTCCTACCGATAGTGTGTCCAATCCCATCTAAGACTGTAAACCAAAATCTTACATTCTATAATATCTGATAGTCTGATCTTCTATGTGTAAGTGTAAGCCGAACTCTACACACCAAACCACCTACTATGTAGAATGAGAGACACACATGCATAATATTAGATAATAATATAATACAAACATTGCCCACACAGATTCTCATAAAAATGGAATAACTGATTTTATTGAATGAATAATAAATCAACTACATAAAGCATGACTTTTAGCATATATCCCTAACAATCTCCCACTTAGACTCAAAGCCATGATGCGACACACCTCACTCCTATCCCTTCTATGTGACTATCAAAAGTCTTGGCCGGTAAGCTCTTGGTGAAATGATCTGTCAGGTTATTTGCTAATGCTATCTTGGTCACTTCAACATCACCTCTTTACACGATCTCTCGTATCAGGTGATACTTACGCTTAATGTGTTTTCCCTTCTTATGGGCCCTAAGTTCATTTGAGTTAGCAACTGCTCCGCTATTATCGCACTAAAGGGTAATAGCCGATTGTACCGCAGGTACTACTCTTAGATCTATAAGGAAGTTTCTAAGCCAAACGGCCTCCTTAGCGGCTTCCGAAGCAGCGACATACTCGGCTTACAAGGTGGAATCAGCAATACATGACTGTTTGATACTCCTCCAACTAATGGCTCCACCTCTTAGGGTAAACACATATCCTGAGGTCGACTTTCTGGAATCCCTATCTGACATGAAATCAGAATCTGTGTACCCAATGGGTATAAAACTATCTTCTTGGTAAACTAACATATAGTCTCAAGTCCTTTTCAGGTACTTGAGAATATTTTTTATCGCAGTCCAATGTTATTGCCCTTGATTAGACTGATATCTAATAACCATGCCAGCAGCAAAGCAGATGTCAGGTCTAGTACATAGCATAGCATACTGACATGAGAAATATTTGTGTGTGCTTGTGTGCTATACCCAAATGTAGGTAGACGTGCAAGTAGTAATCTGGTTAAGACCAGGTCGATCCCACAGGGAAGGTTGAAAACTAAGTACCTAGATTAGACTCTAACAAGAAAATAAAAATCAACGTTCAAGGAAAATGTAGAACACGGAGTTCCATGATTATCAACTACTAAAGATAAAGCAACTAAATTAAATTAAACTAATGATTAACTAAAGTGATATTTTAAAATCGTGTTTTTACTTAATAAAAGAGGAATGTTGGGATCACACGAATCTACAACGACCTAGCCATCTACCATGCAGCTACATTAAAGCTCGATGGAGAACATCTTACAGTATTCCTTATTTCTCTAGAAATAAAGAATCCATAGCCCTTTCAAGACTGGGGCTATATCATCACAGTTAATTTGAAACACGTAAAAGCAGTTTTAAACAATAGTTAAGACTCGCACCTACAATGGTATTAGCATTGAGGGTGGTTTACAAAAGATATTGAAGAAATATGCTTTAAGGCCTTCAGTTCAGAGACTATTTTGACAAACTGAGCATTTGGGGACAGTTTGATAACAAATCTCTAAAGCAGAAAGTCCAGGAATACTGCATAGAATATTCTCAAGAATTAGAGAGTTCGATTGATCGATACGCTTTTGATTGATCGAAAGTCGTCATCTTTCAATCGATCAAAATGTATTTGATCGATTGACTGTATCTCTGGTCCGATCGATCAAAATAACTTCGATCGATCGAACACAGGAATTATTCTGCTGCATGGCAGAGGCTTGAGATCACAGTTTCATCGTGATCTCTCAACCTGGGGACTACTCAAATATGGTCTAGAGTGTCACAGATTCATTTTTAACGTAACTATTCATTAAAGTCCTGTTTGCTTGTGGTTTAAACATAAAAATGATGAAAACTAATGGTTCAACACTAAATAACATGCAAAGCTACGATCTAACAGATTAAACTACAATAAACTGCAAGCAAAAAGTAAATAGAACAATAAGATGTAACCTGGAATGAAGAACTATAATTAAACGGAAGAGAATCTAAGCCAAAACAATATTAATCCTTGAAAAACCTACAAAAAGAATAAAAAGCTCTCTACTCTCTATAAACAGATGAAAAACTAAAGTCCAGCATCCTAATGGACGTATATAAAACGAGTATTTATACATAAACCTAGGGCTAATGTTATAAACTCTGTCTCTACTGCGTGCGCGTAAGTTCTGATAAAAGCCATGCTCGATCGATTGAACATCATTCGATCGATTGAACTTCTGGAATTCTCAAGTGCTTGAACAACCTTCAATCGATCGAAACGTCGATCGCTTGAGGGATCTGCGATCGCTCGAGCTTCACTTTTCATCTTTGACTTGTCTTTCTTGTAATCCAGCTTTCCTTTTATCCTGTTATTGATTCCTGCACCCAGCAAAATAGTAACTTGCACGAATAACAACTTAAAACAGCACAACTTATCAAAGATTAGTCGCATTGTATAAAAACTGGCATTGTAGTCCAAATTGCAGATTTACAAAGGAATTGTAGACTAAATCAGTGTACTTTTTCTTTTAGCACGGTTGTATTTCACAAATACCCCCGCTTGTCACAACCCCCAACTAGAGAATTGCTAGTCCCTAGCAATAAAGTGAAAACAAAACAAACTAACTATTACTACAATGACTAAATTAGAACAAAATAAACTAAAACAAACTAATCTAAATAGAAAGAGAAACTTCCTAACTCACTTTCGCAGGAATCGCGGTTGCATTTAGCGAATGCAACAAGCCGTTAAACCTCTAGGTTCCCCCTAGTGGACGAGTGTTGTCTCGTGAGGGTTTGCAGTGAATATACCCACAAAATTCTCAATTTTAAGCTCAAAAAGATATAGAATAACTTGTAAACACACCCTCCCATTCAACTATCAACTTTGCTCTACAAAACATATCAACCTCAAACAACTCATAAAAGAAACTCACATGCTCCTCATACCACCAAGATAAAAATAACAAATGTATCGCAATCATGTATCCGTGTGTGTGTGTGTGAAATTAACAGCTATGCATCCAACCTTATCTAAAGTTGTTTAGACTACCATACCTTCAGAACTTGTAATTTCAACTCAATTCGCACATAGACTTTCACTCAAAAATGAACGTCTCACAGAAACTTGTTTAATAATGATCGCACATGGTGTAAAAACTTTAATAAGAATGATATTTTGGTTACTAGTGCTTTCACACGGACTCGGTAAAGGACGAACATTTAGAGTGTATAGTCTCATGAAAGGGATACTACTTACTAGAGGAGCGAAATACCGTGGATAACTCAAATTACACCTTCATGTTCAAACTAATTTATTAAGAATCATTAAGACTCTAGCTTTTCGATTTTTATATAGTAGGATAGAACAAGAGGGGCAAGAATCGTACATCTTTAGCATTTGATCGAGTCTAATAATTTTTCTTCACTGCATTCCAACCATCCTCTATTTTCATATGTGTGTTTTTTTTTTTGTACCCTGCAAACATCTCCTTGCATGTTTCCTGTTATAAGGTCACTCCCACGACTACTCCCTCCCATACTTCAACAGTTTAATCATATTAGATGTGCAATGGGGTTCATTGAGGTCAAAGTATAAGATTAGGAATTCGGGTTTCCATACTAGAATTGGCAATATTTAATCTGTGTGGGGTTGAAAACAAAGCAGATTCTTGAATGTTGATATGAAAAGGTTAAGGAGCGAATAACGATGGCTTAAATCATTTTCTTAACTTCTTAGTTTTAGAACTTCAATGTTCATTGAATTTGGTTGGTAGATCCTGAACGTTCTCCTCTAATAAGCAGCCAAAATTAAAAAATTAACTGAGACTAGTACAACGAATGTAATATGCGTAATCAAGAAAGACAATTTGAATTTATGTGAAACTTCCCTCAGAATTAAAGATTAGATCAAAAGCTCACTAGGGTCATTAGTTTCCACTACTCATTCCTTAGACACAATAGTCATATTAACTTATTTTGTAGGTTTTCTGCATAGCTATCAACACGTGCATATGGATTTTGGATATAAGGATGGTCAACATATGCAATCATCCTAGTGAACTAAAAAAATGTGTGAACTTAATTCATAAAAGGATGAGATTAATATGAATGTATCATTGCTTGATAACGGCTAAATAGTAGTGAATATTCAAAAGTATTCTACCAATTAAGTTCAAAAATTTATTAATAACTTGAAATTTTCAATTTTCTTTAATTTGTTCAATTTTTTTTTTAATTTTAATCCAATTCCAAATGAGATTGTATGATATGCGCAATAAAAGTATCCAGATTGCTAAGTATAAACATGTGCAGGTGATGAATATCTATCTACATCCCATCCCCAACTGAAAATTGCAATGTCCTCAGAAGTTGATTTTCAAAATTAAATAGAGAGATATCACCTGATGAAGCAAGCAATAACCGCAAACATAGCAATCTGTAAAGAAGGTATACAAACATCAAGCAGCCGCAGCCAAGATCAAAAGAAATGAAACATAATTATAAAACATGAGCGAGGCATAATAACATATCCAATCACCGAAACGATAGAACAAGAGAGCAGAGAACATTGATAATAATGTCCAAACAACCCAACAGTCCCAAAATATCCACCAGACCAAAAGAAAACTACAAGAGAGAAGATAAAATAGGAATAAACAAAATACAATAAAACTCCCACTCTCAACTAACATATCTAATCGTCACCAACATCGGATAAAATCACGATCGGTGCAGCAGGAGCATCCTCATCTCCACCCTCATCAAACGTAATAGCCGTCGTCGGGTCACTTACAGTCACAACAGCTGATGTAGAGAATGATGGGTTAGCCACAACTGGAGGTGGTGCAGATGATGATGATGATGGGGCATAGGGATCAGCAGGCAGTAGAAGTGGAGTATCCAAAATATCAGACAGAGCGGTAGATGTAGATGGAGCGGCAGGAGCAGATGATGGTAGCAGAGCAGAAGAAGATGGACCGGTGGTGGGTGGTGAAGACGAGGCAGTAGGGGGCTGCGAAGCTGTATGAATAGAATGATCTACCCCTATCTGTACCAAAATCGCCTATAGTAGAAATGTCAAACGGTCGACCTAGCCTTTAAGTCGTACCCGGGCCTCCCTCTCCTCCAAGAACAATGTGTGGAGAGTTTGGAGAGACACAGATGACGACTCTCCCTGGGCTGGAGCCTGAGATCTCTGTCTCAGCTCGAAATGTGTAACCTCCTCTACAGGATCAACCTCATCACCTGAATCATGCTCCTCAGCCTCAGAAGACGTCCCAAAAGCCACACCCTCATATAGGTGCCTCCTCCTCTCCTCCTCTTTGCCCCAAACTTGGCTTTTCCTTTTGATTTTCTCTTCTTCTGCGCATCAGAAAGGCGGGCCACTCTCTCGCCGAATCGACTGGAGGCCTTCAAAGTCATGTCTGTGGCCAATGGTAGTAACCCATCCTGCTCAATAACTCGATGAATAGGCCAAGTACCCTTCAGATGGCACTTGGCGGTGATGTACTGCGTCGGTTGTATAAAGAAGTCGATATAGAGGCGAGACAGGCAGACTCGCTGTCCTGTTCTAATAGAATAGGAGCCCGGGCATACCACGCCGCCAACTTCTCATGATAGGAAGTCATCAAAATGCAATTGACGAGCGCTAGATAGAGGAGATGGTACTGCTCAGTAAGAAACTTATCCTCAATAAGAGATTCGCTGTTCCATCTCTGGACGGCTCCTCCCGTAAGCTTGAGGATAATAGTGGCAGGAGAGATCTCTGGATCTCCCGATAGCTGAGGGTAGAAACAGTCGAGCACCTCCGATATCCCCAGAGCAGCAGAAATAGTGGTAGGGCTGAAAATGATCTCATGCCTACGAAAGAATGAGCGGTACGTGAATGGAGCTGCAAGATCCTTAATCATCGTGGCACAGGCTTCTCGAACCCAATTGATGTTAACCTGTTTGGTCTGGGTCAACATGCCATACCATAGAGGCATGTCCCTGATTCTCGCTAGGAACCATGGAGCTGAAAGCCAAACCATCTCAAGGGGTCACTCCAACATCACCTTGTGTGAATGAAAATAGCGATCAAACCATACTCGGTCCTCGTCATTCCTAAACCCATGATCGGGTTCCGGATTAGGTATTGTGAGATTGAACGATGTGGATTTGTGATACCCCATAATAGGGTTCATTGCGAAGGCCCTAAAATTGAGAAAGAAAAGAAGAGATTAATAAAAACAGAAAACAAAGAGAGAAATGAAGAATCCGTCACTGCCACAGTTCGATCGATCGAACATTTCTCAATCGAATGAACAGGTATTGGCTTCGATCACTTGAGCCTAGCTCGATCAATCAAGCACAGAAAAGCAGCAGCGACAAGAAAAATAAATGAAAAAGGACAAAAAATAAGGAAAAGAGGAATAAAAAAAACATAAATTGGTCTTAGGACCAATGGGGGGCACCCCCACGCAATTTGAAAGAAATAAAAGGAGGGGGTTCTCAGGACCTTACCTCGGGTATATATGCAGAGGAGAGGTGAGTGTGATGAGGATGATGATCGGAGGTGATGAGCTTGCCTCAAATGACATGGGGGGGGGGAATCGCGAGTTCCCTCTCTGAGCTCAATCGCTTGAGAGTGTGAGAGTGAGAGAAAAACTGGTGAAGTGTATGAATGATGCCTCGTTTAAATACAAGTCTCGATCGATCGAGAAAGTTCGATCGATCGAACACTCAATCGATTGAGACCTGTTAAAGCGCTTGAGGAGTGTACATCGTCGATCGATCGAGAATAGTTCGATCGATCAAACTTGAGAATTCTAGGATCACTCTGGATGACAGATTTATGCACCCCCAACTAACCAACATTGCTCTGGACATACAGGAAGGGATAAAAATAGTTCAATCACGGGACATGCAACCAGAAAAAGATCATCATAAAAGAAAATTGTAAATTCTTATAAATCTAACTTTTTAATAGCATCCATTTTGCAAAATTATAACCCCCAAGTTGGCACTAAAGACCTTATTAATAAGGAAAAACTAAAATAAAACTAAAACTACTAAAACCAATGTCTATGATTACACTTCAATTGATAAAAAAATGATCAAAAGACAAAGCACAATCGAAGCAAAGGACTAATCTTCGAACATGAAAACTTCATCTTCCTCAACTGCTTCATTCACCCCCAAAACTTCGAGTGTGGATTCCAAACTTGATGATTCCCTTTTCCAGAACAGTCAAAAAGTAGCAAGGATATCATCTAGTACTTCTGAAATCTCCAAGGAATTGATTGCATGGGCATGAGGTGATCCGGTAGGAGACATGGATAAAGGAGTGTGATTTCTCAACGGACTCTCCTCTTGCGGTGGGGTACCAGGAGACCCTATGTACGGTCCAGGTCCAGGTCCATGAAATAATTGGTGCGGAAGGAACAAAGGAACACCATTGTAAAACATAGTGATTATCCTGGACAAAGATAAACAAAAGAGAACCACAAAGAAAGATTTTAAATAGAAAGAATTAATAGAAAGGAACAAACAAAGAAAGACGAAAAGAACATGAAATGTGACAAGGAATTAACCTCACTATTGCTGTGATATAACCATGTGCACTAGCAGGTAGGGGGCATTGAAGCCAGAACAACACATAACTCGTGTGCACATAAATGTAAGGAACCGATTCGATGACAAGAAAGTCATCAACATATGTGAAAACAACATTATGGCGTTCTGGCACCACATCATGTAAATCTTCTTCCTCCCATGGCTCCTACATTGATTCGTTCTCCCATTGTTCCAAGAGTGCATCATCCACCTCCCCGACGAAATACCCTTCTAGTTCTCCTTCCTCTTCTGGAAGATCCATATTGGAAAAAGGGGTAATTTGGAGGAGTGTAGGATTGTAAGGGATATACCCTTGAGTTAGATCAACTACATCATCGGCATCTTGACCTTGGTACGGTGAAAAGCAAAACGCAATCTTGTCATGGGTCCATGCAGGGTTTTGATCTTCCAAATCGGCCCATGAACTAATTGAAAACATGAACCGTGGACCATCATGATTTCTCATTCTAAGCAGCATGTGGGAGATAGATAATAAAGAATAGTGGGTTAAACGCAAAGACACATTCAAAAAGATAGAAATGAATAAAGTAAACAAAATGCAACGAAAGGACAAAAATACAACAACAGTGCGAGAACACTCTTTGGTGTTTTAAGTAGAGGAATAGCTGGGCTCATCCAGCTGGATGTACTCAGCTTCTAATTAGAAGTTTTCCAAGAATGATTTTAATCTTTGGCCATTGACCTTGAAACTCTCATCGTTCTTAGGATTTATAAGCTCAACGGCCCCGTGTGGGAAGACCGATTTAACAATGAATGGTCCTGTCCATCGGGAGTGGAGCTTCCCAGGAAATAGGTGAAGGCGAGAGTCGTATAATAAAAATTTTGTCCTGGCTTGAATGATTTACGAAAGATCGTTCTATCGTGGTGAGCCTTCAACCTTTCCTTATGTAGTTTGGCGTTGTCGTACGCATCGTGACGTATTTCTTCCAGTTCAGCCAACTAGAGTTTTTGGAGATGACCTCCCTCTTTAATGTCAAAGTTCAATGAACATGTCACCCAATACGCTTTGTGCTCAATTTTGACAAGGAGGTGACATGCCTTTCCGTATACTAGTCTATATGGGGACATTCCCATATTTGTCTTGTAAGCAGTACGGTATGCCCATAGAGCATCGGTCAGCTTGTATGCCCTGTCTTTTCGATTTGAACTAATCGTCTTTTCAAGAATATGTTTGATTTCTCAGTTAGCCAGTTCTGCCTGCCCGTTAGTTTGTGGGTGGTAGGCTAAGGCGATTTTATGGTTAACCCCATACTTTTTGAGAAGTGACTCTAAGGGTCTATTGCAAAAATGCTTTCCTTGGTCACTAATCAGTGCCTTGGGGGTTCCAAAACGCGAAAGAATACTTTCTTTTAAGAAAGAAATTACTGTTCGATGATCATTTCGCCTTATTGGAATTGTTTCTACCCATTTCAAGATATACTCTACAATAAGTAGTATATACTCGCAGTTATTTGACTTCGGGAACGGACCCATGAAATCTATGCCCCAATAATCAAAGATTACGATTATGATTATGGGAGTTAAGGGCATAGAATTTTGTTTTGAGATTACAACTAGCTTTTGACAGCATTGGCACGAATTACAAAATTCGTGGGCATCCTTGAATATAGTTGGCCAGTAGAAACCGCTATGTAGAATTTTCTGTGCGGTCTTTTGTGAAGCAAAGTGGCCACCGCAAGCTTCTGAGTAGCATGAAGCTAAAATCACAGTTATATCCTCATTGGGAACGCAACATCGGATGACCTGATTGGCACAATACTTGAATAAGTACGGGTCATCGAAGAAGAAATGATGTGTGAAAAAGAGGAACCGTTTCTTGTCTTGATTTGTCCAATGACTTGGGGTCTCTCCTGTAACTATATAGTTTACTATATCCGCATACCAGGGCAGACTAGAAACAGTCATCAGTTGCTCATCTGGAAATTCATCCTTAATCGGTATTGGTTCAGTATTGTCAATGAACGTTAACCGAGATAAATGGTCAGCGACCACATTCTCTATTCCCCTTTTATCTTTGATTGTGATATGAAATTCCTAGAGTAGGAGTATCTAATAGATAAGCCTTTGTTTTGCATCCTTTTTGGATAATAGGTATTTGAGGGCTGATTGATCCGTAAAACAGACGATTGGGGACCGTATTAGATATGACCTGAATTTATCCAGAGCGAAGACTATTGCTTGTAGCTCTTTTTTAGTAGTCATGTAATTCATTTGAGCTTTGTTAAGTGTTCGATTGGCATAGTAGATTACATAAGGCTTATTATCCTTCCTCTGTCCTAGGACTGCACCAATGGCATAGTCACTAGCATCGCACATTAGTTTGAATGGCAAACCCCAGTCAGGTGCCTTTATTATCGATGTGGAGGTAAGGTGTTCTTTTAATGGGTCAAACGATGTTTGACAACTTTCCGACCACTTAAATGATGCGTCTTTAACAAGCAGTTGACAAAGTGGATGGGAGATCGCACTAAAATTTTGGATAAAGCGACGATAGAACCCCGTGTGTCATAGAAAAGAGCGGATGTCTTTGATTGTACGGGGGACAAGTAGATTTGAGATTATGTCAATTTTTGCTTTATTAACTGGATACCTTTATCGAAAATAATGTGGCCGAGGACAATTCCCTTGGTCACCATGAAGTGACATTTTTCCCAGTTTAGTACTAGGTGTTTGTCCTCGCATCGTGCTAGCATCGTGCTAGCACACGTTCAAGGTTTTCTAGACAGTTATTGAAACTATGGTCGAACATAGAAAAGTCATCCATGAAGACTTTGAGTATCTGTTCGACTGTATCACTAAAAATACTTAACATGCACCGTTAAAATGTAGCATGTGCATTGCATAAACCGAAAGGCATACGACGGTGAGCAAAAGTACCGAACGGACATGTGAAAGTGGTCTTCTCCTGATCTTCAGGAGCGATTTCAATTTGGTTATACCCACTGTATTCGTCCAAAAAGCAATAGTACTTATGACCCGCCACTCGTTCTAGCATTTGATCCATGAATGGTAATGGAAAGTGGTCTTTTCGGGTCACGGTATTCAATTTTCGATAATCAATACACATTCACCATCCGGTGTGGACGCGTGTTGGTACCAATTCTCCAACTTTATTTAGACTAACCATTATGCTTGTCTTTTTGGGCACACTTGGGTTGGACTGACCCAAGGGCTGTCAGAAAAAGGATATATAATCCCAACATCAAGTAGCTTTAGAACTTTCTTTTTGACTACTTCTTGCATGTTGAGATTCAAACGCCTTTGCATTTGCCGCGATGGCTTAGCGTCTTCCTCCAAATATATTTTATGGGTGCAGACAGGCGGACTTATGCCTTTGAGGTCTTCAATAGTCCATCCTAATGCTCCCTTATGTTGTTTCAACATTTGGACTAACTTATCCTCTTGTTCAGAATTTAACGTAGATGAGATTATGACAGGATAAGTCATTTTTATCCCTAGAAAAGCGTATGTGAGATCTTTTGGGAGCTCCTTTAATTCCAAATCAGGGAACTGAAAGTTGGAGGGCATGATTATTTTTGTTTTGGGAGGCAGTGGTTCATATGGTGTTATCCAAATGCATTCATCTCGATCCTCCTCTAGCGTGTCAATCATGAGGCAAGTTAAATTAAGGTCTCCGTCCAATGGGGTAGAGTTTTTAGGTTGGTAGGCAGTATCAAATTGTGACACCACTACCTCCAAAGGATCTTTGTAATCGACCAGATTGGCCTCATCTTCAATAACCGTTTCGATGTAGTTAACTTCCTCCTCATCCTCATATTCTTCAAGTCGGGGTTTTGAAAAGATTTTGACATTCAAAGTCATGTTCCCGAATACGATGGTCATTATGCCACTTATTATTTTGATTGTGGCATCAATTGTGTTGAGGAATGGGCGTCCAAATATCACCGGGATTTGTGCACATGGATTCGACACAGGTTCAATGTCTAAGATCACGAAATCAACCAGGAAGACAAATGAGTCTATTTGAACGAGGACGTCCTCTAGTATTCCTCTAGGGTATTTGACTGACCTATCTGACAGTTGTAGTGCAACTCGAGTAGGTTTAAGTTCACCCAACCCTAATTATTTGTAAACTGAGTATGGCAGTAGGTTTACGCTTGATCCTAGATCGAGGAGTGTGTTGTCTATCCTTTGATTCCCAATTCGAGATGAGACAGTGGGAGTACCGGGGTCTTTGAGTTTCAGAGGCAACTCATTTTGAACGATTACGCTTGCTTGGAAAGACACATAAGCGTGTTTCTTCACACTTTGCCTCTATTTGACCGTACATAAGTCTTTGAGATACTTAGCGTAGGCCGGTACTTGTTTAATCGCATCAAGGAGTGGAAGGTTTATTTTGACTTGTTTAAACAATTCCAAGAACTTCTGATTCTTTGCCTCATTTTTGGGTTTCTTGAGCCTTTGGGGGTAAGGCACGGGGAAAGGGCATTTTGGTAATTCATTGTTAACAGGCTCCTTTCCGGGCCTCCTCTCAACTTTTTCTGCTTCTTTAGGAGCGTCATCATTTGAATTTGATGATTCATGATTAGGATGATTCGTGATTAGTAGATAGGTCCTCTTCCTGTGTTGTTGGTTCATTTTTATTAACCACTTCGTCCTCCTCATACATCTCAGGGGTAGAGAGAGGTATGTTGTGCCCTATAATCTTGCCCCTTCTCAGAGTAGTCACAGTTTTTGCATGTTCTTGATTATTGGGACCATTATTGTATCCCTTAGGGTTTTGAAGTGGTTGGGCAGGAAACATTCCACTCGCCCCCTCTTGTCGTGCATCCATTCTTTCTAACGTCGCAAACATTTTACTCATCATTTGAATTAACTGTTGTGTCAAATTCGCATTAGAGAGTGGATCTTCTTCTTGCACCTTTTTGTGTGGTGGCGTGTACACGTTTGATTGTTGATTATTAGAGGGTTGAGCTTAGTTGTAGTTGTTTGATCTATTTTGATTGAAAGGCTGGGACTGTCTATTGTATTGCCCTTGATATTGATTATTGTTGTAAGGTTGTTGTTGTTGATATTGATTTTGGGTTCCAGCATCATTTTTCCAATCAAACCCGGGGTGATTCCATCTATTATTATTCTAAAAATTGTTGTAGGAATTCCCCGCCCTCTATACCCTTGCATGGCATTCATCTCCATGGGGGGTTGTTCTTGAAAGTATGGCACATTAGGACAATATTGAGTAGTATGTCCCAACATGTTGCATGTGCCGCATGGTTCTTCAGGCAAAACCTACCTAGAACTCTCTCATTTTATCCCTAACTCCTCTACTTTCTTTGCTAGTTCTTCATATTTGGTCATTAGGCGATCTTCGCTTGTTAGCTGATATATACTTTTCTCCTCTACACCTGATATTTGAGTGTGGGAGACATCTTCAGAACTAGACCATTCGTGAGCATGTTCAGCTAACCCTTCGAAATGGGCTTCTGCCTCTTCGGTGTTTTTGCGAAGAAATGGGCCTGAGCTCATCGTTTCAACTAGTTTCTTTGTTTCACCATTAAGTCCTTCGTAAAAGAAACTGATGGTCCGCCACTTCTCATATCCGTGATGTGGGCATGAGAGAAGCAAATCCTTGAAACGTTCCCATGTTTGAGTGAATGTTTCATTGCTCTTTTGTTTGTAGGAATTAATTTGACGTTTAAGTTCAGTAGTCATGCGGTGTGGAGAAAATTTCCTTAAAAACACAGTGTTCATCGCATGCCAGGTGAAAATCGAATTTAGCTTCAGGGTGAGTAGCTACGCTTTTGCTTTGTCCTTTAAGGTGAAGGGAAATAACATTAGGCGTGTCACATCTATAGGACAATTCTGCGAAAATGTTTTGCACACATCCTCAAAATCTTTGACATATAGATACACCTTTTCGCTCTCCATTTAGTGGAAGGTTGGAAGGAGTTGAATCATTCTGTTGCGAAATTGGAATTCGCCCACATGGGGTGGAATGAGAATACAAGAAGGCGTAGGTGCGTGGTCAAGGTGCATAAGATCGCACAAAGGACGTAATGACTCATCAAGCACGATCGCATTCTCACCATTTTCACTTTGATTATCAGCCATTGAATCTGTAGGCATAGCTACAGGATTAATAGAACTAGAAGAATCTGATGAGTAGAATAGATTTTTGTGAATTCCTTCAATGGAATTATCGAACATGAAAGGGAAAGGATCCTAAAAGGTTTTAATCTAAAGAATTAAAAGAAAAGGAAAATAGAAATAGATAGAGATAGAATGAGGTAATCTAAGTATTAACTTGTCGCCTGCCACGACAACGGCACCAAAAACTTGACACAAGAAATATTTGTGTGCTCTTGTGTGCTATACCCAAGTGTAGGTAGACATGCAAGTAGTAATCTGGAAGACCTGGTCGATCCCACAGGGAAGGTTGGAAACTAAGTACCTAGATTAGACTCTAAAAAGAAAATAAAAATCAATGTTCAAGGAAAGTGTAGAACACAAAGTTCCATGATTATCAACTACTAAAGATAAAGCAACTAAATTAAATTAAACTAATGACTAACTAAAGCGATATTTTAAAATCGTGTTTGTACTTAATAAAAGGGGAATGTTGGGATCACACGAATCTACATTGACCTAGCCATCTACCATGTAATTACATTAAAGCTCGATGGAGAACATCTTATAGTATTCCGTATTTCTCTAGAAATAAAGAATCCATAGCCCTTTCATGACCGGGGCTATATAATCACAGTTAATTTGAAACACGTAAAAGCAGTTTAAAACAATAGTTAAGACTCACACCTATAATGGTATTAGCATTGAGGGTGGTTTACAAAAGATATTGAAGAAAAATGCTTTAAGGCATTCAGTTCAGAGACTATTTTGACAAACTGAGTATTTGGGGACAGTTCGATAACAAATCTCTAAAGCAGATTGTCCAGGAATACTGCATAGAATATTCTCAGAGAGTTCGATCGACGCACGCGCTTTCGATCGATCAAAAGTCGTCATCTTTCAATCGATTGAAATGTATTCGATCGCTTGACTATATCTCTGGTCCGATCGATCGAAATAACTTCGATCGTTCAAACACAGGAATTATTCTGCTGCATGGCAGAGGCTTGAGATCACAATTTCATCGTGATCTCCCAACCTGGGGACTACTCAGACATGGTCTGGAGTGTCACAGATTCATTTTTAACGTAACTATTCACTAAAGTCCTATTTGGTTGTGGTTTAAACATAAAAATGATGAAAACTAATGGTTCAACACTAACTAACATGCAAAGCTATGATCTAACAGATTAAACTACGATAAACAGCAAGCAAAAAGTAAATAGAACAATAAGATGTAACCTGGAATGAAGAACTTTAATTAAACGGAAGAGAATCCAAGCCAAAAACAATATTAATCCTTGAAAAACCTACAAAAAGAATAAAAAGCTCTCTACTCTCTATAAACTGATGAAAAACTAAAGTCCGGCGTCCTAATGGACGTATACAAAATGAGCATTTATACATAAACCTAGGGCTAGGGTTACAAACTCTGTCTCTGCTGCGTGCGCGTAAGTTTTGATAAAAGCCATGCTCGATCAATCGAACATCATTCGATCGATTGAACTTCTGGAATTCTCAAGCGCTTGAACAACTTTCGATCGATCGAAACGTCGATCGCTTGAGGGATCTGCGATCGCTCGAGCTTCACTTTTCATCTTTGAGTTGTTTTTCTTGTAATCCATCTTTGATTTTATCCTGTTATTGATTCCTGCACCCAGCAAAATAGTAACCTACACAAATAACAACTTAAAATAGCACAACTTATCAAAGATAGTCAGATTGTATAAAAACTGGCATTGTAGTCCAAATTGCAGATTTACAGAGGAATTGTAGACTAAATCAGAGTATTTTTTTCTTTTAGCGCGGTTGTATTTTGCAAATACCCCTGCTTGTCACATACATTAGGCTCCCTACTGCCGAGGCATAAGGACCTGCCTTCATCTTCTCTATCTCATCAGGTGTCTTAGGACACTGATCCTTAGATAGAGTAATTCCATGTTTGAAGGGAAGGAATCCCTTCTTCGAATCTTGCATGCTAAACCTAGCAAGAATATTGTCGATATATAAGTGCCTTGTGACAAGCCCAACATCCTATTCTTGCAATATGCATAAGCTTGATCCCTAGGATGTGACCGGCTTCTCCTGAGTCCTTCATATTGAATTGACTGGACAACCATACCCTTACAGAAGATATACCCCCACATCGTTTCCGATTAGCAAGATATCATCCACATATAGTACTAAGAACACCCACGGTTCCATCATGTTTCTTGTACACACAGGATTCATCCACACATTGATCAAAACCAAAAGACTTGATTGCTTAATTAAAGCGGATATTCCAAGACCTAGATGTTTGCTTAAGTCCATAAATTGACTTCTTAAGCTTGCACAACATGTGTTCTTGGCACTTTGCGATGAACCCATCTAGTTGCACCATATAGATGCACTCGTCAAGATTCCCATTAAGAAATGTTGTCTTGACATCCATTTGCCAAATTTCATAATCGAAATGTGCAGCAATGGATAAGAGAATCCGAATAGACTTTAGCATGGCCACTGGCAAAAAAGTTTCCTCATAATCGATTCCTTCTTTTTGAGTGAACCCTTCGCAATAAGCATGGCTTTAAAGGTTTCCACCTTACCGTCTGCTCCTCACTTCTTCTTATAGATCCACTTGTATCCAATGGGTGTTTTATTTTATTGGGTGGTTCTATAAGATCCTAGACTTGATTGGATTACATAGACTCCATTTCAGACTTCATAGCCTTTTGCCAAAGATCTGCATCTTTATCTTGGAGTGCTTCATTGTAGTTAAAGGGATCAGTACCTTGTTCATTAGGGACCCAGTCATAAGACTCTCCCAAGAACATATACCGGTCAGGGTGAATAATAACACTCCCACTACGACGAGGCACAACCCGTGTCTGTGTATCATTGATATTTCGTTGTGAAGATTCTGAACCTGATACACCATTATCTCCACGTTGTACTGGTTCAGGAACCTGAGTATTAATGGCTGGTTCGGGATTTACACGAGTTTTGGTAATCCTCCCACTACGACGTGGTGATGAAATATCGATAACTCTTTCTTGTGGTGTTTCTTCTCTTACCGATGGTATCGAAGAAGTATGTGTCAGTGTCTCTCCTCTCATTTCCTCTAGAACAACACGGCTTCTGGGCTTGTGGTCCATAACATAGTCTTCTTCTAAGAATGTGGCATTAGTACTAAAAATAACCTTCTGATCCTTAGGACTATAAAATAGACCACCTTTAGTTCCTCTTGGATACCCAACAAAGAAACATACTTCTGTTCTCGATTCTAACTTTTTTGCATTCCCTTTCAGCACATGTGCTGGACTACCCCAGATCCGAATATGTCGCAGACTAGGCTTTCCCAGTCCACAATTCCATAGGAGTAGTAGGTACTGACTTGGATGGTACTAAGTTTAGAATGTATGCAGCTGTCTCTAATGCGTGTCTCCAAAAGGAAATTGGTAATCCGAATAACTCATCATAGATCTTACCATGTCCATGGGAGTCCTGTTCCTTCTTTCTGCTACACCGTTCTGCTGAGGCATACGGGGTGCTGACAATTGGGATGTAATCCCTTGCTCCAACAAAATATTCCATAAACTCTCCCAAGAGGTACTCTCCACCACGATCAGATCGTAGTGTCTTGATATAGTTACCTAGACCCTTCTCCGTTTCAGCCTTGAAGTCTTTGAATTTCTCAAAGCATTCAGACTTATGCCACATCAAATAAATGTACCCATACATTGAATAATCATCGATGAAAGTGCCAAAGTACTCAAATCCCCCTCTTGCTTAGACAGTCATAGGATCATACAAATCAGAGTGAACCAGTTCCAACGGCTCTTTTGCTCTATAGCCCTTAGCTGAGAACGGCCTCTTGGTCATTTTACCTTCCAAGAAGGATTCACATACTGGAAGTGCCTCCACTTCCAATGAACCTAATGGCCCATTTTGAACCAGTCTTTGAATCCTTTTCAATTTAATATGACTAAGGCGTAAGTGCCAAAGATGCGTTTAGTTCATCCTCGAAGGTTCTTTTCTCTTAAATGGCAAACTATTTCTGTTATTTAATTCACTAAGTTGCAGTATTGTAGAGATAGGATTTATAATATAAAGATCATCCACCAATTGACTAGAACAAATAAAATGCTTATTTTCTTTAATAACTGCTATTTTATTAAAATGAACTGAATATTCATTCTGTACTAAACTAGAAATTGAAACTAAATTCCTTCTAATAGAAGGTACAAAGAGGCAATTTCTTAATATTAAAATCCTATCTTTACCAAAACTAAGATATAAATCTCCTACTACAACTACTACTACTCTCGTAACATTTCCCATATAGATAAATCTCTCCATCACTTAGCTGCCTGGCCCCCAGGAACCCCTGCAAAGACTGCATACATGATCACTGGCTCCTGTATCTACAAACCAGGTACCGGTAGATCGGATCGCTAAACACGATTTAACAACTTGTAAATGAGATTTACCTTGATTATTTTGTTTGGCGAGATAAATCGGACATTGCTTCTTCCAGTGTCCTGGCTGCTTATAAACAAAACATTTTCCTTTAGACTTTTCCGGTTGTCCTCTTGGCCTTTGGATTGGCAGAGGACCCGCGGCCTTCTTTTGAGCCTTTCTCAATTTCTTCTTGCCTTTCGGCTTTGAAGCAGAACCTTTCTCAAACACAATAGCACTCCCTGACTTTCTGTTGAGACCCTCAGCTGCCTGGAGTTCTTTAAGAAACTCCGCCAAAGTATATTTAAATTTATTCATGTTGCAATTGAGGCGGAATTGCTTAAAAGATTCTGACAGTGACTGGAGTATGATATCGACCCGTGTTTCCCCGTCGATTTCAGCTCCAAGGATCTCTAGTTCATTAAGAAGAGATATCATCTTAAGAACATGATCCCTTATAGGCGTCCCCTCAGCCATGGTTGTGTTCATCAAGTCTTTCATGGCAACCTACCCAGCAGCACGACTTTGATCCCTGAACATCTGTCGGAGGCTCTCCATCATGTCATAGGCAATGGCCATTGACTGATGCTGATGTTGCAGAATGTTCGACATTGATTCCAAAATGTAACACCACGCCATGGACCCATTTCTTGTGAGCATGGGTTTCCTCAGCGGTTGCCCCCTCACCAGGTTGCTCAGGACATTCTTGAGTAAGCACAAACTTGTAATCTTCACTATAACAGCGAGTGGATTGAAAGAACCCATTTAAAATCCTAAGAATCAAATAATGTAAATAATTACGTTTGGGCAAAAACTTATCATGGACTCGAGTAGAAATATTGGTTCCCTCTACCATATTTGAAAAGAATCCGCTAGCAACCTGATACACCGCGAATAGTATGACTCGATGGGAAGCCATATACTATCCATCATTTGTTCAGATACGCGATTGCCTTTTAATTTTACTATCCAGGCGATGTACCTTGCCTAGTAAAATTAAACTGCTGACTTGCTTTGATCCTATAAATAACAATAGTGACTCAGATGGAGAGGATATTATTATTTATAGCTAAGTGTATACCATCACTTAATTCTAGGTCAAGAGTTCCGTGAGGAACACCTCTGATGGAGAGTTGACCCACACTGACAATCACCCAAAACATTCTTTTAAATAAGTTTGTACCGATGATTCCATGATCAACTGCATCCGATGGGGAGGATGGCACTAGAGCCATTACACAAAATTAATCATATCATCTACAAACCAGTGATGGAGACCATGGGATTTATACATGATAAATTTTCTCTCCCACTTAGAATTTTAAAAAAAATTTGAGGGTTATAATTTTTAGAAAAACTTTTAATTCCATTAATAAAAAATAATGGAAACTTGACATGGATTAGTCCATCCTTACTTGTCAAACACATATTTGTAGTTAATAAAATTATTCTATTCTCATGATTTTAGAAAACAAGTACTTATATTTTCAAAATATGGACTTAGTTTTATTTCTAAATACACATGTAGTTGTTCATCATTTTAAATTAATATAAATTAAATATGCAGCTAGACATCTGAAATCGATCTACGAACAATTATCCATGTTGTCCTCTTCATTAAACATGAAATAATAATAATCATTCAATCACACATAAATAAGGAAACCACAATAAAATAGGAATCCCACTATTATGGTCAAGCTGCAACTCTTGTGAAGAAATCGTCATTGAACCCGATTAGCTCTAAGTCGCCACTACGCACGGGGGTCGAGCTGCCATGTCAGCTCGCGGGGATCGAGGGGGCAGCGCCTCCTGCGGGATTTCCGGGGCAACGCCCCGGAAGCTAAATCCGATCTACCATCAGCAACTGCCTTCCAGAACTGTTTTGTGAAACAGCCTTCTGAAACTGCTTGTAAAAGTACTTTCACGAACCATCTTCATGGATTTACTTGAGATATATTACATAAACCCTATGCCTCCATAAAGGAGTTCACATGCTATTTATTTGCAGTAAATTAACCACGCATCAATCAAGCGTGGGATCCAATACATACAAATCATATGCCTCCATAAAGGAGTTCACATGCTATATCAAAACAGTAATATTAACCATGGATAAAACCATCTTGGGATCCAATCACACAAAACCAGTGACCATAATAGTGGAATAAGAATGCTTCAAAACAAGGGTTAGCACAGATCTACGTTCTATCCATCCATCAATGCACTTATTAGATCTGTATTACTGGACAACATGGTTGCGTCCAACCCATACGCAGAATCAACGTTGCTATGATACCACAGTTAGGAAAATTGCGTTTCCAGAATCTGTTGATAGCGCGTATAAGTTGGTACTGCAAAAATTTACGTGAAAGCTATAATAACCCTATAATGGCGGAACTAGGGTTACCTTGAACTGCAAAACGGATTGCTGTAGTGGACGAATCGAGAACATGGACTCGATAACAGCTCACGATATTCTACCGTATTCCTCTGCTGCCAGAATATCGAACTGAGTGTGGGCTCTATCGAAACCCTTTCTGTTTTCTGCTTTCCCTCTTTTACGCTCTCTTTTCTATTCCGAGTTATAATACTCTTGATGGAAAAACGCAAACTGAGAAGAGAGCCCAAGCAGCATATATATAGGCTACGATATGGACCATAAGAAGTCAATAAGGATTTTGCTTCCTTATGGAGTTGGGAAACTGATGTTGTCAATATCAAGATATAAAAGTATACTTTACTTTTCTAAAGATTTGCAGTGTGGAAGTAAAGGTCGAACCCACAGAGATTGAATTACTACGACTCTTAATTTTAAAATCTAAATCTAATTAATTATAAAAACGAGATTTTGATTTTGAATTTAATTAAACTAAGAACAATAAAATAGATCTAAATTATGAACGATTTAAAAGTGTTTTTGTAAATATGTTTAAAGGAACCTAGGATTGCAAATCCACCACTAGCTTCATAATAGGAATATCTATGCATTCAATTAGATTATTAAGTTGGATGATAATGGGGAATTGTAGCTACAAGCCCAATTCCTCCGTCAAGAAAATAACTATGGTTCAAGCACCAACATAATCCATCTTCGGTTAGCATGAATTATCCCACACTAAACTAGGGTTGTGGTATAATCCGTCTAATCTAGGCATGGACTATTCGGATACTTGATAGCACAATTCAATTTAAGCACCATTACATGTAAATAATCTAAACAAGCACAGCAAGCATAGATCATTGAGCACATCACAGTCAAAATAGATCTAAGACAAGAATAAACTTTGAAAGCAATGATTTAATCAATAAAAGCACGATTTATTTATTAAAAATATCCTCGGAACATGTAATCATCATCCATACATAATAAAACTAAAATAAAAATATAAATAAAATCCTATTACTTGGCTAGGGTTTCATTGAAACCCTAGATCTAGGTTTAAGCGGCCATAGAATTGAAGCTTGGCAAGAGGTTGATGGAGGAGGCCATGGGAATCCTTGGTCTTCTTCTTCTTCTCCTTGCTTTCCTCCCTTCAATGGCTGAAATTTTTAGTTGTATATGGATGTATCTAATATTGTGTAATGATGTCTAATCCCAAAATTGATTTAGAATAGGATTTATATAGAGTTTGGAAGGATTTAGGAAGCTTTTCTAAGTCAAATCGCACTAAAACAGCTGTTTTTTCGTTTCTGGACGTATTTAGCCAATTCGGACCGCACAGGGCTCTTCAGGACCTCAAAATACGTGTTTTTGACTTTTTCAACAGGTCACTCGCGCGGGTCGTACGAGCGGGTCGCGCGGGCGGGTCGCTCCAGCGACCTGGGCATTTTTCAGATTTTTCTCAGATTTCCGCTGCTCTGCGCACCGATCGTAGAATTGCGATAACTTTTGACTCGGACCTCGTATTGACTCACCGTTTGAGGCCACGCGTCCGTAACTCGATGATCTATATTTTATATATCTGGATAAATTTCTCAAATCTGAAGTATTCCTTGTCAAAAATTCAATTTTCCGAGGCTGCTACTGCATTCATCTTTCACCAGAATCACCGTTTGAGCCCAGAATGACTTCCAAAGCCACTAATCATTGGATTTTTGTGCATTTTCATATTAAAGCTCCAAAACCTACAAAATATAGAATACTTATTAAAAATCACTTAATAACTACATGAAATGGGCTAACAAAGCGTATTTTTAGGACTATAAACGGCAACTATTCGTCGCCGATCACACCCCCAAACCTACTCTTTGCTAGTCCTCGAGCAAAGAAAAACATAAAACTAAATACTACTATACTTAAAAATCCTAACTCACTGTCGCAGGAAACGCGATTGCATTTAGCATATGCAACAAGCCTTTTAAACCCCTAGGTGTCCCTAGTAGGACGAGTGAAGTCTCGTGAGGGTTCTCGTCAACAAGTCACCCACAACCATCTTTATTAACTTGTAAATTTAAAAAGTTTTATTCAAACGAAAAACAAAACAATCAATACTCCTTATCATAGAATGATGATTTGAAATAGAATAACGAACAAGAAGAAACGGAATCAAACATCCACTTACATCATGGAAAACAATCCTAAGCACATGCATCGTATAAATCAATAGAGTTTCTCATAAAAGTGCACATGTGTGATATGGTAGTCAAATGAACACGCGCATGTCATGAACATGGAATATACTTCGGATAACCATCTAACTATGCTTCGACTACGAATCTCACAATGTCAATTACACTCTCAAATGAAACACTCAGAAACAGGTGTAATTTTCTAAAATATGTGAGTAAAGGAAATATGTTTTCAAAACGAGAAATGCTCACATATGACTGGAAAAAGACGCATGACACGAAAGAATAGTAGTCTCATGGATAGGATGCTAACAATCAAGAAAAATTAATCATTACCATGTTTTAATCCCCCTCCCATCGTTTTCATATCCGAACTATGTTTCATAGGATCAAATAGGACTTTTTAAAGGTTGTAATGAAAAAATGATAGAAAGGATTTGTTAGGTAGGTTTAGAATGGGATTGTAAGGCATGTTTGATTTCTTTCATTCGTCTCTTCTACCACATTCATCTTTTCATTCTCTGCTTTTCATATATTTTCTTTCTTTTTTTTTTATCAACCTTCTTCTTCTTTATTTTTTCAATCTTTTCCTTTCCTTTTCGTTGCTTTTCGCATAAGTAATCATCAAAATACAAAGCAACTATCCCAATAGCATCTTATTTTCTTCTTCTTCTTAAACAACACATCGCCTTACTACCACTAAAAGTTGATCATTCTTTCAATGGTAAACTCCAAGTTGATCGAGTTGGAGCTTTTAAAGAGAATAATGGTGATTAAAGAAAAAGGCAATTTAAAGGCTCAAAGGGCGAACTAAGGAAATTTTAGCATTTATCGGACGGTAGTAAACAAAGAGGGCCTAAAATCATGTCCTAGGGTGATACGGTTCTTCAATGTTTACAACGGAAGATTTTTTAGCATGGTAGCAAATATTTTAACTTGACTATCAACCAAAACAAGAATAATGAGACTAAATAACAAGTTAATGCGCTATTTCAATGAAATTCGACAAACACAAAATGTATTTATAACCCTCTAAAAAGAAAAGATAGGCTCAAAGCTCACCGGGTCTAGTCTCCACCTTGTGTTATCTAGAAATCTGAATCATATTATAGTTCACATCAAACATGTATTCAAGCGACTACGTGCAGTGCATAGGTTTGTGTGCAAATCTATGATATAAAACTACGATTCGAACGATACATCACCTAAAACGTTACATCATGACTTTAGCAAATGTTTAACCACATCTTCTCTTGTTTACCATTCTAAAACAATCCAAGTTACATAACAAGAAGTATCGACTAGAGATTGCAAAACCGTAGGTGACATCGTTTATTTAAGCACAAGAATCGAAAAATTTTAAAAAATTTTAAAAATTTGCAGTTAATGTGCATGCATGTGCATACCCCCAAACCTAAACCTTTCATTGTCCCCAATGAAACAATAAAACAAAAGAAAGGAGAGTAGGTAAGGAAGGAACGACAATACCTCGATCTCGGCAATCACAAACAGGTGAACACAAAGGAATATGTCAATAAAGTTCAATGTTACCTGTTACTTATTGATAAAAGACGAACAAAGAAAATAATAAAAGCAGCTAAAAGAACTATAACTAAACTAAACGAAATTAAATAAACTATAAGAATTAACAACATTATGAAGACAGCACGAAAATAAACTATAAAAGGAAAGAAAAGATAACCAGAACTTATAAAAATAACAAACGACTCGATCTAAAAGGACCTAAGAAACAAAAACAAAAAAAAAGTAAAAACTACTCAACCAGGTGGGGGAGAAGGATATAGAAAACAAAAGAAAAAAATTAGGAAAAATGGGGGATCGCGCGAGCGGCCGTCACGCGCGCGAATCCCAATTTTTTTTTTTTTTTTTTTTTTTAATCGTGAAAATCTCACGCTAGCGAGACAGCCTCGCGCCCGCGAATCGAGGTACGAGATGTAACAGAGAGCTCATAAAAACAATAACCAAAAATTTCACTAAGGCACAGTCTCGCGCGAGTGGGCCGCGCGAGCGACTCGCGCGCGCGAGAATGGTATTTTCTCTTGTTTCACTTATTTTATGTAAATATATTAAAAATAACTTTACTCCAACCCCCAAACCTGTGCAGAAACTCAAAAACAGACCAAAACGACCCAAAAATAATCAAAAATCATTAAAAGAAACAAATTAAAGCTTGGGTTGCCTCCCAAGAAGCGCTATCTTTTACGACTTTAGCTAGACCGTTTTAGCTCAAGATTTATGGAGGTTGAAAATCAGACTTTGTACCCTTAAGGATATCAGGAAGAGCCCGGTGATAAGCAGAAATAACGTCGCTTTGAATTAATTCGACCGACGGTTCTCCCTGATTATGTTCAAATCGATTCCTTACCTTTTGAGTAAATTCATCATTCGGGTCTTGGTTGTCAGGATTCATCCGCTCATTACGAATTATATTATTTTCCTCACCCATATTCAGTTCTTTGTTAGGCTCAATATTCCGTCTTACCTCACATTCCGCCTCACATAGGTAATCGTCGTCTTTAGGAGGTTGATCCATAGCATTAAAAATGCTTAATTTTAAGTTCATGTTCCCAAATGACACCTTCATTACCCCCGTCCGACAGTTAACACGAGCGTTAGCGGTTGCTAAGAATGGACGACCTAAGATGACCGGAGTGTGTTTCCTAGCATCTAGCACCGGTTCAGTGTCAAGGATCATGAAGTCAACAGGATAATAGCATTTATCAACTTTAACTAAGACGTCCCCGACGATTCCTCTAGGTATTTTAATAGAACGATCCGCTAATTGTATAGTAGCGGCCGTAGGTTTAAGTTCACCTAGCCCTAGTTGTTTGTAGACGTGGTAAGGTAAGAGGTTAACACTAGCTCCTAAGTCAAGGAGAGCCCGATGGATGACAGTATCACCTATGACACATGAAATAGTTGGCGTACCAGGATTCTTATACTTTGGAGTAGCGTGTTGGAAAATGGAGCTTACTCTTTCTGTGAGGAATACCTTTTTCGGTATATGACTGCGCAACTTGCGCTTTTGCGTACACAGATCTTTAAGGCATTTAGCGTAAGCGGGAATTTGTTTAATAGCATCGAGGAATGGAATATTAATTTTTACTTGTTTGAATACCTCGAGTACATCTTCCATTTTTTACCCTTTCTTAGACAAATGTGACGGTCCCTCAACGTTTGGTGGATATGACATTCTCGGAATATAATTCGTTGGGACCGGTTCATTTTCTTTTCTCTTCCTACTCACGTCCTCACCCTTTTCCTTATTCAAATTTATATTTTTATCTTTCTCAACCTCATCCGGAATTACAACAACTTCCTCATCTCGAGTAGTCGTCTTGAAACAACGTTCACGCTCTCACTCGACCCCCCCTTTGCGTATTGTCCCTTTGGGTTCGGAATAGGTTGACTTGGCAACTTACTCTCGGTTAAACGATTTAGCGTGTTAGCTATTTGTCCCACTTGGGACTCCAGTTTTGCAATGGATTGGGTGTGGGAATGTACTAACTGGATCACCGGACCAAAACTTTCAAGTGAGGCCAACACCTTCTCCTCAAATGCATTATTACGTGGAGGTGGAGGAGGAGGTTGTTGGTATTGACATTGTTGAGGTCTATAAGCGTTAGGGAAAGTACTCATCTCATTATTACTGTTATTATTATTATTTTTTTTCCATGAAAAATTTGGGTGACCTCTCCATGGTGCATCCGGATTATTTGTCATAGGATTATAGTTATTCCGTGAGAATTGTTGAATAGAATTAATGTGTTGCTCCATAAATTCCAGAAATTGACTCGCCGATGGACATGCAAGTATAGAATGTGAAGGATCAGAACATAATGCACAAATTTCATGAGCGGGTGAGGTAATCATTTGGTTCATTGTTAAAAGTCAGTCCAGTTTTTTAGATAGTTCTTTTATTTCAATTGACTGACTTGACTCGAACTTTATCTCTCTCTTAGGTTGTGAATGATATCCCTCAGAACGTACTGACACAGCCTGATGCATCGAATTCTCGCTTAATGTTTTAAAGATTTTCCAGGCCTCGTCGGCGTTTTTGTGTAGAAAGGTACCCGCACAAACGGCATCGACGGTGTTACGGACAGAGGGAATAAGTCCCTAATAGAAAACCTGTACCAACTACCACTTAGGAACCTGATGATGTGGGCAAGAGCGTAATAGTTCTTTAAATTTCTCCCAAGTGTCATAAAGCGTCTCCCCATCTTGCATCACAAAATTAGTTATAGATTTTCTTATCTGATTAGTTCTTGTGATTGGGAAAAACTTTTGTAAAAATGCGTTGTGTAAGGCTTCCCAAGTTTTAATCGTGTTTGGCTCAAGTGACTGAAGCCAATACTTCGCTTTATCTTTTAAAGAGAATGGAAAGAGCCGCAATTTTAATTCATCATCAGTGGAATGTTGGATTTTTAAAGTGGAGCATATATCTTGGAAATCTCCTAAGTGTTGATATAGATCTTCATTTAAACGGCCATGGAAAGAAGGAAGTAACGAGATGGTAGACGACTTTATCTCAAAGTGAGATGTCGTCGCCTCTGGTAAATCAATACATGTCTGTGGCGTGTAAATCGTAGGAATAAAATAATCTTTAAGCGGAGGAGGTGGCGGTATATTAGGGTTATTATTGTTATTTCCATTATTCTGATTATTTCCAATGTCGGCCATTGGAATAGGTTCTACGTTAATAAAGCATGGTTTCTTTAGGTTTTTAAGAGTACTACGTTATTCGGACTCAAACAACGACGATGGTTTCGGAGTTAATTCGTCGTCTATGTTTAACCTAGTTCTAGAAGTTATGTTTGAATACTTGTTAACTCTTAATGTACGTTCAAGTTCAAGATCGCAAGGTTTTAATTTCGGTTTACTTGAGCGTGTACCAAACATAAACTAGAAGAAAATAAACTAACAACAAAAACTGACTCAAATAATAAAAAAAACAAATAGAAATCACGCAACTAAGATAACAAGCATTCAAATACTGTGATGCATGTAAATTATCCTGTAATGCAGTGACCACGTCAATTCCCAGCGCTCTGGGTGTCCTAGCTAATGCAGTGTAATTAACCCTAAACTAATGCAAATAGTGTGTCACATCGCCCTGACTTACAGTGGTTTAAAGCGAGTTTCACAAGAAGCAATTTATTTTATTTTATTTTATTTATATTTTTTCGCGTAAGCTCCTTTGATGCGCTAAGCTATTCCTCCCGGAAACGTTAGAATTTGATGACTCGAGAAACTACAAAATAAAAAGAAAAGTTAGTGACTCAAAATAAAATGAAAAATAAGAAAAAGAAAACCTAATATAATATTTACGAATTAACTAAACTAAGATTCTAAAACTAAAGGTAGTAATTTGCAATCCCCGGCAACGGCGCCAAAAATTGATGTTGTCAATATCAAGATATAAAAGTATACTTTACTTTTCTAAAGATTTGCAGTGTGGAAGTAAAGGTCGAACCCACAGAGATTGAATTACTACGACTCTTAATTTTAAAATCTAAATCTAATTAATTATAAAAACGAGATTTTGATTTTGAATTTAATTAAACTAAGAACAATAAAATAGATCTAAATTATGAATGATTTAAAAGTGTTTTTGTAAATATGTTTAAAGGAACCTAGGATTGCAAATCCACCACTAGCTTCATAATAGGAATATCTATGCATTCAATTAGATTATTAAGTTGGATGATAATGGGGAATTGTAGCTACAAGCCCAATTCCTCCGTCAAGAAAATAACTATGGTTTAAGCACCAACATAATCCATCTTCGGTTAGCACGAATTATCCCACACTAAACTAGGGTTGTGGTATAATCCGTCTAATCTAGGCATGGACTGTTCGGATACTTGATAGCACAATTCAATTTAAGCACCATTACATGTAAATAATCTAAACAAGCACAGCAAGCATAGATCATTGAGCACATCACAGTCAAAATAGATCTAAGACAAGAATAAACTTTGAAAGCAATGATTTAATCAATAAAAGCACGATTTATTTATAAAAATATCCTCGGAACATGTAATCATCATCCATACATAATAAAACTAAAATAAAAACATAAATAAACCCTATTACTTGGCTAGGGTTTCATTGAAACCCTAGATCTAGGTTTAAGCGGCCATAGAATTGAAGCTTGGCAAAAGGTTGATGGAGGAGGCCATGGGAATCATTGGTCTTCTTCTTCTTCTCCTTGCTTTCCTCCCTTCAATGGCTGAAATTTTTAGTTGTATATGGATGTATCTAATGTTGTGTAATGATGTGTAATCCCAAAATTGATTTAGAATAGGATTTATATAGAGTTTGGAAGGATTTAGGAAGCTTTTCTAAGTCAAATCGCACTAAAACAGCTGTTTTTACGTTTCTGGATGTATTTAGCCAATTCGGACCGCACAGGGCTCTTCAGGACCTCGAAATACGTGTTTTTGACTTTTTCAACAGGTCGTTCGCGCGGGTCGCGCGTGCGGGTCGCTCCAGCGACCTGGGCATTTTCCAGATTTTTCTCAGATTTCTGCTGCTCTGCGCACCGATCGTAGAATTGCGATAACTTTTGACTCGGACCTCGTATTGACTCACCGTTTGCAGCCACGCGTCCGTAACTCGAAGATCTACATTTTATATCTCTGGAGCAATTTCTCAAATCTGAAGTATTCCTTGTCAAAAATACAATTTTCCAAGGCTGCTACTGCATTCATCTTTCACCAAAATCACCGTTTGAGCCCAGAATGACTTCCAAAACCACTAATCATTGGATTTTTGTGCATTTTCATATTAAAGCTCCAAAACCTACAAAATATAGAATACTTATTAAAAATCACTTAATAACTACATGAAATGGGCTAACAAAGCGTATTTTTAGGACTATAAACGGCAACTATTCGTCGCCGATCAGAAACCCCAAATCAAACTGAATCAGATTCCTATTTCCATAAATTATAGTCCATACCACTAAAGAATTATAATTGCACTCCTACCCTTATCTTAAAAATATATTTCGAGCACCATGTTATTAGATGCTTATTATCTCCCCACGTTAAGATTACAAATATTCATTAATTAAATATAATTATTGACAATCATATTTAATTAATCTCTTAAAATTCCTTGAGATCCTCTGCTTAACTTATCTGATATGTCGGATATAAATTCCACCTGCAGGGTTTGACATAATCAAAACTTATAAGCTTTCTCAAGGGGATATCATCAATCTCAAAATTGAGGCATGGATTCCATCATTAATTTATATCCACCACACAATCATTATTGTCACCCAATCCAATGAGATATTGACCCATTTAAAGATCTTATCCTTTTAGGGATCAAAGTGTAAATATCAAATGCACGTGTCTACAAATTAACTTAGTAATTAGAGCATAAGCACTCATAATAGCCATGAGGTATTAATTATCTTATAAGTCAGTATAAGGATAATTACCCCAAGTTGGCCCCATTTAATACACAAAGTGTATCAGTATAGTGAGTTGAAACTATACCGTTTCCCGTAGTTAAGACAAACCTACTACAACACCATGTTGCAGTCCTACCGATGGTGTGTCCAATCCCATCTAAGACTGTAAACCAAAATCTTACATTCTACAACATCTGATGGTCTAATCTTCTGTGTGTAAGCCGAACTCTATACACCAAACCACCTACTATGTAGAATGAGAGACACACATGCATAATATTAAATAAATTATATAGTACAAATATTGCCCACACAGATTCTCATAAAAATAGAATAACTGATTTTATTGAATGAATAATAAATCAACTACATAAAACATGGCTTTTAGCATATATCCCTAACACATGTAACCAGGGGTCTTCATAAAATCAGAGGAGATGATTCGCAAAGATCATATTAGTATTATAATTTACGGTTATTGTTCATCGTGTGTGTGTGTATGTGTGTGCTTTTTTATTTTTCCTTTTTTTGGAAGTTGTAGCTGTTATGTATGAAATTATTATTTGTGTCGCTTTTCAATGTAATCTTCAATTGTAGAATACAATCAATCATGTTATAGCATGTACTAATTTATCTCTATTAAAATATTTAAAAATTAATTAAAAATTAAATAATAAATTTAAGCTATTTATTTAAGTTAACTGATTGCATTTTTTTTTCTGTAAAAAATTTTAGGGTTAATTACACGGACTTCCCCTGAGGTTTGACAAAATTACACGGACCTCACCCGTATATTGCATAATTACAAAAACCTCCCTTGAGGTTTAAGCTTATGTTACACGGACCCCCCCTCTGTTAGTGGACCTACAAAATTCAAGACGAAAATCCTCGTTTCCATCCTTTTTAACTAACAAACTATCGAAAATGCCCTTGCAATTTTAGAGAATTGATGAATGGACAAAAACACCCCCAATTAACATGTGTAAATATAATCCAAACCCAATACCCACTCCCTATTCCCACATAGTCGTTCGTTCATCTCTCTCTCTCTCTCTCTCTCTCTCTCTCTCTCTACGTTATATGGTTGATTTCAATGGCAAGGTAATCTCTCTTTATCTCTACATATTCACTGTCATTAGTTTATGCAAATATGAAAGAGAGACAATTGCACAAAAAATAGCCTTCCAATTTCATATATCCAAAAGTTTCAGTCAACCTTACATCATCATCATGTATACCCCAAACTGCACAAAATATACCCCAACATGCACAAAATATACCCCCCAAAATATACCCAACATGCACAAAATATACCCCAACATATACCCCAAAAACTACCCCAACATGCACAAAATATACCCCAAAAAATTTGCTATCCATCTGTATCCTACCAGCTTTCACGCCTACTGGCTATGCACAGAATATGATTGGGTACCACAGAAGATGACTGGGTACCAATTCATCCTCTCCCTCTTGCAGACCACCTCCCTCTTGAAGACCCTCTCCCTCTTGCAGATCCTCTCCCCCTTATAGAACCACTACCCCTTGTAGCACTAGCAAAACCACCATTCCTTGTAGAAGTTGTAGCAAAATTGGCCTCTGTGGAAACCTGAACAGCCTAGGTTAAACCAGTAATGGGAACCTGAACAGTTTGGTTTGCCCCATCTCCCTAACATAAAATAGATTCCCCATGGTTAATAAACAATTATCAGCTAATTAAAGATAATAAACATAGAAAGAGAATGGAATATTGCCTCATTGGCCTGGGATGATTCCCTAACGGGTGCTCGCTAACATGTCCTTTGGTTGTGACCTAAGTGCTTGCAAATTTGGCATTTGACAGTTGACGACCTTGTAGACTTACTGGTCCCAGCAGCCTGTTCGTCATGCTCCCTACTCCTCAGTTTTCTAGGCCTCCCAGGCAACCTTTTGAGCTTAGGCGGCTATATGGGATCAGTATTATTAGCAGTCCACGTTCTATGGTCCACAATTGGGTGAATCATTCCTCCATGAGCCCTCATATAAGTTTCCTTTGAATATAATGGATCACAGAATTTTTCAATATCATACCTTTTGTAAGCTATCGCAACTACAACATGCTCCCAGAGATCTACCAAGCTCGGCAAATACATACCCTTTTATTTAGGTCCAAGGCATGTGATATACCAATATCATCAACAACCTCAAACTTTTCCCCTCCAGCAAATATCACCTTGCACCCTCTTGAAGTTTCAATGCACTTGTTTAGCTTTTTCTTGATGTTTTCAGTTACATATGTCTCCTATAAACATGCTTTTTGAAACCTAAGTGCAAATCGCCCCATTAGTTTTGTCCTTATCCCCCCTAACATGGTCAGCACTGGTTTAGACCTATAGAACCCTACCCAACTATTGAATGACACAATCAGATTGTTGGTTACATGGTCATTCTTGACCCATTCATCAAATGCGTGTCTGCTCCAAGTGTTCGATGGATTTTTCATCAACCATGTATATGCTTCAGTAGACAATGACTTCAAACTTTCCATAGACTCATTAAAGGCTAACTGGTTGTACGCCCTTGCAGCTTTCTAGAAGTATTTCCTTAATAGCAAACCTGGGAACTTTACTTTGAAGTTACTGAAAAGGTGCCAACAACAACGACGATGAGTTAAATTGGGAAAAACGTTGATAATTGCTTGTCCAAGACCCTATACACAGTTGGTTCTCAAGTTAGTACTAACTTTACAATGCCAAAAACTTAAATTTAAGGAATTCACATTATCATAACATTGCCTTTTGTTGGTCAGACATGAAACACCATGGGATTGGTTGACCAACGCCAATTGCATCTGATAAATTGGTCCAAGACAAAGCCCCAACTATGCCTTCCCTGACTTTCTACCACAGCTACTGCTAAAGGAAACAATCCATTATTCCCATCTAGTGCAATGGCTGCCAAGAAAACCCCACCATAAGTGTCTTTCAAGAGGCAGCCATCATGACCAAAAAATGGTATGCACCCTCTCACAACTCCAGACTTTATGCATTCAAATGCAATGAAAATTCTCTTGAATAGTGGGTTGTCTCTAATTTGAGGCCTCTCACACTCAATTTTAACTATGCTTCTAGGATTGGTCTTCAAGATTTCATTACCATACATCCAAAGCAATGTGTACGAGTCCCCATGATTTCCCTCAAGCTCATCAAGACATCTTCTTTTTGCTGTATACAATTGCATTTTATGAGGTTCTACCCCAAACTTCTTGTGGACAATAGATTTTAAGGCATCACTTGTCATTTCTTGATTCTCTTTCAATTTGTGGGCTAACTTCTTAGCAATCCATGTTGAGTTGGCTTCACGATTGGTAGACACCCTCACATATGTATGGCATCCATTATATGTCTTAATTTTGAAGGTAACACTATCAAGCAAAGGAGAGGCGTGAATCCTCCATAGACAGCCAATAGCAGCACGATGGCATGTAACCCTGTTTTCTCATTCTTATCCCTCACAACATTGAACCCTTCTAAGATTGTGAAATCCTTCAATACTTCCCTAAAATGTTGAACATCACTAATAGCTGCCCTTCTTCCAACACTATCTTGCAGCCTGTACTTATCTAAAACTTTTTCCCATACTTTGACTGATCATAAGCTTTCTCTATTCCTCTTGACCTCTTTTTACCCCTTATAACTTCTTCATCAGATGCATTTTTAAAACACTCATCATCAGACTCATAATTGTTAAGACAACCATCACTCTCTTCATTAACATCGTCCCCTTCATTGCAATCACTCTCATCAACTAATCCATCACCATCACCACTAACACTACTTTAGACTCCGTATCATCTTTCCCATCCCACTCTTTATCTTTAGATCTAAATCCCTCAACCTCATCATCTTCAGACCAGACACATTATTATCCTCCATATTATCTTCAATCCCATGAGCACCCTCATTATCCTCAACCCCATGAGCACCCTCATTAACAACATCAACCCCATCAGCACCCTCAGTAGCTTCTATAACTATAGGAATTACAGTCCTTTCTCCCACATTACTACCCTCTCCAAGTTCATCCTCCCACTTATATTTCCTTCAACTAGAACATATAGGTAAATGTATTTATGATTTTTATGCAATTTAAACATCTTCATGGCATCACCATCTCCACCAACATTAAGTGTATCCTTTGAATTTGGCAAATAGCATCTGAAAGTTATAGCCAACCCCACTTGCGAAGAAGAGCGGGACAATGCAACTTCTCATACATCATTCATCAAATCAAAATAACAATACTTATCTGGATTGACATTGTCAATGTTAAGTAGCTGCGATGAGTAGTGGAGTACTATATCATGTGTCTCAAACACCATTGCTGAAAGATTCACAATTGTTTTTTAAAAAATGAAATTACTATAAATAAAATTGAAAACCCTATAAATAAACTACTGTTTTGAAAACACTATTTTAAAAACCCTATATTGAATACCATCTATTGAAAACCCTATTTAGAATACCCAATAAACCAGTTCCTTAAACTCTACTCGTGAAATTCAACACCCTATTTTGAAAAAAAAAATCACAAACGAATCAGGATGGAAACCCTAGTTTGAAACCCCCATTTTTCAACACCCTATTTTCAATACCCAAGAAATCTAACATTGTATCTCTCAAATACCAAACCCCAAATCCAAAAAATGCATCAAGAAAGAACTCATGCGAAGGGCATACCGATTCGTCTTCTTCGGTGAATATTTATCTTCAACGAATGATCTTCAGTGAATCATCTCGTCTTCTTCAGTAAAGGCTTTTGCCATGGCGATAAGGAGGGTTCTGGATGACATATTTGTTGGCTCTCTATGTTGGGAGACGAGAAGGTAGGTGGGAATTTTGGAGGAAAATAGGGAGTAGGTAGGAGTTTTGGAGGGAAATAGGGTATCAGATTTGTTAGGGGTATAATAGTCATTATACATTCAGTTTTAACTCTGTTGGTATTCTGTCATGAGGGATTTCATCAAACCTCAGGGGAGGTTAGTGTAACTATCCCAAAAATTTATTATTGTGGATATGCATAAAAAAATACAAGATTTATTATACAATTTAAAATTATTAAGTAGACACTGATATATAATTTAAAATTATTAAGTATATATTAATATATAAGAGTTGGGACATAAGTGGCATTTTAGGGGATGAATAGTACATGAATAGTGATCTGGAGGCATTTATCCAAATATTTTGGAAGCCTCCAAATTTGGAGACACACTATTTATCCCACCTCCATTTCTCAAACTTATGGAATATGGTAGGAGTTGATTTTTTCCAAATTTGGAGAAATTGAAGTGGGTTGGAGATGCTCTTAGGGAAGCAATTTTGGGAAACATTAATAATATTTACAGAGTAATGCTATGCTTCCCAAATTTGAATTCTAAAATTTGATTCTCAAATATTTTGTCAATTATACCACATGTGGTACCCCTATCACTGCCCCCAACGTGTGATACAAGTACACAACTCCATATTAAGCCATTTGAAAACAAAATAAAAGTGACACTTGAGATAATATATTTATTTATCTCAATAAAATCTAGAAACGATCACAAATACTATGTAAAATTTCACACAGCAATATAACAACAGTCGAGATATTTTAATTATGAAGCTGAGTAATCTAACACAAACTAGATTGATTACAATATATATGCTTCTGTGCATCAAATATGACCAAAATATTATAAGTATCTACAAAAAAAAATAATAAATAAAATCCAAATATGTCTGCTTACACAAAAATCCAAAAGGTAATAGCAAAATTCAGTAAACATCCAACATTGATATGTTCATTCACTTTCCAACTTGTGCCTGGATTTTTCGAGCTTACTGTTGGGCTTTGTATTCATCTAGTGTCCGGGACCTCAGGTTCGTGTCTAGCAATTCATGGTTTAAATCGGCACATGTCTGATTTGCATTGCACTCTATTTTGACAGGTAAGTGTTTGAAGATCTATGTATATATGTCATCACGTGACACACTATCACGCAGTCTAAAGATCCAAGCACCTACATGGGGTAGGGGTGAGTTCATCACAGTCTCTACGGGATGCTTTATCTCTTAGGCGGTAACGTCGAGACGTCCAATAGCACGTGATTGTCTCTGCCATCTTTCAACATACCTTTTCAAAGGGACTTTGTGGCGAGAGCTGCATACATCAAACATTCATAGCGCATAATGTTATGAGAATTTTATTGTGTAAGTGAAATAGTGCATGAAGTGGTGGTAATTTATCACATATGAGTGTGAAATTTCACAATCAGATGAGAATTTTCACACTCATGTGCAAAGTTCAAACCTGAGTGTTGAATTTCTCATACCAATTTCTACACATATGAGTGAGAAATTTCACACGCATAATAGAATTGTCTCATATATGAGTGTGCAAGTTCACAATTATACAAGAATTTCCTCACTCATGTGCAAAGTGAAATTTTGAGTGTTAAAATTTTTCACTAACTTCTATCCATTTGAAAATGGGGGATGAATTTGATTTCACACCATTTTTCACACAAATGAGTGAGAAATTTCACTCCATTACTTTCCAATCTCCAAAAAGCAAATTAACTAAACCCTACTAAACCTACCAAAAGACAGTTACTATTATGATAACTACAACAAAAAGTATATATATTACAAGCCCTAACTCATACACATTAGATTAGTTGTATATAGAAGCATTCATATATAGCACAAAAGATTTATAGGTTTGAGTACAAGAGGTGAGGACCCGAGCTTCAGATTAGAGGGGTTCGCAGAGGAGGGAGTAAGATGATGTTGGGATTATATCACATGTGGGACAATCCCATTAATTTAGGATTGTTGATTTGGCTAGATTCCTATTATGATAAAGTTTCCTTTTGTGATAGAGTTTTATTTGGAGTGGATCTCTGATTTATTGCTGGACAAGGAATGGTTGGAAACTCTATATAAATGGTTATTGCATAGGAATTTAGGAAGCCCTTGGTTGTCATACTCCGGAGTAGCAAAAATAGAGAAAAAAATTTATTTTTGGGTCCGTAGGCAATGACTGGTGATGTCACTGAATTGTCCACACCATACAGTTCTAAAGAACAATAATAAAACAAACTTTTCCTAATATAGCAACTAACTATTACATCAGAGTTCGAAACCTAATATTAAAAGTTCTGAGGCAACGTATGCCCTATTACAAAACATAAGTCTTGATAATAGAAAAGAATTGTAATCTATCCTAGTCTTCAACTTTAGTTGGAGGATATATAGTCATCAGGGTGGTAGTCCTCCCCAGCATATCCATCCTCAGCAGGGCCACCCTTTGCGTACTCACCTTCCGGGTAGCAGCCATCATGGTCAGCTTCCTTACCTACAGTATTAGGAATATGGTCGTCTAGATGGGAAATATCTAGGCATAAAAAGGTCATTAGCTTACTAAAAGCTAAGTGAGTAGAAAACTAATGAGGTACCATTTATATGAAATAAAACAAGTTATGGAAGGCATAAGTTACGTTCTACAAAATAGTATATTCATTTGATTCAAACCCATTGTTTAACCAACCACTATTGCCTTTTTATCCTAAAACTGATAGCCAACATACTCTTAAGTGGGAGATTGTTAGGGATGTATACTAAAAGCCATGCTTTATGTAGTCGATATATTATTCATTTAATAATATCAGTTATTCCACTTTTATGAGAATTTCTTTGGGCAATGTTTGCATTATATTATTTATTTAATATTAAGCAAGTCTATCTCTTATTCTACATAGTAGGTGATTTGGTGTGTAGAGTTCGGCTTACACACGGAAGATCAGACCATCAAATCTTGTAGAGTATAAGATTTGGTTAATTTATAGTCTTAGATGGGATTGAACACACCGTCGGTAAGACTGCAGCATGGTATTGTAGTAGGTTTGTCTTGACTACAAGAAATGGCGTAGTTTCAAATCACCATGCTGGTATATGTTGTATATTAAATGGGACCGACTTGGGGTAATTATCTTTGTGCTGACGTATAAGATAATTAACACCTCATTGTTATTTTGAGTGTTTATGCTCTAAATCCTAAGTTAATTTATTGACATGTACATTTGACATTTAGACTTTGATCCCTAAAAGGTTTAGATCCTTAAATGGGTCAATATCTCATTGGATTGGGTGACAATATTAATTGTGTGGTGGATATCTATTAAGGATGGAATCCATGTCTCAGTTTTGGGATTAATGATATCCCCTTGAGGAAGCTTATAAGTTTTGATTATATCAAATCCTGCAGGTAGAATTTGTATCCGCCATATCAGATAAGTTGAGTAGAGGGTCTTAAGGAAATATTTAGAGATTAGTTAAATCTGATTTTCAATAATTATATTTAAGTAATGGATATCTGTAATCTTAACTTTGGGAGATAATAAGCATTTAATAACATGGAGCTCGAAATAAATTTTGAGATAAGGGTAGGAGTGCAATTTTAATTCTTTAGTGGAATGAATTATAATTTATGGAACTAGGAATTTGATTCAGTTCAAATTAGGGTTTTCTAATTCTATAAGGAAGCCTATTCCTTATTGACTTCTTATGGTCCCTATCGTAACCTATACATATGCTTCCTTGGCTTTCTTCTCAGGTTACGTGATTTCATATTCTAAGCTTTCCTTGACCTCTTAGCATTCTCCTAGAAGGGTTTCCATCAAACCCAAGCCTCCATGAGCACTCAAGAGGCATAGGAGTGAAGATCACGAGTGACGGACAACACTCACTTAAAGATCGTCAGACTGCTCAATACTGATCAAAAGTTGCTGAATGTTTTACATGACGTTCCCGGCGTCGAGACAAAGCGGCTTTAAAAAAAATCAAGTCAATCGGAGATCGTTTAGTTCTCCTGACGAACACAACTTTGTCAGATCAAAGTGATCTAGATTTAATCATCACAGCAATCATAAGAGAGTATTGTAACTGGGAATAGAAAAGAAAACGTAAAAAGGGAAGAGCAGAAAACATAAAGGATTTCGAAAGAGCCCACACACAGTTCAAGATTCTGGTAGCAGAGGAATACGGTAGAAGATCGTGAGTTGTTATCGAGCACGTGTTCTCAATTCATCTACTACAACAATCCATTTTTGTAGTTCAAGGTAACCCTAGTTTTGCCCTTGTAGGGTTATTGTAGCTTTCAAGTAATTTTAGCAGTACCAATTTATACGCACTGTCAACGGATTCTGGGAACACAGTTTGCTAACATCTTTGTTATAACACAGTCACGTATAAGAAGTATACAACAACATTTGAACAATTAAACAATTCATATAATAATAAATAGAAATAATCCATGTTCTGCAACTTCCAATCGATTGGGACAAAGGTCAAATCAATTGGGAAAAAAGCAATAATAATCGATTGGGAAAAAGTCCAATTCATTCTTCTTCCCAATCAATTGGATCACAATCAATACCAATCGATTGCTAACATTAGCAATCGATTGGGGTATAACTAATAGCAATCGATTGGATAAAAGTCCAATCGATTGGGTATAGGTTCATAGCAATCGATTGGGAAAAAGCCCAATCGATTAGGACTTCGTCTTCTCCAATGAGATGACACTCCAGAATTATAAATGTCCAAGGGACGTATTTGCTACGTCTTTCCTTCTTTAAAACCCATAAAAACCTCATATAAAGAGACCAAGTTTTGGACACACCAAGTGTGCATGGAGGTGTGGGGTGCCTATAGAACCAAGCTTCCTCTCTCCTCTTTCTCTTCTCTTATCTTCTCTGCATCTTTGTCTCTTCTTCTCTTTTTCTTTCTTCTAATCCACTCCTTCTATTCATTCTCTTCTTCTCCTTCTCTTATTTTTCTACCTAAGGCAATGTGTGTGTGTGTATATATGTGGAGATGTATATATATATATATGTGTGTGTGTATAAGTGTGTATATATATACTCTCACTCTCACCAAAAACTATCATACCATCACCTTGGGCATGAATTGAAGGCATATATATATATAGAAAATACGAGTGCCACACGTCAAAACCTGAGACAATCTTAGAGACCATGTTCAGCTCCCGGCCAACCAATTGGGACCAGGTGACAATCGATTGGATGTTAGATATTTATAAGGGCAATCGATTGGTAAGAGGGCAATCGATTGGATATGTCAACAGAGGCAATTGATTGGGAAAATGGGCAATCGATTGGTAGTCAAAAGTTGGCAATCGATTGGGACACAAAGTCTACCAACAGAAGGGTAAGGATCATACATGTGTTTAAGGGATAACATCAAGTCTTATTTATAAATATGCATTCAAAAATACAGGGTATTACATTGGTGTACCAAGTTGGGGGTCTCCCCTCATGGGGGATGCATGGTCTAGGGTGAGAAAGATATTAATCACTAGGACAATGATAGGGATGTGAGGTTGAGAGGGGGGTTTCTTTATCTCTGTGATTTTTCTATGTTATAGTGATTGTGTCAAGTTCCTCGAGTATTGAGAGTGGGTATACAAAGGGTTTGAGGGTTGGGTTATGTGATTTAATCCAAAGTGTCTTGGACCAATTATTTATTCTCAATAGTGAAAGAATTGGTATCTCGGCTATGGACGTAGGCAATTTTTCTAAACCATGTAGAAATTTGTGTTTCTTTGGTGTGCTTATTTATTATTATTGATGTGTTTCTGTGTATTCATTGGGGGGAATTTGGTTTCGTATTTTAAAATTCCAAACAAGTGGTCTCAGAGCCATGTTTGTCAAATCTATGGTGGGCAGAGCACATGCGGGCAGTGGATTATAGCACGAAAATTAAAGAAGAAAAAAAAAAAGAAAGAAAAAAAAAATGCGATGGCATCAGCGAAATGGAAGTTGGAGACTCTGGGTGATTCATGGTATATATGTGGGTTTTGATTTGGTAAGAGATAATCCTATGTGACAAGTGTATTGAATCAAATGTTTTTGATTTGTTGGAATTTCAAATGGTTTGTGAGAATAGTTGTATTATTTAGAATTCAGGTCAGAGGCGATTCTTAAGGTTTTCAGGGACTGTGGATTCATCAGCTGGGTACAGATTTGAGAGATTCTACACGGATTATCCATATTGGACTTTTAACAATAGATCCGATGGTAAGCAGGTCATGATCTAGAGTCAAAGGGCTATTCTGGTGCTACTATAGTGGTAGCAGATTTTATACAGTGGAGGTGTCCTCACACTCCATTCGTACGGACACTTTTCTTGGATTGTTAAATTCCAGGTATAAGGCTTACGTGGTTCAGGAAATTTTTTTGATGGATTCCAAAAGGGCTGTTGATTGTCTTTGGGTGACTGGTATTGTCGCGAGGTGGAATGGTGATTTCAAAATATATTGTTAGACTAGTTTGCTATTGGGTGGTGTGACTTTGGTCCCAAATTGGCAGAAGAATCTATAATCTGTGTTGCCAGATGATCTCTACGGGTGCAAGCTTGGTGTTGGAGCTGGGGATAGAGTCATGAAAATCATACATGACATGTTCTCGACTGAGAGAGAAGTGTGGATGGTTTTATCCTCTGGTAGATTCTCGATGGATGAATTCTTGTAAGTGCATGAAAGGTTATTTTCACGATTCAGACGATGGTGAGGAGAAATCATGCTAGAGAAAAAGAGGTGATCGAGGCTTATCTCTAGTGTAAATGGGTATAATTAACTTGGGCCTACACATATATTGGCCGTGTTGATCGAATCAGAGGTGTCGAGACCATATTGATTCGAGGGTGTGCAGACTGATATGGTGATAGCCAATGGATTCATTTGTGGTTTGGCAAGCGGTGGCAAAGTAGTCAGATTTGTAGGTGCTCTGATTGAGGGGGTGCTGCTCACGTGTGATGTATTGATTAAGCAGTTATCCCACAAGTGATATAGGGGATGATTGTTGGGATTATATCACATGTAGGACAATCCCATTAATTTAGGATTGTTGATTTGGCTAGATTCCTATCATGATAAGTTTCCTTTTCTAATATAGTTTTATTTAGAGTGGATCTCTGATTTCTTGTTGTATAAGGAATGGTTAGAAACTCTATGAATGGATGTTTTATAGGAATTTAGGATGCCCATGATGTACCAAGTTGGGGGTCTCCCCTCATGGGGGATGCATGATCTAGGGTGAGAGAGATATTAATCACTGGGGTTTTCTGTGAGGGTTTGTTCACAATGATAGGGATGTGAGGTAAGAGGGGTATTTCTTTATCTCAGTGATTTCTCTATATAACAGTGTTGTGTCAAGCTCTTTGGGTATTGAGAGTGGGTATATAGAGGGTTTGAGGGTTGGGTTAATGGAATTTAATTCAAAGTGTCTTGTACAAATTGTTTACTCTCAATAGTGAAAGAACTGGTCCCTTGGGTGTGGATGTAGGCAGTTTTGCCGAACCACGTAGAAATCTGTGTTTCTTTGGTGTGTTTATTTATTATTGTTGATGTGTTTTTGTGTGTTTATTGGGGGGACTTTGATTTCGTGTTTCAAAATTCCCAACAAATGATAGTTTGGATTTCCTTCATTCTCCTTCTCTCTCTCTCTCTCTCTCTCTCTCTCTCTCTCTCTCTCTCTCTCTCTCTCTACATTATCTCTCAACAAGTTGGTGCTATCTAGGATTTTTTAAGGAAGAAGTTGTGGATCTTCATTGGGTGTCGATTAGGGGTGCGCACACTTCTGGTCAACCCGAACTTTCGACCAGAAATCAAAGTTTCAAACCCATTTGGATCGGACCATTCAGGTTAAACAGTTAGTTCGAGTCCAATCTGAACCATAGTTATAATTTCATTTTGGATGTCGATAGGCTTTTCCCAACCCAAAATCGACCTAAAGATCCAAAGTTTCCCACATATATAAAATCACTTCACAAAAACTATGGCTTAGGCTAACTAATCAGTGTCCAGATCTCTCAGTCTCTAGACTCACTCTCACCAGTCCGGCGACTACTCTCTCTATCCCACCAATCCGGGGAGGCTCCATATGGGGACGAGGCTCAGTCTTTCTCTCTCTCTATCTCTCTCTCTCTCTCTCTAGTCTGGCAAGGCTTAGTCTCTCCCTCTCTCAGTCTCAAGCGTTAATGATCTCTATCTCTCTCTCTCTCTCTCTCTCTCTCTCTCTGATACCACCAATTCACCAAATGGTTTTTTTTATAGATCTAGGGTTTATTAGTTATGCTAGTCACTAGATCTCAAAATTTAGAAAATGGGTTTCTATGTGTCGTTTAGATGTAGTCTTGTAGATACATGTATATTCATAATAGTTTGTTTTTAGAAAACACTAACTTTCGAGTGAGATCTTAAAAGACTGACACGCTTACTGACTTCTCAGATGCTCACCACCCTAAGGCTTTAATTAGCAACATGTCAACACTGAATCTCTATGATAATTAAACAACTAAAACTCAAAAAAGTATAATTTTTTCCTATGCAGTTGCTAATCTAGATCAAATTGAATAATGTTTATAAGAAAGACAAAATTGACAAATGCAACCATAATTGAGTTTTTTTTCATAGATAACCATAATTGAGGTTTTTGTTTCATAGATATCCATAATTGAGTTGTATGCTGAGCAGTATTATTAATTTCTAACTTATCATAGACATTAGAAACCTAAGATTTTTTTATTTCATTTTATTTCCATAGACTAATGTTTAACTTAACAAAAAAAATGCATCTACATCTACAGCTGTTTAATAAAAACTCAAACTTGAAGATTTTGATACATTTATCTCTGTTGTTGATTGGAGTTTTGAAAGGTCCAAACTTGTCAAATTCTAGATGGATAAAGAAATTGCATATGCACTATGGTTGTTGCTTGCTTCTTTGATTGTATCTATTTCTGCCAATGATGATATTTCTCGTCATCATGTTACCTTTCATGGTAATAGATGGGCTTCACTTTGTTTTACATTTTGTTATAAGATAATCATTCATCTAAATGGGAGACACTGACAGAATACAGATATACTTATAGGACTGATTGTCCACCCCTAAATGAATCATGATAGAACTTGCATTTACTCATCTAAGTCCTCTTTACTTTTATCCTAAATCTAACTTTTCTTTGAACTTTTCTCTCGTACTTAGATAACATTTACAACTTTTCTCTACTATGTGGAATGGAAATGTGAACATCGACAATGACTATGACAATGACACTGTAAATTCGTTACTGGGAAAAAAAGGAAAGAGATAAAACCAAGATCGGTGGTTTGGAGTCATTTTACTAAGTACATTGATGAGAAAGGTGAGAAAAAAGCAAAGTGTAATTATTGTGCGAAACTGTATACGACTAATCCAAAAACATTTTGGACTAGTTCATTGAAAAATCACTTAGCTAATTGTAAGTCAAACCCATACAACCATGACCTTAGCCAAACAAAACTTACTAGGTTTCAATCAGGAGGTAGTGAAGCAGGGGGTAGTACATTGGGCACTTGGAGATTTGAGTGTAAGGCCGCTAGGAAGGCACTCAGTGAGATGTTAATTACTGTGTAGTTCCCATTTAGTTTTGTTGAGAATACTGGGTTTAAAAATTTGTCTCAATTTCATTACACCATGATTCTATCTTCCATCATGAACAACTATCAATAGAGATTGCTATGATCTCTATTTGCAAGAGAGGTCAAATTGAAAACCGTGTTGAAGGAATCGAATAGGAGGGTTTGTCTTACCACAGTTATGTGGTCATCTTTGCAAAGAATCAATTATATGGTTTTCACAACACAATTTATTGATAACAATTGAACTTTGCCAAAAAAAAAATTTGATTTTTTGTCCAATTAAAAGTCATAGAGGTGAGGCATTACTGTCGATAATACTAGTTTTAATGATGTGGTAGTTGAAAACTTGAAGTGGAGGTTTGACACCATGGGGTACAAATGTGTTAGGTGGTAAGAATCTTCATGTAAGGTGCACAACACACATTATAAACCTTGTGGTTATTGACGGCGACAAAAAAGTAGGTGAGTCTGTTGCTCGAGTTTGTGGGGCTGTGAGATTTGTTGGGCAATCATCCGCTTGATTGAGAAGATTCAAAGAGTGGGTTGAGTTTGAGAAGATTGAGAGTAAGAAGTTGCTATGCATTGATGTTCCCACTAGGTGGAACTCCATATATTTAATGTTAGATACTACCGAGAAGTTTGAGAAAGCCTTTGAGATGTATAGCTTGCAAGATTCAACTTTTAACTCTGATCTAATGGCTAATGAAAGAAAAGGGGTTCCAAGTGAAAAAGATTGGGCTAATGTTAGGCATTTAGTTCGATTTTTAGAACACTTTTATCACCTAACATTAAAGATCTCTAGCTCTTTATATGTCACATCCAATACATTCGTCAGTGAACTTAGTGATGTTTTGACTTTGTTGAAAGAGATACAATCTAGTGATGATATGGAATGAGTTTTATGGCAACAAATATGAGGGCTAAGTATGACAAGTGTTTGGGAGATCCGAAAAAGATAAACTTATTGATTTTTATTGCGATGGTATTGGATCACCATCACAAGTTTGGGTTTGTGACCAGAGTTTGCCATTAAGAAAATGTACGGGGAATTTGGGGGACACAACCTCTATTTGCCGGTGAAAGATTCAACATATAATATGTTTAAAGTGTAACAATCCACTACATCTTCATCTTCCCAACCATCATCGAGGCGATCTAATGTAACAATGGATGTGGAGCCAAAAAATAAAGTTAAGCCCCTTTAAAAATTTAATTAAGTCCCCTATTCTATTAGGCCTCGTTCAGCAGGCGGATAAAACTAGCAGATAAGACAGGATCAGATAGGATAATAATTTGTTCTGATAAGTTGTTATATTGTCATGTGTTTGGAACGTGCTCGAACATAAGTTCCGAATAATAACTAAATTATTGCTTTTTAACACCAAAAAATTGTATCCAAAAAAAAACAAAAGATATCAAAAAATGATAAGGTAAAAAAAATCAGTCCAGGAAAAAAAATAATAAATAAGCAAAAAGTAAATCTGATGGAAAAAAAACAGATCTGAAAATGAAAAAAAAGGGATCTGGAAAAAAAGAAGAAGCAAATCTGAGAATGAAAAAGAAAAAAAAAATAGGATATGAAAAAGAAAAGGAAAACAAAACAAGAGATTTGGAAAAAAAAATGTCCCAAGAAGTTATCTCAAACTTCTAATACCCCTGTCATGGGTTAATGTTATTGTGCTCTCCATGAGATAAAAACCTAGTTCAGGACAATTTTATCATGTCTGATGGCGCCACTAAACGTTGGATCGGATAGGATAAAAGTTATATGCCTTTTATCCTGACCATCAAAAGGTTTAAAGGTTGTGTTATGGTAATTGAATTAGAGAACTTCTCTCTGTCCGAAAAAAAAAATTTATGGAACTTTTACTGTGTTGTAGGTAGTTTTGCATAGACTTGTACAGAATACTTGGAACACCCTAGACTTAAAGGGAATCATTGAATTATCTAGAGTATTATGGAGACTTGTACATAATATTATAAGTAGAGTAACATTTTAGAAAGATTACTTTATTAGGATGTCCAAAACTTCTAAAATATTATTATTATTTTCTGATGATGCAATATTTGGGCAAGATAAATTTGAGCAGATCAAGGAGAGAGAAACAGTGAGAGAAATAATGAGAGACCGGGTTTGTATGTGGTTAAGCCCTGTTAATGAAGGAACCTATGTCAAGGTGTGTGTCTGAGCACGTTCACTATAACAGTATAACGTAAAAAAGCCAAGGACCTTTGGTGAATCAACAACAGTTTGGACCTACTAGAGGTCGGTCGGGCACAGTTATGATTGCTATAGGGGTGCTATGCAGATTGAAAAGTCGATCCCTTTCTATAGGGGTGAGTGGTCTCTTTTATAGATGCCAGAGACTTACTCGTACAAGAAAATTATACAGATTAAGTAATACAGTCTGATTTAGGATTGATTAGCATCAATCGTGGGTTTTCTAATTAGATTAGGAAATAATTTACACTTTCCATTAGTCTTCTAACTTATATAGGAAACTATCTGGAACATTCTGGATCACGTCCTGGGGCTGGGCCATGATGTATCCCTGACAGGCTAGGTCAGCGTTACAATTTTGACCCTTTTGGTCGGGCCTTGGGTTGTCGGGTCTACCACTCGGGACGAGCCTGCTGACCTGTCCTGGTCTATTTAGGAATTGTAAGAGCCGAGCTGTTTGGGATGTACCTCTGGGCTAGCCGAGTTGTTACCGAGCTGTATTGTGATCGGACGATGCTATCCTGACCTGTAGGTCGGACTTCCCTAACAACTTCCAATTACATGGCCAAGAAGTCTCAAGTAGTCAGAACCGGACGGGATGGGGACTAGTCGCTGAATAGAACTACTCGGTCATATAGTAGAGCCAATTTTGGGCGTATCAGCTGCCCCCCATTTCCAAGGTTGGCTTGATGCTATATTGAGTCAAGTTTGGAAATATGTTGATTGCTTGGGGAAGTTGCCTCGGAGCTTCTGAGTTTGGTAAACTCATGGGAACTGGCTAAGAGTTGAGACTTAGCCTAATTCGGAATCTTTAAGTGCTCGGGAATTAGCTAAGAGATGAGACTCAGCCTAATTCAGAGTCTTTTGTTTAAGTTAGCTCCCAGGATGGTTATCTTCTGCCCGTAAGCCTTCGTCAAGGTTGTGGGTAGAAGAATTTGACAATGTTCGAAAAGCCGACCTAAAGCGTATTGCTTTAGGGTCCTTTTTATGCTAACTCCCCTAGATGGTTATCTCCTGCCCAGCGAGCCTTCGTCAAGACTATTAGGATAAAAGTTTGACCATGTTGGTGGAGCTGACCTAAAGCATGTTGCTTTAGGGTCCTTTTTTACTCCTCTATCGTGGGCCTACCTTAGAGGTTTTAGTTACCTCTATCGTTGGTTTGGGCCTAAGTGGAGTTATTGCCTCTGAGCATTATAGGCACCTGGGTTGTCTAAGAGTTTCACTAAGTTAACCCCAAGGCCTATAAAATACTCGGTGTGACTTCCTATAGTTTTTATTCGCTCTTGTCCCCTAAGCTTTAGGCGTTGCGGGAATAATTACTGTAGGGATCCGACCTAGAATGTTGGTAGTTCTCGGGTCTTTTGATGCCTCGGGTGTGATCCTAAGGTCTTCTGGATGACTCGGGTATGATCCCGAGGTCTTTGGGTCCCTCGGGAGTGATCTCGAGGTCTTCTGGATGCCTCGGGTGTGATCCTGAGGTCTTCTAGATGCCTTGGTGTGATCCCGAGGTCTTGTGCCTCGGGTGTGATCCTGAGGTCTTCTGGATGCCTTGGGTATGATCCCGAGGTCTTTGCAAGAGGTCTATGACAGTTCGTAGAGCCTTATGCTATGATCGGGCAAAAGTATCACTATAGTTGGACTCATCTAGATTATTGAGACAAGAGGTCGAATTGGGATCACCGGGCTCCTGGTTACTCTAAGTTGGAGGCAAGGTCGGGATCACTGGATCCTGACTACTATAAACTGGAGGTTAGTTCAGGGGTGCCGGACTCAGACTGCTGCGAACTGGAGGTTGGGTCGGGGCTGTTGGACTCAGACTGTTGTGAACTGGAGGTCGGATCGGGGCTGCCGGACTCGGACCACTGTTGGACACTGAAGGAACTGCCGAACCACTGGGCTTCTTTACGTTATTCTCCTCGAGATGGTCCTACTTTCGCTTACTTCTTGTAGGCTCATTGCTTTCTTGCTCGGAGTCTTTGGTCTTTAGAAACTCTTTAGTGTCAATGTATTTTCCAACCCTCTCTGCGAGTTTAACCAAGGTTTTTGGCCGATTTTTGTGAAATGATGTGGCGCACTTGGTGTGTTGAACTCTATAGCAGAAGGCTATAATTGCAACGGTTTCATCAAGATCATAGATCCCTAGCTTCTCTTGATTGAATCGGTCGGTGAATTCCTTGAGGGACTCATTATTCCTTTACCTGACTGTCAGCAGTTGTATGTCAGGCTTTTTGGCCATTCATGCATACCGATGAACTGGTTGATGAACTGATTGCTGAGTTGCTTGAACTCTTTTATAGAGTGGAACCATTGCGTGATAGGGCCTTTCAAAGTACTGGGTAAGGCCAGGCAGTATAGTTTGTCGGTGTTGGTGGCCGAGTCATCTGAGCCTTATAGGTTTGGACGTGGTCAACCAATCTTCCCGAGCCGTTGTAAGAATCTAGACGAGGTTGTTTAAATTTGCGCGGGAGGGCAAACCTCATTATTCGGCTAGAGAATGGTGACTCTGTCTCGGTATTGACATGAGTAGTATTCTGGCCCAGGTCTTTGGCCATGTCGTCGATCTGTTTCCCTAAATTCTTTATACGGGCCACCATGCCTTCCCGACCGGTATCCGAGACGTAGGTCGGGTTAGTGAAGGAGGCTTCCTTTTCATGGAGGTATGCTGCCCCCTGGGATCAGGCTCGGCTATGACTCTGGTTGATCGTATGCCTAAGGCCACCTTGGCTCTTGACTAATTGAAACTGGATCGATTCCCGGGCATACCTCTCGGGCAGCACACCTACATTGATGTCTCTGGTGTCCTCAACATGGGACGGGTTCGCTTGGGTACATTGTCGAGTCAAGATTGATCCCTGACCGTACACAACGTTCTCGAGCTATTTCTCGGCCACTAGAGGATTGCTTTGTTAGGCCAGCAGGGCTTCGATCTACTACTGGGTTTGACGTTGGACCTTCAAGAGCTGTATGAGGGTCACGGTGATCTGCTCCAGTGTCAGGACCACTACAGCCAGCGTCGAGGCCTACGAAACATCCTAGTTGGCCTGCTGCGTAGCCTTCTTACCCTTCTTCGGAGGCATGACAATCAGTTAAGTGATTTGCTTCTGGAAAACTGTTATTTCCCACAGATGACGCCGAGATGATGATGCAATTTTTGGGCAAGATAAATTAGAGCAAATTAAGGAGAGATAAACAGTGAGAAAAATAATGAGAGACCGGATTTGTATGTGGTTCAGCCCTGTTAATGAAGGAACCTACGTCCACGTATGTGTCTGAGCACGTTCAATATACTGTAAAAAAAAGTCGAGGACCTTTGGTGAACCAACAACAGTTTGGAGCTACCAGAGGTCGGCCGGGCCCGATTATGATTGCTATAGGGGTGCTATGCAGACTAAAAAGTCGATCCCTTTCTATGGAGGTGAGTGGTCTCTTTTATAGATGCAAGAGACCTACTCGTATAAGAAAATTATACAGATTAAGTAATACAAACTGATTTAGGATTGATTAGCATTAATCGTGTGGTTTCCTAATTGGATTAGGAAACAATTTACATTTTCCATTAGTCTTCTAAATTGTGTAGGAAATTGTCTGGAACATTCTGGACCATGTCTTGGGGCTGGGCCGTGCTTTATCCCTGATGGGCCAGGCCAGTGTCATAATCCTGACCTGTTTGGTTGGGCCTCGGGTCACTGGGTCTACCGCTCGGGATGAGCCTACTGACCTATCCTGGTCTGTTTAGGAAATCGTTGGAGCCGAGCTATTTGGGAGTACCTCTGGGCTAGCAGAGTTGTTACCGAGCTATACTATGATTAGATGATGCTATCCCGACTTGTAGGTCGGTCTTCCCTGGTAGCTTCTAGTTACATGGCCAGGAAGTCTCAGGTAGTCGGGACCAGACGGGATGGGGACCGGTCGCTGAGTAGAATTGCTCGGTCATATAGTAGAGCCAATTTCGGGTGTATCAATTTCTATTTCATTGGATGATCGTCCCTTATATAATTCCTGGCCATTGACTATACTAACTATAATTTATAAGTAGGGTGGCCTTCATCAAAATTATTCAAGAATTATAAAGTTTCTCGCGAAAAAAGCTATGCTTCAAAGAATTATGCCGATTATTGATCTAGTAGTAAAAAGTGCATACTTGTGTGCTTTCTCTACTTATTCATATCTCTTTTATCCTCAAATATGAAAAGCCTACTTAAGTCTTGTAACACGTAAAGATAGCCCCCTAGGCCAAATTCCTGGACCTGCCCCTAATAGGAAGAGTGATTTATTGAAGAAAGATTGTACAAGCAATTTAAAATTAATAGTGGGAATGTGGATGCTAAGTTAGAATTGGATAGGTATCTTGTGAGGCTACTGAGGAGAATAATGATAACTTTGACATATTGAAGTGGTGGAAGGTTAATTTGCCTAGATTTTCTATCATTGCACAGATGGCCTATGATGTATTGGCAGTTCCTATTAATACAGTGGCATCCAAGTCTACTTTTAGTACCGGAGGACGCATTCTTGATGCATTTAGGAGCTCCTTGACTCCGAAGATAGTACATTGTATGTGCTCATGATTCGTTGCGTCCCAAATCTCACCTAGTTAGTGTTGAGTAAGATTTAGACAATCTTGAGAAAGTTGATGAAGGTAAGTAATAAAACAAAATAGCAAACTACTTATGTTTTAGACTTTTAGTTTATACTTCTTTACTTGTAAATTATGACTTATTAAATTATGTGCTAATTAAATGTGTTGCCAATCTTTTTTATTTGTAGAGTTGTTGAAGATTGCAAATGACTCCAATGTTGTAGTCTTTGAAGGTGGTGACTCAGGAACTTTATGATTGCCTACTTGCCTATTTGGTATTGATAATTAGTATGAGTGGAGTGGTAGAACTTCTACTATTAGACTATGTTTTATTTACTTGGTTCATGGATAATGTATTAATATTTTTGTTTGAGACTAAGTTTTATATTTTAATGTGGTGATGATAGTCTTGATAGATGGTTTTGTTAATCTCATAGACATGTGGTTGGTATTTGATTATTTTGTATCAGCGTACTATGCTATCAATATCATGTTATTTGTGGTTGTCTTGTTGATATATGGTTACAGGTGATGGTCTTGTTGACCCCATGGATATTTAGTTTTAATTACGTTCATTTTTAGACTAGTATATAAGTAGTTGTTTGTTTATGTTTATTGTTCTTGTTGTGGACCTTGTGGCTTGTGGAGTTGTGGTTGACAGGTTGTAGTAGTTGTGGTTGTGTTGTGAATTGTGATGCTTTAATTTTTGTGTCATTGCAAATTTCCAATTAGCAAGTACTTTTTGTGAATTTTTGTGTTGTTGAAAAATTATTTTTTCAACTTAGGTTGTTTACTACTACTTTTTGTAATCAGTACTATTCATTAATCAGGCTATTAGCTGCCCTTAAAAAAATAATAATCAAACTTCGGTTGAATCTCAATCTGAATTTTCGAACCGAACCCGAACTTTCATTTCGGGACCTGAACTATATTTTTGAACTTTATTTCAATTTAGATTTCGGTATCAAAATTCCCAACCCGGTGATTTTTTTTTTCTGTTTGAACTCGAAACGATTGATTGCCCACCCCTAGCATCGATGAAAAGGAGGAGAAAAAAAAAAGGATCTCTGGATATTTATATATTGAGAGGTCTTTGTTTTATTATTAAAATTCTCCAGAGAGGACCTATAACACCCACATTTGTGTTATTGCTTTTGCATTACATTGTCATGCATGATAATGTGATGTGGCGTGTCTTATGACACATGGTTGAGTGAGTTTTGACTCACGAGTTGATTTGGGTGTCTGTATTAGAGAACCCTTTGAAACTATTGTGATTGAAGATTTATTGTTGTGAAGTCTCTCCGAGTATGAGACGGTCACTGTGGAACATTTTAAATGTTTATCTGAAAATAAATGTTTACCTGTGTATTTCAATATCTGTATTATTTTCTGTTTTAGAATTTATATATGTTGTTAGTTTTAGTATCCTGGTGAGAACGAATGAACACGCTATTAATTTGGTAGGCTAATTAGCAACTTCGGAAACGTCATGTAGAAATTCGCGTTTTAGCGACCAAACGAAACCTAGTCGAAAACTTTTATAATTTTGAAGTTTCACTTATAAAGCTATGAATTAGCTGTGTAGAAAGTTTCAGAGACTGATTAGGAGTTTGGAAAACTCGTGGGGAGGTAAACGTAATTCCCCGAGAATGTTGCCTATATATAGATAGAGATGGACTTAGATTTTCATAGTCTTAACCTAATTCCAAAAAGAGGAGGCCAAAAGGGGGCTAGAGGGAGATTTTGTTGCTTCGAGCTTTGCAACGCCAAACGACGACCTTCCGTCAGTTTGTTTTCTCCCAGATTTCGTATTCGAGCTCCTCGAGGTAAGAGCTTCGTTTTGATACCTATTAGGGCCTGTTTGGTTAAGTTTTCCGAAAAGTTATTTTCTAGAATTTTTCATAAAAGTTGATAAATGGAATTCTGATCCATAGGAATTGTACTAGACGGACTTCTGCACGTTCTTTGTGCACGAGTTTTCTTCAGATCGTATTATAGGAGCGTTATTTGGAGGTGAGTGATTCAACTATGTTTTGGAATGATTTCTTGACATGTATTCATGTTTTGTGTGAATAGCATGTATTAATTCTTAGAGATATATTGTGTAGTTCATATTAGGCAATTATATTGATAAGTAGGCTCAATAGCACGGTGATATGTTTTGATTACCGCAAGTATGGTGAAATGTATTTGAGCATGTTAAGTTGCTTATTTGGGTCAGAAGGAGCACGTGGTCACCGTGCCATTTTGTGGAGCCGATATAGGCATTAAGGTCGCACGATTGAAGAGAAGAATCGTGGGTCTTACCCTTTCGCGTGGACTTATTGGCGAGGAGTCGCGGATTGGGAATATGGACGGGCACGTGAGTCTCCGGCGACTAGTATGAAATGTAGAGATGTGAATGCAGACATGTTTATCATTCATGTACATATGTTGATTTATTCACTAAGCTTTAGCTTAAACAAATCGAAATATGTGTGGTTATTCAAATAACCATTGCAGGTATAAATGCTGGCGAGGAATCGGAGAAGTGAACTCGTGGGTTTAAAGTTCTTTTAGAAGATAACTTGAATGTTGAATCTTGTAGTTTTGGAACAATAGGAATGTTGTAATAAGAATTCTTATGATTTTTAGTTATGTTTAACTTGGTATGTTGGAACGAATCTAAAATGTTGTAATAGTTAGTAACATGTTGTAACTGTGCTTCGGTATTATGTTAATACAGTTAGGATTGTTTTTGGAGTACTTTTGGAAGTGTGTGTTTCGATCGCTGTTCGAATTCAAAAGCTTTTAAACTTGAAAATGCTGCAGAATGTGTTGCTGCCATAAACCAGTCGACTAGTTGAGAAAACAGTCGACTGAAGCCTCTTTTTTTAGCAATTCACTGCATGTTTTCGTAGAGGATCAGTCGATTAGGTCCCCGACACAGTCGACTGGATGGTGGTTTCACTTCAGGTATTTTGTATCCAGGCTGGACTTCAGTCGACCGGACCGTACCAGTCGACTGAAAATTTGAAGCCCCAGTCGACTGGGTGTAGAAAGCAGTCGACTGGATGGTGTTTTAAAACCCAACTTTCTGCTGGACCAGGATCAGTCGACTGGATCTGAGGATCAGTCGACTGGACGGATGGTTTTCTAAATGATTTGTTTTATTCCGCTGCGTGTGTTCTTTAAACCTAATTTTGGGAACGTTAATGAATTGGTTTAGCCTCGGTGGCGTGCCACGGGCTTCGGTTCCGCTATTGTGGGACCGGGCTGTGACATTTAGTGGTATCAGAGCATAAGTTTAGAGCCTTGGGAACGAGTGACGTTATATGTGTTGAGTGACGTCGAGGGGAGTGTGTAATTGTGAAGATAATTATTATCATGGTAGAAATGCTTCATGTGTTAGCATTTGTTGATTGTAATGAACTGTGCACATATATCTATATTGTGGCATAGCATGCATGGTCATTATGCATTGAACTCAACAGGGGAATATTTGAAACATTATGGCTGAACCACCAAGAGAATTGTCACCGCATTCGCGGATGGACCAAATAGTGAATATGGTGGGAAATTTCATACAAGCGGTAAGTGAAAGAGAACAGATGAACGTTCAGCCTCCACAAGTGGAAATTCGTTACGTCAATGCACCACCGGCACCGCGACCTCAACACACAGTCGTGGAACAGTTTCATAAGCGGAAATCGACGTTGTATCATAGACAGATTGATACAGACATGGCCGATCATTGGATGATGGATATGGAAAGACATTTCCGTCAGGTAATATGTACCGATGAGGAAAAAATTTTATGCGCATCCGATACGTTGATGGGCGAAGCATTGGATTGGTGGAACAATGTACTTGAACAAGGGAAGCCGACCACGTGGGAAGCTTTTAAAGAAGAATTCAACAAACGTTTCTTTCCGCAATCTGCTTATACTCAGAAACGTCAAGAGTTTGCGAGTTTGGTTCAGGGAGATATGACCGTGGGTGAGTATGTTTCTCGTTTCAATGCCTTGTTACGATTTGGGAAGACTACCGTTCCGACTGATAGGGATAAAGCTCGTAAGTTTGAGGAAGGGCTTAGAGAGAATATCCGTGGCCGTGTGGACATGTTGCAACACCCGACCGTCTCTCTAGTCGAGGAAGCCGCCTGTATAGCTGAGAAGAGTGTCGACCGATATCGACAAGGGCAACAAGGAAAGAGACCCAATGACAATAGGGGCAAGAGCCAAGGGAATGCGAAGAAACCGTTCACGCAAGGTTCAGGATCACATATGAGTAGCCAAGGAGGGAGTACGTTCATGGGGGACTCGAGACCGTTGTGTCTAACATGTAACCAGCGACACAGAGGAACTTGCTACCAATTGAGCACCTATTACTTCTGCAAGCAGTTAGGACACATATCCCGAAATTGTCCTTTGAATACAAACTCGACCGCACCAAATACCTTTTCAAATACGAAGAGCTACAATCCAGAGATGAGGGGAAAATGTTTTGACTGTGGATAACTGGGACACATAGCGAAGAATTGCCCGAGTAAGAGACAACCGGGAATGAGTACCGGGGCATCGAGTGTGCCAAGCGGATCAAGGGTAGAACCCCGAGTGGATAAAGGAAAAGGAGTCGCGCAGCAACAAGGACGATACTTCCAACTTAGGCCGGGAAATACGGATGATACCGTCGTATCTGGTATTCTTCCTATTTGTTCGTATCCTGCACGTATACTTATGGATTCTGGTTCAACGCATTCATTTGTATCACGTGATTTTGTTAAGCATTTAACTGTTGAGTCAGAACCGCTAGGATATGACTTGTGTGTATCATTGCCTAGTAGTGAACCACTAGTTACTTCTTCGATATTTAAGTCATGTGAGATCAAGATAGGTGATAAAGTCTTGAGCGTTGATTTGATTCCGTTGACGGTGAATTACTTTGATGTAATCTTGGGTATGGATTGGTTGTCGGTTAATCAAGCCAAAATTGATTGTGAACAGAAACAGGTTAGTTTCTATCCGTCAGGGCGAGAAGAGTTTACTTTTCAGGGTAAGGGAGTGATCGTACCGCCGTACTTGACATCGGCGATTCAAGCAAGTAAGATGTTGAAGAAGGGTTGTTCGGGTTTCTTATGTTCAATTGTCGACACGCGAGTTCTTGGAACACTAATAGAAAACATTTCAGTAGTTCGAGAATTTTCAGATGTTTTTCCTGATGAGTTACCCGACGTATTGATTGAAAGAGAGCTTGAGTTCACAATAGAAGTAGTACCAGGGTCACAACCGGTATCCAAAGCACAGTATCGAATGGCACCGATAGAGTTGAAAGAATTGAAAGTTCAGTTAGAAGAACTGTTGGAGAAGGGTTTTATCCGACCTAGTGTTTCACCATGGGGAGCTCCAGTCTTGTTTGTGAAGAAGAAAGATGGAACAATGCGTATGTGCATCGACTACTGAGAGTTGAATAAACTGACCGTCAAGAACAAGCATCCATTGCCACGAATAGATGACTTGTTTGATCAGTTACAAGGGGCTCAGGTATTTTCAAAGATCGACTTGAGATCCGGTTACCATCAGTTGAAAGTCAAAGAGGAAGATGTTGAGAAGACAGCTTTCAGGACTCGATATGGTCACTTTGAATTTTTGGTTATGCCATTTGGAGTGACTAATGCACCAGCTGCTTTCATGGACTTGACGAACCGTGTTTTCAAGGATTATTTAGATGAGTTCGTTATCGTGTTCATAGACGACATCCTAATCTACTCCAAAAGCGTTGAAGATCACGAGCATCATTTGCGATTAGCTTTACAACGATTGCGTGAAAAGAGATTATTCGGCAAATTGAAGAAGTGTGAGTTTTGGTTGACCGAGATAGCTTTTCTTGGACATATAGTGTCGGCAAAGGGAATTTCTGTAGACCCTCAGAAGATAGAAGCAGTTACCAACTGGGTGAGACCAACGAATGTAACAGACATCAGAAGTTTCCTAGGATTAGCTGGGTATTATCGGAGATTTATAAAAGACTTTTCGCGTATAGCAATGCCGATGACACAGTTAATGAGGAAAGATATTGCTTTTGTTTGGAGTCCAGAATGTGAAGAAAGTTTCCAAGAGTTGAAGGGTCGACTAGTGAAAGCACCAATATTAGCCGTTCCGTCAGGGACTGAAGGATTTATCATTTACAGTGATGCTTCATATAGAGGTTTAGGTTGCGTTCTTATGCAAGGTGATAAAGTCATTGCATATGCGTCAAGACAACTTAGACCGCACGAGAAGAATTATCCAACTCATGATCTAGAATTGGCCGCCGTGATTTTTGCATTGAAGATTTGGCGTCATTATCTATACGAAGAGAAATGTGAGATCTATGAGGATCACAAGAGTTTAAAGTACCTGTTTACACAACGAGATTTGAACATGAGGCAAAGGAGATGGCTAGAGTTAATGAAGGACTATGATTTGTCGATTCAATATCATTCGGGCAAGGCGAATGTCGTCGCCGATGCTCTTAGTCGCAAAGTACCAACCAACACCGCATCAGATTTGACTTCTCAGAAAGAACTGATACGTGATATGGAAAATTTGGAGCTTGAAGTGATACCGAGGATTGAAAGTGGCTTGATGTCGATGATGGTGGCACAACCACTCTTGATTCACGAGATCATAGAGAAACAACTTCAAGATGTGGCTTTGAAGAAGATTTGTGATGAGATTCCGATGGGCAAACAACCGGGATTCACGTTTGAGAACAATGTGTTGAGATTGAGGGGTAGAATTTGTGTACCTAGTGAGAAAGAGTTAAAGCGAAACATCCTAGAGGAAGCACACAACACAAAATATACCGTTCACCCGGGAAGCACCAAGATGTATAGAGACTTGAGACATGTTTATTGGTGGCCGGGAATGAAGAGAGAAATAGCACGTTATGTTTCACGATGTACGAGTTGTCAACAAGTAAAGGCCGAACGCCAAGTACCCTCGGGATTATTACAACCGTTACCGATAGCCGAGTGGAAATGGGAGCACATAACAATGGATTTTGTTAGTGGGTTTCCGAGGTCGAAGAGATCAAATACTATTATTTGGGTGATTGTTGACCGTTTGACAAAGTCGTCGCACTTCTTACCACTTCGAACAACTAAGCCGATACCGTTAGCTAAGTTGTATATTCGCGAGATTGTGAGACTACATGGTATCCCAGTTTCTATCGTTTCGGATAGGGATAGTAGTTTTACGTCGAAGTTTTGGAGAGCCTTGCAAGAAGCAATGGGTACCAAATTACACTTTAGTACAGCTTTTCATCCTCAGACCAATGGTCAATCAGAGAGAGTAATCCAGATTTTAGAGGACATGCTTCGTTTATGTGTACTTGATTTTCAAAGTGATTGGGAAGACCACCTACCGTTAATTGAGTTCGCATATAACAACAGTTTTCAATCGAGTATTGGAATGGCTCCTTATGAAGCTTTATATGGTCGTGTATGTCGTTCACCAATTAGTTGGACAGATGTGGGAGAAAGAAAGATTGAAGGGCCGAAAATTGTACAAGAGACGACGGATAAGATAAAGGTAATTCGACAACGGTTACTGATAGCTCAGAGTAGGTATAAGAGTTACGCCGACAAGCGCAGACGACCGTTGGAATTTGATGTAGGAGACTTGGTGTATTTGAAGGTGTCACCTTCAAAGGGAATAACCAGATTTGGTAGATACGGAAAACTCAACCCGAGGTATGTAGGACCTTTTGAAATCATTGGAAAGGTTGGACCCGTAGCTTATCGTTTGAACTTGCCGAGCAAGTATGCTCAAGTTCATAACGTGTTTCATGTATCGTTGTTACGCAAACAATTAGTGGAAGATAGAGATCAAGTGATGACTCCGACATCGAATGAGATTCAGAGTGATTTGACGTATGTTGCATATCCAGTAGAGATCTTGGATCGGAAGGATCAAGTCTTACGAAATAAAGTAATATCGAAAGTGAAAGTGTTATGGCGTAGCCAAACTACGGAAGAGATGACGTGGGAAATAGAAGATGAGATGCGTACTCAGTATCCGCACCTTTTCGAGACATGAGGTATAAGTTTGGGGACAAACTTCTTTTAAGGGGGAGAGTATTATAACACCCACATTTGTGTTATTGCTTTTGCAGTACATTGTCATGCATGATAATGTGATGTGGCGTGTCTTATGACACATGGTTGAGTGAGTTTTGACTCACGAGTTGATTTCGGTGTCTATATTAGAGAACCCTTTGAAACTATTGTGATTGAAGATTTATTGTTGTGAAGTCTCTCCGAGTATGAGACGGTCACTTATGATTGCCTACTTGCCTATTTGGTATTGATAATTAGTATGAGTGGAGTGGTAGAACTTCTACTATTAGACTATGTTTTATTTACTTGGTTCATGGATAATGTATTAATATTTTTGTTTGAGACTAAGTTTTATATTTTAATGTGGTGATAATAGTCTTGATACATGGTTTTGTTAATCTCATAGACATGTGGTTGGTATTTGATTATTTTGTATCAGCGTACTATGCTATCAATATCATGTTATTTGTGGTTGTCTTGTTGATATATGGTTACAGGTGATGGTCTTGTTGACCCCATGGATATTTAGTTTTAATTACGTTCATTTTTAGACTAGTATATAAGTAGTTGTTTGTTTATGTTTATTGTTCTTGTTGTGGACCTTGTGGCTTGTGGAGTTGTGGTTGACAGGTTGTAGTAGTTGTGGTTGTGTTGTGAATTGTGATGCTTTAATTTTTGTGTCATTGCAAATTTCCAATTAGCAAGTACTTTTTGTGAATTTTTGTGTTGTTGAAAAATTATTTTTTCAACTTAGGTTGTTTACTACTACTTTTTGTAATCAGTACTATTCATTAATCAGGCTATTAGCTGCCCTTAAAAAAATAATAATCAAACTTCGGTTGAATCTCAATCTGAATTTTCGAACCGAACCCGAACTTTCATTTCGGGACCTGAACTATATTTTTGAACTTTATTTCAATTTAGATTTCGGTATCAAAATTCCCAACCCGGTGATTTTTTTTTTCTGTTTGAACTCGAAACGATTGATTGCCCACCCCTAGCATCGATGAAAAGGAGGAGAAAAAAAAAAGGATCTCTGGATATTTATATATTGAGAGGTCTTTGTTTTATTATTAAAATTCTCCAGAGAGGACCTATAACACCCACATTTGTGTTATTGCTTTTGCATTACATTGTCATGCATGATAATGTGATGTGGCGTGTCTTATGACACATGGTTGAGTGAGTTTTGACTCACGAGTTGATTTGGGTGTCTGTATTAGAGAACCCTTTGAAACTATTGTGATTGAAGATTTATTGTTGTGAAGTCTCTCCGAGTATGAGACGGTCACTGTGGAACATTTTAAATGTTTATCTGAAAATAAATGTTTACCTGTGTATTTCAATATCTGTATTATTTTCTGTTTTAGAATTTATATATGTTGTTAGTTTTAGTATCCTGGTGAGAACGAATGAACACGCTATTAATTTGGTAGGCTAATTAGCAACTTCGGAAACGTCATGTAGAAATTCGCGTTTTAGCGACCAAACGAAACCTAGTCGAAAACTTTTATAATTTTGAAGTTTCACTTATAAAGCTATGAATTAGCTGTGTAGAAAGTTTCAGAGACTGATTAGGAGTTTGGAAAACTCGTGGGGAGGTAAACGTAATTCCCCGAGAATGTTGCCTATATATAGATAGAGATGGACTTAGATTTTCATAGTCTTAACCTAATTCCAAAAAGAGGAGGCCAAAAGGGGGCTAGAGGGAGATTTTGTTGCTTCGAGCTTTGCAACGCCAAACGACGACCTTCCGTCAGTTTGTTTTCTCCCAGATTTCGTATTCGAGCTCCTCGAGGTAAGAGCTTCGTTTTGATACCTATTAGGGCCTGTTTGGTTAAGTTTTCCGAAAAGTTATTTTCTAGAATTTTTCATAAAAGTTGATAAATGGAATTCTGATCCATAGGAATTGTACTAGACGGACTTCTGCACGTTCTTTGTGCACGAGTTTTCTTCAGATCGTATTATAGGAGCGTTATTTGGAGGTGAGTGATTCAACTATGTTTTGGAATGATTTCTTGACATGTATTCATATTTTGTGTGAATAGCATGTATTAATTCTTAGAGATATATTGTGTAGTTCATATTGGGCAATTATATTGATAAGTAGGCTCAATAGCACGGTGATATGTTTTGATTACCGCAAGTATGGTGAAATGTATTTGAGCATGTTAAGTTGCTTATTTGGGTCAGAAGGAGCACGTGGTCACCGTGCCATTTTGTGGAGCCGATATAGGCATTAAGGTCGCACGATTGAAGAGAAGAATCGTGGGTCTTACCCTTTCGCGTGGACTTATTGGCGAGGAGTCGCGGATTGGGAATATGGACGGGCACGTGAGTCTCCGGCGACTAGTATGAAATGTAGAGATGTGAATGCAGACATGTTTATCATTCATGTACATATGTTGATTTATTCACTAAGCTTTAGCTTAAACAAATCGAAATATGTGTGGTTATTCAAATAACCATTGCAGGTATAAATGCTGGCGAGGAATCGGAGAAGTGAACTCGTGGGTTTAAAGTTCTTTTAGAAGATAACTTGAATGTTGAATCTTGTAGTTTTGGAACAATAGGAATGTTGTAATAAGAATTCTTATGATTTTTAGTTATGTTTAACTTGGTATGTTGGAACGAATCTAAAATGTTGTAATAGTTAGTAACATGTTGTAACTGTGCTTCGGTATTATGTTAATACAGTTAGGATTGTTTTTGGAGTACTTTTGGAAGTGTGTGTTTCGATCGCTGTTCGAATTCAAAAGCTTTTAAACTTGAAAATGCTGCAGAATGTGTTGCTGCCATAAACCAGTCGACTGGTTGAGAAAACAGTCGACTGAAGCCTCTTTTTTTAGCAATTCACTGCATGTTTTCGTAGAGGATCAGTCGACTGGGTCCCCGACACAGTCGACTGGATGGTGGTTTCACTTCAGGTATTTTGTATCCAGGCTGGACTTCAGTCGACCGGACCGTACCAGTCGACTGAAAATTTGAAGCCCCAGTCGACTGGGTGTAGAAAGCAGTCGACTGGATGGTGTTTTAAAACCCAACTTTCTGCTGGACCAGGATCAGTCGACTGGATCTGAGGATCAGTCGACTGGACGGATGGTTTTCTAAATGACTTGTTTTATTCCGCTGCGTGTGTTCTTCAAACTTAATTTTGGGAACGTTAATGAATTGGTTTAGCCTCGGTGGCGTGCCACGGGCTTCGGTTCCGCTATTGTGGGACCGGGCTGTGACAGGACCCCTCTCTTTATTAAAAAGGGGGCTTCTGTTTTGACCGTCGGTTCGTATTTAGAAACTGAATTTGACGGCCAAAACAGAGGTACTCTCTTTAATAAAGAGAGGGAGCCATCTTTAGAGCCTGACTATATATATATACTATATATGCACCTATATAATGGATTGAACTTTGAATTTGAAAAACCAATATTTTAGCAATGATTTTGTTTGCACCCAAAAACCGTCAATGGTTTTTGAGCCCGAGTTGCGTGGAACTGAATAGAGGGGAGGCTGGGCTAAAGAATGAATGACTCATCGGATTTAAACGTAGACGTGAGACCGATGATAGGTATAAGGTTGTTGGGTGTGGTAAGGAGAGCCCGATGGGAAAATTGAACATGTATGAGGATTATCGGGCTGTGGAAAAATATAACCCAATGCACGGTTAGCCCGATGGTGGAATGAAGCAACACGAAGCCCAATCGGACACCATGGAATGAAGGATGGCTGTAGCAGTCCGATTGGCCATGGGCATTTGAAGAAAGGTAATCGGGCATGAGGAAAAGCATGACCATGGATAAAGCCCGATTCATCCAGGAGAATAAGTGACGAGGCCGATGGACTGAAAGGAGAAGGCGGTACTATCCACAGCTGTCAGGATGACGTCATCTCAGAGTTTTGGAAACAAGAGTCCGTTCAGGAAAGGAATCTGATCGTGTCTAGCTGGATTTAAGCGTTTGATCCCTAAATTAAAGGGATTGCTTCAATCAAAATCCGGATAGGGAAGGAATTGGAGATAAGAAAGGATTCTTCCACCATCAGCCAATCAGTCAAGCAGCTTGGGGCGCAAGCTAAGGAGCTCGTGTCCAATTAGGAATCATCTAAGGCCGCTATAAATATTCAGGCAGGCCAACCAAGCAGGGGACTCCGCGTCATCTCGAAACAGCATACACACTGCATTCGAAGCATTCAAAGCATTCAAAGCACTCTTTTAAGTCTTTATGTTTTTTAGCCTTCATAGCAAATAGGTCTGCCCTTTTTGTTATTTCTTTTTGTTCTTTTGGATAATCAACCTGTTCTGGTTTGTTCTTTAGATCTGTTTATTTTTTTCAAACATTTAATAAAATCTTCATTTTATTAAACCGTTTGTGATCGTTTACCTGTTAATCTCGACACTATTTAGCTTGTGCGCTTCAGTACTACTAAAGAATTTACGGTGAGGGTACTTTCCTACTCACTATACACAATCACTCTGTTTAGAAGTTAGATCATAAAGCCTTGTGTATCACTCACACAAGCGGATAGGAAATTAGTTTGCACGCACACACACATACACCGAACCACTGTTGGTTCTGGCACGCCCGCGTAAATTACAGCAAACATTTTTGGCACGCCCGGTGGGACCGTCAGGTGACGAGCCATGCACACCGTGAAGCATGACTACAGTTCTACCGCGACCGGATTCGTTGGAGGAACGAAAAAATAAGCCATTTTTATGGTTTAATTTATCGGTTTAAGGACCGATACGATGATGAGATCGGTCATCTTTACAAAGATATTGACCGTTTTAAGGCCGATATACAGTTTTTCAACAACGAAATCGGTCTCCTTCTTGCCATAAGTGAAGCGGAAGAGCCACCACCTAATGAAATTTTTTTCATGTCAATGAAGGAATTTTTAGACAGTGGTTGGAGGAAAAAACCAAGCAGTTTTTCAGATTTACCGCTCGGGGGGCAAGAAGACAAAAAAATAATTGCTAGTGACAGGCCAAAAATTTTTATTTCGGCTAAAGAGGCTCTCACTAGCGATGATGAAGAAGAAGAAACGCTCGGGGGGCAAGCTCTAAACGAGCCTCACAATTATGTTGAGGCCGAAAAGGAAGAGTGTGACAGGCCGAGTGATCTCGTATCGGCCATAGACCCTCCTAGTGATGAGGAGGACGATGATGAAGACCCCCTTGGTGATGAAGAAATCGGCGATGAAGGGTTCGGGGGGCAAGCTTCGCAGAGACCGATTGACTTTAAATCGGTCCATAAATTTTTTGAACATATTCCTTTGAGGAAACTCACCGTTAAGGAGTTGTTCAATTTTTTCGGTCTAATAATAGTGACCGATTATATTTTTTATTCTAAGCCAATTAATTATTTGGCTTGTGTTAATGTTAATCCACAATGGCTTTGTGGATCTCACCAAAAGCTAGCTATGATTTGGTGGGTCTTGCTGTTACAGTTCTATTATCAAAAGAAAAAAAATTATCAAAAGACCGAACTGAAAAATATATTAGGTTAAAGTGAATCGGACAGGCTGTCCGATGATGGAAGCGCATTTTGGTTTTCCTTAAAACTCATCTATTCTGTAATGCCTCTTTTTTTTGTTTGGTTGACGTCATGGTGGGCTCAAAATGTCTCATGCTATATGCTAGACTAATGAAGAAGGATTGGCAATTTACTGGCATAATATGGGTCATAATACAACATCAGGATAGATGGTGGGGTCCATTGGTGACCCATTATCGGATTTGGTGTTCAATGTTGAACAAAAGTAATGACGGGTTTGTCATTCACTTCCTATTCAACATGTGGCTTCCAAAAATTGATAGCAAAGAATTAATCGAGCAGGTTCAGGTTGGCATGAGCCCGATTCAATAGGCAGGCCTGCTCGCCAAGTACGGATGCGTCATCATTGCTTTTTTGCCAGAACTCTTTGATGGACAGTGAAGGCTTTGGTCCGATGACTGATCAAATTGGTGTTAAAGGCTTACATGATCACACTATGATAAGATCGATGTCAGTCTAAAGGTAATCGGTCTGATAAAAATGGCTCTTCAAAAATTACATTATTTTTTTCATTTTTAAACAGCTAAGGGGGCAATTGTTTGCACCTAAAAAATACATTTTTTAAGGTCAAAATTGGTAGAGGCCGATTGGAATTTTTGATCGGACAGTGAGACAGATTGCAAAATTAAGGGCTCAAGTAACTCGTCCAAAATTAGTGGGGCTAGGTGGCTTTTGATTACTTTGCAATTACCGGACTGCCTCATCAACAATGGTCTAATTCAAACTGACCACCAGTTGATTGGGCTAACTATAATATACAAATTCGGATTGATTTGGTAGAGCCAGCCCGATGAGACAAGGGTGGAGCCCGATTACTGTGGCTGCAGATTGAATCTCATTTCAAGAAAGTCATGATTGCTTTCCAAGTGATTGACCCCACGCAATGTGTTTCATTCATTATATTGACTAATGATGGATTGAACTATCAGTTTAGGTGTTGTTTGGCTATTGCTTCGAACATGCTGGCTTTCAATTTGGTTATCAATGTTGCATTCAACCATTTTTTGGAAAGTACTAATGGACCCACCAATGGCTTCAATGTTGACAAAAGGACTTTTGGATTTCATCAAATCCATTGGACACAAGCCTTGTGCCATCGGGCGGAGCTCTGTAATTCGGCAACTTTAGGAAAAGGGGATATGGTTGGCCAATTATGGGAAGTAACCAGTCCCTACAAATTCTCCCATATGATATATTGTGATAAGGGAAGTCAAGTTAATATTATCAGTATTTTGGAATAATATTATCAAAGATTATGGAAAGATAATATTCTTGACATTATCTTATATGAGAAGCATATCTTTTACTTAGAGGGGAAGCCAACCGTACCAAGACTGAATATGGACCAAGTTCAGTGATTGCTACATATATATATATATATATTCGAAGATATGACAGCTCTTATCAGATTGGGAGGAAAAATTGGTATTTTATACCAGATAATTATGGAAGTCGAGATCAGATATTAGGAGATAAATCTGGTAATTTTTACCAAATTGTGTTCATCAGATTTTACTTGCCTTATCTCTATCAGTACAGGCCGCTATAAATTAGCAGGCAGGCCAAGCAGTCAAGGCACTCCGCGTCTCTCTCGAATACCGCATCCAAAATGCATCCAAAAAAGCATTCTTAGCACTCTAAGCATTCTTTTTATTTTTCTTAGGCTTTCTTAGCTTTCAATTACATTATTGTAATTTCTTTTCCTTTTAATTAAATAAAAGTCCATTTTATTTAATTTTTTTTGTTCATCACTTGTATAGCTTGTATACTTCAATACTGCCATAGGACCTTAAGTGAGGGTACTTTCCTACTCACTTTTCACAATCGCCCGTTAGAAGTCAGATTTTCAAAACCTTGTGTGTCACTCACACAAGTGATTTAGGAAATTTTGTGTTTATTAGTTTGGGTCTACCTAACAAGGCTCTGGCACGCCCGAACAACAAATGTAGCAAACATTTTTCTTCGGAGGCATGGCTTGACACTGTGGGTCCCACCGGGCGTGCCAAAATGTTTGCTATATTTGTTGTTCGGGCGTGCCAGAGCCTTGTTAGGTAGACCCAAACTAATAAACACAAAATTTCCTAAATCACTTGTGTGAGTGATACACAAGGTTTTGAAAATCTGACTTCTAACGGGCGATTGTGAAAAGTGATTAGGAAAGTACCCTCACTTAAGGTCCTATGGCAGTATTGAAGCATACAAGCCATACAAGTGATGAACAAAAGAAAATAAATAAAATGGACTTTTATTTAATTAAAAGGAAAAGAAATTACAATAATGTAATTGAAAGCTAAGAAAGCCTAAGAAAAATAAAAAGAATGCTTAGAGTGCTAAGAATGCTTTTTTGGATGCATTTTGGATGCGATATTCGAGAGAGACGTGGAGTGCCTTGACTGCTTGGCCTGCCTACTAATTTATAGCGGCCTGTACTGATAGAGATAAGGCAAGTAAAATCTGATGAACACAATCTGGTAAAAAACCAAATTGATCTCCTAATATCTTATCTCGACTTCCATAATTATCTGGTACAAAATACCAGTTTTTCCTCCCAATCTGATAAGAGCTGCCATATCTTCGAATATATATATATATATATATGTAGCAATCACTGAACTTGGTCCATATTCAGTCTTGGTACGGTTGGATTCCCCTCTAAGTAAAAGATATGCTTCTCATATAAGATAATGTCAAGAATATTATCTTTCCATAATCTTTGATAAAATTATTCCAAAATACTGATAATATTAACTTGACTTCCCTTATCACAATATATCATATGGGAGAATTTGTAGGGACAAGTTACTTCCCATAATTGGCCAACCATATCCCCTTTTCCTAAAGTTGCCGAATTACAGAGCTCCGCCCGATGGCACAAGGCTTGTGTCCAATGGATTTGATGAAATCCAAAAGTCCTTTTGTCAACATTGAAGCCACTGGTGAGTCCATTAGTACTTTCCAAAAAATGGTTGAATGCAATATTGATAACCAAATTGAAAGCCAGCATGTTCGAAGCAATAGTCAAACAACACCTAAACTGATAGTTCAATTCATCATTAGTCAATATAATGAATGAAACACATTGCGTGGGGTCAATCACTTGGAAAACAATCATGACTTTCTTGAAATGAGATTCAATCTATAGCCATAGTAATCGGGCTCCCTCCACCCTTGTCTCATCGGGCTGGCTCTGCCAAATCAATCCGAATTTGTATATTATTGTTAGCCCAATCAACTGGTGGTCAGTTCAAATTAGACCATTGTTGATGAGGCAGTCCAGTCATTGCAAAGTAATCAAAAACCACCTGGCTCCACTAATTTTGAACCAGTTACTTGAGCCCTTAATTTTGCAATCGGTCTCACTGTCCGATCAAAAATTCCAATCGGTCTCTACCAATTTTGACCTTAAAAAATATATTTTTTAGGTGCAAACAGATTTAAAGGAAGAAAGTGTTTGGATAAAGAAATGGTAGTGTGGTCCAAAATAAAATTGTTAACTTATCACTAAATAGTTTCTTGGATTGGATCTATTAGCACAAAGATACACCTAATAGAATTTAATACTAATTAACCCTTAAAATATTAAATTATTTATTTTCTCTCAAACAACCTCATTCAAGATTTTTACATCTACATTAGAATCTTAAAATGGTGAACGTACCATTTCAAATTCTTGGGACCCAAACCCTTACATTCTCCTTAATTTCCAATATGTTGTCGTCATATTGTTTTGAATAAAGTTCGTGTTCAAAAACTTTGTAAGTAAATATTGTTTCTTTTATTGTTTATTTTTTTTTATGAGTAATGTTAGGTGAACACAAATTTACACACACTTTTGCACACAATTGCTTTAAATGCATGTACCATGTGCTGTGTAAGTGGTGCACAGAAAAGTGTGAGAAATTTAAACAGCACAAGGTACATGCATATAAAGCATTTGTGTGCAAAAGTGTGTACAAAATTTGTGTACACCTAACATTACTCTTTTTTTATTGGTAGGCGTAGAATGTCTCTTCTACTACAATTAGGGATGGATATGAGTCGAACCGATCTGAGCCGAGCTGAGCTCATGTGTTCGAGAGCTTGCTCATGAGCTTAAATGAACCGCACTTTCAATTGATCGCGAGCTTTCTCGCAAGCTTATTAACGAGTTTTTTCACACGTCCTTTAAAACTATGAAATTTAATAATAAATTAGTCATTTATCAAACATATTTACGAAGTTTGTCATATTTTCTCTAAAATTATATAGTTTTACAATAAATACATATATAAAAGTCAGTATACAAGATCTTTATCAAGTCTATTAATGAGCGTTTCACGAGACTCCTCACGAGCCTTAATCAATCATGTTCACAAGCTCTATTGAGCGAGCCGAGCCTAGCCTTTATCGAGCCGAGCCGCGAGCACTTGTTGAGTGTGCAATCTCAAATTGATTTTTATCTACTTAAAAGAAGGTAAGTCACCAATGGAATCGTGCAATCTCAAATTGATTTCTCCAATTTCGGTATTTCTATATTTGTTACGTCTGTTAAGGTAATTGCGTAGTTAGTGAAATACCATAATATCCCTTTATTATACCATAATTACTCGTACATGTGTACAGCTATATAAGGATATATTGACCTGTGTGAGGGTAATTTTGTCATTTCAGAGATAATTACATTCAAGCTAATTATGTTCAAGTCAACTGTTAAAATTTTAATAAATATAATAATGATGATTCAATCAACTTTAGCTTCAATATTTTAGGTTCAATCAACTTTTATAACCATAATTACAATTGGCTTAAAAAAATCAACAAAAACGACTACTTACATAATATTTACAAACAGGTCAATTTTTGTAAGAAAATTGACAGAATGGTCATCTTTTGGCACAACCATTTTCTTGTTTTTTTGTTTGTTTTTTTTAAATGGATAATTTTATACTTTGATTACACATGCACGCACACATATGGTTACAAATCCTATTTATACGCCTTAATTCGTGTTTGTTAGTACATTTTTATCCTGTTTTTGTATAGTTTTACTTTATTTTCTATTTTCTGACAGCATTTTGAAGAAATCAAGTATACCAGGCTAAACAGGGTGAAAAAGCACAAAGAAAGAAGCTGAAAAAAGTCAATCGCGCGCGCGGCCCGCTCGCGTAAAGATCCCAAAATTGCTCGCGCGAGGTCCCAATATTGTGCTCGCGCGGCCCGCTCGCGCGACCTATGCAAAAATGGAACTTACGTATTTCAGTATACTGATGATTCCTACGCGAACGAAACTGCCTAATTACGTCCAGACTGTAAATATAGCAGTTTTAGTGCAATTCGGGTTAGGAAAGCTTCCAAAACTTGTTATAAATCTATATATACCCTATTTTACTTCAATTTAGGGGTTGGCAATTGTTATACACACAATATACAACCATACTTTCAGCCATTGAAGGGAGGGAAGCAAGGAGAAGAAGAAGAAGACCAAGAATTTCCATGGCCTCCTCCATCAACTACTTGCCATCTACCACTTCTATGGACAACTAGACTCTAGATCTAGGGTTTCAATGAAACCCTAGCCAAGTAATAGGATGAATTTTATGTTTTTATTTTAGTTTTATTATGTATGGAATATGATTACATGTTTAGAGGATTTTATAAATAAATCGTACTTCTATTGATTAAATCATTACTTTCAAAATCTATTCTTGTCTTAGATCTATTTTGACTGTGATGTACTCAATGATCTATATTTGTTGTGCTTGTATGGATTATTTACATGTAATGGTGCTTTAGTGAATTGTGCTATCAAGTATCCGAATAGTCCATGCCTAGGTTAGACAGATTATGCCACAACCATAGTTTAGTGTGGGATAATTCGTGCTAACCGAAGATGGATTATGTTGGTGCTTGAACCATAGTTATTTTCTTGATTGAGGAATTGGGCTTGTAGCTACAATTCCCCATTATCATCCAACTTAATAAGCTAAAGTAATTCGTAAACACCCTTATTATGAAGCTAGTGGTGGATTTGCAATCCTAGGTTCTCTAAATGTATTTATAAAAACAATTTTTAATTGCTTTCATAATTTAGATTTACTTTTATTGTTGTTAGTTTAATTCAAATTAAATCCAAAATCTATTTTTCTTAATTAACTAAATTTAGTTTTTAAAAATTAAAGTGCGTAGTATTCAATCTCTGTGGGTTCGACCTTTACTTTCACACTGCAAATCTTTAGAAAAGTAAAGTATACTTTTTATATCTTGATATTGACAACATCAGAACCTACGTAGCAATGTCTCATTATTACGTCTGTATTACATACAGGGAATTCAGAGCAGTATATAAACAACTAAAGAGTTATAATATAAACTAAATAGGAATACCAACATTTTGTATCTACCAATCAATTGGGACAGAGGTCCAATCGATTGGTATAAAAGCAATAACACTCGATTGGAAAAAAGTCCAATCAATTAGGTCACAATCAATGACAATCAACTGCTAACCTTGGCAATCGATTGCGGTATCTACAATGGCAATCAATTATATAACATGACAATCGATCGGGTTAACAACAATGGCAATCGATTGGGAAAAGTACCAATCGATTATGACTTTGTCTTCTTCACAGTGAAGACAGTCCAGCATATAAAAATGGGCAAAAATGTTATTCATGCTTCTTTTATTCATTTAAACAGGTCCTAACATCAATATAGGGATACTTAGTGAGTTTAAAACTCAATCTTAGATGTTAAGGGTGTGTTTTGAAGCTTGGGCTTCAATGGAGGTTCCCTCTCTCTCTCTCTCTCTCTCTCTCTCTCTCCTCTTCTTCTTTTTCTTCTTCTTCTCTATCTGCCTCTCCTCTCTTCTTTCTTTCTCTTTTTCTTCTTGTTCTTCTTTTCCCGGTCTTTTTCTTCTACTCCTTCAGTCCATGGATGTGTGTGTGTAGATATATATACATATATGTGTGTGCATATCTATATGAGTGTGTATATATATATATAGCAACACACACACACACACACTCTCTCTCTCTCTCTCTGTTTCTCCCTCAGCGAATTTTTGAAACCCCAAACACGTCCTAATGGATCACATATATATATGAGAGTAAGTGTTCACGTGGCCTCTCCACAGCCAAGGCAAAAGAATCAAAACAGCTGCTGCCAATCAATTGGCAAGGATGGCAATCAATTGGGGTAGGTAGTAAATGTATTAATCGATTGGTATAAGGGTCCAATCGATTGATGGTTGGTATTAATGACTCCAATCGATTGCGATGAAGTCCAATGGATTGGGTCCATGTGATAGGTACAAAAGTGGTAATTGATTGGTATAGGATGCCAATCAATTGGTATCCAAACTAAGGCAATCGATTTGGGTAATTTGACAATCGATTGTGATACAGATTACACCAAAGGTAAAGTAAAACGCATACAAGTATTTAAAAGAAGCATACAAGGCCTTATTCATATAATATATTCCAAAATATAGGATATTACAGTTTTGCTCTTTTAGTTCTAATTTGTGTCATAATAATTGTTTTGGTCTTATTGCATACACATGCCAATATAAATATGATTTGAGTAATGATATGCTTCCCAAATCTTATGTGGCAGGATTATGATTCATTTTTGTATGTAAATCTATTGAATACCTATTTTGATACCCTAAACTCTAAAACCTGAATTTAGAAGTCATTCTATATCTTTTTTACCTCACAATGTTATTTTCTATTACTAAGTTCCCAAACCACAACTTAGTTTCAGTTTAAACTAAATTCAAACCACAATTTTATATGGTGTTTTAATTTTTTAAAGTTTAATTTCATATAATTGCATATGTTAATTTTACACACACAAATACCTAAAATTTGAACTCGTGCACACAACATATGCTTATATTTTGATATTATAGTTTTAATATCTATAATCATACTGAATTTAAAAGTCAATCTATAGCTTCAAAATTGTGACTTCTAAATTCAGTATGATTATACAAATTATAGGAGTTATACATACAAATACCTATAAATTGAATTCATACACCCAACATATGCTAATATTTTGATCTTTTAGTTATAATTTGTATAATCATACTGAATTTAGAACTCAATCTATAACTTCAAAATTATGACTTCTAAATTCAATATGATTATACAAGTTATAGGAACGGAGATAAATTAATACAAATAATATAGAAATACTGACATTGTTGTTTTTCATTAATTTATTAAATTATAACACAATTGACAAGGAGATTTAAAAAAAAAACTTTTGCTCACCCCAAAAATGGTTCACCAATGCTCACCCAAGCATCTCATTGGTTAATGTAGTGGGACCCAGGATTAAATCAATGGTGTTTAATCCTGGGTCCAACTGCATTAACCAATGGGATGCTTGGGTGAGCATTGATGAACCATTTTTGGGGTGAGAAAAAATGCTCTCAATTTAAAATTGCCAAACTATACAAGTAGCCAAATTATAAATGCTAACAAAACTAATAGAAAGGGGGATTGGCACGTGCAGTGCACGTCCCTGTACCCTAGTAGAATAATAAATAAATAAAAAGCTAGTTTCATTGGTATGCATGAAGTTTTCAAATCAATTTAGCTAAATGTGGAATTCATCAATTTGGTTCGTCGCATTTTGTAAGAGTAATTCTAGAGCCACAACTTTTTCCTCACAACTTTTTTATGTGGCTATTTCTCTTCTGATGGGTCCCATTGGCATTGTGGGCTCCACTGACACTGTGGGACCCATTAGAAGAGAGATAGACACAAAAAATAGTTGTGAGCAAAAGTTATGAGTAAAAAGTTGTGCCCAAAGTATTACCTATTATGTAATTTGGCCATTAACTTCAGGACACATCCAACGGTTCGCACGACCCTATTTCTAGCCAGGCAAAACTAAGCCATAGATAATGAACAGTAAGCAAGCACTAGCTCACCAACAACTGACACGTGACCTTTTTCAAGCCTCCATGCACGTGATAGTATTTTTAAATAAGGATATTCTATGATACATCGTCGTAGTTTAATTGTATCATACATAGGGGTGTTAAAAAAAGAAACTGCCTAAACTGATTGAACCGATCGAACCGGCCAAAATTTTGGCAATGGTTCAATTTTTCTAAACAGGCGATCAGTTTCGGTTGTTGTCATGGGAAATATTCAAGTGTCGGTTCAGCGCACAATTTTGTGCTTTTCTCCACCGAAACCAACCGAATAAACCGAAATACTCACTTTTCATTCACTACACTTTCAGCTTAGCATATGCCACCCTCATAGGATAATTTCTTAAGTTAGAAAACCTAAAACTCGACTCACTTCTCACCATTCTCTACACGTTCTAACCCTAGCCTCAGTCATCTCCTCCAAATCCTCCTCCTCCTCCTTCTCCTCCTCCTCCATTGACCTCTCTCTCTCTCTCTCTCTCTCTCTCTCAAGCAATAACCATGCTAAGGACAGTCACACATAGTGTCACGACCCATCCCGCTACGGACAAAAATAGGACATGTGGCATGCCACCAAGGCTCATCCAATTCAATTAAAGTAAATAGCAACAGAAAATATAAGTAAAATTCATAAATTTAGAGTTATACAAACTTTTGCATGTTTGAAAACAGTTAAAGAAACACCCCTTTTGGAACTAGCAATCTAGTCGACTGATCAGAGGTCCTGTCGACTGAAAATGCAAAATACAGAGAGCCTAAAATCTCAGCCGCTAGTCCAGTCGACTGTGTCGGCAACACAGTCAACTGTAGTATCAAAATCCTAGTCGACTGGCATTTGTCCGGTCGACTGGCATTTGTCCGGTCGACTGGTACCCTATTCAAGTAGAACCTCCCATTCTGAAACACAATCTAGTCAAATATGGTCTCCACCTAGTCTACTGTTTCTTTCATAGAACGAAAATAAAATTCCCAACCCAAGGATCCAGTCGACTGTATCGGGGACCTCGTTGACTGGTTTCCCCCAAATCAACACATTTTGCAGAATTTCAAACCATGGTTATCCCAATCCACTCCAAAGTGGTCCTCATTGTAGAATAACATATTCAAACCATAAATACAAGAGTTTTACTACCGATTACAACCAAACATATGCATCCTGAGGTTATCATGTTAATACAAAACATAAAACTAGTTCATTACATCCCTTATTACAACTTTGGAATAGAAAACAAAAACATATACAAGAGCGATCACGTCGTCCCATTAGCCTCACTCTTCACGTTTCTTCATTCCTCTCTTCTTATCACATGCAATGGAGTAAAGCTCCACTGCTCAGCTATATGCTGAGTGCACAAATTCTAACATATGCATATATGATAAATCATGCTTTAATCTCATAATTCACGTCAAAATAGTCTGTAAGGAGATAAACACGCATTCATCCAGTAGTAGCAAGTCCAAACCTTAAACTGCGATGCCCACGCTAGTCCAAGCCTACTACAGTTGCATCCCAAGTGCCCTGGCAAGTCCAAGTCTTACCATGCATAGTAGCCATCGCTACTAAAATTCTCAAACATCGAGAAGCTTACTCCAACATGAAATTATATAAGTCCTCCCTTTGCCCACATAATCACTTAACGTGCTCGTGTAAAAGTTAGACATGCTTTTCACATTTAAGCACGTGCATAATTAACGGGCCTACTATTAACACGTGAATTTTGCCCAAATCACAATTTCGTCGTCGAAAATCAAGGCATATATCTTTCCTATAACATAGGTTGGAATTTTATACCTCGTGCGATTTCTCTCTAACTTTGAAGGAAGTACTAGGGGACCAATTAAATGTCGTATCTTTGATTTCAAAAGATTCCTACAAGTATTAACATGTTTTCCCCAAAATTTCAATATTAGGATTTTCGTAAAAAGTTGCTAAACGTGGCTAAGAGGTATCAAAACGAAGCTCTTACCTCAAGGAGTCTGAATATGAAATCTGGTTGAAAACTAACAGACGAACAGTCATCGTTTGTTGTTAGAAAGATCGTAGGAAATAAATCCCCTTTTTTCTCTCTCTCTAGATATTTTGAGTTTTGGATATTTTATGAAAATATCCAAAAACTTCACTATTTATAGGCACAACTCTCAGGAATTATATTTAACTCCCCTCAAATTCTCAATACTTCTAATTATTCCCTGAAATGTCTTACACGGCTAAGTTATTACTTCACGAGTGAGAACTATAAATTATAAAAGTTTTCGTCTAGATTCCGTTTGGGTCCGTAATTACGTTCCGAAAACTATTCTCGTGGAATTTCTAGACAACCTACCTTTTATGCAACGTATCACTCATGTTCTCACCAAAGTATTCAAAACGATTTAAGTCAAGATCAAAACTACCAGAAATTATGCAAAATAGGTATAATTACTATTCATCTAAACTACCAGATAACTCAATTAACATTTAATGCACATAAATGTCATTTTGCCATATCAATTCCTCATGAATTAGCAACTCCCCGTGTCCTCACTTGACACTTACCGTTGACCCACAGTCAACCTCATCTCAATTATTAATCATCATTAATAATTCCATAATTCAAATATGCATTTAAAATTGAATCTACTTTTTCCGAGACAGGTGTGACACATAGAAAAGTTTGAAGGATCCTTCACCATGGCGATCTCTCGAAGGTTACATCATCTGAGTATCATCACGATCTAGATCTCTAAGGATCTGTCACCGTGGTGATCTCTTGAAGGCTGTCACAATTCGATTTCTCCATAAGGTAACTCTCACATCTCAATCTCTTTTTCTCTCTCTTAATCTCAGATCGCTTTCACACTTTTTATTAGAACAAATTTAGGGATTCAACTTTTAAATCTCTCTTTTAATCTCAGAACTGGTAGTTATATTACTCTTATGCTTGATTTCTAGATTTGTTTGATTTCTTGTTTGATTTGTTTGATTTTTCTTTTTAATCTCGAATCTGTCTTACAGTCTTGTTTGATTTGTTTGATTTCTCTTTCAATCTCAAATCTCTTCATGGATTCAGATTTTTGCTTTCTATTTGAGTAGTAGAAAACTGAAATCGAATTGAAACCAACCGCCGCTGGCATGGTCACTTCCACACTGACTCACACTAAGTTTGGTCGGTCTCGGTTGCTGATATAGCAAAACCGACAGATTTAGTTCGGTGGAAGAATGGCCTCAAAAATCGACCAAATCGAACCGACAACACCCCTAATCATACATCTTAATTTGATACCAATGAAAAGAGACTAGTTCTGAAATTGTTACAAGTAGGTCTTAATAGAGTAATGCTATGCTTCCCAAATCCTCATCTCTAGTGATGTGACATTAGAATTACTATGGGGACACTTCAACATCCTCGAAAGCATTACTCGTCTTATTATGTGGAAACTTTCAAACAAACTTTGGTGTTGAAACCAATTTGGTTTTTGAAGATACTATATGCTTTGACCAAGTTATCACATTTTGGAGTCCCATAATTTTTATATTCCCCTGTTAGTGCTCCATTGCATCACAAGTATTGGAAACTAGATTTTGATTACCCATTTGAAAAGAGTAATGCTGGGTACACCTAAACGGGATACCTAAACTATCCACCTGCTGATGTATCATGGCATTTTAGAAAATAAGTCAAACTTTTTTTCGTAACTGATGAATGATTTTGGAAATCCACATTAGCAGGTGGATAATTTAGATGTCCCGCTTAGGTGTACCTAGCATTACTCATTTGAAGTTCCCAAATGTGAATGCGACATAAATTGTAGGCTAATTATTAAGAAACTAATTACTAAACACCATGCAATTGTATCCAAAGTTCCCAAATCACTCCTTACACCAATTTTGCAATATAGTGCTAACAAGGCATCATAAACATGTCATGCCTTTTATATGAAGAAAAGTAAATTGCCATACAGAGTATTAGAAAATTACCAATTGAACCAAATTCTAGGTTTTACTTCTTCTCCTTCAAATTTTGTTTGGTAATGCTATTGTCATAGCAGCAATGGCTAATGTCTGAGCAAAAAGTGTCACTAAAAAATTTTAGCAACAAAATAAAAGAGTCGCTAAAACTTGTAACAACACTTTTTGCTCTAGCATTAGTCATTGCTGCTCTGGCAATAGAGCTAGTCATTTTGTTTACACTACTTTATGTGGTTCTATATTTAAATCTCAAATGCTTTAATAAATTAAAAATGATAGGATACACATCAAACGACACATTAAACGACACACCAACTTTAAATGCATGTACTTTGTGTTGTGTAACTGATGTACAAAAAAGTGCAAAAAATTCAAACAGCATTGGGTACATGCATTTAAATCACAGTGTGTCATTTAGTGTGTCGTTTGGTGTGTATCTCTATCATTGTTGTAAATAATTTTATCATGTTTTATGACAGTGGAGATTAGATTTTCATTGAAAGTAGTATTAGAAGGTACAACTATTAAAGTATTTAGTAATTAAATTTAATATTCAAATCATTATTTTTTTCTTGAACAGCCATATCATCATTGCTAATTCATTTTATGGTATAAAATAAATAAATTTAAAACTCTAAATGGACAGCCACCTAGTAATCTAAAATAGGCAACTTGTTGAGTGTTGCTTTTGGACTTCCACAACATATATCTTCTTTATTCAAATGATTGCGGAGGATAAATGGCAGATTAGTGTGGTTTATTTTAATCAATCAATTACATCACTAAAAAAAAAAGGCAAGTCTTTTGTGAGAAGTTTTTTATATGAAAAGACGGAAAAGACGGATTTTAATCGTTTAATGAGAATCTGATAATAAATGAATCTTCAGATTCTTGAGAATCTTATGATTAGATTTTCATCCAACGATTAAAACATGCCTTCTCATATGAGAATATACTTGCCCAAAAAAAAAAGTTAAAAGCTATAAAAGTTGTCACTCTTGAAAGAAGCTTCTCTTTCAAAACCCAAAAAGTAATTTATAAACCAAAGATTATGCTCCATAATATTATTCTCTCCCACTTTCATGGCACATATTAGAATAGGCACAAACATTTTTTTAATAATTTTCTTACGATTAATTTAAATATTTTTTTGGGTGATAAGATCACGGTACTGCTCAACTAAACAAACACGGCATTGGTTAGCTTAGATCGTATTGTCATTTTGTCTCATGTATTGGAATTTTAATTGATATTAGATAACCATATCTTCAATGGTCAATTGTTCGTTTAATAGTGATCCCAAACTACAGCCTACAGGAAGTAAGATTTGACAAATCCAAGCCATAAAACATGTCAGACATGTTATTGTCATGTAGTTTATTGACGCTAATGTTATGCGTCCTAAATTTGGTTTGTCGATGGTGCCACATGTTTTTTTATAAGTATTTTTTTTTTTTTTGGGTCTATTTCTAGGTCTTGTTGGTCTCATATGTGTTACATAAACGCACTTATACTTGTACACACGTGGATCAATTATATATTTTAAATAGTAGAAAAAGAATCCAAAAAAAATTTTAAAATAACCTTCTTTACATTCTTTATAAAATTACCTTAGTACCCTTATCTTATGTCCACTTTAAAATATTTTTGAAATCTCATTGGAATGAAAAACATTCATTGACTTGCACATCTAACAACCAAGCTCTCAATTACACTTTAATTACACTCTACACCCTTATACTATACTCATGTTTGCAATTGGATATATTTACTTTTTTTTTTTGTTCAATTGAACCAATGAACGTCAAATATTCAGTCAGTTAGACCTAAAGTTTAATGTTGTCAATTTAAACTATTGGAAATTGTCACATGAGCTGTGTGTAATGCTTACCTGTAATTTGTTAAGGTAAGACAAACAAAGAAAATTGTGAATGGTGCAAAAAATTGCATTCAGTTAGATCCAAAATCGCATCATTTTTGCGACATTCACTATCTCTTTCATTTATCTTAATTTAACCTGTGATAGGTAAGCATTACGAACAACTCACCTGACAATTTTCATTAATTTAAGTCGGCAGCATCAGACTTTGGGTCCGACTTAATGAATTTTTGAAGTTCAAAGGTTCGATTGAACAAAAAAAAAAAAAAAGAATATGTATCCAAGTGAAGTACAGGTATAGTATAAAGGTTTTTTTTTTTTTTTCTCAGTAAGCAAGATTTTATTAAATGGACAAAGTCCAAAGAAATTAGAACAAGAGGTAAGCCATAAGTCTGCCAAACCCAAAGCAAAACTCCCTAAAACCTACTAACCAAATAAGACCTCAAAAATAAATCCCAAACCGGCACCCCAAATTCTGCAGAACAAAACACAAAATTCTGGACAGATTCTGCACAAACACAGTCACAAATTCTACGCAAAAAAAAAACTACATAAACACAATCACAAAATTCTGCTCAAATTCTACACCAATTCTGTATGAACACAGAATTCTGCACAATACAAGCTCTCACACAATACTAAGTCACAGGACTATGTCAGACCAATACTTCAACAGCAAACAAAAAAAATAAAAAATAAAAATAAAACCTTGCAGCAGCATTTGAAGCAGCGCACACCATCATCAATTACATTTCCAACATTAAACCACCAATTCAATCGAAAAACTAAAATGGCCTTGGACCCCAGTCAATCTCAGCAGCCTTGGAAAAATGGGACAATGATCTGATAAAATCCTTTTTAAGCTATGTTGTGATAGAGAACGGAACTTGTCCATTCAATAGACACCAAAAAAGGATATAACGGAACTTCTAAAGTGTAATTAGGCCTTTGTACAATGTTGGTGCCTAAAACATCCATGGCCTAATCTCTCTCATTGGGTAACAAATACACAACCACTTGCAAATCACATGTATTATTGCCATATTTCTAAGTACTCAAGGGTAGAGCTATGTGTGGGCCCTGCAAAAAATTTTTAAGAGTTTGGTTGTGTAATGTAATTTGTAGAATTTTGTAAATAAATTTATGTATTGGCCTCTTCAAAATTTTGACTTTTAGAAAAGAATAATGGCCTGTTTTTCAAATTTGAATCCCAAATTTGTTCCTTAAATATTTTGTCAACTGTATCACATGCAGTGACTTTTGGTACCATCAATCACTGTCATGTACAATATTTGATACAACATTATTCCATTTAGGAACCAACTTTTGTTGAATATCAACCACATGTTTGTGGGGCCATCCTATTGTTATCAACTTAATTGGGAAACCAACATGCTTGGGAGTCTTGCTGTGATAAGGCACAAGCCGCAATAGTGTTGGATGTTATCATATTAGATATGCAAGCACGTAGTGTGATTGACATCAAATTGTTTGGAATAGATACCGGCGTACGTGTATATATGTATGTATGTGTATGATATACACATAAATGGGTGACTCTTGGGTAGAGTGCGAAAGTGCCGAGAGAAGGTGCCCCTTTGGGGCATGGAGACATTAATCACTGGGGTTTTTGTGAGGGTTGTTCACGATGTTAGGGATGTGAGATAGATAGGGATATTTCTTTGTCTGTGATTTCTCTATGTAGTTAGTGATTATGTTATGCTCTTCTTATATTATGAGTGGTGGTATACAGGGGTCTACGGGTTTGGGTTATGTGATTTAACTCAATTGTATCTTGTACCGGTTATTATCTTATAGTAAAAGAATTGATCTCTTGGGGGTGTGGATGTAGGCAAGTTTCATGCCCCAAATCCACGCATATGAATCTAGGTCACATGGCACGTCACTAAGGCTCTTCCTACTCATTTAAAAGTTATAGCAGCGGAAAAAGAACTTTAAAGAAAACAATGATTAATCTCTCCTTTGAAACAATACACTTGAAGTTGTAAAATTCGTATTGATTTAAAAACTTAATTATGTTTTGAAACGAATGAATTAATATTCAAAGGAGTCCCAAAGGTACCCTAAAACCAATCAAAATATTTAAATAATTTTCAGAAGTGGTAGAAAAAGGAAACATGAAGGGGGTATTTCAACCGGTCGAGATGCCCCGTTCAACCGATCGAATGACCCCTCGGTAGTAATCCTTCACAGCAGATGGCACTTCGACCGGTCGAGCTGTCCCCTTCGACTGCTCGAATGATCCGCTGGCAGCATTCCATTTTCACTAGGATGTTGCCTAAGGTCAAGCGACCCTTGCGATCATTAACTACCTTAATCATTAAATCATTAAACCAAAACATTAAGTCGATAAGTAAAACATTCAAAATGCGAACTCGAGGGTTCGGATTCATAATAGCTTAACCAACCCATTCCATGTTTTTCCAAGTTAATACAAAACGTAGTTCTAGTTACTCGGAAGTAATTCCTTACAATGTTTAGAAATGAAATAAAACATACACAAGGCTATTAACCACTTCTATTACAAAACTACGAGATGAAACATGATGATCAAGTCGCCTTCTAAGTGAATTCCCAACATCTCGTGATCACCTCCCCGATTCCTCGTCGACATTAACACCTGAAATGATTATTTGAATAACCACACATATTTTGATTTGTTTAAGCTAACAATTAGTGAATAAATTAACGATGCACATGAATGATAAAACATGCTCGTATTCATATCACTACAATTCATGCTAGTCTCCGAAGTCTCACATGTACGGTCCAAACTCCTAGTCCACGAATCCTCGCCAATAAGTCTGCACGACTAGGTAAGACCCACGTTTTTTTTCTTCAAACGTGCGACCCCATGCCCAGAACGGCTTCACAATAATGGCATGGTACACACAATCCTTTGACCCAAATAGCAACTAAACATCTCAAATACATTTAGCATGCTTTTGACATAAGTCAAACATTTCACCATACGATTGGGCCTACTTATCAATACAATCGCCCAATATGAACTAAACAACATATAGCTATGAATTGAAACAAGCTTTTCATACGAAACATGAATGCATGTCAAGAAACCATTCCAAAATACATTGTTGAATCACTCACCTCCGATTAACGCTCCTAAATCACATTCCAAGTAAAACTTGAGCACAAGGAATGTGTAGAAGTCCGTCTAATACGATTCCTATAGATCAAAAGTTCGATTATCATCTTTTTATGAAAATTCTCAAAAATGAGTTTTCGAAAAACCTTATCCAAACAAGACCTAATGGATATCAAAACGAAGGCCTTACCTCGAGAAGTTCAAATATGAAATATGAAATTTAGAAGAAAACAAACAAGCAAAAGTTCTTCGATTGTCGTCGTGAAGCTCGAAGAACTAAAATCTCTCCTTTCCCCTTTTTGGATTTAGGTTTAGAAAAATTTATGAAAATATCTAAGCCATCTCTTTCTATATATAGGCAATACTTTTCGTATTGGTGTTTAACTCCCTGCGAGTTTCTCTAATCTACCGATTATCTCTCAAAACATCTTAAATGCCGAAGTTATCACTTCACAAGTAAGAATGTATAATTCATAAATTTGGTTGCTAAAATGCAGCCCTACATGGTTTTACAAAATCACTAGTTAGCCTACCAATTATGTAGTATGTTAATTCGTCCTCACAAGGATACAAAAATTAACATCAGAAATATAGTCTAAACTACATAATAATATAGATAGTGAAATACACAGGCAAACATTTAGGGTATTCCTCAATGAACGTCTCAATCTCGGAGAGACTTCACAACATCAAAACATCCATTCTACAATGTCTCAAAGAGTTCTCTTATACAGATACCCAAATCGACTCGTGATTTACAACTCACTCACACATGTACCACAATACGCATCATAGCACATTATCATGCAAGGTAAATTAAATGAATTACGATAAACCTGCACACAGGTGTTATAGCAAGTGTTTGGTCGAACCACGTAGAAATATGTGTGTCTTTTCTTTGGTGTGCATGTTTAATTGTTGTTCATGTGTGTGTGTGTGTGTGTGTGTGTGTGTGTTCATTTAGGGGAATTTGGTTCTGCGTGTTACATTCCCAATAAGTGGTATCAGAGCTATGGTGGTCAGATCATGGTGATAGAGGCGCACGGTGATAGTGGAGATTAGCAGCACGATGGTTAAAAGATAACATGTATAGGATAAATGAAAAAAAAAAAAAAAGGAACTGGAGAACATGTAAGTAACGTGGTAATGGTGGTCATGGTCTTGGTCCCATGGATGATAGGATTCAAATTTGATTTTTGAGGTTTGTCATGGTAAATTATTCCATATGGCACGGTATAGCAAAACTTGAATCATGATTGGTTGGAATTTCAAGGAGCTTGTGGGATAAGCTATGTTGCTTGGAATTTGGGTTAGAAATGGTTTCTAAGGTTTTTGGGCGCTGTAGATTCATCTATTGGTGAGGGTTTATGAAATTTCGCACGGATTAGAATTTATTTTTCTTGGTGATAGATCCTATATATATAATGGCAGGTTGGGATCTAGGAACGAAAAATAATTTTTGAAGTTACTATAATTGTAGCAGGTTGCATATGGTGGAGAGGTTCTCACATTCTACTCAAATGAGCATTTCTCTTGGGTTGTTAGATTCTGGGTACGGTAACTATGTGTTTCTGGAGAAAATAATTTGATGGATTCCAAGAAGGCAGGGGTAGACACAGGCCCAATCACCCGACAGAGGTAATTGTTAAGATAGTGCATGTAGGTACGTTGATCAAATATTTTTGGAGGAATCTAATATTTGGGTGGTGTGATATTGATCCGAAAGTTGCGGAAGAATCTAATATTTTTGTTGAAATAACACACGGCGATTAAGTGAAGTGTGGATGGTTTGTGTCGTCTAGTTGGTGAAGTGGAGACTCCCAAGTCCTCGATGAAAAATTCTTATATAAGTGAATGTGTGGATGGTTTGTTCACGGTTTAGATGATGGTGAGGTGAAATCCTATTGGGGAGAAGGAGGTATCGATGTTCTTCTTTGTTGGAGTTAATGTGTATAATTAACTCGGGTAATTGTACATGTATTGGCCGTGTTGTTCGAATCTAAGGTGTTATGACCGTGTGGATTCGAGGTATGTGCAATATGGTATTGGTTATGGCCAATGGTGAAGTGTTTGTGGTTTGTCAAATGGATGCAAAATTAGTGAGCTTTGTGGGCACTTTAGTTGAGGGGGTGCGAGCATTTTTGTGAGGAGGTGTTGGTGATGTGTGGCAGACTAAGAATTTAGACAATTATCCAATGTGGTAGAGGGGGCGATTGTTGAGTATCAACCACATGTTTATGGGGTCCATCCTATTGTTATCAACTTAATTGGGAAACCAACAATGCTTGGGAGTCTTGCTATGATAAGGCACAAGCCGCAACAGTGTTGGATGTTATCATATTAAATATGCAAGCAGGTAGTGTGATTGACATCAAATATTTTGGCATAGATACTGGCGTATGTGTATATGTATATACGTGTATGATATACACATAGATGGGTGACTCTTGGGTAGAGTGAAAGAGTGCCAAGAGAAGGTGCCCCTTTGGGGCATGGGGACATTAATCACTGGGGTTTTTGTGAGGGTTGTTCACAGTGTTAGGGATGTGAGATAGATAGGGTATTTCTTTCTCTGTGATTTCTCTATGTAGTCAGTGATTATGTTAGGCTCTTCTTATATTATGAGTGGGGGTTATGTGATTTAACTCAGTTGTATCTTGTACCGGTTATTATCTTATAGTAAAAGAATGGATCTCTCGGGTGTGGACGTATGCAGGTGTTTGGCCTAACCACGTAGAAATCTGTGTATCTTTTCTTTGGTATGTATGTTTAATTACTGTTCATGTGTGTGTGTTAATTTGGGAGAATTTGGTTCCACGTGTTAAATTGCTGACAACTTTGGGATTGAAATTTAGGAAGCATAGCATTACTTTTTAAAAAATTCATGGCTATATATGATACAGCACTCATTCTTTTTTTTTTTTTTTGATAAATACAGCACTCATTCTGATAAACTATAAATCAAATAACTAAATATTTCAAATTCTAAACCTCTCAACTCTCAAACAAGACAAAAAAAAAAAACCCTACATAGTAAAATTGTATTCTTTACGATGCAAAAAAAAACTTAGATCCAAAATATGTATAAATAGGTCCAAGAAAAATTCACTTCGGGGGGTGCTGTCCTCGAACCCCCGTGTATCCCTATTAGCAGCCTAGCTAGTAACTCAGTCTCCAACTTCAAATTCCTAACTCTGGCCTTGCACGTACTGCACCACTTATGTGGATTGACTCAATATATATCTCAATAATGTCATTAACATATGGTATTTGACACCTATTATTTTCAAGAGATACTCATTTGATTATGTCGTATAGGAGAGAGAGAGAGAGAGAGAGAGAGAGAGAGAACCGATGCAAACTAATTCCTTTCTCCCAGTTGCCGCCTCCCCCCCCCCCCCCCCCCCCCCTCTCTCCCTTCCTTGGTCCTCACTCTGTCTCTCTCTTCCTTGGTCCAATTCTCTGTCCCAGTTCAAATAAGGGCATGTTTGGCCTCTCCGCTTGCTCTGTAAAGCTTTTTGTCCTTCTTTTGTGAAGGTTGATTTCCTTACCTCGCAGGGCATCTCATTGGGTTAAAGATGTTAGATCTTGCCCAGACCAATTTTGCAATAGTAGATTAGCTTTTTGGTCTTCATTGGTTATGATTGGTGGCTTTTTCTACAACCGTGCTGCTTTTCATAGTATAGCTTTTGCTATCATGGAAGCTTTTCAAGCAACTTTGGTTGCCCCTTTTGGTGCAACTTTTGGGCTTGGCTTTGTGTCATTTTCTTTCTTTGGGTAGTCCCTATCATCTACAAGTTTGAAGTTGCCCTGAGCTCCGGATCTCTCTACGCTGTGGTCCTTGTGGCGCAATGGTGGATTCCTCGTGCAGCTGAATGAGTATTTTCTGTAACTCTTATACTTCTTTATCTATTGCACATTTGGTTGTCTTGCTTTTGCTTGCTCTGTTTTTCTTTATTTTTTTGTTTGTTTGATTTTCTTTGTATTATTTGATTTTCATTAATGAAATTTTAATTTTTGAGAGAAAAAAAAAAAGTACAACCACAACACAACCCTTGGTAAACATGTGTATAATATTTTAGTAGACTTAATAAATATATATATATATCTATATTATATTGTAGGACTTTATCCTACTAGGACACACAAAAATATGACTAGGACGAGTTTTGTGTGACTAGGATAATGACTAGACTAGGGTGTTTTACTCTCATTCCCACACACACACTCTCTCTCTCTCTCTCTCTCTCTCTCTCTCTCTCTCTCTCTCTCACACACACACACACACACACACACACCTAGATAGCCCATCATCTCTCTCACCCATACCCATACCCACACCGCCACCCGTCGCCTCTCTCTCACAGATCGACACCCTCCACCCCATCCCCATAGTCTCTCTCACCCACACCCCAGCTCTCTCTCTCTCTCTCTCTCTCTCTCTCTCTCTCTCTCTCTCTCTCTCATCGAAATTTTTGCAAATCGAAGATTCTACAGATTCGAGAGTTCCATTGCTATTTCTTTACTTCTCTTTCTAGCCGAGTTCATTTTCAATCGAGTTCTTTTCGGTGACGATCAAGTAAGTGTCTGAAGCAATTGGGTTTCGGAGAGGCTCTATGGAGGTAGTACGTCTACTTTAGGGAAACCCCAATTTGAAGCAGATCTCCATGAAAGCACAAAAACCCAGAGCAAAGAGTGTGAAAATTGGGAATTGATGGGTATTATTTTTTTCTTCGATTGTTAAATTCAGAAATCTGCCCAAGGTTTGCCTTATTCACGCCCCCACTGCCTCTCTCTCTCTCTCTCTCTCTCTCTCTCTCTCTCTCTCTCTCTCTCTCTCTCTCTTCCTTTACCGATCATCATCAGCTTCTCCATTTTATCATCATCATCGATTGGGGTTAGGGTTGACGACAATCAATACGGCCACCGATCATGGCCGCCAACCACGGGACAACCACGACCACCGACGACCACAGCTACGACCACGACACGAATCTCCACCACCGCCAATACTCTTGCCCTTCTCCTTCACCCTCTCGGCTCCTTCTTTCTAGGGCTTTGGATCTTGAAGGTGATAAAATCTGAATTTCTAGAGTCTATAACATTTTTTTTACGGGTTATATCTTTTTTTTTATTACTGTTTAATTTTGCAGTCATTGGTGGTATGATTTTTGAATCTTTCTCTTCTTGGTTGATTTTCTTTCTTCACACAAACTCTATGTATTTTGCTTGATTTTTCAGTATGTAGAAATTCAAAACCGTAACTGTTTATTTTTGCAAAAATTCTAAACCCTTCTAAACCAAAATCAATTTTTTTCCCCAGAATTTAGCTGCAAGTACATCATCACTGATTCTCTATGACACAAACCATTTTTATTTTTTTTAGATAATTTTTTTTCCTTTTTTTTCGGATCACAAACTCTATGTATTTTGCTTGAAGATTAAATTTTTTTTTTCGGATCATTAACTTCCAGATCATGCTTTTCAATTTGTTTCCCTGCATCTTTTTTTTTTAATTAATCTTCAATTTGTTTATTTAGGGGTTTGAATGATTTATTTTCAATTCACTAATTGATGATACGTTTTTACCCCCAATTCAATAATTCCCATTTCGCCTAACTTTCCCCATTACCCCATAGTTTAATACTTTCCATTATTACCCCAAATCAACATTTTTCTTCCCATAATTTAGTCACCATATTTAAAGATTTCCCTTTTAGCCTCTTCTTTGGAATGTCCATAATTAATTTAAATTTTTCATAATTTATTTCGGAAAACATATAATTTGCATTAAATGTGTGTTTAAAAATTTTGTTCCCATATTAATTTTTTTTTTTCCATAATTGTGTGAAATAGTATATACTTCATTAATTGTGTGTTTTGTATTTCCTAAATTTTAGTGTATTCTAAATTCCTTTTGAACAAATGTGTGTGTGTGTGTGAAGGTCTATTTTCAGACCCCAACATTATGGAACTAGGGATTTGTATTTGATTTTTACTTTGATTTGTTGCAGGTCTATGTTGGCTTGCTTATGTATTTGCTAATAGGTATATCTATCTTTAGATTTTGGATTGGGGTTTTCTGGCATGAAAATGATATGCAATGCACTGTTTTTATCTTCCATTTGACCTTTGAATTGTAGTTTATGTGCTGGTTTCCATAGTTCCATAGAACTTGACTCTTGACGTGATTACTGATATGTATTTGTCACGACTCATCCCACTACGCGTGGAAATAGGACACGTGGCACGCCACCAAGGCTTAACCAACAACAACAACAAAGGTACGCAGCGGAAAGAACTTTTAAAACAACCCTGGGCATTTAAAACTTAGGAAACATTCCCCTCTGAGTTGTAAAATCCATTGAAATCAGAGTTATAAAAGAAATTTGTTCAATTGAAAGTGTTCACAAGAATCTATTTGAAAATACAGAGGTTCAGTCGACTGCACAGTCGACTGTAATAGGGTTCAGTCGACTGCTCAGTCGACTGTGTCAAGCAGAACCATAAATACAACATATTGCAAAGGGGTCCAGTCGACTGATCTGGGGACCCAGTCGACTGCTTTTCAATTAATAGAAGCAGTAGTCAAAAATCAACAGTGTTCAGTCGACTGCTCAAAGGGTTCAGTCGACTGCTTCTCTGCTATACACTTACAGTTTCTCAAACACACGAAAACCAGTCGACTGGTCCTGGGTCCAGTCGACTGCTCCCCTGCTGGGCAGCCCTGTGTTGAAGTTTAACAACCCAAGCTTCTCCACACCAAACACCAAACACAACCACCGTTGATTTCAACAGTTAAAACATAATTACAGACGTTCAATTACAATATTACAGTACTGTGAAGCTAATCTTTGATTCTATTACAAAATATATTACCGATCCTTACACAAGTTTAGGATCTAACACTACAACAAATCTGACCTTTAGTGACGAAACTTTTACCCGCAAAATAATTTTCGTCACTAATAGTATACTATTAGTGACGAAATCAACGTTCGTCAGCAAAAGTCTTTATCTTTCTCGACGAAACCAATTTTCGCGAGTAAAAGTCGAACAATTACCGACGATAATTCATTTCGTCACTAAAGTTCGTCGCTAATAGTTGGCGGGAAATTTCCCCCGCCAAAAATTTGGTGGGAAAAGTTTAGGCGACGAAACGTTATCAATTGGTGACGAAATTTTTTCGTCGGTAATTGTTTTACTTTTAGTGACGAAATATTTCGTCGGGAATTGTTTACCCTTTCGTGACAAACTATTTTCGTCGGTAATTGTAACAATTAATGACGAAATACTTTCGTCGGTAATTGTTTTACTTTTAGTGACAAAATATTTCGTCGGGAATTATATAACCTTTTGTGACAAAAAACTTTCGTTGGGAATTGTTACAATTGGTGACGAAATTATTTTGTCGGTAAATGTTTATCTTTTAGTGACGAAATATTTCGTTGGGAATTGTTTAAGCTTTCGTGACGAAAAACTTTCGTCGGGAATTGTTACAATTTGTGACGAAATTGTTTCGCCGGTGATTGTTGATTTTTAGTGACGAAATATTTCATCGAGAATTGTTTAAGGTTTCGTGACGAAAAACTTTCGTCAGGAATTGTTACAATTTGTTACAAAATTGTTTCGTCGGTAATTGTTTTACTTTTAGTGACGAAATATTTCATCGGGAATTGTACAAACATTCGTGACGAAAAAGTTTCGTTGGGAATTGTTACAATTGTTGACGAAACTCGTCAGTAATTGTTTTACTTTTAGTAACGAAATATTTCGTCGGGACTTGTTTAAACTTTTGGGACGAAAAACTTTTGTCGGGAATTGTTACAATTGGTGACGAAATTGTTTCGTCGGTAATTATTTTACTATTAGTGACGAAATATTTTGTCGTTAATTGTTTAAACTTTCGTGATGAAATAATTTCATCGGGAATCATTTAATCTTTCGTGAATCGGACTCCCGGTTATCAACGAAAGTTATAGGAAGAAACGGAACGGGAATCGGACTCCCGATTATTAAGATACACTAGAAAATAACTTTTCACCTCGTAGACTATGGTTTTTGGGGTTTGGGGAGTCAAAATGCAAACCGTCGATCTGATATCCAAGATACTTAACTCGAACCTCTGACAAGTGTAAAGAAAATTGCAGAAAGAAACAGAACGGGAATCAGACTCCCGGTTATCAAGATACACTACAAAACAACTTCTTCACCTCGAAACTATGAAAAACTAAGTTTTTGGGGTTTGGGGGGTCAAAATGTAAACCGACGATCCGGTAACCACAAAACTTGACTCGCACCTCCCACATGTCCATAGAAAGTTGCAGGAAGAAACAGAACAGGAACAGGACTCCCGTTTATCAAGATACAATACAAAATAACTTTTTTACCTCGTAAACTCTTAAAAACTAAGTTTTTGGGGTTTGGGGGGTCAAAATGCAAACCGTCGATCCGGTATCCACGAAACTTGACTCGCACCTCCCACATGTCCATAGAAAGTTACAGGAAAAAACAGAATAGGAACCGGACTCCCGGTTATCAAGATACAATACAAAACAACTTTTTTACCTCGTAAACTCTTAAAAACTAAGTTTTTGGGGTTTGGGGGGTCAAAATGCAAACCGTCGATCTGGTAACCACGAAACTTGACTCGCGCCACCCACATGTCTATAGAAAGTTGCAGGAAAAAACAGAACAGGAACCGGAATCCCGGTTATCAAGATACAATACAAAACAACTTTTTTACCTCGTAAACTCTTAAAAACTAAGTTTTTTGTGGTTTGCGGGGTCAAAATGCAAACCGTCGATCCGGTAACCACGAAACTTGACTCGAACCTCCGACATGTCCATAAAAAGTTACAGGAAAAAACGAAACAGGAACCGGACTCCCGGTTATCAAGATACAATACAAAATAACTTTTTTACCTCGTAAACTCTTAAAAACTAAGTTTTTGGGGTTTGGGTGGTCAAAATGCAAACCGTCAAGCCGGTAACCACCAAACTTAACTCGTACCTCTCACATATCCATACAAAGTTGCAGGAAGAAACGGAACAGGAATCAGACTCCCGGTTATCAAGATACAATACAAAACAGAGCGTTAACCCCAAAACAGAGCGTCAATCCGGTCACCACCAAACTTGATTGTGGACTAAAATAGAACTGTTATGATTTCACTCAAAGAGCGTTAACCCCAAAATTAACATCACAAAATGGGTTAAGTGTTTATATTTTTAACCAATTTTAAAATTTTCGTCAGTTTTGATTGAAATCATAACAATTCTATTTTTGTTCACAATCACAGGGGGGTTAAGTGTCCACTTTTGAAGCATATGGACAGGGGCGTATGTAAAAAATTAATACAGGGGGGGCTTGATAGATGTTTGTTCGGGGAAAAAAAAATTTTGGACCTATTTATATATTTTTTGTGTAGATGATATAAATTAATGCAAAAAAAATTAACCCAAAAACAGAGGAGGGAGGAGGGCTTTTATAATTAGTACAAAAATATAAGAGAATGGGGGATTAGTATGACAATTTTATAATATTAGGGGGGCTAATTGTAATTTTCAGGGGAGGCTAATGTAAAAAAACTAACAGACTGTTAGGGGAGGGGGCGTTTTGTTACCTAATTACAAACCTTGAGGGAGGTCTGTGTAATTTTTAAAACAATAGGGAAGGTCCATGTAATTAAGACAAACCTCAGGGGAGGTTTGTGTAATTTATCCTAGATTTTTATATCGATTTCAATAGATGTCAATATGTTTCAATTTATGACCAGTGGTACTACATTTTAATTTATGTAAAAGGAAAACATTTAGTATTTACTTAAAAGAAAGAAATAAAAGAAAATGACTTTTTTTAAAGAGTGCATTTTGCGCACTCCAAAATTGCACACAATTTACCCACTCTTCTTTTTATTGGCTAATGTAGTGGGGTTCAGTACTTTATACTATTAATTAATTCTCATTTAATCATGATTCCATTACATTAATCAATGAGTAATGCTAGATGCACTCTTAAATACACAACCAAATGTACAACCCTGTTTAAAAATGTTGGACTTCGTGCTGAAAAGTTTGCACACCCTATGCACTCCCTTTTTTGTGTACAGACTTTCAACACGAGGTCCAACATTTTAAAATAAAATTGTGCATTTGGGAGTGTATCTAGCATTGCTCTTAATCAATAGGACAGGAGAAAAAGTATATATGAATAATTTTAAAGAAATAGATTAGTCACTACATTAATCAATAGATTAGTCAAATAATCCGAACACAATAATTGACTAATCTATTGATTAATGTAGTGACTGCTCTACTTATTCATACACAAACGGGGACACTTTAAAATTAAATCATGACACATCAGGATATTCATACACAAACGGGGACACTACTAGCAAAAGATGATTCAAAACTACTTCAGTATCTCCGCAAAAGAAGTAAGCATAAAACTTCCCAAATTTTTTCCCAATTTCCGCCAAATTACTTTCCCTCTCTTTTTGCCCTAAAACTCATTTCATCTCTCTCTCTTCTCAACCTCTCGGTTTCTCTTCTCAACCCATTCACATCAGGAGGCAGCGACGACAGGTTGAGATCAGGAGCGTGCCATCAGGAGGCAGCGATTCAGCCTCTGAGGAACCTTAGCCCATCTTCTTCAGGTAAAATTTCTCTTTCTATCTAAGTATTCACGAAATTATTAATATATATATATATGTCATATCGAAGGATTGGAACAAAGTTTGAGTAAGGATAAATTGTAAGTGGACATATACTGTATGTCTGACTCCGTGACAAGTGATTTTTCCTTAAAATACTCATTTCTTTTTTATTCAATTCACTCAGATCAAAACAATATTAGAAAAATCGAATCATATACTACTTATTCACAATTCTAGGTTTTGAAGCATGAAAACAGAGAAAATGAGTAATATCAAACAAATCAGAGCTAGTCTAAATCATCCAAAAACTAGTTTGGTATTGAAGAATTAATTTGAAGAAAGCAATTGAAGCGATTTTTTTTTGTGTTAGTGTGTTACCCCATTCACATCCAAAAACACGATTTTTTTTTTTTGTTGTGTTAGTGTGTTACCCTAATATCTTACCCCTTTTAAAATAAAACTTTTTTATAGGTTCAACTATGGCACCTGGAACACGACGTCACACTAAATCATTGTCACTATTGAGAGATGATCAGCCTAGAGTTTGTGGAGACGGGCCACTAAGGCAATCAGAGTCATCTTCACACCATGATTCCCCTGTCCAGCATCACTCGGTAGGCGAGGCGAGCGTACCATCTGAGCCTTCCACTCCACATACCCCATCATCTGTTGGTAATGTTTATTATGCTATATATATTATGTTTAGAGATAATATAATGTCTTATACATGCTCAAATGTGTTACAGTGATGCTTATTAATATTAATGATTTGTGTTTCTTTTGTTTATTTATTATAGGTTCTAACGTGAGTGGTCGTGGGCGCACTAGAGGTAAAGGGCTAGATAAGTTGATACGAGCTACTGGCCACAAGCTCGTAGTTAATATAGATCCTATCTTGGGTAGACCAACTGACGAAATCCAGTCCGCCAAGCTGTCTAGTGAGATCGGCGTCCTTACTAGGGAGAACATTTCAAAGAAATACAACAAATGGAGTGAAGTGCCTGAAACAGATAAGGAGGAGTTGTTCACCCGTTTGAATGTATAATAAATAGTGTGTATTATTAAAGCTTTACATATACATATTTTAGACAATAATAGACTTTTGTATTTCATATGTTTGGTTTTCTTAACTTGCAGATGAGGATTGATGTGGATACAACTGCACCTCATGCTAAGCGAACCTGCACTGAGCTTGTAATGGCACGTAGGAGGAGCAGCAATCACGAGTTGCACAAGTTGTTTCAAAAGTACCCCTCAGTGGATGAGGCACGTGCCCATTGCCCAATTATCTTGAGTCAGGAAGAGTGGGATAATAAATGCGACTATTTCTCATCGGAAGCCTTTAAGGTACAATTACAAGTATTTTTTTAAAATTTGAGAACGACATTTAACCTTGTAAACTTACTTCAAATTATTTACTCTCGAAGAAACGGTCTGAGACAAATAAGAAGAACAGAGCCTGTCAGACTGTCACCCATTGTATGGGATCACGAGCATTTGTGGCGGGTAAAGCAAAGAAGGTAAATACAAATATTTATAAGTTTCCAAATTCTATGTAGGATGAAATGGAGGTGAGGTTGAACCAGCCTGTATCTGAGGGAGGGACTCGCCCGACAGAGGACGAGGTTGCTGATTGTGTGTTGGGGAAGAAGCCAGGTTATGTTAAGGGTCTTGGTCATGGGCCTAAGCCAACGCCGTCACACACATCTCAAACAGTATCTAGCGGACCTGATCCAGAGGTGACTTCCTTACGTGGTATTGTTGAGAGCCAGCAAGATACCATAAATCGGATGGCAACAGAACATGAGAGCCAGCAGGACACCATAAAACGAATGGCAGCAGAACAGGCGGAAATGAAGGAAATGATACAACAACTACTATCATCATCGAAGCAGAATTGATGGTAAGTTTATTTAAGTTTAAAATGTAATCTTTGATTATTTTACTAAAGATAGTTATACGAAGAAATCGAAACAAATACCATCAAATACTAGTCTAATACTTGAGAGAATGACGCAAAAATGTAATTTGAAATCTTGACTCTTTCAATAAAAAGGGCATAAGGGGTGTTGGGGATCAAAATCGTCCAATAATGGTCCGAATGGACCGGGACCACTTCGAGCACCTTAATTGTGCCCAAACAAAATTGTAGGAAGAAATGGAATTGAAATCGAGTCCCGGTTAGGAAGAATGACGCAAAGAAGCATTTTGAAACCTTAACTCTTCCAATAAAGGGCATACGGGGTGTTGGGGGTCAAAATCGTCTAATAATGGTCCGAATGGACCAAGACCACTTTGAGCACCTCAATTGTGTCTAAAAAATTTGTAGGAAGAAACGAAATTGAAAATCGAGTCCCGGTTAGGGAGAGTGATGCAAAAAATATTTTGAAACCTTAACTCTTTCAATGAAGCGCATATGGGGTGTTGGGGGTCAAAATCGTACAATAGTGGTTCAAATGGACCGGAACCACTTCGAGCACCTCAATTGTGCCTAAACAAAGTTGTAGGAAGAAACAGAATTGAAAACCGAGTCCTGGTTAGGGAGAATGACGCAAAGAAGCATTTTAGAACCTTAACTCTTTCAATAAAGGGCATACGAGGTGTTGGGGGTCAAAAGCATCCAATAACGGTCTGAATGGACCAAGAACACTTCGAGCATCTCAATTGTGCCTAAACAAAGTTGTAGGAAGAAACAGAATTAAAAACCGAGTCTCGGTTAGGGAGAATGACGTAGAAATGCATTTTGAAACCTCAACTATTTCATTAAAGGGCATACGGGGTGTTGGAGTTCAAAATTGTTCAATAATGGTTTGAATGGACCAAGATCACTTCGAGCACCTCAATTGTGCCTAAAGAAAGTTGTAAGAAGAAACGGAATTGAAAATCGAGTCCTGGTTAGGGAGAATGACGCAAAAATGCATTTTGAAACCTCAACTATTTCATTAAAGGGCATACGGGGGTTTTGGGGGTCAAAATTGTCCAATAATGGTTCGAATGGACCGGGAGCACTTCGAAAAACTCACTTGTGCTTGAAAAAACTTGTAGGAAGAAACGGAATTGAAAACCGAGTCCCGGTTAGGGAGTGACACAAAAATGCATTTTGAAATCTAAATCCTTTCTTTAACGAATTGTTGCACACTTTTTTTTTTTACTTATACTTTATTTAAAATTGATTTGTATATTTTTGTATTGCAGATTTACGGGCATCTGGAGTGCGTGAATGAAAACTATGCATGATTTTGATCTCATTTTCTAGAGCAATTTACATTGATGTTTGGAGATACTATATTGTTTTGGAATTTGTGTTTTCTATATGGCTTTTGGATGTTTGGAGATACTATTTTGCTTTGTTTTGTTGGATTGAGTAGGTAATTTATTAATGAATGAAACCTTTTTTGGTGAATATGTATGTTGTGGATGTTTTAGATTATTCGTTAGCAGGTGGACCCAAAAAAAATATTGTGTGAATAAAATATATATTAAAAAAATAGAAATACTTTTAGCGACGAAATTGTTCGTCACTAATAGTCAAATTGTATTTTTTAGTTTTATCTTTAGCGACGAAAATTTTGTCACTAATTAAACCTTTTTACCGACGAAACTTATTTCGTCACTAATGATTACTTTTTAATGACGAAATATTTCGTTGGGAATAGAGATCTTTTGCCGATGAAACTTAATTCGTTGGTAATAGTAGGACTTTTCGTGACGAAATTTGGTTCGTTGGGAAAAATGTACTTTTCCCGACGAAAAATTTTGTCACCAAATGGTATTTTTAGCGACGAAATGTCGTCGCTAATAGTAGGACTCTTTCGTGACGAAATTTGGTTCGTTGGAAAAAATGTACTTTTCCCGACGAAATATTTTGTCACTAAAGGGTATTTTTAGCGACGAAATTTCATCGCTAATTGTAGGACTCTTTTGTGGCAAAATTTGGTTCGTTGGAAAAAATACACTTTTCGTGACGAAATATTCGTCACTAAAGGGTACTTTTAGCGACGAAATTTCGTCGCTAATAGTAGGACTCTTTCGTGATGAAATTTTGTTTGTTGGGAAAAATACACTTTTCGCGACGAAAAATTTCGTCGCTAAATGATACTCTTTGGTGACGAAATGTGATTTCGTCGCGAAAGACCTTTTGCGTCGAGGAATTAGCGACGAACGCGCGACGAAATTTTTTTCGTCACTAAAGAGCTTTAGTGACGAAAATTAGACCTTTAGCGACGAAAATTTTCATCACTAATAGTCAATTTTCTTGTAGTGTAAAACATCTACAACAAAACATATACAAGTATGGTTCCCCGGCGTTCCTCAACGGCCTCACTCCTCACGATTCTTCTTGTCTTTCTTCTTACCTGCAATGGAATACATCTCCACTGCTCAGCTATATGCTGAGCGTACAATTCTAAAAGTATGCATATATGACAATTCATGGTTTAAGCATCTAAAACACATAGAAATAGTCTCTAGGGTGAGTGGTACGCATTCATCCGGTCGATGCCGTAGGAGGCCCACCTCTCCCACGCATCTCGTACACTGGTTGGGCCTTCCTCCATACCAGGTAACGTGTACTGGTTGGGCCCACCTCCAATCCAGACACAACCACAATTCCAATTCCATTTCAATCACAATCACAATCCTCAAGGTTCGAGGAGCTTACCCCGGATGAATTTGCACCAAACTCCCCTTTGACCCAAGTAGACACATAACATGCTCACATAAACAGTTATACGTGCTTTTTACGTAATTTCACATGCATAATTAACGGGCCTAACTAATACATGAATTTTGCCCGGTTCCAAGAATATCAAAAAAATGATGTTCAAAACATGAAAATCCATATATTTCATAGATCTAGAATTCATACCTCGTGCGAATCTCTTCAAACTTTGAAGGATCGTCTAGGGGGCTAATTAATCGTCGGATTTCAAATTATACGCGATTCCTACGAGTTTTACCTGATTTTTTCCAAAAGTCTAAAATTAATATTTTTACAAAAAGTTGCCAAACATGGCCTAAGTAGTATCAAAACGTAGATCTCACCTCCACGAGTTCAAATCTTGAATCTGGAGAAAAACTGACGAACGGAAGGTCGTCGATCGGCGTCGCAAAGCCCGTTGACTCAATCTCCCTTTCTCTCTCCTCTATCAAGATATTTAGAAGGATTTGGATGAGATTTCAATCTCATCCTCATCTATATATAGGCAACCATTCTAGAAATTACGTTTACCTCCCCGCAAGTTTCTCAAACTTCTCATTACCCCATGAAACGTCGCACACGTTCATTTTATGCCTTTACGAGTGAAAACTAAAATTTTCAAAAGTCTACGACTAAGTTTCGTTTGGGTCCAAAATCATGTCCGAAAACTAAATTCTGTGGAATCTCTACACAACCTACATTTTTAATTAACGTATCACTCACGTTCTCACCACAGTTCTCAAAATGATATAACAATATCAAAGATTACCACAACTTACCAACACAGGTAAAAATTACTATTCATAGCAATACCAGATAAAGTCAAATAACATTTAAATCATATAAATGTCATTTAGTCATGCCAATGCAACAGGTGTTATCAAGTCCTCGTGTCTCCACTAGACACCTCACCGTTGACTCACGTCAACTCAACTCAAAGCAATTATTAATAACATTAATAATTTCAAATCTCAATTTGTGCATGTTTTAAAACCATGAAATTCTGGAATGGGTGTGACAGTATTCCTGTCTCTTTTTCCCCTTATATGTATCTTAATTATTACCGTGTTAGTGCCAGAGACCCAAAAAATCTGTTCTAATTTTGAGTTCCATATGTATTGGCATGCTGTACAACCAATCACAATGAGCAGAAAATTGGGTCTTTATTGTGCTGCTCAATATTGGGTTTCTCAAAAAAAAAAAAAAAATAGGCAAGCACGCCCATTGGAACTATTAGGAGTTTAGAAACCTGATATGTATTGTGTTGTAAAAGGCCCCACCCCAAATGAACAAATTCAGAAATCATTCTTTTGCTTTCTTTTTTTCCTTTATTTTTTTGCCTTGCAGCTGAACAATAACAACAGTCCCTAATCAACTCTATTACTTCATGTTGTAGGATTGACTCGAAAAATGGCTCACTCAACTCTTTAGGATGTGGTAGTCCTTAATAAAAAAAAATCAATAAATAAAAACTCTCATTTGTTGTTGTTGCTGCTTTATTAATGAGTGTTGCTACTTTCCTTCCATCGTTGCATAAAAGTGAGTTTTATTTTTTTGGCCACCCTTTTATACCATGAAATTTTTAGCCTTTGAATATAGACACATCTCTAGATTAATTGCGGAAGCAAGTAAAATCTTCTTTACAGATCTTAATTGCCTAATGTTTGTTCTAATCAAATATTTATCTTTTACATTTTTCTTTTGTGTTTCAAGAGGGTCCCCAAAAAAAATGACTACATACTCGGTCATGATCTTAAGATATTTTATAGTAACCCATCTCGAATGTCACTGGCTTAACACAATGACAGAAAATCCAAATTAACTCCTGCTTGCTCCAATTATAAATAAATCTTGTTGAAACAAAAAAAAATAATAATGTGTTATTTTTCATTATTTTCTTACTTTGATGCATCACTTATTAATGCTTAAGAACAAGAATTGGTGAATTTATTCTGAAAAATTACAGTGCTTGCTGCTATTTACTTTTATATATATATATATATATAGTAGAAAAATAATATTTGATGTCTCTAGGACAATGTGAAAGTATTAATTAATGGATGACAACTCAAGCAAAAAGTGAGGGCACCGTACTCATTTTTTTTTTTCATATGAATTTATTTACCGTGTAAGATGTTTTATTTTTGTTGTATTGTAAGCACAATTTATTGCAATTTGAAGCTTTTATGGAAGTAGAGTTGACTAATGGCCACACATGTATGGTTTGAAGTGTTTGGTAGTGACTTTAACCACGGGTAATATCTAGTATACTGTATACACATAAGACAAAGCTGCAGGGAAGAAAACTTTTCTTCCTAATAACTCATAACATTTAAACTACAAGTTGTCACTGACTCCTACACTAGCTACTTCGTGGTCACCACATAGCAACCAAACAGGACCTTCACTTCAAATTACGATTTCAACCCTATGGAAATTAGAATTAACATTGCTGTTCACATGATGGAACATGCATTTGGATTTTCGTCGCTAAAAAGTGAAGTTAGTCTCTCGGCTGGTGCATTAGGGCTAGGAAGTGCTTGAGCAACGTTTTTCACATAACCCGCCGGTGCTTTCTTGTCATAGGCTTGAGGAACATAAGGATAGGACACCAAGTTGTATGGGATATAAGGCCATAAGTCAGCTCTCTTTCCTGTGCTTCTCACCTTTTTTAAGACCTTGTTTGGCTCAACATAACCACTAACAGTTACCCGGCTTTGTTTTCGGTCTACCACAACTGACTTTGCACCTATATAACAAGAGAAAATATATAAAAGATTCAATTTGTACATGTGTATATATGCATGTATATACGTATGTATACGAAATGCTTACTAGCTACATCTTTATAGTACACATTTTTAAGTGGACAAAAAAGATCATGCCACTTGTAATAAAAAATTGTAGAAAAATTGCAAGCCCACCTTATTAAAGTGATGGTGGTTTAGACTTAGTTTGGCCTCTATTTTGATATTTATCATTTTTAAAAGCATAATTTTATATTAATTTATTTGATAACTAGTTTATGAGCTTTGTAAAAATTGAACTTATGACTTTTTTGGGTGTGCTTTTAAAAGCTTAAGATTGCTTTTTGGTTTCGTGATGTCTTTTTAAAGAGTAGTGTGTCACTTGTATAAAATTATCAAACAATTTAGTAATAAATTTCATAAGCTCCTTTTAAAAAGTCACGTTAAACCCAAACTAAGCCTTAGTAATTTTGCAAAGGAATTACCTAAAGTAAATTATTTTGATGTCCGCATTGAAAATTTATTTTTGTGCTTCTATTTTAATGAGTTGAAAAAGAACTTTTCGTATTTATTTTACATTTGAACACAATATGTTGCTCTACGACCTTTACAATAGTAGCTCCCTATATACTTTAAGTGTTTATATTGGAAAATGTTACTACTAAATATCTGAAACTACACATGCAGCCATGCTTAAAAAAAAGAGTACATGTCATTGAAATAAAGATATTAATAGTGTGTTTGATAACCCAATTAAATGCTGAAATGAAAATTTCACAACTTATTTTTATTTAGTGCATTTAATAATATACCACTTAATTGAATAGTAACAAAAAATCCATTGAAAATAATTTTTAAAATTCTACTAAAAAGAACCACTAAATGCAGTATATTTCAGTACTTAGAATACTATTATCAGTATTACAAATCCAATCGCTTAAATTTTCAGTACTTAATTTTCAATTTTATCAAACGGAACTAAGATAATAAATTTACATACTCTGTAGAATATATTAATACAGTGCCCTCTTTGTTAATTTTTTAAAACACTCTTATTTTAATGAACTACCAAAGACTTTTATTATACATTTAAAGTTGAACACAATACTGTGTAGTCTGTGTATAAAGAAAGATTAATTCACACAGTGGTTGATATTTAGTAGGCCAATATGTATTTATCATGTAAATTGACTGAATATAGAAGTTGGTTAATGACTTGAAAGCAAAGGGTCTGTATGGTTTGTTGTGTGTTTGGGCTGCATTTATTATACTAATGTGAAAGCTGCCACAAGTTGATAACAAAACATGTGTGTTTCTATGTATGCCAAACACAAATTGAAAAATCTAGGGGAGAAATTTTTATTAGCTATTCTTTTGCTATTTCGTTTCAAACACTTTTGTCTCATGTGACAAATGTTCATTTTGGGGGCATGAGACAACCACAAACTTAATTGGGAGCAGCAAAACCATAGCTGGATATAGCCATTTCCTTGAAAACATAGAAAACAGAATATACATTCTTATACACATCATATATTGGAATGGGAATCCGGACTATATATGTAATTTGATTTATATATATATATATATATATATCTATAAAAAAAGAACTTTATGGGAAAATCAAGGAAAGATTAGAAAAAGAGATACAAAATCTTATGAAAGTAGGGTTCAGAGTAACCTTTTTCATGAATTGTCATAACTATCTCATAGGCCTTGGCTGTATGTGTTAGTCTGTCTTATATGTATTTGGCAAAACATTTTCTCTCTCTCTCATCAAAAGTTTCTCAAGGAAATTTCATTGGCTATAAAGATAAAGGGAGAAAAAATTTTTAAAAAAAAAAATTTTAAATGAAAGATGAAAAACGACGCTGTTTTTTGAGTCCATAAATAATGTATGGAACAATTATATTGTTTGACAAATAAAATTTTGCACGCAAAAAAGTGCAAGTCAATTTCAAAAAATTGTGAACTTTTGTGACTCAATCGCAAAAGTGAAGTTGTGCCAAATATCGTTTCATATCGATGGTGTTTTCTCAGTATAGCATACTAATATATATAAGGATGATGTTAATAAAGGAAAATGCAAGAGAGAGAGAGAGAGAGAGAGAGAGAGAGAGAGTAGTGTTCAAATAAGAACCTTTCATGGAGGACACAGCATTTTTGACTCTCCTTTCACAGCCATCACAGTCCATTTTCACTTTGATATCAACTGTCTGAAAATAAATAAGTATATTAAAACACAGCCCAATTTTTGAGATGGGATCAAAGAAATTAAAGTATTTTAGATAGAGGATTTATTTATTTAATTTGTAGTGTCCTCTTTGCAGGTGACACTTTAGAGAGCAAAGAAAATTAAAGTAAGAACAAAAATCAAAGGGCTAGATATTGAAGTAGAAGAAGTATATGAATACCTGCATTGGTTTGCGTTTGCTCTTCCTTGTGCTTGTAACGGTGCAAAAATCTGAAAGATAGTCAAGGGCCCCCATTTTTGCTTCTCTTTAAGGCAAAGAAGTAATTTATGAGAGAGAGAGAGGAAACTTAGGACAGAGTTGGAACAATGGGGGTATATATAGATGGTGTGACTTGGTTCATAGGTATTTGTGTACGTGTTAGTATAATGTATATGGGTGTTGCTATCTTCACCAATAAGTGTGCTAAGACGTACTCCATAATTAAAACATTAACTCCTAAATATTAATTATAATTTGGCACGGCATATAACATTGTTATATAATTTGTCACCTTTTATTAAAGTAAAAATTACGTACTGAAATTAACGATCGGAATAATTTGAAGTATTAATAATTTTAAGCTAAGTGTATAATTGCAATAAAAAAAAAAGCTATGTGTATAATTGGCAACAATAGATTGTTATAAATGCATTCAGTATATATTTACATAGAATCTTTTTACTTAAAGTTTTAGTTGATTTTTAACTACTTTTTTAGTTACTCCGTAACTGATAAGATGGCATATAAATTATCAAAACACCAAAATATATATATAAATAAGTGCTAAATTTTTTTAACTAGATATAAAACACAATTGAATGCAAAAGTGTTTTTTAGGGTCATGGTATAATTTATATAGAAATATTAGAATTGGTCTCTTAATAGGCGTGTATAGTAAGTTTGGTCCTACTGATATTGTGTGTATGAAAATAGATACCCAAGTTAATAGTTAAATTAAAAATTAGTCCTTTTCCCCAAATATTTGTATTTTTTATGGACAAAATTGCCCTTCAGTAGATATATACATATGTGTTTATATACACCACCACCTTAAAATTAGGGATTTCAAATGGAACCCAAACAAATACAATATCCTTTCTCTCTCTTCATTATCTCACCCTCTCTCTCTCCTCATGATCTGTCTTCACAATTTTTCTCTCTACTCCTATCCATTTTCCATGACTTTGGTTGCAAACACATAGGGATGATCTCTCTCACAATCTCTCTCTCATTATCTCACTCTCTGTCTATCTCACGATCTCTCTCTCTATCTTTCTCACAATTGGAGGTATTGTTGCTGCTGCTTTTATCTCTTGTAAATTTGAATGCTTCCCTGACATCTATTGGAATTTATGTTTCCAATTGCTTAATGCTTTAGTGCTGATCAAGTTCAATGGGCGCAATTTCTATGCTTTCTTATGATGTTCTTATGCTCGGATCATTAAGGGGCCTCTTAGCCTTTTTTTCGTCAATATCCCCGGTGCCACATACGCCGATGTGCCGTAGAGGGTGTGTAACAGTCCATCGTGCCAGATCTGATCGGTGACGGTGCTGATTCCGAAATCTGAGGCTTTGAGATCGACATGAGGGTTTGACAAAACTGAAACCCCCAATTGTGTTGTAAGAGTTTGTGAATCACGGGTCATCTTCAAAGTCTTCACTATTTGGGTCATCTTCAAGAGTTTTTTTTTTTTTTTTGTGAGAAATTTTCTCTTCAAATCCATTCAAAAGTGTGAGAAATTTGTATTACTAAACCTCCATCAAAATTCTAAAACTGAGAATTTCTCACCAAAAAGTGAGAATTTCTCACCATTATAGATAAAATTTCTCACTGTTTTTTATCTCACTGTATTTTAAAGTGAGAAATTTCTCACTCTTTAAAGTGGGGAATTTCTCACTGTTATAAACTCTCCTTTTTGCTGTATTTATCTATGTTAATTTCTCACTGTTTTTTTATCTCACTAATTACTCTCTCTTTTATGATAATTGCGAGATTTTTGGGGTATGTTTAGTGTTTTAAATTTGAATCCCTAATTACTTGTGATATCATGGGGACTAATTTCAGCAGATTTATGACAAATTTAAAAAATATTCTCTAACTGAAATTCCACTGTAAGCACATTAATTGAGTACAGAGGGTATTTTGGTCCATGAAATTGTAGAAGGACTAATTTCTAATCGGACATATTTGTTGGGCCTATTTCTAGATTGGGTGTATCTAAAGGACTGAAATCTAAAGGACTGAAATCTAAAGGACCCTAATTTATATGTGCTAACGTGATAACGAATTAATTTTTATCCTTGCGAAAAAAGAATGCCATTTAATTTTTTTCCATAATGTTCTATTAATTGGAGCAAATAAGCCAAAACATAACATTATAACATTATAACGATATAGCATTTTGACGTAAAAAATTAGTCTACAAGTAGGGGTACTGAAAACTATTCAGTTCGGTTCAGTGCGATTTTTACTCAAATCGATCAATTTTGATTAATCGGTTCAGTTTAGTGTACATTTTCGGTTCGATTCGATTTTACATTGCATGAAGTTTTTAAAAATCGACTGAAGCGAACCGAACCGATCGGTTCAGTCGGTCCGATTGGTTTTGTTACACCGCTAGCTATAGGTGTTTTAGACCACTCTCTCGAAAAAGCTCTAACCTCTCTCTAGAAAACCATTTTGTCGATGCTTTTTGTTGTTTCTCTCCTTCTATAGTTGAGTCTAGGTTCTCTTGCGTTGCTAGTTATCCCTTCTTGTCCCTGTTTATGAGGTTCCGTCCCTCACTTTGAGTTGTGTGTTTTTCCTTTTTGTTAGGTATGGGTTCTCACTCTAAATCTCATTTGCTCTCTTCCTTTTTGTTAGGTATGGGTTCTCACTCTAAATCTCATTTGCTCTCCTCTTTCTGCGATTAGATTCGTCAACTTCTCTTCGTTGATAAAGTCTTGTCCTTTCAGATCTGGTGATTTACTTTTGCGGATCTAGTGTTGTCTCTATTAGATCCATCATTCTTTCGTCACATCTGAGGTTTTGGTGGCTCGAGTCATTTCGCTGCCACGCGGCTGAATTTTGGGGCAATCTCAGTTGTGGGTCATTTTGGCATAGCTTCCTCCCTCAACCGGCTCATAATATATATATATATATATATATATATATATATATATATATATTTGTGGGTTAGTTGTGGGTCATTTTGGTACCACAAATAGGGGTGCAATCGGGTTGTGTTAGGTCATAATCGTGTCATTCTTAAACGTGTCATAATCGTGTCAGGTCATACACGGGTCACCCGTCTAACCCGTATAGGGGTGTCATCGGTTCGGTTTAGTTCGATTCTTTTTTTTTCATGTTTTTTTTATAGTCTAAAATTTGACTCTTACATATATATATATATATATATATATTTTTTTGATAAGTCACTCTTATAGTCTTATACATGTGGTCTATATTTTTGAATTGTATATTTGTATCATATATTAATGTCTACTTACTAATTTTATTTGTTTGGTAAGTTCGTAACTACTAACTACTCTTTCTTTTTTTTCTTTTTTTTGTGCAAAAAAACGACTTTAGTTTATATATATATATATATATATATATATTTTTTTTTTTTTTTTGAAATAGTTTTTTTTAATTTTTATTTATATTATTTGTATTTTAGACTTTCGGATTATTAAAATTTATTTTTAGAACTAAAAATAAACGGGTTAGACGGGTTGACCCGCTTAAAGTGTGACCCAATCCGTTTATTAATCGTGTCAAACGGGTCGACTCGTTTATGACCCATGTACTAATCGTGTTGGGTTATCGTGTCAATTCGAAAATTGTCACCCCTAAGGTCCTCAAATAATTTTGTCGGAGATTAGGTTTGCAATGCGGCTAAAAAGTTTGTATTGCTCATTTTTTCTGTATTTTCATACTTCTATAGTTCTATATACTTGTATAGTAGACTTGTAGTGTTAATTGGTTTCTTGTGGGATCTGCTATCAATATGTATATATACATATATCAATATTATGCTATAATTTGACTTTGCCAATATAGAAATAAATCAAAATTTTCTAATTAATACTAACAATTAGATGACAGTTTTTTTTTTCCCCACAGTGCAATGCTAAAATATAGGTTTTGCCCAAAGAAAAAAATACTAGTAGCATTTATGATTGGAGAAACTCTTAGGTTGTCCTTGAATGCAATAATTGTATTCTATCGTTTAAAATATGGTGAGCTTGAATGGTTCCATTTTAAAAAAAAAAAAAAGATGCTCGTCTAAAAAATAGTGCTTGCAATCACGAATTTTGGCATTCTAGAAAAATGTAGAAATGGCTACAAAAGAAGAAATTTAGTGAATTTTCTATTTTTATAAATGGAGTAATTCATGGTGATGAATTTTAGTTTAAGAGATTTAAAATGAAATCTAAATGAAACTATCCAAATTCAATGATAACCAAACAGGCCCTTAGTAGATGAAGCGCATCATTTTAATATTAATTTGACTAGAAAATTCCTTGCTATCTCATTAGTAACTAGTGTTGATAACAATAAAGACACTAATTAAAATCCTATGTAAATTTTTTATTCGTTCTCTCATTTGACGAGGTGGAAGAAAAATCTTCATGGATTTTGAAATGCTAAATTTTTAAATATATATCACATTACCTTATAAATATAGAATAAAGTAAAGAAAATGACTTATGTCCCCCTAATCATGCATGAATCAAAAATATCACCATTTGAAGAACAACTGGACATTTTGAATTTCTTGCCCCCAATTGGTAAAAAATAATTGAAACAAAAGAAGCAATTTCAGCTTTAATGCGTTAAACTAATGACAGACTGTTGTCTAGTTTTTATTTCAACTGAAAATGAAATGGAAAATTTTTCAAAAAAGTGCTATTATGAGCACCAGCTTGCTTTTGCTAACAGTTTCAACGTGATGAAATGACCATTATGCCCATTCACCAATTATTTGAGATTGTTGAAAGTGACAACCAAATTTTTACAGTTTTTTCTACAATAATTTTTATCAAAAAAATTATAAATTAAATCTTCTTAAAAAATCAAAAAATAATAAATAAAAAAAGTTGAACTTGTGTACCTGTTATAGTAGAAAAATATCCTAGTAGTAGTTCATAATTGTCTAGACGTCGTATGAATCGTAATTGAGTAATATTTGGGACACAACTTTCATACAATTTTCATACAACCTCCCCAAAAGATGTGTCTATCTCTCTCATGTGATGTCACTAGATCCCACAGTGACACAGGAAAGAGATAGACACATCTTTTAGAGAGGTTGTATGAAAGTTGTGTCCCAAGTATTACCCATCGTAATTTGAAACTTTTGTTTCAAATGCCCATTTTGGTTATTTTATCACTTTTCAACTAGTTTGTCAAATATTCTTCAAAACAAGAAAAACTTACCTTCTCAAAGTAATATCAAACTTTAAAGTTTAAACAACTTTGAAGAATCTCTATAGTAAGAATCGTTTAATATAAAAAGCCTGATTCCTGTTGGAACCCTTTGGATCTCAAAATTAAGTTTAAACCAAAAAAATTAAGCTAACGTAAAAATTATTTTAGTACCCACATAACTTAAGTGGAGTTTCACTTTAGGCACAATATTTTCAATTGTATCCCTTAATTTGGTTCCTCAACTTTCAATTCGTTTCATTGTTGGCCTTAATTAAACCAGGTCTCACACTGATACGATTTTGAAAATTGAGGGACTAAGAGCATCTCCTATGCACTTTCTATTTCTCATGTTATAATCAAATTATAGCATGGGTGCTCAAAAACACCTCTCCAATGCACTCATATTTCTCCTCTCAAAAATAGCAATGTTATTCTTTCTCTCAAATTTGAGAGCAAGAATATCATTGCTATAATTTGATGAGTGATAGAAGATGCATTGAAGAGGTTTTCTTTTGGATTAATGCTATAATTTAACTTTTGCACTCATTTTAATAAAAATGTGTACAAAACACACAATTTAAAGTACAACAATAATAGTCAATGTGTCACAAAATACCATTTATTTTAGAATGTAACATTGTAGTAGAAATGTCAAAATATAATATTTGTAACGATTGAACATGAGCAAAATGACATCTTGCATTAAAATCTAAGTTTGAAAGATGAAAAATAAGCTATCTCGAGATATTCTAAGTAATGCATTTGCAAAACACAGATCACAAAATGAAACTCCGTTAAAATGATAAGATAATAAAATATTTTTTGGAACTTTAAACTATGTTCAACAGCATTTTACATTAATGATAATGCTGATTACAATACCATACAAACGTACATCATTGCATCATTGTTCAATTTGAGTGTCCACTTGTAGAAATATCTGTTTTTTCCATTTCAAAGAGCTTTCGTCCAAATTTAAAATTGCATATAAATGAACTTGGATTGACTTAAGTTATAGTTGTGGCATTTAATTTTTGGCCATTACCTTGGAGTTTCTCCAAAACACCCAATAATGTGCTTCATATTCATTACCATTGACCACAAAGATGTGACTCATCGCGTGGCTACAAATATTAATATTGGACAATTTTCCTATTTTTTATTAAAAAAAAAAAAAACTTACTTTTATTTAACAATTTTTGGCTGTAAATTTAAATGGACGACGAGTTCTTGCATTTGCTGTAGTGATAGGAGGATTGCATTTGAGTATTTTTTACTCGACACTTTTTGTGTTCACAGAAGTGGGACCCAAGTTTTGTCCGGAAATCCAGGATAGGGATTTGGGATAGTTGGTTGTCAAATGTAAAGAGATCAAAGGCATCATAAAATAAATGTACTGGACCCCATCTGTCTTGCATTATTTTCAGTAACTAGATGTTCATTCTAGGTTTAGCTCCTATATGTACGTAATATATGTAATGTATATTTGTTTATATTAATACTGTTGGATTAAAGTTGAGTTTTGGTCATTTTTAGTCAAATAGAGGTGGGATTTACTTAAAGCACTTGTTGATTTGTATTCTCCTCCATGAGGAGATGAAATTGGGATATTAACATGTCCAAAACCATTGATGAGTGAATGAGAAATTAGTGCTTAAAGATTGCCTTTTACAAGGAGTTATTGAAATGAAAAAAGTTCACAACTTGCCTTGTCTCACATAGAGAAATTAGAAAGAACTTCAAGTGTATTTATAAAGCTATTTCATGTTTTGGGTTTGGGCCTCAAGGGCTACCCACTTTTGTGGAAGGAGAAGGAGCTAAGGCCCTTTGAGTTTACTCCACACACGCGCATACACGCGCACGCATGCTGCCGCCACCGTCCGTCCGTGCCAAGCCAGGTCGGGTTGGGGTCGTGGGTGTGGGTGTTGGCACAAAATGCTTCTTTTTGGACCCCAAAACTTTTCAGAATTGTAAAAGATCTTTGGAATTTCTTCACACTTAACATGTGACAGAAAATGAAAGGTACAAGAGTTCTAGAACTCCAAAAGGTTGTTGTTACAACCTTTGGAGTCTCAGAACTGATTTAGAATTAATCCACAGATATTAATCCACTCTCTCCTCTGTCTATAAACTGAGGTTCTTCTTCATTTGGAGATACACACACTACAACAAATATGATTTTTTTGTGACGCGTTTGATCATTATTTGTGACGCGTATTTATTATTTGTGACGCACTTACAGATGTCACAAAAAAATGAGGTTGACCAATTATTAGACTTTATTTGTGACGCATTTGGTGCGTTACAAATATAGTCCCTACTATTTGTCACGCATCTAGTACGCCACAAATAAAATCTCTACTATTTTGACGCATCTGGTGCGTCACAAATAAAATCCACAATTAGTTCCTTACTATTTGTGACGCATATAGTGCGCCACAAATAAAATCCCTACTATTTGTGACGCACTAGATGCGTCACAAATAAAATCTCTACTATTAGTGACACACATTGTGCGCCACAAATAAAATCCATAATTAAATCCCTACTATTTGTGACACATAGTGTGCCACAAATAAATTCTCTTCAATTTTTGACGCTTCTAGTGCGCCACAAATAAAATACTTGCTAAGTTGTAGACACCCCATTTTGACATGCCAAAAAAGAAATAACTATCGCAGGGGTTCCACCAGGCACTCAAATCGAGGAAAAAGCTCCAGAATCCAAAAAGGGACTCTAGAGGTCAAATCAAAGTCTACAGAGATGACAGCTCATCCACCGGAGTTCCAGAATTCGGGATCGTCCGATTACGATAATCGACGACGTTTTCAACCAGAATCAAAGTTCGACATGAAATTCAAGACCGGAATCGAGTCCAGGATAATTGAAGGTTGAATTCAATTACATCAAGGTAAAATAGGGATCAATACAGGCCAACAGAACCTCAAATCATCAAATTCTGATAACCAGTGGAGAATCAGGCTCCGATCGTAGTTTCGGAGCGCCGAAATCCAAGAAAAAGGACATGATTCTAAATCCGAAAGCACCAAAAATCTGACTGGACATGATTAACTGGAAATACGAAGAAAAACTGAGATTCTGTGGCTTGAATCAGCTCCATCAGACTAGTGGAGCGGAAACGGTGTTCGATTGAAGTTTTAACGGCTCGATCAACATCGACAATGACATACATGTTATCATCCAGGCTCAAGGATTCCTAATCCAACCGTATGGATATAAAGAGGACGACATTACGAGTCCATAACTTCTTGAATCAGAAGGATCGGACGGTCGGTTCAAAAATAAATAACAATCAAAGTTCCTGGACGATCAGGCGGTCAAGATCAGAGTTGCACCGATCAACCGGTGTCTCACCTACATGGGATTGGAGCCCATGTAGGTTTTGTCTATAAAAGGAAAGCTTTGCTTCCTTATGTTTTTTTTGGGGCAGCCGCACATCAGACCCCTTCTCATCTCCCCAAGGTTTTGTTTGGCTGGTTTTTTTCCCCCCAAAGGCTTTGTTTGGTTTGTTTGATCAACAAACATCACCACAACTACACCCAAACACCACCGTGGCCTCGACCACTGAAAACCCATGGCCACCACCTCATTACCCAACCCCTGCACAACCCCAACTCACAAAACCCCACAGAAATCCCATAATCAAGTCTGAACCAAACAGAGCCTTAAGCTTAGCCCAAAATTTGAAATACTCCCTAAGCAAGCCCTTAATGAGTTCTCTTTCTCTCACCAACCACACCATGGCTTTCCTCTCATCAAATCGAAGTCACCCCAGTTGGCCAGACCACCAAAACAGTACTGAAGAGGCCCCACGCGTCGCCAGAATGTTCCCACGTGCCGCCGCTACGCAGAAGCTCCTCTGGCGGCCTCTTCGGCCATCAACGCCGAAAACCACCGCCACCAGACAGATCATCTGGCCAGGACGATCTAGAATCCGGCGGCCTGACCTCCAACGGTCACCGGAAGAAGCCTCACGCGCTACACACGCCACCTGCACAGCGTACCGCTACGCCCACGCGCAGCTACCCTTTCAGCACTGAGTCATCTTTGACCCACCAACCAGATACTGCCACGCGGCGAGGATTGCTGAGTCAGCAGCCCTGTCATTTGACACGTGTCTGCCACGTCAACGTCAGCTCAGTGTTGACTGGCCAATTAGAGACTGCAAACAGCACAGGTAAAGCAGGTAAGTCTTCACACTCTTCATGGGCACCGACCCTTACTTCCGGCACATAAAACAAAAGACAAAAAAAATTACAAAAGTTCTTCATCCATAGTCATACTTTCTTTCTTTGGTTTCCTGAGAGAGCACGAAGCATAGATGTTCGCCGGAGCAATTGTACTATGTGCTTGTACTACTGTTAGAAGCCGTTGTATCCTGGGAGACAGATGCCGAAGATTTCCTCAAGCCCATCCGGTGAGGCGGCGAATCTGCTTTAAGGAAACTGTGTATATCACAGGCCTTGATTTTTTTATATTTTCTGTTCCCGTCCAAGTTTTATTTTTCCTGTTTTCATAAGTTGTAATCCAGAATCTGTTTCTATTTATTTTCGATTATATTAATATAATTTTTCTAATTTTTCCAACAATCTTAAAACAGATTTATATATTTTAAGAAAAACCAGATTCTTTTTTTTTTAAAAGACAAAACAAAAACATATTCGGGTTTGGAAAAACAGAATTTCTTTTGAAAAACAGTTTGGTTTGAGGAATACAAAAAATTGCTATTGTAATTCTCAGTTTCTGCCCAAACGGTGCACAATCAGGGAAAATACCATTAGACGAAAAGTGTGCAGAATCGTGTTTTGACTAAGTTTATGTGAGCAAAATATTAAAATTCCCTTATTTTTCTAATAATTCTTTGAAAAAAAAATTCTGGCACTGTTAAAAATAAGAGGAAAAAAAATAAAAACATTAGATTTAATTTCTTTTCTCCTTTGATAATATTTTCAGAAATGGCAAATGAGACCGTGAACACTGCTGCGAACCCTGTTGCAACCGACGGTGCTACTGGCTCCAACACTATGGTGATTGGTTCGATCCCTGTGAAGTTCCCTCAATTTAAACGGTACCTGTGAACCACGGAGAGAAACCCGAAAAATTTAATGGTGTGGATTTCAAGAGATGGCAGCAAAAGATGCTATTCTATCCTACTATCTTGAACCTTGCGAGGTTCTTGAAGGAAGATGCTCCTGTTCCTTACGAGAATGAACAAGATCGAGAGGTTGTGTTAGCTATTGATGCTTAGAAGCATTCGAATTTTCTATACCGGACTATGTGTTGAATGGCTTACACGATACACTATATAATGTGTATAGTGTTAAAGACCACCACTAAAGAACTGTGAGAGTCCTTAGACAGAAAGTATAAAACTGAGGATGCCGGGTCAAAGAAATTTGTTGTGGGGAGATTCTTCGACTATAAGATGGTGGACTCAAAGACTGTGATCAGTCAAGTTCACGAGCTGCAAAGTGATCTTGCATGAAATCCATGTTGAAGGGATGACCTTGAGCGAAACTTTTCAAGTTGCTGCTATAATTGAAAACCTACCCCCTACTTGGAAGGACTTCAAGAACTATTTGAAGCACAAGCGAAAGGAGATGAAGATTGAAGATCTCATCGTCAGGCTTTGAATTGAAGAAGACAACAAAGGGGCTGATAGGAAATTGGGACATTTTGGGGCCAAGGCTAATATGGTTGAGCATGGTCAAAGTTCACATGGGAAGAAGAAATTTAAAATAGGCCCAAAAGGCGGCACCTCCAACAAACCGAAGTTCTAATTTCAAGGAAATGCTTCAACTGTGGAAAAACAGGTGACCGTGCTTCTGAATGTCGTCTGCTACAGAATAAACTTAAGAAGAATAATCAGGCTAATATGACGGAGTTAGATTCTATCTCAAGAGATGTCTCTAACATTAATCTGTCTATTGTGGTCTCTAAAGTGAACTTGGTGGACTTAAACCCAAGGGAGTGTTGGATAGACACTGGTGCAACTCGCCTTATATGCTCCGACAAAGCTATGTTCACTTCTTTCGAACCAATTACAAGTAGTGAGAAGATGTATATGGGAAATTCTGCTTCCTCGGATGTTGACGGCCAAGGGAAAATAATTCTAAAGATGACTTCAGGAAAAGAACTGACTCTCAACAATGTCCTTTATGTACCGGAAATTCGCAAGAATTTGGTATCTGGATCTCTCCTAAGCAAGCATGGCTTCCGAATGGTCTTTGAGTCAGACAAGGTGGTGCTGACCAAAGCGGGAATGTATGTGGGGAAGGGGTATATGTGTAATAGGATGTTCAAACTTAATGTAACGACTGTATTCCCAAAGATTAATAAAATGAGTACCTCTTCTGTTTACTTGCTTGAGTCTTCTAATTTGTGGCATGGTAGACTAGGACATGTTAATTTTAATTCTTTGCGAAGATTAATTAAATTAGACCACATACCAACCTTCCATATTGACACAAGTCAGAAATGTGAAACTTACTTTGAAGCAAAATTAACGAAGACTTCGTTTCAATCAGTTGAAAGAAGCACTGAACCATTGGAATTAATCCACACTGATGTATGTGATTTAAAAATAATTCAATCTAGAGGTGGTAATAAGTATTTTATTACTTTTGTTAATGATTGCACTAAATATTGTTATGTGTATTTGCTAAAAAGTAAGGATGAAGCTTTGGATAAGTTCATTCTATACAAGACAAAGGTTGAAAATCAACTAAGCAAAAAGATTAAGGTGTTGAGAAGTGATAGGGGTGGTGAATATGTAGCACTATATGGTGAGTATTGTGCACAACATGGAATTATTCACCAAACCACTGCGCCTTATTCACCTCCATCAAATGGAGTTGCTGAAAGGAAAAAATCGTACCTTAAAAGAAATGATGAATGCTATGTTAATCAGTTATGGATTGCCACAGAACTTGTGGGGGAGGCAATTCTCTCTACTAATTACATTTTAAATAAGGTACCTCGAAAGAAAGTTGATTAAACCCCGCATGAACAGTGGAATGGTCGAAATCTTTCCTATAAATTCTTACGAATGTGGGGGTGTCTTGCAAAGGTTCTTGTACCTACTCCTAAGAAAGAGAGGATAGGTCCAAAAACTATTGATTGTTTATTTATTGGCTATGCACATAGTAGTAGTGCATATCGGTTTCTTGTACATAAATCTGAAAACCCAAATATACACAAGAACACGATCATGGAGTCTAGAAATGAGTCATTTTTTGAGAATGTATTTCCTTGTAAAGGGAATATAGTTCTAAAAACGCACATTTGATACTGTTGGGAAAAGTAGTAAAACCCAAGAAGGAAGTGTTGCGCCTAAACAAGAGATTGTTGATGTTTAGCCTAGACGTGGGAAATGAGCTAGAACCTCAAAATCTTTTGGTCCAGACTTTCTAACTTGTGTTATAGAAAGTGAGCCTCAAAGCTATAATGAAGCTATTAGATCACCAGATGGTCCATTATGGAAAGAGGCAATCAAGAGTGAAATTGATTCTATCCTACAAAATCATACTTGGGAACTGGTAGATCTTCCTCCTGGTTGTAGCCGTTGGGTTACAAATGGATTTTTAAAAGGAAAATGAAGACGGATGATACTATTGATAAGTATAAGGCAAGGCCTGTCATTAGAAGGGTATAGACAAAAGGAGGGTCTAGACTACTTTGATACATATTCTCCTATTACGAGAATAACATCCATTCGTATGACTATTGCTGTGGACACGCGGAAGTGGACCACCTCTTTTTGTTTGTTTTGAAACTTGTTTGAAATTTGATTTGGATCAAAGGAAGAAAATGAAAGGTCTGTTGAAAACAGATACAGAGTCGCCACTTGGTCTTTAAGGAACCAAGAAACCTAATTTTGACTCACCCAAGCGGATAAGGGCACCGGCCCTTCATAACCAAAGAACTTGGTTCGGGGTTTTGGTACGAGAGAGGAAGGAGCCTTTGTCACGACTAAAACACCCTCAACTCGCCCCGTCTTTCGACTGGCCTCAATTAGCATCCAAATAATCATCTTATACTATGTTTGGTTCGACAAATAATACTATGATAGTATATTACATCACATAAGAAAATTTGAAATGGAAGATCTAAAGATAAGATATCATTCATAAGAACTAAGTCAAATATCGTACAATGTAAAGTGAAAGATCACACAAATAAACCTAGGAAAAATCGTCTAGTCATGTATCGAGTAATTAAGTTTTCCTAATCTAAAGGGGACATGAATGGTTCTTGAAACAAATAATCAAAGAATCAAAGTATGCTTAGCAAGCTAGAATAATGCATGTTAATTTTGAGAAAAGAAGATTTCTCAATCCCCGGGATGGATGAGAAAGGACGATTAGATCGAGGGGAAGCATGAACGTGTGATCATGATCATTCCTTATAATCTTCTTAGATTAAGAGTTACAAAAACCCCAAATCTTGCATGGATGCAATGCATGTATCTAGAATGTGCCAAGGTTGTAGCGTGTTTTGGTGTTCATGGATTCCTAGAATGACTTAGAAGTCCAAAAGGTGTATGAATGAATGAATGAAATCAACATGGGGATATGTACAAATGTAGTATGAACTACTTCCTAAGATAGGGACTGATTTGGAATGCATATAAGCATCAAATCAAAGAAAGAAAGTTAAAATGTACTTGCTGTGAATAGTGGACAGAACAGTAACATGATCTTTTGGAAATTGAAAAGAGGGGTTAGGAATGTTTTCAATGCATGATTTTTTATGGCGATCTTCCTTATTGTGTCTAGAACACAACCCAAAAGCCAATCTTTAATAACTATCGCAGATTGAGAGAAATCATATAAACAATAGAGGTCACTCAGAAACAGAGTCCCTACTGTCGACTGAAATCTTAAAAATTATTAGAAAATGAAAACAACTGATCTAGAGGCCCATTTTATACAGGAAGTTCCCTAAGACATTTACGTTTAAGGTAAAAATAAGTTAGGACCACCCCTTTTGGAAAGGTTTTCTGCAAAAGAAGTTGGAAGTGGACCTAGCTGCTGTGACAGCAAAAACAGAATGTCTGGAACGAATGTTCAGGTCCAAATGGACCATTTCCAAGTACTTCCAAGTCAAACCAAAAATCATGGGTGTTCTCCAATGAGTTAGGAAGACTTTCCAAGTGGCTTTGCATCCATATGTTGAGTATTAAGTTCTAGAGAAATCTTTGAACTCAGCTCACTCACTGTTTTGACTCACTGTTTTGAAGATTTTGGGGAAAATAAGGTTTTCTTTCTTGAGATCAAAATGAGAGGGATTGAGGGGGGGTTTTGAAATAGAGGTTTGAAAGTGTATTTTCAATACTCAATAAAGATTATGACCACTTAAAATGCCAACATTCAACTCATCATCAAGAACCTCCAAGATTGTTGGAGAAACTTATTTTCATTTTGAACATAACTTCAAGAATACCTTGGAGGTATTGAAGTTATGATCATCATCTATCAAACATGTTTTTGAGGCTAAGAGCTACTATCCATAAGGATTCACTCACCTCAAACTTCATGTCATCACTTAGATGATGATGAACTAGTAAGTAAATAAAGAAAAATAAAAAGAAATGAGGTAAGAAGGGATGAACATAATATGAACAAGCAAGTAAATAACAATCAATAGATGATAATCAATGTGATTTTGGACTTGTAGCTTGGTGTTTCACTCATAGATTTTGACATTTGGACATGGAAGTAGCTTCCTAACTCAAGAATGCTCAAGAATGGTGATTGGGGGTGTTTGGAATGTGAAGTATAAGAGAGGTAATGGAAGAAAACAAGATTAAAACTCACTTCTATAGCAAAATAGTAGGAGGAAGCTCCTTTTCTCTCTTCTAAACCTATCTCCATCTCTCTTCTTCTCTACAACTTTTCAAGCTTTTACACTTGGCCCCCCCAAACTGAAGAGCAATGGGGGGTTTATATAGGCCAATTTGGGGTGGTTTTGGGATTTTAGAAGTGTTCCCATTGGTCCCAAACATCTGTGAACATAAAACTACGTCGTTTTGATTTTCAATTAATCAAAATGAATCCCCAAGAAAATTTACAAAAATACACTGTTCTGGAGGGGAGTGCCGCGGTGGCACTGGGCCAGTGCCGCGGCGGCACTGCTCCTCCTTCGTCCAGATAATGCTGTTTAGGCCCCCTGAGGTTCCGGTATTCGCGAAAAGGCCCTATTTCGTCCGAAATTCACAAAAAATGCATACGAACTCCAAATTGAGGTTGTGATATACCGTTGGAAAGGTAATGGATTCTACTTTACATAAAAAAAAATAGTTCAGGGATAGGTCACTTTGAAAAGTTTTGCGGTATTTGCGATAGAAGCCAATTTGATCGCCTTTTTCGCCTTCGGAAATTCATAATAGACTCGTTTTAAATCCGAAAATTATATGCGATATACCGTTGGAAAGCTCTTGACCTCTAGTATCCATGAAAAATATTTAAAAAATTATTACGGTGCCTCGGTTTTAAAGTCAAATTTTGGTCAAACTGGTCAAACCTGGGATTCCCGGGAAGTTCTGGAAACTTCTGGGAGTTCCCAGGAGCTGACGTTTTCGCTCGATTTTATTCTAAAACTCATTTTAATACTTTTCTCATGATCTAGAATGATTCCGGTGAATTCAGACGATTTTGGTCAAACTTGGTCAAACTTGGTCAAACTTGGTCAAACCGGTCAACGGGGACTTTCCGGGAACTTCCGGGGGTCTCTGGGAGCTGATGATTTCATCCGACTTTTCTTAAAAAACTCATTTTATCACTTTTCTTACGACGTAGCATGTTTCCAGAACTTTGGGACCAAATCTGGGAGTTTTCGGGCTTTCAGGGGCATTTTGGTCATTCTGAGCATTCTGAGAGGTAGAGCTGACTTCCAAGAGTTCTTTTGAGTCTTTTACGATCATTGTGAACCACCAAGCTATAGGTCTCCTAAATCTGATAGCCGACAAAATGGGGTGTCTACAGTTTGCCCCTCTTTGGCATGAACTTGCGAGGCAACGCATGTCGCAAGCGAGTTCCAAAGCTTTGAAGAGACAGGACTTTTTGGAGGCTATAGATTTAGGATAAAAAGCATTGCAAAAGATGCAAGGATGCTGAGGTTAGTGCTGGTCGTGCTCCGCGTGAGCTGTCTACGTATCCCAAGGGGAATCAGACCAGGACGTAGTTCAGGGCACAAAGGAATAAATCACACATGCACATACACAACAATCAGGCGGATGCTATGCTATATGAGGATGATATGCAATGCACGGATGTTATATGAATTGTGTCCTGAGTCCTATCGTGTCTAGTATTACGACCCCAGTGTGAGCAGGTGCTGTGGGATATGCCACTCCGAGTGGGCTGGTGTTGTGCTGGTGATTGTGATGTGGATGACTTGGATGAGGACATCAAGGTTTAGAAGACTCTAAGTCTAGGGGCAAACTTCTGGAACTTGGGAAGTGTGCTTTGCAAACGAGTGAGATAGATCAGATGTGCTTTGTTTAGAAGACGACAGCCAAAGGTGACCGAGGGATCTTGTAATAAAGCTATGAAAATGGACAGATGAAAAAACTCTTAATAATCAGGAGATCTGGATGCGGGCGATGTTCTGATTGTTCCTGACGGCCGATTTTCGGGAGTCGGTTCCTCTTTTGTTACTTTCTACTGAGGGTAGTAGGAGCTAGTATCTTTCCGTATCTGTCCTCGGGGGGTGACGCGGGGTTCTCGAAGAATCTCTCTTCTCTTGATCGGGGAACCAGGACCCATCTCTGAATCTCTCACGGCTGATCAAATCTTTCGGCGCTCAATCCAAGAGGGCCGGTTGGGACCTCCGGGAGCTGGTATCTTTCTGTTTCTGTCCTTGGAGGATGATGTAGGGTTCTCGGAGAATCTCTTTCTCCTTGATCGGGGAACCAGGACCCATCTCTGAATCTCTCACGGCTGATCAAATCTTTCGGCGCTCAATCCAAGAGGGCCGGTCGGGGCCTCCGGGAGCTGGTATCTTTCTGTTTCTGTCCTCGGGGGATGATGTAGGGTTCTTGGAGAATCTCTTTTTCCTTGATCGGGGAACCAGGACCCATCTCTGAATCTCTCACGGCTGATCAAATCTTTCGGTGCTCAATCCAAGAGGGCCGGTCGGGGCCTCCGGGAGCTGGTATCTTTCTGTTTCTGTCCTCGGGGGATGATGTAGGGTTCTCGGAGAATCTCTTTTTCCTTGATCGGGGAACCAGGACCCATCTCTGAATCTCTCACAGCTGATCAAATCTTTCGGCGCTCAATCCAAGAGGGCCGGTCGGGGCCTCCGGGAGCTGGTATCTTTCTGTTTCTGTCCTCGGGGGATGATGTAGGGTTCTTGGAGAATCTCTTTTTCCTTGATCGGGGAACCAGGACCCATCTCTGAATCTCTCACGGCTGATCAAATCTTTCGGTGCTCAATCCAAGAGGGCCGGTCGGGGCCTCCGGGAGCTGGTATCTTTCTGTTTCTGTCCTCGGGGGATGATGTAGGGTTCTCGGAGAATCTCTTTTTCCTTGATCGGGGAACCAGGATCCATCTCTGAATCTCTCACGGCTGATCAAATCTTTCGGCGCTCAATCCAAGAGGGCCGGTCGGGGCCTCCGGGAGCTGGTATCTTTCTGTTTCTGTCCTCGGGGGATGATGTAGGGTTCTTGGAGAATCTCTTTTTCCTTGATCGGGGAACCAGGACCCATCTCTGAATCTCTCACGGCTGATCAAATCTTTCGGCGCTCAATCCAAGAGGGCCGGTCGGGGCCTCCGGGAGCTGGTATCTTTCTGTTTCTGTCCTCGGGGGATGATGTAGGGTTCTCGGAGAATCTCTTTTTCCTTGATTGGGGAACCAAGACCCATCTCTGAATCTCTCACGGCTGATCAAATCTTTCGGCGCTCAATCCAAGAGGGCGGTCGGGGCCTCCGGGAGCTGGTGGACTCTCTGAGAATCTCTCTTCAATTCTTGACCTAGAACCAGGATCCATCTCTGAATCTCTCGTGGTTGGTCAGATTCTGTAATGCTTAATCCAAAAGAGCCGGTTGGGGCCTCCGGGAGCTGGTATCTTTTGGTTTCTGTCCTCAGGGGATGATGTAGGGTTCTCGGAGAATCTCTTTCGGCGCTCAATCCAAGAGGGCCGGTCGGGGCCTCCGGGAGCTAAAGGATAATGTACTCTGCTAGGAAGAAGGAAATACGTCCATTAAAAGGGAGTAAAGGTATCATTCTATTTGTGATGAGGGATACGGAGATGGTCCGCGGCAGTTAAGGTTTTGATATTGAAAGAGGAGGGTGATCAACAATCACTCATGGACTTATGTTGCTAGGATGAAAGAAGATCATCAACAGCCACTCATGGACTTATGTTGCAATGAAGAAAGATGAAAGATCAACAGCCACTCATGGACTTATGTTGCTAGGAGAAAGGAAGATCATCAACAGCCACTCATGGACTTATGTTGCATGAAGATAGATGAAAGATCAACATCCACTCATGGACTTATGTTGCATGAACGAAGATGAGCAACAGACACTCATGGACTTATGTTGCTAGGAGAAAGGAAGATCATCAACAGTCACTCATGGACTTATGTTGCATGAAGAAAGATGAAAGATCAACAGCCACTCATGGACTTATGTTGCTAGGAGAAAGGAATATCATCAACAGCCACGCATGGACTTATGTTGCATGAAGAAAGATGAAAGATCAACAGCCACTCATGGACTTATGTTGCTAGGAGAAAGGAAGATCATCAATAGCCACTCATGGACTTATGTTGCTAGGAGAAAGAAAGATCATCAACAGCCACGCATGGACTTATGTTGCATGAACGAAGATGACCACTTATGGACTTATGTTGCTAAGATGAAGGATCAACAGCCACTCATGGACTTATGTTGCTAGGAGAAAGGAAGATCATCAACAGCCACTCATGGACTTATGTTGCATGAACGAAGATGACCACTTATGGACTTATGTTGCTAAGATGAAGGATCAACAGCCACTCATGGACTTATGTTGCTAGGAGAAAGGAAGATCATCAACAGCCACTCATGGACTTATGTTGTATGAACGAAGATGAGCGATCAACAGCCATTCATGGACTTATGTTGCTAGGAGAAAGGAAGATCATCAACAGCCACTCATGGACTTATGTTGCTAGGAGAAAAGAAGATCATCAATAACCACTCATGGACTTGTGTTTCATGAAGAAAGATGAGAGATCAACAGCCACTCATGGACTTATGTTGCTAGGAGAAAGGAAGATCATCAACAGTCACTCATGGACTTATGTTGCATAAACGAAGATGAGTAACTTTCGATGGTTTGGAAAGGGATAAAATTTTCCCCAAGTTTGGACGCTTCTCATGCTGACGCCTTGACTGGTGCAGTAATAGTGTTTTTGGTACTCTTGCTTGCATTGTCATTCGAATGCTCTTTATAACTTGATTTGAAATATTCATTATTCGTCACTGTTGACTTACTTATTTGAGACTACGACCGACTCTTCTCCTGAAAAAGACTATGACAGACTCAAAACTGACAGACACCGACATGCGAGGGTGACACATTCGACACTGAAATGAAACAAGCTCGACTTGCCAAAACTTAATGTGCTCTTGTCATATATGATGTACCATTTCTCTTTTGTGTTTACTTCTCAACTTAACGTGGCATCACTTTGATGGTGAATCTTATTTTTGAAAATTCCTCCCTACTGATCTAATCAATTTCTTTACTTCTCCCAAGATGTGCTTTGAATTAGTGCCTTATCTTATGGAATAAAAGATGCTCCATTTCCATCTGTTCGAGACAATGTTTGTGACTTGAAGGCTTACCATTGGTGTATAGGGATCGCGTGGCAAACGAAGTTTGCCCCTAGTTTGAAGGGCATGAAGTGGGATCGGTAGGCAAACGAGGTGGGTGACCGAAGTTTGCCCCTAGTTTGGAATGATGGCTTATTGGAGGTTTTAGGCAAACGAGGTAGGTGACCGAAGTTTGCCCCTTGTATGAAGGGTAGATAGTAGAATTCAGGTAAACGAGGCGAGTAGCCAAAGTTTGTCCCTAGTGTGAAAGGTGATTTTCTGGCTTGAGGCAAGGACCGTGACTTTAATCTCTCAAATGCTCATAACTTTTGCCTAGGCACTAGTGAGGTGACCTAGCGAGCTCTTTTCTCTCTTTTGTTATTGCTCACCTTGGATTTAGCTCTAATTTTTGCCTAGGCGTCCTTTCGGATTTTCGTCCTAGCGAGCCATCCTTTTTTTTTTTTTTTTTTTTTTTAAAGTCTGCCTACGTACCCGCAATTGGGGATCAGGTCCAACGTAGTTCGGGCCATGGTCAGGAAGAAGCGGGTTGATTTTTAGGTATGTGGGGTGACCGAACCGTTGTGGTTGCCTACGTATCCCCGAGTGGGAATCAGGTCAAGCGTAGTTCGGGGCCATGGTCGGGAAGAAGCGGGTTGATTTTTAGGTATGTGGGGTGACCGAACCGTTGTGGTTGCCTACGTATCTCCGAGTGGGAATCAGGTCAAGCGTAGTTCAAGGCAAGGTCTTGAAAGAAATCAGTTTGATTATGATGGTGTCGACCGAACCGATGCGGTTGCCTACGTATCCCCGAGTGGGAATCAGGTCGAGCGTAGTTCAAGGCAAGGCTTGTAATAAGGGGTTTGAGGTATGAGGGTTTTTCAAACCAATCGTCAAAGAAGTTTAAACTTAGGTCACTTGTGGTAGCTTTGAATAAGAAGATTCAGTTTCAGTCTCCCTTTCTTTTCTTTTTCTTTTTCTTTTTGTTTTGTTTTGAGGATTGATCCTTTTCACTTTCGCCTAGCCAGTCAATTTTGCTTTTTAATGTAGTCGATTCTTGTGAGATCTTTCAATTGTAATCTCAGAATTTCAGAATGTGCATGTCAGCTCTCAGAATTTATTTGTGGTCATTCCGTGCCTTTTGAATTATGATCTTGGCACGTTCTTAAGATGTATCCTGAAGCGTATGATTCTCTCACTTGTTTCATCAAAATTTTCTCCAACATTTTGACTGGCTAGGGTCAGATTTTGGAAATCAACACCTTTTTCAGCTCTAACTTTTGCCTAGGTGCCCTTTCGGGTTTTCAACCTAGCGAGCTTTTTCTTTTCTTTTCTTTTCTTTTCTTTTTTTTTTCTTTCTTTTTTTTTTTTTTTGAAAGTGGAGATAAAACTCACTGAAATGTTTGGCTACCATCAAGGGCTAAGTTTGCATTGCTTTCAATCGGACAGATTGCGTGGCTCCCAATTGGATTGGGCTTAAGGCTTCGAAATGGTAGGAAAAGGGTGTTGGGCAAGCCCCAAGTCAATTCCAAGCATGTCTTTTTGAGATTTGAGCAAAAGCATCTTTAAATTCTTAAAGTAAGACTATTCAATTCTCAGGTCTTCTTCAGTGTCAGCGCAAAATTGACTTTGACCTTTCAGGATTTTCTGTTTGAGTTAAAAAAAGAAAACTATTTTTTTAGCATAGTAATATCCATGGTAATTTGAAAAGTGACACTTCAGTTCAACGATTCATGCATCTATGACTAGGCATATCAGATTAGGCAAAATGAGACTTCATTCCATCAGTAGAGAAGGATTACAGACTCATTAACAACTCGATGACAGACGGACTCGACCACAAGACTAAACTTGAAATAGACAAAACACACAACAGACTCGACTGGACTCGACCCGGTCTCAAATGGAATGTCACAGTGACTCACTTATTCTGTTTATTTTTTATTTTTTCTGAAGAGCATCTTCATTTGGTTTTCTAGCAAGAGTTCCAAACACCATTACTTCACTTGCACAGGTTCAACATTCGTGGGTCTCAGCAAAGGGGATCATTCGAACGATTGGTCCAAGCCAAGATAGGAGATAGCATTAGGATGGGGTGCATCCTCTATGAGATTTTGAATGTCATGGCGGAGGCGGATGCACTGATCGGTGGCATGGCCTAGATTTTGGTGGTAAGCACATTGTAGGCTCATGTTGTAGTGAGAGGGTATGGGATCCGGTAGTGGTTTGTGAGGGAGGAGTTGCAGGTGGCCCTTTTTGAGTAGGTGGTCTAAGGCTGTGGAGAGGGGAATATCAAGTCTGGAGAATTTGCGAGGGCCTTTAGGGCGATTTGGTGGAATGGACTGGTATGGACGGAGAGGGTAGGCCATTGGTTGGTGGTTAGGTGCATGGATATCTGGGGAGTCTAGGGAGTAGTTGGGTCCCTTGGACTGGTGTTGGGGTTCATTATTCCTGAACTTTCTTTCTTTGATGGCATCCTTTATTCTGGTGAGCTTGTCAAGAGCTTCTTGATCCAAACTATGTATCCAAAGATCAGCTAATTTTCCAAACCATTCAATACAAGGTGTTGGCCGGGATGATAGCAGAATCGAGGGTGGTGGGTTAGCCAAATGCCGTATCATATCTGTCATTTCCGCAAGCTCGTCCCTGATCTTCTCAACAGCAGGCTCCATAGCGGTCATTCTAGCATCCACAGTTATTCTGATTAGTTGATCATTCGGTGTACGAGTCCAAGCGAAGTGAATGCGGACTTCTGGTCTCATTTTCTCGAGAAATCCTAGGACCTGGTTGAGGTGATCCGAAAGCTGAGTCATAGTGGTTCTCATCTTGGCGACTCGAGTTTCCAAGCTTTTGTGATCCATAGGTTTGTTTCCGGGAGGGCTATGAATCCCAAGAAGAAAATGTAGCAGGACGACGTTTAGGACCTATGATGTCTTACAAATTGAAATGACAAGGATCAGACTCAGAGGATGAAGATCGATGATCATGTGATGATGAGAAGGGATAGACTGTGTGGACTTATGAGATATATGTGTGTGCAAACTGACATGAATTGTGTCTACATATGAGACAATCATGCGGATGCGAACCCTAATCTATATGATGCCTCTACTTCTAACATATAGCAGTTAAGCAAGTAAGGTCCTAGTCATACAAAGTGTGCTAACCTTTCTTTCCAGTATGATCACCAAGGGATAACAGGGATTTCCGGGATACTTTGGGAATTTTGGACAGAGTTTCTGGGAGAAATAGGGATTTGGAAGATTTGGAGAAATTTCTAGAAGTCATTTGAGTTTCTAGGAAAAATAGGGATTTCTGGTTGATTTGGATTGAGCTACTAGGAGAAATTGGGAAATCAGAATTTCTGGGAGGAATTGGTACATCTAGGCATTTTTGGGAAGTTTGGATGGAGTTGTTGGAATTTTTGGGAAATCTTGGAGATTTGGATAGAGCTTATGGGAAAACATGAAAACTCGGGTAAGTTGGACAGAGTTTCTAGGAGAAACAAGTATACTGGAATTTCTGGGAGAAATTGAGATTTCTGGGTAATCTGAGAGATTCGGACAGAGCTTCTGGGAAAACAGGTATAACTTGGTAAGTCGGACAGAGTTTCTGGGAGAAACAAGTATATCGGAGTTTCTAAGAAAAATTGAGGTTTCTGGATATTCTGGGGGAGAAATAGGAATTTTTAGGAAATCTGGGTGATTCGGACAGAGGTTCTAGGAGAAACAGGGATATCCTGATGAGTTGGGTAGATTTTCTCGAAGAAATAGGGATATACGACGAGAATAGGTGATGATGGTGATCATACTGTCTAGCAAGTTTTCATACTCCTATGTCTCAGGACCAACAAACAAGGTTTGTGGTGTATATCTTTGTGAGCATGGAGCAGACATCCTTATCATGGTGCCTAGGCAAGTCAACTCAATGTGATCACATGTGAGTGATTGCCTTGGGAATCATAAGAAAGAGGTTCTGTTCTATGCCACATAAGCGTCTACACCGCGCAGGTAATCCCGCCAGGGCATATAGCAGTTATATCACATTGTCCTATCTAAAAAGATAAATGAACAGTCCTATGAAAGGTTCTACAGGAATCTATATGCAAAGGCTGGGTTTAGTCAAAGAGGGTCCGTTGACGAGAGTTCCAATATACCGTCAGGGAGACAGTACGGAGGTTTTTACTCTTTTTGATATACCTTTGAAGGTACAGTATCAACAGTGACTTGTGCCCTGGCACGGCAAGACCTGAACAATGTCAGCGTCGCATTTCAGTCACAGTCGGAGGGAAAATGCAGAAGTGCAATGCGGTGAACCAAACACAGTAAAAAGATGATTTTAAGGATGCTTCTTATGAGTCAAACCTCTGTATTATTTTGTTTTAAAATAAAAAATCCCCAGTGGAGTCGCCAGATTGTGGACACGCGGAAGTGGACCACCTCTTTTTGTTTGTTTTGAAACTTGTTTGAAATTTAATTTGGATCAAAGGAAGAAAATGAAAAGGTCTGTTGAAAACAGATACAGAGTCGCCACTTGGTCTTTAAGGAACCAAGAAACCTAATTTTGACTCACCCAAGCGGATAAGGGCACCGGCCCTTCATAACCAAAGAACTTGGTTCGGGGTTTTGGTACGAGAGAGGAAGGAGCCTTTGTCACGACTAAAACACCCTCAACTCGCCTCGTCTTTCGACGGGCCTCAATTACCATCCAAATAATCATCTTATACTATGTCGGTTCGACAAATAATACTATGATAGTATATTACATCACATAAGAAAATTTGAAATGGAAAATCTAAAGATAAGATATCATTCATAAGAACTAAATCAAATATCGTACAATGTAAATTGAAAGATCACACAAATAAACCTAGGAAAAATCGTCTAGTCATGTATCGAGTAATTAAGTTTCCCTAATCTAAAGGGGACATGAATGGTTCTTGAAACAAATAATCAAAGAATCAAAGTATGCTTAGCAAGCTAGAATGATGCATGTTAATTTTGAGAAAAGAAGATTTCTCAATCCCCGGGATGGATGAGAAAGGACGATTAGATCGAGGGGAAGCATGAACGTGTGATCATGATCATTCCTTATAATCTTCTTAGATTAAGAGTTACAAAAACCCCAAATCTTGCATGGATGCAATGCATGTATCTAGAATGTGCCAAGGTTGTAGCGTGTTTTGGTGTTCATGGATTCCTAGAATGACTTAGAAGTCTAAAAGGTGTATGAATGAATGAATGAAATCAACATGGGGATATGTACAAATGTAGTATGAACTACTTCCTAAGATAGGGACTGATTTGGAATGCATATAAGCATCAAATCAAAGAAAGAAAGTTAAAATGTGCTTGCTGTGAATAGTGGACAGAACAGTAACATGATCTTTTGGAAATTGAAAAGAGGGGTTAGGAATGTTTTCAATGCATGATTTTTTATGGACATCTTCCTTATTGTGTCTAGAACACAACCCAAAAAGCCAATCTTTAATAACTATCTCCTATTGAGAGAAATCATATAAACAATAGAGGTCACTCAGAAACAGAGTCCGTACTGTCGACTGAAATGTTAAAAATTCTTAGAAAATGAAAACAACTGATCTAGAGGCCCATTTTATACAGGAAGTTCCCTAAGACATATACGTTTAAGGTAAAAATAAGTTAGGACCACCCCTTTTGGAAAGGTTTTCTGCAAAAGAAGTTGGAAGTGGACCTAGCTGCTGTGACAGCAAAAACAGAATGTCTGGAACGAATGTTCAGGTCCAAATGGACCATTTCCAAGTACTTCCAAGTCAAACCAAAAATCATGGGTGTTCTCCAATGAGTTAGGAAGACTTTCCAAGTGGCTTTGCATCCATATGTTGAGTATTGAGTTCTAGAGAAATCTTTGAACTCAGCTCACTCGCTGTTTTAACTCACTGTTTTGAAGATTTTGGGAAAAATAAGGTTTTCTTTCTTGAGATCAAAATGAGAGGGATTGAGGAGGGGTTTTGAAATAGAGGTTTGAAAGTGTATTTTCAATACTCAATAAAGATTATGACCACTTAAAATGCCAACATTCAACTCATCATCAAGAACCTCCAAGATTGTTGGAGAAACTTATTTTCATTTTGAACATAACTTCAAGAATACCTTGGAGGTATTGAAGTTATGATCATCATCTATCAAACATGTTTTTGAGGCTAAGAGCTACTATCCATAAGGATTCACTCACCTCAAACTTCATGTCATCACTTAGATGATGATGAACTAGTAAGTAAATAAAGAAAAATAAAAAGAAATGAGGTAAGAAGGGATGAACATAATATGAACAAGCAAGTAAATAACAATCAATAGATGATAATCAATGTGATTTTGGACTTGTAGCTTGGTGTTTCACTCATAGATTTTGACATTTGGACATGGAAGTAGCTTCCTAACTCAAGAATGCTCAAGAATGGTGATTGGGGGTGTTTGGAATGTGAAGTATAAGAGAGGTAATGGAAGAAAACAAGATTAAAACTCACTTCTATAGCAAAATAGTAGGAGGAAGCTCCTTTTCTCTCTTCTAAACCTATCTCCATCTCTCTTCTTCTCTACAACTTTTCAAGCTTTTACACTTGGCCCCCCCAAACTGAAGAGCAATGGGGGGTTTATATAGGCCAATTTGGGGTGGTTTTGGGATTTTAGAAGTGTTCCCATTGGTCCCAAACATCTGTGAACATAAAACTACGTCGTTTTGATTTTCAATTAATCAAAATGAATCCCCAAGAAAATTTACAAAAATACACTGTTCTGGAGGGGAGTGCCGCGGTGGCACTGGGCCAGTGCCGCGGCGGCACTGCTCCTCCTTCGTCCAGATAATGCTGTTTAGGCCCCCTGAGGTTCCGGTATTCGCGAAAAGGCCCTATTTCGTCCGAAATTCACAAAAAATGCATACGAACTCCAAATTGAGGTTGTGATATACCGTTGGAAAGGTAATGGATTCTACTTTACATAAAAAAAAAATAGTTCAGGGATAGGTCACTTTGAAAAGTTTTGCGGTATTTGCGATAGAAGCCAATTTGATCGCCTTTTTCGCCTTCGGAAATTCATAATAGACTCGTTTTAAATCCGAAAATTATATGCGATATACCGTTGGAAAGCTATTGACCTCTAGTATCCATGAAAAATATTTAAAAAATTGTTACGGTGCCTCAGTTTTAAAGTCAAATTCTGGTCAAACTGGTCAAACTTGGGATTCCCGAGAAGTTCTAGAAACTTCTGGGAGTTCCCAAGAGCTGACATTTTCGCTCGATTTTATTCTAAGACTCATTTTAATACTTTTCTCATGATCTAGAATGATTTCGGTGAATTCGGACGATTTTGGTCAAACTTGGTCAAACTTTGGTCAAACCTGGTCAAACCTTGGTCAAACCGGTCAACGGGGACTTTTCGGGAACTTCCGTGACTTCCGGGGGTCTCTGGGAGCTGATGATTTCATCCGACTTTTCTTAAAAAAACTCATTTTATCACTTTTCTTATGACGTAGCATGTTTCCAGAACTTTGGGATCAAATCAGGGAGTTTTCGGACTTTCAGGGGCATTTTGGTCATTCTGAGCATTCTGAGAGGTAGAGCTGACTTCCAAGAGTCCTTTTGAGTCTTTTACGATCATTATGAACCACCAAGCTATGGGTCTCCTAAATCTGATAGCCGACAAAATGGGGTGTCTACAATTGCGATTGCAGCTTTGCGAGATCTCGAAATACATCAAATGGATGTTCCTTAATGGAGATTTGAATGAAGAAATCTACATGGAACAACCTGAAGGATTTTCTGCTCCAGGGCAAGAAAATAAAGTACGTAAGCTTGTCAAATCGTTGTATGGCTTAAAGCAAACTCCAAAATAATGGCATGAAAAATTTGACAAAGCTATACTCTTTAGTGGATTTAAAATCGATGAGTGTAATAAATATGTTTATGTCAAAGACACAAATGAAGGCTATGTCATCTTATGTCTATATGTTGATGACATGCTCATTGTGGGTAGTAATGATAAGATCATTAAATCGACTAAGAATATTTTGAATTCTAAATTTGAGATGAAAGATATGGGACTTGCTAATGTTATATTGGGCATCAAGATCTGCAGAAATACAAATGGACTTGTTTTATCACAGTCACATTGTGTTGACAAGATTTTAGAAAAATTCAATAATTCTGATACTAGTGTAGCCAGGACACTTATGGACCTACATCTGCACCTTTCTAAGAATACTGGTGAGAGTGTTTCTCAACTAGAATATTCTCGAGTGATAGGAAGTTTGATATATCTAATGAGTTGTACAAGGCCTGACATTGCTTATTCAGTTAGTAGACTGAGTAGATACACTAGTAAACCTAGTGTTAAACACTAGAAAGGGATAGTAAAGGTACTGCGGTACTTACGATATACACGTGATCAGGGATTATACTACATGAGATATCCAGCTGTATTGGAAGGATATAGTGATGCAAACTAGATATTCGATATGAAAGATTCAAAATCTATAAGTGGATATATTTTCACGTTTCGTGGTGCAGTTGTGTCATGGAAATCTTCAAAACAAACTTGTATTGCTAGATCGACAATGGAACCTGAATTCATTGCGCTAGACAAGGCAGCTGAAGTGGCTGAATGGCTTCACCATTTTGTAGAAGATATTCCTAGATGGTCAAAACCTGTGCCAGCTATTTGCATACACTGTAATAGCCAAGCTGCTATTGGAAGGGCACAAAGTAATATGTATAATTGTAAGTCTAGACATATTCGTCGTAGACACAATACCATTAAACAACTACTCTTAAGTGGGATTGTCACGATTGACTATGTAAAGTCAAAGGACAATATTGCGGATCCGCAAACCAAAGGATTAAATTGAGAGTTAGTTAATAAATCATCTAGAGGAATAGGACTAAAGCCTATGACATTACACGGTATCGGAATGAAAACCCAACCTAGTTGACTGGAGATCCCAAGATCTAGGTTCAAAGGGACAACGTAATTTCATGTACCTTAGGAGAATCACTGAGGAGAAATTTTCTTATGCCCGTTTCTATGATACAACAGTGATAACTGCATAGTATGAGGGTAAGCTTAGCTTTTAATGACTATGTGCGTTGGTATAACCAAGCGGAGTATAGCAGGATACTCTAAATAAGTCACCTATGTGAATGTGAAGTGGGGCCGCTTCTAAAAGAAATTGAGAAAGGCAAAATTCTTTGACATTCACTGAACCAGGCGAGTGTTCAAGGCAAAAATGAACACAAGTGTAAGAACTAAACTATGTTTAGGAAAACTTCTGCGTGAGGTTTGTCAGTTTACACTAATGGCAATCAGTTCAAGACTACACGTTCACTGATCGGCTAGTAAATCTGACAGACTATCACAAGCAATGTTTTTAAAACCGGACCGTTCATCGAACCGGAAAAATGACCGGGTCAAGGGTTAATGGTTCAACCGTCGGGTGAACCGGAATCGAACCGTGACGTCATAATTACCTAATATTTATATTTATTTATATAATATTATAAATTAATATTCACATAAAATATATATATCACATAAAAAATATCTAAAAATTATATTTATTTAAAAAAAATTTATAGTGATATAAAATAATATATATATATCACATTAAAAAAATATCTAAAATTTATTATCACAATTCCATGCAACAAGAGTATCATAGTGTGAAACTATCTATAAATCCTAATTTAGACATTCAACAACGATTAAAAAAAATCCACCATAACAACAATTCACAACACAACATAGTCCTCTAAGATTATACATAACACGACTTAGTCCTCTTAAGATTATAGATAACACAACATAGTCCTCAAAGGAAAAATTACAACAAAACAACAATTCATAAGGACACATTTTAATTCATCAACCCATTCTTCTCTTGAACTTTTTGCCTAGATCATTGTAGGGTCTCGACGTAGCCAATCATCCTCATTATCCTCATCATTGTCATTCCTAGGCCCTCCACGATTATTGTCATGGCTAGTCCCTTCATGATTGTTGTCAATTCGAACCCCTCTACCAAATGTTTCCAAGTCTACATCATCACCCACTTCTACAACATCTTCCTCGTCGCTAACTATAAAAAGGCAAATGTAAAATGGATGAGTGACTTTGTAACTACTATGGTGCTATTGAAATAATTTTTTTCATACTAAGTTCACTAACCTTCTCATTGTCGACCACGTTGTTGTTCAATTGTTGGAATTGAACTATCTTCATAAAGCATTTGTTCTAACTCTTCATAATCAAGTAATGTAGAGTCATCCTCTTCTTCAACGATCCAAAAATCAGTTTTATCAATACTCTCAATGTCAACCGGATCATAACTTCTCGTCTTATAGCAATGCCTAAAATTATAGTAAAGTTAATAACTATTTCACTACCAATCTAATAAGAAACTATAAATTTGGTAAAACATAAGACTCACCTATTCTTCAATCGCAAGTTATAATGAACATACACAAGATCATTGAGCCTTTGATGCTCCAACCGATTTCTTTTCTTTGTGTGTATACGTTCAAAGACACTCCAATTCCGTTCACATCCAGAAGAGCTACTAGTTTGGCCAAGAATTCTAATCGCCAACTTTTGTAAATTTGGAGCACTATGCCCAAACAACCTCCACCACTCATCTTAGTTGCATTAAAATTGAAAACATAAAAAGACATAATAAATAAATAATAAACTATAAAAAAAAAAAAAAAAAAAGTGATAAACTAATTTAGTGGATATTATAGATAAAAAAATATTAATTAATAAACTTACCAGGTTGAGTACTCTTGCAACTAGTAAGAGCCATTTCTCGTCCAAAGCTTTCTAAACAATCCCGAAATAATCTAGTCTCACTCAATAACTTTGTCTTGCTACACGTGGCTTTGGATTCAATAACATTAAGAAGACCCGACATAACCTCCGGTTTGGTGCAAAAAGTATCTTGACTATATTGAAAAGCAGGATTTAACCAATAAGCAGCTGCATGGATACTCTGACGTAGTTGTTTGTCCCATCGTTCCTTTATGACCTTTGTATAGGACTTGTACAATGTTTTTTTGTTCTTGAACATCTTTTTGATTCCTAAGCATGACCTATACATACCCTCATAGACATATCCAATAGATGGTTTATTGTCCCCATCTACAATACGCAGTAGCCGCATCAGTGGTTCCACAACTTTCACAATGATCAAGCAATCATTCCAAAACTGGCTATCTAAAATGATGGCAACAACTTCTTTTGCCTTCCTATCTTTTGCATATCTTGATTCTACAAAATCTTTACTAGTCACCAAAGCCTTCAAGTCGTGCATGTGATGATTAAGGCTATGCAAAGCAATGAAAGTTGTGGCAAAATGAGTTGCTCCTGGGCGAATAATTTATGTCCAATCTTTTCTTTCTAATAAGTAAACATGATTATAAATAAACTTTGTTATCTTGGATGCCTTTTTTGCAAGCTCCGCCACATGTTCTAGCTTTGTAATATCACCTAAAAGTAAGTTTAAACAATGAGCCGCACAAGGAGACCAGTTAATGCTTTTATAAGTCTCACTCACCATTCTTCCAGCGGCAACATAAGCTGATCCATTATCGGTCACTATGTGAACAACATTAGTAACTCCTACCCACTCAATTATCTCTTGAAACAAACCATATAAGAGTCTGGCATTCTTCACAGCGTCTGAGGCATCAACAGATTTTATGAATGTAATTCCCCTAGGACAATAGACAAGATAATTAATCAATGTTTGATGCCTACCATCAGTCCAACCATCACTCATAATAGTGCAGCCCGAATCTACCCAAGAACTACGCATAGAGTCAACAAATAATTGCATTTCTTTCTTGGAATCCCTTAATAAATTGACTCGAATATCATGATAGGTTGGAACCTTGAAGCCTCCACCAATTGAAATTGCAGCATCAAACATGGGCTGAAAATATATTGAGTTTAAAGCATTCAATGGAATGCAAGTGTCATACACCCATTTAGCTATAGCCATGTGTGCTCGTTTAACAGCTTCTTTGCTTGCAAGAACACTCTTGATAGTGGGTTGGGATCCCGGAGTGGTTCTTGGAGCAAAGTAATCACTAACATGTTCTTTCCCCCTTCCTTTTTTTGCCACTGATGCAACACTTTTGCTCTTTTTACCTTGAGAAGGTATCTCTTGAACATCTAAATCATCATCATATACAGTTTGATGCTCGTTTACTTCCTCCCGAAGCCTTTTCTTTTCAGAGATATCTTTCAAAGCTTCTTCCATACGGAATTTTACATCCGCGGGAACCTTTTTACAAGGCTCAATCTCTCCCTTCTGCCTTGCAAGATGTTGTTTCATTCTATTTATTCCCCTACCTTTAACACACTTTGAACAATACAAACATGTATATGTTTTCTTTCCGTCAAGAGCCCGTCCCTCACTAATATGGTCCCATGCAGGATCTGATTTTCCTCTTGTGGATTGTGTAGAATGTGCAGTTGAATTTTGACCGGATGAAGACATCTTGGAAATTACAAATTATCTAAGACATAGCATTTACATATAAATTCTCTTGCAAAGATTTCATTCACATCACTCTTTTTAATTTCAGTTTATGTGTCAAATCTTTTTATTAAGAACAACAGCAACTAAAACTTACAAATTACAATAGCATAATTCTCATTAAACTTACAAATTTTAGTTTGTTATTATTATTTTTTTGGACACAGATAATATAGTTCAAGTCTTCAAGAATCAATAGTTCTCTCTCGCTCTCTTTTCTTTTTTAATAAGAATCATAAGATATAGTTCACAAATGCTATATTAAAAAATAAAGAAATCAACTAAATTAAAGAAAGAAAAACTGTCTTCAAGAATCAAGTCTTCAAGAATCAATAGTTCTGTCTTTTTTTTTTTAATAAGAATCATAAGGTATAGTTCACAAATACTATATTACTATATTAGAAATTAAAGAAATCAACTTTCTAAAGAAATGACTCACAAGAGTTAGAGATTAAAGAAATCAACTATCTAAAGAAATGAGTCACAAGAGTTAGAGATTAAAGAAATCAACTATCTAAAGAAATGACTCACAAGAGTTAGAGATTAAAGAAATCAACTAAATAGTCTAAACTAAAGAAAAATAAACAATAAACTAAATTAAAGAAATCTAAAGACATGACTCACAAGAGTTAGAGATAAAAGAATTTTAAGAAATGACTCACAAATACTAGATCGGAGAAGGGAGCAAGAGGCGGCGCAGATGTGGGCGGCTACAGGCGGCGCAGGTCCGGCGGCGGCTCCGACATGGCCACGGGAGGGTGGCAGCGGCTCCGGTGTGCCCCGATCTTGACACTTGAGTCTTGACTCTTGAGTTTTGGGCTCTTGAGTTCTTGAGGTATGGAGAGTGGAAGAGACTAGAGAGTAGAAAGTAGAGAGGATCAGAGGAATAAGAGCCAGACAGAGTTTAGAAGAGATGAGATGATTAGAACCTTAAGAGGAATTGAGAGGAATCATGAATTAGAGACAGAGAGTTTAGAAGAGATGACTGTGAGTGTGAGATGAGAATGAGATATAAAACTTAAAAGACCCAAAAATAAAAATGACTTTAAGTCTAACCTAATTAAACTAATAAAATAATAGGTATATATTATAATAAGTTTAATCACTAAAGACCCAAAAAAAATAAAAAGCTTGACTTTCTCGGTTTCTCCAATTCTCCCGCTTAATTTTTTCGGACCCGGTTAACTTTTCAAAACCGCCTCCGATTTTTCGGTTTTCCGGTTGAACCGGTTAACCCGGCGGTTTTCCCCTGTCACAAGTTAATTGACAATTACCGGTTCAGACCGGACCGGGGGCTTGGCCGGTTGGCGGTTCAACCGGTTGAACCGGCCGGTCCAGTCCGGTTCGGTTTTCACAACCTTGATCACAAGGGAAGGTTTAAAGCCAAAAGCTACCTATCCTTTAGCAGGAGTGATCCGTAGTGCTCTCTCTCTCTCTCTCTCTCTCTCTCTCTCTCTCTCTCTCTCTCTTTCAGGTATTCACTGTCTCACATGTGTTTTCGCTTAATTTCATTCATGTGGGGGATTGTCATATTAAAGCTGAGTTTTGGCCATTTTTAGTGTCAAATAGAAGTGGGACCCACTTAGAGTTTAAGTGGGGTCCTTGTGGATTTGTGTTTCCTCCATGAGGAGATGAAGTTGGGATATTTACATGTCCAAAACCATTGATGAGTGAATGAGAAATTAGTGCTCAAAGGTTGCCCCTTATAAGGAGTTGTTGAAATGGAAAAGGTTCCCAACTTGCCTTGTCCCACATAGGGAAATTAGAAGAAGCTTCAAGTGTATTTATAAAGCTACTTCATGTTTTGGGTTTGGGCCCCAAGGGGTACCCACTTTTGTAGAAGGGGGAAGACCTAAGGCCCTTTGGGTTTACTCCACACACGCGCATACACGGGCGCACTGTCGCCGTCGTCTGTTCGTGCCGAGCCGAACCGGGTCGAGTTGGGGTCGTGGGTATGGGTGTGGGTGTGGGTGTGGGTGTGGGTGTGGGCACAAAATATTTCTTTTTAGACCCCAGAACTTTCCAGAGGTGCAAAAGATCTTTGGAATTTCTTCACACTTAACATGTGACAGAAAATGAAAGGTCCTAGAGTTACAGAACTCCAAAAGGTTGTTGTTACAACCTTTGGAGTTTTTGAACTGATTTAGAATTAATCCACAGATATTAATACACTCTCTCCTCTGTCTATAAATTGAGGTTCTTTTTTATTTGGAGATACACATGAAAATAAAAAAGTTCTTCTTCCATAGTCATACTTTCCTTCTTTGGTTTCCTGAGAGAGCACGAAGCATAGAAGTTCACCGGAGTAGTTGTACTATGTGCTTATACTACTGTTAGAAGCCGCTGTATCTTGGGAGACAAACGCCGAAGATTTCCTCAAGCACATCCAGTGAGGCGACGAATCTGTTTTAAGAAAACTGTGTATATCACTGGCCTCAATTTGTTTATATTTTATGTTCCTGTCCAAGTTTTATTTTTCCTGTTTTCATAAGTTGTAATCTAGAATCTGTTTCTGTTTATTTTCGATTATATCAATATAATTTTTCCAATTTTTCCAACAAATGCCACCCCTTCCATTGATATCCACTCATTCCGACCTCCATTTAAAGTTTTATTGAAAAAACAAGTCACATAAATATATGTGTATATGTGTGCATATCTATAGAGAGACCAGAGAAGTCATAAAAACATAATCACAAGCCTAATATGATTGAAATTGTACCATTAGCACTCAAAGGGTGTTTGTTTTAAAAACAACCCAAGAATTGTGTTCTTTTACAAATTAACTTATACACGATTTTCCTAAAAAAAATTAGTTAAACAAGATGAGGTTGAGGTTGAATTTATTCCTATTTTAAGTATTTTCGAATAGGCTTTTATTAAATCAAGTTAATTTTCTAAAAAAAAAACGTTGCAACAAAGTAAGAAATTATCTAAACAGAGACATAAAGTCAAAATTTGAACTTTCTACACTATAAGAGTATCTCCTGTAAGTATTAAATCAAATTAAAGTGCTCAAGTTACTTACCTCCAGCCATGTTGTTATAGCACTGTTGATGTGAACGAACTTCTACTTAATCACGGAACTGCTAGATTATGAAAGAACCTCCACGACCCTCACACTATTTGGTATACTGTATGGTGAAGGATGGATATGGGTTTCCAACCTATCGTTCTGTGCAAAATTCTGTAACGATGGTTGTCACAAGTCTTATTTTTATAGATAAACTGGGACCCTTACCCATGTGTTTAAATGCACAACAACTTCCTACCATCAACGAAGTTGGGGTAATCTCAAATACCACTCAAATATACTATAGATATTGGGTGTTATACAATATCTTATCACCAAGGATATTAGGATAACATATATAATATTTAAATAGTATTTATTTTATCAATATAAAATATGTGGGCCATGTAATATATGCTTACATTCTCCAACTTGGCACACATGACACACTTTATGATCTCTTGGTGATAAGTTAGCACTTAATCATGATCATGAACCAAAACTACCCAAACTTTATTTGAGAGACATAATAAATGAATCAAGGCGGTTATACCCCCCATTCAATGAATACTTCCTTCCGTGTATTATAATGTTTCACTCTCTCTATCTCATGATGTGGTATAAATGATTTATAAGTGACTTCCCATAAGTTAGTGTGGGTCCAAAAATCCCATTGGACTTCATATAAAGGCAAACACCTAAAAGCGCAAAACAAATAATGTCTTTATTAGTGAGACACAAAATGTCAATAAAACAAAACTAATCAAGCATAAAACGAGCTAAGTAATCCCATGTGTTCTACATGTATTGAATATATCTTTATCAAGAGCCCCTTTGTCATGGGATCTGAAATCATCAGATATGAACTAGTATGCTCAATGACGACCTCTTGCTTCTTAACTCACTATGTAATAGCAAGATTCTTTATGTCAATATGCTTGTATTGGTTGACATTTCAATAACTATTATTGCAACCAAATTATCACATTATATTCTTAATGGCTTGGACATCAAAATAATACCAAGACCTTGTGATAAATATAACATTGACCATATAGCCTATGAAGTACCTTCAAAGCTTAAAGATGGGTACTACATTTATGTTGAGTTTCTCTAAAACCCTTTAATGTAAGGCTTACGAGACAATCCTAACGTCCTTTCAGACATGTCTCCATGAGATCTCTATGTCCAATGACACGAGATATTTCACCAAAATCCTTCATTTCAAAGACTTAAGAATACAAGTGATTTATGTAACAAACTTAAGTTAGTGGTTGCCTATAAAACATTATCCATATCTAAGTACTCCCACTATCTCAAGGTATATAAAAGTATTCATGACATCCTTTTGTTAATCTTTATGAAGTCGTGAAACCGTAAATACCATTAAAGAGATCCATATAGGGATGCTATTAGCTACCAAACCAAATGACTATCTTTATGAGAACAAAATCCTAATTCCCGTGTATACGTTTTCCTTAAGATCTCATCTGCTTTAGCCTTATGTAGCTCTAAAAGAGCCAATATTACCACGAATTTCTAAATAAGCCGTTTCAATAAACAAAATAAAATGTGCTATGGTAGACGATGCCTTCTAGATGACATCATACCAACTATGTAGAAGTTTTCTTTGTCATGGCATAGAAAACTAGATGAGATCAGTGTAAAGTCTGACATCAAAGTCCAACTTTATCAAGCATACAAAGAAATCAACAAAAATGCTTAAATTTATAAGATGTAGACCATATGTTGACTTTTGTATATGGTGGCTTTTGAATTGATTAATAATTCATCTTTATTCACGAGTATCATATCTAAATCTCATGATCCTCCTACTAAAGTCAACATCTTTAGTAAATTTAGCATTACTAATATCAACAATTCTATGTGTGCACAAAGAGCTTACCGTATAGCCAATAGAATGTCCATTAACTGCCTTTTAGCTGAATTACTGTAGTTAGTGGATTAACAGAACAAGTCTTTATGTGTAACTGAATTAAACTAGGTTCCATCATTACCTTGACTCAAATAACGTCTAAGGAATGACCTTGTATGGAACTATGTTTGGGACTTACACTTGTGTCCTTAAAGGTTTATTCCACAGGGCTAAGGAAGAATCATACATTTACTAAGTATACTCTTTTCTATTTCTAGAAGGGTATGGTTTTCACCTTTTCTGTTACCCATTTTGTGAGACATAGTATACTAAGCAATAATAGCCTCTTCTGTACACGAACCAGTTCTTAGTCCTATATCTGTGTCCCCACTAAAATATTTTCATCTGTAGATCTTTATACTTCCTTTTTACACGCTATTAAAGGTATCCACTACCTCACAATTACCGAAAGGAGGTAGAGATATAAACCAGGAAGATCGTCAATGAATGAGATAAAAATATCTCTGACCATTTAGACAAAGATTGAAATGGTTCACAGATGTTATATATATGATTCCAAGAATTCTGTAGCTCCTACTTACACCTTTATTGAACTTGTTGGTCTGCCTTTTCTTCATGCAGATTGCACAAGTACCAAAATCGGAAGAAATCCATAAAGGTTTTTTTAAGACTCCATTGTTAACCAACCTTTAGATTTCCTTTAAGGAGATTGTCCCAAACTCCAATCCCACAATGTAGAGGTGAACTCATCAATCATTCTACCTTAGGGCCAATATCATCTTGTAAGTTTAGAAAAAGTCATTTAAAGATAGGATCCACTACTAATGTAAATTAGTAACAAAGATCCCAAAATTAGTGATAAAAAAATCTTTATAGACTTGCAAAAGTAATCCTAAAATCCAAAATTGTCAATTTTTGAAAGAAACCAAATTTCCAAAAATGTTTCAAGCTCAAAATAATTTTCAGAATTTGTTGGTTAGCGAACACATCCTATTATTCTAAATGTGTCTTTTGTTCACTTCCCATTGACTTCCATAAGCAAAAAAAACAAAATATAATATTGGCAATATGAATTGTAGTTCCTGAATCAATTCACCATTTGTTTAGATGACTCAAAACACACTCCTAGAACTATTGCATTTAATGCCTGATAAATATAGATATATATACCTAGTTTATTAAGGTGTTTGTTAATGCCTTATTAGAACTGACAAATTACATTTATAACCCTTATGTAGTTCTATACTCACTGTATTGTGGGATAAAATATTAAATGTTCTCACTCAGACGTGACTTGATGAACATTTAACTTAAGTGATTACATCGCTCCCACTGTTTGTAGGCATTCTATTCTTACATGGAACTCACTTTTGTGGATACAGGCAGCTTTACACAGCTTTATTAAAATATTGAGTCTCACTTACCCTAATATAAAAGGATTTTGTCCAAACATAAAATTACTACAAACTCACTTAGGTTAAGAAAGCTCATCATTCAAATAAGAGACTAATAACTATAGTAACCAAGAATTTACATTGATCAAGCAATGAAGCAATAAATTGAGTCTGATTTGACCAATGTCAAATTCAGTAGCAAGTCTAAACCTTCCTGTGGGTAGAGGTTCCAACATGCATTAGACTTACTAATTTATAATAAGACTATTAGATTATTCTGATATAAAGAAGAAAGGAACCCATACATGTGGTGTCACACCCCGACGTAGCATAAATAAGGAAAGCGTTTAATTTCCTTTATGGACCCGTAGGTCGTGACAGTTTGAAGGATCAATTCCATCCCAAACGTCAACAACAAAAACATATTAATCAGAGCAGAGCAATCAAGGCTTACTATGTTTTTCTAACTTAGTAGTTATTACAACACGGGGTCTCTAAAGGCACAAACCGCCTTAAATCAAAACAATAACTTAACATCTATTACATTCATCCTTATTACAAAATAGTTCATAAATTAAAGCATAGAATATTGATAATAGTTTTATCTTCCAAAGCAGCGGTTCTCAGTTTGCATAATCATAGGGCCCAGCATAGTCATAACCTGAAAAGCCTGAACACGAATGTCCAGAGCGCATCGACGCCGTCAACTTCAAGAAGCTGGTGAGTATTAAAAACATAACTTTGAATGTAATACACACTCATTTACCATTTTCCAATTCCCATTTAAATTCAACAAGTTTACATTAAAGTAAAGAGTTCATTTTAGAAAACAACCACAATATCATTTGAAAGCTATAATTCACATATATGTGACCGTGTATGAAAACAATGCACCATCTCATCTTACCGACTCTTTTCACTCGACAAACACAACACCAACTCTCTCACACCAGTATCTTTGAAATACTCCGATAGCCACACTTTAGCACAGGGGTGCCAGGGAATGTCCAGTTTGCCTCACACTTTAGCACTGGGTGGCAGGGAATGTCCAATGCCTCACACTTTAGTACCTAATCCGCCTCGCAAATACATCACACAGTAGCCAGACTCGGGTACAAGGGAGTGTCCATAGGCCACACTTTAGCACTACCATGGGTGCCAAGGAATGTCCAAGTTCGGCTTCACACACTTTAACGCTTCCATGGGCGTCAGGAAGTGCCCAGTTTTGCCACCGTCGCATTTCAAAGACACTCTAGCCGCAATCTCAACCACAACACACTTTGGTACTCACTTACCAGGGAGTGTCCACAACACAATCTCAACCACACACTCTATACCACACTGACCATTACTCTTTTCCACACTGACCAATACTCACACCCACCATGCATGTACAACTGACACCATATGAATTTCGTGCAACAAAACGTATGAAATGTCGGGATCGATAACCATGTATATTTGAAAAGAATCGAAATCATAATCGTCATTTAACAACCAAAACGTAATCTGTTTTAACATAACTTCCTAATAGAGCCTTAAAATTTTATAAAACATCATCCAAACAGTCCCTTAACATAAAACAGACAAAAACCAGAAACTGTCTGAAGTCGCTCGCGCGGGCCGCTCACGCGATATGCCCCTTTTCCCGTTTTATTATAAAAACTTTCCTTACTGCCTGAAAATAAACAGCTCGCGCGATATGCCCCTTTTTAATTTTCCTTGTTAAAACCTTTCTTTCTGCTAGAAAACACACACCTCGCGCGCGCGGGACGCTCGCGCGATATGCCAAATTTTTATTTTTCTTATTAAAATCTTTTCTATCTGCCTGAACCCAGTCACCTCACGCGCGCGAGTTCAGGCAGTAGCTTTGTCTTCTTCGCTAAAAAGTCCCCTGTTTCAGATTTTGATGCCAATTTGACCCATTTTGAAATTTGACAATAACCAAGCCTTATTATATATGGATCTCTCCGATTTTTTGCAAGGATTATGAATCTACAATCAATTTTACATGAATCAATCTATAACCTTAGATTTTATGAAAGATTACAAGATGACAAAACTTAATTTCTTATATACTTTCACATATGGATGAATTAGGCTTAAATACTTTAACCATAGTCTACATATACTATAATCTTCCTAAATCATCTCTAAAAGCTCATTTTGATTAAGGTTGAAAAATCCGTATTTTCAAGCCATGGAGTTCATACGCAAATTCATTAATGGTGATTACAAATAAAGCTACTCAAAACAGTAAATACAATCTGAATTACATTCTAGGTGAGTTTAGAATACTTACTATGATTAAAAGCAGAGAGATTGTTGAGAAAGAATAGCAAGCTAAGAATTTCAAACCCAAGCTTTGGCTATGGGGATTAAGTAGGGGTGTACTCGGTCGGTTTCGGTCGGGGTATGTGCAACTTTTCCCACTGAACCGAACCAGTCGGGGTGCTAAAATTTGTCACCGAACTGACCGTTTAATAGTCGGTTTGGTTCGATTTCGGGGTTGGTCGGTTTGATTCGGGTGTGCCCAGTGAGCAGTTTGGAAGAAAGAAGGGGAAAAAAAGGGAGAAGTAATCTAAAAATCCCTAAATCAAAATTTATTGTTTGATTTTCAAATCAATTAAGAAAACAAGAAAATATTTCAAATCTAATCTATGAACATATTTCAAGAATCTTTTCAAATCACAAAATAAAAATTGAAAATCTTTCAAAATCATCAAACAAAAAATGAAAGAACATATACAGTCCAAAAACTAACCTAGAAATTTGAGACAAAGCAAGAACGATTCAAGAAAATAGAGAGAAAAAAAAAAAAAGAAAGAAAGAGAAGGTCCTGGTTGATTATGCGAGGTTGTCGTTGTGGAGGTGGAGATCTGGTGGAGGCGATGGTAGATCTTGGTGGCCGGAGGCGGAAAGGTGAGGCAGCGGCTAATTGGGGTTTCATAAACCCTAGTCAGAGAGAGAGAGAGAGAGAGAGAGAGAGAGAGAGTTGAGAAAGAGAGAAAGAAAGTGAGAGCATTTCATTTCTCAGTTAAAAAAAAAAGTGAATAATGAATATGTATGTATTTTCCAGCAAAAAAAAAAAAGAATATGTATGATGTATCTGTAGGTCGGGGTTAGAGAGAGAGTCAGAGACTCCACGTGATCACAAACCCCAACGGGCCACCCACTTTGTTTACTTTTGTTTTGTTTATTTCTATTTTTTTATTTTTTCAATGAATGTCAACCTCTAATAAATGTCATGTCAGGCACTTTAATCAATGCACTTACACACACGGCTCAATGCAACTTACAAGCTAACTCACCACATGACTATTTGTGTTTAAAAATTTCTCTCTTAATTGTATGTATAGTTCGGTCGGTTTCGGTCTATTAGGATGACCAACCGCACACCGAACTGAACGTTGATGATTCTAAGAACTAAAAACCGAGAGCCGACCGATAGACCAAAAGACCGACCAAAACAGTTCGGTTCGGTCGGTTTCGGTCGGTCGGTTCGGTTGGCCGGTTTTTTTGAACAGCCCTAAGATTAAGAGTTTCTCTCTCTACAAATCTGAAATTATGAACTCTCAAGCTCTCTCTTTTCTCTCTGTGCATTCAGTGCAGAATGAGAATATGTGTGTGATAGTTTGTTAAATAGAACTCATGGACTTGGGCTCCAAGTTGTTTCTCTTACACTCAACAAAATGATATTTTCTAATTACTAAATATACTACAAAATCACAGGTGTGTGTGTGCTGATATTCATACGTACAGAGTTATATATAACTCTCAGCTTAAGCCAAAGGCAAAGTAGGTGTATAGGGGCCAACACAAGGTGTTTGGGTAAATCAGCTTATGGCACAACAATAACTCACACAAGTTAGGCATTGGCAAACAAGACATGAACAACTAACCTAGGAAGCACTTCTCATGCTTGGCAAAACAACTTATAGCACTAAATTAACACACCAAATAGGAGCATACCCAAACAAAGCTTATTCAATCATTACTTTCCATTAATAGAAATAAAGCATAAGTTATGTCCAACTTTACATCACTTCCAAAATTTGTTGAAGTTTAACACGGTGCAGACAGTTTTAAACATAAACTAGTATTTTCGTGGCACGGTCGTCACCACAAAAATACAGAAAATTCATTTTAACGTAAGAAATGATTTACCGGTTTTATAAAAATACTGCTTGAGTTAAAAGAAAATATTTCCACCGTTTTGAAATACAGTTTTAAAATCCAACACAGGTATTGTTCAATTTACAGAAATTGTAATTTGACCCCAATAATAATTTTAATATGAAATAAAACTAATAACATGGTTTAACACATGAGTATAGAAATTAAATAAAAGCAGGCAATCCCAATTAAATTTTAGATGCGACAAATGTCATTACAATTTATGTGAAAATGCAGGTTGTTACACCCTTCCTCCCTTAAACAGGATTTCGTCCCTGAAATCAAGACTAACTAGTCCTGAAATAACTCCGGGTACTTCTTTCTCATCTCAGCTTCGACTTCCCACGAGGCTTCATTCTCGTCATGGTGATTCCACTGAACCTTCACCAACAGAACATCCTTATTCCTCAACTTCTTGATACTCTGATCTAGAATCTTCACAGGTCTCTCCTTGTAAGAAACGTTATGACTCGTCTAAATATCATCATAACTAACCACATGCGAGGGGTCTCGTATGTACTTTCTCAACATCCTCATATGAAATACATTGTGAACCCCAGATATCTTTGATGGTAGCGCCAGTCGATATGCCACTTTCCCGACACGTTCCAAAATCTCGAACGGTCCAATGAAACACGGAGTTAATTTCCCTCTCTAGAGACCGAAGCGTACTACTCCTCGGGTCGGTGAAACCTTAAGAAGTACGTGATCTCCGACACTGAACTCCAAATCTTTTCGGCGTCGATCGGCATAACTCTTATACCGGCTTTAAGCGGTTCTCATCCTTTCCTTGACCAAAGAAATCTTCCCTTTGGTTTCTCTAACCAAATCTGGTCCCAACAATTCTGTATCCCCAACTTCTGCCCAATACAACGGGGAACGACATGGTCGTCCATACAATGCTTCAAACGGTGTGATAACTATTGTTATAGGCAAATTCAACCAAAGGCAAGTGTGTCTCCCAAGATTCTTCGAAATCAATAACACAAGCCCTAAGCATATCCTCCATGATCTGATTGACATGCTCAGTTTGCCCATCTGTCTGAGGGTGAAAAGCAGTACTCATCTTGAGCGAGGTTCCCATAGCTTCTTGTAGACTTTACCAAAATCCATAAGTAAAATTTGCATCACGGTCTGACACAATCGACACAGGTGCACCGTGAAGTCGCACAACTTGTTGTATGTACATTCGGCTCACCTTTTCTACCGGGTATGTCATACTATAAGCGATGAAATGTGCCGACTTAGTCAGTCGATCCACGATTACCCAAATAGCGTCATGATTCTGTTGTGATCGAGGCAATCCCACTACAAAATCCATCATGATGTGCTCAAACTTTCAACCAGGAAAAGGTAATGGTTGCAACAATCCCAAGGGTCTCTGATGTTCAGCCTTGACTTGTTGACACGTCAAACACTTGGATATAAATTTGGCCACATCTTTCTTCATACCTTCCCACCAGAAATTTCTTTTCAAATCCTTGTACATTTTCGTTCCTCCTGGGTGAACTGTATATTTTGACTTATGTGCTTCTTCCAGGATATCCTTCCTTAGCTCTCTATCACCTGGCACACATAATCTGTTTCTACATCGATACCCTCCGTCACTTCCCACCTTCCAACCGGTCGGGTCTTTCTCTGACATCTTCACGAACCATGTTTGAAACCTCTCATCTTCCTTTTGAGCTCTAATAATGCGGTCGATAAGAACAGGCTGTAGGATAAGACATTCGAAAAGTTGTCCTTCTCCTTCTCCAGCACTCTGTACATCAAACTCCATCAACGTCTCCAATGCTCGCCATTCTCTAACCATTAAAGAGGCGATCATCTCACGAGTCTGCCAACTCAGAGCATCAGCGACCACATTAGCTTTACTAGAGTGGTATTCTAACGTGAAGTTGTAATCTTTGATCAGCTGCATCCATCTGCGTTGTCTCATGTTCAACTCTTTCTATGTGAACAAATATTTCAGACTCTTGTGATCGGAGAACAAATCAAATTTCTCACCATAGAGATAATGTCTCCAAATCTTAAGTGCGAATACTACTGCCGCCAACTCCAAATCATGAATGGGATAGTTCAACTCATTCGGCTTTTAGCTGTCTGGATCCAGCGATAACTCTGCCATCTTGCATAAGTACACACCCTAGTCCTTGATATGACGCGTCACTAAAGATAGTGAACTTCTCATCAGGCTTGGGTATAGCTATTACCGAGGCAGTAGTGTGTCTGTCTTTCAACTCTAGAAAGGCGCGCTCATGCTTCTCTGTCCAGTCGAACTTCAAATTCTTCTTCGTTAATCTGATTAATGGTGCAGCTATTTTAGAAAATCCTTCAATAAATCTCCGGTAATAGCCTGCGAGTCCAAGAAAACTCCTAACCTCCTTAGGGTTGCTCGGCCTAACCTAGTTTGACACAGCATCTATCTTGGACGAATCCATAGAAATTCCTTGAGATGACACCTTATGTCCCAAAAATTTCACTTCTTGCAACTAGAACTCACACTTACTGAACTTGGCATACAATTGGTGGTCCTTAAGCGTCTGCATTGTAATCTGTAGATGTTGTTCGTGTTCTTCTCCTGACTTAGAATAGATCAAAATATCATCTATAAAGACTATGACAAACTGATCCAAATAAGGCTTGACACTCTGTTCATCAGATCCATAAACACTGCCGGGGCATTCGTTATTCCAAACGGCATCACCAAAAACTCATACTGACCATATCGGGTTCTGAATACAGTCTTAGGTATGTCTTCCTTCCGTACCCTCAACTGATGATATCCCGACCTTAGGTCTATTTTGGAAAACGTCGTAGCTCCTTGTAGTTGATCAAACAAGTCGTCGATCTGAGGCAAGGGATACTTATTCTTGATAGTCACGCGGTTCAGTTCTCTGTAGTCGATACACAGCCTGAGCGTCCCATCCTTCTTCTTCACAAATAATAATGGTGCTCCCCAAGGCGATGTACTTGGACGTACAAAACCCAAGTTCTCGAGCTCTTGAACTTGCTCCTTTAATTTCAACAGTTCGGTGGGGGCCATTATATAGGGAACCTTGGTGATCGGTACGGTACACAGTATAAGCTCAATACAGAACTCTATACTTCTCTCGGGCAGCAGACCAAAAACATCTTGAAATACTTCTTTGAAGTCCTTGACTACATGTACAGACGACGCTGTCATCTCCGTACTGACGACTTTAATGTTTGCTAAGCATCTTGTGAGGAACATATCTCCCAAAGGGTTACATTGGAAATCAAAGGGTTGATTCTTATTATCGGGGAATGTAATTCTCTTCCTCGTACAATCCAACTTTGCTTGATTCTGAGAGAGCCAATCCATTCCTAGGATTATGTCAAACTCCTTCATTGATAGGACAATCAACCTAGATGGGATCGCACGGTCTCCTATCCGTAGAGGACAGTCCTTGCATACATGTCCTAATCTGACTGCGGCTCCTAATGGTGAAGTAGCCCTCAAAGCTTTCTCTAAACGATGAGGTAAGATACCCAATCTCCAAATAGTGTTTACAAATATGAATGAAAGGGCAGCACCCGTATCAAATAACACTTTAACATGGGAGTTAAACAGAGTTAATGTACCTTCCACTGCTTGTTGATCAGGTTGAGCTTCTTCATAACCTCCTTCTTCGTACACAGTCCCATAATATCCAGCAGCATCAGGAATAATAGCATTAACGCGAGTCTGACCTTGCTGACCATAAGTCACTTGCTTAGGGGCAGTACAGAACTTGCTGATGTGACCTGGTTCACCACAGTTGTAGCAAACTATGCCTTGCTGAGTAATACACCTTGGTGCCTTGCAATCTCGAGCCAGATGGCTGGAGTTGCCACAATTGAAACATTTCCCAGCACTACTACCTTCTCCCACTCGGGGTTGAGTCTGATAGGTGATAGCTTGGGTTTTCTTGCTCCCATCGAAATTCCTCTTCTGCCCTTGGGTACGATTCATTGGTGGCTTATTTCCAAAGTTACCCCTTTGAGGCGGTCGAAATTTGAATTGTTTATGGTTTACTCGAGAGTCCTCTTCTAGATCAGTAGCCAAGCCAACTAGTCCCTCGAAAGACTTATCTAGGTGACCGAGGGTCATGCGGCAAATCTGCGGTGTCAGCCCTTGGTTATACTTACGGATCCTCTTCTCCTTAGTATCAACCATATGAGGGGCGAACCGAGACAGTCTCTCGAACTGAGTGGTGTACTCTTGCACCGACTTGGTTCCTTGTGTCAGATCCATGAACTCCTTCTCTCTTCTATGCCTTTCCGTAGCCGAAAAAAACTTCTCCAAAAAATCTCCCCTTGAACGCAATCCACCTCATTCCCATCGCAGCTCCATTCCCGATAGTAGCTATGACCGAATCCCACCAATCTGCGGCGGCATCGGTTAATTGAAAGGTAGCTAACCTCCTCTTGTCCATCTCATTGTACTGGACAGGCTCGAACATGCGGTCCATCTGTCTTAACCACTGTTCCGCCTTCCATGGTTCCGCGGTACCCGCAAACTGCTCGGACCTTAGCGCACGGAATCTCTCCAGCAGCTTATCTCCCGTTTGGCCGTCTCGTCGGTTATCATTTTGATTACTAACCATTTCGAGATGTCTAACAAAGGCTTCAAACATCCCGGTGGGGTCGGCAGCTGTAGACACCCCGATTTTGACCAAACGTCAAATCTAGGGATTGGTTACGTCTCAAAGACCGATGATGACGATGACCGTGACGTTCGAAGATTTTCCAAGAAATTCAAAATCTTCAAAATGATTCTTCAAGTTAAATTTTAAAATTGAAAATAATAAAAAAAAAAAAAAAAAAAGAGAGAGGGTTTGGGTATTCGGGAGAAACCCGAACATTGAAGGACACATGAGGAAATCAGTCTGAAAATTTGCTCAATATACATATAAAAAGGTTTTTAAAAGAAAGTATAAAATGAAAATGATAAAAGGAGTTTTAAATAAAGGAAAATTGTTTCTTAAAAAATAATAATAATAATAATAATAATAATAAGAGCATAGTATATTGAAGAATATACCATGCACATGGGTGCATACCACCCACATGGGTGCATTTTAGCACAAATATACATGAATATATAAAGATAACTCACAAAAATTAAGTTTAGATTAATTTTCCTTTCGAAAATTTAAAAAAGGGAGCAAATTCAGTTAGCCCCGGCACCCGGAAAACCCGGCGGCACTCACTGAGTGCCGCGCCGGCACTCACGGTTTGCCGCCCGGCATTCAGTGAATGCCGCCCGGCACTCAGTGAATGCCGCTGGCACCCGTCGAGTGCCGCTAGCTGTAACAGACTGCTTTTCTCACATGTTCTAGAAGAAATCTTTGCACATGGGTCTCCACCCGAATTTACCCATTTATCCTTGAGATGATGGCCTATATAAACAGATCTTCATCTTCATTTTGGGGGACTTGAACTTTTGAATCAATATACATACATATACAAGAGATATACATGAGTTTTAGAGAGAGAAAGAGATAAGAATCATATAGAGAATTGAGAAGAAGAGAAGAATTTCTTGAAGAATTTGAAGAACTTTGAGAAGAATTTGAAGATCTTGGAAGAGCTTCACAAGAAGTTGAAGAATTCTTTGAGGTCATAGAGGTAACCTCTTAATCCTTGGTAGAGTTAGGATAATTCAATCACAAGTTCTTAGATCTAGGAACTTTTCACATTTTCAAAACCTCTCTTCTTACCCCATTTCATCACAAACCACCAAGAACTTGTGATTGAATCTCATAACATTTCATTAATTTGGATCTAATTAATGCCTTGGGTTTGAGATAAATTAGTTTTGAATAATTTGTGTTCCTAAATAAAACTTTGATTTACTTTATTTCTATTTCATTCATAAGGTTCATGAGATCTTCCATATCTCATTGAAGCTCTTTGAATTTGATTCCTTATTCTCCTATAACCTTGTGATTCATATGGAGTTTAAGGTTGATCATGGTCACATTTACACATAGTTGGTAAAATACTAGTATCAACTCATGACTAGGATCTCTTTACTATGAATCTTATGGAATTCATACTATATTCCATGGAGATTAGAGTGGATTTGATTTCCTTTAGTCTCTAATGACCATCAAATGGTAGGAGAAATATTTTAAGTTTAAGACCATCTCTATGGCTTAGACTAACCTCTTCCTTGGGTTTTTTGAAGTTCTTCATACTTCATCCAAAACCTACATGTATGTGTGTCTTTAGCCTCCAATGACCACCAAGTGGTAGGAGTAATGATTTAAACTCAAGTTTTGGTCCATAAGTTTGAGTTCATTGTTTGGGATTTTGTGAAGTCCATTTCATACTTCATTAAAAGTCCATAAGTCTAAAGAGGTCCTTAGTCTTCAATGACCATCAAATGGTAGAAGAAATGTTTTGGTTTAAGCCCAACATTATGATCTAATAGTTGAGGCCAATCAACAAAGTTGAACTAGCAAAATGAAAACAGTGGGTTCATAAACTGTTTTCGATCAAAGATTTTTAGTTCGAAATCAGACCGTTGGAATTGAATGAAACTAATGGGAGAGCGTCAATAACACGATGTTTTACCACTGTAATTTTTGTTTTGGTGAGATTTCATGTTTTAAGTGGTTTGATCATGAGTTTTGTGAGACAACCACAATCTGTCCAGAATTTCAGAATAGTTTCAGAACAGCAACACGGTTTTAAAATTGATAGATCAGAACCCTAGCCAAGTTTTCATGACCTTTAATAATTTTTTTCTAAGAACCTTAATGTGTTAGGAAGGTTCCTAAAAAGAATGAAGCAATTCAGGTTTGTTTTCTATTTTTAAAAAATCATACAAGATCTCTGGACAGAGAGTTGTAAGTCCCTGAGTGATGTCTAGTGTTTGTTTAATTCCCGGAGATCTAACCGTTCAAACCTTGATTTTCTTTTTGGGATAGAAACTAGACTCACAGAGGCATATCATATCCAAAAATCATTAAGATCTAACTGTTGGAACTTTGGTTTTTCTAGCTTTGAAAGTCTGGTCTGCTCTCTGTAATTCATAAAAAACTGCTCCTGTTTTTGTCTAATCTTATTTATTTTAACTCAAATGGTCTCCTAATGTCTTGGAACCCAAATCATGTTTTAAATAATGATAATTTAGCTTAAATCCAGAGGTTAAGTGATCCAAATTAGTGAATAAATTCATATCTCATTCTTGTTCATAATCATTCATTCATTCATATACATTGATGCTTATAGTTAGAACTAGTTCTTGGATAAAGTTGGACTTAGTTGAAAAGTTGGACTTAGTTGAATTTAATTGAACATGACTTAGGATTAATTACTTTTTGATATTATATCTTGTCTAAGGCATGTGCACTAACCTTTGTTTTGTAGCGCATTTGAGGTACAACTTCTCATCCCTTCTCTAGTTCAAATTCTATACTTTGATTTTAATTGATTTTCAACTCCGTGCGCGACACCTTAGACTAGCTAGGTTTTGCCTTATGTGTATATGTGTGATAGAGACCTTTCCTTAGGATTTTTATTCTTGCATGCATTGCACGTTTAATATTCGCGGCCGGATCCCGGGTATGTTTTCTAGTTCTCTATTGCATATCATGTTGCTTGCTACTTGAGTTATATGGCTTATGAATGATATTTTGTCGTTAGCAATTTTACACCATTTTCAACATGCTTGTGTTATGTATACCTATATATGTATTAATTGAGGGTATGCTTTGATTAATAACTTGATTAAAAAAGGATGTTGAGTAGAGGCCTATCGTGAGATAGGATGAAAGGGGGTGTTTTAGTCCACCGGGCTCCTTCCCATTTCATTCCATAATCCCCGGACCCAGTTTATCTTTGGTTTCGCAAAAGATCAGTTTGCTTTAAAATGGTTTCTTAATTTTCCTTTTAAAAATTAAGTGGCGACTCATCGTGTATTTGAATTTGAATTAAAAAAAATGTTTTACAAAAGTGGGCCCAAATGCCGGTATCCACAGCAGCTAAAGGTGCATCTTCGATCAAATTCCGATTCCTCCTTAGTTCCCTAGCCATTCTATGCATGATAGTGATAGTAGAATAAGGAAAATGCATGCAACATAAGTATAAAGCAGTTTAAATGACAACAACATCAAAAGAGTATTTCTATATATAACTTCTTATCAAGTTGATACAAAAAGCGTGTATAATCAGGTCAATGCCTACCCTATCTGTGTGAGTTAGGACGTACATCGTCCATGCAAGAGTTAGAGTTACAAAAATGGGGTCATTACCCTATACTCGAATGCATGTAAATACAGTTTGCAAAAAGAGAATAGAGCTACTTAGTCAAAAATAGTCCATATATACAAGGCGATATCTAAACGGTCAGTCATCGCCATAGGTAGCCATCAAAAGGTCAAGCGAGTCGACCTGATGAAGTCGCTGAACATGAGAGGGGCCTGCCCCAAAATTACAGCTATGTGAGGTCAACAACGAAGCAGGTCCAGGGACATCTGCCTCTGGCAAAGCTAGTTTAAGTGCTAGTGCCTCCTCAAGGTCAACTGCGAAGTCATCCCACCCTATGCCATCGTCCTCATCAACACCCTCCCCACCTATAGGAGCTAAATGAACCACCTCAGCATCGTCCTCATCAACGGGGACAACTGGTGGAGGCACCTCCAGCTGTGCAAGGTGAGCCTGCACAACCTGAACCTCAAGAGGTAATAGAAGGCATCACTGTTAACCAAGCAAACCATCTCTACGAGTACTAAGCTCTGAATCTCGACAAAGTACAGGATCTCGAGGCGAGCACGGGATAAGTCAACCAGCCCTAACACGTGGATCTGGTGCCAGAGATCTAACTCAACTGTCGCAGCTGCACGTTGCCTAACAGCGGTGAAATAAAGTATCGTCGAAGCAGGTACTATTGCTCCCAAAGTAACCCAGTGCCGTCCAAAAGCATCGAGTACAAAAAGGGGCTGAGCTGGATCCATACCTGAAAAAGGTACTAACTTAAATCAGGACAGAGATAATCTTAGGCGTTTGGGTAACTGAGTCTATCCTCCATGTCGCATCATCGGGTGTGCAAAGCTTAAGCTAACAGAACTGTGGAATCGGGTCTATACTGGTAAACCCTAACCTGGCTAAACTATTCTGAGATAAAAAAAAAAACCTGGCTCTAATACCACTAAATCCTATCACGCCCCGACGTAGCATAAATAAGGAAAGCGTTTAATTTCCTTTATGGACCCGTAGGTCGTGACAGTTTGAAGGATCGATTCCGTCCCAAACGTCAACAACAAAAATATATTAATCAGAGCAGAGCAATCAAGGCTTACAATGTTTTTCTAACTTAATAGTTATTACAGCACAGGGTCTCTAAAGGCACAAACCGCCTTAAATCAAAACAATAACTTAACATCTATTACAGTCATCCTTTTTACAAAACAGTTCATAAATTAAAGCATAGAATATTGATAACAGTTTTATCTTCTAAAGCAGCCATTCTCAGTTTGCACAATCATAGGGCCCAGCATAGTCATAACCTGAAAAGTCTGAACACGAACGTCCAGGACGCATCGACGCCGTCAGCTTCAAGAAGCTGGTGAGTATTAAAAACATAACTTTGAATGTAATACATACTCATTTACCATTTTCCAATTCCCATTTAAATTCAACAAGTTTACATTAAAGTAAAGAGTTCATTTTACAAAACAACCACAATATCATTTGAAAGCTATAATTCACATATATGTGACCGTGTATAAAAACAATGCACCGTCTCATCTTACCGACTCTTTTCTGTTGACAAACACAACAACCAATTCTCTCACACCAGTATCTTTGAAATACTCCGATAGCCACACTTTAGCACAGGGGTGTTAGGGAATGTCCAATTTGCCTCACACTTTAGCATGGGGTGCCAGGGAATGTCCAATGCCTCACACTTTAGTACCTAATCCGCCTCACAAATACATCACACAGTATCCAGACTCGGGTACCAGGGAGTGTCTGTAGGCCACACTTTAGCACTACCATGGGTGCCAGGAAATGTCCAAGTTCGGCTTCACACACTTTAACGCTTCCATGGGCGTCAGAGAGTGTCCAGTTTTGCCACCGTCGCATTTCAAAGACACTCTAGCCGCAATCTCAACCACAACACACTTTGGTACTCACTTACCAGAGAGTGTCCACAACACAATCTCAACCACACACTCTATACCACACTGACCATTACTCTTTTCCACACTGACCAACACTCACACCCACCATGCATGTACAACTGACACTATATGATTGTCGTGCAACAAAACATATGAAATGTCAGAATCGATAACCATGTATATTTGAAAAGAATCGAAATCATAATCGTCCTTTAACAACCAAAACGTAATCTGTTTTAACATAACTTCCAAACAGAGCCTTAAAAATTTATAAAACATCATCCAAACAGTCCCTTAACATAAAACAGACAAAAACCAGAAACTATCAGAAGTCGCTCGCGCGGGCCGCTCACGCGAAGGGTCGCTCGCGCGGGCCGCTCCTGCGATATGCCCCTTTTCCCGTTTCATTATACAACTTTCCTTACTGCCTGGAAACACACAGCTCGCGCGCGCGGGCCGCTCGCGTGATATGCCCTTTTTTCATTTTCCTTATTAAAACCTTTCTTTCTGCCAGAAAACACACAGCTCGCGCGCACGGGCCGCTCGCGCGGATCGCTCGTCTGAGCCGCTCGCGCGATATGCCCAATTTTCATTTTTCTTATTAAAATCTTTTCTGTCTACCTGAACCCAGTCACCTCACGCGCGCGGGCCGCTCGTGCGATCGTGCGCTCGAGTTCAGGCAGTAGCTTCGCCTTCTTCGCTGAAAAGTCCCCTGTTTCAGATTTTGATGCCAATTTGACCCATTTTGAAATTTGACAATAACCAAGCCTTATTATATATGGATCTCTCCAGTTTTTCGCAAAGATTATGAATCTACAATCAATTTTACATGAATCAATCTATAACTTTAGAATTTTATGAAAGATTACCAGATGACAAAACTTAATTTCTTATATACTTTCGCATATGGATGAATTAGGCTTAAATACTTTAACCATAGTTTACATATACTATAATCTTCCTAAATCATCTCTAAAAACTCATTTTGATTAAGGTTGAAAAATCCGTATTTTCAAGCCATGGAGTTCATACGCAAATTCATCAATGATGATTACAAATAAAGCTACTCAAAACAGTAAATACAATCTGAATTACATTCTAGGTGAGTTTAGAATACTCACTATGATTAAAAGCAGAGAGATTGTTGAGAAAGAATAGCAAGCTAAGAATTTCAAACCCAAGCTTTGGCTATGGGGATTAAGAGCTTCTCTCTCTACAAATCTGAAATTATGAACTCTCAAGCTCTCTCTTTTCTCTCTGTGCATTCAGTGTAGAATGAGAATATGTGTGTGATAGTTTGTTATATAGAACTCATGGACTTGGGCTCCAAGTTGATTCTCTTACACTCAACAAAATGATATTTTCTAATTACTAAATTACTACAAAATCACAGGTGTGTGTGTGTGCTGATATTCATACGTACAGAGTTATATAAAACTTTCAACTTAAGCCAAAGGCCAAGTAGGTGTATAGGGGCCAACACAAGGTGTTTGGGTAAATCAGCTTATGGCACAACAATAACTCACACAAGTTAGGCATTGGCAAATAAGACATGAACAACTAACCTAGGAAGCACTTCTCATGCTTGGCAAAACAACTTATAGCACTAAATTAACACACCAAATAGGAGCATACCCAAACAAAGCTTATTCAATCATTACTTGCCATTAATATAAATAAAGCATAAGTCATGTCTAACTTTACATCACTTCTAAAATCTATGGAAGTTTAACACGGTGCAGACAGTTTTAAACATAAATTGGTATTTTTGTGGCACGGTCGTCACCACAAAAATATAGAAAATTCATTTTAACGTAAGAAATGATTTCCCGATTTTATAAAAATACTGCTTGAGTTAAAAGAAAATATTTCTACCTTTTTGAAATACAGTTTTAAAATCCAACACAGGTATTGCTAAATTTACAGAAATTGTAATTTGACCCCAACAAAAATTGTAATATGAAATAAAACTAATAACATGGTTTAACACATGAGTATGGAAATTAAATAAAAGCAGGCAATCCCAATTAAATTTTAAATGCGACAAATGTCATTACAATTTATGTGAAAATGCAGGTTGTTACATGTGGGATTAGGGAATCCAAACTTTTAGATATTCAATCCACTATCTTATCCCAACTAAGTCATTTGAAGAGATAACACTTATAACCACCTACTTGCAACATAGAATACCATTATACGATTACAATTATTAAACTTAATATGATCATGACACCGAAAGATCATACATCATGATCACTAAAGATGCTTTGGCTATTCTTATGACAACATGATGTTTTTACTCTTAATATGGTAGAATCTATGGGACCTTAAGTTCATGGTCATCTAAAATGATAACATTTTAACATTTTTACCCTTAAGTGAGTGTGTTATCAAAACATCACACATCAAAATGTCTTAAGGTGATGTGGTTACGCCTAAGACAATATGATGTAACTTCAGTTTAATCAAATTTACTTAACACCATGAACCAATACTTGTGTTCATGTCCAAATAAGCCTTAAAAATATGCCATACGACTTTATGTGATCAATATTTCTTAATAATCACTTACCAACACGTTTCAAGATGCTGTGGCTATTCTTAAAACATGTGATATCCTTATGATGGCCTAATTCATTGTAATGAACGAGTCCTTATGTTCATATTTAAGACAAATAGACACAAAAATAATTTTAACCTTTCCATTGATCATGAAAAGCAAACATCAACAGTTCTCAGGATGCCGTGGCTATCCAAAGACTTGTGATGTTCTTTATGTTAAAATTGAATTACTAAATAGCAAGATCCTCATGATAATTCCTCAATGCATAATATACACCTATAGTAATAGTGCATTTATGACTTTAATCTTTATGTGATCAAAATCTAAGATCACTCATTTATGTCTTAGGGTCTTGTGGAGTATTCCCAAGCCCTGACGTTATCATAAACAAAACATTATGTTCATGAACATTTAAAATTTTCAATATTTTGAAACATGAACATTTACATTTACAACTTTCTCAATGTACAAATAGTTCACAAAATAATTATGACCTTAAATAGCACAAACATATAATGTATGCACCAAAAATGGATAAATTACACTATATAGCATGCACAAACAACCAAAAAATCCACATGTGCAGCAGTGCTTTAAGAACACTTCAAAGTAGCCCAATAATATTGCTTTCACACAAGCATACAATATTCAAAGCTTTAGGAACATTGTAGACAAATTATGTGGTCCAAATGGTACGTCAGTCCTTGGGTAAAAATTTTAAAACTAATACTTTAGGGAAAATTAGTCATTTTACGGGGAAAATTAATTTACAGACATCACCAAAAATTTGAACGAATGTAGAAAATAAACTATCCATTTGATCGCATGCACAAAGCACTAGAATACTCAAATGTATATGACAGTGCCTTAGATTAATGTGCTAGATAACCCATAATTGTAAATTAAGAGCAACATAGTATTCAAAATCTTAGAGGGTATTACTGTAATTTTCAAATCTTTGGGAAAAAAATAGTAAATATCCAAAAACAGGCCCAATCGGTCAATAACCAGAATTATGAGTCCAAAATATAAGTAGACAGAATTTGGAGGGCCAAAAGCATTAACTGAAAATTTCTAGTTAAACTATAAATACTCAAAATAGTTTGGGTCCAACTTCAAATTTTGAAAAACCTTGGGATCATAATGTAAATATGACTAAATTATATATATATATATATATATATCCATCTTGGATTCTTGATGAACACTCAACAGTCTATTCGTGAACTTTGATCATATCGATTTTTTTTGTTAAATAAATAAACTAGCAAAATAATGCTTGACACCATACTTTCTTTAAGTAAAACCCATAAAATTTTGAACAAGTCAGATTTAACAAAAGCTTGATCGGAAAAATATATGCCTTTTGTTTGATTTGTATCCAAAATATAATCAAGTCTGATATGATTATCTAATAATCAAACAATTAAACAAACTTATTATCATTTTTCTCAGTTTTAATCGATACTTAGATTTGGATTACTCCAAGCACAATACATGAGTATTCCTATGATTTCTACTTCTCTGATTCTTGTGTAAAATAGGATAAGTAAATTTGTAAATCACGAATGCCAAACGACACAGCTTGAAGGGTGGCTCTGATACCAATTGTAAGTATTAAATCAAATTAAATTGTTCAAGATACTTACCTCCAGCGATGTGGTTATAGCACTGTTGATGTGAACGAACTTCTACTTGATCACGGAACTGCTAGATTATGAAAGAACCTCCACGACCCTCACACTATTTGGTATACTGTATGGTGAAGGATGGATATGGGTTTCCAGCCTATCGTTCTGTGCAAAATTCTGTAACGATGGTTGTCACAAGTCTTATTTTTATAGATAAACTGGACCCTTACCATGTGTTTAAATGCACAACAACTTCTTACCATCAAAGAAATTAGGACAATCTCAAATACCACTAAAATATACTGTAGATATACAATATCTTATCACCAAAGATATTATATAATATTTAAATAGTATTGACCTTATCAATATAAAATATGTAGATCATATAATATATGCTTACATCTCCAACAGTAAATTATATGTATTTACAACCTTCTTTATCACAAGTGTAAGCAATGAATTGTAAAATGAGTTGAAATTTAAATATATATATATATATATATTTTATCATATTGACGTATTAACCATTGATGCATTTTTAGTTTATAATGGTGTTTTTAGTCGTTGACGGAGCATATTAGTAGTTGCTGGATATACAACCCCGTACACAACCATTGTTGGATATATATGCTCAACAAAAAAAAAACAAAAACAAAAAACTATCACTGAGAAACATCATTAAAAATTTAGACCAACACGAGTGACTTTTTCCACAGAGTATGTTGATTTTGGAGTATTGTTATGCTTCCCGAATTTGAAGCATAAATTTGTTTATTTTAATAGTTATACCACATATTATGATAGTGGTCGGTGGTATCAATACCATTGCATGTGCTATAATTGTTAAAACATTTGAGAACCAAATTTCAAATTTAAATTTAAAAATCATAACTTTATTTGTTGATGTTTTGGCTTGATCAATTGTTTGGTATAATGAAAATTAATGGAGGGGAATTAAGATGTAATAATACATATGCATGTTCTTTCTAGCCGACAAATTCAAGCACGCCAAAAAGTAGACTTATTAGGAAGGACAATGAGAATTTTGAGGAATTGACTCCAATTTTCCTTTTTCCATCACTTTTCTTTCCGAAAATACTTTTATTCACTCAAATAATGGTTCATCAATGCTTATCTAAGCATTTTATTGGCCAATACAGTGGTATTTATGTTTAATCTTGAATCCCACTGCATTGATATTATTTAATCCTGAATCTCACTGCATTGGCCAATGAAATACTTGAGTAAGCATTGGTGAACTATTTTTTAAGTGTGCAAACATGTTGTCTTTCTTTCCTCCTATTCCCAATTAATGAAACACTTCTTTCTTTTGCTAGAGGTGTCTCTTAATTCCTTCTTCACTCTCCAATTCCTTCACTTTCTATTCCTTCAATTCCTAAAAGGATTAAAGAAAACCTCTTATAATGGGAGAACTAAGGCCTAGTTGGAGAAGTACCAAATTTGTTCAAGGTGTAAATAGCAAGTGATGATGCCAAAAATTGGCATAAGGATAAAAAGACTGAAATAAGGGAGATTTGAGTGTGGTTCGGCCCCGTTAATCAGGTGACCTACGTCCACGGGTGCGTCTGTGCACTTGTACTAACAAATCACCGGCGGCCCCTAGTAAACCAATAGGGAGAGCGGCACTACTAGCGACCGACCGGGTATATGTGTGAGTATCTTTCGTATTGCTACTGCTATTCGATGGAGGCAAAAAAGCGATCCCCTTTAATGGAGGTGGGTGATCCCTTTTATAAATGTAAGAGACCGCTCGTACAAGGTAAGTTGTTAAATTAGGAAACCCAATCTCACCATAATTGATTTACACGAATTAGGGTAGTTTCCTAAGTGGTTTAGGAAATTACTTGTTCCTTCCATTAGTCCTTTAGGCAAGATAGGAAACTGTTTGGAGCTTGAGGAGCAAGCTAGGGAATACTCTAGAGGACCACTACACCATATGGGCAAATTTGTAACGGACAGGTTTTATGATTTGTAACGGATATACCCGTTACTAATTTGTAACAGATATATCCATTACAAATTTCTAGAAACCGTTACCAATTACCATTATTTTGGTTAGTTAAATTGTGTAACGGTTGTTTTTAAATTTGTAACATTTATACCCGTTACAAAATTGATCTGAAAAAAAAATTAAAAATAAAAGAATTTTAACAAAACAAAACTATCGGGCTCCACAAGTGAAAGAGAAAGAGAAAAGAAGCGAGAGAAAGGGGGAAAGGGAGAAAGAGGCGAAGCTTCCAACGCCGACCAAAGCTTCCAACGCCGCCGACCGCTGCTGCCAACGCCGCCGACCACCGCTGCCATGCTTCCGACCGCCGACGCCTGGTACCCCCTTCTTCTTCCATCTTCTTCTTCTTCTTCTTCTTCTTCTTCTTCTTCTTTATCTATTTCAACCCTAGATTTAATATAATCCCCTTTTGCTTCCTTCTTCTACTTCATTATTTTTCTTCTTCTTCACATCAAATAGAAAGGGTGTTACTTGCTTTGTGTCAATTTCGACCCTAGATCTAACTATAACCCCCAATCTCCTTCTCTCTCTCTCCCATCTTCTAAGGTTCTCAATGTCCAGATCTGAAGCTATTTCAACCATGTCCTAGAAATCAAGTTAGGGTTTTCAACCTACAACATTTTTTGGGTTTTCATTCTATGATCCAGAGAATTAGATTTTCCTATTTCAGAAGGGGAACTTGCTGATGCTGTTCTAGGATTTGACTCTCTCGTGCTATATTTGGTGAGTTCTATTAAGTATTTGGGTTCATTTGAACTATTCGAGTTTCACTTTTAAATTGATGTTTTATCTTCTTTTTCTGGGTAAATGTGTGTTTGGTTGCGTAGATACTTGAAGTAAATGCGAGCAAATGACACTGATTGTGCATTTATTGATTGGTGAAATAATTGGAATTTTGAGTTCACAGGAGTGTAGTTGTGGTTCTGATCATGTATGTGTGAATGAACAAGGAGTTTATCTTATAGTTCCATGTAGAAGGCATTGTAATGTGTTGGTATCATTTAGGATGGAAACAACTAAATATATAAAGGGGTTTTGATAAAGTGGTTTGGGATTTGGTTTGTACATAAAGATGGTGAAACCCTATCAGTAATCTTTAAATATGACAGTAATGATGGGCAGGAAGGTTTAGTCACTCTCTCTATATCTATATCTCCTTTTGTATGCTCCTTCATTGTTTGATGAAATGATTCTTCAGTTACTTTTTTAAATGGTATGAACCAAATTTCCCTTCCATTTTTGTTCAACCAGGTGAAAAGAACAAGCATACGATGTTGTTTGAGTTCTTCGTGGAGTAATCCAAATGTCTTCTGTGGTAATATGCTGGTAAGTATGTTTTGGGCATCATTAAAAGTACTACTGCTGAACCTATTAGTTAGTTAGTCACACATGCATTAGACAAGGAGATTCGTCTTCATAATATGTACTGAAGCCTTAACCAGACTGATTCTCAAAAAGGAGAATAAAAAAAAACTTCTTGTTTGTCTAGCAAAAAAAAAACAAGTTATCTCACTTTTTCTTGGGTAGTGTAGCTCGGATTCTTTGGTTTCTTTGAACTTGAAGATGCAATAAGATGGTCAATTACATTTATTGGTGACATGATCAAGGTGTACATACCAAATTTGCCCAATTATTTGTATTATTTTTATATATACAGCAGATTGATTAATATACTATTGCTAGCAGTAGGAATTTTTTCAAAGTAGTTCATTTCTTCCTAGCAATGTTAGAAGCATCAGGTGCACCTCTTGTCTTGAGCATTTGATTTCAATTTTTTGGCAAGCTTTTCATCTATGTTTTCTTAATCATATTCTTCAGAACTTTGTGGAGAAATAAGGAGACATTTTTTTTTTAATGTTAGTATTGAAACAACATACATACATGGGTCTTGTGGGTGCCTTTCATGAATGCACTTTTATCATCCATTATGCTTTCAAACATATCTGAAAGCATGTGCACTTAAAAGTGAGTACTGAAATAAAGTAGAAAATGACCTTTTATGTACAAATATCACATGTTTTGTACCTTTGAAACATTATGGCCGGCTATGTTGCCTAAGAAGCATAAAGCATAGGGCTATGGCATATAGATTATCCTCTGTACTGAGACTGTTGTTCTGATAAAAAAACTATGGTGTCGAGAGCTTCATTGATTTCTTCCTCAAAAAGGTTAAACAAACCTAGTTTCTCTATGTTGTCTATAAGTTGAATTTTGATTACAGGCTTTGATAATGGCTTATGCCTTATGGGAATATATTGACTCAAAGTACCTTTTTCCATGTTTGAACACAGGAGATATATATTCTTTTTAATTTTATTACATTAGTTAAGGGAAGAAGTAGATGTAAAAAATAAAAATAAAAAATTAGATAGAATGTGGTCTTTGGAGCATTATTGGAAGTTGTGTGCAAGTTAGTTAAAAGTAATCACATCATGGAAATGTTAGATGCCAAAAAGCTACTCTGAGAACCTGGGCACCAAGAACTTAAGATTGTTTCCTTGAATACTATACGAGTTATATTTTTATCTAGGAACTTGAGAACCAAGAACTTAAGAAATGTTAGATGCCAGAAAGCTGCAATATTTAGTTGAAAGTTCATAGAAATATACTCTCTACAAAGCTACAGATACATGCAATATGAGTACTGTATGAGTCATATATTTTGTTCATAAAAACTATAAAAAAAAATTAAAATTTCATGTTTGTTAAACAAAGATTTTCTGAAGGTGTTATAGAGCGATTAACGTTTGTGGTTTAGATGCATTTACCAACTGCAGGCTTGAGGCCTTAAATTTTTCTTAAGAAATTAATTATTCTTTAACAATATCGAATCCAAAGGGTTGCATTTGTTTTATTCAATTCCTACGCATATATTTTACAAAAGGCACCTATATTTACAGGCGGAAGATATATTGAATCTTCAATACAATTTATATTTCCGGATTGAGGATTCCTGAAGAGGGTCTTGGGTGTTTATCTTCGCGAATATAATCTTCATCATGAAAACTTAAGTGATATTTATTTAGGGTTCCTAACTAATCCACCTATATAGGATTTCCAATGTGGAAGTCATAATTTTCTTTTCGCTCAAATCATATTCCAGTCGATAGTGTGTAGATTTTTTATTTTTATTTTTTCACTTTGGCTATGTTTGATTTGTGGGTTTAGAGAAGGACAACCAGAAGGAAAGCTATTTCGCTTATATTTTCTGTAGGATTTTCTATTTGTTTACATGAGGTCAAAAAAAATACAAATTTCAACATATGCAGTAACTTATGAAAAGAGGAAGGGAAGCTATTCACACAATTCAAAATTTATAATTTGCTTCTCACCCTGTTTTCTTTTCCTTTATTTTTTCCTCACTGTTTGTCTTACTAACTGTTGAATGAGATATATATATATATGATTGATTGATTTGATTACATTGCCTACCTCATATATTATGGGAAAATAATCGTAGTCCCATTCAGTATGGGATATGATTTTCCCTTATCTTCACCCTATATGGTTGTAAGTCTTTGTAAACATATCATAGAATGCACAAGATGTATTATGGCTTTGAGTCCATTTCTCCTTTATTCTTTTCAATTCTCTCTTTATTTCGGACCAGACCGAGCCTTCATATATATATATATTAGGCTATTCTTCTGATAAAATTAAGCCATTCATAGGAGATTAACACTATAAGCTTGTGAGTTGCAGGTTCCCAACCCTGTCTGCTACACTTAGTTCCATCGTGGCAACCTTGGGTTCATTGCCAATCCATTTCTCGAGATTCTTGGTGAAAAAATCTATGGGGGTTTCTTGGTCTACTACTACATTTGAAGCTCTCTGCACCTACGTGCTCAAGGTGTAGTTTTGTATTTTCATCCATGTAGTCATTTTCTTAGACCGTGCTCAGATCTAAATTTGGATGGTTTTTTCCTAGTTCTACTAAGCTTATATTTTGTCCAAGTGTTCTACACTTTTAACCAATTTTGGTTATTGAATTTATGTATCTAATGGCACTCTAGTTTTATGAAGTATGCACAAAATTATCTTCACAACAGTTTGATTATTTCTAATGCAAAGATGTTATGTCACTGTGCAACACTGCTCAAGTACACGTTTTTTTTTATCCTTTTTCTTTTTGTACTAATCTTTATCCCCTTTGCATTGATTTTAGTACCATAGTATGCGAAATGTGCTGTTTATGGCAAAGACAGAGTTCAAAAAGGTAATGAGCTTTCCTGTTGACAATAATTTATGTGAGATGTAAGGCCCTATTTAAGATCTTTTTGTAATGTTTTGTTTCCATGTCCAAAGTAGCAGATAATGGTCAGAAACTTTTTTTTAGAACCTTTGAGGCTTATTTTACACCTCAGAGATCTTAATAAGTGTTCAAGGGGGAACTACCAAGTAAATTTCGAAATTTAGAGGCTGAATGTGTTAAAGCTGCATCATCTCCATCTTAGATCATCACAATCCATCTTGGTTGACTAAGCCTTCAAATTCCAATCTCTTGAGGGCCAAAATAGATAATTAATTTGTGCTCCGGTCCATTAGATTAAAGTAAAACCAATTGATAAACCTTTTAATCCTTGGTCTCATAACTAGACATTTTGGTTTAACTTGATTTTCATTAAAAATACTGTTTCCATAGTTATAATCCAAGTACTCAAAATTGTCCAAAGATCAAGCAATATAGGAAGTATTTTGAGACTATGTTTCACCTCTAAAAATGCTCTATTTTTGGTCCCAACATATTTTTCTCATAAGCTTTTATGGCCTAGCTTTAATTTAGTATATTGTGGTAATATAATCACTTTCTATGTTTGTTATTTGGGTATGCTTAATCATTTGTGTGCATATAATCACTATCTATGTATGTTGTTTTAGTTTATGTCAAGAGGCAAAGCAATGGGAAGGATATTGCTAGGACTGATCATACTAACATCACAAACTGATAATTTGAAGCTGAATATAAAATTTGTGATAGAATAATGTTGTTCTTTCCAAGTTTTGAATCCCAAATTGGTGTCCAAATGCTTTGTCATTTGTTCCACATGTTATTGCTAGGCAGGGGCGGATCCAGGAATTTGGCCCAAGGGGGCTATCTTTTACGTATTACAGTACTTAAGTAGACTTTTCATATTTGACGATAAAAGAGATACGGAGAAGTGGAGAAAACACATAAATATGCACTTTTTTACTAGCTACTCGATCAATAATCTGCATAATTCTTCGAAGTACAGTTTTTTTTCTCGAGAAACTTTATAATTCTTGAATAATTTTGATGAAGGCCACCCTATTTATAAATAATAGTTAATACGATCAATGGCCAAGATTTATATAAGGGGCGATCATCCAATGGAATAGAAACTCATGATAATATTTTAGAAGTTTTGGACCTCATAATAAAGTAATCTTTCTAGAAGGTCACCCTACTTATAATAAATATTATGTAAAAGTCTCTAAAAGACTCTAGAGAATCCAATGATTTCCTTTAAGTCTAGGGAGTTCTGAGCATTATGTACAAGTTAATGTAAAACTACCTACAGCAAATTAAAAGTTCCTTAAATTTTTTTTTTTTTCAGATAGAGAGAATTTCCTAATTTAATTACCATAACACAACCCCTAAACCTTTTTGGTGGTCAGGATAATAGGAATATAACTTTTATCCGACGTTTGGTGGTGCCACCAGATATGATAAAATAGTTATGAACTTGGTTTTTATCTCATGGAGAGTGCAATAACTCTAACCCATAGAAGGGGGAATATTAGGTGAGATTAGAAGTTTGAGATAACTTCTTGGGACAAAAAGACTTTTTTCATTTTCAAATTTTTTTTCTTTTTTTTTTAAGATCCAGTTTTTTCCCTTCAGATCTACTTTTTATTTATTTATTTATTTTTCAAATCTCTTTTTTCCTTCAGGATAATAATTTAGTTATTATCTGGAATATATATCTGGGCACGTTCCAAACACAGGACAACATAACAACTTATCACACAGAATTACTATCCTATCTGATCATGCCTTATCATGTCCTATCCGCCAGATTTATCCGGCCTGCCAAACGAGGCCTAATAGAATAGGGACTTAATTAAATTTTTAGGGGGGCTTAACTTAAATATAACTTTTTTTTACAGGGTATATAAAGAATTTTCTAAAACTTAGGGGGGGGCTTGAGCCCCCCTTGCCCTTATATAGATCCGCCCCTGTTGCTAGGACTAATTTGTTGAAATTCATGTTTGCACATTGGCTGGAATGATATGCAGTTATCTTGCTACAAATCGGGCCATCCTTTTCTTGATGGCTTCTTAGTAATCTAAAGTTCACTTTATTTTTCATCGGTTTTTGTTCTCATCATTAGGTTATGCTTCCATTCTAGTATGTGTTTTTCACTAAAATCATACTCCAGAATGCTGAAATTTTTTACAAATCCATTTTAAGTGTCCCTATTGATAAGACGGAGATAATTCGAGCCCAACCCCCAAAAATTTAACAGAAATTAAATCAAGAAAAGGCAAACAAATGCGAAATAATGTAATGTGTTAATCTACTTGAACTAACTTGAGGTGTACTTGGGCTATGTTAGGAAAGCATAGGACATCTATGATTTTGGAATTGAAGCTTCATTTTTATATAGGTCATTAGAAATGCGAAACATTGTAGTGTGCAAATAGATAATATATGGCAGCATTGCGGTGTTGGAGGTTCACATGCACCATGAGGCTACTCATCGCATTCCCAGGTATATCTGTATGCAGAATAATCAAGGAAGGTTTTTCTGTTCAAAATAATGCGGTTTCTTGGACTTGCAGCTCCAGCTAGGTCTCCTTTTTAGTTCTCTTTGTCTTTGCATTTCTTAATGTAGAATTTTCAATTGTATTTGTGGTTCCGTTCGAAGAATAGGACAAGGATCCAAGTAATAGACATCATTCTTCCAATATAGAAGGTACTCCAAGATAACTTTTTTTTCCCCTTTGTTTGCAGCTCGTAATGAATTTGGATCTTTCAAGAAGTAAGAACCCCAAACAAAACAAAAAAAATAAAGAATAAAGAAAACTTGATTGTTTAATCAATGACTTAAGTAAGATAATTCATTATAGTTCTTTACCTAAGTTAAATTGTAAAGCTTTATTGTGCTAGAGACTTGGAAATTCAATCTCGTTACCTCAAAATTAGTCAAATGTGGTTTTTCTTGGTTTTGGTTACAATACTATTTGACTTGTGAGAGTTTTCTAATTTTCTTAAGTTTCCATCACAGCTACTCATTAAAGAAAGCAAATTTTGAGACTTTGGTACCTTGGTCGACTCTCTGCCATGTTAAGCGATTGAATTTTTTTTATTAACATTAGGATTAGGGACTAAATTTGTAAATGCTCCCATGCTAATTAGGTATGATATAAGAATATGCAGCATGGTTGTCACTCACCAAATATCCACTCTTAATCTTAGCAAGCCCATGGAGCAACCATTTTAGGATAAATAGAGACTTGGTTGTCACTTATCAACTATTCTTTTGTGATTTATTTTTATAACACCATCGTCGATTATGGTGAAAAACAGGGGTGGTGATGATTCAGGGGCAGTGAAGAAGGAAGAGATTGAAGCAATTGTAAAGAGTTAAGTTGATGAACTTGGTTATGGACATAAAGAGATTTGTGTATTTTATCTTTTTGAGTTAATTTCACGTATAAGATGTAATGTGGTTAAACTAAGAATATGGGTATGACAAAGATTTGTAAGATGAAACATTTTGTATTTTAACTTGTGTTTGGTACATATTGAGTTTGTTATTTTTGTGCTTGTATGGATTATTATGTTTGTTAATTAGGTGCTAAAAAATATATAAAAAAAAATTTTAAAAATTTGGGGAGCATATAAAATAATTAAATTTTTTTTTTATTAATATTTGTAACGGGTATATCCGTTACAAAATATGTTACTAATTTTGTGCATTTTGGAAATTAGTAACGGATATAACCGTCACCAAGCGTTAGTAATCTTTTCAAAAAATCAAAAAAGTTGAATATTTATCCGTTACTAAACTAATTTGTAATTGGTATAATTGTTACAAAAATTATATTAGTAACGGGTATATCCGTTACAAAAATCCGTTACTAATTAGTAACGAATATATTAGTTACAAAAATCCGTTACAAATTGGCAACGCCCTATTTGTAACGGGTATATCCGTTACAAATATACCCGTTTGGAAGCTTCCCTCGTTTGGAAGCTTTTTTATTTTGGTGTGTAAGGGGGGAGAAAAACCTGGTTGTCAGAATGTAATCGAATTCCTCTTTTTCATGATTTGATGTCAAGAACTTTATATGAATGAAAGCGAAGATTTTTCTTTAGGAAATTATTATTTGTAACGGATATTCCCGTTACAAATCAGGCCATATGATGTAGTGGACTATCCCGTACTGCCTGCCCCGTGAGCCTGGACCGAGCGGACTCTGTTGAATAATCCGAGACGTGAGCCTCCACCTTAATAACCTGGCCCTTCATGCTGAGGTGGCGGAACTTGGCCTTCACCGGGGGAAGAATTTGACTCGTGTCCCGCGCTGCAGGCTCAGACTGAGCGGTCCGGGGATGATGGGCCAGGGTTAGCTGAATTCCGGGCACCTTCCCTGGCTGACCCAACATCTACGTGCTGACGTGGCAATATGACTTTGACCGGATATTTTCTGACCTATCAGCAAGCATAGACAAGTTTGCACCAACAAAAATGTTAGGCACACAACACATTTCACAACAGGACTTTAAATGTGTTATACCCTGTGTGGTTTAAAATTTTCACAATTTTTTTATGCACCACTTACACAACACAGGGTACATGCATTTAAAGCCCTGTTGTGGAATGTGTTGTGAAATGTATTGTGTGCCTAGCATTTCTCTTACACCAATGGTGTAGGGCCGGCCTTGAGATGCCAAAATTTGGCCGAGACCTCAAACAAACTTTCAAAGGGGCCCAAAAAACGAGGCCTCCATACTAAGTTTCGTATAAATTAGGAAGAAATTAGAAGAAAAAAAATAGGCCTAAAATGATAAGTTTCACAAAAATTGGGAAGAAATTAGAAGAAACTAGGCCTAAAAACGATAAGTTTCATAGAAATTAGTAAGAAATTAGAAGAAAATAAGCCTAAATATGAGAAGTTTTATAAAAATTAGAAGAAAATATGCCTAAAAATTAGGCCCCATGCGACGACTTCGCCGCTTTACCTCAGAACCGGCCCTGCAATGGTGTGAAGAACGCCTTCAATGGTATGCTATGTGGTGTTATATTGCTATAATATAGCATTGAACACACAAAAATATGCTCCACTACTGTGCTATTTATTTTCTATGCAACAATTTGACAGTCTAGATATTGTGCTATAGTTGGCACAAGATTTAGACATATCAAGCTTCAACCCACACCCAAATATTCAATGTGATTGTATGAATGGTGGTTTGAAATAGTAGCTGACAAGAAAATTAGTTTAATTAATAGTGTCTAATAAGTATTTTTATTCTATAAATTAAACTAGAGCATAAATATTAAAATTTAGCATTTTAAAACTGTAATAGTATCACATGTGATACAAACATAAACAAATATAGCACAAACAGTTGAGGTAAATTTTTTTTTTTTCCTTGAAGAATTGAAATAAAGCATTCAACAATAATGATATGGGTGCATCATTGAAGAAGTTTAGGTGGCATGAATTATCTAGCAGATGGCAACCTTCCTCTCTCTCTCTCTCTCTCTCTCTCTCTCTCTCTCTCTCTCATTTTTTAGGATTATTTTTTCCCATATGTATCTTCTCCTCCATGAAATTTCATGGTGTAGAATTCTCTTACTATGTCTATCTTTATCATGTTACAACAATGCATTGTGGCTACATCTTAAAATGCTTCATTCTATCAATTTATTTGAGCATCTTTGATATGGATTCCCCATTAATGCTCCTTGAAATTTTATTTTCAAGGGTTGTCTTCAAAATTGTCGAGTCATCCAATTGTGATGGAAGGTACAACCATTAGATGCAGAATTTTCATACGACTTAAGAGTCCAAATTGTGTATGTGAATCAATTATCTTCATATATAATATTACATCTTTTCAAAATGAAAATGACTTCACATAATTAAACCCTAAGCTTAGCACTCGATTGTGGTCACTTGAAAACACCTTCTTTAAATGCAGCAGTGAGAGAGCTATCTGTTATCCAAAATAATTTGAGATGTATAAATCTGAAATCTGAAATACTTACTGATTGGGGATGTAAATAAATACATAATTATAATTTGAGAAAGAATCCGAGCCCAGTGAACTGTTTCCTTAAGACGAATTTGCTCCCTCTCGGTGCACAAGGTTGATGAACAATCGTCTCCCAAGATAGAACGGATTTACAATTCTGTAGAGGCTGCACTTCAATCTACAGAATCCGGCGAACACAAATATATGTATAATACTCGAACATACTTAACTCTAATATGCAGAGAGAGAGAGAATAATTTCATATATTTTTAAATGAATGAACAAGACCCATATATATAGGTTGCAAAAACCTGTTCGTCAACAGTCACAACCCTTCGAAAGGAGACTGTTCGTCAACAGTCACAAACATTCGAATAAGGGGTTGTTTGGCAAAACCCATATACAACAATAAATTCCAATTTATCATTCAATTTTCCAACAATCCCCCACATGAATGATAAATTATTTATACAACGTGCAAATGAAAATGCAAACACTAGTTCGAGTATCGACAAAGAAGTACTGCTTCAGACTAAGTAGCCTAGTGGCCTTGAACTTGCCCTAGTGATAATCTATCAGATTTACTAACCGGTGAGTAGACTTGATTGTCTTTGAACTCCCAGCCGTTTGTGTAAACCTAGACAATAGAATACACACAGCCCTTCTTCTTACATATTTGGTTCTCACGTTTGTGTTCATTTTGGCCTTGAACACCTCTTGGTTCCGTGAGTGTTTTAGAGAATTCAGCCTTCAAATTCTCATAGAAGCGGCCCCTTCTGACTCACGTAGGTAGTTACTATGAAGAGTATCCTGCCATACCCCACTTGGACATTTTCCAAGGTATAGGAACCATTAAAAGCGTATCTTATCCTTTTACTCGCGGCAGATTGACACTGACTCATCTTTGAAATGGGAGGAGGAAGATATAATTCTTCTCAGTGTGTACCGAGTACTACATAATTTAGTTTTCCCGTTGAACCTAGATCTTGGGATCTCCAGTCTGCTAGGTTGGGTTTCCACTATGACGACTCTTGTTTAGTGCATAGGCTTTAATCCCATTCCTCTCGATGAACTTTTCACTTGCTCTTGCGTTAGGCCTTTAGTTAATGGATCCGCTATGTCATCCTTTGACTTTTCATAGACAATAGAGATAACTCCATTAGAGAGCAATTGTTCTATGGTATTATGTCTTTGACTATATATCAAGACTTACCATACTTTTATGTGCATTTCCAATTGTCGATTGGCTACCACAATGCACAAATTCTTGACACAAGTTTTGTCCAACTTGGAATATCCTCTGAGAAAAGACGAAGCCAATTTACTTCTTCTCTTGCTTTATCTAAAACAATATATTCAGATTCCATTGTTGATTAGGCAACGCAAACTATTTATAGGATTTCCAAGGCACAACTGCACCTTTAAGTGTAAAGACATATCCATTTGTGGATTGTCAGTCTTTTTAAACAGATTTCCAACTCGGATCTATATCCTTCAAGTATAGTTGGATATCTTGTGCAGTGCAATTCATATATCAGGGTATATCTTACGTATCCAAGTACCCTAACTATCGCCTTTTAGTAATATTTCACACTTGGATTATTTGTAGATATCTATACTCAGTAAGTTGACATCTCTAAGTGTTCACATTGGACTAAGATCACACTTGTCCAACGACTAACTAGTATCACATCTGCAACACCTAAATCTTCATGTCACACTTACTTTTCAACATTTCTTTGATAGTCATAATAATGTCAATATTGCTATCACATACAAAGAAACAAAGACATAACTCATCTTAATGCTTTTAGCACAAATCATAATGTAACACTAATCAAACCAATTTGACGCACTCAAATGTCCAAAACAACAACCTTTAAGAATTGTTCCACATATAATTGTGGCAAATCACACACTTACAAATCCTTTGTATGTTTGCTAACGTTAAAGCCATTAGCTTTAAGTTTCAAAGGGAACTATATGAGCACAATAAATTCAAATTGGATTTAAATATATATGACTAAAACTTTTATACTTGCAAAATATTAACGAAATTCAACACATATTGTCCACTAAAACTTTTATACTTGCAAAATATTAACGAAATTCAACACATATTGTCCCCCACATTTGCAAGTATTGGTGATCACATGTAAATACGAGCACGAGCATTTTAACATTACCCCCACATTTGTTAAAATTTTCAAGATCCCGTGATTTGACTTCATCATAAGCAATTATCTTAAGACGAATTTGCTCCCTCTCGGTGCACAAGGTTGATGAACAATCGTCTCCCAAGATAGAACGGATTTACAATTCTGTAGAGGCTGCACTTCAATCTACAGAATCCGGCGAACACAAATATATGTATAATACTCGAACATACTTAACTCTAATATGCAGAGAGAGAGAGAATAATTTCATATATTTTTAAATGAATGAACAAGACCCATATATATAGGTTGCAAAAACCTGTTCGTCAACAGTCACAACCCTTCGAAAGGAGACTGTTCGTCAACAGTCACAAACATTCGAATAAGGGGTTGTTTGGCAAAACCCATATACAACAATAAATTCCAATTTATCATTCAATTTTCCAACACTATCTTCTACACCAGATGCTATAAACCACTTCAAGAATGAGAAAATTCTAGACGAAATAATTTTAGGCCCCTTCCATTAATTTAAAGAATATTTAAGAAAATGTAAATTCAAATGTTAGCAAAATGCTCCATCAATCCCAAAAAAAAAAAAAAGGCAATCCAATACATACATATCCATATAATGCTCCGTTTGATACCAAAGTGGCTTTTTTTCATAATACCTATATTCATATATATATATATATATATATATATTGCATTTAAAGAGAAAAAACTGAAAGAATTAATGATAGAGATGGAGATAAAATTATTATACAACAAGAGTCATAATTGAGCAAAAAAACTTGAAGCAATCATCATTTCATTTGATAAAAGAAAATATCTGAATTCAAAGTCATTTTCTTGGGCATAAGCATAGAATTATTACAATATTGTGTTCACACAATACATTTCATATTTCCTAAGCCCTTATTTGACTAGCTTAACTTGTCAAGTGGTTTATCAAGGTGTCCTACAGCCCAAGATCTTAAATTCATTTTTTTGGCTATTAATTGAAAAAACCTGAGGATTGAATCTAAAGGCTCCAACGCATGCAATTAGTTGGGGTTTGGTAAACGTCGTTGTGGGATGACACCACTCTCTCTCTCTCTCTCTCTCTCTCTCTCTCTCTCTCTCACACACACACACACTAATGCACCAGATATTATTCAGCGTGGAACCGTCATATCACGTCATTATCCTAATGTAGTATGTTATTCTAATAATATGGGTTAATGCGCCTCATATATTTAGGATAATATAATAAGTAGTTGTTCACTTTAAACAACTACATGTGTCCACTAATTTTTAGGACAAGAATTCAGTAAAGTACCTTAAGTAAGTCCATTTCATTAGGTTCCTCTCACAGTCTTTAAAATTATTTTCATTAAATTTCATTTTTTTTAAAACAACTTTTTTTAAATTGTGCATCAATATGAGGAATCTAACAAAATGAATCTAAGAAACTTTTCTAAAGGTCACATCATCACCCTATGTGACCCTTGAGAGCATTTTTGCTAACTATTTTTTGGTTCACCATTGGGTGACACATGTCTCATTCTAGCATTATGTTGATAGTTCAGAGGCAAAATGAGAATGAAATGGTACATGTGTCACCCACTAAAACCTGAGTGAGCAATGAGTGAGCAAAAATACTCTCGTAACCCTTCCATGAATAACACAGTCTATATATATCATGTTTCAAATAGAGTGCATACATCATATTTTGTACTTAAAATCCAAAAATCACAAGAAACTAGAATGAATCATGATCTACAAAAAAATGAACCATGATCTGCCATACATATCTATTATATAAACCAAGAACAATTTTGTTGAACTCCCTCTATTTAATTTCATTGTTGGATCTGTAAAAAAAATGAAGTAGCAAATAGTTATAAACTTATAAATTCGTAAATTTTTTTTTTTTATGACAATAGAGGAAGAATTCAAACCTATGCCTAAGGTGTCGTAGAATAATAACTAATGGTCTAGCATACAGAATTTAAATAGCACCTTTGTTCTAAAGCCTCAAGTTTTATAATGATCTTAATATTTATGATTTTGTACAAGAAAATAACACTATTAATCTTATTTGGCGTTTAGAAAAATTGATTTGCAGATACTGTTTTGATCTTGTTTAGATTTCCATGACCAAACAGTACGACCACGTTTGGATGCTTCGCGTTGGACAAACAATAAGTTTATTTTAAGTTCGAATCTCAAGGGGGTAGTCACAGGTGATTCACCCGGACGCCCTGACCTCGTGGGATTAGTCGAGGTGCGCGCAAGCTGGCCCGGACACCCACAGTTACCAAAAAAAAAAAAAAACAATAAGTCTATTTTAAAATAGACTAACAGTCTCATCCTTCTAATTCCGCATAACAAACATGGCCGGCTTGTTTTATCTCCTTCACGAGAAGTTTTTTAGTGAGAGTGAGACCGTCACACCACATCATAATATTGAGCTGGTGTGATACCTCAATCAAATTCTCAATTAAATGGATGCTTGTGACTTCTTAAAATAGGCCGGGAACACATGACAATTAATGGAGAATTGATATGTTACTTAATGGCTATAACTAGTTGTCATGTTTCCCTAAGAGTAGAGGTCACATGACCCATTTAATTGGCCGGTCATACTATATCACACCAAATCAGCAAGTTAATGTGATGTTACTATTTTAGAGTGAAACTTTCACTGAATAATTTCTCCTATTTCACAGCTTTTTGTGTGCATATTACATTAGTCATGACCCACAATGGAGAATTATTTTGGGCCAATTCTAGTGGGTCAAACCAGGCAAACCAGCTATTATTTGTTTTATTCTAACATAGGCCCAAACGGCCATTCAATGGAAGTCTAAGACAGGCCACTCGAGGCCAACCCATTCGCTGTCCTAAGACGTTTCTCATCTTTTGAGCTTCTAGCTCAATTTCCAATGTGTGTTGTTTACGAAAAGAATAATGTTATATTTTTTAAATTTGAATTCTATTTTTTTTTTTTTGGATAAATTACAGTAACACCCTCTGAACTATGACCTTTTTTCACTAATACCTCTTATACTTTAGAAAGTGATCAAAATTACCCCATAAACTATCATTTGTTGACACTAAAACCCCTTCTATTGGGGTGAGTTTGTTCATTTTTTAATAGCTCAAGGGTGAGTCTGTTCAGTTTTAAAGTTCAGGGGGATGTTAGTGAAAAACGATCATAGTTCATGAGATGTTACTGTAATTTACCCTTTTTTTTCTCTTTACAGTTGTGTCAAATATTGTCGCAGTGGTCGATAATATCACATACCACTATATGTGATACAATTGATAAAACGTTGAAGAATTTTAGTAGCATAACATTACTTGAAGGAAAACAATCAATGAATTCATCTCAAGTTTTCTAAAGTTAGTATATGGGAACGCGAATCGAAATGAGTCTTCGTTTCATGTCTTCAAACTAGAAGATGTTTATGTCCAAGTTTTTATAATAAAAATTTATGTCTACCTCCATTTTTTACACACTAACTTCCACCTCATAATTAATTAGTACTTCTATTCAATTTTAATAAACACTCAATTTTAACCAATGGATAAAACCCTTGTGTTGTTGTTATTGTTGTTTATACTAATATTCCATATTGGTTCGTGAACATGAAAATGAACAACATTTGATAGGTATACTAATTATGTATCGACATTATAGTAACCAAATGTATGTTTGGATAAATTGGAGCATACTTTATATGTGAATTTAATAAACAAATAGTGATTTGAAAATTGAATACTTCCTCCGTCCCATTTTGTGAGTCTATCTTTGGGAACTCAACTTATTAAAGGGGACAAGAAGAATCTACATCTACTTTCCATAATTACCTATAATCATTACAACTACTCTTTTAGGTTTAGTTTTGGAAAGTAAATAAAAATTATATACCAAATTAGAAAAATGAACACTAATTTTAAGATATCTCAAAATAGAATACATGACTCACAAATGGGACAGAGAGTAGTAAATTTGGAAAAGGGGTTTGAGTGGAGTACAAATGTGCAAAAGTGAGATCTATTATCTTCAAATTTGGAGAATATGCCAAAATGAATATGAATTGCAGGACTATGGTTTGGAGATGGTCCAAGTGACATCCGATTTTGACATTATTTGGCCGTGATGCATACGCCATATTTACTTAAAAAATATATATTTCGAAACATTCCAAGATTTATGAAGGATTTATGGACTAGGTACTTAGGTAGTGTCCATATTTTGATATATACATATATATATATATATATGGAGAGGTTCTTAAGTGAATTGAGTAAAGTGAATTGATTCTGTGAATTAATGGATTTTAAGCTTAAAATAACCCGTGAGCTGCCCGCTGATCCGCTGTCCATCCTGCGCCCCGCTGGTCTGCGGGTTATTTTAGGCTTAAAATCCAATTTACTGGATAAATTTAGTCTACCCAATTTATTTAAGAGCCTCTCCCTACATATATATATATATATATATATCGAAACATTCCACGATTTATGAATTTATGTACTAGGTACTGAGGTAGTGTCCATCTTTTGATATATATATATATATATAGATATATACAGGGCCGGCCCTAACCATTTGGGGGTCCTAGGCGAGCACTTCAAGCGAGGCCCCTTTGTAATGGACCAATACAGGAGTTCACGGCAGTAACGCCGAGCTTTTCTTTTTTTTTTTTTTTTTTTTTTTTTAAATCATTTACCTATTTTTTTAGGTAAGATTTTCTGCATTAAAAATATTACTGTTTTTTTTCTTTTTTCTTTTTTCTTTTTTTTTTTTTTTGGTGATGTTTTACAATCATTTTAAAAGTTGAGATTCAGTGTTGGTAAGAAAAACACTTTTTGTTATTTAATAATGTAACTTACGAAAATAGGAAGGAAAGATCAATGCTATGCTTCTCAAATTTTGTATCTCAAATGGTTCCCAAATACCTGTGGTGGCAGAACCACCTTCAATAATGGTGGGAGAACTTCAACATCCTTCAATCAAAATCAGATGGGCCTACTACCACGTGTTTGAGAACCACTTAGGATACAAAATTTGAGAAGCATAGCATTAATTACTCATATTTTAAATATTATTAGTTTTTGATATTATTAATAGATGAAACACAAGGGTTGATTGTTGATTGAAATGGTGGGAAAATACCAGAGAATTAATTTTCTCTTTCAATTTCCTTTCTTCTTTTCTCTCCCTCACTAAATCCATGAACCAAATAAAGCCTGATAGTAACAAGGGTTGATTGTTGATTGAAATTTGTAAAGTTTGGTATGATAGTAAAACAATTTGGGTGGCCTAAACGAAGGCATGAGATGAAAATGAGTTGGGACAAATGATTAGGGTGTTGTTGGATTACAGTTGGGCTAATATTTTATATGTAATTTTTTTTTTCTAAATTGTGGGATTGGTCTTTTGAACCAACATATAACACATAATTTTTTTTTTTTCAAAATTGAGACCTTATAATGTACTTGATCAAATTGGGGCCCTACTTAAACACCAAAAATTAGAGGCCCTAGGCGACCGCCTACGTCGCTTATGCCCGGGCCCCTGGATATATATATATATTGATAAAAGTTGACCAAAATCAAAGTAGGTACAAAACAAGCCAAAATATATACATACACAACTTGCCTTACAAATTAAATGTACAAACTGACGCTAATTACATTCTAGTGCTCACATACAACGTTCCATCACCTTCTTGACTTCAAACCTTTCACATGGAAGAAATTAATGCCACTATTTTTTATGTTTGTGTTCCAATTCACTTGTTGAGAACCAAATTAAGGAGAAATTATTCAGTAAGATCATCACATCTCGTCATCATGATGAAGATTTTTGAACGGCAAGATTCATTAATAGAAAGGACATAAATGAAGCGAAAAAAGTCGCTGATCAAAGTTACATCATCGATGAAAAATCCCCCAAATAGATCCCAAGACCCGCACAGCCAGCTAACTAAGAAGAACCACTCCCCATTTGAGATTTTCCAGATGGTAGCCAAACTAACCCCCCCAAAGAATACCCCATGACCTCTATACACACCAACACCAGCCTAACAAGAAAGGAAGAATCAAAATAGGCAAAAGAGGGACAGCACAGAACTGAGCCACATGACCCAATCAATAAGAAACTGAGATAGACCTGCGTATCCATCAAAAGACAAAATATAACAAGGAACAAAAGGGATTCACAGTAACATAACCCAACCAAGTCACCCTTTCAAAAGACCAAAGCATTAAGATGTAGCATTTCCCCTGATCAGCAAGTGGCAGCAGCAAACACAAGATAAATGCATTCCCAGACCTCAATGTAAAAACACGCTATAAATAAATCAGCTTCGAGAGAATTTCCAAAAAGACCGAGCTGCCGCAGATCACCGAATGTGAACACAACTGCTGCTGCTTGATTCAAAACTGATAAGAAAGCATGACTGCTCCACCAAATAGATTTAGCCCATAAGATTCATCCTCTGAGATGTCCACCAGGGATAGGTCTCAGAATTTTAAATATGATTAAGAAAGACAACCCTCCAAAAAACCCGTATGCGTAGGCTAACAATAGCACTGGATGAAAAGACAGCACACAAAGAACTCCGAATGGACACCGAGAAGCATCAAATGATTAAGAACAGCAAGGTCCGGAATTGAAAACAAACTTCAATTAAGAGTTTCAAGAACGGAGCATCCACAAAAAATCCTTTAACCTCAACATCGAATCCCCGGTATTCGAATGCCAAAGACTGACACCTAAGACCGAGATAACCACTCACACACACCCAGACGATTCACACCACAAAACACACAACCTCGAAAAAAAGGACCAGGATAAAAAGGGAGAAAAACACCCAAATTAGAAAACTCACGCCAAAGCGCACTTACTCGAAGAGAGATTTGACTTAAAATAAATCAGGAGATCAAAATTCCACGCACACACCCTAACACCCCACACCTACACCCACCCACTCTGATTTTTTTTTCCTACTGATACTAAATCTATAACAAATGTAAGCACTGAAAAGAAGAGGGGGAAACCCCATTAAAGCCAAAATGTACCTCCAAAGACAATAAAAAATAAAAGCAAAGGCAGAAAGGGTATGATGGTATGATTCCCCAATAATATAATATCATATGGCCCCATTTTTTAGGAAGATGAATAGTTGACTCTATGCAACATGTCATGCATGTCAATAGTGCTTGTCATGCATGTGTCTCCTATTTTCAAGGGTCACATGACACTATGTTGATGACGTGGTATATATGACGGTCCAACTGAATAACTTAACAGAAAATATAGCGTTAATATATATAAAAATATATATCGATTTATTAATCTACTGCAAATGAGATTTTTAGTTGAAAAAAAATTGATTTTTAGCAACGGAATTTTTCGTCCCTAAAAGTTGAAAACTTTAGCGACAAAAATTTCGTCACTAAAAATTTATTTATCGTCGCTAAAATTACTATTGTATACTGCTAACCTACAACCATCATGTTATAGGTTAACACGTCCCACACATATATATATATATATATATATATATATAAGATATAGTTTATTTACATGATGGAACATGCATTAGGATTTTCGTCGCTGAAAAGTGAAGTGAGCCTCTCGGTGGGGGCGTTTGGGCTCATTGGAAAGGCTTGAGGGACGTCCTTAACGTAACCGGACGGTGCCTTCTTGTCGTAGGCTTGAGGGGCATAAGGGTAATAAACCAGATTGTATGGGACATAGGGCCAAAAATCAGCATTCTTTTTTCCAGTGCCCTTCACTTTTTTTAAGACCTTGTTTCGCTCAACGTACCCAGTAACTGATACTCGGCTCTCTTTTCTGGACACTTCAACTGACTTCGCACCTATGTCAAAAAAAAAAAATTTATATATATGTATATATATTAGGGATTTGCTAACTTACAACACATAAGGCTTTTAACGACGAAAAATAGACTTTTAGCGACAAAAATTTCGTCACTAAAAGCCTGTTTTCCGTCGCTAAAGAGACTGTTGTATACTGCTAACCTACAACCATCGTGTTGTAAGTTAGCAGCCCCTATATATTATATATTAGGATTGAACCTAAGAATGTAATTTTTTTTTTTTAACAATGAATATATATACAGACACATAGTTATCGTGTGAAGTGACTAAATAGAGTTATTTAATTAATAGGGTGCTTTCTCGTTTGTGGACTTGGGGAATAGAATGAGCTCGTTATGAATTTAGTGGTATTTAATTGGTTTTCAAAATTAATATAAAAAAAAATTTGAGATAGCAAAATTTCTATTATAGTACTCAAAAGAGAGAATTTCTCCAGCAACTTGAAACGCACTAGTTAAAGGTAGAAAATTCAATCTTGACCCCACTCCTGTCAACCTCAAACATTCATGCAGTTGTGCTTTTTTTTTTTTTTTTTTTTATCGTCAAGTTAGAGTGAGTCTCTCTCTCTCTCTCTCTCTCTCTCTCTCTCTCTCTCTCTCTGTCCAGTAATCATATACTGTACATAATAATAGTAAGGGGCAACTTTAATAATTTCAAAAACGTTAACAAATTAAGGCGAGTCTCTATACTTGAAGAATATTTATAAACAATACTACAATAAATATACACAGTTTTCAAACCTTGGAATATAAATCCGTCCTTGTTTTTGTGTGCATGCATCTATATATGTTAATAGGATTGCTAATCAACAGGACGTACATTTAAATTATGTTACTTGTGAATTTACAAATTCAAAATCAACTAATTTGAAATAAAATAAGACAATTCATGTTACGTACAAAACACACCCTAGCGATCGTTCCACTTATAGGATGATGTGGAATTTTAAATTTTGGTTGATAATGACTTGATAAATTTTTTATACTTAAATAGGATATCATGTAACTATACTAAAGCTTTATTTAGAATCACGTACTATTATTTTCTGTACTTAAGATTAACAATTTATGAATTTACGTAATTTCAAGACAATCTTTAATTAACTACATCCAAAAAAAAAAAAAAGGCATGGACCATAATTCCTCAAAAAAAATAAATAAATAAAAATTTAGTGCCCATATTTAGATGTGTTATTTTGGGTCGTGTAAATTGTCATTCATTTAAGTTTATATTTTAATGTCACATATATCAGAATAAAAGTGAGAATAGAAAGAAGGGAGAAGATTATATACTTATTGAATACTAAGGAAGAAATCAATTAAGAGAAAATTGAAAGAGAGCTTAGTATATATATATATATATATTACATACGAACCTTTCATGGATGAGACAGCATTTTTCACTTTTCTAACACAGCCATCACAATCCATTTTCACCTTGATATCTACTGTCTGAAATAGAGTAATTAACAATTAATGAGATTTTAGAGATGAGAGATATTAAAGGACTTGAAGAAGATATATATTTATACATGAGAGTATAAGCAAGTGAGTAATACCTGCATTTGTTTGCGTTTTCTTTTCCTTATGCTGGTTACAGTGAAAAAGTCTGAGAGATGATCAAGGAACCCCATTTTTTCTTTTGTGTGTGTGAGAGAGAGAGAGCTAAGAGTAACAAAGAGACTTGGAACCACGGGAATTTAATTAGAGAGAGAGAGAGAGAGAGCTAAGACTAAGAGGGAGACTTGGAACCACGGGAATTTAATTAGATAGACTCTGAATGTACATGCATGTACATATATGCTAAAGATGCGGTATATATTTATAGACAAATGAGCGAAAGATTTTGAGGGGACTTGTTAGGACCAATTAAGCTAGCTGTGATTAATTAAAAATATGTCATAATATTAATGTGTAGAGAAAAAGACTCTTGTTTTCTAATTGTGCCACGAATCCAACGTATTTTGCATGGCAACCAAGGTCTATCTGTTTGGCAAAAGCTTTTGTAATTTAAATGCAAAAAAAAAAAAAACTGCTTTTATAATTTGAACTAAAGTTGTCTGATGTAGATTTTTCGTTAATCGCAAATTTTTGCAAATTGTGAAACGTAGTAGCTAGCTAGCTAGCTAGTTTGTTAAACGGTTTTATTTTAGTTTTTGGTAATTCATAAGTAATGAACTCTAAAAATTATTGTCAAACGTGGCCTAAACACGGGAGATTGTGAACAATGCAACAGGTAGCTTAATTCATAGTCTCCTGTGTTTTTCTTAACCTAATATGTAACAGGTAAGCATTACGCGCAACATACGTGACAAGTTCTAATAATTTAAGCTAACAGTGTCACAATTTGGGTTTGATTGAATGAATTTTTGAAGTTTATGGACCCAATTGCAAAAAAAAAAAAAAAAAATTATGGATCCAATTGAAAACAGGTGTATAGTTTAATGGACCGAAGTATAATTTGGCCCTTTTTTTTATTATACATTACACAAGAAGAGATAGTGCTCTCCCAAACTTTAAACCTCCCGACTCCCAGGGTCCCACACCCCATGAGACTAGAACCTGCAATTACGTGCAGGTTGAATAAAATTCATTAACTATGGGTCCTCCCTTATATATATATATATATATATCTATAATAATAAATTAATGTGTAATTAAATATATAGTAGTACACAAATAAATATGAAAATACATTTGCTTACCCAAAATATGGTTCATCAATGCTCACCCAAGCATCACATTGGCCAATGCAGTGGGACCCTACCAATGTAATTGGATACTGGATCCCACTGCATTGGCCAATAGGATGCTTGAGTGAGCATTAATGAATCATATTTTAGATGAGAAAAAATGCTCTTAATAAATATAAATGTGGTTAAGTGTACATTTAAGCAGTTTCTGCAGTAACCGCGTTGCAAAGTCAAGGACAGACTGTTGTCTAGTGAATTATCTTGGCTGATAAGGGAGAAAGGAAACTTGTTGGAAATTGCTTAATTTTGTGTTTATCTTCAGGAATTTTTCCTCAATGCATGATTTTGCTACAGTCATGGGTTTTAATTAATTACTCTTATTCCATTTTGTTCTAGTACTCTCATGTGTCCATATATTTTTGTTTAACCTTCGTGATTTGATTATCACTCTATAAAAATCAAGGCTCAAAATTTCAATATATACCCTTTAGTTTTATCAAAACTTTACTTTGAACCCACGGTTATCAATATTATATCACTTAAGCCCGTTAATTTTTAAATTTACCTTTTCAATTGGGGATACCAAATACGACTACTGAAGGGGGGCACATTTGAGTAAGAGTAATATTTGGGAGACTAACAATCCACTAATACTTATTAACACACTTCTCTCCTAGTGGCATCATGGGGTCTGCAATGGACCCCGTAGTACCACTAGAAGAGAGATAGAGTGTGTTAGTAAGTGTTAGTGGATTTTGTTAGTGCCCCTAGCATTACCCTTTGAGTAATTGTCCCTTGAAGCTGATTATTGGCCTCATTGTCTTCAATTGAAACTGATGTAAAAATCAAATTTTAGGTCATGATATAACTTTTAATAGAATGCCTAAATAAAATTTTAAGAAAAATAGAACATACAAAAATGTATTTGAGCCTAAACACCAATATCAAAACATCAAGTCCTGAACCATATTCTATATATTTTAAGCGCTCTCAAACAAGCCATGATTTTGACTATATTAAAATGGTTAAATAAGAGATTTATTAGATGGCTTACAATCATTGAACTTTAGATTTTGTAACTTTGGCGGCACGCATTAGAATAAAAGATTGTATGGAATCACAAGTTAAGTCTACAAATGTAATTTTCAAATAAATTTAAATACACACAAGAAACTTTACCTTGGACACACATACTCGTATTCCACCATGAATCTTGAGAATCTTTAAATAATTGTGGGTCATATCTACATGCCAAGACCAAGTACAAGTTTAAGTTTGGTAAAACTCAAAAGTAAACGTGTTAATTTTGAAGAAAACAAGTTGTCAAAACTAACAATATAACGGTATAGTACAAATATTTTCACTTTATTATTCAAGGTGAAGCTAATATCAAAGCAGAAAGTGTTAATGTCAAAGCAGAAAGTGTCGCTAATAGTTATAGAGACACTTATGTAAGTGTCGATTAAGCAGAAAGTGTCGCTAATAGCTTTAGCGCTAAAAGTGTCGCTAAAACTATTAGTGACACTTTCAGCTTTGGTATTAATACTAGCCTTATTGAAAATCTGCATGAAGAGAGCTAGTAAGTAATTTGAGGTTAGATTCAAATTTATACTATTCAACACCTTATATGAAGAGGGCTAGTAAGTAATTTGAGGTTAGATTCAAATTTATACTATTCAACACCTTATATTTTTCTGAAATTGTTATTTTAGATCCTCTATTATAAATTGCATCAATTGAACCCTAATTTTTAGACCAGTTTTAGTTGAAGACAATTTAGTCCAATCAATTTCAATTGAGTACAATAATCTAAGGCTTCCGCTAGTTATATACTATGTATTAACAACTTGTCCTCAACAGAAATGATTTGAAATTCAATGGTCTGGAAAAACGCAATTCATAATAGATGACTCAAAATAAAATTTAGGTAAAATATAGGGTAGAAATATCATTATCATGTTCCCAGAGGATTCGATTGAAATTGATCAATAATTAATGAAGTTTATGTTTGAAAGCCAAATGATTTAGTGACCTAATCATTTTTGGAATTATTTGCAAAACGTAGCAACTTGATCTAGAAACCTTGGGTTGTTGGGTCTAAATCTAATTTGTAAAAATATTGAGTCATTTCTCAGAATTGCCACGTATAGCAGATGGCAGTGATCTGGCATTATATTACCAATCGTGCCATATACTTCAACATTAATAACAACTAACAAGGAAAAAACAAAGGGAGCAGGTTACTATACCGCTGGGTGGTTTTGGCCGTATGTGCGGCCTATCTTGTTCCCCCAAATATGTTTCACCATTTGGATTGGTGGTAGATGAAATATTGGCCATTCATGTTTTCCAAAAAAAATCAAATTATTAGTTTTAAACTCCAACCTGCAAATGAGGTATCTAGTCACCAAAATATCTGGAAAAAAAAAAAAAAAACTCCTCCCTTCTATAAAATAATCTATTTTATTTAAAATTTAATAATTATTACTTAAAAAAAATACTAACTTATTACATATCTAAGGTTTTTATTTTTCATTTTGGGCAAATAAAATTCATTTCACCTAATTAAGACAAGAATAGTACAATTATCTTACAAAAAAGAATAAATAAATTATTACTATAATTATATTATTAAAAGTATTAAGTGTTAAAAAAATATAATAATGCTATGCTTTTCAAAATTTATATTACAAATGCTTTTTAAATACATATGATAGTTGTTTGCATCTAAAAAAAATTTACATTTTTTAAAGTTTAAAATTGGCACAGGCCGAATGAGATTTTTTATTCGGATAGAAGAGACCGATTACATAAATCCGGGGCCAAGTGAATGGCTTAAAGGTGGTAGGGTCGAATGAGTTTTAGAATCAGATTGTCATACATAGTTTGTGTTCGATCTGGCCATCAAGTTGTCACAATCGAGCTACAAAAATGCAACTTATGTCTGATCCATAGCCATCAAGAAGTTGATGGCCATGGAAAGTTGCCATAGAATTGTGGTTAGTCATGCCCAGTTGGGCTTGTGTCATCAAGTCGTTCGGGCTGCCACTTCACGACACAATCAAGTTGCACAAGCCCAAGTTAAAATCATGCCAATTTAACTCAAGTGATAAAATATTCCTGGAACCCGATTGTGTCAACCCACTCAGGCTTAGTTTGGCCCCCACGTGATTTTTTAAAAGGAGCTAATGAAATTTATTATTAAGTTCTTTGATAATTTTATACAAGTGACACACTACTCTTCAAAAAGACATCATGAAACCAAAAAGCAACATTGAGCTTTTACAAGCTCCATTCTAGAGCTTTTAAAAGCTCCCTCCAAAAAGCCCTAAGTTCAATTTTTGCAAAGCTCATAAACTAGTTACCAAATGAATTAACATGAAATTGGGCTTTAAAAAAGGAGAAGCACCATGTGGGGGCCAAACTAAGCCTCAATGCTATGGTGTTGTAAAACACATTTCCGCGGGCAGTATTTAATTGCATTTGGCATGCATCATTAGAATTATATTAATAATGTGATTATATGTGTTACGTGGGTTTTAACTCACAAAATAGATTAGGGGTGTCCAGTTTGGAACCCAGTGATAGGCCAATAGGCAGTCCCAGTTGGGACAGTTATGAAAGGTTCTCGTGTGATGGGACAGACATGTGGAGTAATTCTTATGTGTTTAAATATTTATTAAGGCATATGTGGTTATTATATTAATTTGTTGCTTAATTAGCACATTAATTATTAGAGACCATTTCTATGGTCCATTAGGGATACCTTTGTGAGGGCGATTTGAACACATTGCATAATTAGTAAGTTAATTAACAACTCCATAATATTATATGGGACCCATACGTGATATAAACAAACACTTATTTAAGTTTAGGATAGTTTTAATAAGTTTTATTAACTAGTAGGGATATAAATGCAAAACTGAAGAACCTTGGTGAGGCAAGAATAAAAATGAAAATTTGGAGTCACATGCTAGCCAACACATGGCAAGTGACTCATAGTTTTGAGTCATCTTCATTAGTTAGCAAAAACCAAGATTTACAGAGAATTGACCGAAAATTCTCGACGACGACGACGTTTTTGACGCCAAACGATGCGCTGTTTGACGTTCAATTTCAAAATAGGCTACATATTTAGACTCCTGGAGGTGAGTCTAATGCAATGGTATAAATCTTATTACATTTTGAGACAGTTTTTCTGCGCCCCAATTCGAGGGTTTAGCTTATAATCTCTAATTTTTGTATAGGATTTGTACATGGGGTTTAGTGGAACCTAAATCTTGAATTAGGCGTGATTTCTATAAGGTGAGTGATAATAATTATAGATTTGGATAATTGGATGTTTGAGATGAACTTTGTGATGATAAGCATGTCTATTTGTTTAATTTTGTATGTTTAGTTATTATTGGGCAAACTCATGTGGTTAATAAGACCCATTTGTTTTGAGTAATTTGGTGGTTCTTGTATAATTTGTGAATTGCACAGTGTAATGACTATATGAGCATGTTGAGTTATATATTTGGGACAAAGGGGAACTTGTACTTGCCATCGAAGTGATGAGACCAGGTGCAAAAATTGGCCATGGGATTACATGCCTGAAAGAAAGAAGTGTGGATCTCGGTTAGTCGCGCGGACTAATGGAGTAGTCGCGGGCTAACATGAAAGGGTGGCCAGTACTTGCATTCCCGAAGATCGTAGTGATGTGTAGAAAGATGAGATTGAGCATGTTTTTTATTCATATTTATAATTGTTGGCATTCACTAGTATATAGTGATATAGTGTAGTGGTTATTGAATAACCATTGTAGGTGATAAAAGCAAGGCAACAAAGGAGTGAGAAAATTGCATTTGGGAAGCGATTGTGGTTACTTCATGTTTAAAATTAGAAACTTATAATATGTTAGCTCTAGTTGGTTTTGGAGAATACTTGTGGATAGTTAACTTTCAGTTATGTTTTGACCACTTAAGTTGGAATTTGGCTTCTAGAATTTGTAATCTTTTAGTAATGTAAATGGAACTTGTTTTATGTTTTACTGGCGTCCAGTCCGGGTTAAAACCTTGTAATAACTAGTTGGATAACTCTTGGATGTGTAATACAGTGGGTTCTTGTTTGTACAGGTTGGGATTATGTTGTTTTTACCAAGTAATGTGCATTTAATTTGAGTTCTTGTTTAAGACAGGGGTTCCTACAGAATTGGGTTCTGCTGCTACAAACTAGTCGACTGGGGGTCTGTTCAGTTGATTGCATCGTGTAACAGAATACTAAAATTTCTGGAGTTGGGGTCTACAGTCAACTGGACCCAAGCTTCAATCGACCTGATCTCAACAATCTCAGTCGACCGGATCAATTAGTCGATTGGACTAGGTGTTTTTCAGAATGATGCTCTCTACAATTTGCATTTCCAGCCGGCCAGGTCCCCGATCAGTTGACTGGACTACCATGTTTTAAAATGATTTGTTTAAAAGTGTTTTAAATGGGAAAAACTTTCTATAACTCTGATTTATGGATAATAATGGATCTTTAGGAGTATAAGGGAAGCCTTGGTGGTATGTCACGTGTCCTAAAATCGTATGTGCGGTTCCGGGGCATGACATTTAGTGGTATCAGAGCAATAGGTTTAGAACTTTGCGTACGAGAAACAACGACTTGAGTGAACTTGATAAGGACGAGTAATTAGATGCATTTCATGAATGCATATGGATAATGATGTCGTGTTAAGAAATTGAAATTAATTGTTGCATGTCATATTGGCATAGCATGCATAGTATTTATGTCGCATGATTCCTAGAATGACTTAGAAGTCTAAAATGTGTATGAATGTCACACCCGTTCCGGAAATTTATGATTTTTGAAAATGCATCATTTGAGATTTTGAAATTATTAATGTTATTAATAATTTGAGTTGAGGTTGACTGTGAGTCAACGGTGAGGTGTCAGTGAGGACACGGGAACATGGCAGTTCTTATTGCATGGGCATGAGTAAATGGCATTTATATGATTTAAATGTTATTTGACTTTATCTGGTATTCCTGTAAATAGTAATTATACCTGTGTAGTATAATTCTGGTATTTGAATACTTTGGTATATCTTTTGAGAACTGTGGTGAGAGCGTGAGTGATACGTTAATTAAAAAGGTAAGTTGTGTAGAGATTCCACAGAATATAATTTTTCGGACGTTATTTTGGACCCAAACGAAACCTAGTCGAAAACTTTTAAAATTTATAGTTTTCACTCGTAAAGTTATAAAATGGACGTGCGCGAAGTTTCGAGAGCTAATTAGAAGTTTGAGAAACTCGTGGGGAGGTAAACGCAATTTTCAAAAAGTTTGTCTATATATAGAAGTGGATGAGATTTCATTCTCATCCAAACTTTCCAAAATATCTAGAGAGAGGAGAGAGAAGGGAGATTGGAGCCAACGGGCTTTGCGACGCCGATCGACGACCTTTCGTCCGTCTGATTTTCACCAAATTCAAGATTTGAACTCGTGGAGGTAAGAGCTACGTTTTGATACTACTTAGGCCGTGTTTGGCCAATTTTTGTAAAAATCTTAATTCTAGACTTTTGGGGAAAACCCAGTAAAACTTGTAGGAATCGTCCCAAATTTGAAATCCGACGATTAATTAGCCCCCTAGACGATCCTTCAAAGTTTGAAGAGAATCGCACGAGGTATGAATGTTAGATCTATGAAATATATAGATTTTCATGTTTTGAACATCAACTTTGATATCCTTGGATCCGGGCAAAATTCATGTGTTAATTAGGCCCGTTAATTATGAACGTAAAATTATGAGAAAAGCACGTATAATTGTTTATGTGAGCATGTTATGTGTCTACTTGGGTCAAAGGAGAGTTTGGTGCAAATTCATCCGGGGTAAGCTCCTCGAACCTTGAGGATTGTGATTGTGATTGAAATGGAATTGAAATTGTGGTTGTGTCTGGATTGGAGGTGGGCCCAACCAGCACACGGTACCTGGTATGGAGGAAGGCCCAACCAGTGTACGAGATGCGTGGGAGAGGTGGGCCTCCTACGGCATCGACCGGATGAATGCGTACCACTCACCCTAAAGACTGTTTTCTATGTGTTTTAGATGCTTAAACCATGAACTGTCATATAAGCATACGTTTAGAATTGTGCACTCAGCATATAGCTGAGCAGTGGAGATGTACTCCATTGCAAGTAAGAAGAAAGACAAGAAGAAGCGTGATGAGTGAGGCCAAGGAATGCCGGGGAACCACATTTTGTATATGTTTTTGTTTTAATCCTAAAACTTGTGTAAGGATTGGGAAACTGTAATATGTTGTAATAAAATCATGGATTAGTTTCGTAGTACTGTAATCTTGTAATTGAACATCTGTAGTTATATTTAATAAGTTGTTATTGGTGTTGGTTGTGAATGTTTGTGGTTATTGAGAAGCCTGGGTTAGTATTTTCAACACAGGGCTGCCCAGCAGGGGATCAGTCGACTGGACCCTGTATCAGTCGACTGGATCCCGTGTGTTTGAGACAATGAAAGTGAATAGTAAGAGGAGCAGTCGACTGGACCCTTTACCAGTCGACTGAACACTGTTGGTTTTTGGCTACTGCTTCTATGAATGATAAAACCAGTCGACTGGGTCCCCAGATCAGTCGACTGGACCCCCTTTTGAAAATGTTGAATTTTAGTTCTGCATAACACAGTCGACTGGGTTCCCTGATCAGTCGACTGGACCTCTGTTGAGTATTTTAGGGTTTTGGTTTCTGCGAAGTACAGTCGACTGGACCCTAGGCACAGTCGACTGAACCTCTGTTTTCATAACTGATTCTTTTGAATGTGTTTCCACTTGGCCAAAACTTTTTATAACTATGATTTCAATGGAATTTCAACTCAAAGGGTAATGTTTCCTAAAGTTTTAAAATATTCAGGGTTGTTTTAAAGTTCTTTCCGCTGCGTATCGTTAAGAGGATGTTTGGATGAGCCTTGGTGGCGTGCCACGTGTCCTATTTCCACGCGTAGTGGGATGGGTCGTGACATTTATTGGTATTAAAGCAATAGGTAACAAAACTTTGGGAACGTTCGACGACGAGTGGAGTGTTGAGTGAATTGTCACATGTTCTAAATTGCATCCATACATATTAGAGATGTTTGATACATATGTATGTTGTTTTACATACATAAAACTGTTATTGTTGTACATGCATAGTGTTTATGCATTGAGAACTACAGGATTGTGATCATGAGTGACGAAGAGCGAAATCTATCGCCACACACTCGACGTATGAATGAAATGGTAGAAATAATGGGGAATATGGGGGATATGATACGGAATATAGTGAAACGATTGCCTCCGACACCTCCATTAGAACCACCGCCGTTAACTGTGGTACATCCACCTGAGAATAGGGGTATGAGATCCGTATCCGAACAGTTTGCGAGGAAGAAACCGATGGAATTTCATGGGACACCTGATACAACATTGGCGGAACATTGGGTCATGGACATGGAAAGGATTTTTCGATCTATTCCGATGTCAGATAGGGAGAAGATTGAGAATGCAAGTGACGTATTGAGGGGTGAAGCTCAGAACTGGTGGGTAAACGTTTTAGATCAAGGAGCACCGATTACTTGGGAAGGGTTTAAGGCAGAATTCAATCGCCGATTCTTTCCGCGAGCCGCCTTCAATTTCGAAGAAGCGAGAATTTGATAACCTGAAGCAGGGAGATATGACTGTAACCGAATATACTTCCAAGTATAACGCGTTGTTGAGGTTTGGTAGGGGTTTTGTGCCCGAAGAGGAAGATAGAGCAAGAAAATTTGAAGAGGGTTTAAGGGATAATATTTGTTTGAGAGTAGAGACCTATGAGCATTCGACTGTTGCAGCAGTATAGCAGACGGCTCATGTAGCCGAAAGTGGCATAGAGAGATCGAGACAAAATCACCAAGGAAAGCGAAGTCATGAGGGTGGTGACCGAAGTCAGGGGGGATCTTTTAAGAAGTCGTTTTCACGAGGCTCTAGTTCTGGTTTTAATGATTCCAGGAGAGTACCAAGTGGTATACCGTTGTGTCTGCTTTGCAACCGACCACACACCGGTCGATGTTTTCTGAACAGATCTACAGGGGGAAACAATGTGAGTTCTGTGACCTACCCGCAACTCAAGTGCTTTGATTGTGGTACCTTGGGACACCGAGCGAAGGATTGCCCAAAGAAGCGTTCTCAACAAGGGGCAAGTTCTATGGCTTCCAGTGGGTCGAAGCCCAGACAATCCAATGACGGGGGACAAAGGACAGAGCAACGTCAGGGAAGATCATTCCAGATGAACCATGGAGACGTGGCTGCTACTGATCGGGAGAGAACAAATCCTAATTATACGCCTTAATTCACATTTGTTAGTCGTTTTTATCCTATTTTTGTGTAGTTTTACTTTATTTTCTATTTTCTATCAGGTGTTAGAAGAAAACAAGTATATCCGGTTAAACAAGGTGAAAAAGCAGGAAGAAAGAAGCAAAAAAAGACACATCGCGCGCGCGGTCCGCGGGCGCGAAAACCCAGATATCGCTCGCGCGATCCGCGCGCGCGACCTTCCAAAAGTCGCGCTCGCGGATCCCGCTCGCGCGATCTGTACAAAAAGCAGTATTTCAATATTCTGAAGAGCCCTGTGCGAACGAAATTACTTGAAGACGTCCAGATTGGAAATAACTTCTGTTTGAGTGCAATACGAGTTGAAAGAGGCTTCTAAAAACCCTTGAAAACTATATATATCTAGTTTTTATGATTTTTAGGGGTTACACACCTAGAGATTCATTCACATACAGTCATTGAAGGAAGAGAAAAGGAGGAGAGCAAGCTTGAAGGTCTCTAATGGCTTCCATCAATTCCATCTTCATGCTTTCATCCATCATGAGCAACTAAACTCCTAATCTAGGGTTTCAATGAAACCCTAGCTATGTAAAGGGGGATTCTATGCTTTTCTATTTTAAGATTTTATGTTTTGGGATAGTGATTGTATGTTGGTGGATTTTATATAATCAGTTTTTAATGTTAATAATCAAGAGTACTTTGGATCTATTCTTGTCTTAGATTTTTCCTTATGCTTGTTGAACTCAATAGTCCTTGATTTCTGTGATTGATAGGAGTATTTGCATACAATGGTGCTTATGTGATTGTGATGTTTACATCTTTTATAGTCCATGCTTAGGAAAGATGAGTTATGTTACACCCTAGTTATAGGTAGATAATTCATGTGAACCGTAGATGGATTATGTTTAGATTAAACTAACGATATCTTCTTGACGATACTATTGGGCTTGTAGCTACAATAGATCATAACTATCCGAACATAGAACTTAGAATGAAAAGTATAGATACCCAATGCATAGTTAGTGGTGGATTTGTAATCCTAGATCCCATCTCCATATATTTAAATCAATTTCCAATTTCGCATCCAAGTTTACTTAGATTTAATTTTAGATCTTATTTTTATAATTTCATAGTTTAATTCATAGTTTAATTCATAGTTTAAAGTAGTAGTGATAATCAAAACCTACATCAAAGCAACTTCCGATTTTCTTATAACTAGATAGATTAGATTTTAGTAACTAAAGGATTAAAAATTAACAATCTCTGTGGGTTCGACCTTTACTTTCCACACTACAAATCTTTTGAAAGTGAAGCATAGTTAAGCATACTTTTATATCTTGATTCTGACTCGATCAGCTACTAATACAGTGGTCTCAGGTATGGTGCTTATATGTTCGCACTTAGCACGCATACTCGTTGATTCGGGATCTACGCATTCGTTTGTATCTTATAACTTTGTTGAACATTTGAATGTTAAGTCCGCACCACTAGGATATGATTTATCCATTGCTGTGCCGCTTAGTAAACCGGTAGTGACATCTACGATATATAAAGACTATGAGATCAAACTAGGCGAGAAGTTAATGACCGTAGACCTTATACCGATTGTGGTAAACCATTTCGATGTGATATTGGGGATGGATTGGTTAGCCCTTAACCAAGCTACCATAGATTGTGAACGGAAAGAGGTTAATTTTCGATCACCGGTGCATGGGAACTTTTGTTTTCAAGGGATTGGGGTTACACCGCCACCGTACTTGATTTCAGCTATCCGAGCGGGAAAGTTATTGAAAAAGGGATGTCAGGGATTTCTATGTTTAGTGACTGATGTCGCAGCGACCGAATCAATAGTAGAGGATATTCCAGTAGTGCGAGAGTACCCGGATATATTCCCCGATGACTTACCAGACGTCCTGATTGAGAGGGAAATTGAATTCACCATTCAGGTAAAGCCAGACTCAAGACCGGTATCCAAAGCACCGTATAGGATGGCACCAGTAGAATTGAAGGAACTGAAAGTTCAACTGCAGGAGTTACTTGATAAAGGTTTCATCCGACCAAGTGTATCACCGTGGGGAGCTCCAATATTGTTTGTAAAGAAGAAAGATGGTTCAATGCGTATGTGTGTTGATTACCGGGAATTGAACAAGTTAACAATTAAGAATAAGTACCCGTTACCCAGAATTGATGACTTATTTGATCAACTTCGTGGGGCACAAGTATTCTCCAAGATAGACCTGAGATCGGGTTACCATCAGTTGAAAGTGAAGGCCGAAGATGTTGAAAAAACAGCTTTTAGAACGCGTTATGAACACTATGAGTTCTTAGTTATGCCATTTGGAGTTACCAATGCACCAGCCGCGTTCATGGATCTTATGAACCGAGTCTTTAATGACTATCTTGATGACTTTGTAATAGTGTTCATCGACGATATTCTTATCTATTCACCAAGTGAGATAACACACGAGAATCATTTGAGGTTGATACTTCAGAGATTGCAGGAGAAACAACAATTTGGAAAACTTAAGAAATGTGAATTTTGGTTGTCTAGTATTACTTTTCTTGGTCACGTGATTGACAAGAATGGAGTATCAGTTGATCCTCACAAAGTAGAAACTGTATCTAACTGGCAGAGGCCGATTTCCGTATCTGAAATTCGAAGTTTCTTGGGATTAGCGGGATACTACCGCCGTTTTATTGAACATTTCTCAAAGATTTCTTTACCTATGACAAAGTTGATGAGGAAAGGAATTACATTTGAATGGAGTCAGGAATGTGAAGACAGTTTTCAAGAATTGAAAGCACGATTGACGAGAGCACCTATTCTGATAATACCATCCAGAACCGAGGGGTTTGTGATCTATAGTGATGCGTCGCATCAAGGGTTGGGATGCGTGTTGATGCAAGGTGGTAAAGTGATTGCTTATGCTTCTAGACAGTTGAAGACACATTAGATAAATTATCCGACTCACGATCTCGAATTGGCCGCGGTAATTCATGCTTTAAAAATTCGGAGACATTATCTGTATGGAGAGAAATGTGAGATTTTCGCCGACCACAAGAGTTTGAAGTACATTTTTACTCAGCGGGATTTGAATATGAGACAGAGAAGATGGTTGGAATTGATGAAGGATTACGATCTTTCGATAGAGTACCATCCGGGAAAGGCGAATATAGTAGCCAATGCATTAAGCCAGAAGACGCCGAGGAATTTAGCCGACGAGCTAACACAACAAAAAGAATTGATAAAAGAGATGGAATGCTTAGAATTGGATGTGATTCCAGGGACCAACGATGGCTTAATGATGGCGATCATGGCACACCCAGATATTATTGATGAGATTCAGAAAGAACAATTTAACGATGTCTATTTGTGCAAAATAAGGGACAAGATACCTTTGGGGAGACGACCTGGTTTTGTGTTAGAACGAGGAACGTTGAAACTGGGAAATCGATTATGTGTACCGAATGTGAAAGACTTGAAAGAGAGGCTTCTAGAAGAAGCTCATAGTACGAAATATTCAGTGCACCCGAGAAGTAATAAGATGTACAGAAACTTGAGAGAAAACTTCTGGTGGAAGGGTATGAAGCGTGAAGTCACTAAGTTTGTATCTGAATGTTCGGCACGTCAACAGGTCAAAGTAGAGAGACAAGTACCCGCAGGGTTACTACAGCCATTGCTTGTGTCAGAATGGAAATGGGACGAGATCACAATGGACTTTGTTTTAGGATTTCCACGATCATTCAATAAGAATGATAAGATTTGGGTTATAGTTGACCGATTAACCAAGACAGCTTATTTTCTACCAATTAAGACGACTAAACCGTCCAAGTTGGCAGATTTGTATGTGAGAGAGATTGTAAGACTACATGGGGTACCAGCGGTGATTATATCCGATCGTGATAGTAGTTTTACGTCAAGGTTTTGGGGAAGTTTACAAAAAGCTATGGGTACGAAATTGAGTTTCAGTACTGCATTTCATCCTCAGACCGACGGACAGTCAGAACGTACGTTTCAGACCTTGGAAGATATGTTGAGATTGTGTGTGTTAGACTTTGGGAATGATTGGGAGCACCACTTGCCGTTGATTGAATTTGCGTATAACAACGGATTTCAGTCAAGTATTGGTATGGCACCGTATGAAGCTTTGTATGGCCGTAAGTATCGATCACCGGTTTGTTGGACCGAGGTTGGAGAAAGAAAGTTGTTAGGACCTGAGTTAATACAGGTGACTACTGAGAAGGTGAAGTTAATTCAAGAACGACTCAAGGTAGCTCAGAGCTGATATAAGAGTTATGCAGACTCTAAACGACGATCGATGAATTTTGAAGTTGGAGATTTTGTATATTTGCGAGTATCACCTTCGAAAGACATTGTCTGATTTGGAAAGAGGGGAAAACTCAATCCCAGATTCATAGGACCTTTTGAGATTCTAGAGAGAGTAGGGCCGGTGGCTTACCGTGTGGCCTTGTCATCAGAGTTGGAACATGTGCACAATGTGTTTCACGTGTCTATGTTGAGACGTTGTATGACTGATACAAGTAAGATCATTGTACCTGAACCGCTGCAGATTCAGGGAGACTTGACTTATGTGGAACAACCGATAAAGATTCTAGATCGAAAGGAACAAGTCTTGAGAACTAAAACTATTCCAATGGTGAAAGTGCTATGGCGTAGCCATACGACGGAGGAGGCTACGTGGGAAAATGAGGAAGACATAAAGAATGAGTATCCGTACTTATTCGACGCATGAGGTAAAGTTTGGGGACAAACTTCCTTTTTGGAGGGGAGAGTTGTCACACCCGTTCCAGAAATTTATGATTTTTGAAAATGCATCATTTGAGATTTTGAAATTATTAATGTTATTAATAATTTGAGTTTAGGTTGACTGTGAGTCAACGGTAAGGTATCAGTGAGGACACGAGAACATGTCAGTTCTTATTGCATGGGCACGAGTAAATGGCATTTATATGATTTAAATGTTATTTGACTTTATCTGGTATTCCTGTAAATAGTAATTATACATGTGTAGTATAATTCTGGTATTTGAATACTTTGGTATATCTTTTGAGAACTGTGGTGAGAGCGTGAGTGATACGTTAATTAAAAAGGTAAGTTGTGTAGAGATTCCACAGAAAATAATTTTCGGACGTTATTTTGGACCCAAACGAAACCTAGTCGAAAACTTTTGAAATTTATAGTTTTCACTCGTAAAGTTATAAAATGGACGTGCGCGAAGTTTCGAGAGCTAATTAGAAGTTTGAGGAACTCGTGGGGAGGTAAACGCAATTTCTGAAAAGTTTGTCTATATATAGAAGTGGATGAGATTTCATTCTCATCCAAACTTTCCAAAATATCTAGAGAGAGGAGAGAGAAGGGAGATTGGAGCCAACGGGCTTTGCGACGCCGATCGACGACCTTTCGTCCGCCTGATTTTCACCAAATTCAAGATTTGAACTCGTGGAGGTAAGAGCTACGTTTTGATACTACTTAGGCCGTGTTTGGCCAATTTTTGTAAAAATCTTAATTCTAGACTTTTGGGAAAAATCCAGTAAAACTTGTAAGAATCGTCTCAAATTTGAAATCCGATGATTAATTAGCCCCCTAGACGATCCTTCAAAGTTTGAAGAGAATCACACGAGGTATGAATTCTAGATCTATGAAACATATGAATTTTCATGTTTTGAACATCAACTTTGATATCCTTGGATCCGGGCGAAATTCATGTGTTAATTATGCCTGTTAATTATGCATGTAAAATTATGAGAAAAGCACGTATAGCTGTTTATGTGAGCATGTTATGTGTCTACTTGGGTCAAAGGGGAGTTTGGTGCAAATTCATCCGGGGTAAGCTCCTCGAACCTTGAGGATTGTGATTGTGATTGAAATGGAATTAAAATTGTGGTTGTGTCTGGATTGGAGGTGGACCCAACCAACACACGGTACCTGGTATGGAGGAATGCCCAACTAGTGTACGAGATGCGTGGGAGAGGTAGGCCTCCTACGGCATCGACCGGATGAATGCGTACCACTCACCCTAGAGACTATGTTCTATGTGTTTTAGATGCTTAAACCATGAACTGTCATATAAGCATACATTTAGAATTGTGCACTCAGTATATAGCTGAGCAGTGTAGATGTACTCCATTGCAGGTAAGAAGAAAGACAAGAAGAAGCGTGATGAGTGAGGCCGAGGAATGCCGGGGAACCACATTTTGTATATGTTTTTGTTTTAATCCTAAAACTTGTGTAAGGATTGGGAAACTGTAATATGTTGTAATAAAATCATGGATTAGTTTCGTAGTACTGTAATCTTGTAATTGAACGTCTGTAGTTATATTTAACAAGTTGTTATTGGTGTTGGTTGTGAATGTTTGTGGTTATTGAGAAGCCTGGGTTAGTATTTTCAACACAGGGCTGCCCAGCAGTGGAGCAGTCGACTGGACCCTGTATCAGTCGACTGGATCCCGTGTGTTTGAGATACTGAAAGTGAATAGTAAGAGGAGCAGTCGACTGGACCCTTTACCAGTCGACTGAACACTGTTGGTTTTTGGCTACTGCTTCTATGAATGATAAAACCAGTCGACTGGGTCCCCAGATCAGTCGACTGGACCCCCTTTTGAAAATGTTGAATTTTGGTTCTGCATAACACAGTCGACTGGGTTCCCTGATCAGTCGACTGGACCTCTGTTGAGTATTTTAGGGTTTTGGTTTCTGCGAAGTACAGTCGACTGGACCCTAGGCACAGTCGACTGAACCTCTGTTTTTAGAATTGATTCTTTTGAATGTGTTTCCACTTGGCCAAAACTTTTTATAACTCTTATTTCAATGGAATTTCAACTCAAAGGGTAATGTTTCCTAAAGTATTAAAATATTCAGGGTTGTTTTAAAGTTCTTTCCGTTGCGTATCGTTAAGAGGATGTTTGGATGAGCCTTGGTGGCGTGCCACGTGTCCTATTTCCACGCGTAGTGTGATGGGTCGTGACAATGAATGAAAGAAGGAAATCATCATGGGATATGTACAAATGTAGTGTGAATTACTTCCTAAGACATGAGCTAATTTGGAGTGCATGTAAGCACCAAATCAAAGGATGGAAGTAAAAGTGTGTTTGCTGTGAATAGTGGACAGAACAGTAACATGATCTTTTGGAAATTGAAAAGAGGGGTTAGGAATGTTTTCAATGCATGCTTTTTTATGGAGATCTTTCTTATTGTGTCTAAAACACAACCCAAAAAGCCAATCTTTAATAACTATCACAGATTGAGAGAAATCATATAAACAATAGAGGTTATTTAGAAACAGAGTCCGTACTGTCGACTGAAATGTTAGAAAATCTAGAAAATGAAAACAAAACATCTAGAGGCCCATATTATACAGAAAGTTCCCTAAGACATTTAAATTCAAGGAAAAAATAAGTTGGGACCACTCTTTTTGGAAAGGTTTTCTGTAAAAACAAGTTGAAAGTCAACCTAGCTGTTGTGACAGCAGAGGCAGAATTTTGGAAAGAATGTTTGGACAAAAATGGACCCCTTTCAAGTGTTTCCAAGTCAAGCCAAAAATCACGGGTGTTCTATAATGAGTTAGAAAGACTTTCCAAGTGGTCTTGCATTCATATATTGAGTATTGAACTCAAAATAATTCTTTGAAGTTAAATGACTCACTGTTTTGAAGGTTTTGAGAAAACAAGGTTTATTTCTTGAAATCAAAATGAGGGGTTTAAGAGGGGGTTTTGAAATGGGGGTTTTAAAAACATATTTTCAATGCTTAATTAAGAATATAACCACTTAAAATGTCAACATTTGACTCACATCAAGAACCTCCAAGATTATTGGAAAGCATTATTTCCATTTTAAAGACAACTTCATGAATACATAGGAATGTATTGGAGTTGAAATCATCATCTATCAAACATGTTTTTGAGGTCAAGAGCTACTATCCATAAGGATTTACTCACCTCAAACTTCATGTCATCATCTAGATGATGATAGACTAGTAAATAAATAAAGAAAACAAAAAAGAAATGAGGTAGGAGAAGATGAACAACAAAGATGATATTCAATGATGTATTGGACTTGTAGTTTGGTGTTTCACTCATATGTGGTGACATTGGACATGGAAGTAACTTTCTCTCTCTTAAATACTCACTAAAATGGTGGTTGGTTGTATTGAATATAAAGTAAATGGAAGTAATGAAGTAAAAACAAAGTTTAAAACTCACTCTCTTGTTTGGAAATCAAAGAAGGAAGCTTCTTTTCTCTCTACTCTAACCTTATCTCTACAACTTTCTCTCTAAAACTTTTCAAAGCTTGCATTTGACACCCCCAAAATGAGAAGTCAAGGGGGGGTTTATATAGGCCAATTTGGGGGTGGTTTTGGGGTTTTAGAAGTGTTAGGAAACTGTGTTCCCAGAATCCATTGACAGCGCGTATAAGTTGGTACTGCAAAAAAAAAAAAAAAAAATTACGTGAAAACTACGATAACCCTACAAGGGCGGAACTAGGGTTACCTTAATCTGCTAAAACGGATTGCTGTAGTAGGCGAATCGAGAACACGGGCTCGATAACAGCTCACGATCTTCTACTGTATTCCTTTGCTGCCAGATTATCGAACTGAGTGTGGGCTCTTTCGAAAATCTTTCTGTTTTCTGCTCTCCCTCTTTTACGCTCTCTTTTCTATTCCGAGTTATAATTCTCTATATAGAAAAACGCTAACTGAGGAGAGAGCCAAGGCAGCATATATATAAGCTACGATAGGGACCATATCAATAAGGAATAGGCTCCCTTATGGAATTAGGAAACCCTAATTCGAACTGAATCAAATTCCTATTTCCATAAATTATATTTCATACCACTAAAGAATTATAATTGCACTCCTACCCTTATCTCAAAAATATATTTCGAGCTCCATGTTATTAAATGCTTATTATCTCCCCATGTTAAGATTACAAATATTCATTAATTAAATATAATTACTGACAATCATATTTAATTAATTTCTTAAAATTCCTTGAGATCCTCTGCTTAACTTATCTGATATGTCGGACACAAAATCCACCTGCAAGGTTTGACATAATCAAAACTTATAAGCTTTCTCAAGGGGATATCATCAATCCCAAAATTGAGACATGGATTCCATCATTAATTAATATCCACCACACAATTAATAATGCCACCAAATCCAATAAGATATTGACCCATTTAAGGATCTCACCCTTTTAGGGATCAAAGTGTAAATAACAAATGTACGTGTCTACAAATTAACTTAGGATTTAGAGCATAAGCACTCATAATAGCCATGGGGTATTAATTATCTTATAAGTCAGTATAAAGATAATTACCCCAAGTCAGTCCCGTTTAATACACAAAGTGTACCAGCATAGTGAGTTGAAATTAAACCATTTTCCGTAGTCAAGACAAACCTACTACAACACCATGCTGCAGTCCTACCGATGGTGTGTCCAATCCTATCTAAGACTGTAAACCAAAATCTTACATTCTATAATTTCTGATGGCCTGATCTTCCGTGTGTAAGCCGAACTCTACACACCAAACCACCTACTATATAGAATGAGAGACACACATGCATAATATTAAATAAATAATATAATACAAACATTGCCCACATAGATTCTCATAAAAAATGGATTAACTGATTTTATTAAATGAATAATAAATCAACTACATAAAGCATGACTTTTAGTATATATCCCTAACAAGAAGTACTCCCATTGGTCCCAAACATCTGTGAACATAGAACTACGTCGTTTTAATTTCTAATTAATCAAAATGAACCCCCAAAAGAAATTACAAAAATGTACCATTCTGGGGAGAGTGCTGTGGTGGCACTGGGCCTGTGCCACGGCAGCAATGGGCTAGTGCCGCGACGGCACTGCTCCTCATTAGTCCAGATAATGACCCGAACTCTACACACCAAATCACCTACTATATAGAATGAGAGACACACATGCATAATATTAAATAAATAATATAATACAAACATTGCCCACATAGATTTTCATAAAAAATGGATTAACTGATTTTATTAAATGAATAATAAATCAACTACATAAAGCATGGCTTTTAGTATATATCCCTAACAAGAAGTACTCCCATTGGTCCCAAACATCTGTGAACATAGAACTACGTCGTTTTAATTTCTAATTAATCAAAATGAACCCCCAAAAGAAATTACAAAATGTACCATTCTGGGGAGAGTGCTGTGGCGGCACTGGGCCTATGCCACGGTGGCAGTGGGCCAGTGTCGCGACGGCACTGCTCCTCATTAGTCCAGATAATCTTTTTTAGGCCCCCAAAGGTTCTGGTATTCGCGAAAAGGCCCTATTTTGTCCGAAATTCACAGAAAATGCATACGAACTCCAAATTGAGGTTGTGATATACCGTTGGAAAGGTAATGGAGTATACTTTACATAAAAAATAGTTTGGAGATAGGTCACCTTGAAAAGTTTTGCGGTATTCACGATAAAAATTGATTTGATCGACTTTTTTACCTTAAAAAATTCATAATAAATTCGTTTGAAATCAAAAAATTATGTGCGATATACCATCGGAAAGCTATTGACCTCTAGTATCCATGAAAAATGTTTGAAAAATGATACGGTGCTCCAGTTTCAAAGTCAATTTTTGGTCAAACTGGTCAAACTTGGGATTCCAGGGAAGTTCTGGAAACCTCTGGGAGCTCCTAGGAGCTGACGTTTTCGTTTGATTTTCTTTTAAAACTCATTTTAATACTTTCCACATGATCTAGAATGATTCCAAAACTTTTCGGCGAATTTGGACGATTTCGGTCAAACCGGTCAACGGGGACTTTCTGGGAACTTCCGGGACTTCCGGGGGTCTCTGGGAGCCGACGATTTTATCCGGTCTTGCTTTAGAACTCATTTTATTGTTTTTCTTATGATGTAGCGCGTTTCCAGAATATTTGGTCCGAATCCGGGAGCGTTCGGGCTTTCAGGGGTATTTTGGTTATTCTGAGCATTTTGAGAGATAGAACTAACTTCCAGGAGTCCTTTTTGAGTCTTTTCGATCATTGTGAACCACCAAGCTTTGGGTCTCCTAAATCTGATAGCCGACAAATGGGATGTCTATAGTAACATGTCATTGTCATAAAAAAATTTACAAAATTATGGCCAATTTATAGATATTACTGCCTTTACAATACTGCCCAAGGTAAAGACAGTAACATATCATCAAATAAATTTTTTTGTGCAAGACAGTAACATGTCACTGTCACAAAAAAATTGCAAAATTATGACCAATTTATAGATGTTACTGCCTTTATAATACTGCTCAAGGTAAAGACAGTAACATATCATCAAATAAAAAATATTTTTGCAAGACATTAACATGTCACTGTCACAAATTTTTTTTTTTTTTGCAATATTATGGCCAATTTATAGATGTTATTGCCTTCATAATACTGCCCAAGGTAAAGATATTAACGTATCATTAAATAAATTTTATTTTTAGCGAATGTCACTGCCTTTTAAAATACAATGGCAGTGACATTCATCTTTCCATAAGCCAAAAAGGCAATGACATAAAATAGAGTTAATTTGATTAAAACAAATTTCCATAAACCAAAAGACATTGACATTTTACCTTAAAGCACAAAACATTCTACCATAAACCATAACACACCAAATCATATCATCACCAACTACTTATATCAAGATTATACACACCAAATTATATCACAAGCATTACTTATTTATATGTAGAGCATGTCAAAAGCAAATGAAGACAAAAAGGCATATCAAAACCAAATGCGCTTCAAATGATCAACAGATCAAATGCACTTCTTCATCACCAAAATGCACTTCAAATCAACATATCGCTGTCAATGGCCTCATCAATTACAGCCCTTCTTCATCCCCAAAATCCTCACTCAGTTCTGTTGCTGAATTTGTGTGAAAGCTACTCAAACAATCTCGATCTGAAAAGCTCTAGATCCAAAGTCGATTTCACATGCGACTTTGTCTTTGTTGGTCTTCATCTTTGTCTTCATCTATGGTGTCTACAGATTTGTCTTAGACAGGAGAGAGAGAGAGAGAGTAAATGAAATTATGGGTGTATGAACAGAGAAAACGGATAGTGAGATGCCCTAGGGATAAAATAGTCTATAATATTTATAACAAAAATATAGACATTAAAATTTAAAATCACAGGGTTTAATATAGTACATTAGTTATATAATACAGGTACTCTTCCTAATTTCAGTCATTATGAAGGACTTTTAATTAATTTTCCCACAAAAACAACAACAAAAAAAAAAAAAAATGATGCATTTGAAGCGTTTGTAATTTGAGGAAGTTGGCGCGCAGCAGCTGCATACATTAATTTCTCCTTTCTCTCTGCTTCCTCTTCAATCTTCATGTAGCAAATTGTTACATATAGATAGATATACATGTATACACAAACATATATATATATAGTAGTATATGTGTATAGCTGCCTCTGACTGTAAAAGTAATGGAAGAAGAAGAAGAAGGTGTGAAGGTCATCTCAATTTCTGAGCTCCTCCAACGTTCTCGTCCCCTCACCGGCGCCTCCTCTCTCACCTCCACCCATTCCATCTCTCCTTCTCCACCGCCTATCGATCCGACCATTCAAAACCCTAACCCTAACCCTAACCCTAACCTTAAATTTCTCAAGTCATTGAGCCACCCGACAATCCTCATTGGAACCCTAACCCTACCCGAGCATTATACTAACCCTTCAGCTACAACTCTTCGCTGCTCCAGAGCCAATTGCTTCGCATTCTCCGATGGGTCCTCCACTGTCTGCTGCGATGTTCTTGAGCTCGATCTTCCAATCATCGGAGAGAAAATCCAAGTTCTTGCTTGGAATTTCATTCCCTTCAAGTGCGGTGGTGGGTTTCTGGAAATTATCAGGTGGACTGCACCGAGTCAGTGTTCTTTGAATTCTGGTAAATTGCTGTCGGTTTTAGGTTCTTCTGTTGATTGTAAAAACAGTTTGAAGTCTCAGTATGGCATTCATGGTGTAATTGAATCTGTTAGTCCAGTTTCAGTTGTTCAATGTACAATGTCAGCTAATACTTCTTTGGAAAATTCTGGGTTCTATTCCAGTAGTTCAGGAAATATTCGAGGATTTCTTGCTACGATTGTGATTTGTAAATGCAAAGCTTTTAGTTCCAAAGATTTGGAAATGGGTTCGAAAGATTTTAATTCTCATTCTTTTACTGAACCTGTGTTTGTATACTTCTCTGGTTGTGCTTCATCTTGGTATCCTGTAATTTCAAAGCTGATTGGAATGGTTGTTTCATTGTCTGGGATGAAGAAGAAGTTGGTTTTCATAGGCAGAGAAGAGTCTCAGTTAATGTATGTAACCACAAATAATGCTTTGTTATATCAGACCAAGTTTCTAAATCAAGGGCTTCCAGTTAGAAAGACAGTAGTGAAAGGGAAAGGTGAATGTGGTGCTTATACAGGCACTGTCACAGGCATCTATATGCAGGGAATGGTTGTTGAGTTGGACCAAGGAGTGTGGCTTTTACTAACAGATCAGCTACTCACCCCGCTGCACAGTATAAGAGTCGGTGCAATTGTAAGAATGATAATTTCAGCGCCTTTAATTTATTTTGATAAATCTTAATAGTCATAGCCCGATTGGATCAGCTTAATTGGGACCCACATATATTTGGATCTATTTAAAGATTTGAGTCTGTTTGGCAATCATTTTTTTTAATCATAGCTTGTTCAAAATTTTCACACCAATAATGAATGGGCTTTTATGCTATGTTTGGTATGAGGGAAGAAGGGAAGGAATACGGGTGTAAAACGGGGTGCCCCACCCCTCACAAGCCACAAGTTAGGTAAATTTTGCTGGGTCATGGGGTGGGTGCGAGGTGGACAGGCGGGGCGGGTTGACTCGCTAAGCCAAATAAGGTGAATTGACCCAGCCCACTAGTTCGTGGGTCTACAAGGCGAGCAACTCGCGGGTTGGATTCGTGGGTTGGGTTCTTTTGTTGGTTCGCGGGGTAGAACTTTAACTTTTTTTCCAAACAATTTTAACATTTATAAGATTCAGTCTCTATACTTTATAAAAAATGTGTTAAAACTTCCTACTTTGCAAAAAGTGTTCCAACTTTCAAATATTTAACAATTATTTCCAAACTTGTATTTAATTCAAAAATTAACACTGTGTCAGAATTCAAACACATTTTTCAACGCGTTAATTGAATTTTAACACTTTTTTTTTTCAAACAAAACTGTATACTTGCAACACTTCTTTATACACTTTGGGATTGATTACTCTTTATATTTAAACACTTTCAAACTATCAATGGGATTGATTCATGAGTTAAGACGGATTGATTTCCGGGTTGGCGAGGCAAGACTTGTTGGTGGACGAGTTTGCAGGTTAGGTAAGCTGGGTCGCAGGGCGAGTCGTGAGCTGCGAAAGGTGAACTTATCCGGGCCCAGATCCGGTTGGCTGAGTAATGAGCTATGCTTGTTCGCAAGGCAGGACGGGGTGGGTCGTGGGCTGCCAGCTGGTGAATTGGGCTGGCGGATTCGCCCGTTTTACACCCCTAGGAAGGAAGGAGAGGGTTTAGGAGAGAGTGGAGAGAAGAGGGTAGAATCGTTTGTTTGGTAGGATGGAAGAGAGTAGGAAGAGGAAGAGGGGAGGGATGCCTCTTCTCTGGACCCACAGATTGCAATCCGTCCAATAGTGGATGGATTAAGATAGAGAAAGGCTTCTCGCATCTTTTGACATTTAATAGATAAAATGTACTTTATTAGTGCAAGAATATAATAGTGAAATACAAAATATTCGAGTGTTTCCTTTCTCACTTCGTTGTTACTTAACCAAACACAAGGAGGGAAGACACCCTACCTTTCCAAGGGATACCTTCTCTATCCCTCCCTTTCCTTCGTTCCAGTTTTCCATTCGTCCCACCAGACATGTCGTTAGTCCCAATTATAATTGTGTAGTTTTTGGAGTACTTATGCACAAAGAATTTGTCGTAAACTTCTTGTTAATTGATGAGTTCTTTGTAGGTTTCTGTGAGAAATGTCCACTTTGTGAATCCAAAATTTTCTTGGACTAAAGTACTTATACTTGGCGCTTGCTTTAGAACTAGCATTACTGTGGAATGCTTCTCACCCATGGAAACAAGGTAAGAGGAATATAAACTGAACTTGACTTGTATTATCTGAGTACCACTTCAGTTAATTTTCTATAAAGTGAGTGAAAAACTAGACTTATCCAGTTATCTTGTTCTTATCCTTCAGGTGCCATTTATATTCACAATCTCAGAGCCATTTGGGGAAGTTTATTGACTCCTTAGCATTTTCTGCTAGACTATGGTAGGGAAAATTTTCTTTGCTGCTAGACATTGTTTGCATCTCTGATTTTCTTGTTTTTATATATTGACATCCTTTGATTTCAGGGTATTGCTTGTGGTCTCATGTTTCAAGAAAAAGTTTGCTGGGATTTTATCTGAAAAGGAGATCTTAGGATCAAAAAATGTAACTTGCTCTCAATCTTGTTTAAGTAGTTTTAAGCTCCAATTTAATAGCATTTTTTTTGTTGTACGTTGTTACATAATTTTATACTTAGCTGATGTGAACAGTTGCAAGGTACTGCTAGAAGGAAGGGATGGCTCAGACATATGCTCGTTCTCATTTGCCTTCAGCAGTGTTTAAATCTCGGGTAAATTGGTAAATTTGCATTTGGCTTAAAGGAGGTGCACTCCTGGTTTACTACTTTGTCGTTAAATTCCTTAACAAATTTCTTTTGACAGCATGGGTTATTCATGGAATATTGTAAGCACGATTCATGTGGCTGTGGCAATGAGCCATATAATGGTGTCCTGAAATTGGTAAGTTCAGGCTCTGAGTTCTGTATGATCTGTTCCATCAATGTACTTAGAGCCTTGCTTGGGTTAGCTATTAAAATTATCACTTCTTTGAAATTAGACATTTTTTAAATAGCTATGAATTGGAGCTTTTTAAAAAAGCTGTTTTTTAGCTTAAAAAGGAACATATATACTCCCTCCGCCCCATTTTATGTGTCCATATTTCCTTTTTGGGATGTCCCAAATTATTGTACACTTTCCTAAATTAGTATGTAAATTTTACTTAATTTCCAAAACTACCCTTCCTTACAATCAACACCAAAACAATACAAAACAAAAAAGGAAAGTGCAATGATTATGGGCAATTGTGGAAAGTAGGTGTAGATTTTTTTTGTCCTCTTAAATAGTTGGATTCCCCAAGATGGACACATAAAATGGGACGGAGGTAGTGTATTTTTTAAAAAGCTAGGAAAAAGCTAATCCAAAAAGGCCACAAACTTTTTGAACAATGACTCGTATAAGTGATTAGGCCCTGAAAAACTCTCGAAAAGGGCTCTGAATCTTCTTTTGAAATACATTTTTCTCTGAGTTATGTGGAGAAATAATGTTTTTTTAGCTGTGGGAATTTCTGGAGTAATGAATAATAAAGTTCTGGGGTTGGTGTTATTCTTGCAGGTGGCACCCATCTCTAATTTTGTCAGTCATTGTGAGGCAACATGGAAAGAAATGCTCTTAGAATGTGATAGTGATTGCGATTTAGTGAGTGATAGAAGTCAATATAGCCTTATGTCCTGTGGAAGGAGATGTTGTGATCAGTCAATTAGAAGGATTCTGCAAAGTGAATATATGGGTGTTATTCTGCTTGGAAGTTTGAAAGTTAGTGCTTAGTATTTAAATTTTGTTTTATTGTTTATTGTATTAAATTATTCTATTTACTTGAAGTTTCTCTGTCATAACAAAATTGTTAACATATGATATATATTTACACACACACACACACACTATGTAGCACGGATACGGACACGTGACACGGACAATACGACACGGAGACTGTGAAACAGCAAATCCAAAAAATATAGGATACGGAGACGGCTACTTCGGCTAGGATGCTTCTAATAAAAAAAATATTTTTTGAATATAATTTAATTTTAAGTGAAAAAAAAAAACTAGAAGGGAGGATTAAACATCAACATTACATTACATATCCATCCAAAAATATTTTCAATTTGTAACCTACTTAAAAGACCCTAAACTCAAAACTCTTTTTAACTCATGTAATAACTAATAAAAAAAGAGTATAGACGAAACAAGATTTAAAAAGAAAGAGTCTAAGAGGCTAGGGCTTATATGGTATACGTACTTATATATCATTTTATTTTCTCAACCCCCCCCCCCCCCCCCCCAAAGAAGCACTTATTTTTAAAAGATCACCATTTCTCAAAACCCCAAAAAAGAATAATAATAAAATAGGACCACTGGGCCAAAAGTGTCCCAGGAGTGCCCCCAAGAAACACTTATTTTAAAAAGATCATCCTTTCTTAAACCCTCCCCCGACCCCCCCCCCCCCCCCCCCCCCACCCCCCCAAAAAAAAAAAAAAAAAAAAAAAGACCACCAGATCAAAAGTGTCCAAACGTGTCTTGCCGTGTCCTAGAAGTGTCAAGACAAAAATGATTTAATTTAAATTAATCTAGACACTTCTATAGTTGTGTCCTGTATGTGTCCCCGAATGTCCCAGCCGTGTCCGTGTCCACGGAGTGTCGGAAACGCAAACGGCACCCCAAATGAAGTGTCTGTGCTATACATAGAACACACGCGTGGGAGTGTATAAGAATTTTCATGCGGGGGAGGAGGTGTGTTGTATACCTAAGGTTGGTGTGGCCAGTGGGTAATTGGTTCACCTCGGCAGCCCTTTATCACATGGCAGCTTGCAATTGGTACTCATACGAGTCCTATTTGTCACAAGTCCACCTTGTTTTACTATCATTGGCCTAGTTTATGCATGACGTAGAGTGCCACATGAGCACATTGTCATGGTACACAGGAATGCATAGCCGCCCTTTCCACTAGATGAAGTCTACCTCGAGGAAACTTAAAGTTAAGTCTACCTCGAGGAAACTTAAAGTTAACCACCCACTAGGGTTGATCTATATTACATCTCACTTGATCAAGCTTGGCTTTCTTGCTTCTATCTGTGCCTCACGGTTTATATTTCTTACAATTCTCTATCCTATGGTGCATCCCATTACCAAGTTATAAGCCTTGGTTAGGGTTGACGTGAGGGATTTAGTTTAGCTCATGTTTGATCATTGTGCGACTTTCATGTCGCACCACAGTCCTCACTTTTCGATTCACCTAGTTCCTTCTACAGAAAGAGAGATTGTTTTCAGTGTCCTGTTGAACAATGTGGTATCATCGTTGCGATTACCGCTGTTCCAAGTGAGCTCATGTCTTAAGTCACATCCGCCTTTGCACTATCTCAGTACACTGCCTACTCGTCTCTCACTTTCTAGAGTGTCTGGTTTTCACCTAATGCATCATCTCGAATTCTTGTCGTCTAAGGGAATAAGTTAATAACGGCTCCATACCTAATAACACTAACCAACTTCATAACTGTATCACTATTATTCTCATTTTGGTGACTCCACAATCACAGTTGAAAATAACTGGGTATGTTGAGAGTGTAAAGAGGGAAACAAAGAACATTCTACATAATTTTTTAGCCTACCAATCGAGTGAGGGGATATTGTTTGGTGTAATTGTAGAAGTTTGGGCACATTAAGGAAGTGAAATGAGTACCAGATAAGGGACCTTTTGGCTACCAATCTGGAAAAGAGGACACTGCAATAGTGTGATAGTGCTCCCAAGTTATATAACTTCTGTGTACTTAACAGCATAATAATTCGAAGTTTAATATTCTGCAGATCTAATTGGAGTTGCATATTATTTATTCAGATTTCCCCAACTTCTGGAAGATTGCAGTTGATTGATGCAACTGGCAGCATTGACATTGTTGTGCAAGACTTATCAACTTGGGATGTTAATAGCATATATGAGGTGACAACTTTGTCAATATTTCCTCATTTATCTTATTATATACAGCTGCATGGTATATGATAAATCTGCAAGGCATTTTTATGATGGAATTGTAGATGCTGGTATCGTTCTAACACTTGAAGCCCGTTTGGCTTAGCTTTTATAATAATCATTTTTTGGAATAAGAGATTTTGTTAAAAGCTAAAGATTGAATCTTTTTTAAAAAGCTGTTTTTTAGCTTTAAAATTATAGAGGGATCAGATTGTTTAAAAATGCTGTGTAAAAGCTAATCCAAAAGGTCGCAGTTTTTAAACAATCACTTATTGGCTCTGAAGAACCTATCCCAAACAGGCCCTTGAAAGATGTGTTGACTTTTCAGGTAAATGACTTCACTCTTATCATGGAAGGCAAACCTGAACATGTGAATCAGTTGGGCTCACAATTCAATGAATCATTCTCATGCAGAAATATTTTTAACTATGTTCCTTTGGTGAGAGAGATAAAGTTAGCAATTTATATTCATTTCTGTTCTAGAGGTAAAAGTTCTAGAATCCGTCCCTTCCATCCTTGCATAGACCGGAAGGAAAAGTTTCAGGAGCTTCAAAGTGGAAGATTTGACCTGCTTTACATAGCACACAAATTTCCTCTTCTACAAAAGGTATGTTTGTGTTCTATCTTTGTAGTTAATTTTGACCAATTTGTTGATGCTGCTCCAAATGATATATCCTTTGCGTTATCCTGTAAAGAGATCCCATCTCTTCCCACTCCCACTCTCTCCAAATTGGAAAACATGATAATACTAGCTGAAAATCTATGTAGCAGGGATGCTATACTCTGGATGTCGTGGCTGTGTTGGACACACAGACATTAGAAAACACGTGGCTTAATTTTATGTGTCGGACATGTGCCGACGCATGTCAGGCACATGAAACTACGTATCAATTTTTATCCATCGACATAGGAGTGAACACGGCACGGTGGATCCTTTGAAAATATTTTTAAAATTTCGAGGTAGAAGTCTTAATGTAATAAAATGGGACATAAGTAATGGATCTATTTGAAAATTTAAGAAACCGGAGTGGACAAGGCACGTTATATATTGTAGAATTAATGTAAAAATATAATTTTTATTCGCCGTGTCCCATCCATGTGTCCTACACTTTTTAGATTTTCGGTGTCCGTATAGTGTCATTGTTGGGATTATTCCCTCAAACCATTACTGTATGCATGAGACATTGACGTTTTATATATGGATATTAGTTTACATTTCATTATGTATGTTTCATGAGATGATTGTTTGTAATCCTTAAGTATCATAGTAGGCAATTCGTGTATGTATGAGATACATATATGTGAGTTACGAATTACTATTCTTTGATACTTAGAATTTGTTACAATGGATGATGAGGCTGGATATCTCATTAGGTATACACTGTAGCGTGATTAATTATCATTGGATGGAGTGATGAATCTCAATCACTAGAGTGTGACACTCTTAGTTAATATGCTAGTGCTTATAGTGCATTGACGGACCATGAGATTTTCCAATTGACATCTAAAACTGTCAACAGTCGATAGAACTTGTATAAGGTACATGTTCTTAATCTTGAGACAATTATGGTCACAGACTATGGATGTGATTGCTTTGACTTACCAATCAGTGAGGTCTTCTAGGTCAACACTTGGGTATCTTGGGTAAGTCATGTTCATAGGGTTGTGAACATAGATTGTCAAGATAGAATCTACTCTCCAATAAAGAGTAAACATTCCGTTGAGAATGTCACCAAGTTGATTACTGAGAATTGCAGTCTTGTTGATAAGTAGTTATTAACATGGTTGGTAATCATGAGAGGTGAATGACTCAAGGAATAGAAGATGTAATCATCATTCAGGTTGATAGTTACAGTTTATCCAACTATCTGAATATGATTGCAAATGCTGTAGGTAGAGGGACATTAGTACATTCATACAAGTTTAGTTATCGCTTCGGATATGTTCTTTTGCATTGGAGTGCAATTATCGTTATATAGTGGAGTTAACTTTAACTGAACAGTTGGTTAATTCGCCGATCAAAAAGTTTGATCATGGGAATTAATAACTGGTTTGAGCCAACAATAAAGAAACTAGGAGGTCTCACTCTTAGCTCTATAAGAATACTTGGAAAGGCAGAAAGGGGTGGACCAATCGATTGAAATAGTTTCAATTGATTGATAAGTTCAATCGATTGAAATCAAGGTCAGTTCAATTGATTGAAATCAAGGTCACCAATCAATTGAAATAGGTTCAATCGATTGAAACTAAAGGTCGGTTTGGAATCATGTAAATAGGAGGACTTGCGAGGAGTTCTCTAAACCTTTCTCACCTCTCTATTAGGGTTCCCATAAACCCTAACCTCTTTGGTAAGGATTCAAGGAGACATAAGAGTGAAGACTTTGTGGAGGAAGCTGCTGCACGTTGAAGGGAGAAGACACAATCTAAATTGGGTTCAAGACCACAAGGTGTATTCTCGTCTCTACGCATCTTTGGGTTCAATAAGAAGTAGATCTTACATGCCAAACAAAAGTTTTGAACTTGGTTTTTCCGCTGCGCATGATTTTAAGTTTTTCAATACCTAAATCCATCAGTCGTATCCGTGCTTCATAGCCGAAAACAAAATTGTAGACTGTAGTATTTCCGTTTCATCAAATTTATTCCTTATCTGTTCAGTTTATATGTTTCCACAGTTTCAAGGTGAACAAGTTATTTCAGACAAATCCAGCGTATTTGCGGAGGCCATAGTCATACCTTGGGGTTTGTTTATTGCTGGCAAAGCAGAAGGTACTCAAACAACTGATGTTTCTATCACCCAGCTGAAAGAATTTGTGGAATATGATTCTGATACAAGCCAGAAACATAGTTCTTGCAAGAGATATAAAATTGACCAGGCATCAAGTGGCTCCAGTGAATCTAGTGTAGGGTGGAAATGTCGTGATTTGAATCCTCCTATTCAAGTTCCATGTTTGGTTAGTGTTGGAGTTGTTACTGAACGTAGCTTAGCTAGCTCAGGAATCTTGTGTTGCACAAATTCTTGTGCAAATATTGTTTCTGGTGAAAGGAGGGTATTTCTTGAGTTCATGTCCGAAAGCTTTTTCAATTATCAGGTTTGCCATTCTCATTTGAAGATTTTCTAATTTCTGTTGTGATGATGGATGCTTTGTTGCAAATCGTGAATTGGTTTGCCAGATTCACTTTATAAGAGAATAAATAATTACATATTTTTACGTACTGTACACATGTACAATGCTTAAAATGAACAAAACAACAATTTTACACAATTTAATGCAATATATTCAAAATGTCGAAAGTCTTCCACTTACGCTCTGTTTGTTTTGACGTATAATGTTTTCCGGAAAATGATTTTGGTATTTTCCTGTGTTTGGCTGCGCACTAATATGTAGGCAAAATGTTTTCCAAGGAAAACATTTTGTATCCTTCGAACAAAAACAACTTATGCCTTGAAAGGCCATAAGTTATTTCCCAAACTGATCACGCACCCTCTCAAAAATAAAAACTGGGGAACTCACGACACCGACTCGATGGCTTGCTTTGATATAGTCTTTTTGTTTGTCACGGTTGCATACCAGTAGTTCTTAAAAATGCTCAACAGCTACCTATGATAAATATATTTGTGTTCATACTTATAAAAAAGGGCAGCCCAGCAGCAAAAGATTGGGCTATATTGAAGCCACTTGTCATTTGCTCCTTGAATAAGAAAGGTATTTGACAAACAGGAATAAGAGATTCATACCACTCTCTCTCTCTCTCTCTCTATATATATATATATATACACACACACCTATATATATGCACACAGACTGTAAAAAGTGCAACATTATCATCGAAGATAGACAATTGTGTCATATATATATACATATATGCATGTTGGAAGTCTAGAGAAAAAAATATCTTACATAGTAATTTTTTTGATCAAGCCAAATAATGGAAAATATTCTCCAGAAAATGTTTTTAGTACTTTAACCAAACACCGGAAAATATATGTTGAAAAAATTATTTTACATGAGAATGTTTTACCACCTAAAACATTTTACGCTGAAACAAACGGAGCGTTAAACTTCAAAGTTCAAAAATTAAGAATCATGAATCGTGAACCGTATCGGGTTGTATGAAACTGGAATTAACTCATATGAATCGATTAGTGAATTGACTTATTCGTACAATCATGGACAGAAGTGACACACCTAGTGCTTCCTCTCACAAGGTAACATAACTCTTATTCATCTTCATCTACCTTGCAGTTGTTGCAGATTGGTGGTTACTACATCATGAAGCACCATGAGAAAGATATGCTCTGTTCTCATAAGGACTACATTGACGTTAGTGGTGGTAAACTTCTTGTCACTTCTAGAACACCTCTACGGAGCCTTTCATTCTATTCTGATGAATTTCTCCCAAATACAAACCCATCACGTATTTTTTCATTCGGTGATTCATTTGCCAGCAATTACGAGGTTCTGCCTGAAATTTCTGATCAAACTGAATCAATCTTGAAATTTGACGGTGACCGTTCTGAAAGTACAGATATCTATCTTTATCTCTCTTCTGATCTTATGAGTTCATTGGAAGTGGATCTTAAGGTATCCCAGGAAGGTTTGGTAAAGCCATCTGTTACTGCATCAGTTCAGTGTTCTGGGAATTCTGATTCTGGTCATTTCATGCCTGAAGGATGTTTAACATCTTTGCGTGGATATGTAGAAGCTGTTCATAATTCTGATTGCAGTTCTCTTGCTAAAGGCTCTAGCTATGAAGTTCCTAATGACTTTGACCAGCCGAAGTTCTTTTGTGGAGTAACAAACAGTGCCTGTATCCATGTTTTGGTGGACAATTGCATTGTAATTGCCACCTTTACACCTTAATTTTTGTTTAGGCTTTGTTTGGTTCATGGATTTAGTGAGCAAGGAAAAGAAACAATGAGGAAAGAGTTTACTTTGATTGATAAATAAGAAGGAATAGAATTTAGGGCCAAAAAAAAAAAAAGATTAACATGTTTTAACTCTGTGAATCATTTCCCTCTCTTCTTTTATTGAGTTTTTATTGTACTTTGAAAATATTTAGTTTCTAAAGTTATTTAAGCATGGAGGAAAACACCTGGGCAATAGTTGTCCTCATTTTCCCTTCCTTTTGCTTCTCTAAATGCGCAAACCCAACGAAGCCTTAGGTTCTTATGTAGCTTTAAACTGTGGTATCTTATTCTACTATTATATCAATTAGGTGAAGATTTTTGGTGCTCTAAGTAAACATGCTTATCTTATTGGATTTGGACCCGGTGTGAGTGCGATCTTTTACCGACTTCTTGTATTGGGGTAAGAAGCTTATGATATATGTAGGCAATTATAATTTATATTCATTTTTTTCCTGTTCATTTTGTTTTCTTTCTTCTTCTCTAGAATCTCTGGAATTGTTACCATGTATGTACACCCTCCATCCGAAATTAAGAGTCCTTTATTCCATTTTGGGATGTCCCATTTTAAAAGCCCTCTTTGAAAAGTCAATGTACATGACCATTGTAACAGCATATAGTATAATTGTCAAAGTATGTGAAAAAGAACTTTGGGTTTTCAAGTTTATCCTTTAATATTCCACTTGTCATTTGTAGTGACACCAGAATTTTGAATTTAAAAGAAGAGCAATGATGGAAAGTTTAAAAAGTTATCTGAAGTAGTTGGAATTTCCAAAAGGGACTCTTAATATGGGACAGAGGGAGTAGCATCTATTTTGAATACTGGAGCTTGATTATCTCCCCAAATTTTGTAGATGCTCACAGTTGCTGTAGTTTGATTAAAATTGCATCCCTTCATCTAAAGATATCCAAATATTTTTTTAATTTGAAGGATTTATTGCACTTTCCTCGCTCGTAATTATTCTCAGTGTCACTTTGCCCCCTATTGACACATTAGAGTATTAGACATGAAGTTTCTAATTTGTGGTTATATGCACCCTCCGTCAACAAATCTGTCAAAAAAATTCAAAAGCCGTTAAAATTCATCACAATTCTGTCAAAGTTTGACGGATTTTGACTGAGGGTGCCAAGATGACACAAGTTAGAATCTGCGTGGTCTAATGTGTCAACTTTTATAGTATTAAAGGGGGGCGAAGTGACACCAAGTGTATACTAGGAGGTGCAAAGTGCAATTAACCCTAAGAAAAATCATAGAAGAATAACCATCTCAAGAAAATTAGATTATGTTACGCTCAACTTGACTAATTTTTTTTCCAGTAGACAGAATGAACTTATGTTGACACCTACATCATTCATCGTAATCAACTCCGTAAAGGTCATCAAAGACCATTACAGTGACAAATGTTGCAATCCTTCCGGTTTTCACAGTGTTGCTTCTCCGAATACTGTTCCTTCTGGTTTGATTTCGGATATAATTCGGAGCATGGAGAACAAGCCAACGAAGTTTCATTGCAGAGTAATTCACACGCTTAATACTCTCTCTCTCTCTCTCTCTCTCTCTCTCTCTCTCTCTCTCTCTCCATTCTAGTTGAGCGGTGATTTGCCAAATGAAATACTTATTTGGTGAATATTATTGGTTATTGTGATTTAGCTGTTGATGACTTTTATAGGTTGTAGCTGTTTATATACTTGTGATGGAGAAGAACAGAAAAGTTTGTTCTCACTCAAGAATTCACTCCATGTCCTCTGGTGTTAGTATACCTCTTGCTGGTTTTATAGTAGGTAAGTTTCTCAGTTTACACATTATATTTGTATGACGTATACAGAATTATGTTGGGAAATTAGTCTTGAGAAAACATGCTATCGAAGTGATTATTATTGGAACTTTAAGCAGCCCAGTTCGAGATCCTAAACTGGGTTTTAAGCCGGTGAAGTTGTCTTCTGGCAGCAAGAGATTATGCTTTGTTGATCGTTAGGAGGTGATTAAGACTGGTCACGCTACGCATCAATTTAATTTAGTTTAATTGAGAACTTGAGGTTGCGAGAGTATGTGTGGTATGTTTTGTTTGATATGTGTATATAGCAAGAAACCATGCCTCTCTCTCTCTCTCTCTCTCTCTCTCAGCGTTTGTGTGTCTGTTTGCCACTGGCTTTCCTTGAATTATCCCCATTGATTGCAGACTTTTGATTCTGGGGACAATCCATAGTACCTATGGGGCTGGCATAAGGGAAGGAATTAAGTCTCTAATTATGTAGAGCAAGCTCCACTCAAAACCCAATTAAGTCAAATTTTATTTTACAGAAAAATTAAGTCAATAAATTTGCAGTACAGGGTGTCCAATTTATGTGGAAACACTTTTTAGTGCCATTGGTGATTAAAAGAAATAGTTTTGCAAGTCAATGAAGATCGGGTACTTATAAAAAATAAGATCAGAAAGGTACTTAAGTTGCTTGATGCAGGGGCTGATTTAGAAAATCATTCTAGGGGGGGCTTGATACTCTGCGCCCGCCCCCCACCCCCCCGAAATTTTTTTTGGACCCAGCTATACATTTTTTGTGTATATTTTAGACACTAATATGACAAATTTATAATGTCAAAGGGGGATTTTATATTCCATAATTTCGAGCCTGTTTGTTATTGCGTGGGAATAAGAGATTTTTTCTTCAATAGATTTCCCAGACCAAAAAAAAAAAAAACAAAACAAAAACAGCAAAATTTCTGTTTTTTCAGCCTTAACGTGCAACAGATTTTGAAAAGGCTGTGAAAAAACAGACTCAAATCTCTCATAATCCCAAATAAGTGAATGTTGGTCCCTAATAAGCTGATCCAAACAGGCTCTTAGTCATTGTCTCCATTTTTTGTAAATATATCATTTATTTCTTAATTTTGCCCTAGCAGATGATGGGTCATCCTCATGTTGTTGCTGGACTAACAATGAAAGAGCAGCAACCTTGCTCAGGCTAAATGAGGAAAATCCACAGTATGTATCTGGAAGAAATTCGCGGAGATCAAAGAAGAGTGGCAATGATCATGTAGATAAAATTCTAAAGAAGCATGATAGAGTGATAGTGAAAAACTTTGGATCAGTGTGTGATTCTTCTTGTCAAGACCTCACAGTTTCTGTTGAATCGGATAATGTCTTCAGCAACTCAGATGAGAACCTCCTCAAGTTCGTGATAATCAATGCCTGCTTTGCCACCTTTTGGGTAAGATTGCAATTATTTAAAGAGAGCTTTTTTGCTCAGAAAATGGTACACCAATGCTCACCCAAGGATCCCATTGGCCAATGCAGTGGGACCCAAGATTAAACAATATTAAACAACATTTGTTTAATCCTGATTCCTGGGTCCCACTGCATTGGCCAGTGGGATGCTTGGGTGAGCATTGGTGTACCATTTTTTGGTGAGCAAAAGTATTTTCTTATTTAAATGTGTCTTTTGTTCGTTTTGTAGCCAACTAATACAAAACCCATAGGGCTCTGTTTAGTTCATGGATTTAATGAGGGAAAGGAAAGGAAAACACTTTTGTTTGGTTAACAAGGGAAATAGTGAGAAGAAGGAAAAGAAAATATAGTGAGAAATGGACTAGAGGTTTTGAATTTTATGAGTCATTTCCATCCCTTTTCTCTTTAATTGCAATTATTTTTAATTTGTTTTTAATGTTATTTAGGCTGTATCTGGTTACGTATTAAGAGAAGGAAAATTGGTTCCCTAGTGTTTTCCCTTGCATTTTCCTCCATGCTTAAGGCTTTGTTTGGTTCATGGATTTAGTGAGGAAAATAAAAGAGAACATAGTAAAACCTTTTCCTTTGGTTGGTTAATAACGAAAACTGTGAGGAAAGTAGAAATCAAAATATGGTGTAAAATAAATTAAGATTTTGAAATTTAGGGAGTTATTTGCCTTCCTCTTTTCTTGAGTTTCTATTGTATTTTGAAAATTTTTAATTTCCATGTTATTTAAGAATGGAGGAAAACTCAAGGGAACACACAAGAGAACTAGTTTTCCTTCTTGTTTTCCTTTCCTCGTCTAAATCCGCAACAGAACCTAAGGCTCTGTTTGGTTCATAGATTTTGTGAGGGAAAAGATATCGAAAACAAGAAGGAAAGCTAGTTCCCTCATGTTTTCTCTTATATTTTCCTTCATGCTTAAATGCCATTAAAATTTTAAAAAATGAAATAAAATGTAATTCTAGTATATAAATTAAGGAAGGGCGTTAGATAATGGCTTGAAATTCTGGGATTATTATGTGCGAATCAGATTTTCCTAATCTGATTGGGATTGCATATTGGGATGGTTTCCAAAGGTAAAAGGTTTCCTAGTTGTATGGGATTACTTGCAAGGGAGGTTTCTTGGTGGAGAAGTATTAGTGTATTACCATGTGGGTAGTCTTACTCTTACTAGGATTTAGCCAAGTATTCTATATAAATAGGTTACTCTTAGGATTTAGCAAGAGGACGGGCGGATGCGGCTGGTTACCAGGAACCTTGGAATTTGGGTCTTTGAGAGAGTCTAAGAGAGAGTTGAGAGCATTTTAAACTCCGGTTTGATTCACGGTGAAGCTTTGTTATCTTCTTGGTGTTGGAGTATCCCGGTTTGGGAAAACCACCTACATTGTTTGTGTTCTTTATTGCTCATGACTGTTCTTGGTGGTTGTTTTCTCTTTGAATCTATCTTGGTTGATCTTAGATTTAGATTTCTTAGATCCTTTGGGGTTTCCGTGTTCAACCCTTGGTGTATAGCACACATGGTTCAAAGTCGCGGTATCGGATCCCGTTGTGATGACTCGGTGTCGCGGCGATGCGGCCTGGTATCGGGCGATACGCTCCGATACACTAGATTTAAGCTTCAGAAAAATATGAAAATATTATGGAAAATTCTAAAATAATAAGAATAGCATAATTGGCCTAATAGATTGTGGCATTTTACACAATGTACTATTCAAGAAGCACATCTCATTCAATTCAGACGCTGCCGATCTAATGTCTAATAATTGTACACACATAATTGAACCTAAATTGTTCAATACTACCAAATAATACATATATTATAATAACATGCTACATCAATGCCACATGGAGTGTCGTGGAGGTTGGAAATCATCATCGTTATTCCCTTGATTATTGAACTCAGTATGTGGATATGGAAAGTGAAGGCGCCCAAATAGAATAGAGGCATAATCTGATGGTTCAGGTTGAGATGATTGGCTGGATGATTCATAATCTGGGTTTTGTGGTTGAGAAGGATTGACAGGCTCTGTAGGATTGGGCAAGATATAACCACCCTAGCAACATGTTGCTTCAATCTCGTGACGCCGCCATGAATAATCTTGCCGCAATAGTTGCACATTGCGATCCTTTTATTTCCCCCAACGGGTGATCCATGATCCCAACCAATGTCTTGCTTTGGAGGCATTCTAAAAAAAAAAATGTATATATATTTTAAGAAATTTAGATATATAGATAGATATACAATTAGTTTAAGAAATTTATATATATATATATATATTTAGATACCCCTAAGATGTATATATTTAGATACCCCTAAGATAGATATTCAAAAAGTGTTGTTAATATATAGTAAATAACTTAATATTTAACAAAAACAAAAAAAACAAATAAAAAAAATGTTGATACTGTGGTTTTTTTTTTTTTTTTTTTTGTGTGTGAGTGTGTGCTCTAATCCTACTTAATACCCGTAAGATGTATATATTATTTAGATAATATTTGTCTTACTTATTTATTTATTTTTTAGAATATTAAGATAAGTTAGATATTCAAATAGTTTTGTTATTACATACAAAATTACTTAATATTTAGCAAAAAAAATAATAAAACAAATAAAAAAAGTAAATGTTGATAATTATCCTTTTTTGTGTGTGTGTGCTCTAATCTTACTTAATACCCATAAGTTGTTTGTATTAGTTAGATAATATTTGTCTTATTTATTTATTTTTTTAGAATATTATGATAAGATAAGATAGTAATTATCCTACTTAATACCCTAATAAGATGTATAATGTGTATATATATATAAACACTCTCAAGTCTCAAGTCTGATCTACATCTACCAACACAAACCCAAAAGAAAAACCCACTCCACAGTCCACACACACTCGACACACATACACACACACAAACACTCAGATCACACACACGACTCACACACACAATCAGATCTGATACACACACAATCACACTTCACACACACAAACACTCAGATCACACACACGACTCACACACACAATCAGATCGACACACACACACAATCACACTCGACACACACTCACAATTGCAGATCGATACACACACACAATCACACTCGATACACACACAATTACAGATCGATACACAATTAAACACACACCCACAGATCGCGACACAGACACACACACACAGATCAACGACGAGACATACCTTCAGGCTCAGTGGAGTTCTTCGGAATTCAGATCTGATATTTGAGAGAGATGAATATGGATGAAGATCTCGAACTAGAGATAGAGATTAAGATGTAGAAAAGCTTGGAGTTCTTCTGCAGAGAAGCTTGTTGGATTTTTGACTGAGCAAAAGGTATGTGATTTCTCTTTTTTTTGCTTTCTTTCTCCTCAATCATTCACGTTTCGGACGATTTGTGCCGAGTTTCCATTATCTCGTCCGTATCGGCCGAGATATCTCGCGATACGTATTTTTTTTTATTCGACTTTGACTCGCTGCGTCATCTAGTATCGGGCCCCTACGAAACCGAGTTGACTCGGCCGAGTTAACTCGGTTTCGGCCGAGTTTTTGAACCATGATAGCACATCAAGAATTGGTGATTAGTGCGCAGTTTTGCACAACAAAGGGAAATGACTCTCAACAATCAAAATGTTTAATTTATTTCTCATCTCATTCCCTTATCTTTCCTATTTTCCTCATCGTTTTCCTTGGGCTTTGTTTGGTTCTTGGATTTGGTGAGGGAAAAGAAAAGAAAACATAGAGGAAAATAGGAAAGAAAAGAGAATAAGTTGAGAAATAACCTAAATGTTTTGAATGTTGGGACTTGGGAGTCATTTACCTTCTTTTATTCATATATTACAAATAGATTTTGAAAATTCCAACTTTTAATGTTTTTTAAGCATGAAGGAAAGCACAAGGGAAGCACGAGGGAACTACATTTCCTTCTTGTTTTCCTTTCCCTTTCCTTTTCCATCACGAAATACATGAACCAAACAGAGCCTTATTAACCAAACAAAGGAAACGTTTTCCTCTTATGTTTTCTTTTCTTTTCCCTCACTAAATCCAAGAATCAAAGAAAATCTAAATGATATATGCAGCTCACACTTAGAAACAAAATGATAATCAAATTTTAATCTGATTGTGTCTGAACTCTAAGAAAGATAATCTATCTTCCTTCCCGACAGTTAGCCACGGTTAGTGTCATTATACTACTTCGGCTTAGGCCTGTAAACGGATCGGATTTGGATCCGATCCGAATCCGCCAGAAAATATCCGATAATAATATCCGAATCCGAATTCGAATATTTTGTTAGCAAACGGATCGGATTCGGATTTGGTATATCCGATCCGAATCCGCCAGAAAATTTCCGATAATAGAATTTAATTTACAGTTTAGCTCCCCTTGTTTTGTGAAAATTACATAATGACCCTACGCTATAAAATTCTTTGGTGCTTAACGGATATCCGATTAGGAAATAATTTTTTTGTGCTTAACGGATATCCGATTAAAAATTTCCTTTGGTGCTTAACGAATATCCAATTAATAAAAAATAAAAAAATAAAAAAAAAATCTTGATTTGCTTTAAGGTTTTTTTTTTTTACTGCTTAACGGATATCCGAATCCTAACAAATTCGGATTCCGATTTTGGTTAACGGATTTTTTATCGGATCGAATTCGAATTTAGTTAACGGATTTCTTATCGGATCGGATTCGGATATCACAAATCCGATCCGTTTACAGGTTTAGTGTCATAACACGTTTAGTATTTCGTATAAGCAATAATTTATGAAGCACCGACACTTCAAAAATTGAAGCGTAATAGTGTCAGACACGTGTCAGACGCGGACACGCGCCCGACACGCTTACGACACGTGTCCGACATGCCAATAGTGTGTCCAACTTTGTGTAATTGAGTTTTAACCCCCAGACACGTCTCCGACACGCAAGGGACACGCACGGCGGACACGCACGGGACAACTATTATTTTTTATTTTTTATAAATCCCAACTCTATTTGTGTAATTGAGTTTTAACCCCCAGACACGTCCCCGACACGCAAGGGACATGTTTTTTTTTTTTTTTTTTGTAAAATCCGAACTCTATCATAAACCCTAAAATTAAAAAAAGAAAAAAGAAACGAAAGGAAACGAAAAGAAAAGAAGAAGAAAGAGGTGAAGCGAAGGCTGCGAAGCCTCTCCCGCCGGCGTCTCTGGTTCAGCTCTCCCTCCGGCGAGGCTACACCCTCCGGCGAAGCCCCTCCCTCTCTTATTCCACCATGTCATAGCCCTCAGGCTCAGGTATGTCTAGTTCGGCCCTCCCTCCTAGTGTTCTTTCTTTGTGAACTTTGATTTTTCTTTGTTGTTAATGGCTTTAGTTGAGATTCTGCTAGTGTGGGTTCTTTTGTTTTGCTTTGAGACTTAGAGTTCTATCTGTGTTTGTGTGGGGGTCTCAGTCTGGGGGGTTTCTGCTTTTGCCTTGGGCTTTATTTTTTGATTTGGTTTGCTTTTCCTTTGTTTAATTAATTGGTGTTTCATTGTTTCTTTTTCTTTTAAAGTAATAACTGATAGTAACTAGTAAATGAGTAATTAATTTAATAATTTCAGTGTTTAATTGAATAAAATTTAGGTACAATTTTATAAAAATATAATAGTGCCTAGTGGGTATTTTTTAAATTTGATAATTGATATTGTGTAGGTATGAGTTCTCATTAGTTTTAATTGGTGTTGCTTTCTATTGGTAATGGGAGATTAGTTTTATTGGTTATTTGTTCAAATTTATGCAAATTTTTTTTTTAATTTTTTTTTTTTAAATCTAATAGTGCCAAGAACTAGACTAGTGGGTATTTTAAACTTTTAAGTAAAAAAAAAGGGCAGCCCAGTGCACGAGACTCCTGTCATTACGGGGTCTGGAGAGAGTGAGATGTACGCAGCCTTATCCCTACAAGCAGAGAGACTATTTTCATATTTGAATCCGTGCTTGTAATGCTATGCTTGTAAGTGCATAGCATTAAAATATATTTTTAAAAAATATTTAAAAGTAAACGTATCCCTGGTGTGTCATGTCCTTGTTTTTTAGAATTGACGTGTCGACGTGGCGGTGTCGTATCGTGTCGCTTGTCACGTGTCGGTGTCTATGCTTCCTAGGCAATAATCCTTGGTCGGATAAGCAACCCATGGAATCGTAAGACTTCATTGTTGAGGAAGGGAAGAGCGAGAGCGAAACGCTGATTCCAATATCCTTCTTTGGGCAGCATGGATAGCGAGTTGGTTGGCACAGTTCCGATGGATGGACAGCACTTCTCTTCGGCTAGCTTGGAAATGAAATAGATGATGGACTACCGGGGAAGGGGCTTAACTTAGGATTATAGAGGAAGTGGCCGACATTATTAAGAGAGAGTCAGTTAGCTGTAATCTTTGGCACATGTCAAATGTCTTTCAACGAAAAAGTGGAAAAGGAAGTTGAGAGCTTCATATTACCAGTACCCCATGTAGGAAGAGTTCTGCCATTTCCCACTCTCACTTGATCGGAACCATGAGACTCTTGGACATTGGTGAAGGTTGAATCATCGGCTGTCATGTGATTGCTAGCACTCGTGTCAGGAAAGCATGTAGTCTCATATGAGGGAGAGAGATTCATAGCAGAAAAGGCTGTTGGCAAATCATCCGGTTGATAAGATGAGAGAAATTGGAGCAGTCATGGCTTTTGTGGTAGAGACGGAGTCCATAACTGCTTGCCACTTAATTCAGAAACAAGAAGATAACCATCGCTCGAGAATATTGATTGAAGGTTGTAAATTTTTGCTCACTATGTGTAAGCGTACTATTACCCATGTTAAAAGGGAAGGAAACCAATGTGTGGACCTCCTAAGCTAATATTGGGGCTGACCGACCAAACCCCCTTGGTTTGTTAGACCCTCCTATTAGGGAACTATGTAAGCCACTTATGGCTGATACTGCTGGTATTTGCATCCCCCGTGGAAAGCTAGTTAGTTGTTTTTATTCCGATCAACCAAAAAAAAAAAAAAAGACATGTAGATGTTATGGAAATTGTAAGGTTGCCCCATTTCAGTGTGGAGAACATGTTAAATTCATTAGAAGCGAAATCTAGATGGAAGTGCCTGAAAATGATTGCACATTTCAAAATCCAAATTCCAGGTATAAACTCTCAGTTTGTAAGAACCAGAATTTGGTGGAGGTATGCTGATTTTGAAATGTGATGTGTAACTTTTGTTTTTGTTGACTGCACTATAGTCTCTTAGCAGACCATGAGACCTGATTACTGCCAGAGCGCCACCACCCCAGAAACCCCCAAACCTCCCTCTCTTACTCTCACACGCATATACATACATGTATCTTTGTCTATGCAAACGTGAGGTGACCTGAGGTGTGTGTTTGTTCCTTGTCTTGGCAGACTGTTGTTGGTAGGCTGATGGATTCAAATGCTATCAAGAATTTAGAGAAATGCTGTACAGAAAGGGATATGGCAATGCATCCAATGCCAAATATATGGGCTAGTGAAGTTTATTACACCAACCCTCTTACTGAAGCAAGAAACACATTTCAAGAACTTTTGGACAGATAGTTCATCATATTTGCCAGGCCTGTTACAGCACAGCGGTTAAAAGTATAAAAGTGGTAATCAAAAACTGATGCTTGGCATTCGGATTCCGATCAAAAAGGTACTGTCATGTTGCTAGCCGGCTCACATCGCTTATCTCCGAGCTCCATTACATTTATACTGAATGTCATTTGTTGTATATGCCTGAGCCGCGTTTGTTTGTAAATCCATGATCTACTGAGTTGACCGTACTTAGGTTTTGTATTAGCCTGAGAACATGTACAGCTATCTATATGTTCGATTAATTTCTTACTAATTATCAAGTGACGTTTGTTCAAGTGTATGACATGAAGTGATCATCGTTGCATATGATTTTCTCGTTTCATCGATGAACGAGAGGAAGAAATTCGAATTGGTACGGTTGAATCCGGAGTTACTATTACATTTTCGCTGTGTTTGAATCCCTTTAGGTTCACTCCTAGCCAATTAGGCCTTGTAATTAAATACATAATAAAAGAGAGATCAGCATAGGTTTTTTGCGTATTGCTAATTTATGCAATTGGCTTCACATTCTTTTCCCTGATTGAATCGCACAATCTGGTTTGTCAAACAATATCATTTTAGCTTTTAGAGTTCCGTAATCACTTGTGAACTCCTCCAAGTTTCGAAACACGATCTTACAAAAGAAGACGAGCAAAGTCTGAAAGTGATTACATGCGCGGAGGAGGATTCATTTGTCAAACTTGTGGGCCTGTCCCTTGGATTCAACATGCTCGAGCTTGAGGAAAGCTTCATAATCTTTGATATTTTCGAGGTGATGTGGAGCTCGTGAATCTGTTTGGTGATTATTATTTCTTAAACTCATGGGTCTTTGCCCACATGATTTTGATATACATTTAGGCTTTGTTTATTTCACGAATTTAATACGAGTAATGAAAAAAAAAGTGCTTAACTAAAAGGAAAACGTTTTCTACATTTGAAATATAAACAATTTTTTCTTTCTTTTTTAAATCCACAAACCAAGCCTCTTAAGGGTCATAAATGAACAATTGTGAAAATTTGAAGGAGAACATGGGTGCCATGGCCATTACGAAGTGAGGAAATACCATCTCAATTGATGAATGTTTGTTAGTATGGTTCTGTCTGTTTTGCGAATTTTCCTAGTATTTTCCCTTGAAAAGAAACAAGAAAGGAAATGATAAGGAAAAATGTTTCCTAGTGTTTTCGCTTGAAAATATTTTACGTATTAACTAAACAAACGAAAGCATTTTTCTATATGGCTTTTTTTTTTTCATCGCTAAATCCATGATCCAAACAAAGTATAAATCATCATCAAAATTAATGCTAGCCTGAAGCAATGTTTATGTGGGCAAGAAGTTAATATAAATGTTAATAGATTCCACCCCTTTCTCCTTGTAAAATAAAAATGAGAAAACTAAATGTAAACTGCAGGTAACATATGTCGAGTGTGTTGTAATCCAATTGGCATAGCTCTTTCTTCCCAATAGGAAGGGAGAGGGTTCGAATTCCCATAGGAGATTCTATTTACTCGTCTCGTCCCCTAGTTATTCTTCAGTCAGAATGAGTGGAGTGGCACTTGTTGGACTTTGCTGTGTGTGGGGCTTTGGAGTTGGGGTGTGCCGTGTGCGTGTGTGTGTGGGGTGTGCGTATCAATTCCGGATCCAGGTAAATATATATATATATATATATATATATATATATAAACCAACAGGCAACATATAGGATAACACCATTCCGGACACAAGATTACTATTGCTAGATGTGATTGAATAGTAGTAAACATAGCATTAAAGCATATATACCATTCAAAAGGTAATCATTTTATTCAAATTTGTCATACTTCATACCCACATTGAAACAAGCATAAAGAAGAAGACCCCAAAGAAAAAGACATTCTCTCCATTGCTATAATCATTTCAGCCACCCAAAAAAGGAAGTTGTCAAATTTAGGCTCTATCATTTGGGGTCCTCTTCCTTGAATTTTTAAAAGAAATGTAAAATTAATTGCCCCACCACCACAATGGCACCAAGAACTGCTGCTATAGCGTTGATAATTCCGAAAAATGAAGCCAACATGATGCCTAAAATATCAAGTTGTAGTTACACTTCTTTTCTTTTTCTTTTTTGAATTGGTGTGTTGCTTAAGAGGCCATCTACCCTTTTTATACTGATGAAAGCTAGTTATTAGAGGGTCAGACTTCACCTTTAATTCATGATCTTTGATGTCCCCAATTTGTGGTAGTTTTAAACCACATTCATGCATACATTTAACCATTTGCTATATATGATATGCGAAATTAATCGTAGCACAAAAAACAACTGCATAAAATATACAATGAATCTAAAGACCAACTCAACATGTCCCCACAAAATGTGGCTCTCTTTGGTTCATGAGTTGGGAATTTTTTTTGAATGTCACAGGTTTTTTTTTTTTGTTGATATGCTATCACAAATTAATTGGACTCATATATATATATATATATATACGATCAGGCATATGTGTGTGTGTGTGTGAATGTGTGTGTGTTTTTTTATGTACATTACAGCTAATGAAGTGGTATATCGGTTGTATTCATATTTAGTCATGGCTTGGTGGGGAAAGGAAAAGAATACACCAGGGAAAAAAAATTGTTTGATTGGTTAGTAAAGAAATGGTGGAAAAATGGTGGTTAATAAAGAAGACAGGTTGGGTTGTGGACTGGGTTGGCGGGCTGGGCTGGGCTGGGACTGTGTGTGGGTTGGTGGGTTAAGTTGGGTTTGGGGATTAGTTTTGTAATTATTAACTCATAAATTATAATTTGTAACTTAATATAATAAATAGCTTATTAAAGTATGGAAGAATTAATTAAAAGTCCTCACTAGGGACTCGAATAGGAGATAAGTCCAAGACATTTAGTTTTAAAGTGATAAGCGCATGAGTTTTTGAATTGTTTAGCATTAAGTTCAATTTTAAACAAATTTTTTAAAGCAATTGACAAGTGTGCCCTCATTTTACACACGTATAGCATGCTATTTTGCCACCTCAGCACGTGTTTCAATGCATTTTTTATTTTTATTTTTCAAACTTTAAAATGCCATAACATTCAAACCACAACTCTATTTTAAATAGAATTTATATATTTGTAATCTAGAAGGAAAGATCTATCAAACAAGATCTGTAGTGACTATGGGGAAAAAAAAAGATAGCAACACGTTGTTTGTAGCGTAATGTGGTCTTTGCATGTACTGTCGCAAAACAGTGACATATAGTAGTAATATTTGAAAAAATATTTTGCCATTGATGATATGTGTACTGTCTTTACTTGAACAGCATTGCAAAGATAGTGACACCTGAAAAATGGCCATATTTTTGCAATTAATTGGTCAATTTTGAAGAAATGTTACTAACAATGACATGTTACTATCTTTTTGTGCAATACCATTTTTCTATTCTTTAATGATATGCTACTATTTTTCGCACGTAGACAAATTTTAAAGGCCACATGTTAAATGACTAATTTTGGTTATTTTTTGCGACAGTGACATCTTATTATCTTTTTAAAATAGATTTTGTATTTGATGATATGTTATTGCTTTCACCTAGACAATGATAGTAACATTAGTTGGCCAGCACTTAAAGACAGTAACATGTTCTAAAATGCCCATTACTTTGCGATTCTGAGGTCATTTTTGATGATTTTTTTTTTATTTGGGCTAATTTTTCAAGATCTGTGCAATGGAAGTGTCGATTTTGACATCCGTTTTTGAGTTGCAAAATTTTAAAAAATAATAATAATAAATAAAAATAAATAAATAAATAAATTGAAAATTGAAGAATTTTTTGGGCAATATGCATGCATCTTGTTTTGTAGTTCACGAATATATATAATTTATCACAAACTGATTTCTATTTTGAAGATTGAAAAAACTAAGAAAAACTATTTTTGGGAAACGTGTTGCTTCATTGGGGAAGAGTCGTGTACGCACTTGAGAGCTATTTTGGTTCAAAAAAAACCTGAAGGACCTTTGACACTAAACATGGGCGGATCTAGAAAATTAATACAGGGGGGGGCTTAATAGAGGTTTGTTCGAGGGTTTGCCCCCGAAAAAAAAAAAATTTTGCACCTATTTATACGTATTTTGTGTAGATGATATAAATTAATGCTAAAAAAATTAACCCAAAAACATAGGAGGGAGGAGAGATTTTATAATTAGCACAAAAATATATAAAAAAAGGGGGGGCTTAGTATGACAATTTTATAATATTAGGGGGGGCTAATTGTATTTTTCAGGGGGGGTTAATTGTAAAAAAATTTTTTTTAGTGCAAGTGTACAATTTTTTCAAAACCTAGGGAGGACTTGAGCCCCCCCTTGTACCTCCTTACATCCGCCCCTGACACTAAAGAAAAAACACAGAAACTGATCCCCTATTATTGGCCAATTGTGGCCACGCGCCCCATTAGTATTAGTGCTTATACTTATAAAGTACATAATTTGTAACTTATATCTTATAATTTATAATTATTTTTCTAAAAATTTGTGGGCTGGGCTGGGTAGTGGGTTGGGTGGGTCGCGGGTTAGTGGGTTGGATTGTGTGTTGGATTGGGTTGGGTTGTGGATTTTGGTGGGTTTTAGGTGGGCTGGGTCGGTGAGCTAGAAATGGTGAACCAGTTTGGCCCACTCAAAAAGGGCTGGGCTATGTGGGCAGGGCCGTACCAGGCCAATCCAGTCCATTTTACACCTCTATCTACAGTCTTCACCCTCCTTAATGCCTTCTGCGTGCAAACTAGTGCATGACCTTTCTATTCTTACCAAACAGTCTCCTTACCATTGTCCATATTCTGTCTCTAAGAAGCCCAAAGAATCCTTCTTTCCCTGGGTGGCCTTTGATTGCCTCTCGTGGGTGTTGAGCTTGATTTTTCCAACAGAGGGAGAAAACCAATTAATCATGGTGACATATCTTAAATGCATTATATATAGATCTCAAATGAGAGTAGATTCTTAAAAGCTTTCATTAGCTGGATGACCTATCTCAAAAGCATTATAAATCTCTGAAGCAAATGATCGTAAATTCTTCCATGTAAAAATTAGGAAGATGGCCGTGTAAGGCACGAACATTGGATTTGGCAGAAAAAATAGTATATATATATATACACACTATGTGTACAAGAAAGATAAATATGTTCTAGTTTTAATTATTAAGATGGTGGTAGATTAGCGAAAAAAAAATACTAAGATGGTGTTTGAAAAAATATACTTGAACAACTATATTGATTGACGTTCAATCTACAATTTAGGGCTATTTTTTTAATGTATAAATAATATTTATATCTATATATATATATATATATCTATATATGTATATAAATAGCAATGTATGTATGATGCGGCACACTTTCCATGTAATTGGGATACCACATGGCATTGCTACACAATACTATAGTATAGATATACAATATATATATATATATATATATATATATATATATATATTTGAATAAAATAATATTCAAAAAGTTAAAAAAAATAAAAAAATAATAAAAATAAAAATAAAAAATATGTTTCCTACACACCTTCGTTGTTACTGTAACTGCCTCTCTCTCACTATATATCTTATTTTTCACATGTTTGAATTTTTAATTTATTATTATTTTTTTTTGTAGACTTCTTGGGTGTATATATATATATATATATGTATAGATAGATTTTCAAAAAAAAAATTCAATGATTCCTGTGCATAGCACGGCCCAACGCTAGAACATGTATATGTGTATATATATACACACATATATACAAAAAGGATAATTCACAAAATATAAAAGGGTAATTGGTAATTCAACTTAACAAAATGGTGATTTGTAAAAAGCATAAGGGTAATTAGGTTATTCAATTTACAATTGTACACACTTAAAACTTTTATGCCCTTTTTTTTAACGAATAGATAAATAAACATATATATATATACACACACAATTTATATACAAAAGTGTAATTTACGAAAGGTAAAAGAGTAATTTGGTAATTCGATTTAACAAAAGAGTAATTTGTAAAAGGCATAAGAATAATTTGGTTATTCAATTTATAAAGATACATATATTATAATATAATAAATAATATGCATGTATATGTATATATATATATGCATGTATATGTATATAATAAATAATATGCATGTAAACATATATTTTGGTAATTCAATTTAATAAAAATTGTAAACGTTTTAAATTATAAGGCTCTTTTCTTTAATGTAAAAAAACAAAAAAGAAATTTGCATAAAGTATAAAGGTAATTTTGTAATTCAAATTATAATTGTACACACTTTTATTCAATTTTATGTATATAATAATATATTGAATTTTTATATATATATATATATATGTATATAGAATAATGATATAATAAAATAATATATGTATATTTACACACAAGGGTAGTTTACAAAAAGATAAAATGGTAATTTGATAATTCAATTATAATTGTACAAACTTTAAATACATAAATTAAAATTTGGGAATTCAATTTATACATTATGATGATGCCACAAATTGGTAAGAATAAAGTAGAGCAATTTAAGAAGAGAGAGAGGGAGTAAGAGATGGGTTTTTTTGTATGTGGTTCGACCCTGTTAATGAAGGTACCTACGTCCACGTGTGTGTCTGACCACGTTCACTAGCAGATCACCGGCGGGCCTAGTGAGCCAACAAAGAGGGGCGGCACTACCAGTAATACCGGCCGGGTATATGCGTACAATGGTGAATTCTATAGAGGTGCTGTCTAGACTGAAAAGTCGGCCCCTTCAATGGGGGGTGAGAGGTCTCTTTTATAGATGTAAGAGACATACTCGTACATGGATAAGGAATTATAATCCAATTGATATAGATTGGTATTAATTGTGGGGGTTTCCTAATTGGATTAGGAAATAATTTGCATTTTCCATTAGTCTTCTAGCTTGAGTAGGAAACTGCCCGTAATGCTCGGAATCGCGCCTGTGAGGCTCGGGATCATGCCTGTGGGCCCGGATGGGCTGTTCCCACGGTGGGATGCGCCCGTACGATTTTTCCGACTTGTTGGACGGGTCGTGAATGAACCGCTCGGGATGATGAGTTTCGGGTAGACTAGACCGCTCGGACTGATGCGTGTTCGAGTTGTGCATGATTTGTCCGGGACCCGGACATGCTGTTGATTTGGAACCGCTCGGTCATAGGATAGAGCCAATTTTGGGTGTATCACATTATAATAATATAATAAAATAATATATATATATATATGTATATTTATACACACAAGGGTAATTTACAAAAAGGAAAAATGGTAATTTGGCAATTCAATTTATAATTGTACACACTTTAAATACATAAATTATAATAATAAATTATAATATGTATATCAACAGATCTATATATATATATATATATATATAAATAGCAATGTAAGTACCACGTGACACTCCTATATTGTTGAGATGCCACATGACATTACTACATAATAGTATAGTATAAATACACAACTGCATATGCATAGATATTGAAAATAAATAATATTCAAAAAGTAAAAAAAAAAAAAAAAAACAAACAAACAAACAAAAAAATGCATGCTTGTTAGGCTTAATAACTTCCCTCACACTCATGTAACCGTCTCTCTCCAACTACATATTTTATTTTTTCACATTTTTTTATTTAATTTTTTTTTTTCAGACTTCCTAAGTAAATTTTTTAAAAATATATAAAATAAAATTGAAGATACTCGTGCATAGCACGGGCCAACGCTAGTATAAATATATACAAATGGATAATTTGCAAAAAGGCAAAAGGGCAATTTAATTGTTCAATTTATAATTGTACACCCTTTCAACTTTAACAAATTACAAAAGGCTAATAGTAATTTTAATAATACGATAAAATAGTATATGCGTGTGTATATACATATACAATATAATATAATAGTATATGTATACATATGAACACAAGGGTATGAACAAAAGACAAAAGGGTAATTTGATAATTAAAATTTTATAATTGTATACATTTTAAATACATTAAGAATAATAATAAATTATAATATGTATGTATGTAGTATGTATATATGTATGTGTGTATATGTATATATACATATACACAAAAGGGTAATTTACAAAAGTAACGTAAGGCTTGTTTGGTAATTCTAAGATTCATTAAAAGACGTCTTAAGGATTAAACATGCCTTGACAAACAAGCCTTAATCTACAAATTAAGTTGAGGCTTGTTTGGTAATACAAAGGTTCCTTGAAAGATGCCTTAAGGCTCAAATATATTTTGCCAAACAAGACTCAAGTTACTATTCATAGTAACTTGAAATAGATAGATGTGATGTGAAATTACCAAACAACTAAATTATAAACCCAAAATGACCATTACGGTCAAATTAATTTGGCATCTAGGGAATATTCTATTTGAGATAAAATGACCATTAAGGCCAAATTAATTTAGCAGATAGGGAATATTTCATTTTAGACTATTTTTATAGTATAGCATAGATATAGAAATGGTGAATTGCTAATTACACCTCTCTAGTTTAAGGATAGTGCAAATTACACCCTATGATTTCAATTTTGGCAATTTACACCTTATAGTTTGAAAATTGTGCAAAATCTACCCAATTACAAAAAAAAAAAAAAAAAAAAAAAAAACAAGGGCACAATGGGAAAACTCTGTATAGGCTTCTGCTTCCATTGAACTACACTCATGGGTCTGCCCCTGCACATGAGATCATTTTGAGCTAAAAATAATGTGATATTCCTATTGTGCCCTATCTTTTTTGTAAGTGGGTGGATTTTTGTACAATTTTCAAACTGTAGGATAAAAATTGCTAAAATTGAAACCACAGGGTGTAATTTACACAATCCTCAAATTATAGGGGTATAACTTGCAATTTACCAAACTTTTGGAGGTAAGATAAAGAAATCATGGCAATTTCTAATTTCCTTCCCCTAAGGAGCTGAAGACATAAGAGCATTTCCAACCCAATGGTCAAATTTTGATATATTAAATATCTTTGAAGGCTTATATATGACAATTTGACATATTAGAAATTGTCAATTCCATTAGAGATAAATCCTATCTATATGTCAAATATATTAATAGGTTATTATATATATATATTTTTTTTCTTTTTCTTAATCTATTATTGTGGGTCACCATATAATAAAGGGTAAATTAGAGATAATGACAGTTTATAATAAATCCCTTTCAACAATTAATTGACATCTCACTTTTGGAGATGTCATTTTTAGCATCTCACAATAGATGTTAAATACCAACTAGACAAATGACATGTCGGTTGGAGTTAAAGAGATGTCAAAAAATAATATTAGAGATGTCACATCACTTTTGACACCTCGGTTGAAAATGCTCAAAAGCCCTCAACTTATTACAGTCCCTCAAAAAAATTCAAAATGCGCATCAACAAATGGTATTTTTATTTATTTATTTATTTTTTTCACTTGTGGAAGTTACTTCTCGTCCAAATAGGGTGGTTGATAAAGTTTCTTTATTTTGAAAGTTATTACTCCCTCCGTCTCATTTTATGTGTCAATCTTTTCTTTTTGAGATGTCCCAAAATTGTTGTCCACTTTCCAAAATTAGTATGCAAATTTTACATAGTTTCCCAAACTACCCTTTCTTGCAATCAACACCAAAACAAAACAAAAAAAGAAAGTGCAATGATTATAGACAATTATGAAAAGTAGGTGTAGATTCTTTTTGTCCCCTTAAATAGTTGGAATCCCCGAGATGGACACATAAAATAGAACGGAGGGAGTACATTTCAAATTTCAATATTTTAAAACCAAAATTACTTAAATGTATAGTATGTATCATAATAGTTTGTATTAGGTGAAAAAACTGTTGTAAAGCCATAACGAACTCTCATGAATAAGCGAATCCAAATGAGCCACGTGTACATTTCTTTTCCCGCCCAAATCCCTCTCGTCTGTCAATTCGCATCTATAAATACTCTCTCTCTCTCTCTCTCTCTCTCTCTCTCTCTCTCTGCACCTGAACAAAGCTCGAAGAAGCAGTACTTCTCCATCAATGGCGAAACAACAGGCACTGCTCCTCATTTTCTCTCTCGTCGCTTTCTCTCTCCTCTCTCTCTCCTCTCCGCTCCTCTCCGAATCAGTCCTCAACGCCGCCAACACTCTCTCCGACTCCGGCTTCGTCTCCATGGCCCTCACTCTCAAACTCCTCTCTCAAACCCTAGTTCCTCAGCCACTAGCCACTACAATCTTCTCTCCCTCCGACGTCGCGTTCGTCGACTCCGGCCAGCCGTCTCTCTCTCTCATCAAATTCCACTTCTCTCCTCTCGCCTTCTCCGTCGAAAGCCTCCAATCACTCCCCTTCGGCACCACAATTCCGACGATGCTCCCCGGAAAGTCTCTAATTGTCACCACATCGGCTTCCGACGATCGGATCTCTATAAACAACTTGACGACCAGTGTATCGCCGATTTATGATGACGGATCGTTGATCGTGTTCGGAATCGAGAAGTTCTTCGATCCGAATTTTACTGTTTCGGCTACGATTCCAAGCCCTAGCCTCGATCTTCAATGTGTATTGTCGACAAACAATCCGAGGCCTTCGATCGGTTCGAATTCGTTTGCCGAAGCGATTGGTGTTCTACGATCGATGAAATATTCTGTGATGGCTTCGTTTCTGGAAATGCAATTGCTAGGGTTTTCTGATCAGGAGAGGCTGACAGTATTGGCTCCTCTCGATGAAATTCTGCATCAACACATTGGTAATTTTACTGTGAATCCATCGCTGCTGTTTCTTCGGCATGTTGTTCCTTGCAAGCTCTTATGGCACGATCTGGTTGAGTTTGGAGACGGAAGAGTAGTTATTACATCTTTGGAGGGCTTTAAAATCACAATCACACGATTTGGTGAAGAATTGTTGCTGAATGGAGTTGAGGTAATCGATAGGGACATGTATAGCAACGATTGGCTTGTTGTTCATGGCCTCGCCGGAATTCTCCCACTACCGGAAAAACCAGAGCTAGGGGCAGAATCGTCAGAAGAAACTGGAAGCAATAAATTTGATATCGCTCCTGATCGTAGTGAATTTTAAGCCCACGGTAATCTGTAAAGTTCTCTGCTAGCATAAAACAATGGAATTTCACTTGTTTTTGTTGCTTTTATTGATCATGAGGCCAATTGTCACTGTGAAGTTCTCTCTGTTTCTTCACTATTTTCACGAATTTCAGAACAACTTGAAAATGACAAGTAAGAAATATACAGATGAGCGAGCATTTTGCTTTTGCTGTTTCTGGGATTGTTGATTAGGTGCTAGTAATTGTAGATTGGTCCATTTCGCTCAGTTTTGCATATCTGACATAATTCTAAAGAGTACTGAAATGAAAATTGGTGTATGCTTTTAGTATAATTGCAAAGATATGCTGTGACTTCTATAACTGTTTTAGTATATTATATTATTATCTCTTCTGTAAGTTTGAATCGCATCTTTCAGCTGTTAAAGTTAAAAATTTATTATGCTGACAATTTTTAATGTAGGTCAGTCATACTCTTGATTTTTTTTTTTTTTTTTTTTTTGAGTATGGACTATACAGAGTATCCATGAGCAACTGGTGCCATGCCCTGCAATGATAAACTTATAGGACTTGTTAATGGTGTAGCATATAGTTTGAATTTTGGCAAATGAAAAATTAACTGGTTAGTATTTCCACAACAATAATGCTAAAGGCACTAACAATTCTCACTAACACTCACACCCACACTCGATTTCTCTCCTAGTGGCAGTGTCGGTCCATTGCGGGCACCACAATGCCACTAGGAAAGCGACAGAGTGTGGGTATGAGTGTTGGTTAAATTTGTTAGTGCTCCAAATATTACTCTTACCGCAATCTGGGGGGTCTAAAACATCCATTGCCTTACCAGGTAGAGGAGAAAAAAGAAGGATCAAATTGCAGTCTTTTAGTACTCCTTCCAAGTCCTCTTCATCATCAATGAAAGCGGCATTTCATTGTATGTTTGGTTTCAGAGAGTTATATAAGTTTCGTCAATCTGACTCTAGGAAGAGGAATGGGGAACTTGTTTGAATGTGAACTTTACATTAAGACATACTGACAATACCAAACCATATAAGATAGAAGTTTCTGTTGGTACTCAGTTACCTCATAACAAAGTGGATCATGTATTATTTGCTTTTTCAATTTCACAAACCTGAAAAAATTTGGTGCTCTCAGTGCAGCTATGTGAAATAATTAAGCTTCATTGGTAGATCAATATAGAATGAATTTCAATTAGTTTAAGCGCACGACAGTTAGAAGATGTGCAGGCAGCAGTATTGACTGAAAATTAGATGGCAGCTGGAATTCTAAGAATAGAAAACCTAGGAGACTAGTCTAATGGAATCTGCAAACATTAACAACATGGTTTCTTCACTTGGCTTTGATAATGAAATGATAAAGTGAGAGCAACAAAATATAGGAAAATTAATAGTATTATAAAGGAGTTTGAGTATGACCATTAGAGAGCTGCATACTAAAAAAAGCTCTTACTCAATTTTTTACTCAAATTCAAGTGAAAATTTGAGTGGCTCAAAGATTGGCGTTTAGAGTAGCCTTTCTAGGCTATATCCTCATCTTATGAGGCATGAAACTAGTACAGATGACGAAACCGTGTTAAATCTTATCATTTGAACATGATTAACCTCCTAAATTCAGCTCTGTTTGGTTTGTGAGAAGGAAAAGGAATAGGAAAAGAAAACGATAAGGAAAAACGCTTCTCTAGTGTTTTTCTCCCATCCTTGTATAACATTAGAAACTGAAATTTTAGGAATACAAAATTATATTTTGCCATATTTTCTTTTTCTTTTTATTTTATTTGCTTAACCATGCAAAGAAAAGCGTCTCCTCTATGTGTTTTTTTTTCCCCTCATTAAATTAGGGCCGACCCTGAACATTTGGGGGCATTAAGCGAGCTCTTCAAGTGAAGCCCCGTGTAGCGGATACATGAGGGAGTTTGGGGGCAGCGACCCCAAGGTGATTTTTTTTTTAGTCCATCTATATATATATATATATATATCTCTTTTTCAACTAGGATTTTTTGTATAAAAAATATCGTAGTCTTTTTCTATGAAGGTTTATAGGCGTTTTGAAAGTTATGAGGTTTTAGTGTTTGTAAGAAAAATATTTTTTCTTTTTTTGGTGAGTATGTAAAGTGAAGAAAGTAGGAAAGACAAGAAAATATAGTGGTAAGTAAATTTGAAAATATAAGATAAAATATCTTAGCATGGAAGAAAACACAAGAAAAAATACAAGAGAATTAATTTTCTTTTTGTTCAATCCTTCTCTTACTTCCCTCACTAAATTAGTTAACCAAACAAAGCCTAATAATGATTGATTGTTAATTGTAATTTATTATTAAAATAACGAACTAATTGCAAAACAATTAGGGTGTATTTGGAGGCCTTTGAACTTAAAAACCAACATTGCCAACATTGCTAATAATCATTTGGGGCTCTTAAATTGTCCAATATTTTGAAGTCCTTAGACAACCGGTGGCCTACATTTCTAAGGCAGGGTCGGCCCTGCATTAAATCCATGAACAAAGCAAAGCCTAATGCTGAATTTGGAAGGATGGATATTAAATGAAGAAATGCTGGAAGAGAAAAGGGAAAGGGAAAGGGACATTACCCAGACCCAAACCAGGTTAGTTCTGATTGGTTTGGGTCGGTTCCAATTCCCTCTTGGTCCGAGTCTGGTTCTAAGATCTAGGAACCAATTGTTGTCAGTTCGGTTCTGGGAATAGCTCAGATTCGATGCAGGCACATCCCTACTGAGGATGGCCATGGGCCGGGCCGGACCGGGCTCGGGCCGGGCTTGCACTCTATACTAAGGGTAAGTACATTTGTCTAAGTCCGGCTCGGCCCGTGGCGGACCTATAATTGATTGCCCAAGCCCGGCCCGCGGGCCGTCCTATTGCTATATTTTTATTTTATATTTTTAAAAACTTGAACTAAAATTTTTTTTTTACCATAAATAATGTTTAGAATGATTATTAAGATACATTATTCACAACAATGCAATAAAAACGCTTGTGATAATGCATATACATTGAATATCTTATATAAAATTATATTAATTTATATATTATATAATAGAAAATACAAAAAATAAATATATTTTACTAAAAATCGGACCGGGCCGGGCCAAAGCGGGCCTCATTTGCTTTGTCCAAGCCGGCCTTAAAATTGATCGGGCTTAAAATTGATTGCCCAAGCCCGCTTGAACGGGCCAATATCTTTGCCCAAGCGCGGAAAAATTAGGGCCGGGCTGGGCGGGCCACGGGCCGTTTGGCCACCCCTAATCCCTACATGTCAAATTTAGAAGTACATATGATGAAGGTTTGGCTACTTGAGTTGGATTGAGAGACCACACAGGGAGGTTATAGTAGGGGCCGACCCGGGAGTTTTGTTCAGGGAGGCAGAAACATATACGGGTTCGAGGCAACACTCCTAACCCCATATCTTTTTTTTTTTTTTTTTTTTGAAAAATTGAGGGGCAATTAAGGGGTAAAAATGAATAAAGTATGAAATATATAAGGTAAAAAATTATTTTGAAAAGTTGAGGGGGCAATTAAGGGGCAAAAATGAATGAAATATGAAATATATAAGGTAAAAGAATTATTTTGAAAAGTTGGGGGGCAATGAATAGAAAAAAATGACTAATGTGTGAAATATATAAGGTAAAAGAGTAATTTTCAAAATTTGAGGGGACAATTAAGGGGAAAAAATAAATAATGTGTAAATTTTATAGAGTAAAATAATGATTCTGAAAAGTTGAGGGAGGGCGACTGCCCCCTCTTGCCTCAACGTGCATCCACACTAGTTATAGAGTCATATATATGGTAAACAATAATGATAGGCACACAACACCAACCACAACACAAATCACACAACATGCTTTAAATACATGTACCTTGTGCTTCACACATGACCCACACTTTTTTAAAAGCACAAGCTACATGTATTTTCGGAGATACTTTGCACAACTAAAACTGATTTTCGAACAACTCCCTTTACCTGATTCAAAATCCAAATCTAGACCATACTCTCTAAATAACTAAACCCAAGTCTGTTCATTTCAAATCTGTCCAAAGTGCAACAGAACAGTTCAAATAATCTCAAAATTTCTCCCAAACTCAAACACGATAAGGGCCTCAATATATATATATATATATATATATATGCTTTCAACAACCATTTTGCAAATCAAACTAACCTAATCTATAAATTGTCTGTTCCAGAAACATCTGTAAGAGTAAAGAGTTCATGAATAGATTGACCCAGTGCGGAGAGATAATAATAGCTCATTTCATACAATCTGAGAACCTTAGAAGCAACAAAGTCATATGGGTCTTTTCCGGCACTTTAATCGCTGTTTGTTTTGATGTAAAATGTGCTCTGGAAGATGCTTTCACCTTATAATTAGTACTAGAATATGAAAGCATTTTAAGGAAAACATTCACCTCTTTACAGATACAAAGTAGCAGGGCACTATTTTCCATCACTTCTCATGCAGTAGTTATGGTTTCACTTTCACATTAAGAATCATTACCCAAAGTTCCTATGGTGGTTTTAGATTAGACAGGAAGGGGGAAAAAAAAAAAAAAAGAAAAACTGCCCACTCAGAGCCCCAAACAAGCCAAAACTTGGGTGTTTGTTAGGTTATGATTTCTGGAGCCGGAGCATTTAGAAGCAGCTAACCTTCCTTTTTTCAAAGAGCTACTTGAAAAAACAATATCAGTTGACTTCAAGGAACTTTAAGACCACGTTGGCAACAGCTAAATGTAACTGTTTGGCAAACCAATAGTCAATCACAAAAATTCGCGATCGGCCAAAAGCTACCTTGTGAAATTTTTTACCACAGCCAATTTTTGCAATAGTATCACAAGCAAAAGTTGTGCCAAACAGGCCATAAACATCCAGCAGCACAAGAATCAGATTCCCCATCTTCAGCAACCAAATGTCCTAAATACTTCCCATCTACCAACTCTTTCGGCAAAGAAACCAAGACACTTCCCAACGTTTGTAAATTCATTTCGAGCCCTGACCTAATCAGTCATCATAAATCTAAAACCATCGTAATATCTCTCCCGAGCTCAACCTACTAGTGGTGTTTTCCTAAGTTTATCCAGTTTCTTACTCAACATCAAAACAGTATCCTTCTTCCCCTCGTCGAGAAGAGCTTGTTTGAGATTACTAAACATCGGGCCAGGCGGCCTAATACCCATATCTAGCATCTCATGGAAGTACTTACAAGCATCATCTAACTTGTTCTCATGGCACAAACTATTTATCAATGTCGAGAACATATGCATTCCCGGAAGAACTCCTTTTGCCTTCATTTGGTCCCATACCCTCAATGCCATATCCACACGATCATCGTTACAGAACATCCTCACTATAATCTCATACGTACTAATTGTCGGGTCACAACCCGGGTCATCCCCCATTTTTTGAAAAACCGAATACGCCTCTTTCTTTCTCCTGCCCTTTATGAGGTGATGAAGAATTATGTCATAAGTTCTTGCATTAGGACCAACCCCACATTTCCTCATCTCATCGACTATCCTATAAGCATCATAGATACGCATCGACCAACAATACGACCCCACAAGTGCATTATAAGTCGGTGACTCTGGGACAAAGCCGCTTGCCTTGGATAGTTCAAAGAATTTAAGTGCCTCACTCAATCTCTTCTCGGAACCTAACCCGTTGATCAAAGTGCAATATATATGAGGAGTTGACTTTATACCCTTCCCTTCCATTTCATCAAACATTTCTATCGCTCGATCGAATTTCTTAGCTTTACAATAAGCATTGATGATAATCCCATAAGTAACAACATCTGGTTCAAACCCATCACTCTTCATTTCTCTATAAACTTCATCCAATCTCAACAAATTCTGTTCTTGACCCCAACCCTCCAACAACATAGTAAAAGTTTTTATATCAGGCGTAAATTTTCTGTTTTTCCATTTATCAAACACCTCTTGTGCTCTCTCAACATGTCTGGATTTACTCAATGTGTCAATCAGTCTGTTATAATCAGATAATTCAGGCTTCATACCAAACTTCTCCATTCTCTCAAATGCCTCAATAGCTTCTTTGATCTTCCTCGCCCTCGCGTATCTCCGCGAAATCAGAGCAAAAGTCTCTTTTGTTAACAAACCCTTATTTTTCATCTCACTCACCAAGTTCCAAATCATCTTGAATTGCTTGATCTTTCCCAGAGCTTCAATCAGTGAATTATAAGTCTCTGTTGTGTATTTGAACCCTTTTTGCTTCTCAGCCCATCTGAAGAATGACAAAGCTAGAACTCCGGCATTGCTGAGCTTTTTCAAAACCTCCAAAACCAGTTTTGGGGACACCTCAATTTTAGCACTATTCAAAGAAGGCTCAATACCTGAAGAACTAGTATGATTTGATAGTAGTTTACAGATTTTCTCAACATCTTCAGTGATTTGGCTGCTGATTTCATCTGGGTTCTTGTCATTTGTGTCAATTATGACTTGGTTTTTGATTGGAGCTTCATGGATTGATCTGTAGGGTTGTAGAACAAGAAATGGATTGTTATGGTGAGAAAATAGAAACCCAGTTGGATTTTTAAGTTGGGTTGTTGAAGTGTGTATGAAACTTGGATCTTTGATGGGTTTCAATGAACCAATTTCAAAATTGGATGTAGAAGAAAGAAAAAGGGATTGAAGGAAGATATTGGTGGTATTGTGAAGATTAGGGTTTTTAAAGGTTGTTGGTAAACGATTGAAAATTTGAGAAAGACCCATTTGAGAATCGAAACGATGAATTACAAAAATTGAGAGAAAATGAGGGTTTAGCTTTGGCGGGAGGTGGGTAAAGTAAATAGTCTTAGATTGATTTTGGGCAAATTAGACCCACAAGAGTGACAAGACCGGAAAATAATCCCTTTTGGTGTGATGGATTATCGTGAATTGTTAGATCAACGCAAAATTACAAAATCAATGATCTACGATGATTCGTCACATCAAAACTTGTTATATGGAATAATTTCGCCACACGACCTTGATTTTTTTTTTGTTTGACTAAAATAGAGAATTTTAGTAAAATATTCTGTATGACATGCCCATTTTTTTTTTTTTGGGGGGGTTGTAAATGACAGTTTACCCTCTTGGGATTTGACCGAGTGGCACATAACTCCTGTAGTTCCAAGCGTAACACGTAAACTCCTGTGCTTTGGTTCTAAGTATAACTTTTAGGGCTACTAACGTTATTAATGCAAAGACTAATGTACCCTTCAATTAAACAATACAAATTAAGTCCTCTCATTTACACTTCGTATAATGAGAGTTCTCAAATCAGTTCTAGGGCTTGCAAATGGATACACTCTTCAACCGTGAACATGAAGATCGAAGCTAGAGATTTCGATCATCAATCATCAATGTTGTTGGCTTGATTTTTCATCAATCATCAATTTTCCTTCTTCAAACTGAAGTTTAGGGTTCGAAGCATTGTTCGAGTTGATGCAAAGGTACTGTATTAGCTTGATTTTTCAACTTGTTTGAACTTGGTTTTATCATTTATAATTGCATGTTAATGGGATCAGTGAATGGAGGGGACCATGTTTGATTCTGATACTTATTTTACTTGGGATCAGTCAATGTAGGGGGGACCATTCTTGATTCTCATACTTGTTTTGACCACTAATTTCTACCAAATGAAATGGTTTGAATGTTTCAGAATTTGTTTTAGAATTTGGACGATTATATGTTTCAGAGTTTGGACCATTATATGTTTCAAAATTTAATTTACTTTTTTAGATTGCCAATATATGTTTGAATGTCTATAATCTGGGTTTGACATTCTAGTATCTATATGTTGTAAGATAATACTCTCTCTCTCTCTCTCTCTCTCTACAAAATCTGCAGAAAATGTATAAGAGTCATGGGAACAAGACAAGGTTACTTTCGTCTTTTTAATCTCACAATTTGGGGGGAAATATTGCCTCTCTTTTTCTCATGCACCAATCTACAGAAAATGCCCAACCACTGTGAAGTTTAATGGCACAACTAACGGTTGCACTTAGAACCAAAGAATAGGGGGTTATGTGTTACACTTGGAACTACAGGGGGTGTGTGCCACTTGGTCAAACCCCATGAAGGTAAACTGTAATTTACCCCCCCTTTTTTTTTTTTTTTTTTTTGACGTAGGTCCAATTTATTTTCTCGGTTTAGTAAAAGATTCCTATAATTATAACATAATGATTTGATTTGATAAAGTTTCACTAATAAGAAATTTTTGACTAGATTTAAAGAAGAGTTGTCCTTTAAATTCAAATAATCCAATATGAGATTTTTTTTAAGCATATTTTTAACTTTAAATTACATTTTCTCCTCTTAGAGCTTATGTGAAGAACATTGTAGTACGCTTCAACAGTTAAGTTTAATTTTTGTAATCTTGAAGGTAACTTTGTTATTTTTCTAAAAGATAATTAATTGTTGGCATCAAAGAAATCGTCCTAACCATGACCAAGTGGTCGAACAGTAAGCGCCTAGGGGTACTCCTTTAGGTTTTGAGTTCGAATCCTCTTGAAAATGGCCACAGGTGATTTACCCGGACGCCCTAGCCTCGTGAACTTAATCGAGGTGCGCGCTAGCTAACCCTGACACCCACGGTTATCAAAAGAAAAATAAAATCGCCTTAAATATTGGAAGGGTGACGTATTTATAAAAACAAGTATCAGTATTATGCTAATGTACATTTATATCTCCAAATCCGTCAGAGCTTCGTGCATTGGTTATCAACAAGAGAGCATTCAAAGATGAGTAAAGATCAAAGCACTCAAAAAATAAAAAATAAAAAATAAAAAATAAAAAATAAAAAAAAAAGAGGAGGAAGAAGAAGAAAGAAGAAAATAAAATCACAACAATATTTTCGAGATTAGAACTGATTCTTTTTATTTTTTATTTTTATTTTTATTTTTTCACCTTCGCAACTTTTTGGTTCTCTCACATCTCTAAAAAAGAAGATTGTGAATTTGTAATAGAGCATTCGCCCATGTACTTTAAATTTTGTCACTAAACACTTTTTATAATTCAGCTCTTGTGATTTAGACTAAAGTATAATTACACTTATCATCCATTTTAACTATAAAATGGGTATATTTCAAATACAGGGAAACCTGACAAATTCTGCCAACAAAATTGCTCACAACATTATTAAAAGGAACAAAGCTGTAGTACCCGTAAAATCTGTACTGTTCTGTTAATGTAATTTCCTAAATTCCTAAGTGTGACCTTGTATATTGATTTTGTGTTTTAATATTCGTGTCGTTTAATTTATAGCTATAGAACGTATCCTACATTCACTGTCGCATTAATATTAATAACTACATGTTATATTACATTTTCGCCGCCGCTAATTTTATAACTACTAGTTATAATGTATATTTTCATTGTCGCATAAATTTAGACCCCCGTATATTAATTACATGTTTTAATATTTAATTGTGGCTTGATATTGTAACTATAGGTTATGTTTATATTCATTGCCATTAATATTATAATTGTAGATTATAATATATATATATATATATACACACATCACACACAAAACGCAACACACACACTCGGCACACACATATACTTATATTATAATTTAATACACAACACATGCATATACCCAACATACATATATACAATAGTGTGTGTTGTCTAGAGGGTCATAGAGGGGGTGGGGGAATCTTGGGGTGGTAGTGGTGTATCTAGTGGGTAAAAGAGGGGAGGGAATTCTTGGAAAAGATTTGGGGGTTGAGTGTAGGAGTGGTGGAGGTGATGTGAGGTGATGGTGGGATTTGGGAAATCTTAGGGGATTTGACAAGTCTCGAGTCACGTGTCGTGCAGTCCGGGTAATGTCAGTTTCTATGGGTCCGCGTGTAAGTCAGTATGGGTCTTTATGTTACAGTTCGGGTCTACATTTAACGGTCTGGGCTCTAAAATAAAAAACGTCAATATAATTTAAACTAAATTATCGCTACGGGAATATATTAGGTCCGAACAATATATGTAACCTAAAATTATAAATTCTAAATGATAATGAAAAAAAATATATATATATATATATTATAATCTACAATTATAATATTAATGGCAATGAATATAAACATAACCTATAGTTACAATATCAAGCCACAATTAAATATTAAAACATGTAATTAACATACGGGGGTCTAAATTTATGCGACAATGAAAATATACATTATAACTAGTAGTTATAAAATTAGCGGCGGCGAAAATGTAATATAGCCTGTAGTTATTAATATTAATGCGACAGTGAATGTAGGATACGTTCTATAGCTATAAATTAAACGACACGAATATTAAAACACAAAATCAATATACAAGGTCACACTTAGGAATTTAGGAAATTACATTAACAGGACAGTACAGATTTTACGGGTATTACAATCTACCCAACTTACAAGAGATTTCGTCCCCGAAATCTAGAAGCGGCTAGTCCTACCCAACTTACAAAAGTTCTGACCTTCTATCAGATTCTAAGGTTGCGAAGCCTCTATAGATACTGCTAGTTAAATCTAAATATTATTCTTAGTACTACTACAAACGGTCACTGTCCTTGTGAGTAAACAGCCACGTCGAGATCACACGGTTGAGATGATGAAGTGTTGTACTTTCTGTCCTTGGTGTCGTTCTGCTTAATTCGTCTTGGTTGATGGTTTTCTTGCTCAGCGGTTTCGTTTTGATTGCCTCTGAGTGATCTTACTCATTCCTTGTCTCGGAAAATTCTTGCAGATGTGGTCCGTTTCACCACACTTGTAACATTGTGATCCGTATCCTCTGATTTGTTTCGGTGCTGGGCATTCGTTGAAGTGATGTCCACGATTTCTGCAGTTGAAACAACGTTGGCGCGTTTTGCGTTGAACTGATGCTACCACTGTGTCAACTTTCCTCTCACCATCTTTAGGTCCTTTGTACTTACGGTGCTTATTCTCTGGCTTCTTTCTTGGATTTGTTCGGAGAAATTTGTCGCTCTTTGGGAATTCTTGATCAGGGGTTTGCTTCTGTCCTTGGTTGAGTCTTAGCGGGGGTGATCGATTCTCAAATCTTCCTTGTTCTCGGTTAATGATTTCTTCAAAACCGTTTGCCATTCCCACCAAAGCTTTGAATGGTTGGTTCAGATGACCAAGGGTCGATCGTTGAAGTTGTAGGGAAAGACCTAGGTGGTACTTCCGATTTTTCGTCTCTGGCGTGTCAATCATGTGATATGCGAATCGGGATAGTCGTTCAAATTGTATAGTGTATTCTCTCACAGTTTGGTTTCCTTGGACCATATCAATGAATTCTTTCTCCTTTCTATTCCTCTCGGTCTGGGGAAAGTAGTTCTCGAGGAATAATTCTTTGAATTCTGTCCAGGTCATTCTTCGGATGGCTTCTTCTCCAAGGGGTGCCTTCTCTGATTCCCACCAGTCGGCTGCTGCGAATGTCGGCTGGAAAACGGCTAAGCTTCTTTTCTCGTCGTCACTGCAATCAATTGTTTCGAATATCAAATCCATCTGGCGAATCCATTGTTCAGCTTGCCATGCTCCCTCTAATCCGTTAAAGGTTTCTGGTTGGAGAGAGCAAAATCATTTTAACAGTTTGATTCCTGTCTGGCGTACCGGTGCTTCATTACCATTGCTATGATTATTCTCGTTGTTGTTGTTGTTGTTGTGGTTGTTGCTGATGTGTTCTAACCTTCGAAGAAATGTTCCAAATACACCGGGTAGGTCCATTCTGGGAGGTATTGGGTTAGTAGATCCACTTGCTCCGTATTGGATTGCTCGAGTTGATCTGACCATGGTGTACGTAGGGGGTGTTCAAGGTTTCCTACATATGAATCGGTGTCTAATCAGTTAATCACATCCTATCTCATTCTTAAGCAAATGCATAGCACATAGCGAATGCAAGGTAATCATATTAACATCATACGATCTTCACATACAAGGGTTGTTCTATAAATAAGGTCCACTAATGCATATCTAATTCTAGGACTAAGGTTATGAGACGCCACGTCTATTACGCAATTCAAAGGATAAGGTAGCCCAAATCTTAACCTCCTTCTAGACTCTAGGCCATTCTGACTGTTCCGAGTTCCATCTCAGGAAGTTCGTCAGTGCCTTAACTTCTGGTTGATATGTTAGGTCGTTTCAACTAAGCTATATAGGGTGACTACTATACACATATACTAATCATCTATCGTCTAATGGTCAATCTTATGTCCTTGCTAATCATAAATATATAAGGAGAAACATACGGTTGGAGAATAGTACGAGTACAGGTAAACATCTTAGTTAGCACAACTAAAAGATAAATTGAAATAGATTTTCATTAATAAGAAAGATATAATATAAGAGGGGTTCTAGTACAACTTCTACTAGAATCTACAAACAGACTTCCGCCAAAATGTGGGACTACACTCCCAATACTAATCAAAGGATAGGACTAACTAAGGCATTCAATCTTCCAGTTGCGGTACTCCTCCTGAAGTCACAATCTCCTCTGGGGGTACATGACATCCATCATTCGTTATCCTAACCTATTAACCAAATCGAGATCATACAAGTACAATGTCTCATTCTCTATTAGATCTTCCTCAGCTAGATCTATCTTCATCTCTCCATCATCCGAACTTTCTATTGGGCTAGCGGGGATCACAAAAGGTACTATCTCGGTCTGTGATTCTCCCTGATCAACTATTGTAAGGTTATCAAATGTGCGGGATATCTCGTCCACCTCTATTGACATCGCACGCGGTACTACTACTCTACGATATGCAATCTCATGAACATGTCTCTCACGGGAGAAACATTGCATCAACGTTCTTATCTTTCTACGGGCACTGTGCCTGATGGTGGCATCAATACGAGCTGGACCTCGGGAAGTACCTTCCTGTCCATGGTGGTCCTGTGCTTTCCATCTTCAGCGTCACTCTCTCTTTGGTTCCCCATACTACCTGCTCAAGTGAAAACTATTTTAGCATCGGTTACTATCTCCAGAACATCTAACGATTCTTAACTTAAGAGTGTTGGACAGACGGTGAACTCCTAAACCTAAGCTCTGATACCAAAAATCCTGTCACGCCCCGGAGTAGCCAAAAATAGAAAGGAAATTTTAAATTTTCCCTATTTTTGGCTACTCCGGGGCGTGACAGGTTCCCCCACCCCCTCTATGACCCTCTAGACAACACACACACTATTGTATAAATGTATGTTGGGTATATGCATGTGTTGTGTATTAAATTATAATATAAGTATATGTGTGTGCCGAGTGTGTGTGTTGTGTTTTGTGTGTGATGTGTATATATATACATTATATTGGCATTTATGTAGGTGGGTGCAGGTGTGTGTTAATATATATATATATATATATATGAGAGAGGGAAGACCCAAGATATAGAGAGGGACCCGAGAGAGTGAGAGATAGAAAGAAAGAGAGAGCAATAGAGAGTTAGAGAGTGTGAGAGTTAAAGAAAGAAAACCCACAACTCACCCCACCATCTGCCCTCTGCCCATATACACAGACACACACACTCAGACCATACACAACACAGAGAAGAACGAGAGAGTGACCACAAGAGGAGGAGAGAGAGACGCCAAGCTAGAGAGAGACAGACCGGAGTCGAGCCAAGACCAAATTGAGATCAAAGAAGGTAAAACCACTACCACCTCTACATCCTTTACACTCACAGGTCCACACACACGCCCACGGACAACCCCCAACAGTCCCGAGAACCCCACCATGGCCGGACCACCATGAAAGCTCGTACGAGTTTGGGTTTTTCGACTGTCACCAAACCTCACAAAAGTAATGCCAAAATGACCCTAACGATCCCCTTAATACCCTCGATGAATGGCTCAAAGATTAAGTCGCGTTGGATGACCCACGATCGAATTATTCTTTTAAAAACGAAACTGTTTTTCCCCCCGTACGGTCAGACCGTTAAGATTTAGACTTTAAGACCTATACCGTTGGATCGGGCTCGTCGAGGCACTCAATTTCAACATAAAGTTTGCGTATTTTCATTAAGATTTGAGTGAGATATGGCCATTTGAAGTTTTGTGTACAAAACATATATATATATATATATACGAATTTTATGTATAATATACGTATGTATACATGCTGCTAGAGGAAGAAGAAGGCTTGGGCCTAAGGCCCGTTTGGAAAATCTGCGTTTGGCTCAGCTTTTGTGTGCTAGATGTTTAGTTTGCCAAACGGTATAACACCCGCTCCCGCGGTTTATATTTAATACTGTTTTAGCATGCATAATTATGTATTAATATTAATTGATGTGTGATGTGACACTTATTGGAGGTGGGATTAACCCACTAAGTTGTTTTTGGGTGTCCAATTAGGAACCCAGTTATGGGCAACGTGGCAATCCCAAGTTGGGACATATGTTGATGGTCCCAGTTGAGATGGGACAATAATATGTGGAATACCTTATGTGCTTAACTGTTTATTAAGGCTTAAATGATTTATCATTTTATTGTTGTTAATATCATGTTGTTAGATGATGACCACTTTTGGGGTCAATTAGGGGTACCTTTGTGAGCACGAATTGAACACGTTACATAATTAGTAGGCTAATTAGCAACTTCATATAATTATATGGGACCACTTATGGGACCCATGCGAGACATAGACAAATACACATTTAAGTTTGGGATAGTTTTAATACAGTTTAACAAATAGTAGGGGCGTAATTGTAAAACTAGTAAACTAGCGGGGGTGTCATAATAAAATGAAAAAAACTTATATAATGAAGCCACATAGGAGGATGACTCCTCATCCTCACTTGTTTTACTTTAGATTAGTATATACATTACAGAGAAGAATCGAGAGTTGTGGAAACGTTGACGGTGACGTTCACGGCAACGGTTGATGCGTCGAACGACATCGGTTTTTGAAACAGGTTACATATTTGGACTCCTAGAGATGAGTTTAACCCGATGGTACCAATTTGGTTGAGTTTTGTGATAGTTTTTCCACGACCCATTTTAGGGTTTAAGCTCATAACTCGTAATTTATGTATAGGATTTGTACCTGGTTCATAGTAGGACTCTAAATCTTGTGATTAGGAGCGAAACCCAAGAGGTGAGTGATGTTAATTTTGATGTTTGGATGATTTTCATGTTGAGTTCAATTGTGATGCCAAAGCATGTCTAATTTGTTTAATTTAATTTATTTAGATTATAATTGGGCAAAATTCATGTGGCTAAATTAGGTCCAATTTATTTGTGAAAGCACGGTGTAATGATTAAATGAGCATGTTGAGTTGCCTATTTGGGTCAATGAAAATTGCTAGTTCTATACCACCATGAGGTAATCTTTGTGGTGACGACCACGGCCGCCAGAGGCCTATGGGACCGCACGTGTGAGGGCGTGGGTCATGACTAGTCACGTGGGCTTGGGGAGTGGAGCCGCGGGCTAGCCGGTAGTGGTGGGAGTGAACTAGTAATTGCCAGAGACTATAGTTATTTGTAATATGTTGAATTGAGCATGTTTATTACCCACGATCATGATTAGCATTATTCACTAAGCATATAGCTTATATATTGTAGTGGTTATTGAATAACCATCGTAGGTGATCGCGGCGAGGAATCGGGGAAGTGAGCTGGGAAGTGGCTGGCTAGTGCATGGGTTTTGGGGGTTGTTGTAACCTTGTTAATAGTTACTTGCTTTTTAGTTTAAACCTTGCAATATAGTTGTAATTAATCGGTTTAATCTGGATTGTAGTACGAGTCATATTTTGGTTGGTTTAAGACTCATGTAATATTTCTAGGCAAACATTATATTTTAGTTGGGCCATAATCTCATGTAGTAATCTGCTTGTATAATTTGGACACTTGCTTTATAAGAGTGGTAAGTATTCCAGGTGTTGGGTGCGGTTGATTGTAAATGGTTATATTTAGTACTTTTCTTAAAGTATTTAAAAACTCTTACTTGTACTTGGAAACTCATATTTGTGACTTTGGTTTGACTTTAAATGGTTTAAATCGTTAGTGCTGGTTTTAACTTGTGATTTGGTAATATTATATGCGAATTTACTAATTGTTAAAACATGGTTTTTGGCTAATTTCAAAGACGGTTTTTTTTTTGTTTTTTTAATTATTGTTTGAGCTTCTTTGGTTTAAGTTTATTTTAAACATTTTTAGAACTTTAATCACTTGAGCTAAGTCTTGGTGGCATGCCACGTGTCCTAGGATCATCTGGGTGGTTCTGGGGCGTGACAAACGGAGCCTTGGTTAATTAGATTTTAATTACCTCAATTGTTAACCCATTAGTTAATTGTTTTAAATTATAGAAAAATAGTTTTACATGTATTATTAGTATACTTAATAAATTCTGAAAAATATTATTAATTAATATTTTTCTATTCTGAAATTATGTATAATATATTTATATATTATACTTATTAATTATTTAGTTATAAATAAATGATAATTGTTAGTTTAAATACAATAAAAAGATATGTTTGGCTATGATTTAAGCATGGTTTTAAAAAGTTATAATAAAATAATTTCTAATATTCTGAAATATAATATTATATTCTAAAATTATATTTTATTATTCATATAGTATGCTTATTATTTATTTAGTTTAAATAAATAACAAAAGTTAATTTTAAAGGATAATAATTAGGTATTAAATACCTAATGACCATTTAAATATATAAAAAGTTATATTAATTATCCTAAGGTCTAATGACCTTGTTTTATAAATTGTTTATTATAAAACCCAAATTTGATTATTTTACTTAATTAATAAGGACCCGTTTGTATATCCTTTAATTATTTCAAATATCAAACGAGACCCGAAAATTATGAGAAAAATATCACTAGCCTATTTTAAGGTATAGTATTTAATAAAAATATTTCTAAGGACCTCTCGTCATTCTAAATTATATTCTATCATTATGGGACTCCGAAGACTATAATTATATAAATAGGACTTCAATAATTCGCAGTAAATAAATCGTAGTTCAGAAAAATACGCGGTCAGTTCCGAGAGTCTTAGAATAATGTCTAGAAATATTCCCTTGAGTTTGGAGACATTTCGACGCGGTCGAAAATACCGCTTACCTGTAGGACCCACGCTGGTATAGAAAACCCAGCTTTTATGTGACGGACTCCGATTTGAGTCTAGTCAATGTCATTGGACTTAGAATGACATATAGATCACTACCTTGAGGTTTATATCCTCATTTGGTAAAATTACCATTATGCCCCTATTATTTATACATACGCTTCATCACCATTATTCTATTATACGTTGTAGGACTGTGACTTATCCGCTGTTCGGAGAGTCATAAGCTGGACAAGACATCCAGGTGAGTGTTTCTAACCTCACTCTCAATATACATAATGATTGCTAGAGTATTTGTAGCGATATATATAAGTTGTTTTTATGATTGTTATGCTATGACTGTACATTGATGTACCTTAACGTATATGTGAATTATGTTATGAAGTCGATTGCTATGAGACAAGTATGTTAAATGCTACTATGACATATTTGTAAGGAGTAAAAGAAAAGAACTATATGTGAAGGAATGTTTAGCCATGTGTATGCTGTGATGGATAATTGATTTTGGAACGTTAGCTTGAATGTTTTATATACCAATGTTGATTATATGAGCACGTTGTTATTATTGATTTGATAACCATGCCTAAATGTGCAAATGAGAATAAAGAGCATGTTAAAAGAAGTTTTATCTATATGTCTTGCCTAATGTAATTGTGTCATCGAGAATCATGTAACTGAATGTCACATCATGGTGTCAGTAGACGCAGTCAATGTCAGTCAGTGACTCCGGCCAAGTGAGGTTGTGAGTTGAAGTAATTGGGAGTCTTGGGAAGTGTGAGTTGATATGATTGAGATTCTTGTATCGTGAGTCCGGAGTTGTTATGATTTGGAAACCTTACGAGTTGATAAGATACGTGATAATGGGACAGTATGATTGAGATACAGAATATTGTGATTGTGATTGTGATTGTGATTATAAGAGAACAGTCAGAGTTGCTATTGTGTCAGTCGTCCGTGTAAATGCCGGAGATGGTACATGCTCTGGGTTTACCGTCATACTGCTTAGCAGTTAGTGCTCTAATGTACTAATCGTCCGAGTGGGTTGCCGGAGATAGTACACACGTTGTATGGGTTGCCGTCGTGCTGTATATCATGCGCTAGTCAGTTACTAATGTAGCGTCCTCTGCAGTGGGATTGTCGTGATAGTACACGTGGTGTATGGGCTTGCCGCCATGCTTGCCATTTCGCAGTTAGTATTCTGACATGCCACTCGTTGGGTGGTGATTCACCAGCGAGGGTATAGATGATCGAGCCAATTCCGTCATCGTGCTATTTGGATTATGAGGTCGTAAGGCGACGATGTTACTATGAGGCCGCAAGGCGACGATGTTACTATGAGGCCGTAAGGCGAGGATGTTAAGTATGAAACAAGTATCAGAGTTCGCAGTGAAAGCGTGGCTTGTTTTGAGAAAGTAAGTTCAGAGTAAGTTATCGTCGTGGGTTTTATAACCCGATGTTATTGAGTTGCATTGGTTATGGGATTTTATATTCCAGAGTTTGGGTTTGGGTCATTGAGTACGCATTTACATGCACGAGTATAATGGAAATGAGAAATTGATTAGTACGAATATGTTGTTATGATCACCAAAACTAGACAAACATGTTATGAATTATATTGATCCTGTGATTTAGTGAATGGTAGATGTTCATTAATTACATCATATGTTAATTGATACCTTTTCCATGTCCGTGTGAGCGACGTCAATCGATAAGGGACTAACCACATCCTAAGATGCAAAGTAATAACGTGAGATGAGTAGTTAGTGTATGTATATTGGTAGTGAATATGGTTATGAACGCCCACTCAGCTTTGTTGCAAAGCTGACGGCATGTTACGCCTGGACAATCCAATGTCCAAATTTCCTTGCAGGTTGGTCAGAGAACAATTCAGTCTTGAGAGTAAGGTGCTGAGGAACACTGGTAGTGTAGAGCTAGACTGAAGACCAAAGATAGCCGTCAGCATCATAGATTCACATTAGTCTGTTGTATTAGTACTGGGACCTATGTTTTGTAATCATTTTAATTGTTCAGATTAAAGTTTAAGTTATGATTAGCTCTTTCCCTTCTTTTTTTTTTTCATATTGTTTATAGTGTTAGAGGACAGGACGGCTTTGTAACTCGTCATTCCCTACGGGTCTAGAAAGGAAATTTAAAATTTTTCCTATTTTTGGCTACTCCGGGGCGTGACAAAAGCTATATGTATAAGCTATATTTTGATATTCAAATTTCTAAAAACTAAGTGACTAGTAAGTTACATTTCAATTGTTTCAACAATTTCTTGCTCGATAAATCCATTTACCACCAATAAGATCGCAAACCCTAGTTCATACACAATTTTGCCTATACATCCAAAGGAATGAAGTGAAATCGGGATACTTTTCCCAAATTACCACTAGGAGAGAAATAGAGTGTGGGTATGAGTGTTAGTGGAATTTGTTAGTGCCCCAAATATTACTCTTAATACAAATTTATTGTTGTGTAATATTTGGGGCACAAACAAATTTCACAAACACTTATAAATACACACACACTCTCTCTCTCTCTCTCTCTCTCTCTCTCTCTCTCTCTCTCTCTCTCCTGGGTGGTACCGTGGAATCCTGATAATTTCAATAGACCCCACAGTACCACCCAAGAGAGAGATAGAGTGTGCTTGTAAGTGTTTATGAAACTTGTTTGTGCCCCTAGCCTCTCTCTCTCTCTCTCTCTCCTGGGTGGTACCGTGGAATCCTGATAATTTCAATAGACCCCACAGTACCACCAAAGAGAGAGATAGAGTGTGCTTGTAAGTGTTTATGAAACTTGTTTGTGCCCCTAGCATTATTGGTGGGTCTAAGGCCTACTTTACCCTTCTAAGTCGAGGATAACTTGTCCAGAGCCAATTCAAAAAAATGGGTGCTTCTGGGTTACAGGTCCAACCGTAATGACAAGTTCAAGTTTACTGGAAACAAACCTCACCCACTAGGCCAAAAGCCACCAGTGCTCTCAACTGTTGAGATAGTTCTTGCGATATCATTGCAAATTGAGTAGTGCTACTGTGCTACATACACACTTTTTGACAGACTATGCTTTAAACACATGTATCTTGTGCTGTTTAAAATTTTCACACTTTTCTATGCACTACTTACACAACACAGGGTACATGCATTTAAAGTTGTGTGTCAAAAAGTGTGTATGTAGCACTACTCTTGCAAATTATGGATAAATTATGGAGAGCATTTTTGTTCACCTATTGCTCACTCAGGTAAAATGAGACATGTGTCACTCAGTCGAGGCCGGAGTGAGCAAAGGGTAAGAAAATTTGGATGAACAATGGGTAAGTAAATTTGAGTGAACGAAAATATTCTCAAAATTATGCATGGAAACCCTGAGGGAATCGGCAAAATATGGTCCCTACTGTACCACTGCATATTTCCAAAGAGTACTGTGATTCGTGAACAAGCGCCCCTGCCACACCACAAATTTTTGGGTACTGCAAAGAGGTAAAAAGAGGAAAATTTTAAAGAATGAAATCATGCCTCAGCATTGAGAATATCGTTAAGTGGAATGCCTAGAGAGGTAGAACAACATACAATAGTGTAAATGGAAGTACAAATTCGGTGATTCCCCTTACTGAGCAAAGAACCATTGACAGTTGGCTGGCGGTGGCTCTACAATAAATACCAAATCCAACCGATTATACAGCTCAAATACCTCAAATGATTCATCTCTCGCCGTCCTAGTTCCACCCCGCATTATAAACACCGGAGAAGCCCGTGACCAAAATACCCCACCCTATCCACCCCACCCCACCCCCCCCCCCCCCCACAACAAAAGAATGCGTATAACAACCAATGGACGTATCTCAAGTGAACAGTGAGTGTGTTTCATTTGCACTGATTTGACTGTGAACTCCAGTCATCAAGAAGATTGGTCATGGTCTCGTCAAATTTCTTTGCTTGGGACCCCGGCTTCAAAACATTGACATCGCCCCATTGTGAACACGGGTCCATCCACCAGCTCTTCCTGCCGGTGCACCATGCCCCCGGGGCGGCTCGGTTCTGGCCACGCTTAAGGATCTTTTCGTCCACCATGTTCAGGACATGATCGTCTTTTTGGAATTGTCTCGCAAAAGCGGCCCCACTGAGAACCATCTGATCGTAATCGGAAGTGTTGAGAAAGTGAGGCTCCATCTTGGGGGGATTGTCCCAGATAACGTATCTGAGATCATCGTTGACTGTCGTGTTCTTGAACTCGGGTGAATTACAGATGACTGAATGGAAATAGACTTCTTGGGGCAAAACTACATTAGTAGAATACATTAGAAGGGTTCGGGGAAGGTTATCCCAGCCGAGAATACAAAATTCTAGAAACGATCGGCTCAAGACGACCCATGGAGAACCTGAAAAAGAAAAGAAAGGGAAATATTTGAGTAAAACATTCTCAAATATAGGAAGGAAGGAAAATAGGGTGAAAAAATTTTGAAATTTTGAATTAATTATGCAAGTCACTTTCCTTCGTCTTTCCTTGAATTGCTGTTACATTTTGAAAATTCTCAACTAAAATGTTATTTAAGCATGGAGGCAAACACTAGGGACAAGTGAAAACAATAGGGAAAGAGATTTTCTTCTTTTTTCCGGTCCATTTTACTTTCTTCTCCAAAATCAATAAACCAAACAGAGCCTTAATGCATGCCAATCAGTGTAATTATAATTTACAACTACCACATCAAGAAAATAAAGAGAAGTGACTTTGCCTGTAAAAACTTTGAAAGCGTCAGGCATTGGTCGCTTCTCTGTCGCGTAGAAGATTTGGGTCCTCCTCGCCAAATAAGTCCCTGGATCAACTACAATTGGCTGCACACGTTGACCCCTGCTTAAAACATAATATATACAACATTACTCAAACATGCTTGGGCTTATATAATCCCAAAACCATGGCTAAAATTGGTGAATTAAGGGTTTGCCTACTCTTTCCATCCGAGGTCACTTGTGTGATCAATGAAATTGAGGTCTCTTTTAACGGAGGAGAACACATGAGACAAGTCTGAAAGCAGATTTAAAAAAAGTGCTAATTAGCATACAGGTTAATAAGCAGAAGGATGGTTCAAAGTAATCAATCTGTAGATTCTGTACTAGAACTTGAAGAAATTTTAGAGGGCTGTTATGAAAACCTTTGGCCTGGGAAATCTCATTAGTACATATATATGCAATAATAGACCAAAAAAGTACTTATAATAATATAATATAGAACCACAGTAAGAAAGATGCCACTTTATGAAGATATGAGAATGACGAGGTAAAGATGCCACCTATGAAAGTACAAACTAACCGAAATATCTAAAATAAGCCAGTGTTCTAAAACTCAGGCTAGGCAGCGCCTAGGCCCTAGGCGGCCCCCCGCCGCCCAGAGTTTCCCCTAGGCGTTTGTAAAATCGCCTAATTTGCTAGGCGGGGTCCTAGGCGTCTATGCAGAACTTGTTTATAAATTAAATGTGTTATTTTTTTTATTTTTATTTTTAGTTCAAAACTTGTTTATATCAGTGTATGTGTGTGTATCTGTGGCTGTGTGTATAATGTGTGTGAATTTTTTTATTTTTTTATTTATTTCAGAACTTGTTTACATTAAGTGTATGTGTGTGTATCAGTGGCTGTGTGTGTATAATGTGGGTTAATTTTTTTTTTTTTATTTATGGTTTTTTATTTATTCAGTGGTTGTGTGTGTATAATGTGTTAATGCGACTTTTTTTAATATTCGAAATTGCTCTATATTATTAATTTTGCTTTAAAATAATTTTTTCGCCTAGGCGCCCGACTAGGCCCCTAGGCGCTAGCCCGCCCTCCACTGCCCAGCGAGTTTTAGAACATTGAGCATATGATATTGACGTGAATAGACTAACTGAACCTTCAAATGGCCAAGGTTCATATTTTCCATTTTCTTTTGCTACACACGCACCATATTTTCTTACTTGTAGCAATTAAATGGAATCCTATAGAAAACCCTTTCAATTGCAGTACGACCATGCCGATTTAAGTTGTTAGACAATAGACCAGGTTGCATAAGATCCGCAAAAGATGTGCCACTTACAAGTTACAAGATATAATTTCAAGACCAACAGGCAACCAAAAATATTGAATGTATATCACACTATAAATTCCTTAATCCTGAGAAACTCACTAGGCTTTCCACCTTTTTATCGGATAATGCACTTGGCATATGTCGTGGTTCCAAAAAGGGAATTGAGGACAAAATCACAGTATTATATGCTGTGGTAATAAATAAAATAACAAATGGCATGCATAATAATGCAGAATTCACATGGTACAGCTAGTTCCCCCCTTAGAAGCAGGAATCGCCAATATCCCCATTGATTCTCCCTTAGAATCGCGATTATGCGGTTCTTAGTAAGAATCATTCAAGATCCGCGATTCTCTTACCCAAGATTCGCGATTCTACCACCAGAGATTCGTGATTTCCCCAAAAGAAAAAGAAAAAAGAGAAGAACAGGAGGGGAAGAAAAGAATGACGGAATAGAGAAAGACGAAGAGAGAAAGGAAGAATACTAACCTCAACCTTCAGATTTGTTGTCATGGAGACATAAAAACTTGTTGAGATCTAGCTTGCTTCGTCATAGTCAGAGTATTGAAGAGAAAGAGAGAGTGAAAGAGACGATGTCGGGAAGAGAGAGAAAGAGCAGCAGCCGTGAGGGGTTCGTCATAGCCGGAGTATCGAAGAGAGAGAGAGAGAGAGAGAGAGAGAGAGAGAGAGAGAGCAACAGTGATGAGGGGTTTTAAAACCCTAAATACGTGTAATATAACTTTTAATATTTCTTATTTATGACTAGACCCACATGTCTTCTGTGTTTACTGATTTTACCCCATATATTGTTATTTCTAAAGAAATCACAAAGAAAAGCTTATATCCAATATATCACACTTTACTTTACTAACTTTTCACATGCCTCCTTGGGCTCAATTTTATTTGTCTTACTATAAAAATATTGGATTTTTTTTCTTCTTTCTGATACAATTAATTTCATAAAATTTATTATGTTTAATTAACATAGACGCTTCCTAGATGCCCCAAACATTAGACTCTTCTATGTATTCCCGCTCCCCCGCCCCCGCCCCCGCCCCCGCCCCCGCCCCCGCTTCGTGCTTCTAAGGTTCCCCCCATCCATGGACTGGATGACATTCGATCAACGTCGCCTAATTTCCAGAAAAAATAAAATAAAATTGCATAACTTGGGCGGATAATAAACAAACAAATAAATAAATAACTTAGGTAGACAGATCAACCAAGTTAAAGGCTGGTGACACCATCGCCTGAAAGGTGCGCCTATTCTGGTCTTTGCAAATGCAGCACCGCCAAAAGACATATATAATGCTCATGAAATAAACTTTTGAGGTCAATTCGGCATCATGGCAACAAAACACCATATATTTGGGTAAAAGAAATCAAACCAAATTGAAAACTCTTAACTCAAGGCTAGTAATACAACAGCACCGCAAATTCTACATCCTGGAGGAGTGCGAGAAGAGGTTGGTTTACAGAGACAGAAGCTGGGGTCGAAGCCTCAAGCCTTCAGCAAAAGGATGCTTCCTATTGTCAACTGTGTGTACAAACTTACATACAGAGATTGAGTAGCTAAGATATGTTAAATGAACAACACAACTAACATAACATACCACAGAAGGTCCGTTTACTCTCAACTAAATTCACGTTCGACTATCAAATCAACCAGAATTTTCATGACCAACTCAGCCTCAGCTCGTTAATTAGGTTCACTCAAGCTGAACCGATAACTCATTGGGCACATTGTGAAAACAGGCATTCCCAATGCCAAAGTTTGGCAGGCATGCTCCAATTCTGCTCATGAACATTTATAATACAAAGCAAAATGTTGAGTACAGCACACTACAATGAAGGTTGGATGATAAAACAATCTTAACAAACGAACTGCGTCCCGCAAAGATCTAAATTTTACCTCCTAATTCAGAATCCACCACTGAAAGGGACAATTTAAAGACTCGTTTCTAAAGTGAACGATAAGCAGAGAGATATGCCAACCATGATGACCTAGAACTAGAAAAGAACCACAACCAATGTTTAATTGTAAATATCAAACAAGAAAAGACATGACATCTTATATCGAAATTCTTGGAAAATTTTAACTCTTGAGAAATCAATCCCCCCCTTCTTACTTTTTAGTGTTGAACCTCAAATTGCCTCCATTTACATAATCACTACATATTCCCTTTTCCGAAGTTGAACTGACATAATTAGTTCTTGTGTTCAAATAAGCATTAAAAAATCCCACATTAGTGCAGCAACAAGTTAAAATTCCAATCTCATATCATATCTAAAAACACGACTAGAAAATAAAATTCCCAAAAGAAATGCTTATAAAAATTATACTTAAAATGGATTAAAACCACACGCTTTCACAAAAAAAAAAATATTAAAACCGAACAATTCCAAAACAACCAATCCAAAAGCACACATTAATTAAACTTTAAATCGAACTAAATTCCAGAAATGGCGTACCATCTTGCGTAAGCAGTGGATAATCCATAGCACTTAGCGTGATGAACCAATCCCAACCACCATCAACCTTCAACAGTATCGAAGCCGCACGCAACTCAGCAGCAATGTTAGTGGACCCCATGTACGTCACCGGATCAGGCTTCCCCACAACGTCCACATTCCCAAAAGCTCGAACTGCCGGCACAGACCTCACCAAAGCCGCCAATTTCAATCTCTCGTCGTCCGAACCCTCGACCCCAATGTGCAACAAGTACCGATTTCGGGGGTGGTACACCGCCAGAAGCAGACGGTACATTCGATCCTTGTCACCCCTTCCGCCGGAGATGTAGTAAGCGAACGCCGGCGGATAACCGGAGCCGTGCCGGACGGTAGAAGCGAATGGCTTGTGTGAACTACTAAAGGGGTATGAGGCGCTGAAGCCGGAGATCGATGAGAGGAAGAGCAATAGCGATACGAATGCGGCGGAGAAGAGCGTAAACAGCCATTTCTTCTCAGCTCCCATGGCGATCTGTGTAGTTGTTCTTCAAGCATGGAATGAGTTACGAGAAATTCAAAAATTAATTAGGGCTAATTGTAATAAATATATATATATATATATACACACACACACGAGTGAGATTTACAGAGATCTTGATGTTGACAGGTATGGTTGTTAGGGCAAAAGTATTGAAAGTGAGAATGGTGGAGATGGTGGTTTAGATCGGAATTCAGCAGCGAGATGTTTCTCTCTCTAGAGCTTTCTCTCACTAAATCGACAGTGTACATACGATGAGAGAGAGAGAGAGAGAGAGAGAGAGAGAGAGAGCTAGGGTTTGCAGCTTTGATTTGGCTCTGTAATCACATTCCACAGTTCATTTGAGCTTTAAATTGGATTTTATGTATATCGCTAAAAAGGGAGCCAAAATATTAAATGTAAGAATTAAGTTACGGTTCGCCCAACTAATATCACGTGTTAATATATCACGCGCTAATATGAAATATGTATTTTGGGATTATTGTCGTTGTATTTTGTTTTTGTTTTTGTTTTTGTTTTTTTTTTTTTTTGTTTTTTTAAGGGTAAATTACAGCACCATTCTATTAATTATGACCGTTTTTTACTAACACTCTTTAAATTTTAAAATTGAACAGGCTCATGCCTGAATTATCTGAAGTGAACAAACTCATACCTTGAAGAAGGGATTTTAGTGTCAACAAAGGATATTTTAGGAGATGAATTTGTTCAATTTTAAAGTTTAGAGAGTGTTAGTAAAAAACAATCATAGTTCAGAGGATGTTACTATAATTTACCCTTTTATATTGTATGTTGTGGTTACATTGACACCTCTCTCTCTCTTGAGATATTGTCGTTATAGATATCTCTCTCGTGGTTTCAAAATTATACTGACCTTAACGATGAGTTGATAGTTATTTTTTTTTATATTTATTTATATTTATCTGAATTATGGCAAGACACACACACACATACCTATTCCACCACAACCCAACCCCAATGCCTCACAATGACCCACAACAAAGCACAAATGACACCCATTCCGACTGACGTACAACAAGAGAACAAGCAAATGATTCCCCCTACAGATATTCGAACCCTCAATCTCCCTACTGGGGAGAGAGAGGTCGTACTAATTGGGCTAGGCTCTCTTGGTATGGTGAGCTAATAGTTTATTTTAGAGTAATGCTATACCTACCAAATTTGTATTTCAAATAGGGTTAATTAAACTTTACTCCCCTATAGTTTTACTCGATGACACTTTACCTCTCCTGTGGTTTAAAAGTGATCACTTATCACCCTGTGCTTTCGGGAAAAGTGGAACCAATAAAGAATCTAACAGAGAGTGTTAAGTTACTAAAATACCTCTCAAACCACATGGTGGTTAAGTGATCATTTTTAAAACCACAGGGGTAAAGTGTCACCAGGTCAAACCACAGGGGGGCGCAAAGTGTCATCGAGTCAAACCATATGGTATATAAAGTGTAATTAACCCTTGAAAAAATTGATGCACTTTTATAGTTCTTAACAATCTTCGTTAGATTCTGTTACGGTGCCACTTTACCCGAAACACACAGGGGGTTAAGTTGTCGAGCAATGCTAGGTGCACAATGAATTGCGCAACTAATTGCACAAATGTGCAGTTGAAGGTTGGACTTTGTGCTGAAAAGCTTGTACGCACAAAATGGTGTGTATAGGCTTTTCAGCACAAAGTTCAACCTTATACTGCACGTTTATGCAATTCGTTATGCATTTCATTGTGCATCCTAGCATTTTTGTAAGTTGTCACTCTTAAACCACAAGACGGGGGGGGGGGGGGGGGGGGGGGGGGGGGGGGGGTGGTATACCGATAAAGTGATATTCGGTCAAACCACAGGGGGTAGAGTGTAATTTGCCCTTCCAAATATGATTTTTAACATATGTGGATGTGGGCAGACTTGATTTTTTTTTTTAGTATGTTGAAGCACCATTATTGAAAGGTAGTCCCACCGCCATATGCATTAAGAGAATTACATTTGAGATATTAAATTTTTAAAAAATAGCATTACTCTTAATTTTATAGTGAAACCTTTTTAAAATAACTACTTTACTCTTATTAAAGTTAAAAAAATTCCTACTATTTGTTTTAACGACATATTTTAAGGGTAAAATTGTCATTTTGTTTTAATATATTACTGTTTTTTTTAAGTGAAAGAACATATTACTGTTTTATTATTAGATAAATATTTGTAATTTCAAGGGAAAATTTGTACTTTTAAATTTTAAAATTATCAGGGAGAATTCTGTTATTATGATATACTTCAGGGGAGGTCAATTTAATATACCCATGTATTTATAATTCTGCAGTGATGAACATTCTCCGCGATGGCGCGTGGGAATAATATAATGTGGCTTAATTTTGTTTTTCACTATTAGCACTGCAGTTTTCACTTTTGCATTGATGAATTTTCTATTTTCAGAGAGAAAATTTTCGGGAAGTAGGAGGACCAGTGGTGGAAATAGGCATAACCATCACTATTAAATTATTAATTATGTGGGTGGGATATTGGGATTAACGAAACATGCCGTCACATCACGTCATGTGATATAAAAAGTCTCGATTAATGCAAGGTTGGGTTCTCAATGACATAAGGTATTTATGTCTTTTTATGTTTTTAGAGCATTTATAAAGGAGAATGTAAAATTTCCGCATCAAATGACTCATTTGATATACTCCCTTCATTCTATTTTATGTGTCTATTTTGGGGAATTCAACTATTTAGAGAGACAAAAAGATTTTACACTTACTTTTCACAATTGCCCATAATCATTGCACTTTCTTTTTTTGTTTTGTTTTGGTGTTCATTGCAAGGAATGGTAGTTTGGGAAACTAGGTAAAATTTATATACTAATTTAGGAAAGTGGACAACAATTTTGAGACATCCAAAAACAGAAAAATGGACATATAAAATGGGACGGAGGTAGTAATAATTTATATTTATCTCACGAATCAAACACATGCAATTTAAAGGATATACCAAATGTTGATTATTTTAATATATCTTTAGTTTTTCATCTTTTAATATTCAAACTTTTTAATCACTTTCAATCATCCATCCAACCACCCTCTCTCTCTCTCCCCCACATTTTGTCTTCTAAAAAAATATATTTGATGAATAGGCAAATATAGTAAAGTTGCTACAATTGACAAGACAACAAATTTGCTGTTGTTGTTTGATGCTCCCTTTGGAGCTCATTTTACTGACATGACACAACAAATAATTTTGGTGCAATGGTTTGCTTTTAATTGTTGGAGAGAGTCTTAGTACTATATTATAAAACTTATATATATACGTACACAAAGATTCTCTAAAGAGGGTGCTCTAAAGATGATATCCTCTCTTTAATAAAGAGAGAACATTTTTTCAAAGCCTGACTGTATGTATATATATATATATATGTCATTAATTTTTAAAGATAAAATTTTCATCGTTAAAAGTATTATTTTTCTCCACTAAAAATGGGTCCCCCAATGGAGTAATCGGTTAAGAGTCTCATTGTGTATATACATATATACAAACTAATCCGCTTAACAGATGACTCTATATATGTATATGTGTTTATATCTTCTTCTTTTGTCGGTGAAAATGTGTAAATATCTTCATGGGAGCAGTTTACCAAATTGGTATGAACTATGAAGTTTTGTATCTACCAGAGAGAAAAGGAAGTTTTGGCTTTTCCTTTGGAGGAGCATAATATATTTTTTTTTTCCTTTTTGGAAATTGGCTTTAAGTTCAACCTTATAGCCAAAAAAATTGACTTAAAAGTTAGCAGGAAAGTGATGGAGTCACATCAAATAGGCTACATTTGAATTTGGTTTGCATATTTCACCACTTTCTATTTGAGGGGGAAAATATGCAATTGAGTAAAGATTGGGATACACTTAAATACAATTTTTGTGACACAACTCAAAAGATGTGTTTATATCTCTCATGTGATGTCACTGAACCCTACAGTGACACAGGAGAGAGATAGGCACATCTATTGAATTGTGTCCCAAAAGTTGTGTGTTTGGGTGTGTCTCAAGTATTACCCTATGTAATTTTTGTAATATTACTTAAAATTAACCCCATTGTTTGTGGTTGATCCTTCTCAATTTTTTTTTTCAAGAATGAGATAAGAGAAAAGTTTGATTCATTTACTTTTAAGCATGTAAGTCCAATTGTTTTTAAATTTACCAAAAATAGGATTAATTAATCTTTAATATGCAAAGATTGGAACCTGTAGTACTATTTGTTTATTTTTAAGAATTTGTCGAATATTGTACTAGTACATAATTAGATGGTTTTAAGAATTTTTTAAGATTTGTCAAGTACACTGGTGTGTAATTAAATTGTAATTGTCACTTTACTCAATTTATTTGACACATCTAACCTATTAGGTGACCAATCCTATTTTTTTCTATTATTAAGAGACCAATAGATTGTTGATTTTTTTTTTCTTTCTTTTTTGATGTATACTTGATCATTAGTTGAGCAAATTTAATGAAGTGAATGGTCTCTTCAATCACAATTTAACTTTGTCTGTATTTATTAATGACTAGGATAGAGGCCCGTGCACGAGTACGTCAAAATTGGAAAATAAATTAGATGTATTTATTGTTGATGCATTTATAGTTGTCGTTTAAAAAAAATTAAATCAAACAATACTAAATCCTATAAAAAAAAAATAAAAAAAAAGAGCTTCGGCCATAGCCCCCTCAAATAAAACTCTTTAAAGCTAAAACACATGCTAGTTTTTTTTTTTTTAATCGCATTAGGCCCATTTTACACTCAAATTGCTATAACTTTTGTTATATAAGTCCGTTTTTCGTAAAATTTGATGTTTTGAAATCAGCAAAATGAGATCCATCAAACGAGTTCAATATTGACCATGAAATACAAGGACAAAAAAAACTAAACATCAAACAAATATGAAAAATTGTATTTTTTCGCATACATATAATAAAACATATTTCTTTCGTACAATTGGCACCATAGATGCATAGATCTTAAAAAAATACATGAAATTAAAAAAAAAAAAAACAAATCACCCAAAAAACCCAAAAATTGATAAAGTTATGGTAGTTTAAAGTTAACAAATAATATTATTTGTTAGACACACAGATATAGATAATATTATCTGTAAAACCTCAAAATCAGGCTACAACTTAACTTTTTCAGAAAATTTCTAGTCTTATTGCGTATATCTCAAAGAAATACATGAAATAAAAAAAAAATCACCCAAAAAGTCTTGTTTGGGAAAAGATGTGAATTGTATGAAATAATAATTTTATAAAACAAATAAATTAAATTTATTAAGTGTAAATTATATGTGTGTAAAGCCTTGTTTGGGAAAAATCAAAACAAAAAAAACAAAAACCAAAGCACAAAATCAATTTGCCAAACAAGGAACCGAAATTGTTGACTTTTGATCCAATATATGTGTGTAAAGCATTGTTTGGGAAAAACAAAAACAAAAAAAAAAAAAAACAAAAACAAAGCACAAAATGGGTTTGCCAAACATGTTAGCTGAAATTGTTGACTATTGATCCATGAATTGAGTGCCTTGTTTGGGAAAAAGTGAAAACAAACAAGACAAACAAAGCCACAACTGATTTGCCAAACAAACACTATTAATTTTGGAGTGCCTTGTTTGGGTTTAAAAAAAAAATACAAACACAAATAAAGGCAAAATTCGGTTTGACAAACAAGGCATAGCATCTCAATGTATTAGTAAAGGCAAAATTACATATAAGGAGCAAACAATTTAAAGAATTCCAAATTAGGACAAAATTAAAATTGAAAACTGTCTAAGGCTCTTTTATAGTATAGTGTTGATTACATCCCAAGGAGATTTGGTGATAAATTCATATTCCTAACAATAATTCAATTATGAAAAGTTTTTCATATGTATAAGCACTTTACAATCATTGGACATAGATTTAGTTAAGTAAAAATATTATTAAATGATTATTTGGACAATCTCGATGAAATTTGGATTATTCAATGATTGTAGAGTGCTTGTGCATATGAGAAACTTATCATAGTAGCATTTGCCCTATTCGTAAATCAACAATTTGGAGTACAATTAATGTGTGTAGGTGTTCTATAGCAATTTTTCCATTATGTGATCTGAATAATTAAAGCACTATTCAATTCATATACTTCTACTAGCGCAACTACAGTGGTGTTGTGTATGTAGGGCAAATTAGGCCAATTACCCTATAGAGGTTCACAGTGGTGTAGTTTAAAGGACAAACTACGATAAAAAAAATGTTAAGAAAACTTAAGTTTAGCATACCATTTATTTTTTTTTACCATACGGGTCAACGGCAATCACTTTGCCGTCTGAGTCACGAGTCAGCAAAGTCAATGTCGGTTGCTACCGGCTGGCAAAGACAATGCTGGCTGGTGGTTAATTTGAGTGTTTTTTTCCCTTTCATTCAATGGGAAAGAAAGACAAATAAATAAATAAATAAACTACCAAATGGCAATTACTTTGTCGGTTCAATGGGACTGGCAGTCCCTCTGCCGTCTACTCACTATACTACTGTGAGACTCCAAAACTTGTATTATAAACTAGCCTAAATTTTCCCAACATTTTATAACACCACTACGGATGCTCTTAGTAGTTGTTATTCAGACAATTAAAATGTCTTCTTCAACATTCTTTAAATAAATCAACCTTATATTTGATCGTAGTCTACATTTATATGGTTTTCTTTTTTTTTTTTTAATGGAATAATGATATACTTCTCAATTTGAATCTCAAAAATTATTTTTCAAATTCTCTTACACTTTCATTTATGGCAGCAAACGGTGGTATTATACACCTGTATGTAGTACAACTGACAAAGCATTTGGGATTCAAATTTGGACAGCACAACAGTACTTTTTTTTTATGAGTAATGCTGTGTTTTCCAACTCAGAATCTCAAATTTAATTCCCAATTTCTTTAAATATTGGTAGCACATGCAGTGATACGTGACAACACCTACCACTGCCTCAGCATGTGAGCACAACAATATTTCGGAACTAATTTTTGGATTCTTAGCATTGTTCCTCTTCTTATTATCTATTTTGTATTTGGTCACCATTAGAGATGTATATGAGCCGAGCTCCGGTATGTTTGAGCTTAGCTTGTTTATTAAACGAGCCTGAAATCTAGGCTTGAGTTTGACTTGTTTATTAAATGAGCCTGGAATTCAAGTCCTTTATCAAGCTTATTTTCACTAACCTGAAATTCAAGCTCTTTAAACTATCTTTGGCTTGTCTATACTTGAGCTTGGCTCATGTATCCTCTCAAACTTAAGAGTTTTAGAATAAATGTACTCATGTACATATACAAGTCAAAGTACAAGCTATTTATCGAGCCTAATCACGAGCCATATTCAATCGTGCTTACGAGCTCTATTGAGTCGATCTCAATGTGTATGAGCTTGAATTATTTATATGAGTCGAGACAAACCTTTATCAAACATATTCGCAAAGGCTTGTTGAGTGACTTCGCTTGTACACTGCTAGGGGTGTATACGAGCCGAGCCGAGCTCATGTGTTCGCATGCTTTCTCACGAACTTAAATGAGCCGAGCTTTCAAATGATCGCGAGCTTTTTAACTAGCTTTTTCGGGCGCCTTTAAAATTATATATTTTAATAATAAACCAGTCATTTATCAAGCCTATTTACGAAGTTTATCATATTTTCTCTAAAATTATATAGTTTTATAATAAATATATGGATTAATTACACTCACCTCCCTTGTGTAAATTTTCAACATGCGAGGGAGGTCCATGTAATTAAGGTAAAACACAGGGGAGGTGAGTGTAATTAACCCTAAATATATATATATATATATATATAAAGATCAGTATACAAGTTCTTTATCAAGCCTATTAACGAATTTTTTCACGAGCCTTAATTAACGTGTTCACAAGCTCTGTCAAGCCGAGCCACGAGCCCATATTGAGCGGCTTAGCTCGTGTACACCCCTCTATACAGTCCTAGTGTAATACCTGTAATCGGAGAAATGAGATAATATCCATTTTGCGTTCATTAAATAATATAATTAATAGCACGTAAAAAATTGGGTAAGTTTTAGTTGCCCCGATGTGATAAGTGTTCTGAAATGAATACAATTGGAAAAATGTGAAGTGAAACCCACGGGAGGTCCGGATTTGATAAATTGCATTTAGTTACATTTATGTGATTAAATGAATATTTGCTTAGTTATTTTAATACTTTATTACTAGTTTTGATATGTTATGGTGCTAGTTTGGGTACCCATGTGAGAGCGAATTGGAACCAGATTTATAAATGATAGGTTAATTATCAACTTTACAAAATATGTGGGACCACGCTTGGGACCCACACGTGACATAGACTTATACCCACGTAGAATATTGGGTAGTTAATATAATTGTTTAGGGGATTTCATAATAGAGCGTTAAGAAGTATTGGGGGTATAAGTATAATATAGCAAAATGGGCTAGGAAACTCAAGAGGTTGACACCTCTTCAATGACTCATGTAATACCCTGTATTTTTATTATACTTTTTATACCCTATTTAATATAGATAAGATTCAGTGTGCTTGTCTTTACATTTCCTGCATTTTCAAATTCGATCAATCAAACGTACTTCAATCGATTGAGATTTTCATTTTTCAATCGATTGAACCCATTTCGAACGATCGAACCTCTGCCGACCTAAATTATGACGTGTCCCCCTTTCTCAAGCGATTGAACCGATCTCAATCGATCGAACCCTGACAGACTTGTTCTCAATCGATTGAACCCACTTTGAACGATCAAACTTTGTATTTCCAGTATACGTGTTCTGCCACTTGCATCCTCTCCCTCCTTATATATGTGTGGTTTGTGTGTGTATGAGAGGTTGCTGAACTGAGAGAGTTAGAGACAGATAGAGAGATACATCATCATATATATACATACTCATATATACACACACACACACACACACCCGGATATATATATATACAAACACACCCTCACACACTCTCAAGCTAAGAGAGGAAGAAGAAGAAACAGCAGAAGGAGGAGAGAAAGAGAAGAGGCAGAAAGGAGAAAGAGAAAGAGGAGAGAGAGGAGATCATCCCGAGGAACCCGCAGCCACCCCGAGCTCGTCGGCGTCACCAACGTTAACGGTGAGTGTCTATACTCACTTAGTAGCATAGATACGTAGGTGTATATCTGTTTCAGTAAGAAAGAACGGATCCCGAACACACATGGGTAGTGCAATTTAGTTTGGGAAGAAAACCAGCGTTCAATTGATCGAGCTGCTTTCGAGCGATTGGACACAGACCAAACTCGATCGATCGAACATTGTTCAAGCGATCGAATAGTGATACTGTTCAATCAATCGAACATTGCTCAATCGATCAAACATGACAGAATGTTAAATGTTTAGTTTGTTTATATCCGATGAACTGTTAAGTTGTATATTATCATGCATTGATGGTTAGAAGCGGTATTAGAATAATACACACGTGGAGTAATGGACTTAATGCATTGGACAGTGGAACCAATTATATAGTGATGGTATAATGTTGTAAATCAGAATGAAAAACCAACGTGCATAGTAGTGGGTCTGTTGACCTCAGAGGTCGATTCCATTTATATCTATGAGTATGAAGGCGGTTGATAAGATTGTATGATGTCGGATGTGGAATCCCAAGGTGCGGGGATAGGATCGGGACTACGTGTCAGGGAGAAATATGATAGAGTTGGACTTCGTGTTAGGTTATACGTATGATAGAGTTGGACTACGTGTCCAATTTGGGAGGTTATGCGATGTAGGACTTCGTGTCGAGGTTAATATATCAGGGCTGGTGGCCATAATGTTTTGGGGATGACATGTAGTAGTATATCAGGGCTGCGTGGCTTAGTAGCATATCGTGGTTGCGTGATGTCATAGTATACTGGAGCTGAGTGCTGAGGTATTACGGAGCTAAGTGCTGTGATATTGTTGAGTGCTGTAGTATTGCTAAGTGCTGTGATATTGCTGAGTGTTGTGACATTGCTGAGTGCTGTAGTATTGATGAGTGCTGTGGAATTGCTGAGTGCTATGGTATAGCGGAGCTGAGTGCTGCAGTATGTTAGGGCTGCGTGCCGTATTATATCAGGGCGTGTTGGCCGTATTATATCAGGACGTGTTGGACGTGTTGGCCGTATTATATCAGGGCGGGTTAGCCGGAATGTTAGGACTGTGTGTCGGGATTTGATAGCTCATATGATATAGAACTACGTATTTGATTTATGTGTTAGATTGTGGGATTTCGTGCAAAGTGTGACAGACTGTAGGTATGGGACTACATGTCTGGTTAATATAGACCCAAGAGCTATGTTATGTTTGGGATGAGATTGGGACGATGCATTGAGATATATTGGGTTGGTGCATTCATGCATGCGAACGATGAGATGATCCTTTTATTGATGTTGTTGCTTATATATACTGCATATCTATAGATACTCTGTTAGTGTTTGCATTCACTCAACTTCTGTAGCTGACGACATTTTATGTTATTGGAAATACGACGTCCAGCTGGCCAGGGTTATGAGTATGAGGAGCTGAATACATGGATAGGGACTTCGAGGATGGAGCCTATGATGACGGAGGCTATGCTGGTGCTGACTACTACGCTAGCTTAAGACCTGGAGCTTGCCGTAGATAGTTTAAAGTTATGTTTTTAAGAAACTCCGTATTAGTTATGTTTATAATCAGCGTATGTTGCCGTGGTACTTTAATTTCGTTTCTACAGATACTTAAGATTTGTAATAGTTTAGAAGTAAACTCTGATTGTATATAACGACCTTAGAACTTTCCAATGTGTGGTTTGATTCATTACTCTGATGATTAAACTTTGGTTATGGACAATATGGTGACTTTCAACTGTCGTGGCCTATGGTCCAAAAAGAAATTTATTTTCTCTATTTTTGCTACTGCGGGGCGTGACAGGAATTTTGGTATCAGAGCCTAGGTTTAGTGAGTGCGCTCACCAATTATCCAACATTTCTTGAGTTTTAAACCTTAAGATTCCTTGAGATAGGGGTTGACTCTAAGTTTGTGTTTTGGAGATCGTCCCTATGGAGTTCTCTGTGCTATTAATATGATAATAGTTATAACTATTATGTTTAATTGCGAATTACTTTCTGTGATTATACCGAGGAACCAGCGGCCACCCCGAGTTCGCTGGCGTCACCGACGTTAACGATGAGTGTCTAAACTCACTTAGTATCATAGATACGTATGTATATATATGTTTCGACAAAAAAGAATGGACCCCGAACGTACACGGGTAGTGCAGTTTAGTTTGGGAAGAAAACCATCGTTCAATCGATCGAGCTGCTTTTGAGCTATTGGACATAGATCAAAGTCAATCGATCGAACATTGTTTAAGCGATCGAACTGTGATACTGTTCAATCGATCGAACATTGCTCAATTGATCAAACACGATAGAATGTTAAATGTTTAGTTTGTATATATCCGTTGAACTGTTAAGTTATATATTATCATGCGTTGATGGTTAGAAGCGGTAATGGAATAATACATACGTGGAATAATAGACTTAATGCATTGGACAGTGGAACCAATTATATAATGATGGTATAATATTGTAAATCAGGATGAAAAGCTGATGTGCATAGTAGTGGGTCTATTGACCGCAGAGGTCGATTCTATTTATATCTATGCGTAAGAAGCCTGTCGCTAAGATTGTATGATGTCGGATGTGGAATCACAAGGTGTGGGGATAGGATCGGGACTACGTGTCAGAGAGAAATATGATAGAGAGGCTTTCACGGTAGAGGAACGTATGACCGAACTCCTCGTGAAATCTGCAGTGATGTCCTCAGTAACATCTTGGAGAAGTCCATACTGACGAACCACTCAGCCGGGAATGTAGAATGTAGTAGCATGTAAGCCAGTAACCAGATACCAGGCCGCCCAGGAAGCTGTATTGCAACAGAACGATAAGCCCATTGCAGGCAGATCCAGCATATATTACCAGGAGAGAGGCCCCGAAGCCAATCAAGCCAGGCATCGACATAATGAAATAAATGGTGAATCTCCATATGATCACAGGGAAGTGATCCGCGAAGGTGTGAAGGGTGTATAAAGAGATCTAGACGCTCCATGAGCCAAACCTGCAAGACAAAAGGCACTCCGGCAAACAACATGGCCCGACAGTGTGGGCACGTTCCAATCCCATCAAGGTCTCACCAAGGACCAGCATGACAGCACTCTTCATTTCTCGCAGACCGCAAGCAATGGGTATGAGAAGTCAGAAGATAACTGAAAGAGGAAGTAAGAGAGCATAACTATCGATAATGCTCTACGTCGAGTGATCTGATACTCGCCATCATAGGGGTCCCCCATAGGAGCATAGATAGAGGAAAGACGCTCAAAATCAATCTGTCGGTCGCGAATGAAGGAGCCTGCCGCATTTTGGGATGTATGAAGAAGAGCGGCAAGGTCCTGAACATACCCGGCCTGCACCAGAGGAACTGTCAGATCCACAAAAGGGTCAGTGTGGAGAATAGCACTGAACTCCTCGAATAAAGGACAAACCTCCTAGAAGCTGAAGCGGAAGACATGGAGAGAGGGGTCCCAACACTGAATAATGGCTCGAAGCAAGCCTTCATTCAGGGACATCCTCCTGAAAGAGAAGAGGTCTTTTAATCTAAAATACTCGAAGTTGAGCCTGTCAATGCCAGAGAGAGTATCCATCCATGGAAAGAGGATTTGAGAGCTAATGGGGGCCATTTAAGAAGGAAGTGAAGGGAAACAAAGCAATAAAATACAGGACCAATTATGATCACATCTCCGATATGTAGTAGGCCATAAGCAATAAAAGAGTAGAAAAGATAAAGTTGATCATGATAAAGGAGTATGTAGATGCCTATCCTATCCCGGTTGTCCGAGAGTTGTCATCAAAAAAAAAAAAAACATATATATATATGTAGTCATCCAGGTGTGTATATTAGAAAACCAAAAAAAAATGAATGAAAAGCAATATCAACCCTGGCCCCAGCCTCGGGTCTGGCGTGTTACGCGTCTGAGAGGTTCCTCCTCTGACTCCGTGCCACTCCTCATGCCTCTGCCTCTGCCTCTACCTCTGCCTCTGCCTTTGCCTCCACCTCGCCTGCTGCCTCCGTGAGTTCCACTAGGACCCACCCCAAACTGCTGGACCTGCTGCTCGAGCTCTTTCACTCGTAAGACCAAGGTCCTATTCTCTTCCTCCTGGGCGAGGAAAGAGATTTAATAACCAAGCTTTATTAGAAATTTGGAATGAAAGTGCTCAAAAGGAAAGGTACAAATAAAAAGGGGTAGTAAAAAATTACCATGGCTCTCGCATGAGTCTCAGCAGTCACCCGCGCTCCGTTGGCCTAAATCAGGAAATCAGAAAAAGGAAAAGAAGTCAGGATGAGAATGCAAAAAAATTATCATCAAATCAAAGTAGGGTTTTAGAAGATTACCCTCCACTCTCGACCGTGGACCCACTCTCTCAGGCTATGGGCATAGAGCAAGCCCTCCTCTGTATAGTCTCGTGGGTCATGATCGTACTGAAGCAGAATAGTGGGAGCATCCACGTAGTATTGGGGGACCACAGTCGTGCCCTGCTCACCGTGGTTGGTGAGTTCAAGTCTCAATTCATGACTTAGACCCTTCAACTTAAAATCTCATGGAATTCTCTCCATAATTCCATGGAGGTTTAAGTCTTATTTAGTCTCTAAGGACCTTCAATTTGGTAGGAGAATTGATGAATAGATCGATATCCCTCAAGGAACATGAATTTGAGAGAGGAATTAAATATAGATTGAGCTTAGTTTAGTATGAATATTAATTCAACATTGGTACAGTGAATCCACAAACCAACTGTGATCAAAGATTTTTCATGAAATCATAGTCCATTCGAATTGGATGAAACCAATTGGAGGATGTTCACAGTTCATAAGAGCACCTCTGTGATTTTTGTCTTGATGAAATTTCATACTTAGGATGGTTTGGATCTCATGTTTTTTTGTATTAACTACTCTCTGTCCAAAATTTTAGAACAGTAAATCTGTTCTAAAATTAATAGATCAGAACCTTAACCAAGTTTTCTTGACCACAAATAATTTTTTCTAAGTAGTTAAATGTGTTAGGAAGATACCCTAAAATGATCAAAGGGTTTATAATATTTCTACTATTTTTAGAAAATCATACAAAATCTCTGGACAGAGAGTTGCAGATTTCTGAGTGGTGTCTAGTGTTTACCCAATTCCCAGAGATCTAACCGTTGAAACTTTGATTTTCTTTTTGGGTTAAAAATCAGACTCACAGAGGCATAACATACTCAAAAATCATTAAGATCCAACATTTGGAAGTATGGTTTTTTCCATTTTTGAAAGTCTGATCTGCTCTCTGTAATTTCTGAAATTGTCACAGTTTTGTTCAACTTTGTTGACCTTAACCCAAATGGTCTCCTAATGCCTTAAGACTCAAACCATGTCTCAACAATGATTAATTAGACTTACATCCAGAGGCTAAATGATCCAAATCAATGAATAATTCATAGTTCATCTTCATTCATGTCCATGCATCCATCCATATGTGTTGATCTTTAGCTTAAGGTTGCATTGAGTCTAGTTGAACATGACTATGGGTTCTTAATGACCATGTTGGGATTACACCATCTCCATATGGACATTGTATTGGCTCCTAGTTGAGACTTACATATCTATGGATGTGTTGTATTTCCAACAACTTATAAAGAATTCATAATTATGTCAACCCTTCCTATGTTTGATAGCTTTAGGCTAGAAGTTTGAATATGTTATTCACAATTCAATATTATGTTAAAAAACATGTGGACTAACCCTTTGTTTTGTAGCGCCTTGAGGTACATTTTCTCAACCCCTTCTCTAGTTTATTCCACCTTTTGATTTTATTGATTTTCGACTTCATACGTGACACCTTAGAGTTAGGTCTTGCCTTATGTGTATATATGTGATTAAAGACCCTTTTCTTAGGATTTCTATTTTGTGTGCATTACACGTTTCTATATTCGTGGCTAGATCCCGGGTAAGTTCTCTAATTTCTTATTGCATATCATATTGCTTGCTACTTGAATTATGTGATTTTTTTAATGATATTTTATCGTTAGCAATTTTGCACCCTTTTCAACATATATGTATTAGGTGAGGGCACACTTAGATAATTAATTCGATTAAAATGATGTCAAGTAGAGGCCTATCATGAGATAGGATGAGAGGGGGTGTTTTAGTCTGCCGGGCTCCTTCCCCTCTTATTCCATAATCCCCGAACCCAGTTTTATCCTTGGTTTCGCAAAAGACCGGTTTGCTTTTAAAATGGTTTCTTAATTTTTTTTTTAAAATGAAGTGGCGACTCTTTGTATTTGAAATTTGAAAATTTGTTTTAAAATTAAAAGTGGACCCAAATGCCAATATCCACACCAGTGTGGAGGGATAGGTTTGGAGGTGGGACCCAGTGAAGGGCCCAGATAAAATAATAAAATATAATTTGCATTTACATGTTAGGTGTATTTTATATGATTAAATGAATATATGTTTAAGATGCTTTCATATTATGTTGTTATATGCTAACTTTTAGTACTAGTTTGGGTACCCATTTAAGGGCATAAATAAAAATAATTCATAATTAGTAGGTACGATAGCAACTTCGCAAATTATTTGGGACCCATACAGACTTAGACAAACACCCATTTAGATAATTTGGTAGTTAATGGAATGTTTGGGGAGTTTATAATAGAGAATAAAAACTTTAGGGGTGCTAAACGGGAATTGGAAGCATGAGTCACTCATGCAAGGCTTGGAAGAAAGACACCTATTGTCTTTTCCATTGAATTAAAACCATTTACAAAAATTTAGAAGAGAGATAGAGACCAAGAGAGAGGAAAAGAAGAATACGTCCCAGTTGCTGTCAATTCGTCGTTTCGTCGTCGTTTGTCGTCCAATTCGCGAACTGAAGCCGTATTCAGACTCGTGGAGGTGAGACGATCATTTCTATGTCTTGTATGTACATTTTAATCGTCGGGTTTTGGTAGCTTATTCTAATCGGTGACAAGCAGTTGGCGAAAACTTGTAGGAATCACTCCAGAGTAGGATATGGGCAAGAATCGTTAAGGAAATTGCTTGTTTGAGGTAAAATCTATAAGAGGTGAGCGACTCTAATCTCTGGGTTGAATGTATATTTGTGTTTAAAGTTATGATTTATGATGTATTATGTGAGTATGATGTTAGTATATTCAATTATGTTAGTTAAAGCATGATAGTGTAAATTGGAAGCTTAATAAGTTTCATTTTGCAAGAATTGCCATACTTGAGAAAGTTATGTGAGTATGTGCTTATATGGGTTGAAGGAAGCCTTATATTGGTTCACTGTGGATTTACTCCATAATAAGGAGCCGTGAAAAGCCTAATCTGTGTAAGGGTACTCACCGCACTAACTGTGTAAAGGTGTGTGGGTGACGACCCAGCTGTGGAAGGGTATGTGAGATAGTATGAATTAGAAGTGCTATATGCACATAAGGGCAAAAGGCAAGAGTGACATCACGTTGAATCGATATTTGGTCTTTTGGAGACTAAATAATATGTTGATTGTTGAATAGCTTGTGCATTGAACATGATACATATGCTCATACATATGATTAGCTTTACTGACTAAGTGAAAACGTAAGCAAATATTATTTTCTATTGTGGTTATTGCATAACCACCGTAGGTACGATACGAGAGGAGGAAAAGAAATGATCCACACGACGGGTTAGATATGGGAGTTGTGGATGTGTTGATATGTTCATATGTATAGAAGTTTTAGTTTAGTTATAATCTTTGTACTCCAAAATGGTGGAATTAGCTTGTGTTATGTAAAGCTCTTGTAATAAGTCAAGTTGTTTGGGTGTTAGTTAAGTGTGTTGTGATGTGAGTGTTGCACCTCACAAGTTATGTGTGGTGGAGAAAAGACTTGGAAGATTTGAGTAGTTTTGTTGTAAATTTTACATAATTTCTCCTTGTGTGGTTGTTTATGCATAACATGAGTTGACAAGAGAGGTTTGATGCAAGTTTGTGTTTTTAGTAAGGTTCAAAGTGGTTTGAGCGTCAAATTACTTCTCAAATGGCTTAAAATGTTTTGGAAACTTTTATGATGTTTGGTTGGATCTTTGAAACACTTGGGAGTACTTTTGAAATAGTTTTGGAGCTTCTTTCCGAGGAATTTCTTAAATCTGAGTTAGGTTGATGACCAATGAGTTTTAATGACTTAACTTGCTTCAAATGAGGTTAAATTTGTATCTCCTGTAGCTATAATAGTGTTTTTCATGTGTGGTTAATGTTTGGAAGAACTTAGATATGGTTTGGTAAAGTTTTCTTAAAAGTTCTACAAGGTTTGGTTGAAGTTTGGGTGTTTTTAAGCTTGAAAAATAGGGAAAATCTGCTAAAAATCGTGTTTTGCAGAAATCGGATCGATCCGGGTCTGGTGCGGATTGATCCAAGACATCTGGAGGAGCAGAAAATTACATTCTGCTAAACCGGATTGATCCAGTTTTGGGGCGGATCAATCCACTGGTCTATTTTCAACCAGACGGCTTTTACGAAAACGAACATAGCTCTCTCTAAAAAATTCGGATTAGCGCCTCGTTTTTTTGCGTTGGAACTGGAACTCAAAGACCTATCTTTTTATATAAAATTTTCTATACTTTATTAATGACCATTTTACCCGTGGCGCTATTTGCCATTGTAAACTTGTTTTATAAGGTTTAATTCATGGTTTTCTTAGTGGTTTGAGAATAAATTGGTGTGTGGGCTTTGTTACACGTGTCCTAATCTGCCCGAGGCGGGTTGGGTTGTGACATTTATGCTATTCAGCACAAGAGTTAAAGTTCTATTTGATACTGGTGCTTCGAATTCGTTTATTGCTATCGGAATTGTTAAACTTTTGGGTTTAGTACCCCAGGTGCTTGACATAGCCCTGAATGCGGTATCACATTTGGGAGTAACCGTAAGATTAGGGAAGGTATGCAAGGACTGTGCATTAACCCTTGAGGATAGAATTCTTCCCGCAGATCTAATCGTTTTGTCAATGAAGGAATTTGACATCATCTTAGGATTTGATTGGCTCACGAAGTATAATGCTAAGTTGGATTGTGCCAATAAGATGATTACATTTCTAGTACCTGGAAGTCAACCTTTTGATTTTTAATGCAACCCCTCTAGTGATGCTTTTCTTACTAGCCGTCTGGCAGCTATAGAGAGATCGAGTTCAGAACTCACTGTGGCACAAATTCCAGTGGTCCGAGACTTTGTGGATGTGATTCAAAATTTAAGGATTGCTACCTAAGCATGAGATTGACTTCTACATCGATTTAGTGTCTAGTACTTTACCATAATTGAAGGCTCCTTATCGGATGGCACCAACAGAGATGCAAGAACTGAAGAAGCAAGTACATGAGTTATAAGATCTTAAGTTTGTTCGACCTAGCATGTCGTCTTGGGGAGTGCCAATGCTATTTGTCAAGAAGAAAGACGGAACTCAACGACTTTGTATCGACTATAGGGAGCTCAACAAGGTCACGATCAAGAATAATTACCCACTCCCTAGAATTGACAATCTGTTTGATCAGCTACAAGGAGCAACGACTTTCTCGAAGATTGATCTATGTTCCGGATATCACCAACTATTGGTTCAACCCGAAGATATTTCAAAGACTACTTTTAGGACGTGGTATGGGCACTATGAGTTCTTGGTTATGTCTTTCGGATTAACCAATGCCCCAGTAGTATTTATGAATCTAATGAACAGAGCATTTAGATGCTACTTGGAATAGTTCATTATCGTGTTCATAGATGATAGTCTAATCTACTCGAAGGCCGAGGTTGAACATGAGGAACATGTAAGGATCACACTACAGACCCTCCAGGATAACCAATTCTATGCAAAGTTCAGCAAGTGCGAGTTCTGGTTGAAAGAGGTCAAGTTCCTAGGACATGTCATCTCGCATGATGGAATAGCCGTAGACTCGTTAAAGACAGACATAGTGTTGGATTGGAATATACCAACACCGCAATAGAAGTCAGAAGTTTTTTTGGTTTGGCTGGATACTATCGGAGATTCGTGGAAGGATTCTCCAAGATCGCAGCTCCTCTTACCGGACAAACAAAGAAGGATTTAAAGTTTGAATGGGGTAACAAACATGAACATGCATTCCAGGAACTGAAGGAAAGATTGACTACAACGCCAGTGCTCGTAATACCCTAGAGCGGTGAGCAGTTCACTACCTATATCGATGCTTCACACCAAGGACTTAGATGTGTTCTGATGCAAGACGGAAAGGTAATAGCATATGGGTCGCGAAAATTGAAGCCGTATGAGATGAATTACCCTACGCATGACCTCAAGTTAGCCGTGATTATTTTTGCACTCAAGATTTGGAGGCATTACCTCTATGGTGAGAAGTTTGATTTGTTCTTGGATCATAAGAGTCTGAGATACTTGTTCTCTCAAAGGGAATTGAACATGAGGCAACAACGTTGGATGGAAATGTTAAAGGACTACAATTTCACGTTACAATATCACCATGGAAAGTCGAACATAGTAGCCGATGCGTTGAGTCGAAAACCCCAACAGATAACAGTAGCTTCTCTCATGGTCAAAGAGTGGCAAGCATTGGTATATATTCAAGTCTTAGATCCAAGTGAAGAACGACACTTTGGATGTCTCGTGGTGCAACCGACCCTCATCAGTCATATTTTGGAGCCATAGAAGATGAATGAAGGACTTCAAGAATGGTTCACAAACAACGCGGTAAAAGAACCCAATAATTGGAGTATTGATGCAAATGGAGCACTCAGATGTAGAGGAAGACTTTGTGTACCAGATAAAACACGTGTCTTAATGTCTATCGTATAAGCAAGTGACGGCAGAATATCAGAAGCCTCCTGGACTTCTACAACAACTACTAGCTCCGAGATGGAAGTAGGAACATATAATTATGGATTTCGTGGTAGGATTGCCACGGTCTCAGCAAAACCACGATGCTATTTAGGTAATTGTGGACCAACTTACCAAATCGGTGCATTCATAGCTTATAGTATGTCATACCCGGTAGAACGTTTGAGCCGTATGTATATACAACAAGTCCTGCAACTACATGGTGTACTTGTCTCTTTTGTGTCCGACCGCGACTCAAGATTTACTATAGAGTTTTAGAAGAATCTACAAACAGCTTTGGGGACTTCGTTAAACTTGAGCACTGCCTTTCATCCATAGACTGATGGACAGACTGAATGAGTTAACCAGGTGATGGAAGACATGCTGCGAGCGTGTGTGATTGATTTTGAGAGCTCATGGGAGACTCATCTACTGCTGATAGAATTTACGTACAACAACAGCCACCATTCGAGCATAGGAATGGCACCCTTCAAGGCATTATATGGACAACCGTGCCGATCACCATTGTGTTGGACAGAGGTTGGAGATAACCAACTGCTTTGACCTGAATTAGTTTAGAAAACTAATGAGAAGATCCATATCACAAAAGAAAGGATGCGAACGGTGCAGAGTAGGCACAAGAGTTACGCGGATAAACGTCACAGAAGTTTAGAATTTAGTGTTGGAGTTCATGTGCTACTTAAGGTATCTCCGATGCGAGGAATTGTCAAGTTTGGATAGAAGATAGGGAAGCTGGCACTGCGTTTCATTGGACTGTTTGAGATCCTCAAACGTATAGGAAAGGTTGTCTACAGACTCGCATTGCCTCCTAAGATGTCAGGAGTACACAACGTGTTTCACGTCAGCATGTTGAGAAAGTGTGCTCATAGTCTGAGTCATGAGATCAACTTTGAAGATATCGAGGTTAACAACAATGTGTCATTTCACAAAGGATCAGTGCATATTTTGGAATGAGGAGTTAAGAAGCTAAGGAATAAAGAAATTCCATTGGTGAAGATTCAGTGGAAATTTCACGATGAAGGAGAGGCTTCTTGGGAGTTAGAATTGGAGATACGTGAGAAGTATCCAGAGTTGTTTAGTAATGCTTAGTTCAGATTTCGGGGAGGAAATCTTTATTTAGAGGGGAATGATGTAATACACTGTATTTTCATTATACTTTTATACCTTCTTTAATATAGATAAGATTCAGTGTGCTTGTCTTTACATTTCTTGTATTTTCAGATTTGATCGATCAAACGTACTTCGATCGAATCCACTTCGAGCGATCGAACCTTTACCGACCTGAATTATGACGATTCCCCCTTTTCAAGCGATTGAACTAATCTCAATAACCCTGTGTGGACACGCGGAATCGCTTATCCACTCTTTTTGTTTGGTTTGAAATTGATTTGAAGAAAACAAGAAGAAAAGGAAGGTCTGTTGAAAACAGATACAGAGTCACCACTTGGTCTTTAGGGAACCAAGAAACCTAATTTGACTAACCTAAACGGATAAAGGGCACCGGCCTTTCACAACTAAAGAACTTGGCACGGGGTTTTGGTACGAGAGAGGAAGGAGCCTTTGTCGCGACTAAAACACCCTCAACTCGCCCCGTCTTTGGACGGGCCTCAATTAGCATCCAAATAATCATCTTATACTATGCTTGGTTCGACAAATAATACTATAATAGTATATTACATCACATAAGAATTTTGAATGGAAGATCAAAAGATAAGGTATCATTCATAAGATCTAAGCCAAGTATCACACAATGTAAAGTGAAAGATCACACAAATAAACATAGGAAAATTCGTCTAATCACATATCAAGTAATCAAATTTTCCTAATCTAGAAGGGGGGACATGAATTGTTCTCGAAACAAATAATCAAAGAAATCAAAATATGCTTAGCAAGCTAGTATGATGCATGTTAATCTTTGAGGAAAGAAGATTTCTCAATCCCTAGGACGGATGTGAAAGGAAGATTAGATCGAGGGGAAGCATGGACGTGTGATCAAGTTCAATCCTTATAATATTCTTAGATTGGGAGTCACAAAAATCCCAAATCTTGCATGGATGCAATGTATGATCCTAAAATGTGCAAAAGTTGTAGTGTGTTTGTGTACATTAACTTTCTAAAGTGACTTAGAAATATGAAATATCAATGAATGTATGGAGGAAATCATCATGGGACTTGTACAAATGTAGTATGGACTACTTCCTAAGATATGAACAAATTTGGAGTGCATGTAAGCATCAAATCAAAGAATGAAAGTGAAAGAATGTTTGCTGCGAATAGTGGACAGAATTGTGACTTGATCTTGTGGAAAATGAAAAGTGGGATTAGGAATGTTTTAAATGCATAATTTTTTATAGAGATTATCCTTATTGTGTCTAGAACACAAATCAAAAAGCCAATCCTCAATAACTATTACAGATTGAGAGAAATCATATAAACAATAGAGGTTACTCAGAAACAGAGTTCGTACTGTGGACTGAAATGTTGAAAAATCTTAGAAAATGAAAAAAAAAAAAAAAAAAAAAGGATCTAGAGGCCCATATTATACAGAAAGTTCCCTAAGACACTGAAGTTCAAGGGAAAAATGATTTGGGACCACTCCTTTTGAAAGAGTTGTCTGAAAGACAAGTTGAAATTCGACCAAGTTGCTGTGGTAGTAAAAATAGAATATCTGGAGAGAATGTTTGGGTCTAAATGGATCACTTCCAAGTATTTCCAGGTCAAACCAAAAATCATGGGTGTTCTCTAATAAGTTAAGAAGACTTTCCAAGTGGTCTCATGTTAATACCTTGAGTATTGAGTCCTAGAGAAATCTTTAAACTCAGATTGTTCACTGTTTTGAAGATTTTGGGAAGAACTAGGGTTTTATTCTTTGAAATCAAAATGAGGGGTTTGAGAGGGGTTTTGAAATAGAGGTTTTAAAAGTATATTTTCAGCACTTAAATGGAGATTATGACCACTTGAAATATCAATATTTGAACCCATATCAAGAACCTCCAAGATTGTTGGATACATTGTTTTCATATTTGAAGACAACTTCAAGAATACATAGGAATGTATTGAAGTTGAAATCATCATCTATCAAGCATGTTTTTGAGGGCAAGAGCTACTATCCATAAGGATTCACTCACCTCAAACACCATGTCATCATCTAGATGACGATGAACTAGTAAGCAAATAAAAAGAAATAAAAAAGAAATGAGGTAAGGACATTAAAGTAAACAAACAAGTATATAAACAATCAATAGATGATATTCAATGATGTATTGGACTTGTAGCTTGGTGTTTCACTCATATGTGGTGACATTGGACATAGAAGTAGCTTCCTCTCTCTTAAATGCTCACTAAAATGGTGGTTGGGTGTATTGAATATGAAGTAAATAGAGGTAATGAAGTAAAACCAAAGCTTAGAACTCACTTTCTTGTTTGAAAATCAAAGAAGGAAGCTTATTTTCTCTCTACTCTAACCTTATCTCTACAACTTTCTCTCTAAAATTTTTCAAAGCTTGCATTTGACACCCCCAAAATGAGAAGTCAAGGGGGGTTTATATAGGCCAATTTGGGGTGGTTTTGGGATTTTAGAAGTACTCCCATTGGTCCCAAACAACTGAAAACATAGAGCTACGTCGTTTTGGTTTCTAATTAATCAAAATGGACCCCTAAAAGAAATTGCACAAATGGACTGCTCTAGAGAAGAGTGCTGCAGGGGCACTGGGCCTGTGCCGCGGCGGCAGTGGGCCAGTGCCGCAGCGGCACTGCTCCTCATTCGTCCAGATAATTCTTTTTAGGCCCCTAGAGGTCCAGGTATTCGCGAAAAGGCCCTATTTCGTCCGAAATTCACAGAAAATGCATACGAACTCCAAACTGAGCTTGTGATATACCATTGGAAAGATAATGGAGTCTATTTTCTGTAAAAAAAAAAAAAAAAAAAAATAGTTCGGAGATAGGTTGCTTTGAAAAGTTTTGCGGTATTCGCGATAAAAATCGATTTGATCGTCTTTTTCACCTTCGGAAATTCATAATAAATTCGTTTTAAATCCAAAAATTATGTGCGATATACCATTGGAAAGCTATTGACCTCTAGTATCTATGAAAAATATTTGAAAATTGATACGGTGCTTTGGTTTCAAAGTCAACTTTTGGTCAAACTGGTCAAATTAGGGACCTCTAGAAAGTTCTAGGAACCTCCGGGAGCTCCCGGGAGCTCCCAGGAGCTGACATTTTTGTATGTTTTTTATTTTGAAACTCGTTTTAGTACCTTTCACATGATCTAGCATGATCTCAAATTTTTTTGGTGAATTTAGATAATTTTGGTCAAACCTTGGTCAAGCCTGGTCAAACCTTGGTCAACCCGGTAAACAGGGACTTTCTGGGAACTTTAGGGACTTCCGAGGGTCTCAAGGAGCCGACAATTTCATCTAGTTTTGATTTAGAACTCATTTTATTGCTTTTCTTACGATGTAACATGTTTCCAGAACATTTGGTCCGAATTTGGGAGTGTTCGGGCTTTCAGGGGTACTTTGGTCGTTCTGAGCATTTCGAGAGATAGAACTAACTTCCAGGAGTCCTTTTTGAGTCTTTTACGATCATTGTAAACCACCAAGCTATGGGTCGCCTAAATCTGATAGCCGACAAAATGGGGTGTCTACAGTTTGCTCCTTTTTGGCATGAACTTGCGAGGCAACGCATGTCGCAAGCTAGTGCCAAAGCTTTGAATAGACAATTCTTTTGGAGGCTATAGATTTAGGATAAAAGCGTTGCAAAAGATGCAATGATGAAAAACATGATACTGAGGTCAGTGTCGGTTGTTCTCTGCGTGAGCTGCCTACGTATCCCAAGGGGAATCAGACCAGGACGTAGTTCGGGGCACAAAGGAACAAATCGCACAGCACAACAAGATAGGCGGATGCTATGTTATGAGGATGATATACAATGTATGGGTGTGTCCTGAGCCCTATCATGTTTAGTGTTCTGATCCTAGTATGAGTGAGTACTAGTGTTTCCGACTGTGATGCAGTGGCTAACTTGGATAAAGACACAACGGTTTGGAAGACTCTGGGTCTCGGGGCAAACTTCTTAAATTCTGAGAAACATTCTTTGTAAGCAAAACGGATCAGACGCAGGGTCTTAGAGGACGAAAACTAAAGGCGACCGAGAGATCTTGTGATAACCAATAGGTGAGAAATCTATGATAATGGACAGATGAGAAAGCTCATGATAATCAGGAGAGACGGAGTCGTGAATGGACGGTGCTCGTCTTCGAAATCTGGATACGGGTGGTGTTTTGGTTGTTCCTGATGATCGATCTTCGAGAGTCGGTTCTGCTTTTGCTACTTTCTACTGGGGATAGTGGGAACTAGTATCCTTCTTGTAACACCCGTACCCAGAAAAGAAGATTAATATGCTATTAGTATGTGTTCATTAATGAGAATTAATGCATAAAACGAATTAAGGTGGGGTTATGAACTCACATGTGAAAAGGTGTTCAAATGCGGACACAGATGAAAGTCCTGTGAAAGGCGGGACTGGTATAAAAGTGGGGCCCAATGAGGGTCTAATTCGAATAATTTCATTTTGATGTCATTCTATGTTTATGTGCATATTTATTTAAATGCTTAAAGTTATTATTATGTCTTATGATAAATAAGGGGACCAGTTTTGGTACTTGTGTGAGGGTGTATTTGAATAGAATTCATAATTTATAGGTTTAATAGCAACCTCATGAATTATGTGGGACCACGTTTGGGACCCACGTGAAACTTAGATTAAATCCTTTTAGAAAAGATGGATAGTTAACGTAAATAATAAGGGGGTTTCATAATAAAGCTTAAAGAAAGTTTGGGGGTGTAAATGGGAATAATGAAAAGTGGAGACAACACATATGCATGAGGCATATGTGTCTCTACACATTAAACACAGCTGGGAATTAGAGTTTTGGAGAGAACGAGAGCTCCAAGTCGGCGACGGAAATTCTCGACGACGTTTCTTGTCGTTCCTTTGCCGTCCGGCGTCGGATTCACGATCCGAGACCACTTTTGGACTCGTGAAGGTAAGAGGATCACATGCATGTAATTTATTTTCGTTTTCGGCAACATTTTTATGGCACCATTTTTAATAGACGATGTTCTTGGTACCAAACTTATGTAGGATTATCACCGGTTAAGAATTGAGCTAAAACTTGGAAGGAATTGGAGTTTTTAGGCTTAATTTGCTAACAATTTGAAGAGGTGAGTGTCCTAATCTCTCAATTGGATGTTTAACTATGATAATGTGATAATTGTGGTTCATAGTTGTTAAACTCATGCTCATGTATGTATATGATGTTGAATTTGGGCAAAAAGCATGCCAATATGGTTAAATTGTTATGCTTATGTGCTAAGTTGCTTAAATGTTTATATGGATCAAAGGGAAGTCAAGTAGTGGTCACCATTTATAGGTCCCATATGTAAGGGATAGGAAGTCCTCAATGAGTAGGACGTGGTGACGACCACAATGAAATGTCGGTGACGCCTTCAGGGCCACAAGAGAGTGTGTGTTGCGCTATATGCGCCAAAAGTGAGAAAGATCCGGGGTGAGAAGGACCCGAGGGTGGTGGCGGGAATGACTTGACTTCCCGGAGATCAATTTGTTGTCATTTATAATGATTGTTGCTGACACGACAATTTTTCTGTGTGTGCTTGTGTGCTATACCCAAGTGTAGGTAATCGTGCAAGTAGTAAACTGGATTAAGTCCAGGTCGATCCCACAGGGAAGGTGTTAAACTAAATACTTAGATTATTCTCAAACAAGGAAAATAAAATTCAATAATTTTTTATAAGATGTAGAACACAAAGTTCCACAGTTTAACAACTACTAAACTGAAGCAATTAAACTAGATTAACTAATTACTAACTAATTAACTACAGCAGTGATTTGAAAAGTATTTTTCTTAATTAAAAAGGAATATTGGGATTACACGAATCCACCGCAACCTAGCCATCTACCATGCAGTTACATTGAAGCTCGATGGAGTACACTCTCTACAGTATTCCGTACTTCTCTTAAGATAAAGAATCCATAGTCCTTTCATGACCGGGACTATATCATCACATTTACGTTTGAAATACATAAAGGCGGTTTAAAACAATAGTTTAGACTCTCACCTACAATGGTATTAGTATTGAGGGTGGTTTGCAAAATATATTGAAGGAAAATGCCTTAAGGCTTAAAGTTCATAGACTGTTTTGACAAACTGAGCATTTTGGGACAGTTTGATAACAATCCAGTAAAACAGAAAGTCTAGGAATATTGTATAGAATGTTCTCAAGAATCAGAATGTTCGATCGATTGACGCGCTTTCGATCGATCTACGCGCTTTCGATCGATCAAATATCTTCATCTCTCGATCGATCGAACTGACTTCGATCGCTCGACAATGTCTCTGGTCCGATCGATCGAACTACTTCGATCGATCGAACACAGAGATTAATCTGCTGCATGGCAGAGGCCTGAGATCACAGTTTCATCGTGATCTCCCAACCCGGGGACTACTCAGACATAGTCCGGAGTGTTAAAGTGTCATTTTTAATATAAATATCCATTAAGGTCTTGTTTGTTTGTGTTTTAATCATGAATACTATGAAAACTAATAGTGTGAACTTATCTAGCATGCAAACTATGAATCTACCAGATTATACTAAGATAAACTACGTGCACAGTTTAAATAAATGATAAATAAGTAACCTGGAATGAAGAACTATTATTAAACTAGAGAAGAATCAGTTCACAAGCAATCTTTTAGCTTTCAAACCTACAAAAACATGTAAAAACTCCTTCTCTCTCTCCCAAAACTGATAAAAAACAAAGTGGACATCCTTATGGACGTACACAATACGAGTTTTTATAGTAACCACCTAATGCTAGGGTTAAACATCCGTTTCTGCTGCGTGCGCGTATAATCTGATAAAAGCCATGTTCGATCGATCGAACAATTCGCGATCGATTGAACTTCTGGGACTTCGATCGCTTGAGCTTCTCTCGATCGATCGAAACTTCGATCGATCGAATAGTCTTCAATCGATCGAACTCTGTATTTCAACTTTTGATTGTCTTTATTAGAATTCAGCATTTCCTTTTATCGTTATCTTACAATTCTTGACACAGCAACTGTTAATCTGCACAAATTACAGCTAAAACAAACAACTTATCATAGTTTAATCAATATGTGTATAAACTAGCATTGTAATTCGAATTGCAGATAAATAAAGGAATTGTAAACTAAATCAATACATTTTCTTCTTTTAGCGCGGTTGTATTTTACAAATACCCCCGCTTGTCAGTTGCATTTACATACTTTGCATTCCAATGGCATGATTAGTTCCCTCACTAAGCGAAAGTTTAAACGAAAATATATTTTTTGTTGTGGTTATTGAATAACCATCGCAGGTACCAAACGAGACGAGGAGAGGAAATGATCCGCACGACGGGTTGGGCGTGGGAGTTGTCCTTGTGAATATGTTCATATGTTTAGCTAGTTATGTTTAACATGTATCTCTAGTGACAATGTATAACACCTTGTGTTTTAGAGTCTTTGTAACATGTTTAGTTGGGTAATGTTGTAGATTATGCTCCAAGCTATGAGTTGTACTTACAAGTCACAAGTTGGGTATGGTTAGGAGAGATTTGAGCAAGTTGGATAACTTTTGTTTGAAAAGTAACTTGGTTTCTCCTTATGGATCAATGTTTATGTATATGTGTGGATATCGCAGGTTTTCCTACCCACAGCTTTTCTTTTAAAATCTTTTCTAAATTTCAAATTTAAATTCAAAAACAAGTGAGTCGCCACTTAATTTTTAAAAGGAAAATTAAGAAACCATTTTAAAGCAAACTGATCTTTTGCGAAACCAAAGATAAACTGGGTCCGGGGATTATGGAATGAAAGGGGAAGGAGCCCGGCGGACTAAAATACCCCCTTTCATCCTATCTCACGATAGGCCTCTACTCAACATCCTTTTTAATCAAGTTATTAATCTAAGCATGCCCTCAATTAATACATATATATATATATAGGTATACATAACACAAGCATGTTGGAAATGGTGTAAAATTGCTAACGGTAAAATATCATTCATAAGTCACATAATTCAATTAGCAAACGTCATGATATGCAAGTAAGGAACTGGAGAACTCACCCGGGATCCAGCCGCAAAATGGAAACGTGCAATGCATACACAAAATGCAAAGCCTAAGAAAAGGTCTCTAATTCACATATTCACATAAGGCAAAACCTAAGCTAAGGTGTCGCACATGGAGTCGAAAATCAATTAAAATCAATGAAGTAAATAAACTAGAGAAGAGATGAGAAATTGTACCTCAAAGCGCTACAAAACAAAGATTAGTCCACATGCTTCACATAATAATATGATATCAAAAAAATCAATCCCAATTCTCTAGCTTAGATCTATTAAGCATGAAATCCAACTTTATTCAATAGCTAATTCTAATCATAAGCATTGATGTACATGAATGAATGAATGTGAACAAAAATAAAACATGGATTTATTCACTAATTTGGATCACTTAGCCTCTGGATTTAAGATAAATTATCATTATTCAAAACATGATTTGGGTCCCAAGACGTTAGGGAACCATTTGAGTTGAAATAAATAAGATTAGACAAAAACAGTAGCAGTTTTTTATGAATTATAGAGAGCAGACCAGATCTTAAAACAATAGAAATAAAATACTTCCAACGGTTGGATCTTAATGATTTTTGGATATGTTATGCCTCTGTGAGTCTAGTTTCTAACCCAAAAAGAAAAACGAGCTTTCAACGGTTAGATCTCCGGGAATATGGAAAATACTAGACCTCACTCAAGATTTTACAACTCTCTGTCCAGAGATCTTGTATGATTTTTTAAAAATAGCAAACAAATCCGAATTGCTCCATTCTTTTTGGGGAACCTTCCTAACACATTAAGGTTCTTAGAAAAAATTATTAAAGGTCATGAAAACTTGGTTAGAGTTCTGATCTATCAATTTTAAAACCGGTTTGCTGTTCTGAAACTATTCTGAATCTCTAGACAGATTGTGATTAACTAGCCAAAACCCATGATCAAACCCCTCTAAGCATAAAATATTGCTAAAACAAAAATCCAGTGGTAAAATAATGTGTTATTGACACTTTCCCGTTGGTTTCATTTAATTCCAACGGTCTGATTTTGAACTAAAAATCTTTGATCAAAAACAGTTTGTGAACCCATTGTTTTTATTTTTGCTAGTTCAACTTTGTTGGTTGACCTCAACTAAACCATAATGTTGGGCTTAAACCAAATCACTTCTTCTACCATTTAATGGTCATTGAAGACTAAGGACATCTTTAGACTTATGGACTTTTGATGAAGTATGAAATGAATCTCACAAAATCTCAAACAATGAACTCAAACTCATGGATCAAAACTTGAGTTCAAATCATTACTCCTACCACTTGGTGGTCATGGGAGGCTAAAGACACACATACATGTAAGTTTTGGATGAAGTATGAAGAACTTCTCAAAACCCAAGAAAGAGATTAGTCTAAGCCATAGAGATGGACTCAAACTAAAGTATTTCTCCTACCATTTGAGGGTCATTGGAGACTAAATGAAGTTAAAATCTACTCAAACCTCATTGGAATATAGTAAGAATTCCATAAGATTCTTAATGAGGAGGTTCAAGTCATGGGTTAAGACTTGAATCTCACCAATTATGTGTAGATTAGGACTATGATTCCTTTTAATCTCCATATGGATCATAAGATCATAGGAAACTAAGGAATCAAAACTCAAAGAGGCTCACTAGGATATGTAAAATCTCATGAGCCTTATGAGAAATAATAGAAATAAGAAATCAAAGTTTATTTAGAGAAACTAGAAACACAAATTCCTCAAAATTGAATTTATTTTAAACCCAAGGCATCAATTAGATCCAAATCAATGAAATATTATGAAATCCAATCACAAGTTCTAAGTGGTGTGTGATGAAATGGGGTAAGAAGAGAGGTTTTGAAAATGTGTAAAGTTCCTAGAACTATGAACTTGTGATTGAATTGCCTAATTCTACCAAGTGATTGAGAGGTTACCTCTATGACCTCAAAGAATTCTTCAATTTCTTGTGAAGCTCTTCCAAGATCTTCAAATTCTTCTCAAAGTTCTTCAAATTCTTCAAGAAATTCTTCTCTTCTTCTCAATTCTCTTTTTCTCTCTATAAAACTCAAGTATATCTCTTGTATATGTATATATATATTGGTTCAAAAGTTCAAGTCCCTCAAAATAAAGATGAAGACCTGTTTATATAGGCCATCATCTCAAGGGTAAATGGGTAAATTCGGGTGGAGACCCATGTGCAAAGATTTCTTCTAGAACATGTGAGCAAAGCAGTCTGTTACAGCCAGCGGCACTCGACGGGTGCCGACGGCATTCACTGGGATATCTGGACAGAGTTTCAGGGAGAAACATGTTATATCTGGGATATCTGGACAGAGTTTCTAGGAGAAATAGGTTATATGACAGGAGCATATGATGATGGTGATCATACTGTCTAGCAAATTTTCATACTCCTATGTCTTAGGACCGACAAACAAGGTTTACGGTGCATATCATTGTGAGCATGGAGCTGACATCCTTGTCATGGGGCCTAGGCAAGTCAACTCAATGTAATCACATGTGACTGATTGCCTTGGGAATCATAAGAAAGAGGTTCTGTTCTATGCCACATAAGCGTCTACACCGCGCAGGTAATCCACTAGGGCATACAGCAGTTATATCACATTGTCTTATCTGAAAAGATAAATGAACAGTCAGAGAGACAGTACGGAGGTTTTTACTCTTTTTGATATACCTTGGAAGCTACAGTATCAACGGTGACTTGAGCCCTGGCATAGCAAGATCTGAACAATGTCAGCGCCGCGTTTCAGACACAGTCGCAGGGGAAATGCAGGAGTGCAATGCGGTGGACCAGACACAGTAAAAAGATGATTTTAAGGATGCTTCTTATGAGTCAAACCTCTGTATTATTTTATTTTAAAAAATAAAGTCCCCAGCAGAGTCGCCAGATTGTGAACACACGGAATCGCTTATCCACTCTTTTTGTTTAGTTTGAAATTGATTTGAAGAAAACAAGAAGAAAAGGAAGGTCTGTTGAAAACAGATACAGAGTCGCCACTTGATCTTTAGGGAACCAAGAAATCCAATTTGACTCACCCAAACAGATAAAGGGCACCGGCCTTTCATAACCAAAGAACTTGGCTCGGCGTTTTGGTACGAGAGAGGAAGGAGCCTTTGTCGCGACTAAAACACCCTCAACTAGCCCCGTCTTTCAACGGGCCTCAATTAGCATCCAAATAATCATCTTATACTATGTTTGGTTCGACAAATAATACTATAATAGTATATTACATCACATAAGAATTTTGAAATAGAAGATCAAAGATAAGATATCATTCATAAGATCTAAGCCAAGTATCACACAATGTAAAGTGAAAGATCACACAAATAAACCTAGGAAAAATCGTCTAATCACATATCAAGTAATCAAGTTTTCCTAATCTAGAAGAGGGGACATGAATTGTTCTCGAAACAAATAATCAAAGAAATCAAAATATGCTTAGCAAGTTAATATGATGCATGTTAATCTTTGAGGAAAGAAGATTTCTCAATCCCCGGGACGGATGAGAAAGGAAGATTAGATCGAGGGGAAGCATGGACGTGTGATCAAGTTCAATCATTATAATCTTCTTAGATTGGGAGTCACAAAAACCCCAAATCTTGCATGGATGTAATGTATGATCCTAAAATGTGCAAAGGTTGTAGTGTGTTTGTGTACATGAACTTTCTAAAGTGACTTAGAAATCTACAATATGAATGAATGTACGGAGAAAATCATCATGGGACATGTACAAATGTAGTATGGACTACTTCCTAAGATATGAACAAATTTGGAGTGCATGTAAGCATCAAATCAAAGAATGAAAGTAAAAGAATGTTTGCTGCTAATAGTGGACAGAATTGTGACTTGATCTTGTGAAAAATGAAAATTGGGGTTAGGAATGTTTTAAATGCATGATTTTTTACGGAGATCATCCTTATTGTGTCTAGAACACAAATCAAAAAGCCAATCCTCAATAACTACTACAGATTGAGAGAAATCATGTAAACAATAGAGGTTACTCAGAATCAGAGTTCGTACTGTCGACTCAAATGTCGAAAATTCTTAGAAAATGAAACCAAAGGATCTAGAGGCCCATATTATACAGAAAGTTCCCTATGACACTTAAGTTCAATGGAAAAATGATTTGGGATCAATCCTTTTGGAAAAGTTGTCTGAAAGACAAGTTGAAAGTCAACCAAGTTGCTGTGATAGTAAAAATAGAATATCTGGAGAGAATGTTTGGGTCTAAATGGATCACTTCCAAGTATTTCCAAGTTAAACCAAAAATCATGGGTGTTCTATAATAAGTTAAGAAGACTTTCCAAGTAGTCTTATGTTAATACATTGAGTATTGAATCCTAGAGAAATCTTTGAACTCAGATTGTTCACTGTTTTGAAGATTTTGGGAAGAACTAGGGTTTTATTCTTTGAAATCAAAATGAGGGGTTTGAGAGGGGTTTTGAATTGAGGTTTTAAAAGTTTATTTTTAGCACTTAAATGGAGATTATGACCACTTGAAATATCAAAATTTGAACCCATATCAAGAACCTCCAAGATTGTTGGAGACATTGTTTTCATATTTGAAGACAACTTCAAGAATACATAGGAATGTATTGAAGTTGAAATCATCTATCAAACATGTTTTTGAGGTCAAGAGCTACTATCCATAAGGATTCACTCACCTCAAACACCATGTCATCATCTAGATGATGATGAACTAGTAAGCAAATAAAAAGAAATAAAAAAGAAATGAGGTAAGGAGAGAGGAACATTAAAGTAAACAAACAAGTATATAAACAATCAATAGATTATATTCAATGATGTATTGGACTTGCAGCTTGGTGTTTCACTCGTATGTGGTGACATTGGACATGGAAGTAGCTTCCTCTCTCTTAAATGCTCACTAAAATGGTGGTTGGGTGTATTGAATATGAAGTAAATAGAGGTAATGAAGTAAAAACAAAGCTTAGAACTCACTTTCTTGTTTGAAAATCAAAGAAGGAAGCTTATTTTCTCTCTACTCTAACCTTATCTCTACAACTTTCTCTCTAAAACTTTTCAAAGCTTGCATTTGACACCCCCAAAATAAAAAGTCAAGGGGGTTTATATAGGCCAATTTGGGGTGGTTTTGGGGTTTTAGAAGTACTCCCATTGGTCCCAAACAACTGAAAACATAGAGCTACGTCGTTTTGGTTTCTAATTAATCAAAATGGACCCCCAAAAGAAATTGCAAAAATGGACTGCTCTAGAGGAGAGTGTCGCGGCGACACTGGGATTGTGCCGCGGCGGCACTGCTCTTCATTCGTCCATATAATTCTTTTTAGGCCCCCAGAGGTCCCGGTATTCGCGAAAAGTCCCTATTTCGTCCGAAATTCACAGAAATGCATACGAACTCTAAACTGCGCTTGTGATATACTGTTGGAAATGTAATGGAGTGTATTTTCTGTAAACAATAGTTCGGAGATAGGTTACTTTGAAAATTTTTGCGGTATTCGCGATAAAAGCCTATTTGATCATCTTTTTTACCTTCGAAAATTCATAATAAATTCGTTTTAAATCCAGAAATTATGTGCGATATACCGTTGGAAAACTATTGACCTCTAGTATCCTTGAAAAATATTTAAAAAATGATACGATGCTCCGGTTTCAATGTCAACTTTTGGTCAAACTAGTCAAATCAGGGACCTCTAAAAAGTTCTAGGAACCTCCGGGAGCTCCCAGGAGTTGACGTTTTTGTATGTTTTTTTATTTTGAAACTCGTTTTAGTATTTTTCACATGATCTAGCATGATCTCGAAACTTTTTGGCGAATTTGGACGATTTCGGTCAAACCTGGTCAAACCGGTCAACAGGGACTTTCTGGGAACTTTCGGGACTTCCGGGGGTCTTTGGGGGCCGACGATTTCATCTGGTTTTGCTTTAGAACTCATTTTATTGCTTTTCTTACGATGTAGCGTATTTCCAAAACATTTGGTCCGAATCTGGGAGCGTTCGGGCTTTCAGGGGTATTTTGGTCATTCTAAGCATTTTGAGAGATAGAACTAACTTCTAGGAGTCCTTTTTGACTCTTTTATGATCATTGTGAACCACCAAACTATGGGTCTCCTAAATCTGATAGCCGACAAAATGGGATGTCTACACCCTGACCGACCTATTCTCAATCGATCGATCAAACTTTGTATTTCCAGTATTCGTGTTTGGCCACCTGCACCCTCCCCTTCCTTATATATATGTGTGGTTTGTGTGTGTATGAGAGGTTGCTGAACTGAGAGAGTTAGAGAGAGAGAGAGATACATCATCATCATATATATATACACTCATATATACATACACACACCCGGATATATATATATATACAAACACACCCTCACACACTCTCAAGCTCAAGGAGGAAGAAGAAGAAGTAGCAGAGGGAGGAGAGAATGAGAAGAGACAGAGAAAGAGAAGAAGAAAGAGAAAGAGAAAGAGGAGAGAGAGGAGATCATCTCGAGGAACCCGTGGCCACCCGAGCTCGCCGGCGTCACCAACGTTAACAGTGAGTGTCTATACTCTCTTAGTAGTATAGATACGTAGGTATATATGTGTTTCGGTAAGAAAGAACGGACCCCGAACGTACACGGGTAGTGCAGTTTAGTTTAAGAAGAAAACCAGCGTTCAATCGATCGAGCTACTTTCGAGCGATTGAACACAGATCAAACTCGATCGATCGAACATTGTTCAAGCGATCGAATAGTGATACTGTTCAATCGATTGAACATTGGTCAATCGATCGAACATGACAGAATGTTAAATGTTTATTTTGCATATATCCATTGAACTGTTAAGTTGTATATTATCATACGTTGATGGTTAGAAGTGGTATTGGAATAATACACACGTGGAATAATGAACTTAATGCATTGGACAATGGAACCAGTTATATAATGATGGTATAATGTTGTAAATCAAGATAAAAAGCCGACGTGCATAATAGTGGGTTTGTCGACCACAAAGGTCGATTCTATTTATATCTATGCATATGAAGGCGGTCGCTAAGATTGTATGATGTCGGATGTGGAATCCCAAGGTGCGGGGATATGATCGAGACTACGTGTCATGGAAAAATATGATAGAGTTGGACTTCGTGTCAAGTTATACGTATAATAGAGTTAAACTACGTGTCAGGTTTGACGTATGATAGTGTTGGACTACGTGTCAGATTTAGGAGCAAATGCGATGTACGACTTCGTGTCGAAGTTAATATATCAGGGCTGGTGGCCGTAATGTTTTGGGGCTGACGTGTAGTAGTATATCAGGGCTGCATGCCGTAGTAGCATATCGGGGCTGCGTACTGTCATAGTATAGCGGAGTTGAGTGCTGAGGTATTACGGAGCTAAGTGCTGTGATATTGCTGGAGTATTGTAGTATTGCTAAGTGCTGTGATATTACTGAGTGCTGTGACATTGCTGAGTGTTGTAGTATTGCTGAGTGCTATGGTATTGCTGAGTACTGTGATAGATCTGAGTGCTTACGAAGCTGAGTGCTGTGGAATAACAGAGTTGAGTGTTGTAGTATGTTAGGGCTGCGTGCGGTATTATATCAGGGCATGTTGGCCGTATTTTATCAGGGCGGGTTGGCCGGAACGTTAGGACTGTGTGTCAGGATTTGATAGCTCGTGTGATATAGGACTACGTGTCTGATTTATGTGTTAGATTGTGGGACTTCGTGCCATGTGTGACAGACCATATGGGACTACGTGTCTAATTAATATGGACCCAAGAGTCTATGTTATGTTTGGGATGAGATTAGTACGATGTCCATGAGATTGGGACGATATCCGTTGAGATATATTGGGTTATTGCATTCATGCATGCGAACGATGAGATGATCCTTTTATTGATGTTGTTGCTAATATATGCTACATATCTATAGATTCTCTGTTAGTGTTTGTATTCATTCAGCTTCCGTAGCTGACGACGTTTTATGTCGCTAAATATTCGACGTCCAGCTGGTCAGGGTTATAAATATGCAGGAGATGCATACATGGATTGGGACTTCGAGGATGAAGCCTACGATGATGGAGGCAATGCTGGTGTTGACTACTACGTGAGCTGAATACCTATAGCTTGCCGTAGATAGTTTATAGTTATGTTTTTAAGAAACTCTATATGAGTTACGTTTATATCGACGTATGTTGCCGTGTGACAAATACTGAATATTGCACATTTATGTGCCAATATAATAGACATAGTGCTCATTTAATTCCCCAAATCCCTAGTTTTACATGCGTATTTGAATTAATTAATTTAACAGTGATGTCACTCAAATGCATGTAATTATTTATTTTTATACATTTTACATGTTTAGGTAAAAATGAAGTGGAAGGAAAGAAGTAGCAACCACACTGTAGAATTTCCCATATATTTAGTCAAATGTGAATAGTAAAAACAGTAGCAGTTACTGTTTGATAACAAACATACATAAGAAAAAAAAAAGAATAAGAAGAACGAAGAAAAAAAAAAAAAAAAACACATCCAAGCAATTGCTTGGATGTGGACCTTTTATTTTTTTATTCATTTTTTTTTTGTTTTCTTCTACCTTTCCTTCTTTCACTTTCGCTCTCTCTCTCTCCCTCTCTTTCTCTCTTTTCTTTGTTTTGCAGGAACGATGTCAGAAGACTGAAGACAAAAAAGGACGAAGCGAAGACAATTTACCAAACGCGTGCTCAAAGCTGACGAACGGAGTGACGGAATTGCTCAAATTTCGTCTATAAAAGGAAGCCAAACAAAGCATAAAAAAAACTACAACCAATAGTTTACAATCGCTATTAGGGAGAGAATAGTTTAGGGGAGGTTATCATGTGAAGCACTTTATATTGTCCCGAGAAATAGGAAACTTTAGTTTTTCTTTGCTTTTTCTAGTTTTAGTAGTTGTAAAAATTTACTTTTATGTAATTGATGATTTCATGTTCAAAAAATATGTAGCAAAACTTTGTGTACTGTACTTCTTAAAATTAAAATATTTGTTTTCTTGTAGAACCTTTGTCACTTTGTAGTAGTAAAAAAAAATTCCTATTTAAAATTAGATTTAATATTTTTAGTCTAGTAGTACTTGTAGTTGTTCCCTAAAATAGTTTGAAATCCCAAATTTTCAATTTTTATAGCAATATTTCCATTCACTAGAAGACAGATTTTGCAAGTAAACGCCGTATTTCTTAGCCACGTAGTTGTTATAATCACCTACTAAAGTCCCAAGCACACCATATCCATATCTCACTCCCAAATTAGATTAGGATTTGGTTTGACCTTATTTGTGTTCTTGGAGTTCAACCACTGTGACCCCACAAGAATCCAAAGTCAAAGGTTTAGTATTTTATTTTTGGTTCAGTATTTCCATTTATGTATATTTTATTAGCCTAGTTGTACTAAACTTTGTTATTTTGCAGATTCCACAAATTCAACCCCAACTCATGTTAAGTGGAGAAAATAATATAATAATATTAGTTTTTACCCTTACTTTGGTTTTACAACTTTAATTTTAATTGGACAGTGATTGCGTGCTTCTATTTAATTTATCTTAAATTTTATTTGGAAGACAGTCTGAATTCCAAAATGGTAGGCTAAAACTATGATTGGGGATATGCAATAAAAACTTAGAAACCACAGCTTCTGTGCACTAATCTTAAATGGGCAAATTTATCTGGATGAATTATTTTTCCATTTATGGCCAAAAATATCTATGTATCTATAGTTTATGATCATTTAACATGTTTATAGACTATGGCAATATTGAGCTCAAAAGATTACATATTTAAAATAAAAATCTAATTATGTGGATTTTCAAATTATGTCTTTTCTCATAAAAAATACCTAGCATACTCAAACAACTCATATGACAAAATTTATATTTCAAAGATGTGTTTATATATATTACTATCCACTAATGGACAAGTAATTGTGTAGTGGCAGAGTGGTGGGGACTGGAGGCCGAATAACTCACGTCCGCGGCGGGGCACGGTTCGAACCTGGCTACTGCCTAATTGCCTTTTTATTTTTCTTTAAACCAAACGACGTCGTTTCATATCAAACCTGACACACTTGATATGACCCTGACTAGTGAAAGTTTATTTTCAAATAAAGAATGACTCTGCGGTCTTAAATGCCAAATCTTTTCAAATGCATAAAAGCTGTGAAATCTAGTGTTAGTTTTGCATATTCCCAATTCTTTAAATCATTTGCCCCTGGTTAATTAATATTTTCTGTTTTTAATAGCTTTGCATAAATATCTGTATTATTTCTATCTTTCGCTATTATTAAATCCAAAAAGTTTATCTCACAAAAATTTAGCTTTTATTTCTTGTACTTCCTTTTCTTACTAGTATCTTAGTTAATTTATTTTGCATTGTTAAATCTTTACCGTAAAATACTTAGAAAAAAATAGCTTTAATTAGTTTATTACAAAAATATAAAAACTAATAGTTTAGTAAAACCCCACAAAAATCCATCATCTTTTAATTTCTTTTTTGTGACAAAATAGTTATTGCCTATCTATGTTTCCCGTTCCCTCTGGGTTCGACCTGGACTTCCAGAACTTTATTACTTGTACGATCACCTACACTTGGGTGTGATAAGAAAACGCGTCAATAGGATGTCGTCAAGTTTTTGACACCGTTGCTGGGGAACGGTTAATAAAAATAATAAATATTAAAAAAAGTTAGGTTTAAAACTATTTTTCCCACTATATCTATATATATATATATATCTATATCTATATATAAACCTATTCTACTTTATAAATAATCTAATTTTTTTTTTTAAAAAAAAAATGATAACATAAAAAAAAAATAATAAAAATAAAACTATATATTATTTTTTCTTGTGAAAAATCTATAAATTTAAATTTATAAGTATGTATGTAGCTATCTTCTAAAAAAAAAAGCATTTATATACATATATAAACCTATCTTCTAAAAAAAAACCTATTATTATCAAAATATAAAAAAAGAGTTTTTTATTTACTTAGCTAATAATAATAATAATAATATCTTTAACATTTTCTTTTTCATTTACTTCATATGTCCTTAAATACTACTGAAGCTTTATATTAAGTACCACAAATTCTAATATTTCTAGTGATTTATCTAGTATACAGTTTCCTAGAAGCATGGCTGAAATTGAAGGCATGGAAGGAATAACTGATGATACTCATAATAAATATGGGGATAATATACCACAACCTGTCTTATCAGAACGTGAACAATGGTCTTTACGTAATCTATTTATCCCAGAAATAATTATCACTCCTTATTGCATTACTCTACCTAGACATACATGAAATTTTCATTTAGACATAACATGCTACCATGCTTATCAACTTATCACGGAATTAAAAAAAGAATATGCTTATGTTCATATTCGTGAATTTGAAGAAATTTGTGATACATTTGCTTATCAAACTTGTCCTATTGAGATAATCTATCTCAAACTTTTCCCTTTTTCTTTAAAAGATGAAGCTGAATCTTGGCTTTTATCTCTCCATCCTGGATCTATAACCTCATGGCATGATATGAATGAAGTTTTTCTAAATAAATTCTATCAAAAAATTTTAACTTATAGCTTAATGCGAGAATATAAATTTTTCACTCAAAAAGAGAAGGAACTATGCATTGAAGATTGTGAATTTTTTATAGATCTCCTACAAACATATCCACATCATGGATTTAAAAAATGGCGTATAATTCATTTCTTTTATGAAACATTAGATCCAGAATCAAAGGAAATAATTGAAGCCATGTATCAAGGGGAATATTTTAAAAATGCTGACAAAGTTGAATCATACTTTGATTGGCTTGGAGAAGACGCTCCACAATGGGGAAAAAAAATTGCTAGAAAAAAAGGCTAAAAGTTCACAACAATCACAAACAGAAGATGAATTAGTAATAAAAATTGAACAATTAAATCACAAGCTAGTAGCTCTTAAATTGGAAAAAAACTAATCCTCCTCAATCTAAAAAGAAATTAGAACTTTGCAGTACATGTCATATGATGGGGTACTCTACAGAAATATGTCTTAATACTCCTGTTTATCAAAGATTTACTCCTGCGCAAAAAGTTCTATTATATAATTCAAAATTACATCTTCTTAAAAGAAAAATGAAATCTCGATGGACTGGGCCATATATTGTAAAAAATGTTTATCCTTATGGAACTATCGTGATTGAGGACCATAAAGATGGAAATACATTTAAAGTTAGTAAGCATAAATTAAAGCCATTCTTAAGAGATTTTGAAACTGAGTTGGAGTCCTTTCCTTTGGAGGACCCCAACTATGATATCTCTTAAATTCATAAATCATGATTTGAATTGTTATGAATTGTACATAGTAGGAATTTTATTTTATTTTTTCTTACTATTTAATATTTTTCAGGAATTATAACGTATTATCTGATGTCACAGGTAACAAAGAGTTATGAATCCATCTCATCATCATAGAGGTGCAAGAATGAGTATAAATCATGCCAGTTCGTCTAACAATAACAACTATCCTTCAGAGGATAGAACTTCGTCAGATGATGATACACGCCCACATTTTGAATATCTCATGGACTCTGACGAGGATGAAATGTTCTATGCTAGGTATGTCGAAAAAATTTATGACGACACTGATGAAGAAATTGATTATTTAGTGGAACCTGACCAACCTATGGAGTGGGATGGTGAGCCAATATTTGATGGATTAGATGACTGGCAGAATATTAGCGCAAGCTACGATGAATGGGAACAAGCTCAATATGAGGTGTTCCAAGAACTATACCATGAATATGAAGAAAATGAATGGGAGCGATACTTAACATCCTTAGTTCAATTCCCCATTTATGATGATAATGACATAATTTTTGGATGGGGGCGTTTGTTAACTAGAGTTAATAACGGGGAAATGTTAAGGTACGCCTTTCTGAGGGATTGGTTCTTTTTTCTACTCGAATGGAGGACATCTCTAGTCCCCGTCTTCATTGAACAATTCATGCCTCAAAGAGTCACTGTCGAATATAGTATATTCATGGAAATAACACTCTATGATGTTCCTGAAAGATATAGCTCTGACACCTATTTGAGGTTTCGAGTCTACTGTCCTAGACCTCGAAATAATCACATTTCATGAGCAATAATCTCAGCCAACGTAGATATGTTAAAATAAAATTTCTGTCTTTATTTTTATTGTAATTGTACCTTTCTTTTTGTTATATATACATATAAGAAAAAAATCATCACTGTGTTTTAAGTATCAGAACCACTTGCACTTATTATTTTATAAGTTCTGATTTTCATCAAGTCTTACAAATCTAAAAAAAATGCTATCTAATAAATGTACTAATTTGTATGTTTAAACTATCCCATTGCAGTCCAAAATAAAAAAGCACACCATAAATATTGCTAGTTTAAAAAATATGTTGCTAAAACTGCCAGATAGCAAAATTTGAATACAAGATCGATCCTTTGAAACTACAGTTCAAAAGATCAATTGTACAGTAAATCTTGATCACTTTACAGTGATAGTACTTTTTTTTATTATATATATATATATATATATAAATTTTGTCATTATTATTCTATCTTTTCTTTGTTTACTTCTTTTTATTACAAGTGCTATCCTTGACTTCTTTTTCTCATCTTACTCATTGAGGACAATGTCAGATTCAGTTGGGGGTGACGTTTCACGATTAACACCTGTTTGGTTGTTTTGTCTTTATTTATTAAAAAAAAATTAGCTTCTCTAGAAAGAGATACACTGAAAATGATAAAATGGTTTTAAATAGGGCTTTGAACCCTAAAAACTTTACCCATCTCTCTTTTTTCCTTTCTTTTTCTTTTCTTTTCTTCTTCCTCTCTTTTCTCTTTCCTCTCCATCGCAGATCTCTCTCTCACTCTCTGCAACTCTCTCATTCTCTCCCCTCGATCTCTCATTCTCTCTCATTTTTTTTTCATTTTTTTTTTAATTTTCTCGATCCAAAATCAAGATCCACTCTACTGATCACTAAAGGTAAGATCTATGGTCCAGAGAAAAGCTTGATTTTGATTTTATTCTCTATTTCTCCGATTCGGCTTTAGTTTTTATTTTTGATTTTCTATTTTCTCTCTTTTCCATTATTTAATAAAAATATAAATACATAAGTTGTAGGTACCCGCTCATCAAAGAAGCTTGGAAACATCACTCGATCTACGGCCCTACCAGCTTCTTAAAATTTCAAGAAACAGGTAATATTTCTCCATTTCAGCTTTTAAACTACAAAAATGGACGACGCACTAGCTATTGGTTTTATGTATTTTGAACTTTACATTGTCATTTTCTTAATTGCTGTTATACTGTGTTGCCTTTGCTAAAAAAAAAAAGAGAGAGAAAAATATAATTATTTTCCCTAGTTTTCTGTTAAAAAATAAAAAATAAAAATAAAAAATGAGTGACGAACGCGAGACATTTTACTTTATTTTTACATTTTAAAATTATTTTCCCTAGTTTTCCCTAGTTTTCCCTAGTTTTACATTTTACATATAATTATTTTCCCTAGTTTTCCCTAGTTTTACTTTATTTTTACATTTAATTTTTTTTTTTTAATTTTATGGGTATGTTCACTGCAAACCCTCACGAGACAACACTCGTCCATTAGGGGTAACCTAAAGGTTAACGGCTTGTTACATACGCTAAATACAATCGCAATACGACAGTGAGTTAGATTTTATTTTCCTTAGTTTATCCCTACTTTTTAATAATTACCTCAGGGGTTTAACGGCTTGTTGCATACACTAAATGTAATCGCGATTTCTGCGACAGTGAGTTAGATTTTATTTTCCTTAGTTTATTCCTACTTTTTAATAAAACTTTTAGAACAATTTATCTTTTCACTTCAATGCTAGGGACTAGCAATAAACACTGAATATTGCACATTTATGTGCCAATATAATAGACATAGTGCTCATTTAATCCCTCAAATCCCTAGTTTTACATGCATATTTGAATTAATATAATTTAACAGTGATGTTACTCAAATGCAAGTAATTATTTGTTTTAATACATTTTACATGTTTAGATAAAAATGAAGTGAAATAAAGGGTAGGAAAGATGTAGCAACCACACTGTAGTATCTCCCATATATTTAGTCAAATGTGAATAGTAAAAATAGTAGCAGTTATTGTTTGATAACAAACATGCATAAGATAAAAAAAAAAATTAAAAAAAAAAGAGAAGAAGAACGGAAAAAAAAAAAACACATCCAAGCAATTGCTTGGATATGGACCTTTTATTTTTTTATTCGTTTTTTTTTTGTTTTGTTTTCTTCTTCCTTTCCTTCTTTCACTTTCACTCTCTCTCTCTCTCCCTCTCTTTCTCTCTTTTCTTTGTTTTGCAGGAACGATGTCAGAAGACTGAAGATAAACAGGGACGAAGCGAAGACAATTTGCCAAACGCGTGCTCAAAGCTGACGAATGGAGTGACGGAATCGCTCAAATTTCGTCTATAAAAGGAAGCCAAACAAAGCATAAAAAAAAACAACTACAACCAACAGTTTACAATCACTGTAAGGAGAAAATAGTTTAGGGGAGGTTATCAAGTGAGCACTTCATATTGTCCCGAGAAATAGGAAACTTTAGTTTTTCTTTCCTTTTTCTAGTTCTAGTAGTTGTAAAAATTTACTTTTATGTAATTGATGATTTCATGTTTGAAAAATATGTAGCAAAACTTTGTGTACTGTATTTCTTAAATTAAAATATTTGTTTTTTTGTAGAACCTTTGTCACTTTGTAGTAGTAAAAATAGTCCTATTTAAAATTAGATTTAATATTTTTAGTCTAGCAGTACTTGCAGTTGTCCCCTAAAATAGTTTGAAACCCCAAATTTTCAGTTTTTATAGCAATATTTCCATTTACTAGAAGACAGATTTTGCAAGTAAATGCTACATTTCTTAGCCACGTAGTTGTTATAATCACCTACTAAAGTCCCAAGCACACCATATCCATATCTCAGTCCCAAATTAGATTAGGATTTGGTTTGACCTTATTTGTGTTCTTGGAGTTCAACTACTGTGACCCCACAAGAATCCAAAGTTAAAGGTTTAGTATTTTATTTTTGGTTCAGTATTTCCATTTATGTATATTTTATTAGCCTAGTTGTACTAAACTTTGCTATTTTGCAGATTCCACAAATTCAACCACAACTCATGTTAAGTGGAGAAAATAATATAATAATATTAGTTTTTACCCTTACCTTGATTTTACAACTTTAATTTTAGTTGGACGGTGATTGCGTGCATCTATTTAATTTATCTTAAATTTTATTTGGAAGACAGTTTCAATTCCAAAATGGTAGGCTAAAACTTTAATTGGGGATATGCAATAAAAACTTAGAAACCACAGCTTCTGTGCACTAATCTTAAATGAGCAAATTTATCTGGATGAGTTATTTTTCCATTTATGGCCAAAAATATCTATATATCTATAGTTTATGATCATTTAACATGTTTATAGACTATGGCAATATTGAGCTCAAAAGATTACATATTTAAAAAAGGAATCTAATTATGTGGATTGTCAAACTATGCCTTTTGTCATAAAAAACACCTAGCATACTCAAACAACTCATATGACAAAATTTATATTTCAAATATGTGTTTATATATATATATATTTCTATCCACTAATGGACAAGCAATTGTGTAGTGGCAGAGTGGTGGGGACTGGAGGCCGAATAACCCACGTCCGCGGCGGGACACGGTTCGAACCTGGCTACTGCCCAATTACCTTTTTATTTTTCTTTAAACCAAACGATGTCGTTTCATATCAAATCTGACACACTTGATATGACCCTGACTAGTGAAAGTTTATTTTCAAATAAAGAATGACTCTACGGTCTTAAATGTCAATTCTTTTCAAATGCACAAAAGTTGTGGAATCTAATGTTGGTTTTGCATATTTCCAATTCTTTAAATAATTTCCCCCTAGTTAATTAATATTTTCTGTTTTTAATAGTTTTGCTTAAATATCTTTATTATTTCTATCTTTCGCTATTATTAAATCCAAAATGTTTATCTCACAAAAATTTAGCTTTTATTTCTTGTTCTTCCTTTTCTTACTAGTATCTTAGTTAATTTATTTTGCATTGTTAAAATCATTGCCGTAAACTACTTAGAAAAAAATAGTTTTAATTAGTTTATTACAAAAATATAAAAACTAGTAGTTTAGTAAAACCCCTCAAAAATGCATCATATTTTATTTTCTTTTTTGTGACAAAATAGTTATTGCCTATCTTTGTTTCCCGTTCCCTCTGGGTTCGACCTGGACTTCCAGAACTTTATTACTTGTACGATCACCTACACTTGGGTGTGATAAGAAAACGCGTCAATAGGATGTCGTCACCGTGGTACTTTGATTTCGTTTCTGCAGATACTTAAGATTTGTAATAGTTTAGTAGTAAACTCTGATTATATATAACGACCTCAGAACTTTCCAATGCGTGGACTCTGATGATTAGACTTTGGTTATGGACAATGTGGTGACTTTCAACTGTCATGGCCTACGGGTCTGTAGACACCCCATTTTGTCAGCTATCAGATTTAGGAGACCCATAGATAGGGGTGGGCATAGTTCGGGCCAACCCGAAAAACTGAACCGAACCCGAAAAATTAAAAACTTTGGTTCGGTTTAAAACCGAACTGAATATATTTCAGTTCGAAACCGAACCAAAGTTTATACTACAGTTCGGTTTTCGGTACCAAAACCTCAACCCGAACCCGACCCGAAAAACCGAACTTCTTAAAATATAAAATGTTGGGATTCCGGATTTTTAATTTTTTATGTTTTACTTTTAGGTTAAGACTTAAGACTTTAACTTTATCACTCACTTTACCCCTTACTGCCTTACGGCCCTTACATACTCCTCCAGACCACACACAAGCCGCAGCGCAGCCCGCAGCAATCGCATACCTCCTCACCTCCTCACCTTCTCACCTTCGGCCTTACCTCCTCACCTTCGGCCTTACCGGCGATCCATCCACACACAGTCACTTCTCTCTCATCTCATGCGACCGGCGGTCCGGCGACCCTCTTAGAGAGTCTCAGTCTCTCTCTCTCTCTCTCAAGTCTCAAGTCAAGGCTCAGTCTCTCTCTTCGACTTCGACTTCGACCCGGTCCGGTGACACATACACTCTCTTAGTCTCTCTTTCATCTATATAGGTAATTTCTTAGTTTTTATCATTTAGATCTAAAAGTTTTTATCATCTAAATCTTTAGATCTAGATGATAAAAACTAATTTTATAAATTGTATGATGTCTGAATCTTTCATCTCTGATTCTTTGAATATTACACTGATGAGTATGATCTAACTTAGAATTTCAGAATTAGGGTTTCTTTGTGATAAGTATAACTGTATAATCCATGTCTCCATAAAACTCATTTCTTTTTAGTATATTAATAATTTAATAGTATAAATTGTATAATATATTAATAGTAACTTTGGAATTACTTTGTGAATTTTGATTTTAGAACTTATAAGTTATAATAGTTTAATACTTTGTGAACTTAGTATAAACATGAATAATGAGAAACTCAACCCCACACGAATACACAATGCCTATCAGCCATCAAACTATATTATATTATGTATAATTCCAGCCATCAAACTATATTATATTATGTATAAACATGAATAATGAGAAACCAACCTTGCCTAATGTGGTTCCTGTTGATGGGAGATATTGGTAAGGGGTGGGTAAAAGTTTCAACCTTTTGGATTGTTTGCTATCAAACTCAAACCCCATCTTCTAACACATGACAGCTTGAACTCCTACTGGCTACTAATACATCAAGAGTGGGCCCTCTAATCCATGTCTCCATAGAACTCATTTCTTTTTTCGCAATGTAATGGACTTACTACAATCAGGTTCTTATTAGACTAATTGGAAGCAAAGCAAGAACATCTTTTCTTCCCTCCCAAATAGTAATAAAAAACAATGTTATGTAATTGGAAATTTGGAAAGCACTTAACAACGACTCAATAGTAAGTATTAGGAATGGAATTAGGAAAACTAATGACTAATGTGCTAATGCTTTGTGATTTTAGAATTTAGGAAATGAATTAGGAAAACTATTGAAGTAGCTTAATAGTTAATAGAAGTAGACTATAGTAAGTATTAAGAAAGTATTAATTAATGACTGTAATAGCTTAATAGTTAATTGTTAATAACTTAATATGGTTTACATGTTAAAAAAAATTAAAATAGCTATTGACTTGGATGTTTAAAACTTTAAAACAGCTCTATGTCGAATGAAAGTGTGAACATCGAAAATATTGACATTGATAATGACACTGCAAATTCGCTACTGGAAAAAAAAGGAAATCGATAAAGCCAAGATCAATGGTTTGGAGTCATTTTACTAAGTACACTGATGAGAACGGTGAGAAGAAAGCAAAGTGTAACTATTGTGAAAAATCGTACGCGGCGGATCCAAAAACATGTGGGACTGGTTCAATGAAAAATCACTTGGTTGTTTGTAAGTCAAACCCATACAACCATGATTCTAGCCAAACAAAACTTGCTGGGTGTAGACACCCCATTTTGTCGGCTATCAGATTTAGGAGACCCATAGCTTGGTGGTTCACAATGATCGCAAGAGACTCGAAAGGACTCTCGGAAGTCAGCTCCATCTCTCAGAATGCTCAGGATGACCAAAATGCCCCTAAAAGCCCGAAAACTCCCAGATTTGGTCCCAAAGTTCTGAAAACGTACTATGTCGTAAGAAAAGCGATAAAAAGAGTTTTAAAGAGAAATCAGATAAAATCGTCGGCTCCCAGAGACCCCCGGAAGTCCCGGAAAGTCCCCGTTGACCGGTTTTGACCAAAGTTTGACCAGGTTTGACCAGGTTTGACCAAGTTTGACCAAGTTTGACCAAAATCGTCCGAATTCACCAAAATCATTTTAAATCACGGGAAAAGTGTTAAAACAAGTTCCAAAAGAAAATCGAGCGAAAACATCAGCTCCCGGGAACTCCCGGAGGTTTCCGGAACTTCCCGGGAATCCCAGGTTTGACCAGTTTGACCGGAATTTGACTTTGGAACCGGGGCGCCGAAACAATTTTCAAATATTTTTCACGGATGCTATAGGTCAATAGCTTTCCAACGGTATATCGCACATAATTTCTGGATTTAAAACGAATTTGTTATGAATTTCCAAAGGCGAAAAAGGCGACCAAATTGGCTTTTATCGCGAATACCGCAAAACTTTTCAAAGTGACCTATCCCCGAACTATTTTTTATGTAAAGTAGACTCCATTACCTTTCCAACGGTATATCACAACCTCAATTTGGAGTTCGTATGCATTTTCTGTGAATTTCGGACGAAATAGGGCCTTTTCGCGAATACCGGAACATCAGGGGGCCTAAACGGCATTATCCAAACGAAGGGAGGAGCAGTGCCGCCGCGGCACTGGCCAACTGCCGCCGCGGCAGTGGCCCAGTGCCGCCGCGGCACTCTCCTCCAGAACAGTGTATTTTTGTAATTATTTGTGGGGGTCCATTTTGATTAATTAAAAACCAAAACGACATAGTTTTATGTTTTCAGATGTTTGGGACCAATGGGAACACTTTTAAAACCCCAAAACCACCCCTAGTTGGCCTATATAAGCACCCCATTACTCCTCATTTTGGGGGAGTCAAAGGTGAGTTTTGGAAAAGTTTGGGAGAGAAAGTTGTAAAGATAAGGTTATAGTAGAGAGAAAAGAAGCTTTCTTCTTTGATTTTCAAAACAAAAGTGAGTTCCAACTTTGTTTTTACTTCATTACTTCCATTTATTTCAACATTCAATACTCCCAACCACCATTTTAGTGAGCATTCAAGAGAGTGGAAGCTTCTTCCATGTCTAAGTGTCATTACATATGAGTGAAACACCAACCTACAAGTTCATGCTTCATGAATATCATCTATTGATCATCATCTATTTGCTTGTTATTTATTGTTTATCTCTTCTTACCCCATTTCTTTTTGTTTTCTTTTATTTACTTACTAGTTCATCATCATCTAAGTGATGACATGAAGTTTGGGGTGAGTGAATCCTTATGGATAGTAGCTCTTGACCTCAAAAACATGTTTGATAGATGATGATCATAACCTCAATACTTCCAAGGTATTCTTGGAATGTATTGAAGTTATGTTCAAAAAATAGAATAAATCTCTCCAACAATCTTGGAGGTTCTTAATGATGAGTTTGATGTTGGTATTCTAAGTGGTCCTAATCCTCATTGAGTGTTGAAAATATGTTTTCAAAACATCTATTTCAAAACCCCTCTCAATCCCTCTCATTTGGTTCCAAGAAACAAAATTTGGTTTTCCCTAAAATTTCCAAAACCATGACCCAAAACAGTGAGCTGTTCAGATTCAAAGATTTGTTTTGAATTAAATACTCAAGTTATGATGATAAAACCACTTGGAAAACCTTCCTAATACATCATAGTTTGTCCCTAATTTTTCTCATCAATTATAGAAATGTAAAAGTATTTGTTTTGGATGTGAGAAGTTCATATTCATAATCTGCCTCTGTTCTCACAGAATGTTCACCCAACTTCTCGCACTTATTCTGGGCATTTTCATCACTGTACATATACCTTTTCTATTTTTTTTATAAAACTTGGGTGTCTTAGGAAACTTTTGGTATATAATAGGTCATCATAAACCTTTTCTTTGATTTATGAAAAATCATACAAAAACAGTCAACAGTGCAGTTTTTGTTTCTGAGTCATGTGTACATTCTGATTTCTTTCTTTTAATCTGGGATAGCTATTGATGTTTGGCTTTTTGGGTTATTTTCTAGACACAATAAGAATGATCTCAGATTTTTCTCACATTTTTCTAGGCACGTTTGACCTCCCATTACAATGTTGCAAAGTGTCATATGCAGTCTGTCCACTATTCACAGCAAGCACATTTCAACTTTTATTCCTTGATTTGATACTCATATGCATTCCAAATTAGCTCACATCTTAGGAAGTAGTTCATACTACATTTGTATATATCCCATGTTGATTTAATCCATTCATTCATGCACATTTTAGACTTCTAAGTCGTTTTAGAAATCCATGTACACAAAACACACTACAACCTTTGCACTTTTTTTTTAGGTACATACAATACATTCATGCAAGATTTGGGGTTTTTGTAACCCTTAATCTAAGAAGATTATAAGGAATGAACTTGATCACACGTTCATGCTTCCCCTCGATCTAATCATCCTTTCTCATCCGTCCCGGGGATTGAGAGATCTTCTTTTCTCAAAGAATAACATGCATCATACTAGCTTGTTAAGCATATTTTGATTTCTTTGATCATTTGTTTCAAGAACAATTCATGTCCCCCTTTAGATTAGGAAGTCTTGATTATTTGATATATGAATAGACGATTTTTTCTAGGTTTATTTGTGTGATCTTTCACTTTACATTGTATGATATTTGATTTAGATCTTATGAATGATATCTTATCTTTAGATCTTCCATTTTCAAGTTTCTTATGTGATGTAATATACTATCATAGTATTATTTGTCGAACCAAACATAGTATAAGATGATTATTTGGATGCTAATTGAGGCCCGTCGAAAGACGGGGCGAGTTGAGGGTGTTTTAGTCGCGACAAAGGCTCCTTCCTCTCTCGTACCAAAACCCCGAACCAAGTTCTTTGGTTATGAAGGGCCGGTGCCCTTATCCGCTTGGGTGAGTCAAAATTAGGTTTCTTGGTTCCTTAAAGACCAAGTGGCGACTCTGTATCTGTTTTCAACAGACCTTTTATTTTCTTTCTCTGATTCAAATCAATTTCAAAACAATCTCGAACAAGAGAGAAGTGGTCCGGTTCCGCGTGTCCACAATCTGGCGACTCCACTGGGGATTTTTATTTTAAAACAAAATAATACAGAGGTTTGACTCATAAGAAGCATCCTTAAAATCATCTTTTTACCGTGTTTGGTTCACCGCATTGCACTCTGCATTTTCCCTTCGACTGTGTCTGAAACGCGGCGCTGACATTGTTCAGGTCTTGCTGTGCCAGGGCACAAGTCACCGTTGATACTGTACCTTCCAAGGTATATCAAAAAGAGTAAAAACCTCCGTACTGTCTCCCTGACGGTATATTGGAACTCTCGTCAACGGACCCTCTTTGACTAAACCCAGCCTTTGCATATAGATTCCTGTAGAACCTTTCATAGGACTGTTCATTTATCTTTTCAGATAGGACAATGTGATATAACTGCTGTATGCCCTGGCGGGATTACCTGCGCGGTGTAGACGCTTATGTGGCATAGAACAGAACATCTTTCTTATGATTCCCAAGGCAATCACTCACATGTAGTCACATTGAGTTGACCTGCCTAAGCATCATGACAAGGATGTCTGCCCCATGCTCACAAAAGATATACACCGCAAACCTTGTTTGTCGGTCCTGAGACATAGGAGTATGAAAACCTGCTAGAAAGTACGATCACTATAACCGTATTTACCAGTTTCTCCCAGAAACTCTGCCCATATATCCCAGATATAACCGTATTTACCAGTTTCTCCCAGAAACTCTGCCCATATATCCCAGATATAACCGTATTTACCAGTTTCTCCCAGAAACTCTGCCCATATATCCCAGATATAACCGTATTTACCAGTTTCTCCCAGAAACTCTGCCCATATATCCCAGATATAACCGTATTTACCAGTTTCTCCCAGAAACTCTATCCATGTATCCCAGATATAACCGTATTTACCAGTTTCTCCCAGAAACTCTGTCCGTATATCCCAAATGTAACCGTATTTACCAGTTTCTCCCAGAAACTCTGTCCGTATATCAACTGGAAATGCCCAATCCTCCTCTGAAGCCTCCATAAAACCCGGACACCCCTGTTATCCCTTGGTGATCGTACTGGATAGTAAGATTGGCACACTCCATATGGTTAGGACCTTATTTGTTTAACCGCTGTCTGTTAGAAATAGGGGCATCATATAGATTAAGGCTTACATCCGCATGCTTGTCTCCCATGCATACACCATCCCCATCTCTCTGCACGCACTGTCTCGAGTCAGTCCACGTCACTGTCTTTGTCTGTCTAAAAGTCATCACTGTCAGGATCTGATACATCCCTTCTCTCAAAATCTGTCAGGTCAGTATAGATTCCCAAGGTCAGCAGCCGGAATCCTCGTTGTGGACCAGGAGTTCGGATAATCGTTTAGTCAGAACCGGTCTGACAGCCCGCTTCAACATGAATAGAGAAGAATTGGAAAACAAGGTCACCGAGTTGGGAGCGACTATAAGTCAACAATCCGACAGTCTAGCCCAAGTTCTGAAGTTCATGGAAGAACTAAAGCAGCAACAGCCACAACCACCGCCTGAGTTTCCACCACCAAGGTTTGAGCCTCCTTTACATGAGAACAATGGGGAGGAAAACTGGTTCCAAGGGGTCCCACCGCTCACATATGAAAAGAAACTCCAGGAAAAGATGGACAAGGTCGACAAACTGGAGAGCGTGCTGAGAAAAAGCAAGGGAATCGATGATTACATGCTAGATCTGGAAGGCCTCTTTGAGCCTGTCAAGTTGAAATTGCCGGAGAACTTCAAAATGCCTGCCATCGATCGTTTTGATGGGACTGGGAACCCGAAAAGCCACGTGAAGCTGTGTATGAGTATCTTCCAATCCATGGGTTGCACCCACGAGCACATCGCAATGCTGTTCCCACAGACTCTGGCAAAATCCGCACTATCATGGTTCCTAACCTTGGAAGCCTCCAAGACCCGGGCCTGGGAAGACATCGTTCGAGTTTTTGTCGACCATTACTCTTACAACCAGGAGCTGGACGTCACTATCAGGGATTTGGAAACAACCCGGCAAAGCAACAATGAATCCTTCGCTGCATTCCTGAGCAGATGGAGGAACAAGGTAGCTCAAATGACCCACCGGCCGATTGAAAAGGAACAAGTGAGAATGCTAATCCGGAATCTGCAGCCGCTCTACCATGAAAAGTTATTCTACCAGTCCATCTCCACATTTGAAGAATTGTTTGAAGTCGGAACCCGAATCGAGGATGCTATCAGGGAAGGGAAGATCAAAAAGGAAGACCCTCCGAGTCAGCCAAGAAGGCCCAACTACTCCCGGAATCCCCCGGATGTCAACGCCCTTAGCAGCCAACCCATGGCATACCCTCCAAGACCATACCAACCCTCCAACCAGGCAAATCCCTCCAATCGCCCTTTCCCGAAAAAACCCCCTCGCAATTTTGCCAAGCTAGAAATCTCTCTCTCCTCAGCCTTGGACCGCCTCCTCAAAAAGGGCCATCTCCAACTACTCCAGTCTCGGAATACCCCACCCCCGCCTAATTGCGATATGTCCAAACGATGCGCCTACCACCAAGCCCCCGGCCATAACACCGATGACTGCATGCGCCTTCGCCATGATATTCAAGACCTCATCGACCAAAATATCATCGAGCCACCCCCGAAGCAGCCCCATATCACCCAAAATCCTCTGCCTAACCACCAAAATATTAGCCTCATCGAGTCCAACCCCATATCCTTCAACCCTGCTACCTATATCACCCCCCTAGGACAACCCTTACCCCTCATTGACATCCCGGATTCTGAGGGAATTCATCTGATCGGAGGGGAGAATGACGAGTGGCAGCAGCAGCTAGACGATGAGCAAGACTTGTTCTTCCTAGAAGAGCATGACCTAGGAGTGGTGGACCTCAAATGGTATGACCCTAACAGCGAGTGTGATGCTTCCATTTGGAACGAGCCGGAAAAGCCATTTGTGGGCACGGATTGTGATTGGTTCAAGAAGGATGGAACTGTAGAAGGGCCTACTCCTGCCGAGATTGATCATTTGACCAGGTCAGGCCGTCATTATCAGCCGCCACAGCCTGCCACCGATGCAACTGAGAAAGGTCCAATCAAGGACAAGGGGAAGGGAAAGATGGATGAGATCATCGAAGAAGATAATGAGTTGATAAAGCAGCTAAAGAAAACCCAAGCACATCTCTCAATGTGGGATATTATGGTGACATCTTACAAGCATAGGCAAGCCGTGTTGAATGCCTTGGCTGGGATTGAAGTTCCTATCGATGCTGCACCGGAGGACATGGTGGCTTTCTTGGGCGCACTTACCCCCGACCCGATCATTACGTTTTCTGATGAAGACTTGCCACCGGAAGGATCTGCGCATAACAAAGCATTATACATCACTGTTGGATGTAAGGAGCAGCAGGTGCCGTTTTGTCTGGTCGACACAGGTTCCGCTTTGAATGTTTGTGCCTTAAGAACCGCCACTGCTTTGGGGGTCAATATCCTTGACATCACGCCATCTGTGCAATCTGTGAGGGCCTATGATAACACCAGGAGGAATGTGATGGGGACTGTCTCTCTGCAAATCCGGGTAGGATCTTTGGCAAGTACTGAGATTTTTCAAGTCATGGACATACCTGCCTCCTTCAATCTGCTAATTGGAAGGCCCTGGCTTCACGCCAACAAAGCCGTATCGTCCACTGTGCATCAAATGATCAAGCACATTCATGAGAAGGAAGTAAAGATCATCCTCGGTAACAGTTGGGGTAACGAAGCTTTCCCTAATTACGCTCCCATTTTTGAAGTCCAAATCCCCGAGCTAGAAGAAGGAGAAATCGGGGGATTTTTCATGGAAGAAATCCACGTGATCAATGACGAAGATAGGTTCCCTGAGGTCCACTCTGCGGTTGTCAACATTGTCCGCAAAATGAATTACTTCCCAAGAATGGGATTAGGCCGACGCCAGCAAGGAATTCGGGAGTTCCCACAGATCAAAGGGCAACAAGGCACTTTCGGGTTGGGGTACAAGCCCACTGAAGAAGACGCTGGGCTACATAGGCCATGGAAGAAAAGGGTGAAGGGTCTCCCCCCATACCGCAAAACTTTGAACGGTCAGTTCGTCAAAGAAGGGGATGATTTCCCTTACTTCGGGTTCCCCGAACCCTGGATCCATCAAACCACTGGGAAAAGGCACCCCGGGCTTGAAATCTTCGCGGACTGCGAAAGGCCCCCATATCAAGACCCGTTCTATCCTGAAGAAGCTGAGAAGACCCCGGAGGAAGACTGGTTGAAATATCTGGACGCTGAAGCCATCAAGGAAATGTGGGAGGAATCCGCTGAGAAGAAGGAAGAAGAGAGGGCCAAGAGCCAAGATGATCAGATCAAGCCAACTGAGGAGGGTCTGAGCAACCAGGCTGTAGAGTCATCTATCTGTGTCTCCCAATCCCCTATTCCCCCGGAGTCTGTATTTCCAATTATCGAGTCTGTACCAGAGTCGGTTGCTGTAAGCCCACCACTATCCATTGTAGTCACTTCACCTGTCATGAATGAAATGAAAGACGATTCTGCTTACTCCTCTGTGTCTAACACTTGTGAATGCACATATCCCTCCGAGGATCTCTCAATTGAATTTAAGCAACTAATCGAAAAACCACCTGCTTATGAAATAATCGAAGATACTTTATCAGTTAACCTAGGTGAAACAGATAATCCACAAATTGTGCAAATTGGCTCAACTCTTAATAAAGAAGAAAAAGAAAAATTAACCCTCTTGCTAAAAGAATTCAAAGATGTTTTTGCTTGGTCTTACGAAGACATGCCTGGGGTCGATCCCGACATCGTCCAACATCATATTCCTCTCCTCCCCAATTCTAAACCTGTCAAGCAGAAACTGAGGCGCATGAGACCGGAATGGGCACTCAAGGTTAAAGAAGAGGTGGAGAAACAGTTCAAGGCAGGGTTCATCATTGTCACCGAGTACCCGGAATGGGTTGCCAATATCGTACCAGTCCCGAAGAAGGATGGGAAAGTTCGCGTGTGCGTTGACTTCCGTGATCTAAACAAAGCCAGTCCCAAGGATGACTTTCCACTTCCCCACATTGACGTCTTGGTAGATAACACCGCAGGACATGAGCTACTTTCATTCATGGATGGTTTCTCAGGATATAATCAGATTCTAATGGCGCCGGAAGACCGGGAGAAGACGACATTCACCACCCCTTGGGGAACCTACTGTTATAGAGTAATGCCCTTCGGACTCAAGAACGCAGGGGCGACTTACCAAAGAGCTGCCACCACTCTGCTGCATGATATGATTCACAAGGAGGTAGAAGTGTACGTAGACGACATGATTGTGAAATCCAAGGACAGAGAAGGACACCTGGTAGCGCTGGAAAAGTTCTTCGAAAGGTTGCGCAAATACAAGATGAGGTTGAATCCGAAGAAATGCACTTTCGGTGTGACTTCCGGTAAACTCCTGGGTTTTCTCATCACACAAAGGGGGATAGAGGTGGATCCCTCCAAGATCAAGGCAGTCCTGGAAATGACACCACCACGGAATGAAAAAGAAGTAAGGGGGTTCCTCGGAAGAATCCAATTCATCAGCCGTTTCATCTCCAAGCTCACAACCACGTGCGATCCTCTGTTCCGATTGTTGAGAAAAGGGGAGAAGTTCCAATGGGATGACCAATGCCAAGCCGCTTTCGACAAAATAAAAGCCTACCTTCAGAACCCGCCTGTCCTTTCACCACCCATTCCTCATAAGCCCTTATTCCTTTACCTGTCTGTCTCCGAAAATGCCATGGGTTGCATGCTAGCCCAAGAAGGAGAAGAAAGCCACTCCGAAAAAGCCATATACTACCTCAGCAAGAGGATGACTGGGTATGAGCTCAACTACTCCACCCTTGAAAAAACGTGTTGGGCCTTGGTTTGGTGTACTCGCCGACTGAGGCACTACATGCTGGCCTTCCCAGTTGTGCTCATATCCCGCATGGATCCTCTGAAATATCTCCTCGAAAAACCCGCCCTGACCGGTCGCATATCCCGTTGGTTACTTCTACTATCCGAATTCGATATCAAGTATGTTACAAGCAAGTCAGTAAAAGGAAGAACTGTAGCCGAGCATCTCGCAGAGCATGCCGTTGACTCTGAAGAAAATGGGGACTTTCCGTTTCCGGACGAGAGTATCATGGAAATCAAGGAAGAACAGTGGAAGTTGTACTTTGATGGAGCGGCCAACATGAAAGGATACGGAGTAGGGATGATTCTCGTATCACCAAGCGGGGATCATACTCCATTGGCGGTCAAGCTCAACTATAACTCCACCAACAACACCGCGGAATATGAAGCGTGCATTCTAGGAATGGAAGCAGCCTTAGAACTGAGGGTTCAGAAGTTAGACGTCTTCGGGGACTCAAACCTCATCATATCTCAAGCTAGAGGAGAATGGAAAGTAAAAGAAGAAAGGTTGAAGCCCTATCATGATCATCTCGACCAACTCAAAAGGCGATTCAAGAACGTCACGTTCCTCTACTTGCCTAGGGAAGAGAACCAGCTAGCAGATTCATTGGCTACCTTAGCCTCCATGATCAAAATTCCTGTGGGGGTCAAGATGATGCCTTTGGTAATAGAGCAGAGGTACGAGCCTTCGTTCAATATGATCGCCGCAATCGAAGAAGAAGAGAATGAAATGCCGTGGTATCAGGATGTTTGGGATTTCATAGAAAAGGGAACGTACCCCCAAGAGTCTACCGAGAAAGACAAGAGGGCCATTCGAAGATTCGCAGCGCAATTCATCATTTGCAATGGGAAGTTGTTGAAGAAAGGATACAATGGTCACAACCTGACTTGCTTGTTCGGGAAAAGCTCCCGAAGAATGATGGAGGAAATACACGAAGGGGTATGCGGTCCGCACATGAACGGTCACATGCTGGCTAAGAAAATCATAAGACAGGGGTACTACTGGACAACGTTGGAGAAAGATTGTTGTGAGTACGTAAGGAAGTGCCACAAGTGCCAGATCCATGCAAACATGATGCATACACCACCATCCCTTCTGTACAGCATGACTTCGCCTTGGCCATTCTCAACCTGGGGAATCGACATTATTGGTGAGATCATTCCGAAAGCCTCAAATGGAAATCGGTACATCCTAGTGGCCATAGATTACTTCACAAAATGGGTAGAAGCTGCATCCTACACCAAGTTGGGGGCCAAAGAAGTGGCCAAATTCATCAAAAGAAATCTCATCTGCCGTTATGGAGTCCCCCATGAGATTATTTCGGACAACGGAAGTCATTTCAAGGCAGAAGTCAAAGATCTGTTCGAGGAATACAAAATCACTTATCACAAGTCGTCGCCATATAGGCCGCAAACCAATGGGGCAGTCGAAGCTGCAAATAAGAATGTCAAGGCCATACTGCAGAAATCGGCCGATACCTACAAAGACTGGCATGAAAAGCTACCGTTCGCGCTTTGGGGATACAGAACGTCGATAAGGACGTCCACGGGAGCAACTCCTTACTCGCTGGTATATGGGATGGAAGCGGTACTCCCGGTCGAGATAGAACTGCCGTCTCTACGCGTGATGGCAGAATGTGAAATTTCAGAATCAGATTGGTTGAGAGAAAGATACGAAGAGTTGGCTCTCATAGATGAAAAGCGCCTAGCGGCAGTCGACCATGTCCGAATCTATCAAAAGAGGATAGCCCGTGCTTTCAATAAAAGGGTTCGCCCGAGAAAGATTGTCAAGGGTGACCTTGTCCTTAAGGAACTGCGAGCTCCGATCTTCGATCCCCGTGGAAAGTTCAAACCTAAGTGGGTCGGCCCTTATATCGTCAAAACAATCCTTTCTGGAGGAGCTACTTACCTCATGGACCTCGATGGTGTCGAATTCAAAGAACCAATCAACATGGATCGCCTCAAAAAGTACTATGCTTGACAAAAAACCATTTCTTTCAAGCCTTGCCTTGAACTACGCTTGACCTGATTCCCACTCGGGGATACGTAGGCAACCACATCGGTTCGGTCACCTCACCAAAAAATCAATCCGCTTCTTTCAAGCCTTGCCTTGAACTACGCTTGACCTGATTCCCACTCGGGGATACGTAGGCAACCACATCGGTTCGGTCACCCCACCTACTTAAAAATCAACCCGCTTCTTTCCGACCATGGCCCGAACTACGTTGGACCTGATCCCCGCTCGGGGGTACGTAGGCAGACTTTCAAAAAGAAAAGAAGGATGGCTCGCTAGGATGAAAATCCGAAAGGACGCCTAGGCAAAAATTAGAGCTAAATCCAAGGTGAGCAATAACAAAAGAGAAAAAATAGCTCGCTAGGCCACCTCCTTGGCGCCTAGGCAAAAACTATGAGCATGTGAGAAATAAAGTCGCGGTCCTTACCATAACCCATATATCACCCTCCACACTAGGGGCAAACTTCGGCCACTCGCCTCGTTTGCCTGAACCCCTTCCAAACTAGGGGCAAACGTCGGTCATCTACCTCGTTTGCCTCACAACCATGCACATCCCAAACTAGGGGCAAACTTCGGCCACCCGCCTCGTTTGCCTCTAAATCACCCTAGCATGCCCAAGTGAGTACCAAAAAGCAACAACTAAATTGAAATCCAGGTCACAAAATGTTTTTCAGAAAGCTAAATGCATAAAAAGAGGTTCTCAAAGTAACCAAGGTTCGCTAATAAACAAACTTTGAATATTACATAAGCGGGAATAATCAAAGAAATAAAAGTCCTTCAAAAAAGCAATCACATGTTCAAAGACACTTGGAGGAATGAGCAGAATCAGTCAGGTCTAGTCTTTTTTTTTAATTTCTTCAAAGGCCTTTAGAAGTAGGCCTTTACTCGGTCAGTCCAACCGTCGATAAAAGCAGCAATAGTAGCGACCCTGATCCTGGAAGCGAAGACCCTCTCAGTAAACCCCCGGGGAACCTCCTGAACCTGTCCATACTGTCTGGCCAAACGGCGAGGATGATAGAAAGAAGTCTCTCTCAGACCCATCAACCACACCCTCTGGTGACCCCTGAGGCTCGTGGTGATAGCATGAAGGCCCCAACGCCTCACGATCCAGCAAATGTCAGCCTCAGATAAGGCACCCATCATGCCCACCCAATCGGCAAAAGTATAGTGAGAGTAAAGCACAGCCCGACGAAAGTAAACTGGTGGTATGCGGCCCGTCCACAATTGGAGCCGCTCGTATAACCAGGCCTGTAACACCAGAGGCGCCCCAGAAAGTAGGGGCGTTCCTTGATCAGAAGCACGGTCCAAACCATTCAAGGTTTCAGCTAGAACCATGGCCATGGGATTCTTGCTAAACTTCAACCCAAGGCACACATGCACTAAGTCAACAGAGGTACTCGAGAATAAGAAGTGGGAGGTCATGCACAATATCAAAGCAGCCCCGCGGGTGGCATCATACACGCTGGGATTCCCGGGACTGGCATACTGAGCAATAATAGAAGCAATATTAAGGGCCTCACCTTGAATCAGCCGACGGGAAATAGTGATGGGGCAATTCAGATATTCAGCCAAACCTCTCGTAGGACTAAGGGTACCAGCAGGAGGGAGAATCAGATCAGAGTCGGAATCATAGCCGAGAATAGCGCAGAACTCCTCAAACAAGGGGCATATCTCCAGGCCATTGAAGTTGAAGACATGATTCACCGGGTCCCAGTGACCAATGGCGGCACGCAAGAATTCAGTGTTCAGGGTCATCCGGCAAAGAGAAAATAGCTCGGTCAAGCCGTAGCTAAAGAGGTTAATCCGCTCCACGCCATCCGTGATGGTCAGCCAAGCTGTGAGTTGAGCGGGATCATACAAAGCCATGTTTTCAGTCGCGGCTATAGCAAAATTCGAAATTTCGGCAGCACCTCCCCGTTTTACGGACTATCCCACCTGCAAGGCAAAAAGCACTCACCATCACAAAACTGCCCATCGCAGTAGCATTTAACAATCACAGTGTACATATATCAGCTAAAACAAGCACACCACTGCGCCTCTAAACCGGAAGATATCCGGCCTAGGAGGCAAAACATCATAATACTCTGTCAAAAGGTTACAAATTGTTTCATACTTCGTCCTACACTGTCCAAATAATCATATTCCCAGTACAACCCAATCGAAAACAGAAAATAAAATAATATTGCTCGCTTGGGAGGCATCAGTCTTCCTCTTCTTCGTCCTCTGTCGGACCGCCCGGAGTATATGTCGGCGACGGCCTCCTCCTACCACCTCTGCATCGTGGACCAGTCCTCGATGAGCCAGCCCCGCCTCCACGATACTGCACACACAAATAAAATGAAGGCAATCAGTAAGGGAATAACACAAAATGCAAAAAAATAAAGTCAAGTCAAAGACTTACCAAGGACGCCATCTGGTTGGCGGCAAATTGCCGCATACCGTCCATCTGTCAAGGGTAAAATCCAGGGTTAGAACCGCATAACTTTAAGAAAGTGCAAAATTAGAGACATACCCGGTGGTCTCGTGTGAGGACCAAGGACCGTAGGCTAGCCGCCAAGGCGTGACCCTCCTCAGCGTAACTCCAAGGAACATTGAGGACGCCCGTTGGCTGAGTAGGGTACCCACATGTAACTCGCGGCACCTCCATCATTTGGGGAGTGCCATCAGCGCCTAGAACGTTGACGGTCCAATCCCAAGGAGGGATAGGGTCGGGAGCCTGAGGAGCCTGTCTCCTGTACATCTCACGAAGCTGCAGGCACAAAACAAGTTAGTTAAAGGTGAATCAAAAAAAATAGGCAATGAATAAAGAGCAAAAATATAACAAGTAACTCACCTCCAGGAGCGGGAAGTTGGGCATCAAGGAGTTGCCGCGGTAAGCCTCATACCCGGTCTCAGAGAGGAAATGATCCCAGACGTCGGTGCCGGCTAAGGCCGCCGACAGAGCATCACCGGAGAGGTCACTAGCATCCATCACAGGAGGATTATGGGGAACGCGATACCGGGAGCCACCAACCACCTGTCGAGACACCCGTTCCCCAAGGAACCACTGCCTACAATCAGTACTCTCTAGCAGAAGGCGGCAAGAGGTAAGAGATTTAACCGCTTGTATCTCCTCTGGGGCAGCATAAGCGACACCCTCCCAAGGCGTCCAATCAATATCAGAGGCCGTCAGCTCAGTCAGGAAGTTTCTAAGCAAGACAATCCGGTGGGCCCCACTCTTCACCCCAACAACGTCCCTTCGCCATCTCAAACCTCGTGGGAATAGGGGCACAGGAGCCATGCCATCCTCATCCTCGCCCGATTCATCTGCCGGGGAAGGAGCCAGCATCTTCAAGTATTCAAAACTCCAAAGCTGCACAGACAAAGGAGAAATCAGAACAAGTATGGAAATCAAAAAGATGGAAAATAAAGGAAGAAAGAGTGCGTACCTCCCAAGCTCGCCAAAATCCCCCAGTCGATTTAATGTCACCTCGAGAGACCTCACCCATATGCTTGTAAAGATGGGCCAAAGCAGCGCCGCCCCAGTTATAGGAGGGGATCTCATCAATGGTCGCCAGGCAAGAAAGGAGCCTCAAGCTCACCCGGTCGTTCCTTGTCGCAAAGATTGAGCACCCGAGGACATACAGAAGATAAACCCTCAAAAGTTGGGAATTGTTCAGATTGTGATTACCTCTGCCATAAGCCCGGTAAAGCCAGCCGCAAGGAAACCAGTGCCTATCCAGGTTAGGGGGAACAGCCCCAATCAGCATCTCCACCGCCTCCGGGTCGATCTCGTAAAAGTAATCCAGAATCAGGCGCTTCCCGCCGACCCTCAAGCCCGTAATCATGGAGAAGTCGAAGGGCGTCATGGTCATCTCTCCGAACGGCAGGTGAAAAGTATTGGTGGTATCCCACCACCTCTCAGCCAGGGCATAGAAATGGGTCAAATCATTGCTGCTTTTCGAAACCAGGCGGACGAAGCCTCCGAACCCGGCATCATCAACCATCCTCTTAACGGTGGGCGAAAGCTGTGTATACCACAAGAAGGCGTGGGCAAGGCTACCATGGCCTTTCAAGGCCACTTCCGGCACCTGCACACAACAAAAACAACAAAAATGCACAAAATCACTATTCACGACCCGAGAGCAAAATTTCACAAAATCAACATTTGAGCACAAATCGGGTTCCTAACAATTTCTAGGTGCACACTACGGCTCACAAAACTAGCACAATACATGAAAGTTTCACATACCAAGCTCGCTAGAGCCGCGGCCGAAAGATGGCGTTGGGGGTCCCGTAGAATCAAGTCCGGGGTTTGCATTTCAGCCTTCATCCGTCCCTTAGCCTTCTTAGAAGGTCTCCTTGAGCTCGAAGCCATGGATCTACAAGAAAAATGGAAGTCACATTCAAACTTTCTTCTTGAAAATTTGGGCAAACCAAAACACCAATCAAAAATCCGACTACGGGGAAAGATTACTCACCTGAGCGCGCACAAGCTGCGTTTTGATGAATTTTGGCTTCAAAAACACCCCAAAATGGCCAAGAATGAGCTTGGAAAGCTCAAAAACCCGAGATATATGAAGATGAAGTCCGGCCACCCAGTGCCGCCGCGGCACTGGCCAACTGCCGCCGCGGCAGTGGCCCAGTGCCGCCGCGGCACTGCTCCCCGCGGGCCCCGCTTTGCTCCGTTTTGCTCCGTTTCGCCCCGTTTTGGCCCGTTTTGGCCTTTTTCAGCCCGTTTTTGGCCCCGATCAGCCCCGTTGGCCCAGTCCAGTCAAGATTTATGAGGTTTTGCCCCAAGCAGACTAAAAGTTGTCAGAACTACCTCCAGCAGGCAAAAACTGGGAAAAATCGGCTCCCGAAGACCCGAATCGGTCGTTTCAGGACAACCGTCGCAAGATTCGATCAAATACGAGAATTCCTGTAACGGATCCTGGTTTCTAGCCAAGGCACCAAATAAACAAGAAAAGAGATTCCCCGAGAACCCTGCATCATCCTCCGAGGACAACAGCAGACAGATACCAGCTCCCGGAGGCCCTGACCGGCTCTCTCGGATTGAGCGCCGAAAGATTTGATCAACCGTGAGAGGTTCAGAGATGGACCCTGATTCCCGATCAAGAAAAGAGATTCCCCGAGAACCCTGCATCATCCTCCGAGGACAACAGCAGACAGATACCAGCTCCCGGAGGCCCTGACCGGCTCTCTCGGATTGAGCGCCGAAAGATTTGATCAACCGCGAGAGGTTCAGAGATGGATCCTGGTTCCCGATCAAGAAAAGAGATTCCCCGAGAACCCTGCATCATCCTCCGAGGACAACAGCAGACAGATACCAGCTCCCGGAGGCCCTGACCGGCTCTCTCGGATTGAGCGCCGGAAGATTTGATCAACCGCGAGAGGTTCAGAGATGGATCCTGGTGTTAGGTCATGAATTGAAGAGAGATTCTCAGAGAGTCCCCCTACCATCCCCAGCAGAAGATAACAGAAGTCTGAACTGATTCTCCGGGCTTGTCATCATAAGGGTCGGCCAAAGCATCACCCGCAGTCAAATCACCCCGATTCCCAGGGCAAGCACTGTCTATTCACAATTTAAGGATCCGTGTCCACTGATTATCATGAGCTTTCTCACTTATTATGAGCTTCCTCACACCTTTATCCAAATCACTTATTATGAGCTTCCTCACTCCTTTATCCAAAATCATGAGCTTCCTCACACCTTTGTCCAAATCATGAGCTTTCTCACTTATCGTGAGCTTCCTCACTCCTTTATCCAAAATAATGAGCTTCCTCACACTTTTGTCCAAATCATGAGCCTTCTCACTTCTCATGAGCTTCCTCACATCTTCGTCTAAAAATCATGAGCTTTCTCACTTATCGTGAGCTTCCTCACTCCTTTGTCCAAAATCGTGAGCTTTTCCTTTGTCATGAGCTTCCTCATCTATCGTTTGGTATCCAGGACTTCTGTGTCCATCGATTGTTGTCCTCCGGGACCCCACGTTCAATTACATTTATTTGCAAAGCACACTTCCCAAAATTCTAGAAGTTTGCCCCTAGACCCAGAGTCTTCTAAACCTTGATGTCCTTATCCGAGTCATCCACCACATCACAGTCACGAACACTAGCACAATGCCAGCCCACTCGGAGTGGCACGCCCCACAACACTTGCTCATACTAGGGTCATAACACTAGACATGACAGGACTCATGACACAATTCATATCACATCCATGCATTACATATCACCCTTGTAGCATAGCATCCGCCTGTCTTGTTGTGCATGTGTGATTTATTCCTCTGTGCCCTGAACTACGTCCTGGTCTGATTCCCCTTGGGATACGTAGGCAGCTCACGCGGAGCACGACCAGCACTAACCTCAGCATCCTTGCATCTTTTGCAACGCTTTTATCCTAAATCTATAGCCTCCAAAAGACCTGTCTCTTCAAAACTTTGGCACTCGCTTGCGACATGCGTTGCCTCGCAAGTTCATGCCAAAGAGGGGCAAACTGTAGACACCCCATTTTGTCGGCTATCAGATTTAGGAGACCCATAGCTTGGTGGTTCACAATGATCGCAAGAGACTCGAAAGGACTCTCGGAAGTCAGCTCCATCTCTCAGAATGCTCAGGATGACCAAAATGCCCCTAAAAGCCCGAAAACTCCCAGATTTGGTCCCAAAGTTCTGAAAACGTACTATGTCGTAAGAAAAGCGATAAAAAGAGTTTTAAAGAGAAATCAGATAAAATCGTCGGCTCCCAGAGACCCCCGGAAGTCCCGGAAAGTCCCCGTTGACCGGTTTTGACCAAAGTTTGACCAGGTTTGACCAGGTTTGACCAAGTTTGACCAAGTTTGACCAAAATCGTCCGAATTCACCAAAATCATTTTAAATCACGGGAAAAGTGTTAAAACAAGTTCCAAAAGAAAATCGAGCGAAAACATCAGCTCCCGGGAACTCCCGGAGGTTTCCGGAACTTCCCGGGAATCCCAGGTTTGACCAGTTTGACCGGAATTTGACTTTGGAACCGGGGCGCCGAAACAATTTTCAAATATTTTTCACGGATGCTATAGGTCAATAGCTTTCCAACGGTATATCGCACATAATTTCTGGATTTAAAACGAATTTGTTATGAATTTCCAAAGGCGAAAAAGGCGACCAAATTGGCTTTTATCGCGAATACCGCAAAACTTTTCAAAGTGACCTATCCCCGAACTATTTTTTATGTAAAGTAGACTCCATTACCTTTCCAACGGTATATCACAACCTCAATTTGGAGTTCGTATGCATTTTCTGTGAATTTCGGACGAAATAGGGCCTTTTCGCGAATACCGGAACATCAGGGGGCCTAAACGGCATTATCCAAACGAAGGGAGGAGCAGTGCCGCCGCGGCACTGGCCAACTGCCGCCGCGGCAGTGGCCCAGTGCCGCCGCGGCACTCTCCTCCAGAACAGTGTATTTTTGTAATTATTTGTGGGGGTCCATTTTGATTAATTAAAAACCAAAACGACATAGTTTTATGTTTTCAGATGTTTGGGACCAATGGGAACACTTTTAAAACCCCAAAACCACCCCTAGTTGGCCTATATAAGCACCCCATTACTCCTCATTTTGGGGGAGTCAAAGGTGAGTTTTGGAAAAGTTTGGGAGAGAAAGTTGTAAAGATAAGGTTATAGTAGAGAGAAAAGAAGCTTTCTTCTTTGATTTTCAAAACAAAAGTGAGTTCCAACTTTGTTTTTACTTCATTACTTCCATTTATTTCAACATTCAATACTCCCAACCACCATTTTAGTGAGCATTCAAGAGAGTGGAAGCTTCTTCCATGTCTAAGTGTCATTACATATGAGTGAAACACCAACCTACAAGTTCATGCTTCATGAATATCATCTATTGATCATCATCTATTTGCTTGTTATTTATTGTTTATCTCTTCTTACCCCATTTCTTTTTGTTTTCTTTTATTTACTTACTAGTTCATCATCATCTAAGTGATGACATGAAGTTTGGGGTGAGTGAATCCTTATGGATAGTAGCTCTTGACCTCAAAAACATGTTTGATAGATGATGATCATAACCTCAATACTTCCAAGGTATTCTTGGAATGTATTGAAGTTATGTTCAAAAAATAGAATAAATCTCTCCAACAATCTTGGAGGTTCTTAATGATGAGTTTGATGTTGGTATTCTAAGTGGTCCTAATCCTCATTGAGTGTTGAAAATATGTTTTCAAAACATCTATTTCAAAACCCCTCTCAATCCCTCTCATTTGGTTCCAAGAAACAAAATTTGGTTTTCCCTAAAATTTCCAAAACCATGACCCAAAACAGTGAGCTGTTCAGATTCAAAGATTTGTTTTGAATTAAATACTCAAGTTATGATGATAAAACCACTTGGAAAACCTTCCTAATACATCATAGTTTGTCCCTAATTTTTCTCATCAATTATAGAAATGTAAAAGTATTTGTTTTGGATGTGAGAAGTTCATATTCATAATCTGCCTCTGTTCTCACAGAATGTTCACCCAACTTCTCGCACTTATTCTGGGCATTTTCATCACTGTACATATACCTTTTCTATTTTTTTTATAAAACTTGGGTGTCTTAGGAAACTTTTGGTATATAATAGGTCATCATAAACCTTTTCTTTGATTTATGAAAAATCATACAAAAACAGTCAACAGTGCAGTTTTTGTTTCTGAGTCATGTGTACATTCTGATTTCTTTCTTTTAATCTGGGATAGCTATTGATGTTTGGCTTTTTGGGTTATTTTCTAGACACAATAAGAATGATCTCAGATTTTTCTCACATTTTTCTAGGCACGTTTGACCTCCCATTACAATGTTGCAAAGTGTCATATGCAGTCTGTCCACTATTCACAGCAAGCACATTTCAACTTTTATTCCTTGATTTGATACTCATATGCATTCCAAATTAGCTCACATCTTAGGAAGTAGTTCATACTACATTTGTATATATCCCATGTTGATTTAATCCATTCATTCATGCACATTTTAGACTTCTAAGTCGTTTTAGAAATCCATGTACACAAAACACACTACAACCTTTGCACTTTTTTTTTAGGTACATACAATACATTCATGCAAGATTTGGGGTTTTTGTAACCCTTAATCTAAGAAGATTATAAGGAATGAACTTGATCACACGTTCATGCTTCCCCTCGATCTAATCATCCTTTCTCATCCGTCCCGGGGATTGAGAGATCTTCTTTTCTCAAAGAATAACATGCATCATACTAGCTTGTTAAGCATATTTTGATTTCTTTGATCATTTGTTTCAAGAACAATTCATGTCCCCCTTTAGATTAGGAAGTCTTGATTATTTGATATATGAATAGACGATTTTTTCTAGGTTTATTTGTGTGATCTTTCACTTTACATTGTATGATATTTGATTTAGATCTTATGAATGATATCTTATCTTTAGATCTTCCATTTTCAAGTTTCTTATGTGATGTAATATACTATCATAGTATTATTTGTCGAACCAAACATAGTATAAGATGATTATTTGGATGCTAATTGAGGCCCGTCGAAAGACGGGGCGAGTTGAGGGTGTTTTAGTCGCGACAAAGGCTCCTTCCTCTCTCGTACCAAAACCCCGAACCAAGTTCTTTGGTTATGAAGGGCCGGTGCCCTTATCCGCTTGGGTGAGTCAAAATTAGGTTTCTTGGTTCCTTAAAGACCAAGTGGCGACTCTGTATCTGTTTTCAACAGACCTTTTATTTTCTTTCTCTGATTCAAATCAATTTCAAAACAATCTCGAACAAGAGAGAAGTGGTCCGGTTCCGCGTGTCCACACTGGGTTTCAATCAGGCGGTAGTGAAACAGGGTGTACAATGGCCACTTGGAGATTTGAGTGTGAGGCTGCTAGGAAGGCACTCGGTGAAATGTTAATTACTGATGAGCTCCCATTTAGTTTTGTTGAGCGTCCCGGGTTTCAACGATTTGTCTCAATTGCACTACCCCCTGACTTCCGTCTTCCATCACGAAGAACTGTCAATAGAGATTGTTATGATCTTTTGTCACGCCCCGCAGTAGCAAAAATAGAGAAAATAAATTCCTTTTTGGACCCGTAGGCCATGACAGTTGAAAGTCACCATATTGTCCATAACCAAAGTCAAACCATCAGAGTAATGATTCAAACCACACATTGTAAAGTTCTAGGGTTGATATATAAAATCAGAGTTCAATATTAACTATTACAAACCATAAGTATCGCAGAAGTACAAATACAGTATTACGGCAACATATGCCGATTACAAACTTAACTATTACAACGGTCTCTAAAATATAGGCATAAACTATCAACAGCAAGCTCCAAGTCTTTAGCTTGCGTAGTAGTTATCTCCAGCGTAGCCTCCGTCATCGTAGGCTCCATCCTCATGGCCCCTATCCATGTATGCATCACCTACATACTCATAACCCTGGCCAGCTGGACGTTGAATATCCAGCGGCATAAAACGCCGTCAGCTACGAAAGCCGAGTGAATGCAAATACTAACAGAGTATCTACAGATATGTAGCATATAACAACATCAATAAAAAGGATCATCTCATCGTTCGTATGCATGTATGCACCAACTCAATATCTAACAACAGATATCGTCCCAATCTCCCAATACATAACATAGACTCTTGGGTCCACATTAATCAGACACGTAATCCCATACCTACGGTCTGTTCACTCTTGACACGCAGTCTCACACATAACATAGACTCTTGGGTCCATATTAATCAGACACGTAGTCCCATACCTACGGTCTGTTCACTCTTGACACGCAGTCTCACACATAACATAGACTCTCGGGTCCACATTAATTAGACACGTAGTCCCATACCTACGGTCTGTTCACTCTTGACACGCAGTCCCAACGTTTCGGCCAACCCGCCATGACATGGTTACTACGACACATAGCCCTTATATGATACAACACGTAGCAATTATTACCGTACACAGCTCATATCACAGCACACAGCTCTATTACATCTCAACACACAGCACTATTGTTACTCAGCACACAGCACTTTTGTTACTCAGCACACAGCACTTTTGTTACTCAGCACACAGCACTTTTGTTACTCAGCACACAGCACTTTTGTTACTCAGCACACATCACTTTTGTTACTCAGCACACAGCACTTTTTGTTACTCAGCACACAGCACTTTTTGTTACTCAGCACACAGCACTTTTGTTACTCAGCACACAGCACTTTTGTTACTCAGCACACAGCACTTTTGTTACTCAGCACACATCACTTTTGTTACTCAGCACACAGCACTTTTTGTTACTCAGCACACAGCACTTTTTGTTACTCAGCACACAGCACTTTTGTTACTCAGCACACAGCACTTTTGTTACTCAGCACACAGCACTTTTGTTACTCAGCACACAACACTTTTGTTACTCAGCACACAGCACTTTTTGTTACTCAGCACACAACACTTTTGTTACTCAGCACACAGCACTTTTTGTTACTCAGCACACAGCACTTTTTGTTACTCAGCACGCAGCACTTTTTGTTACTCAGAACATTACGGCCACCTGCCCCAATACATAATACCCAACACGAAGTCCTACTGTTATAGCCTCCCATATCCGACACGTAGTCCAACTCTATCATACGTCGACCAAACACGAAGTCTCGAACCTGTCCCAGCACCTGGGATTCCACACTCAACATCATACGGTCTTAGTGACCGCATTCACGCGCACCCATAAATAGTATCGACCTCTGCGGTCGATAGACCCACTAATATGCACGTCGTCTTCTCAAACTCGTTATTGTCTCATATATATCAAAAGGATATAACAATACAAGGAAAATACAGGGTATTACACATAACAACATTCAAACCCAAACTAGAATGAAATATTAGGCATCGTGTATGATTCTAGTAAAAATAGGACACAGGGGTATTTTGGTCATTTTCCAGTTTTGTACGTCCACAACCGAATTTTATAAAAGTTCCGTGAGATTAAATAAATAAGTATTCATGTTGGAAGTTAAGAGTTTTTGATCCTCATTAAGAATCCATCTCGATTCCAGTCGTATTTTGAAAATACCAGTTTATCGTATTTATACCGTATTTGAAAACCAGAATACCGTATTTATACTATATCATAATACTATATTTATACCGTATTATACTATATCAGAATACCATATTTATACCGTATTATACTGTATCAGAATACCATATGTATACGTACAAAAAAATATAAATACGTAATATAATACGTATATACATCACATAATCATAATCATATGTTCATAACAAAGTGTAATATAAATAGCTGAGTGAGTTGGAGACTCACCTAAACTCGCAGAATAATAATGCCGAGAAAACCCGAAGAATCTTCGAATATAAAATTCCGGCTTCAAATAGCATTCCTGGTGTTCTTGGTGTACTAGGTGTGTTCTTGGTGTTCTTGGTGTTTGTGTGTGCGTTCTTGGTGTTCTTGGTGTACTAGGTGTGTTCTTGGTGTTCTTGGTGTTTGTGTGTGCGTTCTTGGTGTTCTTGGTGTTTGTGTGTGCGTTCTTGGTGTTCTTGGTGTTTGTGTGTGCGTTCTTGGTGTTCTTGGTGTACTAGGTGTGTTCTTGGTGTTCTTGGTGTTTGTGTGTGCGTTCTTGGTGTTCTTGGTGTTTGTGTGTGTGTTCTTGGTGTTCTTGGTGTTTGTGTGTGCGTTCTTGGTATTCTTGGTGTTTGTGTGTGCGTTCTTGGTGTTCTTGGTGTTTGTGTGTGCGTTAGGATGACTTCTCAACCTTATATGTCTAAGGATAAATGTAATGGAATGGTCCCATATATATAGGAACCAAGGAGGGACCTCACCTTGCAATTACCAAGAGTTAAAGGTTCAAAGGATAATTATCTCCTTAAGGCCATGTTTGGTTGGATGTGCATTAAAATCATAACTGGTCCAAATATACCAGATATTCACAAATCTGCTAAATTTCTGTTTCTAAAAATTCTGAAAATTTATAAACGAGTTCTATAAATACTGAATATTATAATAACAACATAAAAACACTAATCGTCTAGGGAAATAAATATTTAAAAATAGCGGGTATTACATCTTTATTTACAAGAGAAGTCAAAATTGAAATTGTTGTTTAAGGAACCGAATAGTAGGGTTTGTCTTACTACATACACCTGGTCATCTTTGCAAAGAATCAACTATATGGTTCTCACAGCACACTTTATTGATAACAATTGGACTTTGCAAAAAAAGATTTTGAATTTTTGTCCAATTAAAAGTCATCGAGGTGAGGACATTGGAATTGCAGTTGAGAAATGCATACTTGAATGGGGTATTGATAAAGTGTTGGCCGTTACTGTTGATAATGCTAGTTCTAACGATGTGGCAATTACATACTTGAAGAGGAGGTTTGACACTTGGGGTACAAATGTGTTAGGGGGCAAGCATCTTCATGTGAGGTGCGCAGCACACGTTATAAACCTTGTAGTAGTTGATGGCATCAAAGAAGTAGGTGATTCTGTTGCTCGAGTTCGTGGGGCTGTGAGATTTGTTAGGCAATCACTGGCTAGATTAAGAAGATTCAAAGAGTGTGTTGAGTTTGAGAAGATTGAGAGTAAAAAATTATTATGCCTTGATGTTCCCACTAGGTGGAACTCCACATATTTAATGTTAGATACTGCTGAGAAGTTTGAGAGAGCTTTTGAGAGGTATAACTTGCAAGATTCAACTTATAACTCTGATCTAACGGCTAGTGAGGGCAAAGAGGTACCAAGTGAAGAAGATTGGGCTAATGTAAGGCGCTTAGTTCAATTTTTGGAACACTTTTATCACTTAACATTGAGGATCTCTGGCTCTTTATATGTCACTTCCAATTCATTCGTTAGTGAAATTAGTGATGTATTGACTTTGTTGAAAGAGATGCAATCTAGTGATGATATTGAAATGAGTTTTATGGCAACAAAGATGAGAGCTAAGTATGACAAGTATTGGGGAGATCCGGAAAAGATGAACTTATTGATTTTTATTGCTATGGTATTGGATCCCCGACACAAGTTTGGGTTTGCGGAGTTTGCCATTAAAAAAATGTACGGTGAATTTGGGGGACACAACCTCTTTTTGTTGGTGAAAGATGCAATATATAATATGTTTAAAGAGTATAAACGACTAAACTCACCCCAAACCACTACATCTTCATCTTCTCGACCATCAACGAGACAATCTAATGTGACAATGGATGTGGAGCCTAATAATAGGAGGAAATATTTATTGAAGAAAGAGTACAACCAGTTTAAGCTTGAAAGTGGGAATGTGGATGCTAAGTCGGAATTAGATAGGTATCTTGGTGAGGCTACCGAGGAAGATGACGATAGGTTTGACATCTTGAGGTGGTGGAAGGTTAATTTTCCTCGTTTTCCTATCCTTGCACAGATGACACGTGATGTATTGGCAGTTCCTATTAGTACAGTGGCATCCGAGTCTGCATTTAGTACCGGAGGGCGTGTTCTTGATGCATTTAGGAGCTCCTTGACTCCGAGGATAGTACAAGCCATTACATGTGCTCAGGATTGGTTGCGTCCCAAATCTCGCCAAGTTAGTGTTGAGGAGGATTTAGACAATCTTGACAAAGTCGAGGAAGGTAAGTAATAAAATGTGTTGCCAATTTTTTACAACACTTTATATTTATTATGTACTAATTAAATGTGTTGTCAAATTTTTTTTTTTATTTGTAGAGTTGTTGAAAATTGCAAATGACTCAAGTGTTGTAGATCTTTAAAGGTGGTGACTCGGGAGCGTTGTGGTCGCCTACTTGAAGCGGGGGAACTTCTACTTTCAGACTATATTTTATTACTTAGTTCATGGTGTTATCTATTAATGTTTTAATTTGAGACTTTGTTGTATTGTTTATTGTGGACTTGTAGTTGTGGTGATGAGTCTGATGACAGTTGACCTCATGGTCGTGTCACGACTCGCGTGTGTTTCGCATTTGGTTATTTGGTATCATCGTATTATGCTATTGTGTTGTTTATGGTTGTTTTGTTGGTTATTTAATTTATTTTAGTCTGGTTAGAGGTTACAACCTACAGATGAATCGGTGATGGTTTTGTTGACCCTATAGGCTATAGGTCACAGACATGTTTTATTCATGTTTTATTATGGTTACAACATACATGTGATGTTTTGACAGGTTGTCTGATTGTGTTGTATTTGTCAATAGATCATTGCAATTTTTTTGTCCAATTATAAATTTGTAATTATTTTTTTGTGGATTTTTAATCACTATTCTATGCACATAAAATTGAAATAATAATTTTAATAGAATAAAATTGTATTTTATAGCTGACAATGGCAGCCTGGTTCCGAGTGGTTCGTTGTACTGGGAGTTCAATTTCCAAAAAAAAAAATGGTTTGAGTGTAATATTATATCAATTGTCCATCAGGCTCAAATTAAAAAAAAAAAAGTTCGGCTCAAATTAAACCCGAAATTCCGAACCGAACCCGAACTTTATTTCGGAAATCGAACTGAACTTTCGAAGTTTAATTCAGTTCGGTTTTCGGTACTATAGTTGCCAACCCGAACCCGACCGACCCGAACCGAACTTTTCAGTTCGAACCCGAACTACCCGAATGCCCACCCCTACCCATAGCTTGGTGGTTCACAATGATCGAAAAGGACTCAAAAAAGACTCTTGAAAGTTAGTTCTATCTCTTAAAATACTCAAAAAGTGGTACAAATGACCAAAATGCCCCTGAAAGCTTAAATACTCCTAGATTTGGACCAAAAGTTCTGGAAACATGCTATGTCATAAAAAAAGTAAGAAAATGGGTTTTGAAGCAAAATTAGATGAAATCGTCAGCTCTCAGAGACCCTCGAAAGTCCCAGAAGTTCCCGGAAAGTCCTCGTTGACCGGTTTGACCCAGGTTTGACCAGGGTTTGACCGAAATCATCCGAATTCGCCCGAAAGTTTTGAGATCATACTGGATCATGTGAAAAGCACTAAAATGAGTTTTTTCGGACGAAAACGTCAGCTCTTGGGAGCTCCCGGTGGTTCCCAGAATTTTCTGGAGATCCTATGCTTAACCGATTTGACCTAAAAGTTGACTTTGAAAGAAGATTACCGTATCATTTTTTAAACATTTTTCGTGGATACTAGAGGTCAATATCTTTCCAACGGTATATCGCACATAATCTCTGGATTTAAAACGGTTTTGTTATGAATTTTTGAAGGTAAAAAAGGCGATCAAATTGAATTTTATCGCCAATACCGCAAAACTTTTCAAAGTGACCTATCTTTGAACTTTTTTTTATAGAAAATAGACTCCATTACCTTTTCAATGGTATATCACAACCTCGGTTTGGAGTTCGTATGCATTTTCTGTGAATTTTGGACGAAATAGGGCCTTTTCGCAAGTACCGAAACCTCTGGGGGCCTAAATACAATTTTTTGGGCATCTAAGGAGTAGTGCCGTAGTGGCACTAGACCACTGCCTTGGAGGCACTCAACCCCTTATGAGTCCATTTTTGTAATTTATTTTGTGGCGCCAAATTGAATAATTGAAAATCAAAACGACATAATTTTATGTTCACAGATGTTTGGGACCAATGGGAGCACTTTTTAAATCACAAACTCCCCCCAAATTGGCTTATATAAACCCCCATTGACTCCTCATTTTGGGGTGGCAAATACAAGTTTATAGAAGTTGTAGAGAGAAAGTTGTAGAGATAAGGTTATAATAGAGAGAAAGAAGGCTTCCTTCTTAGATTTTCAATAAGAAAGTGAGTTCTCAACCTTGTTTTTACTCCATTACTCCTTTTTACTTCACATTTAATACAACCAACCATCATTTTTGTGAGTATTTACGAGATAGGAAGCTACTTCCATGTCCAAAGTCACTATATATGATCAGTGAAACACCAAGCTACAAGTCCAATATCTCAATGATTATAAACTATTAATTACTATTTACTTGTTTGTTTATATAAGTTCATCTCTTCTTATATCATTTCTTTTTTAGATTACTTACTAGTTTATCATCATCTAGATGATGACATAGTATTTGGGGTGAGTGAATCCTTATGGATAATAGCTCTTGACCTCAAAAACATGTTTGATAGATGATGATCCTAACTTCAAGAATACATACATCCCTATGTATTCTTGAAGTTATTTCCAAGATGAAAATAATGCTCTCCAACAATCTTGGAAGTTCTTGATGTGAGTTTGATGTTGATATTCTAAGTGGTTATAATCTCCTTTTAAGTGCTGCAAATGTGCTTTCAAAACCTCTATTTCAAAACCCCTCTAACCCTAACATTTGGATTCCAAGAAAATAAACTTTGTTTTATCAAAATCCTCAAAACAGTGAGTCATCCAACTTTAAAATGACATTTTGAGTTCAATACTCAAAGGATGATTATGAGACCCCTTGGAAAGTCTTCCTAACTCATTATAGAATACCCATGATTTTTGTTTTGACTTAAAAACACTTAAAAGTGTCCCATTTTGACCCAAACATTCCTTCCAAACATTCTATTTTCTCTGTCATAGCAGCTTGGTTGACTTTCAACTTATTTTTTCAGAAAACTTTTACAAAGAGAGTGGTCCCAACTCATTTTTCCTTTGAACTTCAGTGTTTTAGGGAACTTTCTGTATAATATGAGCCTCGAAATGTTTTATATTTTAATTTTTAAAGATTTTTCTACATTTCAGTCGACAGTACGAACTCTGTTTATGAGTAACCTCTCTTATTTATATGATTTCCCTCAATCTGTAACTTTAATAGTGATTTGGCTTTTTGATATGTGTTCTAGACACAATAAGGATGATCTCCATAGAAAATCATGAATTAAAAACATTCCTAACCCAACTTTTCCATTTTTACGAGATCAGCTCACTGTTCTGTCCACTATTCACAGTAAGTATATTTTAACTTTGACTCTTTGATTAGATGTTTACATGCATACACCTCTTAGGAAGTAGTTCATATTACATTTGTACACATCCTATAACAATATTCTCCATGCATTCATGGCATTCATGCATATTTTAAACTTCCAAGTCACTTTAGAAAGTCCATGTACACAAACACACTACAACCTTTGCACATTCTAGGATCATACATTGCATCCATGCAAGATTTGGGGTTTGGGTAATACTTGGGACACAACCTTCATACAACTTTCATACAACCTCCCCAAAAGATGTGTCTATCTCTTTCCTGTGTCACTGTGGGGTCCAGTGACATCACAGGAGAGAGATAGACACATCTTTTGAAGAGGTTGTATGAAAGTTGTATGAAGGTTGTGTCCCAAATATTACTCTTGGGGTTTTTGTGACTCCTAATCTAAGAAGATTATAAGGAATGAATTTGATCAATGTTCATGCTCCCCCGATCTAATCTTCCTTTCTCATTTGTCCCGGGGATTGAGAGGTCTTCTTTTCTCAAAGATTAACATACATCATACTAACTTGCTAAGCATATTTTTATTTATTTTTTTATTTTTGTGATTATTTGTTTCAATAACAATTCATGACCCCTTTAGATTAGGAAAACTTGATTACTTGATATATGATTAGACGATTTTTCGTAGGTTTGTTTGTGTGATCTTTCACCTTTGCATTGTGTGGTATTTGACTTAGATCTTATGAATAATATCTTTTCTTTTGATCTTCCATTTCAAGATTCTTGTGAAATGTAATATACTACCATAGTATTAATTGTCAAACCAAACATAATATAAGATGATTATTTGTATGCTAATTGAGGCCCGTCGAAAGACGGGGCGAGTTGAGGGTGTTTTAGTCGTGACAAAGGCTTCTTCCTCTCTCGTACCAAAACCCCGAGCCAAGTTCTTTGGTTATGAAGGGCGGTGCCCTTTATCCGTTTGGGTGAGTCAAAATTAGGTTTCTTGGTTCCTTAAAGACAAAGTGGCGACTCTGTATCTATTTTCAATAGACATTTTTCAAATCAATTTCAAAACAAAAGGAAAATCAATTCCGCGTGTCCATAGGGTTCAAAAAGGAATTATTTTCTCTATTTGTGCTACTTCGGGCCGTGACAACTCATCTCCTCAATATAATCAAAACAAGAAAAATAGAGATACATGAGAGGAAAATCAACCATTAGAGAAAGCTCCGCCGTCACTATGTTGTTTCTTTGCCGTTTCTCCGCTATAGGTACACCATTTCGCGAATCAAAGCCATATTCGAAATCGTAGAGGTGAGAGGATCATTTCTATACATTTCTTTTTTGGTTTCGTTAATATTTTTCCGTGACCCTTTTTGAGGTGACAATACATATACATGATATTTACATGTAGGATTATCTCCGGATACAACTAGAGCTTAAAATTTACGAAGATTTCGAGAATTGTAGGCTTTAATCAGAGTAATCTATGAGGTGAGTTTTCTAATCCTACATTGGTTGTTGAATGCCGTGTATGCGATACTGGTTATGGTAGTATGCTTAATTCTTGAGTTAGTAGAAAAGCATGTGTTAATTAGAGTTTAACATGTCAAATTTGTTGAAAATGCCATGTGGGTATGATGATTTGCTTATGTGCTTATATGGGTCAAGGGATGTCAAGTGATGATCACCATTATTTATCCCATATTAAAGGGACGATATTCCTCAAGAAAAAGGGACGATGGTGACGACCACAACGATTTGACTACGGTCACGTGAGAGTATGAGAATTCGTTATATGCGACGTTAAGTGAGAAAAGGCACATAATCTTGGGTCCGTGACAATGGTGATTACTTACTTGTAGTTACTTGATATTCCGGCGACTAGTTTTTATTGTTGAGATGTTTAAATATTGCATATGTTGCATTCATACTCCAATTGCAAAATTAGAACGTTCACTAAGTGTAAGGTTAAAACATAACAATTTTCTGTGTGGTTATTGAATAACCACCGCAGGTACGGATCGTGAAGGGAAAACGAAGTGAGCCGGAATCCATGCAGAGTTTTATCTTGTTTATATGTCTATGAGTTGTAATTATGTTAGCCTTGGTAGAGTTGGAACTCATGCTTGTAAGGTTGTGTTTGTAAATGTTTATGTTAGGAAAGCAAGTATAATTGGGATTGCAAACTTCTTATGTGTGTTGTGGGATGGTAAGAACTATATCTTAATGCCAGAGGTGATGTTGAAAACTTCCAAGTATGTTGAGACTAAGGGTGCGTTTGATAAAATTGAAAATTAGGTATTGAAAATTAAGTGTTGAATTTTAATTACTGAAAATTTTTAGTGATTGAATTTGTTATACCGAAAACAATGCTTCGATCAAGTACTGAAATAGAATACATTCAGTGATTATTTTCAGTAGAAATTTTCCACTTAAAATTTTCAGTGGTTTTTTGGCTGCTTTTTCAATTAAGTGGTATATTATCAAACGCACTGAAAAAGAATAAGTGCTGAATCTTTTCATTTTCAGCACTTAATTAGATTATCAAACATACCTTAAGTGTTGACTTATGTTATGAAACTTTGTTTTGAACTTGAGTTGTAAGAAGTGTTTGTAATTTTGTGTTAGGGTGATTGTGGAATCCATGTATCTTGTTTAAAACTTGTTTCTCACCTTCTTTGAGCACTTCAAATGTTATGAGCATGGTTGAATTTCAATTGAAATCTTTATGGAAGGATTTGGTGTGGTTTAGTCAAGTTATGACAAAATTTTACTCATATTAAGTCAAAAGTTGGGAGATAATGCAAGTTTATGTTTTTATCTTGAGTTACATGGATTCTTAGTGCTTGAGTAAACTTTCAATTGCTTTAGAAATAGTTTTTGGAAGTCCCCATGAAGTTTAGTTTGGATTTGATTATGTTTTGAACTTTTAAAACATGAGAAACAGTGAAAGGGTACAAGGCTCTATCCCATCTCGGGACGAAGAGAAAGAGAGCGGGAAGCGCTGGTGTAAAATCTTGATCTGCCAAGTCCGGATCGATCCGCAACAGTTCGAGGAATAAAAAATTGCATTATGCCAAAACCGAATTGATCCGCTATTGGGCCGGATCGATTTGCAGGTCTAATTTCAGCTTGTCGGTTTTTACTGAAACATACATAACTCTTTTTAGAAAATTTGGATTCACGCGCCATTTTTTGTTTTTTGGTATTAGAACCGGGACTCGAAGGGTTATCTTTTGATTTAAAATTTGGGCATATTTTTTAAATGACCATTCTACCCTTGAACTGGTTTAAGCAAACAGATTGCTTTTACTATGTCTGACTCTTGTTTTATTGCTATCAAGGGGTGTTTTGTTTTGAGTAATCGTCATTGTTGCATGTCCTAACCTGTGTGGACGGGTTGGGGTGTGACAAAGTCACAATCAACCAATTTTTATTTGCTATGGTGGGTGATCTATCAAAACTACTAAATGGTCCCTAAGAGCATTTACATGCTAAGTCTCATACTAATATGACCTAAAACAAACCCTCATCTAATGGTGTGTCAAAGATTATGATAAATTATAGCAATGTATGCTCCATTCCAAAGTTGGCATGACTTTTGATATTGCTATAATTCGACAGAATCTTTGGCACACAATTGAAGATGTGTTTTTTTTTTTTGATGAAAAATTGAAGATGTGTTTTTAGAGATTATGCTATAATTTAACATGTCAACACGATAATAACTCTACTTTTTTCAATACAACATATGAGTATTCTTTCTTTTGACATGTACTCCCTCCGTTTCATTTTGTGAGTCTATATTTGGGAACTCAACTTATTAAGGAGACAAAAAGAATCTACACCTACTTTTCACAATTGCCCCTAATCATTACAACTACTTTTTTAGTTTTGTCTTGGTGTAGATTTCAAGAAAGGATAATTTTAAAAAGTAAGTACAAATTATACATCAATTTAAGAAAAGTGGACACTATTTTAAGACATCCCAAAATAAAATATTGACCTCTCAAAATGAGATGGAGGGAGTACTATTAAAGCACACGTGCTCAAAACTTAACACTGTAACAATTCCAAAAATATAAATTTGACATGAAGAAAATACATTTAACACCGGAGATGCTCAAAGGACCCAACAAACTGTAATTATGGTTCTGGGCCTAACCCATGGCCCAACCCATCTTATCCTACCAGGTACACGTGTTTCTCAGTGGCTGCACTTCTGCTACGTTTTCCACTATCGTTTGAACAAAAAAAAAAAAAAAATCACTCCAAGAAACGATGTCGTTTACATTTACATTCGGACAAAACGACGACATACAAGCAGTTTTATCTTTTAGCGATCTGGTCTTCACTCTCTCATCTGAGTCATCTCATCAATCGGAGCCCCCCTAATTGTGAAGAAGAAGATAATGGTGGTCTTCGGTGGCGGCAAAGGCGGCGTCGGCCAGATTCTGGCCGCCGTTGCGGCGGCCCTGTTGCTCCGGTTGTTCTCCGCCCCCGGCCCGGCGATGCTGCCGGAAAACGAATCAGAGGACGAGACCGACGAAGGCGCCGGTGAATCCGAAGCTCCAGCCACCGGGAAAGTTCCTCCGGTTACCATCCGGTGGAGCGACATCACGTGCTCTCTCTCTGATAAATCCTCCAAATCGGTGAGTTGCTTTGGAATGTACCTGTTTGGTAACTTGGAAATTTGAAGTGGAAAAGTGTTGAATTTGAATTTGGATATTTCAATGCGAAGGACGACACTAAAGAGTAAAAAACATCTACTGAACTGAGCTTTTTCACCTACTTTGAACGATTATATTATGCAAATCCATTTTTTTTTTGTTGTTTTTTCTTGTATACTTACTGTTAGAAGTTGCTTTCTAGAAGCGTCTTACAATTTCATTACCCTTTCAAGTTTTCAACATTTCTACTTAGGAGGGCTAGGCTATACGTCGGTTCGGGGGGAGGGAAGCGATTTTTTGGGGTCTATTTACGAATTTTTTAAGGTCTACTTGTATATAATTGCAATTTTTTTTAGTATATGCTTATAATATGAGTCTATGTGGTAACACGTAAATATTGTATAGTGTCTTTTAAAATTCTAAGGGGTCTATTTCTAAAACACATAAAATTATCACACTATAAGTGTAATTGTCAAAATTCTAGGCGCCTTTCTTTTTGAGTTTTATATACATGTGTATCAATATATAGTTCATGGCACTAAATTGGGCCTTAGACCCCTTTGGGGGGCTAAACATAAGTTGAGGGGGCCTAAACATAAGTTGAGAGGGGCCTAAACGTAAAATACAAAAAAATTTAGGGTAAAACTTTAATTCTCAAAATCTCGGGGGGACCTGCCCCCCTCGTCTCTTGTTGCTTCCGCCCCTACTAGGGCGGGAACCAGGATGATTCGCCGTGGTAGGTGTGTGACTGGATGAATTAGGGTGCACTTGATGGACTAGCCCCGCATTGAAATGCGTGTTAGGACGAGAATCACGCGGAATCCACGGTGAGCGTGAGAGCAGAACAACAGGGATGCGCTGATTTTAGCGAGAACTGGACAAATCCTGCAATGAGTGTGTGTCTAGACGAACCGGGGTGCATTTGATTTGACTAATTCCGTGTTGGAAAACATGCTAGGTGAGAATTGAACACTATCAACAATAAGTGCATGACAGGGCAAACCGAGATGTACTTGATTGGATTATCTTGCATTGGAACATGTGCTAGGATAAGAACTGGGGTGGTGGTGAATTATTTCAAAATCGAAACCATGTAAAAACAAAAGAAATTTAGGTGTTTTCTGTTTTAACATTGCATAAATAATTTTTGATTTAGTGAAATCGGTCATACTTCGCTGTTGCTTTCTATTGCTAGGTGAGATTTTTGCTTAAAAATCTGAGTGGAGAGGCAAAACCAGGAAGACTGCTTGCGATAATGGGCCCATCAGGATCAGGGAAGACAACCCTCCTCAATGTTCTTGCAGGTCAAATAATGGCATCACCCGGGTTACATCTATCTGGCCTTTTGGAGGTGAATGGACGGCCGTTGTCTAACAAAACCTACAAGTATGCCCGCCTTAAACAAAACTCTTTGGCATTGTTTGGTTTGCGGATTTGGAGAAGGAAAAGAATAGGAAAACTCGTCCTTGCTTAGCTAACATCAGATATTAAAGATGTCGAATATGATAGGAAGTCAAGAAAAGAGGATGGAAAGTTGGCTCACAAAATCCAAAAGTTTCATGAAGACTTTCCACCCTATTTTCTTGTTCTTCATATTTCCCTTGTTAACCAAACGAACAGAAGTGTTTTTCTCATTATTTCTTTTCTTTTACTTGGCTAAATCAGTGAACCAAGCAGAACCTAACAGAATTAGCATGTCAAAAATGTTAATTTATTAGTTTGTTTTGTTGATGTTCATTTATTTATTTATGTTTTCTTTTCCTCCAAAGGTTTATTGTTATTGAGTTTTCATCTTATTACAGGTTTGCTTATGTGAGACAAGAGGACCTATTTTTCTCGCAGTTGACAGTTCGGGAAACGCTCTCTCTTGCTACTGAACTCCAGCTTCAAGAGATATCTTCCATGGAAGAACGAGATGAATATGTGAACAATCTCTTATTCAAAATTGGCTTGGTAAAGCTGGCTTGACTTTCTTTATAGCTGATGTGCATAGCTCAATTTCCAAAAAAATAATAATGGATTTTCCCCCTCTTATGGGAAGTACCATATGTAATAATGCTTTTAGTTGAATATCTTGTACTTTTGAAGTTTGTTTCTTGCATGAGTTGAAGATTTGTTACCAACTTACCATACATGTATAACATGTTGGGAATTGGCACAACCACAACAATTGCCAGATCCAAGACTTGTGAGATACGAACATAGAAGTAATAAGAAAATCCAATCAAGAATACACAAGAAACACAACTTTACATGGTTCGCCCAATACCTGGCTACATCTACCAAGTGGCTGAGACTTTTATTGTGCTCTAGGCTGAGGAAACAAAGAGTTTAGGAAACAACTATCTGTGTCCCATGTCTTTATCTAGGCTACTTAGGTTATCATTTTGTTAATGGAATGATGCTTCACGAATAGTTGAATATTTGTGTAAGTAGTGATTTTTAGTGGTGGGATAAGACGAGATAGAAGAGTTCGTAAGAGAGTAGTAATGTAAGAATCAACGGTAAAGGGGAAATCTCAAGGAAAAGTGTAAGGATGTAAAGAGAGACAGACTAAAGGTGAGTGAGTGGTAGAGTATTCTGAGAGAAGACTGCGCTGTTAATGATCGAGCGTGCATGTGAAGGAATATTCACAATGAGCTCATAAATGCACAGATCCCAAGGGAATGTCCGAAATTCTCTCTCTGGAAATCCTTTCTATCATACCTGTGGCCTGTGGGTACTGTTCCTATTTATAGCAGTTGGGATACGTGCCAAGGAATGACTAATGAGTGTTGCAGATGTGGCTCATTTCGTTAGGAGTATACTCGAAAGCCACGTGTCATCCGGAGATAATACAATCAATGTCCTCGCGGTAGACATGAGAGTTATTTCAGATAGTCTCACTAACCTTTAGAGAGGCTAAGGAAGTGTGTCGCAGAAATGACCGTCGCGACCTTCCTTAGCGAGCTCTACTCTTAAGCCAACCAAGCCACATAAACCTAAGTTCCCGATAGAGTGAGAAAGAGACTTTGTCACGCCACGGCCTAGAGTGGCCATGTCGTGATAAAGTGGTGGTGCACCAAGACCTGCTCCCAATCGAGGTCTATCTGAGCTGAGGAATACCAAGGGTATTCCTAGTGAGTCATGATAAAGTAGTGATGGGCCCCTGGACGTGAGATATGTGGGGCGCCCCAATGTTTGGTTATCATTTCATTCTTCTCTATTAGGATCTCATGAGGTGTCTTTCTATGATAAGTGGACACGTGTCAATCACGGGTAGGTTGGCAGTTAGCAGGACCCACAATTTGCTTTTACTTAGCACAAGAAAATGCGATGTGCGCTTTTACTTGCACAAAAAACTGAGATGTGTGCTTTTATTGTATGATTTATCTTGCCTTTTAGGTGACAGGGATTATTGCATCTCTCATCAGTTTCTGCTTTTGGAAGTTGTGAAATGAATACATTTGCTTTGGCTAGAGGTATTTGGAATTTGTTTTTAGCTCTAAAATGGTTTCCTTGTCCTTGTGGTGGCTGCCATATGCTGTTTCTTCAAAAGGTCAGCTGTGCCGATTATCGTGTTGGTGATGCAAAAGTCCGTGGAATTAGTGGTGGTGAAAAGAAACGTTTATCAATGGCATGTGAGCTTATCGCTAGCCCATCCATCATATTTGCTGACGAACCTACGACTGGTATGGTTGTTTTCTGTTTAATTTGTATTCCACAATGCACTTTTTTTTTTTTTTTTTGTCCCTTTGACCTTAAGATTGTAGTGGCTAAATAATTGGTTGATTGATTTGGTTACTTGGATCGTTCAGAGGAATACTACACACACACACACACACACATATATATATAATATTCAGTTGAATAATGGGTTCCGTTGGTTATTTGCGTAAATTTCTGTCCAAGTAGCGGAAACCATACACTTAGAATGTGACATTTGGTTATTTATATAAGTCTATGTTGTAGTGGACATCATATACTTTAAGTGTCAGATAAAAGTATCCCATCATAAATTAAGCCATTGTTTTTCAAATATTGTATGTTTTGTAAGAAATAACCGTCAACTGTTGTATAGACTACTTTTGCAGTAGGCCATGTGCTTTTTTTTTTTTTCCGGCGCAACATACACTACACAAACTTGAGCAAGAAAACAATTTGAAGCATGAAAAATAATGTAGATTGAACTTGCTGATATGGATTGGATATGGTAGATGTCTCTGCTTTGATGCATATTGCATAATTTGATATTGGATGATGCTGATGAACAACTACGTTGGGATTGTGAACCTGAACAAGGTTGCATAACAGGGCCAAAACTCACCAAACTTGAATAGGCTATTTGAGGGTTTAGCATTGCATTTTTTTTTAGGTAAGATAGAAGTTCATTATTATTGTTTTTATATTCTGGTAATATACTAGCATTGAGAATAGGGAAGAAAACTAGGCATATAATATATATAGAAATTGTTTTGGTGATGTAATAGTACATAACAAGAACTCTTTGTAGTAATTCATTGGGTACCCCAGTGATTAATTTGGAAGAGCTCAATGAGACAAATGTAAGAAGAAAACTGATTAGAACTCAAAAGTCCCAATAGTGCTGGTTTTATTGTCTGTTAATACTAAGTAACATGCACATTTTTCGGAAATATACATGTTGAAGCTTGACATTGTTGGGCCCATTCTCTAATAGCTTAAGCTTTTGGAGTAATTGGTAACTTAACATGATATCAGAGCCTTGTTTGTGGGAGGTCCTGGGTTCGACTCTCCATCCCCGCTTTGTTGTGCATATTTGCACTTTGTTATTTGTCTCCACTATGATGGAGTTTGGTTTGTTTGCTCTCCACGTGCAAGTCGGGGTTGCAGGTGAGGGAGGGTGTTGAAGCTTGATATACATTGTTGGACCCATTCTCTAATAGCTTAAGCTTTTGGAGTAGTTGGTAACTTAACAATACACTTTAGACATGTCCAAAGTTTCAAAATAGATATGTCAAAACCAGATAATTAGTACATACTATAACATTACGAAAAAACTGGGCCATCTTTTCAAAGAAGTCAGATAAAATGATTGTTTTGACATATAAGGAGAAGGTGGGGAAGAAGAAGAAGAAGATGAAAAAGGATATTAATAAATGTATGATATGCTATGTCTGTTACTCCATAATCTGAAGTAATTCACCTTAGAGGATTTACTCAGGCTTTGGTTGGTTCATGGATTCTGATGAGGGAAAGGATAGGAAAGGAAACCGCTTTTGCTTGTTTGGTTCATAGCGAGGGAAATGGGGATGATAAGAAAATGTAGTGAGAAATAAATTAATGTTTGTTTGTTTGTTTGTTTTGTTTTGTTTGTGTGTGTGTGAGAGAGTCAATTCAGTCCCTTTTTTCTTAGGTTACAATTATGTTTTGAAATGTTTAAAATTTTAGTGTTATTTAAGCATGGAGGAAGCACAAGGAAAGTACAAGGGACAAGTTTTACTTCTGGATTTCCTTTCCTTTCCTTTTTCTTTTCCTTCTCTAAATCTGCGATGTACATAGAGCTTAATAGAAGGACTCTCTTCTTATCTCTCTCTTACAAATCACTTGGACTTTCAGGACTCGATGCCTTCCAGGCAGAGAAAGTAATGGAAACACTCAGACAGCTTGCTCGGGATGGACATACTGTAATATGCTCTATTCACCAGCCTAGAGGCTCAGTTTATGGAAAATTCGACGACATTGTTTTGCTAACAGAAGGTTCACTCGTTTATGCCGGCCCTGCACATGATAAGCCACTGAAATACTTTTCACAGTTTGGGTTGTTATCGAACCCTTCTTTGTCGTATATTTATTGTGTCTGCACTTTCTCTTGTATTTTGCAAAACATGTGATTTGCTAGTAAAATACTTCTCAAAATTGGGGTCGTTATCCAGCCCTTGTTTATCATATCTATATTCTCCTCACTTTGGCTATAGCAAATAATCGTCATTATTTTCTCACAATTTTGTTATATACCTTTGTAGAGTTTTCTTTTATTCTTTTTTTTTTTTTTTTTAAATTTCATTTTCTTTTATTAGTTTAATTCTGTTTTTTCATCACTAAATAGAAGCATGGTCTTCTTCTCCCTCCAGATCTATTCTATGGATTGACTACAAATATTGCCTGTGTTGGGTTTTTTTTTTAAACTCTACATGCATAGCATTGTTCTGGAATGGCTAGTATGAAATTACAGATCTTGATGCTTGATCAACAGGTACCTTTGCCCAGATCATGTGAACCCTGCTGAATTTTTGGCTGATTTAATATCCATTGACTATAGTTCTACTGATAGTGTCTCATCATCCCAAAAAAGGATTGATGGTCTCGTCGAGTCTTTCTCACAACAAACATCGTCTGTTCTATATGCAACTCCACTTACTAGAAGGGGGGCCTTTAAGGACAACGTAAACTCAAGGAAGAAAACTATTGTCAAAAGAAAGGGTGGGTGGTGGAGGCAGTTCGGGTTACTTCTCAAACGTGCGTGGATGCAGGTACCTCCTCCTATTGTCACTCACTTTATTCATTAATTTTTGTCATTTTTATGATATAGCTCAGGATAGAGTATAACTCCTTTTACGAGTAAATGAATTGAGTCGACAAGGTTATGTATTTAGTTTCATTTGTTCTTTGGTTGGTTCATGGATTTACTTACTGTGGGAAAAGAAAAGAAAACACAACAGAAAATACAACACGAACAACCCCACCCCACCCTACCCCCCCACCCCCCATTTTTTTTTGTTTGGCTAATAAGGAACACGGCAAAGAGAATAGGAAGGAAAAGAAAATAGGCTGAAAAGTAAATAATAAATTTTGTATTTTGTGTTGGAAACTGGAACAGAATACTAGAGTTTACAAACAGCTATTTAGAACTTACAGAACAGATTGAGGCTTGCAATTTGCAATGCCCTAAAGTCAGATTTGTGCCACGCACAACGGTTGCTTGCAGTTATACGTACGGCACCATCTTTGCAGGAACAATCTTAGTCAGAGATAAGCAAAGATTCTTCTCTGGCTCTGGCGAAGTCCAGTGTGTTTAATCTCTCCAAAAACATAAAAACAGAAGCTGAGAAAATCGAATTGAAAAGTAGTTTTAATCATGAACTCCGACCCCTGTTCGAAAAAAAATGCGACCTATCAGAATTTTTTTGAACAATTTGTGACTATTAACACTCATATCATTCGTGTGGGTTGTGAATTTTCAGCAAAAAGTTTAGGCATGATGGGCCAATGTTTTATATTAACCTGACTCAACCCCGCTTTTGTGTGGTAATCCCAATTGGGCTTAGGTCCTCCCCCTTCTACACAACTGGGGTGGCTCTTGGGGCCCAACCAAGGAAGCACGGGCTCTTCTAAAAGATCGAAGTGCCCGTACCCACACTTGCACTGTCTTGGATTCTTCTTCAATGCGTCAGGGTAATTTTTGTAATTACTATTACTATTACTATTGCTATTACTATTATTGTAATTATTCTTATTTATATATTTATTTATTTGAAAAAAGGAACTCTAACATAATTTTAAGAGCTTTGGAGTCAATTTAAGAATGTTGGGAGTTAGATTACACGACTAAAGGCTAGTATTGCTTATTTACATTTGTTATTTGTCTTAATTACATAAAAAATAAAGACAATGTATAGTTTTTAAAATGGTATAAAACTATATGTTATAATAATTTATAAAGTACTCGCGCACTTGCACCCTTTGATTTTTGGAAAATTGACGATTCCCTTGCACCCGCATCCCCGTGTCCGTATCCCCACATCCACACTGGTGCTTCCTTCAAGGCGTGTACCATTCTATTAGCTCATGTTTTTTTTTGTTCCCAACCAGACGGGACTAGTAAAAAACACCAATGCCACACCTATCTTTCATTCACACAACAAGCCTCCAAGTCGCCAACATTTTGCAATCACTTTCCTTTTCGTTTTCCTTTTCCTCATCTAAATCCACGAACCAAACAGAGCCTTGATGGACAGGATTTTTAATTCTTGACTTTTCCTTTTTCGAATGATTGAAACACTACTTTGACAGTTGACAGTGAACAAACAACTAAACACGTATGGCTAGTGTAGTGTGCTCAGATAATGGAACGGGTTGTTATACTTATTACTTTATCATGAAATCAGAAGGTTTCCAGAGGAAGTCAAGTGTACAAATTCAGTGGGAACAGTGGGTGCTGTCTTATTTACCCCCTAGCTATATATGTCAATTACATTTATAGCTTCTTTTGCTTAAAAATTGTTATTACTATTATAAAATATGTATATAAATATATTAGTTTATTGACCTGTCTGATTGACACCTTGAATTAATGACTAGGCTTCTCGCGATGGACCGACAAACAAAGTTCGGGTAAGGATGTCAGTTGCATCAGCTTTAATTTTTGGATCTGTTTTCTGGAGGATGGGAAGATCTCAGACATCCATACAGGACAGAATGGGATTACTACAGGTATTAAATATTGATAATTACTTCACAATCTTTGCCTACATTTGTGTTACTGATTTGCTGCATATATATATTTACCACGCAATACCTCTCGTGTAATTAAGTCTGTAATTAATTCCTAAGATGGAGCAGATGGCCAATTCCATTTCAATTTCCTCTACGAATGTCTCTTATGTTGTAGTTTGGTTCTTAAATTTGTACTGATTTGTGGAAAATAATTCGTGGGAAACTGAAAAACATAATGTAGCTGCCTATGGAACTATTTACATCTGTATAACTTCTCTTCCTCTCTTTCTTTTCATCTTTCCCTCCTAACAAGATTATGAGTAGGTGCTCTGCTCATGTTTGAAAAGGGTTTTTTGATCCTTTATCTGGGTTTCTTTTCCTTCCAGGTTGCTGCTATAAACACAGCAATGGCTGCACTGACAAAGACTGTGGGTGTGTTTCCCAAGGAACGTGCAATTGTAGACAGAGAGCGTGCCAAAGGATCTTATGCTTTAGGGCCGTATCTGTTTTCCAAGTTGATAGCTGAAATTCCTATAGGTGCTGCATTTCCATTATTGTTTGGCACCATTTTGTACCCCATGGCTCGTCTCCATCCTTCTCTGTCCAAGTAAGTTTTCCTACTAATTAATGAAATCGGCTAAATTTAAATGCAGCTGTTGAATGTTATTTGGTCACCTTCCTCTTCTTTTTCACTTTCTTTTTCTTTTTAGAGAAGGCCAACATGATAGGAGGGAACTATATATGCATATATTGAGACACAAATACACACAAAAATACATAGGATTAAGACCTGGGAGAACAGTCAGAGGTCTGGTCAATAGACTCTGAGTACATATCATAACAACCTTGGAAAACAGGCTGAGATCTGGTTAGGGGTACTAATGTTAAAGCCTAAAAACAAAACCCATATTGGGAAATGACGATATAAGATACATATTGGCAAATGGCGAGCACTAGGATGATGGGTATGTTTGTTTATGAATATTGACTTCTAAACCACTTCCATAAGAAAATTAACATATCTGTCATATATATGCTGCAAATAAGTATTTTACATTTTCAGCTTATTATCTCGAGTTTCGCTTCTACTTAATTTTTTCTTTTAAAGTGTTATCATCCATGGTAAAGAATCTGGTTCGTGACACTTGGTAATTGTCAAAATATTTGAGCATCATTTTTTAAGTTTGAAATGATCTATAAACATCTGGTGCAGCAGTTACTTCTCAAAATTATAAAGTAGGTAAATTAATAAGCATCTGTTATCGAATTTTCTCCAGAAAGCTGCCACTTTGGTCTCCTATGCTTGGTTTCACTCTTCAGTATCTTATCATGGTGAACTTATTCAGGATTTACTGGGGAAAATATTACATAGGAAGAATACATGTAATTTTCCCTTTATAAGTCATTAAGCATACTTTATGGAAAGATTATTTGTTTAAGAGCTTGTTTGGATTAGCTTACTGGGACCAACAATAATTTGTTTGGGATTATTGAGAGATTTGAATTCGTTGGCAAAAAGGTCACAACTTTTTAAAAAGTCATTCCACTTCAAAGCTTAAAAAAAACAGCCTAAATCAGAAGCAACAATTTCCTGTTTATTAAAAAATCTATTAAAGAATAAATCTTTTATTCCCACAGTGACAATGTTTGATGACTCTGACGCAAACTTCTACTTGTGTAGATTTGGGATGTTCAGTGGAATAGTGACTGTGGAGTCCTTTGCTGCATCTGCAATGGGTCTAACAGTTGGGGCGATGGTTCCGACCACTGAAGCAGCAATGGCTTTAGGGCCATCTCTTATGACAGTTTTTATTGTATTTGGAGGGTATTATGTCAATGCAGACAATGCACCTGTTATCTTCCGGTGGATTCCTCGTGTTTCTCTTATAAGATGGTAATTATACTTCTTACTTGCCATCTATATAGTGGATTTAGGAGGAAAAGAAAATAAAGCACAAAAGAATTTTTTTTTTAGTTTGAGAAACTTAGGAGGGAAAAGAAAAAAATGGTGAAAAATTAACTAATAATTTTAAGTTTTGTGAGTCAGTGTCCTTCCTCTTTTGTTAAATTTCTGTTTCATTTGTAAAACTTTTCATTTGTAATGTTATACTAAGTATCGAGGAAAACCCACGGTGAAACACTAGGGAAATGGTTTTCCTTTTCTTTCCCTAAATCCACAAACCAAGCAGAACCTTGGATATTCTCTTGTGAATTGCATGAACTTAAAAAAAGAATTCTATCTTTTCTCACTGCCCATTGATGACTCTAAATTTTTGTCTGGGTAATTTCAGGGCGTTTCAAGGGCTTTGCATCAACGAATTTAGTGGTCTAAAATTTGACCATCAGCATTCATTTGATATACAATCTGGAGAACAGGTGAGGAATAACTTTTGCATGCTATTTTACCATGTAACAATGTTCTGAAACGTTAAAAGAAATTGAAAATTAACTTCGGAATTTAGAGGGGAAAAAAAGGAAATTGAAATTATCATTTAACTTGCAGGGAAAAAAAAAAAAGAGCTAATAGTTTTGGGTAATATTGGTTTCCATTTTTGGGTAGCAATCTGTTAGAATTTGATGATTGCTAGATGGCTCAGGTGCTAGGGTCGGCATATTTAATGTTCAGGCTTCCTGGACCGGACCACTATGTGATTTTGGGACCTAAGACATCACTAGAATAGTACTGAAAATATTGTGTTATTTGATAACATTATCAATCAACTTCTTCTTTCAAGACTATGCTTCTACTTTTAGATATTTAATCTATTCTATCAGTATATGGCAACTAACCATTTAAAGCTTTACAGAATTCCCTTCTCATTAGGTAACAGCCCCAAATTCTCAAGGAACGTAATTTATATTTTTCATACCTATATTTGTTTGACGTATGATTAACATATTTTTAGTTAGATAAGAAACAAGGAATAATTAGTTGGTTAAATTAGAATTTTGCTAATTGGAGTGCTCCATGGGTTTTACATCAAATAGTAATATAATATGTACTGAGTTTCCTAACAGAGGTAGAGATTGCAATGCTCAATTGACATCCATACCATCATATTCAACCGAGAGTAAAGTCCCTTGCGTAACATTAGAGCCCCAAATTCACAATTGTTCAAAGCTAAGTTCCTTCCTTGAATCAAGTACAAAAATGTCCAACACGTAATCCATCCTTCAACTCTCTGAAAATGATGCAAATAACCTTAAATGATTAATTTTTACTAGTTTGGATGCCATTAATTAATACGCTTTCGCAGCAATTGAGTTAAGCTGCGTGTGAGGCCTCGGTGGACCATCACGTATCCTTACCTCTCACGTGGCGGGGTTTGGGGCGTGGCACATTACCTTTTGTCATATCAAAACTCATCTTCAGGAAAGGCAAGGGAATAATCTTTAATGAAGTTTTCAAAAGGGCATACTGCAAGATCAGCCAGAAGTGGTTATCTCATTCCTAACCCCTAGTGGCCCAAGATGGTTAAGCTTTTCTTGTTAGAATAGTGCTTTTATGTAAACAAGATTCCAACATTAGCAGTCATTTTGAAGTAACTTTATGGCAAAAGGAACAGGACTAGAGCTGTTAGAATACTATTACACAAATAGGTAACGTCCTTCTTGGTATGTCTTAACCAAAAGTATAGGATTCGTATCCTGTGACCCTGTCCGACAATTGAATGTCCGACACGGCCTAACAAGTTTCCAAATTTTATTACGTACAAGGCACGCTGGCATGAACGATTTTTGTTAAATTTTTTTTTTTGTTTGTATTGCCTATTTTTCAGGCACTTGAGCGGCTCTCCTTTGGCGGCAGTCGCATAAGAGATACCGTTGTGGCTCAAAGTAGAATACTCTTGTTTTGGTATTGCACAACTTACCTTCTCCTTGAGAAAAACAAGCCAAAATACCAGCGGCTTGAGCCACCCCCTCCTGAGCAAGTCGAAACAGAGGTACAGTTTGAGTCTTCCGAGGCTAACAAGGTGGACCCAAACCAGCAACCCGAGCCTCCTGTGCTCGACCAAGGTAAACCCACCCAGAAGCTTGAATCTCCTCAAATTGACCCTCTTGACCTCTTTATCCTAGAAGGTCTGTAGTTAGTTGGGCATACTGATGATCTTGACATGAGAAGTACTATTGTTTATTGATTTATCTCGTACAGGTGCTAAGGAGATGTCTGTGCAATAAAGGATGGCCTCGAGCCTTTTCTGAGCTAATAATGAGGTATTATAGTAAATATTCGTGTAGCTGTAACACCGGCGACTTGTATTATAGAAGTCGTCGACTTTGAAATTTTATGTAGAATGGTATTTGTCACTCGATGTACTGTTGTGACATTTTAAGTTTTGAATATATGGACTTTAGAATGACTGTGTCAATCCTTAGTATCTGTTTTGAACCATTATGATATGTTCATGTCCCATGAATTTGAATTGGTCCGTTCACTATTTGTGAAGTAATTTAATATGAAAACTCATCATCTTGAACTCAATGTCTCATTCAAGATTATGAACATTCACATTAAAGTGATCTACAAATTGTGAATTGGTCCATTCCATTTCATGGTACGCTCAAGCAAGCTATTAGGTTGTCTCTGTACGTATTTTGTTCATTTACCTCAAAGCTTGATAAAAGTTTTGTTCTCTTGTATTCTTGTCAATTACTTAGGGCCTGTTTGGTTGCACAAAATAGACAAATTCCAAATGAACCAATTCAAAATAGAATGATTCAAAAAATGGGGCAATTTTTTTATAAAAGTTTGTTCTCTTGTATTCTTGTCAATTACTTAGGGGCCTATGTGCCACAAATTGCCCCATTTTTTGACTCATTCTAGTTTGAATTGGTTCATTTGGAATTTGTCTAATCGTAAATGGAGCAAGGCTTTTCTTGCCCCCTTCTGAACACATGAATTGCTAGCAATTAGGGGTGTAAGCAAACTCACCGAACCGATTGGTTTGGTCTGTCTTCAAAAATTTCATGTAGTGTAATAATCGAGCCGAACCGAAATTTTACACTAAATTGAACCGAACCATAACTGATCGATTTGACTGAAAATTGGACCAAATTAAGCCGTTTTCACCCATGCTAGCAATTGAATGTTATGCGTCGCAAATGGCTTAACAGTTGTATCAAATGATGTAATAATTGTTGGTCGTATCACTTTCCACTGCATATTGTAAAATTGACAAATTTTTTAGAAACCAAATCTAGGATTCAAATGTGGGAAGGCTGTCATTAGTCTTTGAAGTTTTTCTATTGATGTTTTGGAGATTGTGTGTTGGTTATACTAAGCCACACATACATTTAATAGACAAATGCTGCAAAACTAGGCGTAGAGTTGACATCCCATATTAGAGAGCAAATTTTCGTTTCAATTTTATCGTTCTATTGTACAATCAAGGTTCCTTCAATTGATTGCCGCAGAACATTAGTATTTAACCAAGAAAATAAATATAATATAAAGAAACTAAAAATGAATTCCTATTTAGTATCTTATTAACGCCAATATCTTTTGTGTTTTGAAAAATGACATCCATCTCTCTTAGGCTCTGTTTGGTTTGCGGATTTAAGAAAGGAAAATGAAAATGATAAGGAAACTAATTCTCTCTTGTATTTTTTTTTCCTCATGTTTAAATAGCATATAAAATTAAAAGTTCTTTTATATAATTATAATATACGACGAATAAAGAAAGGCACTAATTCACACCATATAAAATATTTAATTTATTCTTCAATCTAATTCTCTTTTCATTCATATTTTCCTTATTAACCAAGCAAAGAAAAAAGTTTTCCTCTTTATGTTTTCTTTTCTCTCTCACTAATTTTAAGAACCAAACAGAACCTTAATGTATGAGTTCTGAATGTACCTGTCGTTGGAGAATTACTCTTTTTTATCGTGCTGTTTCATAATACAAGAGAGATTCATTTAATATATGCAGGAAAGTTTTCTTATATTAAAATGTAATAAATTATGTTTATAAAGAATAGAGGTAGAAAAGTAACGAGTATAAAAAAAAAAAAAATGAAAAAAAAAAAGTAGAAAAGTAACGTCTATTTATTACTATAACTAAAGAGTAAACTTGAGGCACAACCAAAAAATACAACCTTGGGACACAACTCCCATTTTGTGTGTGTCTCTCTCTCTCTCTCTCTCTTGACGGGCCCTACAGTGCCAGTGGACCCCACAGTACCTACTAGGACCACTAGAAAAGAAATAGACACAAAATAGAGGTTGTGTCGCAAGATTGTGTCTTTTGATTGTGTCTCAAGAATTACTCATAACTAAAAGTCTAAAACAAGACTATTTCTCTTCTTCTAAACTAAGTATGCCACATGACATTCCTCTCAATTTTTCTTTTATCCTACATGGCATCCCTTCTGTTTTTCTAGAGTGCCACGTTGCACTCTCATTTGCCCAATAATACTAGGCACACACTCCAAATCATATCCCAAACCACATTTTTGCTTTAAATATATGTACCTTGCGCTGTGTAAGTGGTGCACAGAAAAATGTGAAAAATTTAAACAGCACATAGTACATGCATTTAAAGCATAGGGTGTGATTTGGGGTATGGTTTAGGATGTGTGCCAGCACTTCTCCTCATTTGCCTTGTCTATATCCTATTAGCCTACCTATCATTGACAAGTGGCATTTTACAGAACCAATTTTCGGGCTCTTTATCAACTAGGAATGGTCCACACTGATAGTCAACCTCGCAATCTTTTTCTCTCTTTCTATTGATCCACCTTAAGGTGTGGACTTGAGTGAGTGGATTTTGGGTGTGTTTCAAACTTTACCCATAGTTTTAACACCATTTGTCAATCAACTCTATTGAGAAAAAGAAAAAAAGTGTTACTGTATTTTTCTATGGAATACAAACCAAATGACACAAAATGACACACTAGCTTTAAATGCATGTACCTTGTGCAGTGCAAGTGATGCACAAAAAAAATAAAAATTCAAACAACACAGAGGACATGTATTTAAAGCACAATGTGTCATTTGATGTGTCATTTGGTGTATATCCCTATTATTTTGAAAGAAAAAAAGTGTTACTGTATTTTTTAGGAATATAGTGATTGCCAAATTGAATTTTCTAAGGAGAAGTCATTAAAATTCGCCAAAAGGCGGATAAGACCATCTCCAACCCTGAGGCAACCCTTGGATCAAAAGCAAATTTGATGTGGAATCTGTGATGTTCAAGCTTCAACGGGCGCATCAATGGCTGAGGCAAACTTGTTGGCCCCCCTCAAATTGCTGCAAGAATGTTGCGACTGACACCACCTAGCAAACCCTTTTCTCTCACTATTTTAATCCAGCATAATATATTCTTCAATATTTTAATCCAAACCTCAACGGTCACAAGATCAAAAGTCCAAAACCTTCACTAGCTGCTTCTCTTCGTCCCCCAATTCTTCACAATCAAAATCCCAAAAAATCACCAACAATCTGTAATCATCCTCAACAACGTCTCAGAAAAGAAGAAGAAGAAGAAGAAGAAGAAGAAGAAACAGAGATGGAGACCAACAAAAAAAAAAAAAAAAACCCTAAATCGAGCACCTATGAATCGATCCAAACAAACCGTAAATAGAGCCAATAAACCCTAAATTAGTGTGAAAAATCAACCTAAAATGGCTCTGAATCGCTGACCACCATCAAGTCAATCATCATCGGCGTTCAATCGACTACAACCATCGCAGGTCGCTGCACCACCATCGTCATCCCGAGCCACCACCATGTTGGCTGAACTTTCTTTCATACTAAAATCAATCCTCATTTTTCGCAAGAGAAGAGTGATGAGAGATGGAAGTTGAGGAAAATGAATGAAGAGAGTGTTGGGGTCGGGTTATCATGGAAGAAGAATCAACAAACAAACATGAAATCTGTAAGGCTTTGAGGCGCGTTTGGTACACTTTCTTTAAGGAGTTATTTGCCCCCACTCACAAAGAGTATGCTACAGGGTTCCTAGCAAATTCCCTCCAGGATACAACAAAGCTCGAAAATCTACCAAATAGCAATTCTGAAGATTTTCAGGAAAGCTTCAAAGAAGATGGTTTCAACTAGCATTTTTCACATATTTCAAATGAATAATAACACTTGTCTTATATAGACCACTTGGTGCCTCTTCTAAAAGATGTCATCCTTTGGTTATTAGACACCTATTTCTAATAGGTATCTTAATTAGACACCTCTTAAAGGGTAGTGTCCTTTGACCTCAAAGGCATCCTTTGAATGATGTCTTTCGCATTTATCTATTGTTCTCTTCATGTACATTTTAATATTACAAACTATATTAATGTATATTAAAATATACAATAGAGAGAAGATTTGATAGAGTTGCAGAGAGAGAGAGAGATAGAGAGAGAGAAACGTGATATTCAGTCTGGGTAAATGAAAGAAGGTGTAGGAAATAAAAGTAGAAATTATTCCGTGTGTATGAGCTTAAAAGTAAAATACTGTATATTAAAACAATAAAAAGTTGGGGAAAATACCTTTTACCCCCCTGTGGTTACACCCATGTTCTCATAACCCCCTGTGGTTCATTTTTGTAACACTTAACCCCCCTGTACTAATGACTGAAGTGGGACTGCTGTTAGAAAAGTTAACAGTCTCACTTTAGTCCGTTGTACAGGGGGGTTAAGTGTTACAAAATGAAGCACAGGAGGGTTATGAGAAAATGAGTGTAACAACAGGGGGATAAAATGTATTTTCCCCTAAAAAGTTCGATATAAGGGTTGGATTAATTCGTCAACCTTATCTTAAGACCCATTAAATCACCCATTTAATATATAAATTGATGATTTATCCTTGAAAATGGTCTATGGTGGGGAAATTTATCTTATTTCGTTTACTGCTATTAAATGATGGAAAGAACTAGACAACAGAAGGCCGGTGACAAGACTCGTGATAGCTGCCTCTAATGAAGACCTTTCATTTGCAGAAAATACAAAATGTACCATCACTATAAAAAAACACTTATATTTATTTATTTATTATTTTGAACTCAAATATATAATCACAATAACGTTTTATTGCCTGTATGGTATCCCGGTTTCCTGTCTGAAAAATTTTTCGTGTATATATATAGTGTAACAAATCAACACGTGAAACACATTTACTAAACATAGTGCAGAGAACAGGCCCTTATGAACTACTCCGTAATTCGTAAGTAAAACGTACGGGTGGGACGTCATTTTACGCTGAAAATTCAGCCAAATAAAAGGATTACCTGCTTTTACACCATTTAAGTTTAATTCACACGTGAGATGCTATATATATGTCAAACAAAAGAACTTTGGAAAAGTTAAATCCAATTTTATTAGGAGTATTTCAATTGACACCGACAGAAGTAGATGAAACTAACAAAACTACTGACAGAGGCAGATGAAAACCAGGGAAGCTAAAAAAAGATAATAATTCTATATAATCATTAATCAGATATATATAGGGGCGTACTTATGATTTTTTGTCGGCGGGGTCTGCCTAGACGGGGGTTCGGGAGCAGCGTTTCGAGGCGAAATTTTTTTGAGTCTATCTATACATAACTATGTGTAAAATGGTAGAATCGTTTATAGAATTGAATTAACACCTATAATTTGGGATAAATTATGTAATTTTAGGGGATCTATATCTAAAACATGTAAAATATTACATGTAAGTATACAATTTTCAAAAGTACAAGGGGACATGTGTCTAAAACTTGTAAAATATTACATATAAGTCGAGAATTTTCAAAAGTTCAGGGGAGCCTGTATGAAATTTAAGAGGACTTATTTCTAAAATCTATAAACTATTACATATAATTTTGTAATTTTCAAAAATCCAGGGGACCTATGCCACCCCTAAATTGAACTTGAGTCCGCCCATGATATACAACTCATGAATCATTAAATTCGATCTTCAAATTGGACAAATTATTCACTAATAACAACCGTGTGGTCGGCCACATTCTGGATATTTGTTCTTTTCATTAGTATGTGTACGTGTCACTTAAATTTGGAGAGATGCAATATTTATGAGTGAGTTTAGGGGAGTAAAGAATAGAAGAGAAAGTCGTAAGTAAAGAGAGAAAAGAAAAGAAGAGAAATGATGATAGTTTCTTTTATTTTGTTTGAGAGTTTAGGAGAGAAGGGAAAGTTAATTTCTTTTCTCTTATTTGAGAGTTGAGAAGAAAAGAAGAGAAAAAAAAAGTTACCATTCTACTTATTAATGACTTGAACTATGAAGTCTTTAACATCTCTTCTTTTCATTTTTTATTCACACCAAATAGCATCCAAATTTACTTGGTACGTGAGTATTTTGCTTTGTTAGGAGAGAGAATACACGTGTATAGTCTATTAGGAGCTTAGGACTTAGATGAAATTAAAATTAGTTAAGAATTAAATCAAAGGTATTGAGGGTATTAAGAAAAATTCATTAAACCCCACTTTCTTTTCTCTCATTTTCTTCCCAATTTGGAGAGAAAGAAATTAAGAGAAAGTGGGGATTAGTTTTCTCTCCTTTTCTCTCCTCACTTAAACTCCCAAACGAGAGAAAGCGAAAGAAAGTGAGATATTTTATCTCATTTTATCTTATTTTCTCTCGTTTTTTAAACTCCCAAACATATAGGCTTTGCTTGTTTCAACTTTCATGTATTTTGTGAGGAAAAAGAGAGGAGAATGGAAAGTAAGAAGAAATTAATCCCAACTGTAAAATAAAAGGAATTAGTTTTCCATTCTCTTATCTTTTTTCTCATTAAATCTATAAACCAAATAAAGCCTCAATCAAGAAACACGATATAACCATAAACGATGAAGTTGTAACTTTAGATTTAAGACAAAGGGACAAATTAAATTGTCGTTAAAAGTTTTGTTAGTTTAAAAACAAACTTTAGACAAATTTCATTAATCTAGAATATTTTTTTTTTTTGGGATTAATGGACGTTGGACTGGACATATGCTCTGAAAGTGTTGATAAGAGAGACCTTATATTAAGTTCCCAAAAAAATGCATAATAATATAGGGCAAGACTTCAAAAAAAAAAATAATAATAATAAATAAATAAATACGGTAAGACTATTATGAGCAAGTTTGCATTCATAGTTGATGAATGAAGAATTCATTTCGAGATTGTAAGAAAATGATTAAAGTTTAAGTTATTACTTATGATTTGGACAATCCAAAAGTTATGATCTCGATTGTACCTATATGCAAACAAGCCTATAGCAACCTTGCCCAGCAATATATCCCACTGTAGATGCCGCAAGCAATTAATTTTCATAAATATCTTAATAGGGCAAGACTTAAAATAGGGCAAGACTTCAAAAAAAAAAAAAAAAAAGGGCAAAACTATTATATTCATAGTCAGATGGATGAAGAATTGATTTCGAGATTGTAAGAAAAATGAATAATTTTTAAGTTATTATTTATTCACAATCTCGATATGATTTGGACAATCCAAAAATTATGAGCTCGATTGTACCTATACGCAAACAAGCCTATAATAACATTGCCCACCAATATATCCCACTGTGAATCAATGCCGCAAGCAATTAATTTTCATAAATATCTTAATAGGCATCCCAAGGGAGTACATACAACAGTGTTTTATTCTTTTTAGACAAGAAGGGTAGCATAAGTAGGAGAGAGAGAGAGAGAAAAAATATGGAGAAAGTAAAGAAAGTGCGTGAAGTGGAAGAGGCGGACTGGGTGGGTTAGTTTTGTTTAAATAATTAAATGTTACTACGTATAAATCTATCTAATATCTATATATGAAAATAAAGGATTTTTGTTTTGCCACCTCAGCGCTTATGTGTAATTTTCCTCTAAAAAGACCATTTTTTTATACTCATTTTGAACTTAAATTATAAACACACATATGTCTAACTCTCAAGCAAATCTTGCATTTTTGTCTATACTATATTATTTAATAACAAAAATAGATACATATACATATACGGTACACATATATCTATATATACACATCTATATCATATACTGATGCATTTAATGAAAAAGGTAAAAGTGCATAAAAATTGCATAGATGAGCAAAGCTGAATTTTTGAAAGTTTTAGGTGTATATAGATGTTACTGTATATATTGTCAAACCGATTTCTGCCAAACTGATTTCCCTTGCCAAATGGCCGGATTCGTCCTACCTATGGAAAGAAACTTAAATGCAAAAAAACTAAAATTGAAAGCAAATATGCCTATGAAAACAAACTTAAATGCAAAAAAAAATTGAAAGGGAAAGAAAAATGTGCTTATGAGTACTACCATATTAGAAATATGTGTTTATGGAATGAAAAATGTGCCTATGCAGTATACCTCCTTCTAACCCTAAAAATCTATCCTAGCCAAACTTCTTCATCTCTCTCATTGCAAGTGAAAGAATTCTAAAAAATTAATAATAATAATAATAAACAAAACAAAACAAAACTAGAATAGTCATCTTCTCTTTTTTTTTTTCACTGATTGTGACTAATTTTTTTTTTTTAAATTTTATCAAAGTTTTCTTCCATAGTAAGTTATGAGTTTGGGTTTTTCTCATATATATATTGGTTTGTTATATTAGCGTGTGTGTATGCTTTCTTTTATTTATGTGGTGCTCTTGAAGCACAAAAAAAAAAAAAAAAAAAAAAAACTAGCACTCCAAACGTACTGTGCAAACGTACTACATCAGTACTTAGAGAAAGCCTTTGCAAAGTCTAATGAAGTCCTCCAAGGTTTGTTTTTCATCTTTTTTTCTACCCAATTTCCTATTAAGTTACTAGCACTGAAAGCCCCTGTAAAATATTAGAGAACATTGTTCCTCTGCAATCTGCACACTTTGCAACTAAAGTTTGACTCACCGTGAATTGGGATTTTCCAAAGGCTTCAATTTCGTAGATATGCTACTATTAGTACTATAGATGAGGCTACAGCTGCCAGCTGGTATAAAATGGCATGGATGCCCATGTATGTTTTTGAATTATTATTGAGAAATAAATTTTCTTATTTCGTGAAAATTTCTCTTTTAATAATAATATCATGTTTTAACTATCAAATAAAATTTTGTGCCTCGTACTATGCATAGAAGGGAAGGTGAGTATTATATATGGAATTGTCATCAATTTGAGTTTAGAGTGGGTATCTATTTCATGTCACGTGTTTCCATCTATTGCTTTGTGTTTGTTTTTGTTTTCGGTTGCTCAAGTTCGACAATGTCGCTAATTGCTTCTTGAATTGACGCTCCGCCAAACATCGCAACGATCTCAGTTAGTATCTAGCATTCCTCTATTGTTCTACAAGTCTCTGTGTGTTTTGTTTTGTTTTTTCCTATTTTTGTTCTCCCAACTATTCATCCAGATTTGATTAAAGTTGGTACATTAAGTCAATCTCACCCACTTAAGTGTGCTTGGCATGAAGTACGCTTTTTTATCAACTAGGCTAAGTCGTTGCCAAAAACTTTGGTATATTTAGAGTGCACTAAAATATTTTTTAGCCTTTAACAATTGTTTAGATAAATTACATTGACCAACTCGAGAAATATGACAATTATAGATAATATCATTTTTTTTTAAATTAAAAAACACAAATTCAAAGATATAGTTTATAAATTACAAATTTCATTTGATAAATTAGAAATGATGAGTTCTGGTTTCTAATTGAAAAAGAAATGAGATCAGAAAATTAAAGCAGTTGCGGAATATTGTTACTTGAGTCAAGTTCATTTTTTTTTTTGTCTTTTAAATGTGAGTCAAGTCAATTTTCATTGGAATAGAATACTAAAATTTGATCAAAGATAAATATGAGTATTACACTGTAGAGTTGAATAATTGTTGGAATTCTATTGGGAAAAAATTTGGAATGCAAAATGCAAATCCAAATCAAATGGATATAGTTGAATGTGTCTTTGTTGCACCAGTTTTATGTAGATTTTTTTTTGTTTGTATACTGGCTATATCCCTCTAACCTCATTTTGCAAGATCTGGCGTGTCCTTTTTTGGCATTTGTAATGCACTATGGACTTCAACACATGTTACTTTCTGTTTCTTTATCGATTTATAGTTATGCACTATCCATCAGTTTTGTTAAGTTAAAGTTTTGTAAAATTCTTTAAAGTTTTTTTATTAGATATTATTGTGTTCTTTTTTTTTTTGATGAGGATATTATTGTGTTCTAAGCAAGCTATATATTAGACATGTTATAGGAAAATGATTTTCGTTTTCAAATCATTTTAATAATCTTTGTTTTTTTTAATCATTTATTGTAGTATATATATGCACTTATAAATAGCATCACCGTGCATTGCATGGGGCTCACAACTAGTTTTGTACAATAAAATATTATGATTTACGGTATATAGGTCTTGAGACAAAAATAAAATAAAATAAACTTGGGTACCCTTCCATTTCTATTGCACTCAACATAACAAAAAAACTAGAAAAATGAAATAAAAATGGATATTTTGAAATCCCGCAAAATGAGCTGGAACAAGTAAAAGCCCATAATTTTTGGCACTTTTAGTTAGGGTCCTTTGCTACTTTTTTGGTACCAATTAGAGTACTTCATCATTTTTTTTCTTCTGATTTTCAGTCATTTGTACCTTTGGATAGTTAGTTATATACCATGTCATTATTAGTTTTCTTTAAATTTAAAAATTCCATAACTTCTAATTTTCGAACTCATTTTCATAAAATTTATATTTTTGGCATGTGAAATCGGATCTTTAAAACAAGATCCATATGTGATATAAAATTCTAAAGATAAAAAAGACAAAATTTTAAGTTGGTTGTTCAGCTATTTTATCTGTTATATGTTACGAACAAATTATATTATTTGTTTGAGAAATGAACAACTTTAGATGGCCATAATTTTCTTATTTGTTTTTCCTTCCATCACGATCTACACATTGGGCTTGCCAATTTTGCAAAAACAGGTAAATTTATGACTCTAACAGCGAAAACGAATACCATATCATCTGTTTCAAAAAGGTAATTAATATTATCTATTTAAAAAATGTCAAATTTAAACGGCTGTGTAATGTTCTCAAATTTTGACCTTTTGAATGATTTTATTTTATTTTATTTTACTATTTTTTGTTTTTGTTTTGTTTATTTATTTATTTTTTATTTCATGTGTTATCACTTTTATGCAAAAACAGGTAGTGTGGAGCTTCATTTAAAGCTTTTATATGTTTGAACAACTAATGCTATATATTTGTAAATAGATAATATTATCTATTTGAATTAAATGACCATAACTTTCTTATTTTTGGCCTTTTGGGTGAGATGATGATGATGATGATTATTATTATTATTAAATTTTTTTTTGCGCACCCATGGATGTCAATTTTATAAAATAATTATATTTTTGTTAAGTTCATGCAAAAAAACTACATTTTTACATTTAGTTCAATTTTTTTGGGTTTTCTTTCCAGAATTTCATTGTCAATATTGATCTTGTTTGAATTTATTTGTTTATTTTTTTTTTTTTTATTATTATTATTATTATTATTATTATTATTATTATTATTATTATTTTGTGATTTCAAAACATCAAAGTTTATAGAAAATAGACTTGTCATAACATTTTGAAGTTTTTTAGGAACAAAATGGTATTTTTGACAAAAACAAGTGCAAAGGACTTATTAATGAGTTAAGGAAAACATGCACTAGGATGTATTTGAATCTAAGGACCTTTGACTAAAGCCTCATATATATATAAGCAAATTATAATATATATCTATATAATATTGGACAAGGGACTTTGATGACTAGGACAAAGAAAATATGACTTGGACAATGATCAATAACCAGGATTGATGTAATTGGTTAAAAAATGATGAGTGACTTTCACTCTCTCTCTTCAAAAATAATTGGCTAAAAAAATGTCAATGATTAGTTTGGTAAGTAATAAAAAAAATATAATATTTACTTTTCTTTCCCTCTCACTTTTCATTCTCCACATCTCTCTCCAATCCCTCCTCCAACCACCCACGACCACCACCACCGAAGCCCCCTCAATCTCTCTCTGTCTCCCCTTCTCCTTTACCCTTTCGACTCTTTCTCTCTATCTCCAAATCTCCACCACAGCCACCACCGGAGCCCTTCTCCCATTCACCGCAACCACAATCGTTGAAAGTCTAAAGACTCTAGAGGAAAAAATCATGGTATTTTCAGTATTTTTTTATTTTTCTATTTTTCTATTTCTGAGACTATGTTAACCTATTTGTGTAAAGCATATGAATGTGCCTTTTACTCAACTGAAAACTCATGTATCTATTGTGCTAAACTCATGTATCATGATCAAACTGAGTCTATATACCCTATTTGACTTGGTTCGGTTTGGTATCAAATCAATGCTAACTGCTTGAGATATCCTCTCCTTTTTTTTCCCCCTGGAATTAGTCACTTTTTTTGTGGCCTTACATCATTAATGGTTGGATAGTATCAACTTGTGAAGTACTGGATTTTAGGCATGTTTCTATTTGAACTAGGTGCAATACAATTTTGTGATACATATAACAAGTTTCTACTAATGTTTACTCATTATTTTAAGTTGGTAGAGTTAAGTAGATGCATTTTCCTTCACAGAGAAAATGAAATGCGTCCAAGGCAACGCACAGAATTGTTTTGCATATTTTATGCGGTTAATTGATCATGTGAGGCGGGTGCCATAGGCCTGTTTAGGAAATGCTACTTTCATAATTTTTTTTTCTTAAATGTTATTTCCGGCCTCTTTACGTGTCTTAGGCCCTGTTTGGGTAATGCTAAATTTAGTGTTTGATAAATTGTTGTTTTTTCTCTACTACTCTTTCTTTTTCCTTAATATGTTTCATTATTTAGGAATGCTAAAGTTCAAAAGAAATGGATTTGGTTGCAAAGTTCAATTTATTGTGACCAGGTCAAACTAGCGACTAGAATGAGGTGGGGATAGGTGAGGCGGGTGACTTATGCCCTGTTTGCAAAATGCAAAATTTAGCATTTCCTTAAGTGCTATGTTTAATTAATTAAAATTTTGCTTTCCTAAATTTAGTGTGTCCTAAATTAATTTTGTTTCCTCCTTATTAGTAGATTTTAGGAAATGATCAATCAATTTTTTTTTGATAGCTCTATTTCCTAAGTAGATTTTACAATAATCAATCAATTTGATTATAATTTGATTATACATGCGTCTTTAAGAAATTCTTAGTTTAAGCATGCAAAAATTAAGATATGTTTAGCTGTCAGAAATTACTTATTTTCTATAAATGCGTGTGTTTTTTGGCATACATATTTCCTGAATAAAGCTATGTTCTTCAAATTTGAATTCCAATTTTAGTTTGAAAAATACATTTCCAGTTGTACCATATGGAATAATTTGCGGCACCACTAACAACCGACATAGCATGTGGTACTATTGTTGAAGCATTTTGAGAACCAAATTTGATCCAAATTTGGGAAACATAGCATTATACTTATATTTCCCACTAAAGTTTGAGTACTGTGTGCTTTCCAAATTTGTATGCCAAATGCAGTTCCCAACACAGGTGGTAGTAGGACCACATTCAATAATGGTGGGACCACTTCTACATCCTCTAACAAAAATCAAGTGGGCACATTACCACATTTACTCATAACTATTTTTTTGACGCAAATTTGGGACACATTAACGTAACAGAGAAAATGCTAGGCACACAACACATTCCACAACAGGGCTTTAAATGCATGCACCATGTGCTATGTAAGTGGTGCATAGAAAGGGCAATGCTATGTGCACATAAAGTGTGCACATAAAGATCTGGATCATTCATTTTGGTGGGGTCCATGTCTGCATACATGAGACCCATCGAAATTAATGGTCCAGATCTTTATGGGCACATTTTATGTGCGTGAATCATTACTCGCACAGCAAAGTGTGAAAAATTCAAATAGCACAGGGTAAAACACATTTAAAGCATTGTTGTGGAATGTGTTGTTTGTCTAGCATTTTTGTAGCATTATTCTTCCTTGAATGCAAAATTAAGAATTTTACCAAATATGACCCACTAATCATGCACATCTTTAAGAAATAGAGGATTTATCAAATATGACCCACAAATCTTGCGTGAAATATCTCAATTAGTTTCGTTGTATGGCAAGTCACTGCACACACAATATTGAATGTTGCTGTCAGAAAATTTAAAGGTAAAAATTATTTTAATTTATGTTAATCACAAACTCTTGAAAAAGCAATTTTATCTCAAAGTCTATTCACGTATTTGTAGGACTGGTTAGAATAGTATTTAGGCACGTCGAGTTAGTTATTGGCCTTTGGGCATATTTTGAACTTCCTTTTCAATCGCACGATTGAAATTGCTTGGTAGGCTTGGTAGTGTCTTTAGGCACGGGTTATATGCTGGATGAATGATGTATTAAGTGACACGAAATATGAATAGCCAACAGCCAAACACATGTATTAAAATCATTGGATAGTGTCTTTAGGCATGTGCAAATATCTAATTGATGATGACAGTTGTACCATATATTGTGATAACGATTGTGAGCTTATGATGCATTTCTATTGAATTTTCCAGTTGTTGTATTACTAGATAAGTGTATCGTATCCTTCTCTCTTTGTTGTTAAAATACACATGAAATTGTATTAGGTGCTGATAGCACATGGACTTAAATACTCAATGAATGCACATGTGCTAGAACTTTTTAGTAATGTATGTTCACATGATCTAACATTGAAATAGCAAAGTTAAATTTGTCGAATTTTTATGATGAATTTTTTTTTAAGTTGTATAATTTTAGAGTTAAAAAAAGCTTATACTCCTCATTTTATAAATCCTTTTTATTTTATTTTTTTTTCTGGTAGTTAGGGGTGTAACAAAATCGACCGGACTGACCGAACCGATCGGTTCGGTTCGATTCGATCGATTTTAAAAAATTTCATGCAGTGGAAAAATCGAACCGAATTGAACCTTTACACTAAATCGCACCGAACTGAGCCGAACTAAAATCGATCGATTTGACAAAAAATCGCACCGAACCAAACGTAACCGAGCCATTTTCAACCCTACCGGTAGTGCCCTCGGGCACGGGCAATATCTAGTATATATATATATCATGGACAAATTGCCGCCCATGTACAAGAAAAAAAGAAGAAGCAAAGCCCTCTTCTTAATTATCAAAAATAGAATCATACTTAAAAACTAGGTCTCTCTATAACAAAAAGTCAAAAATAGAATCATACTTAAAAACTAGGTCTCTCTATAACAAAAAGTCTTACTTCTCTAAAAACTAAGGGTGACAAGAAAATTGATTAATCAACCACATCGAAAAGGCTGAACAGTTTGGTCGGTTTCTTCAATAATAGTGCAGTGTAAAAACTTAATCAAACTGAAAAAATACTCCTAAAATCGACCAAATCGAAATCTATTGGTCATTTTGAAATCTCCGTAAAACTGACCGAACCGAACCGATAACTCTCTTATTAAAAAAAATTCCATCAAAGTCTCTTCCAAGTGCTCTCCCACCATGGGAGAGCCGTTAGCTCTCTCCCTTTGTTAGACATTGTCCCTCTCTAGGAGGGTGTTGTCTCTTTAGGAGGGTATCGTCGCTCGTTTTAAGCGCTTTTTGTTTATTGTTTATTTTGTGTGGGCTGGGTCACCCACTCTAGATCTCTTTCTTCTCTTTGGGCTATGGTTAGATCTGGCTACTCATCTTCGTAGATGCAGTCTTATCCATTCAGATTTGGTAATTTACTCAATTCAAATTCAATCTCGACTGATCCTCCGAGGCCCTGGAGTCTGCGCCGGCTGAATTCCCTAGTGGCCACGCTCCCCATAAGTCTAACACTAAATCTCTTGAGTAGTACATCCAAGAAGCTTACCACTCGGTCACAAGGATGTGGTTTTTTTTTTTTGGCAGTCACGATGAGTTTTGAGTCGATTTCTTTTATGTATTAGTTTGACAACTTCCTCTCTCATTCAGCTCACTCCAGAGCTATGCCACAGATAGTTTTATCAGGAATTGTGGCACTACAACAAAATTGCGAATTGGAGACAAAATCTTTAACCGCGAAATTATTTTCGTCGCCAATTGTACACAATTATTGATGAAATCAATGTTTTTCATCAAAGGGAAACATTTCTCAGCGAACTTTATTTTCATTGCAAATAGTTGGCGGAAAATTCCTAGTGCTAAAATTTTGGTGGGAAAATTTTTGGCGACGAAATTGTATTATTGGTGACGAAATAATGACGTCGAGAAATGTGATGCTTTTGGCGACAAAAATTTTACATCACAAATTGGTCTGGAAAAATAAAATAAGCCAAAATAAAATAGAAATAGATTACCTAAAATGGAGTAATTAACATGAATAATACTATGTTTTTCAAATTTGTATCCCAAATGCAGTTCACTAATTTTAGTAGGACCACTTAATTTTCATTAGAGAATATTAAAATGGTCCCACCATTATATCAGGTGGTCCCACAACTACATGCATTGGGAACATGATATAGTTAAAATTAGGAAGTAAATCATTACTCAATGGATGTTTGTAGTATGGCCAAGTAGTTTATGTTGTTAATTGTCTAATGTATATTCTTATTTATGCATGTTTGTACTAGGGGTGAAACAAAAATTGAAAAACCGACACACTGAATCGAATCGATCGATTTGATCAGTTTTCATAGAGTATGCATATGTAGTGTAAAACTGAAATCGAACTAAAATTTTACACACTCTGAACTAAACCAAAATCGATCGATTTCAGTTTTACACTACATATGCATATACTCTATGAGAAATAATAAATAATAATAATAATAAATAATAATAATAAAAAATACTAGCTTTTCTTATGGGATGTGCTATAAGAAATAATAAATAATAGAGTAATACTTGGGGCACAACCAAAGTCACAACCTTTTTTGCACAACTTTCATTTTATGTCTATCTCTCTCTTGATGGGTCCCACAGTGCCAGTGACCCCACAGTGCCCACTAAGAGAGAAATAGACACAAAATGGAGGTTGTGCAAAAAAAATTATGGTTTTGATTGTGCCCCAAATATTACTCTAAATAATAATAATAAAAAATAGAACGTTCTTTGAAAAATTATTACGTGAAAAACGTCCACGTACAACTCACCTTCCTATTACCCCAACTTCAACCTTCTCCGAATCTAACTCATTAGTTTAAACGCGCCAAAGCCCCACTTGTCCATTTCGTACACGTCTCTCTCTCTCTCTCTCTCTCTCTCTCCCTATACAGAAATATATATATATATATATAGACATGCATAACCACAACCATATATCACAAATTCACAACCATAAACCAACCAATTTGAAAGTACGCACGTACAAATTAAGCCAATGCAAACATCTTCATTTTCAATTCATTCCCTATCACTCCAAACACGTCCCTTGTCAACAGCTGGTTTTTATGGAAGAAACAAAACAAAAACTTATTCCACCATTAACGTTGTTGCAGCGGATCAAAGAGACTCGTACGATAAAGACTACAATGGAAAGCTTGTGGACGAGAACATGATTGTTCTTAGGATTCGAATTCGCGATATGAAGGTGGCGGAGAATATGAAGAAGAGTTACGAGCCCCCTTCCGAGTGGACGGATTGGGAGAGAAAATACTTTATGAATTATCATTATGATGTGCTTGAGGGGATTGGGTTTTTACAATCAATTTTGATGGAGACAAGGCCATGTTTGGCTTTGGGAATAGTGGCTCTTCTTGCATTGAGTGTGCCCATGTCGATGGCTCTTCTTGTGTTTTATTTGATGGGTATATATAGTTGAGGGGTTCCATATTGTATAGGTGATTAATTAATTATGTACAAAGGCAATTACTTCTTTTTATTTAAAGTTATGAAAATTAATGTATAGGTCTACGTACGTAAATATTTTCTTATCCCCTGCATTTTGGACTAAGAAATATAGCGATCCCGATTAATAAAGGAAAAGATTTGTAATGGTGTTTTTTGTTCCACACTTTAAGAATATATAGGTAACAAATCTGTAATCTAGGTTTATGCCAACCGGCACATGATTTTGTGTAATCTTGATGAACCTCCGCTTGAGATTACTAGTAGCTCTTTGCTAGCGGATATTTGTGGTGTAGCCTTCTTCATTTGAGGGGATTAAACTTTTCTATGTTATTCCATTAATTTACCCAAAAAAAGAAAAACAAGAAACGGCTTGTACGTACATTTCATTCTGTTTTGAGAATGAGACTACTACTGTCTTACGCAAATATGGAAAGACGGACCCTTTAAACTAAACAAAAATTTTGAGTCTATTTATCATGTTTGGGAGTATAATTTCTATATCAAACATGTTATAAACTCATAATAGAGTTGATTTGTAAGGTTTTTTTTTGGTCATTTTTGAGAATTCGAAGGTTTAGTGATTGTAATCCTTATTGTATATACTAATTATGATTTTCTTCTCCTCCCGCTAGCCCCGTTGTCCCTTTGTAGTTCGACATGTGTTCATATTATTACTTTTTGGTGATAATAAGAGCTTACATCTATTATAATAATTTGTAAAGTTTGATTCAACGAAAAACAATTAAGGTTGACCTAAACAAAAAGTGAGAAGAGAAGTATTGGTTTAAATATATATATATATATATGTGTATATCTAAGGTGAGTTGTATTATAATGGGGCACATACATATTTTATTTTAGATTGTTTATTTTTTTGCTGTATTTGCTTCGACTATATTACAATTTATTTAATATATTACAGATGTAACTTTTATTTTGAGCCCTAATAAGTAGTTTTCGGGGGCCCTATCAGTATTTTTCGGGACCTTTTTAAAGAGCAAAACAAGCATAAAGTATGAGACCTTAGGCAGGGCCGGCCGTGAGTGCCGGTCACCCAGGAAACTGTGTTTCTAAATAAATGGGTATATTACACTTTATACCCTTATAATATAGGTGTGATATAGTTAACTTTGGTCCTCCCAATTTACACCATTACAAGTAGCTGAGCCAGGACTTCTGGTGTAGCCTTCATTTGAGAGCATTAACTTTGCTATGTTATTCCTGTAAACAAAAATAGAAAAGAAAAGACTTGTACATTTCATTCTGTTTTTAGATGAGACTACTTGGTCCATGCATTCAACTTCAATAGTACCAGTCACGAAGGAAAATGTGTGCCTAAATAAATGGGCATATTACACTTTTGTACCCTTATAAATTAAGTGTGATGTAATTTTGGTCTCTCCAGTTTCAATTTTGATAATTTGATCCCTCCTATAGGTTCAATGTTGCACGCTTTGCAATTTACAATATTGATATCTCACATATGCACCACGAATGAATTATATTGAATTAAAATTAGAATTGTAATGGCCAATTATACAGGGGCATAAAGTATTATTTACTCTAAATAAATTCACTCCAACCCTTTCTTCATTCCTAAGAAAATTCGGTGAAGATCCTATTTGTATAGTAACTACTCAACCTATATATGCTACTCTTTGGATAGCCAAATTTCATCGCAGAAGTCTTATCTCTATTTGCCTACTCAAAGGGGCAACAATAAACGGTGGTGTCATTTCACTTTTTGCTAATTTGGTGAGAGAAAAGATTAATGTACATTTTCTAGCTCTATTTTCAAATATATGTGATAGTGGGATTACTTTTAATAATAGTCTCTCTAATAATGGTGAGATCACTTTAAAATCTTTCAATCCTAATCTACTGGGTTCGCTGCCACATATATTTAAAAAATATTTATGATACAAAATTTTAGAAGCATAGGCCAATGATTTTAGTGATCTTTAGATTTTAATTTGACTTTTGCTTGGTTTTGGTGGGTGCTGTTTTTGGTGGCGATGATCCGTTTTAGTGCTTTTTTAGTCTTTTCTCGCTTCGTGGTTTTCCATGTTTTAATAAATTTTCTTGTTGTTGAGAAAAAAAAAAAGGAAAAGGAAAAGGAAAAAGGAAAAAAAAGGTGTTATTTTCTGACTCTCTGAGATTGCCTAATTGAAATTTTTAAGAAGAAAATTATTGAAATTCAGCAGAAAGGAGGAAAACGGGGAAAATGTGATTTGATTTGATTTGATTTATTTTCTTTACTGGTATGAAAATTAAAGATTTGACAAAAGAAAGGAAGGTGATTAGACTGATAGCTGCTACTAATGAAGACTTCACAGTTGATACAAAATGTACAATCACAATAAAAAAGCACTTATTTTAATTTATTTTATTTTGGATTTTATTAACTTTTTTGATTTTGAATTTTAGTAAGGAAAAAAAAAATCATTTTCAATGCTTCAATTATTATTGGAAGAGACAAAAGGAAAGAAAAATGTGTATAAGCATCATAAGTTGTTAGGGTAAATTCTAGGGAAAATTAAAAATCAGTTACTTTTTTGTGGGATAACTAATTTAGAGTCAGTCAATATACTTTTTTTATTTTAGAAGGATATCTAATTTAAGTGAAGAAATTAAAAACACATCAAAATTTGTCGGGAGCAATTGACCAAACGGTGTTGGAAGCAATTGTCTAAACATGAGGTGCAACTCACCAAACGGTGTCGGGAGCAACTCACCAAATGGTGTCGGGAAAATCCTAAGGGTAACTTTACCCTAGTTTTTGGTATAAAAATTGGGAGCTCCGTAATGGTGTTGATGGTCAAACGGCTACTACTTAGCCATTTCGCTACATAGACTAGATTTGTGCTAGCTAGAGTGAAACTGTTGAGATAAAACGGCTCACTCTTGACCGTTTGACTCTCATACAAGTGAAGTTTCAACCGTTTCACTCTCAAATGGTTGATGCTTGGGTGTTACCCCCACACAGTTAACCTTTACCCGTTTTATTGTATATTTGTACCATAACTTAAAGTTAGACGTATTATAAACTTAAGTTCCATTATCCTACGGAACTTATAAGTTTATCCTTTGGTTCACACCATTGCATGTAGGGACTAATACTTGTTCTGGGGGCATACGTTTGCAAGGGAATTCAGAGGTACTAGAAAATTTATTTATTTATTTTTAATAAAATACTATAAATTAGGGTTTTAAAAAAAATGTGCGGTTTCTCTTCAAAGACAAATGAATCTTTCCATGATTGTTTCTGAAAAAGTGTTTGCCCCTATGATCAATTTTTTGTTTAATTCTCTAATAGTTTCACTTAAAAAACAAATCATCTTAAGTCCAAAATGGTTATCTAAAAGTCCTTAATACTTTGAGCTATATAACTAATTAAGTACATAAAATAATTAGTTTGGGTAAACTTAGTAAATTTTAAGGACCAAAGTGGGAAAAAAAAAAAAATTTGAATTTCAGAAGGTAACCGCAATTGCATAATGCATGCAAAACAATCATGGAACCGCAAGGATACCTTAAGGCTTCTTTGACATTAATTATTCATCTAAATATGAAGTGGGAAAAAGGGAGAAAGCCTAAAACAAATAGAAGTGAAAACACCAATGAAAGATCTGGAGGAAAAAAAAAATTAAATACCAAGAAAAGAAAAATGATTATTAAAGCCAGTAATATTGCAAAGTGATCTCACTTTACATTAGTCATGTTAAAGTGATTGTGATTATTTTTTTCGATATATATCATGTGTTATGATGCTAAATATAACTTATTACTTTTATATGTAATTGCATTATATTATGCATAGTTCATACAATAGATTATGGCCATCACCAATTTAGCATTTTTAATCATTTTTAGTTTATGTTCGTAATTTAAAAAAAGAAAAAAGAAAAAAGAATATGCACTTATGAAGTGTGGAAAGGGAAAATAAATAATAAAAGGAGAGAAAAGCTGAAACAAATAGAAGTGAAAATAGCAAGGAAGAATAATAAAGAAGAAAATAAAATAAAATATAACAACAAGAAAAGAAAAATGATTTTCAAAGCCAGTAATGCGAGTGGATCTCACTTGACATTAGTATGTTAAAGTGATTATGAATACATTTGTACATACATAGACGCATGTGTATATGGTTCTATATATGTGTATAGTGATAAATTAGAACACACTTTTTTTTTTTTTTTTCATTTTTCTCTTACTTCTTTTCTTCTTCTTCTTCTTATTATTATTATTATTATTATAATTATTATTATTATTATTATTATTATTATTATTATTATTATTATTATTTTATTTTTTAATATCACTAGCATGGTATTGAACTTTGTAGATACATGCACAAAATGTGGGATGAACTAGTATATCAAAAATCAAGAAAACCATTATCCTCATAATAATGATGTCTGTATTGGTGAGATAATTTATTGTTATAATTTTGTAATACCCTTAAAATTTCTGCGTTAATATGAAATCAGTCCCCGTATTTTGTTCATATGCCTCGACAATATTTTAAATTCAGAGCATGTATGCGTGATCGTATTATTAATTACTTAGACTATAAGTTACAACTCAGACTGACTTTGCACACGAACCCGTAGAATCTGCGATTTATTTAGACTGCATTTCACGTAAAACTAAGCGACGACTCAACACTGCAAAAATAGAATAGAGGAATCCTTCCTAAAATGGCATGTGTACCAACCACCCTACTCTTGCCTATTGTGTAAAACTATTACCCAAACACCACCCCCCAAACCGCCGGGTAAACTCCCCACACCACCACCGCTGGGCTCACACCCCCACAACCTCTCAATCAATCTCCCTCAAGTCTTCTCCATGCCACCAAATAGATACACAAAGTTCTGTGAACATGTATGTGAGTATGTGTGTGGTGTAATGTCTATATATGAGAGTTTGAGAGAGAGAGAGAGTTACCGAGAGTTTGAGAGAGAGAGAGAGAGAGAGAGAGAGAGAGAGAGTTACCGAGAGTTTGAGAGAGAGAGAGAGAGAGAGAGAGAGATAACACCCACATACTCCCTGCCTCAACACTTTACACACACACACACACACACACACACAGAAGAAGAAGAAGAAGAAGAAGAAGAAGAAGAAGCTAGGAGGAAGAGAGAGAGAAGTCGAGGCCCTTGAGAGAGGAGAAGACCCCGGACTGTGGTAAGGCCCCTATACCCCCTGCTTATTCTTGTACACTCACACACTTCTACATACACACCCAGACCCTTCTTGCACGAACCAAACAGAGCCTAAGGCTCTCTGTTAGCCTCAGTGGCCATTAAAGAGCCCTAATCGGAACTCGTTTTTTTATGCAAACATCACAAGGGCCTCCAAAATTAGACCAAACGGACCCTTATGGTCCCAGGTAGACCCTCTATAAGCAGCTTTTGAAAAGAACAATGTTTAGTTAGCCATGCATGGCTTTATCCTCGGAAAACCTAAAAAGAATAATTAAATAGTAGGACCCTAAAACGAATGAACCTTGACCCTAGCTTATAGTATGTTGTAGAGGGCCCCATTCCGGTCCTTTTGGCGTTGACGGCACCAATTTCTATGGTGAGATGAGAGAGATACAAGGCCTGGAAGTTTTCCGGTCAAAACGGGCTCGCCGGCGGCGAGCTGGGTTCGTCGGAGAAGAAGAGACCCGTTGGGTCTTCGGGTTATATCGTTAACCCATTGGGTCGGTTCGGGTTTGCATATGGGTGTGTTTAGCTGTTTGTCTAAATGGTTAATGGTTCGGGTTATAATAATTGTTAGTGGGTCAGGTCGGACTTTTTAAGTTGCATCTCTGCGTGTGTATATGGGTAACCCGTGAGTACGGGCCGGATATGGGTTAACCCGCGGGTTTAGATTAATAACTAATTAGTTTATTTTATATTCTTAATTATTCTGTTAATCAGGCTTAGTACATTAATGATCCGGGATTAGCAATAATTCACATTTTATTATTCTGTTAATAAGGATTAGTGATATATGAATTATTTATTATATATATTAGGTATAATAAAAAATTATAAATAATTATAAATGATATAAATAAATGGTTTTAAATAGTTAAATTATTTTAGAAATAGTTTAAATACCGAAAATTATATTTTTAAATAATCTGAAATATTATTTTTAGCATAACCTTATATTATGAACTAATAATGTAATTCTTATATAATATACTTATTATTTATTTAAGTTTCTTATAAATAATAAGTAATTGTTTAAATTAAAATAATTAGGTAATAAATACCTAATGACTACCTTTAAATATAGGAAAATTATGTTTAATTTTCCTAAGGTCTAATACTTTTGTTTTATAAATTACTATTTATAAAACCCAAACTTTAGTGTTCCTAAAGAATTATTAATTATTTATAAAGACCCCGTTTGGTGGTATTTAAATTATTTAGATACCAAATGGACTCCGAAAATTATGAGAAAAATACTACTAGCCTAATTTAAGGTCTAGTATTTAATAAAAATATTTATAAGGGTCATATGTTTCCCTAAAACTATATTTTATAATTAGGGGATCCCCCAGTCTATTATTAGATGATTTAAACTTCAGAAATTCATAATAAATAAACTGTAGCTCAGAAAAATACGCGGTCAGTTCTTAGAGTCTTAAAATAATGTTTAGAACATCCCCTTAAAGTTTGGTGACCTTTTGACACAGTAAAAAATACAGCTTATCTTTAGGGCCCAAACTGGTATAGAAAACCCAGCCTTTTATGCGACGGACTCCGATTTGAGTCTAGTCAATGGCGTTGGACTCAGAATGATGTCTGGAGCATCATGTTGAGGTTTAGGAACCCACCCGACACAATTACCATTATGCCCCTAATTTTAGTAAGCTTATTAATCAATGTTCAATGTAATTTTATACTTTGTAGGAACCGTTACGCTTGTTTTTACGCAACCGCTTCGAGGTGAGTCGTCCTAATTCACTTGGTATATTATAGATTTACTCTATGTGTGTTATGTGAATATCCAGTGTGTCCTGTGCTGTCACACCCGTTCCAGAAATTTATGATTTTGAAAATGCATTATTTGAGATTTTGAAATTATTAATGTTATTAATAATTTGAGCTGAGGTTGACTGTGAGTCAACGGTAAGGTGTCAGTGAAGATACGGGAACATGGCAGTTCATATTGCATGATCATGAGTAAATGACAATTATATGATTTAAATGTTATTTGACTTTATCTGGTATTCCTGTGAATAGTAATTATACATGTGTAGTATAAATCTGGTATTTGGATACTTTAATATATCATTTTGAGAACTGTGGTGAGAACGTGAGTGATACGTTAATTAAAAAGGTAGGTTTTGTAGAGATTCCACCTAATTTAGTTTTCGGACGTTTTTTGGACCCAAACGAGATCTTGTCGAAAACTTTTGAAATTTATAGTTTTCACTCGTAAAGTTATAAAATGGAAGTGTGCGAAGTTTCATGGGTTAATAAGAAGTTTTGATAAACTTGCGGGGAGGTAAACGTAATTTCTGCAAAGTTTGTCTATATATAGAAGTGGATGAGATTTCATTCTCATCCACAACTTCTAAAAATATCTAGAGAGGGAGAGAGGAGAGAGAAGGGAGATTGAGCCAACGAGCTTTGCGACGCCGATCGACGACCTTCCGTTCGTCAGATTTTCTCCAGATTTCAGATTTGAACTCGTGGAGGTAAGACCTACGTTTTGATACTACTTAGGCCATGTTTGGCAACTTTTTGTAAAAATTTTAATTCTAGACTTGTGGGGAAAACCCAATAAAACTCGTAGGAATCGCGTATAATTTGAAATCCGACGATTATTTAGCCCCCTAGACGATCCTTCAAAGTTTGAAGAGAATCGCACGAGGTATGAATTCTAGATCTATGAAATATATGGATTTTCATGTTTGAACATCAACTTTGATATTCTTGGATCCGGGCGAAATTCATGTATTAGTTAGGCCCGTTAATTATGCACGTGAAATTATGATAAAAGCACGTATAACTGTTTATGTGAGCATGTTATGTGTCTACTTGGGTCAAAGGGGAGTTTGGTGCAAATTCATCCGGGGTAAGCTCCTCGAACCTTGAGGATTATGATTGTGATTGAAATGGAAGTGGAATTGTGGTTGTGTCTGGATTGGAGGTGGTCCCAACTAGTACACGGTACCTGGTATGGAGGAAGGCCCAACCAGTGTACAAGATGCGTGGGAGAGGTGGGCCTCCTACGGCATCGACCGGATGAATGTGTACCACTCACCATAGAGACTATTTCTATGTGTTTTAAGATGCTTAAATCATGAACTGTCATATAAGCATACATTTAGAATTGTACACTCAGCATATAGCTGAGCAGTGGAGACGTACTCCATTGCAGGTAAGAAGAAAGACAAGAAGAATCGTGAGGAGTGAGGCTGTTGAGGAACGCCGGGGAACCACATTTGTATATGTTTTTGTTTAATCCTAAAAACTTGTGTAAGGATTTGAAATTGTAATATTATGTTGTAATAGAGCTATGGATTAGTTTCGTAGTATTGTAATCTTGTAAGTGAACGTCTGTAGTTATGTTTTAAATGTTGAAAATCAGTTATGGTTTTGATTGTGGTTGGTGTGGAGAAGCATGAGTTATTGATATTTCTTTACAGGCTGCCCAGCAGGGGAGCAGTCGACTGGACCCAGGATCAGTCGACTGAATTCCGTGGGATTGAGACACTGAAAGTGAATAGTAAGAGAAACAGTCGACTGGACCCTTGATCAGTCGTCTGAACACTGTTGATTTTTGGCTACTGCTTCTAATAATGGAAAAGCAGTCGACTGGATCCCCAGATCAGTCGACTGGACCCCTTTGTAATATGTTGTATTTTTTATTCTGCTTAACACAGTCGACTGAGGGGAGTGAGCAGTCGACTGAACCACTGTAGATTTTAGCTACTGATCCGAATAGTAACCAGGCACAGTCGACTAGACCCTATTACAGTCGACTGGGCAGTCGACTGAACCTCTGTTTTCAAAACTGTTTCTTTTGATGTGTTTCTAATTGGCCAAAACTTTTTATAACTCCAATTTTCAAGGGATTCGTCCACTCAGAGGGAAATGTTCCTAAATTTTAAAATACCCAGGGTTGTTTTAAAGTTCTTTCCGCTGCGTATCATTATATTGTTGTTGGATGAGCCTTGGTGGCGTGCCATGTGTCCTATTTCCACGCGTAGTGGGATGGGTCGTGACATTTATTGGTATCAAAGCTATAGGTAACAAAATTTTGGGAACGTTCGACGACGAGTGGAGTGTTGAGTGAATTGTCACATGTTTTAAATTGCATCCATACATATTAGAGATGTTTGATGCATATATATGTTTACATACATGATATTGTTATTGTTTTACATGCATAGTGTTTATGCATTGAGAACTACAGGGTAGTAATCATGAGTAACGAAGAGTGAAATCTATCGCCACACATTCGACGTATGAATGAAATGGCAGAAATGATGGGGAGTATGGGGGAAATGATACGGAATATAGCGGAACGATTGCCTCCAACACCTCCATTCGAAACACCACCGTTAACTGTGGTACATCCACCTGAGAATAGGGGTATGAGATCCATATCCGAACAATTTATGAGGAAGAAACCAATGGAATTTCATGGGACACCTGATACAACATTGGCAGAACATTGGGTCATGGACATAGAACAAATTTTTCGATCTATTCCGATGTCAGATAGGGAGAAGATTGAGAACACAAGTGACGTGTTGAGGGGTGAAGCTCAGAACTGGTGGGTAAACGTTTTAGATCAAGGAGCACCAATTACTTGGGAGGGGTTCAAGGCGGAATTCAATCGCTGATTCTTTCCGCGTGCCGCCTACAATGCAAAGAAACGAGAGTTTGATAACCTCAAACAAGGAGACATGACTGTAACGGAGTATACTTCCAAGTATAACGCGTTGTTGAGGTTTGGTAAGGGTTCAGTGCCAGAAGAGGAAGATAGGGCAAGAAAATTTGAAGAGGGTTTAAGGGATAATATCCGGTTGAGAGTAGAGACCTACGAACATTCGACTGTTGCCGCAGTACATCAGACGGCACTTGTAGCCGAAAGTGGAATAGAGAGATCGAGACAAAATCACCAAGGGAAGCGAAGTCATGAGGGTGGTGACCGAAGTTAGGGGGGATCTTCTTTTAAGAAGCCGTTTTCACGAGGCTCTAGTTCTGGTTTTAATGATTCCAGGAGAGTACCAAGTAATATACCATTGTGTCCGCTTTGCAACCGACCACACACCGGTCGATGTTTTCTGACCAACTTTCAGAACAGATCTACAGGGGGAAACAGTGTGAGTTCTGCGACTTACCTGCAACTCAAGTGCTTTGATTGTGGTACCTTAGGACACCGAGCGAAGGATTGCCCAAAGAAGCGTTCTCAACAAGGGGCAAGTTCTATGGCTTCTAATGGTTCGAAGCCTAAGCAGTTTAGTGACGGAGGACAAAGGACAGAGCAACGTCAGGGAAGATCATTCCAGATGAACCCTGGAGACGTGGCTGCTACTAATACAGTGGTCTCAGGTATGGTGCTTGTATGTTCACACTTAGCACGCATACTCGTTGATTCGGGATCTACGCATTCGTTTGTATCTTATAACTTTGTTGGACATTTGAATGTTAAGTCCGCACCACTAGGATATGATTTATCCATTGCCGTGCCGCTTAGTAAACCAGTAGTGACATCTACGATATATCAAGATTGTGAGATCAAACTAGGTAAGAAGTTAATGACCGTAGACCTTATACCGATTGTAGTGAATCATTTCGATGTGATACTGGGAATGGATTGGTTAGCTCTTAACCAAGCCACAATAGACTGTGAACGGAAAGAGGTTAATTTTTGATCACCGGTATATGGGAACTTTTATTTTCAAGGGAGTGGGGTTACACCACCGCCGTACTTGATTTCAGCTATCCGAGCGGGAAAGTTATTGAAAACGGGATGTCAGGGATTGTTATGTTCAGTGACTGATGTCTCAGCGATCGAATCAACAGTAAGGGATATTCCAGTAGTGTGAGAGTACCCAGATGTATTTCCCGATGACTTACCAGACGTCCTGATTGAGAGGGAAATTGAATACACCATTGAGGTAAAGCCAGACACAAGACCAATATCCAAAGCACCGTATAGGATGGGACCAGTAGAATTGAAAGAACTGAAAGTTCAACTACAAGAGTTACTTGATAAAGGTTTCATCCGACCAAGTGTATCACCGTGGGGAGTTCCAGTATTGTTTGTAAAGAAGAAAGACGGTTCAATACGTATGTGTGTTGATTATCGGGAATTGAACAAGTTGACAATCAAGAACAAGTATCCACTACCCAGAATTGATGACTTATTTGATTAACTTCGTGGGGCACAAGTATTCTCCAAGATAGACCTGAGATCGGGATATCATCAATTGAAAGTGAAGGCCGAAGATGTTGAGAAAACAGCTTTCAGAGCGCGTTATGGACACTATGAGTTCTTAATTATGCCATTTGGAGTTACTAATGCACCAGCTGCATTCATGGACCTTATGAACCGAGTCTTTAAGGATTATTTGGATGACTTTGTGATAGTGTTCATCTACGATATTCTTGTTTATTCGCCAAGTGAGATAACACACGAGAATCATTTGAGATTGATACTTCAGAGACTGCGGGAAAGGCAGCTATTTGGGAAATTCAAGAAATGTGAATTTTGGTTACCTAGTATTACTTTTCTTGGTCACGTGATTGACAAGAATGGAGTTTCAGTTGATCCTCACAAAGTAAAAGCTGTATCAAATTGGCAAAGACCGACATCTGTATCTGAAATTCGAAGTTTCTTGGGATTAGCGGGATACTACCGTCGTTTTATTGAACATTTCTCAAAGATTTCTTTACCTATGACAAAGTTAATGAGAAAGGGTGTTATCTTTGAATGGAGTCAGGAATGTGAAGACATTTTCCAAGAGTTGAAGTCACGGTTGACGAGAGCACCGATATTGACAATACCATATGGAACCGAAGGATTTGTAATCTATAGTGATGCTTCACATAAAGGGTTGGGATGTGTGCTTATGCAAGGTGGTAAAGTAATTGCTTATGGTTCTAGACAATTGAAGACACATGAGGTTAACTATCTAACCCATGATCTTGAATTAACCGCAGTAATTCATGCCTTGAAGATTTGGAGACACTACCTGTATGGGGAAAAGTGTGAGATATTCATGGATCACAAGAGTTTGAAATATATTTTCACCCAACGGGACTTGAATATGAGACAACGAAGATGGTTGGAGTTGATGAAGGATTACGATCTTTCGATTGAGTACCATCCGGGAAAGGCGAATGTAGTAGCCGATGCGTTAAGCCGAAAGACGCCGAGGAATTTAGCTGATGAGCTAACACAACAAAAAGAATTGATAAAAGAGATGGAACGCTTAGAATTGGATGTGATTCCAGGAACCAATGATGGTTTAATGATGGCAATCATAGCACACCCAGATATTATTGATGAGATTCAGAAAGAACAATTTAACGATGTCTATTTGTGCAAAATGAGGGACGAGAAATCTTTGGGGAAACGACCTGATTTTGTGTTAGAACGAGGAACGTTGAAACTAGGAAATCGATTATGTGTACCGAATGTGAAAGACTTGAAAGGGAGGATTCTAGAAGAAGCTCATAGTACGAAATATTCAGTGCACCCGGGAAGTAATAAGATGTACAGAAACTTGAGAGAAAACTTCTGGTGGAAGGGTATGAAGCGTGAAGTCGCTAAGTTTGTATCCGAATGTTCGGCATGCCAACAGGTCAAAGCAGAGAGACAAGTACCCGCGGGGTTACTACAACCATTGTCAGTGTCAGAATGGAAGTGGGATGAGATCACGATGGATTTTGTTTTAGGATTTTCCCGATCATTCAGCAAGAATGACAAGATTTGGGTTATAGTGGACCGATTAACCAAGTCAGCTCATTTTCTACCATTTAAGACTACTAAGCCGTCCGAATTAGCGGAATTGTATGTGAAAGAGATTGTAAGACTACATGGGGTACCAGTAGTGATTATATCCGATCGTGATAGTAGTTTTACGTCAAGGTTTTGGGGAAGTTTGCAAAAGGCTATGGGTACAAAATTGAGTTTCATTACTGCATTTCATCCTCAGACCGATGGACAGTCAGAGCTCATGATTCAGACGCTAGAGGATATGTTGAGACTTTGTGTATTAGATTTTGGGAGTGATTGGGAGAAGCATCTACCATTGATTGAATTTGCGTATAACAACGGATTTCAGTCAAGTATTGGTATGGCACCGTATGAAGCTTTGTATGGGCGTAAATGTCGATCACCGGTTTGTTAGACTGAGGTGGGAGAAAGAAAGTTATTAGGACCTGAGTTAATACATGTGACTACTGAGAAGGTGAAGTTGATTCAGGAGCGACTTAAGGTAGCTCAGAGCCGAGATAAGAGTTATGCAGACTCGAAATGGAGACCGATGACGTTCGCAGTAGGTGACTTTGTTTATTTGCGAGTATCGCCTTCGAAAGGCATTGTTCAATTTGGAAAGAGGGGAAAGCTCAATCCCAGATTTATAGGACCTTTTGAAATCCTAGAGAGGGTCGGTCCAGTAGCTTACCGATTGGCATTGTCGTCAGAATTGGAACATGTACATAATGTATTTCACGTATCAATGTTGAGATGTTGTATGACTGATACGAGTAAGATCATTGTACCTGAACCGTTGTAGATTCAGGGAGACTTGACTTATGTGAAACAACCGGTCGAGATTCTCGATCAAAAAGAACAAGTCTTAAGAACTAAGACGATTTCGATGGTAAAAGTATTGTGGCGTAGTCATACGGTGGAAGAGGCTACGTGGGAAAGTGAGGAAGACATGAAGAATGAGTATCCGTACTTATTCGACTCATGATGTAAAGTTTGGGGACAAACTTCCTTTTTGGAGGGGAGAGTTGTCACACCCGTTCCAGAAATTTATGATTTTGAAAATGCATTATTTGAGATTTTGAAATTATTAATGTTATTAATAATTTGAGTTGAGGTTGACTGTGAGTCAACGGTAAGGTGTCAATGAAGACACGGGAACATGGTAGTTCATATTGCATGATCATGAGTTAATGACATTTATATGATTTAAATGTTATTTGACTTTATCTAGTATTCCTGTGAATAGTAATTATACCTGTGTAGTATAAATCTGGTATTTGGATACTTTAATATATCATTTTGAGAACTGTGGTGAGAACGTGAGTGATACGTTAATTAAAAAGGTAGGTTTTGTAGAGATTCCACCTAATTTAGTTTTCGGACGTTATTTGGACCCAAACGAGATCTTGTCGAAAACTTTTGAAATTTATAGTTTTCACTCGTAAAGTTATAAAATGGAAGTGTGCGAAGTTTCATGGGTTAATGAGAAGTTTTGAGAAACTTGCGGGGAGGTAAACGTAATTTCTGCAAAGTTTGTCTATATATAGAAGTGGATGAGATTTCATTCTCATCCACAACTTCTAAAAATATCTAGAGAGAGAGGAGAGAGAAGGGAGATTGAGCCAACGGGCTTTGCGACGCCGATCGACGACCTTCCGTTCGTCAGATTTTCTCCAGATTTCAGATTTGAACTCGTGGAGGTAAGACCTACGTTTTGATACCACTTAGGCCATGTTTGGCAACTTTTTGTAAAAATCTTAATTCTAGACTTGTGGGGAAAACCCAGTAAAACTCGTAGGAATCGCGTATAATTTGAAATCCGACGATTATTTAGCCCCCTAGACGATCCTTCAAAGTTTGAAGAGAATCGCACGAGGTATGAATTCTAGATCTATGAAATATATGGATTTTCATGTTTGAACATCAACTTTGATATTCTTGGATCCGGGCGAAATTCATGTATTAGTTAGGCCCGTTAATTATGCACGTGAAATTATGATAAAAGAACGTATAACTGTTTATGTGAGCATGTTATGTGTCTACTTGGGTCAAAGGGGAGTTTGGTGCAAATTCATCCGGGGTAAGCTCCTCGAACCTTGAGTATTATGATTGTGATTGAAATGGAAGTAGAATTGTGGTTGTGTCTGGATTGGAGGTGGGCCCAACTAGTACACGGTACCTGGTATGGAGGAAGGCCCAACCAGTGTACAAGATGCGTGGGAGAGGTGGGCCTCCTACGGCATCGACCGGATGAATGCGTACCACTCACCATAGAGACTATTTCTATGTGTTTTAAGATGCTTAAATCATGAACTGTCATATAAGCATACATTTAGAATTGTACGCTCAGCATATAGCTGAGCAGTGGAGACGTACTCCATTGCAGGTAAGAAGAAAGACAAGAAGAATCGTGAGGAGTGAGGCTGTTGAGGAACGCCGGGGAACCACATTTGTATATGTTTTTGTTTAATCCTAAAAACTTGTGTAAGGATTTGAAATTGTAATATTATGTTGTAATAGAGCTATGGATTAGTTTCGTAGTATTGTAATCTTGTAAGTGAACGTCTGTAGTTATGTTTTAAATGTTGAAAATCAGTTATGGTTGTGATTGTGGTTGGTGTGGAGAAGCATGAGTTATTGATATTTCTTTACAGGCTGCCCAGCAGGGGAGCAGTCGACTGGACCCAGGATCAGTCGACTGAATTCCGTGGGATTGAGACACTGAAAGTGAATAGTAAGAGAAACAGTCGACTGGACCCTTGATCAGTCGTCTGAACACTGTTGATTTTTGGCTACTGCTTCTAATAATGGAAAAGCAGTCGACTGGATCCCCAGATCAGTCGACTGGACCCCTTTGTAATATGTTGTATTTTTGATTCTGCTTAACACAGTCGACTGAGGGGAGTGAGCAGTCGACTGAACCACTGTAGATTTTAGCTACTGATCCGAATAGTAACCAGGCACAGTCGACTAGACCCTATTACAGTCGACTGGGCAGTCGACTGAACCTCTGTTTTCAAAACTGTTTCTTTTGACGTGTTTCTAATTGGCCAAAACTTTTTATAACTCCAATTTTCAAGGGATTCGTCCACTCAGAGGGAAATGTTCCTAAATTTTAAAATACCCAGGGTTGTTTTAAAGTTCTTTCCGCTGCGTATCATTATATTGTTGTTGGATGAGCCTTGGTGGCGTGCCATGTGTCCTATTTCCACGCGTAGTGGGATGGGTCGTGACATTTATTGGTATCAAAGCTACAGGTAACAAAATTTTGGGAACGTTCGACGACGAGTGGAGTGTTGAGTGAATTGTCACATGTTTTAAATTGCATCCATACATATTAGAGATGTTTGATGCATATACATGTTTACATACATGATATTGTTATTGTTTTACATGCATAGTGTTTATGCATTGAGAACTACAGGGTTGTAATCATGAGTAACGAAGAGTGAAATCTATCGCCACACATTCGACGTATGAATGAAATGGCAGAAATGATGGGGAGTATGGGGAAATGATACGGAATATAGCGGAACGATTGCCTCCAACACCTCCATTCGAAACACCACCGTTAACTGTGGTACATCCACCTGAGAATAGGGGTATGAGATCCATATCCGAACAGTTTATGAGGAAGAAACCAATGGAATTTCATGGGACACCTGATACAACATTGGCAGAACATTGGGTCATGGACATAGAACAAATTTTTCGATCTATTCCGATGTCAGATAGGGAGAAGATTGAGAACACAAGTGACGTGTTGAGGGGTGAAGCTCAGAACTGGTGGGTAAACGTTTTAGATCAAGGAGCACCAATTACTTGGTACAAGGAAACCGCACTATACGGGAATACACAGTGCAATTCGAACGTCTCTCTCGATTTGCGCACAACATGATCGATACCCCGGAGAAGAAGAATCGGAAGTATCACCTGGGACTTTCCCTACCTCTACAGAAGCTGACTTATGGCCACCTGAATCAGACTTTCAAAGCTTTAGTAGGAATGGCCCATGGCTTCGAGGAAATCACTGGTCGTGAACAAAGGCGTTTCGTAACTCGACCACCCCCTCCGAGATTTAATCAAGGACCGAGACAAGCCCCGGCTCGCAACCAAGGATTCAAGAGAAGCTGTAATGGTGAGAAGAAGCCGCAGACAGCCCCGTTCCATAACAATCCGGCTGTGCCATTTATGCCAACTCCACCCCAAGGACAATCAGGAACCACCAGTAATAACCCCGGAGTCTGTTTCAACTGTGGATTTCCCAAACATCTGTCTAAGGATTGTCGTGCCCCGAGGAGGAACAGTCGCTCTGATGTGGTCTGTTTCAACTGCAACAAGAAGGGACATCTGTCCAAAGATTGTAAAGCACCCCGAGGTGGTTACTATGGAGCGTCGACTCAAGGACATGCTTGCCTCAATGCTATTATTCCAGAAGAAGCAGGATTTGACGAGGAAGAGCAGGAGAATCTGGAAGGTACTCTAACCCTCTTTAACAGTCAAGTGAAAGCTTTGTTCGATACTGGCACATCAAATTCTTTTATTGTAATTAGGATCGTGCAACGCCTAGGCTTAGTGCCCCAAATGTTGGATATAGCTTTGAACGCTACGTCACCTCTAGGAAAGAGCGTTAAGTTGGAAAAAGTATGCAAGGACTGCCCTCTAAACTTGAAAGATCAGAATCTCCCCGCTGATTTGATAAATTTGTCGATGAAGGAATTCGACGTGATCCTAGGAATCGATTGGCTTGCGAAATACCATACCAAGTTAGATTGTGCTAGAAAATCCATATTCTTTTAGTGCCGGATGGTGAACCATTTGATTTCAAGTGCAATCCCTCGTATGACGTTTTCCTCACCAACTGCCTAGCTACCCTTGGAACCACGAGCGATGAAACATCTATTCACCAAATTCCAGTAGTTCAAGATTTTGAAGATGTTTTCCAAGAATTTAAAGGGTTACCACCCAAGAGAGACATCGATTTCTGTATCGAGTTAATGCCCGAAACATTACCGATATCAAAGACACCTTACCGAATGGCCCCGATGGAGATGCAAGAACTAAAGACGCAAGTGTAAGAACTCCAGGACCTCGGATTTGTTCGTCCAAGCACTTCACCATGGGGAGCACCGGTATTATTTGTCAAGAAGAAGGATGGAACACTTCGGCTCTGTATCGACTACAGAGAGCCGAACAAGGTCACAATCAAGAATCGGTACCCACTACCGAGGATTGACGATCTATTCGATCAGCTACAAAGAGCTACCACATTTTCAAAGATAGATCTGCGATCTGGATACCACCAATTGCTCGTTCAATCTGAGGATATACCCAAGACGGCTTTCAGAACCCGGTATGGACATTATGAATTTCTGGTTATGCCGTTCGGATTGACCAATGCCCCAGCAGTGTTCATGGATTTAATGAATTGAGTTTTCAGACCTTATCTGGATCAGTTCATCATTGTGTTCATAGATGATATACTCATCTACTCTAAGACAGAGGTAGAACACGAAGGACATGTGAGGATAGCACTTCAGACTCTACGAGACAACCACTTGTATGCAAAGTACAACAAGTGCGAGTTCTGGCTAAAGGAAGTCAAATTTTTAGGACATGTCTCGAAAGAAGGAATAGCTGTGGATTCGTCAAAGATCGAAGCTGTTTTAGATTGGAATCGACCGACCACAGCAACGGAAGTCAGAAGTTTTCTTGGTCTAGCTGGGTACTACCGGAGATTCGTGGAAGGATTCTCCAAAATTGCAGCCCCTCTTACTGGATTAACCAGAAAGGACTTGAAATACGAATGGAACGACAAGCATGAATGCGCATTTCAAGAATTAAAGAAGAGACTAACCACGACGCCAGTGCTTGCAATACCGAAGAGCGGTGAACAATTCACCATTTACAGCGATGCGTCGTATCAAGGACTTGGATGTGTGCTTATGCAGGACAGAAGAGTGATAGCATATGGATCACGACAATTGAAACCTCCTGAGCTTAACTATCCTACGCATGATCTGGAACTAGCTGCAATCATTTTTGCACTCAAGATTTGGAGGCACTACCTCTACGGAGAAAAGTTCGATCTATTTTCAGATCACAAGAGCCTGAGATACCTGTTCTCTCAAAAGGAGTTGAACATGAGACAGCGACGATGGATGGAATTGTTAAAAAACTATGATTTCACGTTGCAGTACCACCCTGGCAAAGCAAATGTTGTTGCTGATGCACTAAGTCAGAAACCCCGCAAGCTCATCGTATCTGCTCTTATATGGAAAGCATTAGAGATATTAACAGAGTTTGACCTTCAAGCTACCAAGTCAAGTGAAGAATGACTCTTTGGATGCCTTGTAGTACAACCAACGCTCATAAGTTGTATTCTCGAAGCTCAAGAAAAGGACGAAGGACTTCGTCAATGGTTTGAGAAAGCATCGACAAAGGACCTCGCCGAGTGGAATATAGGAGTAGATGGAGGATTCAGATGTCGCAATCGACTCTGTGTATCTAATGAGGACAACCTAAGGAAGGATATATTGGACGAAGCACACAAGTCAAGGATGACTGTTCATCCCGGAGGAACAAAAATGTATAAGGACTTAAGGAGAAACTTCTGGTGGGACAGAATGAAGAGAGAAGTAGCAGATTTTGTATCCAAATGCATGACATGCAAGCAAGTCAAGGTAGAACATCAGAAACCAGGAGGATTGTTACAACCACTACCCGTTCCCGGATGGAAATGGGAGCACATAACAATGGATTTCGTTGTCGGAATGCCAAGGTCACGGCAGAATCATGATGCCATTTGGGTGATTGTAGATCGACTCACCAAATCGGCTCACTTTATCGCTTATAGTATGACCTATCCGATTGAGAAACTGAGCAGAATGTATATACAACAGGTTGTTCGACTACATGGAGTACCCGTGTCAATTGTGTCAGACCGCGATTCACGTTTCATGTCAGGATTTTGGGAAAGCCTACAAACAGCACTTGGAACTTCTTTGAAGTTAAGTTCAGCATTTCACCCCCAAATCGACGGACAGACCGAGAGAGTCAATCAAGTCATGGAAGACATGCTTCGAGCCTGTACGATAGATTTTGAAAGTTCATGGGAAGAGAACCTACCGTTGATAGAATTCGCATATAACAACAGCTACCATACGAGTATAGGAATGGCACCATTTGAAGATTTATATGGAAGACCGTGCTGATCACCCTTATGTTGGGCAGAAGTTGGAGATGACAAACTTCTAGGATCAGAGATGGTTCGAGAAACGAACAAAAAGGTCAACATCGTAAGAGAAAAGATGAAGGCAGCTCAGAGCAGACCGAAAAGCTATGCGGATAAACATCGAAAAGACTTGGAATTCAATGTTGGAGATCATGTATTTCTAAAAGTATCACCTGTACGAGGAATTGTCAGATTTGGACAAAAGAGAGGAAAACTTTCGCCACGTTACATTGGACCGTTCGAAATTCTAGAACGCGTGGGAAAAAGTTGCTTATAGACTTGCACTGCCGCCCAAGATGTCGGGAGTTCATAACGTCTTTCATATTAGCATGTTGAGAAAAGTCGTGCACGATCCGTCTCATGAAATTAACTTTACGGATATCGAGGTGAACGACAATGTGACTTTTAATGAAGGACCAGTGAAGATCATGGAACGAGGAATTAAGAAGCTGAGGACTAAAGAGATCTCGCTGGTGAAAGTTCAGTGGAAACATCATGATGAGCTTGAAGCTTCTTGGGAGTTAGAATCAGAAATGCGTGAGAAGTTCCCTTACCTTTTTAATGTATAGCTAGCTCTGATTCCGGGGACGGAATCTTTAATAGCAGGTGGATTATGTAATACCCTTAAAATTTCTGCGTTAATATGAAATCAGTCCCCGTATTTTGTTCATATGCCTCGACAGTATTTTAAATTCAGAACATGTATGCGTGATCGTATTATTAATTACTTAGACTATAAGTTACAACTCGGACTGACTTTGCACACGAACCTGTAGAATCTGTGATTTATTTAGACTGCATTTCACGTAAAACTAAGCGACGGCTCAACACTACAAAAATAGAATAGAGGAATCCTTCCTAAAATGGCATGTGTACCAACCACCCTACTCTTGCCTATTGTGTAAAACCATTACCCAAACACCACCCCCCAAACCGCCGGGTAAACTCCCCACACCACCACCGCCGGGCTCACACCCCCACAACCTCTCAATCAATCTCCCTCAAGTCTTCTCCATGCCACCAAATAGATACACAAAGTTCTTTGAACATGTATGTGAGTATGTGTGTGGTGTAACGTCTATATGTGAGAGTTTGAGAGAGAGAGAGAGTTACCGAGAGTTTGAGAGAGAGAGAGAGAGAGAGTTACCGAGAGTTTGAGAGAGAGAGAGATAACACCCACATACTCCCTACCTCAACACTTTACACACACACACAGAAGAAGAAGAAGAAGCTAGGAGGAAGAGAGAGAGAAGTCGAGGCCCTTGAGTGAGGAGAAGACCCCGGACTGTGGTAAGGCCCCTATACCCCCCCTGCTTACTCTTGTACACTCACACACTTCTACACACACACCCAGACCCTTCTTGCACGAACCAAACAGAGCCTAAGGCTCTCTGTTAGCCTCAGTGGCCAATAAAGAGCCCTCACCGGAACTCATTTTTTTTGCAAACATCACATGGGCCTCCAAAATTAGACCAAACGGACCCTTATTGTCCCAGGTAGACCCCCTATAAGCAGCTTTTGAAAAGAACAATGTTTAGTTAGCCATGCATGGCTTTATCCTCGGAAAACCTAAAAAGAATAATTAAATAGTAGGACCCTAAAACGAATGAACCTTGACCCTAGCTTATAGTATGTTGTAGAGGGCCCCATTCCGGTCCTTTTGGCATTGACGGCACCAATTTCTATGGTGAGATGAGAGAGATACAAGGTCTGGAAGTTTTTCGGCCGAACCGGGCTCGCCGGCGGCGAGCTGGGTTCGTCGGAGAAGAAGAGACCCGTTGGGTCTTCGGGTTATATCGTTAACCCATTGGGTCAGTTCGGGTTTGCATATGGGTGGGTTTAGCTGTTTGTTTAAATGGTTAATGGTTCGGGTTATAATAATTGTTAATGGCTCGGGTCAGACTTTTTAAGTTGGATATCTGCGTGTGTATATATGGGTAACCCGTGAGTACGGGTCGGATATGGGTTAACCCGCGGGTTTAGATTAATAACTAATTAGTTTATTTTATATTCTTAATTATTCTGTTAATCAGGCTTAGTACATTAATGATCTGGGATTAGCAACAATTCACATTTTATTATTCTGTTAATAAGGATTAGTGATATATGAATTATTTATTATATATATTAGGTATAATAAATAATTATAAATAATTATAAATGATATAAATAAATGGTTTTAAATAGTTAAATTATTTTAGAAATAGTTTAAATACCCAAAATTATATTTTTAAATAATCTGAAATATTATTTTTAGCATAACCTTATATTATGAACTAATAATGTAATTCTTATATAATATACTTATTATTTATTTAAGTTTCTTATAAATAATAAGTAATTGTTTAAATTAAAATAATTAGGTAATAAATACCTAATGACTACCTTTAAATATAGGAACATTATATTTAATTTTCCTAAGGTGTAATACTTTTGTTTTATAAATTACTATTTATAAAACCCAAACTTTAGTGTTCCTAAAGAATTATTAATTATTTATAAAGACCCCGTTTGGTGGTATTTAAATTATTTAAATACCAAATGGACTCCGAAAATTATGAGAAAAATACTACTACCCTAATTTAAGGTCTAGTATTTAATAAAAATATTTATAAGGGTCATATGTTTCCCTAAAACTATATTTTATAATTAGGGGATCCCGCAGTCTATTATTAGACAATTTAAACTTCAGAAATTCATAATAAATAAACCGTAGCTCAGAAAAATACGCGGTCAGTTCCTAGAGTCTTAAAATAATGTCTAGAACATCCCCTTAAAGTTTGGTGACCTTTTGACACAGTAAAAAATACAGCTTATCTTTAGGGCCCAAACTGGTATAGAAAACCCCGCCTTTTATGCGACGGACTCCGATTTGAGTCTAGTCAATGGCGTTGGACTCAGAATGATGTCTAGAGCATCATGTTGAGGTTTAGGAATCCACCCGGCACAATTACCATTATGCCCCTGATTTTAGTAAGCTTATTAATCAATGTTCTATGTAATTTTATACTTTGTAGGAACCATTACGCTTGTTTCTACGCAACCGCTTCGAGGTGAGTCGTCCTAATTCACTTGGTATATTATAGATTTACTCTATGTGTGTTATGTGAATTTCCAGTGTGTCCTGTGTGGACATATCTGATGAGTATGATATATGTGTACGCTCAGATTTACTGTTTATATGATGAACACATGTTTAATTATTCAAGCTCCATGCTTGTTATTTATTGGCGTTATACATGCTTATTATGCTTCACAACTATACAATCACATGGACATTCATATGGTCGTAATCGAGTCATGAAATCAATGTTGATGTCTGCATGGTTAGTCAAGGGGACTAACCCAGTCATATTGTTACACACATTGAAGTGGACCGCAGTTGTCCGAGTGGTATAGTCAAGTAAATAGGAACAACGATGAAACTGCTATAGGGCCCTTCTAGGCGACGATAGCCAGAGTTTCCATTGAAATCATTGAAGTTATGCATGAATTGATGGTTGATACGCTATAGGGCCCTGCTAGGCGACAATAGCAAAGTATCCATCAGAATACAATAGTTACCTTTCAAATGCTATAGGGCCCTGCTAGGCGATGATAGTGCTGTAACTATTCTATTTTCCAGGCAAGGTCACGAGGACCTAAGAGTCCAGTGATTACACTCTTTTTAAAACCAAAACTGGTATAGGGCCCTGCTAGGCGACGATAGCAACGTAATCATTCTACTTTGAGCCAACGGCGTTACACTGGTAATGTAACAAGTCACATGAGTTGGTTATGGTGTCCATGGTTGAGTTAAAGTTGAATATATCGATAATGCATTGTGTCGTCATTCTACCATGTCATATGCTTATTTAATGTTGGTTCAAGATATTGTTATACTTGTATATCCTTAAATGTATTAGGAGTGATCGGTTAAGACGATTTCACTTAGCTTCAAAAGCTAACGGCTCCTTCCCTGCCCTGGACATTTCACGTCTGGGTTATAATAAGGAGAACTATCAAGGTAACAATGAAGATGTATATCACTATCTTCAGGATGGGAACTATCAGGAAGGTGATCCTGAGGCAGACTATCAGGAAGAGTTCGATAACGAGGGTTACGGGTTTTCCAGTTAGAAGAAGGACCCTGGCCTACTTCCGCATGAAGACTTCTTTTATGTTTTAACTATCTTTTGGTTGATGTAATAATTTAAATGGCGTAAATCATCCAAACTTATCTTTTGTGGTTTTCATTTGGAACTTCTGTAATAGCTTAAGTAGCAAAACACTCTAAGTTCCCCCATGAATACCATTAGACGCTTTTGCAAATTTCTTACTCTGATATATATTTTGTTAGTATGTTGTACGGACATGTCAGTTTTATGTAACTCGTCATTCCCAACGGGTCCAGAAAGGAAATTTTAAATTTTCCCTATTTTTGGCTACTCCGGGGCGTGACAAATTTCCATCATCTAATGTCGTTCAATAAAAATAAAGTTCTTTAAAAAAAATTGCCTAATTCTATTTCGACGCAATTGTAACACCATTTGTTTAATAAATCATTGAAAGTTAATGTACTTGATTGATTTTATGCAAATATATTATAACAAGTATAAATATAGTTTCTATAAAAAAAAAATTAAAATAAAACAACTTCAATGGGCACGTCAGCCGCACGTGCCTTGCACATGAGTCGCATATATATATATATATATATATAACGGAGGCCGTCTAGTACATAGACTGATATTTAATCGTGAGCTATCAAAAAGATTTTACAAATTTATAGTTATATATATGTCACACCCGTTCCAGAATTGTATGCATTTTTAATAAACATATGTGGTATCATGAGAAATTATTAACGTTGATTAATAATTGAGATAAGTTGACGTAGGTCAACAGTGAGGTGTCATTGAGGACACGATAATTAGAAAGGTCATGTTGCAATGGCAAGATAAATGACATTTATGTGATTTCAATATTATTTGCAAATCTGGTGTTTTGATGAATAGTGATTATACCTGTCATGTATAATTTTTTGGTAATTTTGATATTGTTGTAGATCATTTTGAATACTGTGGTGAGAACGTGAGTGATGTGTTGCATAAAAGGTAGGCTATATAGAGATTCCACATATATTGGTTTTTGGATCCTTATTTTGGAGCCAAACGGAACGTTGGCGAAAACTTGTACAAATTTTAGTTTTCACTCTTGAAGTAATAAAGTAGACATTTAAGACGTTTCGGGAGGTAATTAGAAGTTTTGAGAACTCGTGGGGAGGTAGACATAATTTCTGAAAGTTGTGTCTATAAATAGAAAGGGTGAGTTTTCATTTTTTCAAAAACTTTCTAAAAATATTTTGAGGAGAGAGAGAAAAAGGAGATTTTGTGGCCACGAACTTCACGACGCCGATCGACGATCGTTCGTCCGTCAGTTTTTGACCAGATTCTAGATTTGAACTCCTCGAGGTAAGAGCTTCATTTTGATACCTCTTAGGCCGTGTTTGGCAACTTTTTCCGAAAATCAAATTTCTAAAAATTTGGAGAAAATCCAATAAAACCTATAGGAATCACATGTAAATGAAGATCCGACGTTTCTTCTGGCCTCTAGTCGATCTTTCAAAGTTTTGAAAATGTCGCACGAGGTGAATTCTAGATCTATGAATTACACGAAATTTACATGTTTTGAATATCGACCTTGATATTTTGGATTCAAGCGAAATTCATATGTTAATTAGGCCCGTTAATTATGCACGCAAAAATGTTAGAAAAGTATTTATAATTGTTTATGTGAGCATGTTATGTATCTACTTGGGTCGAAGGGGAGTTTGGTGCAATTTTATCCGGGGTAAGCTCCTCAAACCTTGATGATTGTGATATTGATTGTGGTTGTGTCTGGTATGAAGGAAGGCCCAACCAGGACACGGTACCTGGTATGGAGGAAGGCCCAACCAGGGTACGGGGTGCGTGGAAGAGGTGTGCCTTCCACGTATGCGTACCACTCAACCTAGAGATTATTTTGATGTGTTTTGATGTTTATAACATGAATTGTCATATAAGCATACATTTAGAATTGTGCACTCAACATCTAGTTGAGCAGTGGAGCTTTACTCCATTACAGGTGATAAGAAGCGTGAGGAGTGAGGCCGAGGAATGCCGGGGAAATTATTACTTGTTCATACTTTTGTTTTATTCCACACTTGTAATAAGAATTAGGAATTTGTAATATGTCGTAGTGGATTCTTGGCATGGGTTTGAGATCTTATAATCTGTAATAAAACTCCTATAAATTATGTTTTGATATGTCAAAATATGGTTGTGTTTATGTGGAATTGAATTGGAGAAACTTTGGTTTGAAATACTGCAGAATCATGCAGTTTTTGGGAGGGATCAGTCGACTGGGTCCTCGAAACATCTCTTCGTTTTCAATGGATTCAGTCGACTGAAGGAAGGGTATCAATCGACTGGTTTCTGCACGAAAACATGGCATTCTGCTTGAATAGTGTCCAGTCGACCGGACAAAGCACCAGTCGACTAAGACTTTGAGACCCCAATCGACTGAGTCCTCGACACAGTCGACTGGACGGGGCCTTGGACTTTTAATATTAACTGCTTTTGATCTTCAGTCGACCTGTTCCCACCTCCGGTTGACTGAACCTCTGTTTTTCAAATGAATTCGTTGGAAGTGTTTCAATTGGGGAAAACTTTTTACAACTCTGATTTTAAAGGATTGTACTTATGTTTTTCCGTTGTTATTTTACTTTAATGGAATTGGATGAGCCTTGGTGGCGTGCCATGTGTCCTATTTCCGCGCGTAGCGGGATGGTTCGTGACAATATATAGTAACTACTTAACCTATATGCTATTTTTTGGATAGCCAAATTTCATCGCAGAACTCTTATCTCTATTTGCCTACTCAAAGGGGCAACAATATATGGTGGTGTCATTTCACTTTTTTCTAATTTGGTGAGAGAAGATTAATGTACATTTTCTAGCTCTATTTTCAAATATATGTGATAGTGGGATTACTTCCAATATTGGTCTCCAATAATGGTGTGATCACTATAAAATCTTCCAATCCCAATCTACTGGGTCTGTTGCCACATGTATTTAAAAAACATTTATGATACAAAATTTAGGAAGCATAGCATAACTCCAATGATTTTAGTGATCTTTAGATTTTGATTTGGCTTGTGTTTGGTTTCGGTGGGTGCTGTTTTTGGTGGCGATGGTCCGTTTTAGTTCTTTTTCAGTCTTTTATCGCTTCATGGTTTTCCATGTTTTAAATTTTCTTGCTGCTGAGAAAAAGAAAAAGGAAAAGGACAAGGAAAAAAAAGTGTTATTTTCTGACTCACTGAGATTGCCTAATTAAAATTTTTAAGAAGAAAGTTATTGAAATTCGGCAGAAAGGAGGAAAATGGGGAAAAGTATTATTTAATTTTATTTTCTTTGATGGTATGAAAATGATTAAAGATTTGACAAAAGAAAGGAATGTGATTAGCCTAGTTGCTGCTACTAATGAAGACTTATATCATTTCACAGTTGATACAAAATGTACAGTCACAATAAAAAAAATGCTTTTTTATTATTTTATTTTTGAATTTTATTGACTTTTTTGATTTTAAATTTTAGTAAAAAAAAAATCATTTTCAATGCTTCAAATATTATTGGAAGAGAAAAAAGGAAAGAAAAATATGTATTAGCATCATAATGGTGTTAGGGTAAATTCTACGGAAAATTAAAATTCAATTACCTTTTTGTGGGATAACTAATTAAGAGTTAGTCAAGTACTTTTTTGATTTTAGAAGGATATGTATTTTAAGTGAAAAAACTAAAAACACATTAAAATTTGTCGGGAGCAATTGACCAAACGGTATCGGAAGCAAATTGTCCAAACATGAGGTGCAACTCACCAAAAGGTGTCGGAAGCAACTGACCAAATGATTTTTTTGACACCGTTTGGTGAGTTGCTCTCCCACATTTGGAGAGTTGCTCCAGACACTGTTTGGTCAAGTTTTGATGTGTGTTTTTAATTTTATTTTCACTTAAATTAGATATCCTTCTTAAAAAAGCAATTGACTTACTCTTAGTTATCCTATATAAAAAAGGTGACTGAATTTTAATTTTTTCTAAATTATTCTATGACCCAAAAAAAAAGATACTTAAGGGTAAATTTACCTTAGTTCTAGTAAAAAAATTGGGAGCTCCGCAATGGTGTTGATTCGTCAAAAGGTTACTATTTAGCCGTTTCGCCACATAGACTAGATTTGTGCTAGCTAGAGTGAAACAGTTGAGATAAAACGGCTCACTCCTGATTGTTTGACTCTCACACAAGTGACGTATCAACCGTTTCGCTCTCAAATGGTTGACACTTGGGCGTTACCCCCACACAGTTAACCTTTACCCGTTTTATTGTACATTTGTACCACAACTTAAAGTTAGACGTATAATAAACTTAAGTTCCACTATCCTACGGAACTTATAAGTTTATCCTTCGGTTCACACCATTGCATGTGCTAATACTTGTTCTGGGGGCATACGTTTGCAAGAGAATTCAGAGATACTAGATATTTTTTTAATAGAAATACTATAAATTAGGGTTTTAAAAAAAATGTGCGGCTTCTCTTCAAAGACAAATGAATCTTTCCATGATTGTTTCAGAAAAAGATTTTGCCCCTATGATCAATTTTTTGTTTAATTCTCTAATAGTTTCACTTATAAAACAAATCATCGTAAGTCCAAAATGGTTATCTAAAAGTCCTTTAATACTTTGAGCTATATAGTTAATTAAGTACATAAATAATTAGTTTGGGTAAACTTAGTAAATTTTAAGGACCAAAGTGAAAAAAAAATTAATTATTTGAATTTCAGAAGGTAACTGCAGATGCATAATGTAGGCAAAACAATCATGGAACAATCAAACTTAAATATTTGGGCAAATTATACTTTAGTCCATCAAACTATACACCTATTTTCAATTGGGTCCATAAACTATTTTTTTTTTCAATTGGGTCCTTGAACTTCAAAAATTCATTCAACCAGACCCAAATTTTGACTATGTTAGCTTAAATTATTTGAAATTGTCATGTACGTTGTGCGTAATGCTTACCTGTCACACGTTAGGTTAAGACAAGCACGAGAGATTGTGAATGGCTAAAAAATTATTCGATTTTGGTTATGATTTAATGCGATTTTGGATCTAGTCGAATGTGTTTTTGAATTTGATTGAACGCGATTTCGAATATGATTGAATGCGGTTTTTTGCACTATTCACAATCTCCCATGTTTATCTTAACCTAACATGTGACAGGTAAGCATTACGCGCAACATATGTAACAATTTCTAATAATTTAAGCTAACAGTGTCAAAATTTGGGTCTAATTGAATAAATTTTTGAAGTACAAGGACCCAATTGAAAATATGTGTATAGTTTATTGGACTAAAGTGGAATTTGCCCTAAATATTTTAATGATTAAAAGAATGATTTCGAGATTTGGGGGGTGGGGGGTGGGGGGAGGGGGTGTGTGCGGAGGAGAATGAAGGAATATGAGTAACAGTGTATTTGAGAACATTTTTGTAGTTAATTTGGTAATTTTAAGTTTCAATGGGAAAAAAAATTGAAGTGCTACGGAAAACAAAATTTTGATTAAGGATAGAGGGCCCCTTTTTGCATTCGTTTTGAGCCCCCAAAAATACTCAAAGTTGGCCCTGGTTATGATTTGGTCAAAACCATTATGGATGCTCTAACACAAATTCAGACTTATTTTGCCAAGTTTTTTTTTTAATCCATGACCATTTCTAAAACAGATGTAAGTACGAAATAAAATAGGCAAATATGATTTCCTGGTCCATTCTATTATAAGGCATGTTTGGTAGGCTGGACAAAACTATCGAATAGGAGAGGAAAAAGAGGATCGAATCGGATAAGTAATTTTGTTGGATAAGCTTATGTCACACCCAAACCTGCCCCAAGCGATTTAGGACCGTGTAACAAAGGAGTATCTACCCTAAAACATCCATTATTAACGTGTATTTCAAGAAAAATTGCATTAAGTACTGAGTAAAAACAATTTCATTTTAATAGCCAGGTTCAGTAGACTGATCGGGGACCCGGTTCACCAAACATGCGAGATACAGAGAGTTGATTTATGAGATTTCCCTGGTTCAGTTGACTGCCTAGTTCGGTCGACTGACTTTTGAGAGGTCTGGTCGACTGAACTTTGAGTTCGGTCGACTGAAGGTGCAATTATAGAGAGTTAAAAACCTATGGAAGGGGTGGTCCAGTTGGCTGAACGCCCGATCAGTCGACTGATTGCAGCAGCAGAATGTTCTGTAGCACTTCCATAAGCAATCCAAGCAGAATTTTAAGGCTCAAACCCAAACCCAAACCCAAACCCAAACTTAAACATAACCCAACTTTAATATAACCATCTTGAACTTGTCCAACATTCCTAATCTACAAAACGAACCAAATTATAAGACTACGAGACATAATTTACATAGTCGACAATACTACACGCTCTAGAAACCACATAATTCACAAGGTTTTAATGTTACAAAGGTTACCATATTATAACCCAAGTTCAGAAATAACTCTCATAACAACGAGTAGATGTTTAACGAAACTTAGAACATAATCAGGAACTCCCAAGCTTGCCCAAACTCATCGCACATATCACCTCCTTTCCGAGCCTTGTTCCGAACTTGCAGTGGTTGTTATATACCACAACAGAAATAGGAAAATGGTTTTCTTAAGCATTACACTTAGTGAATTAACTAACATGCTTAAATGACATGGGCATGTGTAATGCTAGAATTGTAAGCATATAAACATACGTAATCACAGAATAATTAGGTTAATGACACATTCAGACCGAAAAACCATTTCCTTGGTCGCGTGGTCACTTCTATTCCTTGGACTTCCGTATTTATCGGATTCTTCCTCTTCTCCTTCCTTATTACTCCCAATAATGAACAATTATTCCCAATCATTCATTGGCCACTTAAAACACATAAGCATATAACCATATAAGCATGCTGATTTCTCACATAATTAACATGCATTGGCCAATTCTAACATAAATTAAGCTACCAACTCCAAATTGATAATCTCTAGTTGGCAATTGAAGCAATAACATAAACCACATCAAGCTTTTGGTTAGAAAACGCACCTTAACCGATTTCTACCCCAAATTAAGCTAAGAAAATGCTGAATTTCACCATTCCAAGCTCAATTCTCATTCCGGTATAATTCCCTTCACGAGTCCGAATATGGCTTCAGTTCGCGAATTAGACAAACGGCGGCGACGGAACGGCGTGAAACTTCGTCAGAGTTCTCTTCTCTCTCTCCTCTCTCGCCGACTTCTCTCTCTCTCTCTTGATTATTTTACTTTTTTTTTTTAAAGTTGAGAGGCAATTGTCTCTCTTAAGTCATTCAAGTCATGACTCATGACTTTAATTGCTTTTAATACCCCTCAACTTTTAAGTTCAATTATAAGATCCTCCAAACATTTGATTAACTCCCCAACTATCTAAATGGGTGTTTGTCTATGTTCCGCATGGTCCCAAATGTGGTGCCATATATTCTATGAAGTTGCTATCGCACCTACTAATTTTGCACCTTTTCATTTATACCCCTATACGAGTACCCAAATTGATATTAAAGGCTAACATATTAAGCAATATAATATAAAAACATTTAAACACATATATCAAATTAATCAAATAAAAATGCATCTAGCCATTTACATGCACTTTATTTTATCCGGCCTTTCACTGGGTTCTACTTCATCACTTATCCCTCCTCATAGAGGACTTTTCAACTGTGTTCTTTATTGAACACATTTCCATTGGTGAGTTTTAAGCCTCCCCTTAATCCATTTGTATACACTACTTATATTAATTAATGCAAGGATCATTAACCCTTTTCCCCGGGTACGAGTATTACATTTCTCCCTCCCTAAAAGAAAGTTTGGTCCCCAAACTTATTCTTACCTCAAGTGTCGAACAAGTGTGGGTACTTTGCTCGAATTTCATCCTCTTGATCCCAAGTGGCTTCCTTGGTTGAATGAATTCTCCATTGAACCATGACAAGAGGAATCACTTTGGTTCTTAACACTTGATCCTATCTATCAAGAATTTGCACTGGATGCTCCGCATATGTTATATACTCCTGAATCTCTAACGGCTCTGGAATAATGATATGTCTTGAATCCGATATATATCGACGAAGCATCGACACATGAAATACGTTGTGAACATTCGCTAACTCCTGTGGTAACTCCAAGCGATAAGCTAAAGGTCCAACGCGATTTAAAATCAAATATGACCCAACATATCTCGGGCCGAGTTTACCTCGCTTACCAAATCGTGCTATGCCTTTCGAAGGCGATACCTTTAAAAACACATAATCACCTACCTCGAACTCTAATGGTCTTTTACTCGTATCTGCATAACTTTTATAATGACTCTGAGCCATTTGCAATCACTATTTAAACAGTCGAGTGTTGTCGGTAGTAATTCGAACTATCTCCGGTCCCAATAGCTGTTTCTCACCAACCTCTATCCTACAAACAGGCGATCTACACTTTCTTCCATATAGTGCCTCATAAGGCGCCATTCCAATATTAGTTTGAAAGCTGTTGTTGTAAGAAAATTCTATTAATGCTAGATGAGTTTTCCAATCAGCTTGGAAATCCATAACACATACCCTTAACATATCTTCCAAAATCTGAATCACCCTCTCAGATTGACCATCGGTTTAGGGATGAAACGCAGTACTGAAATGTAAAGAGGTCCCCATAGACTCTGTAAACTCTCCCAAACTCTTGATACAAATCGAGTGTCATGATCTGACACTATCGAAATCGGTGCTCCATGAAGCTGTATAATTTCTCTGATATAAATCTTAGCAAGTTTTGATGGATCTTTGGTCTTGATAGGTAGGAAATGGGTCGACTAAGTCAACCGGTCAACAATAACCCAGATGCTATCATTCGACTTCTGAGACTTTGGAAATCCTGAAACCAAATCCATTGTGATATGCTCCCACTTCCATTCCGGTATCTCTAGAGGATGTAGTTCTCCTCCAGGTCGTTGATGTTCCATTTTCACTTTCTGACATGTCATACACTTAGCGACAAATTCTGCTATTTCTTGCTTCATACCACTGTACCAATAAATGTCTCGCAGGTCTCGGTACATTTTGGTGCTACCCGGATGCACTGAATATCGGGTGTTGTGAGCTTCCTCCATAACTTTGTCTATCAAATCACCAACTTTAGGGACACATAATCGATTAATGTACCTCAAAACATCATCTTGGAAACTGAATTTTGGCCTCTTACCCTTAGGTATCTCATTTATAATTTTCTTGAATTCTGGATCTAGAAGCTGATTTGTCTTGATTTCACCTATTAAACTCAGCTGTGCAACAATCGCAGCTGTCAAACTACCTTCAATTCTAGGAATCACTTCAAGTTTTAACTGTTCAAATTCCCTCACTAACTTTCCTGTCCCGTCAAGGTATAAGCTAAGATTCCTGACGACTTTCAGCTTAAGGCATCGACAACTACATTCGCCTTCCCTAGGTGATATTAAATCTTCAAATCATCTATCATAAGTTCCAACCATCTTCTTTGTCACATGTTAAGGTCTCTCTGAGTGCATAAGTACTTCAAACTTTTGTGGTCGGTAAAAATTTCACAAGTCTCTCTATATAGGTAATGTCTCCAAATCTTCAAGGCAAAGATTACCACCACTAACTCCAGATCGTGTGTTGGGTAATTCTTCAGTGAGGTCTCAATTTTCATGAAGCATAAGCTATTACCTTGTCATCTTATTTTAACACGCATCCCAAACCTTGATGAGAAGCATCACTATAAATTCTAAAAATTTTGGTACTTATTGGAATTGGAAGTATCGGTGCCGTTGTTAACTTCTCCTTCAATGCTAAGAAGCAATCTTTATACTCCTTATTCCACTCAAACGGTATGTCTTTTCTCATTAATCTTGTCATCGGAGTCGCGATTCTAGAAAAGTCTTTAATAAATCTTCTGTAATATCCAGCTAACCCTAAGAAACTTCGAATCTCCGACACATTCGTCGACCTTGACCAATTCATAACAGCTTCAATCTTCTGTGGGTCCACAAAAATGCCCTCTTTAGAGATCAAATGTCTTAAGAATGTGACATTTGTCAACCAAAACTCGATTTTCCTTAACTTCCCAAACAACTGTTTCTCTTAAAGTCGCTGTAAAACTAATCTCAAATGTCGTTCGTGTTCTTCTGGACTTTTGGAATAAATCAAAATGTCATCAATGAAAACTATTACAAACTCATCCAAATATGATTTAAACACACGGTTCATTAAATCCATGAAGGTGCCAGGCGCATTAGTAACCCCAAACGGCATCACTAGGAATTCATAGTCTCCGTATCGGGTCCTAAAGGCAGTCTTCTCTACATCTTTTGCTTTAACTTTTAGTTGATGATACCCTGACCTCAAGTCAATCTTTGAGAATACCGGAGCCCCTTGAAGCTGATCGAAAAGATCATCGATATGCGACAATGGATATTTGTTCTTGATTAACACTTTATTGATTTCCCAATAGTCAATACACATTCGTATTGTACCATCTTTCTTCTTTACAAATAATATCGGTGCACCCCACGAAGACACACTAGGTCGAATAAAACCCTTGTCTAGCAATTCTTGTAACTGGGCCTTCAACTCTTTCAACTCAACTGGTGTCATTCGATATGGTGCTCGTGAAATAGGTTGCGTTCCCGGCATAACATCAATACCAAACTCGATTTCCCGGTCAATTAGCACACTTGGTAGCTCTTCTGGGAATACATATGGAAACTCCCTAACTATCGGAATATCCTCAAGTTTTAAATCAAGAAACCTAGTATCAAGTACACTACATAAGAACCCACAACAACCCTTCTTTAATAATTGACAGGCTTCAATAGCTGACACGATATACGGCGGTGACACAACACCCTTACCTTAAAAATAAAACTCATCTTGATTTGGAATACGGAATAGTACTGCTTTATGGTTACAATTGATATTAGCATGATTGGCCGCTAACCAATCTATACCCAATATAACATCAAAGTGTTGAACCACTAACGGCACCAAATCGACGGTTAACCGCTTACCATTAATATGTATTCCACATCCTCTAAACACCCCTGAACTAACCAATGGAGCTCCCAACGGTATTGCGACACATAAATCATAGTTTAGAAACTCTAATGGTTTATCTAGATGTTTGGCATAGTGGTGTGACACGAATGAGTGTGTGAATCCCGAATCTATAAGTACATTTGCTAAGTGTGAGCAAATGTGAACCATACCTGAAACAACGATATCAAACAACGATATTGGAGGTTGCTGAGTAGATCTCGGTGTGATGGCACTAGCTGCAGAAGAACCTGAGCCTGGAGCTCCTTGACGCTTGGTAGGACAATCTGTAGCTTGATGTCCCAGCTCCTTACAGATAAAACCCTCATATCCAAGTTCTGGTTCAGAAAATTTCTTACAATATGCCCCGGTTGTCGGCAAAGATTACACGTGTTCGAATTTGGGAGTTGATTGCATCATCCCCAATGAAATTTATGGCAAGTCTGACATCTTGGCTTGTTCCTACCGAAACTACTACCACTACTGACTGGCAAACCTCCTGTACTCTGCGTTTTTGCACTTCCTTGGCCACTGAACTGACTCGATCCCACTCTTTTACTTTGTTGACTTGGTGGTGGTGGTATGTTTAAGGTATACCCCAGATCCCTTTCGGTAATGGAAGCAATGTCCAGTGCCTTAGCATAAGTCTCTGGCCGAAATACAGTTATCCACCCTTAAATGTCTCCTCGAAGTTCTGCATAAATTCTCGCCTTCACTTTCTCAGTCGTTACAATGTCCCCGACAAACCTTGCCAAACTTGTGAATTGTGTCGAATACTCTTGGACCGTCTTTCCCCCTTGTACCAACTCCATAAACTCTTGAGCTTTTTGATCCCCAAATGACTCCGGAAAGTATTGCTTGTTAAATATCTCAAGAAATTGAACCCAAGTAGTCGGTTGCCCTTGACCCAGCTTAGTGCGCCAACAATACTGTGCTTCATCCTTTAGCGTATCAGCCGCAAACAACACTTTCTGCTCTTCTGTTCCAGGTAATACTGTAACAACCTGCATTTCATTTAAATTCAAATTTGCATTTCATATTTTATTAATGTTCCTGATGTTATCTCAAATTTGCAATTCTCATGTGTTAAAATCTTGTGACTTGCTTTATTTCATATTTAAAATTCTTTTGGGATCAAACTGCGGTTTTATAAAATTTAGCAATACCTGTGTTGGATTTTAAAACTGTATTTCAAAACGGTGGAAATGTTTGCTTTTGACTCAATCAGTATTTTTATAAAACCAGAAAATCATTTCCTACGTTAAAATGAATTTTCTGTATTTTTGTGGTGAACACCGTGCCCCGAAAATACCAGTTTTTGTTCAAAACTGTCCGTGCCGTGTTGAACTTCCACAGATTTTGGAAGTGACGTAAAGTGTGATTGGACATTTGCTTTATTTCTAATTAAGGAAACAAATCATTGTTAAAGCCTTGTTTGGATAGACTAGCCTTGAGTGTGTTGATGTTGTGCCATAAGCTTGAATTCCCAAACACTTCAACTTTTGACCCCTACTACTCTAACTTACCACTTCAAATATACGTATATGTATTTTTGTGTATTTTTAGAAAATTGAAAATCTTTTTCAATTTATAGTGTGAGAGTGAAGAGACTTGGTCCCCAAGATTTCCAAATTGTTCTCCTCTATATATATGCTACACTCTCACACATACATGGAGTTAATTACAAACTGATTCAGAGAGAAAAGAGAGAGCTGGAGAGTTTAATTTCTGAAATTATAGAGAGAGAAGCTCACCTCCATAGCCAAGCTTGATTTGGGTTGCTTAATTCTTATATCGTTCTCAACACACACTTCATCTTCTATCACAGTGAGTATTTTAAACTCACTCCAAATGTAATTTGTGCTCAATTACTGTTTGTTTGTATGTATGTATATGTTGATCACCATGGTTAATTTCTTCAAGAACTCCATAGCTCAAAAACATGGATTTTCCAAACTAAATCAAAATTCGTTTTCTGAATGAAATATAAAATATTATAGTATGTAGAGTATACGATTGTAAAATTAGAGCTTAATTTGTTCGTATGGCGACGTATGATTAAAATGAAGTTTCCGTCAACTCTTGGTTTCTCATAAAATCCGAGAGCTACGGATTGATTCATGTAAAATTGATTGTAGATTCATAATCCTTGCAAAAAAACCGGAGAGATCCATATATAATAAGGCTTGGTTGTTGTCAAATTTCAAAATGGGTCTAAAATCTGAAACAGGGGAAGTTTCAGCGAAGAAGACGAAGCTACTGCACAAACTCGCGGGCGCGATCGCGCGAGCGGCCCGCGCGCACGAGCTGTGTGTTTTCAAGTAGACAGAAAAGGTTTTAATAAAAAAAAAACAAAAATTGGGCAAATCGCGGCAGCGACCTATCGCACGAGCGACCCGCGCGCGCGAGCTTCATGTTTTCTGGGAGATAGAAATTTTTATAATAAAAATGGAGAAAGGGGCATATCGCACGAGTGATCCGCGCGAGCGACCCGCGCACGCGAGCTTCATGTTTTCTGGTAGATAGAAATTTTTATAATAAAAAAGGAAAAAGGGGCATATCGCGCAAACGACCCGCGCGAGCGACTTGAGACAATTTTTGGTTTTTGCTTGTTTTATGTTAAGGAACTATTTGGGTGATGTTTCATGGACTTTGAAAGCTCTGTTTGAGAAATTTACTAAAACAGAAACCTATTTGGTTATGTTTGGACAAATGAAATGATGTATTACGACTTAACGATCCCCGCACGTACGTTGTTCCTATAATTCAGCATTTTACTTTATATTTAAAGTTTCATGACATACATGTGGAATCAGTTGTACATGCATGGTGAGTGTGAATGTTGGTCAGTGTGGAAAAGAGTAATGGTCAATGTGGTATAGAGTGTGTGGTTGAGATTATGTTGTGGACACTCCCTGGTAAGTGAGTACCAAAGTGTGTTGTGGTTAAGATTGCGGCTAACTCCTTGACGATTGGTAGCGTCAAAGTGTGTGACGCCGAACTTGGACATTCCCTGGCACCCATGGTAGTGCTAAAGTGTGGCCTACGGACACTCCCTGGTACCCGAGTCTAGATACTGTGTGATGTATTTGCGAGGCAGATTAGGTACTAAAGTGTAAGGCATTGGACATTCCCTGGCACCCCGTGCTAAAGTGTGAGGCAAACTGGACATTCCGTGGCACCCGTGCTAAAGTGTGAGGCAAACTGGACATTCCCTGGCACCCTTGTGCTAAAGTGTAGCTATCGGAGTATTTCAAAGATACTGGTGTGAGAGAGTTGGTTGTTGTGTTTGTCGAGAGAAAAGAGTCGGTAAGATGAGATGGTGCATTGTTTTCAAACACGGTCTCATATATGTGAATTATAGCTTTCCAATGATATTATGGTTGTTTTCTAAAATGAACTCTTTACTCTAATGTAAACATGTAGAATTAAATGAGAATTTGAAAATGGTAAATGAGTGTGGACACGCGGGATTCCACCACTTGCTTGTTTTTGGTTTGAAATTGATTTAGATCAAAGAAAGAAAATGGTCTGTTGAAAACAGATACAGAGTCGCCACTTGGTCTTTAAGGAACCAAGAAACCTAATTTTGACTCACCCAAATGGATAAAGGGCACCGGCCCTTCATAACCAAAGAACTTGGCTCGGGGTTTTGATACGAGAGAGGAAGGAGCCTTTGTCACGACTAAAACACCATCAACTCGCCCTGTCTTTCGACGGGCCTCAATTAGCATCCAAATAATCATCTTATACTATGTATGGTTCGATAATTAATACTATGATAGTATATTACATCACATAAGAAAATTTGAAATAGAAGATCTAAAGGTAAGATATCATTCATAAGATCTAAGCCAAGTATCACACAATGCAAAGTGAAAGATCACACAAAACAAACCTAGAAAAAATCGTCTAATCACATATCAAGTAATAAAGTCTTCCTAATCTAAGGGGACATGAATTGTTCTTGAAACAAATAAACCAAAGAAAACAATGATGCTTAGCAAGCTAGAATGATGCATGTTAATCTTTGAGAAGAGAAGATCTCTCAATCCCCAGGATGGATGAGAAAGGATAATTAGATCGAGGGGAAGCATGAACGTGTGATCATGATCATTCCTTATCATCTTCTTAGATTAGGAGTTACAAAAACCCCAAGTCTTTGCATGGATGTAGTGTGTTTCATGTTCATGGATTCCTAGAATGACTTAGAAGTCTAAAATGTGTATGACTGAATGAATGAAATCATCATGGCATATGTACAAATGTAATATGAACTACTTCCTAAGACATGAGCTAATTTGGAGTACATCTAAGCATCAAATCAAAGGATGGAAGTGAAAATATGCTTGCTATGAATAGTGGACAGAACAGTAACATGATCTTTCAGAAATTGAAAAGAGGGGTTAGGAATATTTTCAATGCATGATTTTTTATGGAGATCTTTCTTATTGTATCTAGAACACAACCCAAAAAGTCAATTCTTAATAACTACCAAGATTGAGAGAAATCATATAAACAATAGAGGTTATTCAGGAATAGAGTTCGTACTGTCGACTGAAATGTTAGAGTTCCCTAAGAAATGATCTAGAGGCCCATTAATACAGAAAGTTCCCTAAGACAATGAAGTTCAAGAAAAAAATAAGTTGGGACCACTCTTTTTGGAAAATTATTCTGTAAGACAAGTTGAAAGTCAACCTAGCTGCTGTGACAGCAGAGACAAAATGTTTTGAAGGAATGTTTGAACAAAAATAGACCCCTTTCAAGTGCTTCCAAGTCAAGCCAAAAATCATGGAATTTCTATAATAAGTTATAAAGACTTTCCAAGTGGTCTTGTATTCATATATTGAGTATTGAACTCAAAATAAATCTTTGAAGTTAAATGACTCACTGTTTTGAAGGTTTTGAGAAAACAAAGTTTATTTCTTGAAATCAAAATGAGGGGTTTAGGAGGGGGTTTTGAAATGGGGGTTTTGAAGACATATTTTCAATACTTAATGAAGATTATAACCACTTAAAATGTCAACATCAAGCTCATCATCAAGAACCTCCAAGATTATTGGAAAGTATTATTTACATTTTTAAGACAACTTCATGAATACATAGGAATGTATTGAAGTTGAAATCATCATCTATCAAACATGTTTTTGAGGTCAAGAGCTACTATCCATAAGGATTCACTCACCTCAAACTTCATGTCATCATCTAGATGATGATAGACTAGTAAGTAAATAAAGAAAACAAAAAAGAAATGAGGTGAGAGAAGATGAACAAATATAAATAAACAAATAGATAGCAATCAATAGATGATATTCATGATGTATTGGACTTGTAGTTTGGTGTTTTACTCATATGTGGTGACATTGGACATGGAAGTAGCTTCCTCTCTCTTAAATGCTCACTAAAATGGTGGTTGGGTGTATTGAATATGAAGTAAATGGAAGTAATGAAGTAAAAATAAAGTTTAGAACTCACTTTCTTGTTTAAAAATCAAAGAAGGAAGCTTCTTTTATCTCTATTCTTGCCTTATCTCGACAACTTTCTCTCTAAAACTTTTCAAAGCTTACATTTGACATCGCCAAAATAAGAAGTCAAGTGGGGGTTTATATAGACCAATTTGGGGTGGTTTTGGGGTTTTAGAAGTACTCCTATTGGTCCCAAACATCTGTGAACATAGAACTACGTCGTTTTGGTTTTCAATTAATCAAAATGAACCCCCAAAAAAAAGCACAAAAAAACACCATTCTGGAGGAGAGTGCCACGGCGGCACAGCTTCTCATTCGTCCAGATAATCCTTTTTAGGCCCCCAGAGGTTCCGGTATTCGTGAAAATGCCCTATTTCGTCCGAAATTCACAGAAAATGCATACGAACTCCAAATTGAGATTGTGATATACCGTTGGAAAGGTAATGGAGTCTAATTTATATAAAAAATAGCTTAGAGATAGGTCACTTTGAAAAGTTTTGCGATATTCGCAATAAAAGTCGATTTGATCGCCTTTTTTACCTTCAGAAATTCATAATAAATTCGTTTTAAATCCAAAAATTATGTGCGACATACCATTGGAAAGATATTAACCTCTAGTATCTATGAAAAATATTTGAAAAATGATACGGTACCCCGGCTTCAAAGTCAACTTTTGGTCAAACTGGTCAACTTGGGATTCCCGGGAAGTTCTGAAAACATCTAGGAGCTCACAGGAGCTGACGTTTTCGTTCGATTTTCTTTTAAAACTCATTTTAATACTTCCACATGATCTAGAATGATCCCGGAACTTTTCGGCGAATTTGGACGATTTTGGTCAAACATGGTCAAACTTGGTCAAACCGGTCAATGTGGACTTTCTGGGAACTTTCGGGACTTCCGGGGGTCTTTGGGAGCCGACAATTTCATCCGATCTTGCTTTAGAACTCATTTTATTGTTATTCTTACGACGTAGCGCGTTTCTAGAACATTTGGTCCGAATCCGGGAGCATTCAGGTTTTTAGGGGTATTTTGGTCATTCTGAGCATTCTGAGAGATAGAACTAACTTTCAGGAGTCCTTTTGAGTCTTTTTCGATCATTGTGAACCACCAAGCTATGGGTCTCCTAAATCTGATAGCTGACAAATTGGGGTGTCTACAGTTTGCCCCTCTTTGGCATGAACTTGCGAGGCAACGCATATCGCAAGCGAGTGCCAAAGCTTTGAAGAGATAGGTCTTTTGGAGGCTATAGATTTAGGATAAAAAGCGTTGCAGAAGATACAATGATGCTGAGGCTAGTGATGGTCGCGCTCTGTGTGAGCTGCCTACGTATCCCAAGGGGAATCAGACCAGGACGTAGTTCGGGGCACAAAGGGAGAAATCGCACATGCTCAACAAGACAGACAAATGATATGATATAAAATGATATGCAATGCATGGAAGTGATATGAATTGTGTCATGAGTCCTATCATGCCTAGTGTTTTGATCCTAGTACGAGTTGGTGCTGTGGGATGTGTGCCACTCCGAGTGGACTTATGTTATACTAGCGTCGAATCTAATGCAGTGGTTGATCCTGATAAGAATGCCAAGGTGTTAAAGACTCTGGGTCTTGGGCAAACTTCTTAATTTATGGGAAGTGCGCTTTGTAAATGGATCAGACTCAAGGTTTTTAGAGGATGACAACCAAAGGCAACCGAGGGATCTTGTGATAATTGATAAGTGCAGAATCTATGACAATGGATAAATGAGAAAGCTCATGATAATCAGGAGACACGGAGTCGTGAATGACGGTGCTCGTCTTCAAAATCTGGATACGGGCGATGTTCTGGTTGTTCCTGATGATCGATCTTCGGGAGTTGGTTCGGCTTTTGCCACTTTCTACTGGGGATAATGGGAACTAGCATCCTTTCGTATTAGTGCTCGGGGGGCGTAGAACTCTCAGAGAATCTCTCTTTTCTTGATCGGGAACCAGGACCCATCTCTGAATCTCTCACAGTTGATTAAATCTTCCGTTGCTCAATCCAAGAGGGTAGTTCGGGGCCTCCGGGAGCTGATATCTTTCTGTTTTTGTCCTCAGGGGATGATGTAGTACTCTCGGAGAATCTTTCTTAACTGTTTCTTGATCGGGAACCAGGACCCACTTCTGAATCTCTCGCAGTTGATCAAATCTTTGCATTAGTCGGTCCGAAAAGTCGATTCGGGCCTTCGAGAGTTGATATCTTTCTATTTCTGTCCTCAGGAGATGATGTAGGACTCTCAGAGAATCTCTCTTAACTGTTTCTTGATCGTAAACCAGGACCCATCTCTGAATCTCTCACGGTTGATCAAATCTTTGCATTGGTCGGTCCGGAAAGCCGATTCGGGCCTTCGGGAGATGATATCTTTCTGTTTCTATCCTTAGGGGATTTAACTAAATCTGATGGGGTTAAAATGGATCTGCTGGGGATAAAACCTCATAAATCTTGACTACAATGGGCCACCGGGGCTAAACGGGATCACGAACGGGCTAAAACCGGTCAGAACGGGCTGAAACGGGTCAAAACGGAGCAAAGTGGGGCCTGCGGGGAGTAGTGCCGCGATGGTACTGGGCCACTGCCGCAGCGGCAGTTGGCCAGTACCGCGGTGGCACTGGGTGGCCGGACTCCATGTGTGTATATCTCGGGTTTTTGAGCATTTCAAGCTCATTTTTGGCCATTTTGGGGTGTTTTTGGAGCCAAAATTCGTCAAAACGCAGCTTGTGCGCGCTCAGGTGAGTAATCTTTACCCATGATTGGAATTTTGATTGGTGTTTTGGTTTATTCCATTTTTCAAGAAGAAAGCTTGGTTTTAGTCTTCTATTTTCTTGCAGATCCATGGCTTCGAGCTTGAGGAGACCGTCTAAGAAGGCCAAGGAACGAATGAAAGTCGAGAGCTAAACCCCGGACTTGATTTTTCGGGACCCGCAACGTCATCTTTCAACCGCGGCTCTAGCAAGCCTGGTATGTAAAACTTTCGACAGTTTAGGACTATCTTGTGCATTATGCTAGTTATATGGACTGTAGTGTGCACCTAGAGTTTGTTGGAAGCTTGTTTTGTGCTCGTACGTTGATTTTGTGAAGTTGGACTTTGGGTCATGAATAGTGATTTTGTGCTCATTTTTTTTTGTCATTTTTGATATGTGTAGGTGTCAGAAGTGACATTGAAGGGCCATGGTAGCCTTGCTCACGCTTTGTCCGCCTAGTTTCAAAGAGTAGCAACGATCTGGTGCATTTTTATGCCCTTGCTGAGAGATGGTGGGACACCACCAATACTTTCCACCTGCCATTTGGTGAGATGACCATGACGCCTTTTGATTTTTCTATGATTACCGGTCTGAGGGTTGGCGGGAAGCGCCTAATTCTGGACTACTTCTATGAGATTGATCCCGAGGCTGTCGAGATGTTGATTGGAGCTGTTCCTTCTAATCTGGAGAGGCACTGGTTTCCTTGCGGCTGGCTTTATCGGGCTTACGACAGAGGGAATCACAACCTGAATAATTCTCAGCTTTTGAGGGTATTTCTTATGTATATCCTTAGTTGCTTGATCTTCGCGACACGGAATGACCGGGTGAGCTTGAGGCTTCTTTCTTGTCTGGCGACCATTGGTGAGATCCCCTCTTATGACTGGGGCGGTGCTGCCTTGGCCCACCTTTACAAGCATATTGGTGAGGTTTCCTGGGGCGATGTCAAATCGACGGGGGGATTCTGTCGAGCTTGGGAGGTATGTATTGCAACTTCTTTTTCTTTCGACTTTTTGATTTCTGTACTTCTTGCTTTTTTTAATTTACCCTTTGTCTGTGCAGCTTTGGAGCTTTGAGTACCTGAAGATGTTGGCTCCTTCCCCTGCTGATGAATCAGGTGAAGATGAGGACGGCATGGCTCCTGTGCCTTTGTTCCCCCGGGGCTTGAGATGGCGGAGGGATGTTGTCGAGGTAAAGAGCGGGGCTCACCGGATCATTCTTTTCAGAAACTTCTTATCTGGGATTACGGCTGCTAATGTTGATTCGACGCCTTGGGAGCGCGTCGCCTATGTTGCCCCAGAGGATATACAGGCGGTCAGGCCTCTTTCCTCTTGCCGACTTTTGATGGAAAGTACCAAAAGCAGGCAATGGTTCCTTGGCGAGCAAGTGTCTCGGCAGGTGGTTGGCGGTCCGAGGTATCGTGTCCCTCATAATCCTCCTGTGATGGATGCCGATGACCTTTCTGGTGATGCTTTGCTAGCAGCCTTAGCTGGTACTAATGTTTGGGATCACTTTCTCTCTGAGACCGGCTACGAGACTTACCGTGCCCGCTTCCTGATGCCCAACTTCCTACTCCTGGAGGTGAGTTTTTTTTTACGTTTTTGTCTCTATCCGTTGCCTATGTTTTTTACTCATCTTTTTCCTAACTTGTTTTGTGCCTACAGCTTCGCGAGATGTACAGGAGATAGGTTCCCCCAGTTTTCGATCCTATCCCTCCTTGGGATTGGACCATTAATGTTTTGGGTGCAGATGGCTCTCCCCAGGTTATGGAGGTGCCACGGGTCACATGTGGGTATCCTACCCAACCAGTAGGAGTCCTCAACGTCCCTTAGAGTTATGCTGAGGAGGGCCACGCCTTGGCGGCTAACTTACGGTCTTTGGTACTCACGCGAGACCATCGGGTATGTCTCTAATTTTGTGCTCCTTATGGTTATGAGGTCCTAATCCTGATTTTGCCCTTGACAAATGGACGGTATGCGGTAGTTCGACACTAGTCAGATGGCGTCCTTGGTAAGTTTCTGACTCGACTTCGTTTTTGTACTTTTTGTTGTTTCTCTATTGATTGCTTTTATTTTGTTTGTGTGTGCAGTATCGTGGGGGTGGTGCCGGCTCATCGAGGATCGGGCCGAGGTGAAGAGGTGGCAGGAGGAGACCATCGCCTACGTACACTCTGGGTGGCCAGACAGAGGACGAAGAAGAGGAAGACTGAGGCCTCCTAAGCGAGGATTTTTGTTTTATCTCCATTTCATGTTTTCAATTGGGTTATACTAGTGAATAATGTGACTGTTTGGACAATGTTTAAGATAATGTGTAGGATGATGTGTAGGATGATGTGTCACCCTTACAGAGTATTATGATGTTTTTCCTTTCGAGCCGGATAGTTTCCGGTTTGAAGGCGCAGTTGTGTGCTTACTTTGGTTGGTGGTTGTGTGACGATATATGTGCATTGTGATTCTGTGATTGTTAATGTTACTGCGATGAGCAGCTTTGTGATAGTGAGTGTGTTTGCCTTGCAGGTGGGATAGTCCGTGAAACAGGGAGGTGCTGCAGAAATTTTGAATTTACTAGAGCTGCGACAGAAAATATGGCATTGTATGATCCCGCTCAACTCACAACTTGGATGAACATCACGGATGGTGTAGAGCGAATCAACCTCTTCAGCTATGGTCTGACCGAGCTATTCTCTCTTCGCCAGATGGTTCTGAACACTGAGTTCATGCGTGCCGCTATTGTCCACTGGGACCCGGTGAACCACGTCTTCAATTTCAACGGCCTGGAGATATGTCCCCTGTTTGAGGAGTTCTGTGCTATCCTTGGCTTTGATTCTGACTCTGACCTGATTCTTCCTTCTGGTGATACCCCCAGTCCCACGCAAGGCTTGGCTAAATACCTGAACTGTTCCACTACTATTTCCCGCCGGCTAATTCATGGTGAGGTTCTTGACATTGCTTCCATCATCGCCCGGTATGCTAGTCCTGGGAATCCTAGCGTATATGATGCTACCCGCGTGGCCGCTCTGATATTGTGCATGACTTTACACTTTCTGTTCTCGAGTGCTTCTATTGACTTGGTGCACATGTGCCTTGGGCTGAAACTTAGTAGGAATCCCATGGCCATAGTTCTGGCTGAAACCCTGAATGGTTTGGATCGCGCTTTCAGTCAAGGAACGCTTCTTCTTTCTGGGGCGCCTTTGGTGTTACAAGCTTGGCTCTATGAGCGCCTTCAGTTATGGACATGTAATGTGTCCCCAGTTTATTTCTGCAGGGCTGTGCTTCATCCTCATTACACTGCTGCCGATTGGGTTGGCATGATGGGTGCTTTATCTGAGGCCGACATTTGCTGGATCGTGAGGCGTTGGGGCCTTCATGCTGTGATCACTAGTCTCGGGGATTACCAAAGAGTGTGGCTGATGGGCCTGAGAGAGACTTCTTTCTATCATCCTCGTCGATTAGCCAGACAGTACAGGCGAGTTCAAGAGGTCCCCCAGGAGTTTACTGTGAGGGTCTTTGCTTCCAGAGTCAGAGCCACTACTATTGCTGCTTTCATTAGGGGCTGGGCCGGTCGAGCAAGAGCCTATTTCTAGAGACGTTTGAAGAAATAAAAGACACAAAATAAAACTAGACTTGACTGATTCTGCTTCTTTCCTCCCAGCGTCTTTGATATTTAGGATTGATTTCTGAAAGAACTTTTTGTGTTTTCATTTATCCCTGCTTATGTAATATTCGAAGTTTGTTTATCACAGAACCTTGGTTACTTGGAGAGCCTTATTTTATGCATTTGGCTTTCTGAAAACATTCGTAGTATGATTTTGATCAGATGTATGCTTTTGGTACTTGTTTGGGCATGCTAGGACGATTAGAGGCAAACGAAGCCGGTGGCCAAAATTTGCCCCTAGTTTGGGATATGTATGGTTGTGAGGCAAACGAGGTAGATGACCGACGTTTGCCCCTAGTTTAGAAGAGGTTCAGGCAAACGAGGCGGGTGGCCGAAGTTTGCCCCTAGTGTGAAGGGTGATTTCTGGGTTATGGCAAGGACCGCGACTTTATTTTTCTCACACGCTCATAATTTTGCCTAGACACCAGTTAGGTGACCTAGCGAGCTCTTTTCTCTATTTTTTTATTGCTTACTTTGGATTTAACTCTAACTTTTGCCTAGGCGTCCTTTCGGATTTTTGACTTAGCGAGCCATCCTTCTTTTCTTTTTTTGAAAGTCTGCCTACGTACCCCCGAACGGGGATCAGGTCCAACGTAGTTCGGGCCAAAGTCTTGAAAGAAAAGGGGTTGATTATGATGGTGTCGACCGAACTGATGCGGTTGCCTACGTATCCCCGAGTGGGAATCAGGTCGAGCGTAGTTTAGGTCCATAAGGTAGGCTGCTCCTCCAGAAAGGATAGTTTTGACGATATAAGGGCCGACCTATTTGGGTTTGAACTTTCCGCATGGATCAAACATCGGGGCTCGCAATTCCTTAAGGACAACTTCACCCTTGACAATTTTCCTCAGACGAACCCATTTATTAAAAGCACGGGCTATCCTCTTTTGATAGATTCGGACATGGTCGACTGCCGCTAGGCGCTTTTGATCTATAAGAGCCAATTCTTCATACATTTCCCTCAACCAATCTGATTCCAAAATTTCACATTCTGCCATCATGCGCAGGGACGGTAGTTCTATCTCGACTGGAAGTACTGCTTCTATTCCATATACTAGTGAGTAAGGAGTTACTCCTGTAGACGTCCTTATCGATGTTCTGTATCCCCAAAGTGCGAATGGTAGCTTTTTATGCTAGTCTTTGTAGGTATCGGCCGATTTCTGTAGTATGGCCTTGACACTCTTGTTTGTAGCTTCGACTGCCCCATTAGTTTACGGCATGTATGGTGACTACTTGTGATAAGTGATTTTGTATTCCTCAAACAGATCCCTGACTTCAGCTTTGAAATGACTACCATTATCTGAGATGATCTCATGGAGAACTCCATAGAGACAAATGAGGTTCTTCTTGATGAACTTGGCCACTTCCTTGGCCCCCAACTTGATGAAGGATGCGGCTTCTACCCATTTTGTGAAGTAGTCAATGGCCACCAAAATGTATCGGTTCCCATTTGCGGCCTTCGGGATGATTTCGCCAACGATATCGATTTCCAAGTTGAGAATGGCCACGGGGAGGTCATACTATAGAGCAGAGATGGTGGTACATGCATCATATTTGCATGGATCTGGAACTTGTGACACCTTCTTACGTATTCGCAACAATCTTTCTCCAATGTTGTCCAGTAGTACCCTTGTCTTACAATCTTCTTGGCCAGCATGTGACCGTTCATGTGTGGACCGCAAACCTCCTCGCGTATTTCTTCCATCATTCTTCTGGAGCTTTTTCCAAATAAGCAAGTCAAGTTGTGACCATTATACCCTTTCTTCAACAATTTTCTGCCGCAAATGATGAATTACGCTGTGAATCTTTGAATTGCCCTTTTGTCTTTCTCGGTAGACTCTTGGGGGGTACGTTCCCTTTTCTATGAAGTCCCAGACATCCTGATACCACGGTGTTTCATTTTCTTCTTCTTCGATTATGGCGATTGTGCTGAATGAAGGCTCGTACCTTTGCTCAATTACCAAAGGCATCATCTTGACTCCCACAGGAATTTTGATCATGGAGGCTAAGGTAGCCAACGAATCTGCTAGCTGGTTCTCTTTCCTTGGCAAGTAGAAGAATGTGATGTTCTTGAACTGTCTCTTGAGTCCATTGAGATGATCGTGATAGGGCTTTAACCTTTCTTATTTCACTTTCCATTCTCCTCTAGCTTGTGATATGTTGAGGTTTGAATCTCCGAAGACATCCAACTTCTGAACTTTCAGTTCTACGGCTGCTTTCATCCCCAGAATACATGCCTCATATTCAGCAGTGTTGTTGGTGGAGTTATAATTGAGCTTGACTGCCAATGGTTTTGGTGACATTAGAATCATTCCTATTTTGTAGCCTTTCATGTTGGATGCTCCGTCAAAGTACAACTTCCACTATTCTTCCTTGATTTCCATGATATTCTCGTCCGGGAACGAAAAATCTCCACTTACTTCAGAATCAATGGCGTGTTCAGCAAGATGTTCAGCTATAGTTCTCCCTTTTACCGATTTGCTTGTCACATACTTGATATCGAATTCGAATAGTCGAAGTAACCAACGGGATATACAACCGGTCAGGGCGGGTTTTTCGAGGAGGTATTTTAGAGGATCCATGCGGGATATGAGCACAACTGGGAAGGCCAGCATGTAGTGCCTCAGTCGACGAGTGCACCAAACCAAGGCCCAACATGTTTTTTTTAGGGTAGAGTAGTTGAGCTCATAGCCAATCATCCTCTTGCTAAGGTAATATATGGCTTTTTCGGAGTGACTTTCTTCTCCTTCTTGGGTTAGCATGCAACCCATGGCATTTTCGGAGACAGATAGGTAAAGGAATAAGGGCTTATGAGGAGCGGGTGGTGAAAGGATGGGCGGATTTTGAAGGCAGGCTTTTATTTTGTCAAAAGCGGCTTGGCATTGGTCATCCCATTGGAACTTCTCTCCTTTTCTCAGCAACCAGAACAAAGGATCACATGTAGTTGTGAGTTTGGAGATGAAGCGGCTGATAAATTGAATTCTTCCGAGAAACCCTCTCACTTCCTTTTGATTCCGTGGTGGCGCCATTTCTAGGATTGCCTTGATCTTAGAGGGATCTACCTCTATCCCCCTTTGTGTGATGAGAAAACCCAGGAACTTGTTGGAGGTCACACCAAAAGTGCATTTCTTTGGATTCAACCTCATCTTGTATTTGCGCAACCTTTCAAAAAACTTTCCCAGTGCCACCAGGTGTCCTTCTTTGTCCTTGGACTTCACGATCATGTTGTCTACGTACACTTCTACTTCCTTGTGATTCATGTCATGTAACAGAGTAGTGGTAGCTCTTTGGTAGGTTGCTCTAGCGTTCTTGAGTCCGAAAGGCATTACCCTATAACAGTAGGTTCCCCAAGGTGTGGTGAATGTCGTCTTTTCTCGATCTTCTGGCGCCATTAGAATCTGATTGTACCCCAAAAAACCATCCATGAACAACAGTAGCTCATGTCCTACTGTGTTATCCATCAAGACATCGATGTGGGGTAGCGGGAAGTCATCCTTAGGACTGGCTTTGTTTAGATCACAGAAGTCGACGCACACACGAACTTTTCCATCCTTTTTGGGGACTGGTACGATGTTGGCAACCCATTCCGGATACTCGGTAACAATGATGAACCAGGCCTTGAATTGCTTTTCTACTTCTTCTTTGACCTTGAGTGCCCATTCTGGTCTCATGCACCTAAGTTTCTGCTTGACGGGTTTAGAATTGGGAAGGAGAGGAATGCGATGTTGGACGATGTCGGGATCAACCCCAGGCATGTCCTCGTAAGACCAAGCAAAAACATCTTTGAATTCTTTTAGCAAGAGAGTCAAATTTTCTTTTTCTTTTTCATTAAGGGTTGAGCCAATTTGCACAATTTGTGGATTATCTTTTTCAGCTAGGTTAATTGATAAAGTATCTTCGATTATTTCATAAGCAAGTGGTTTTTCAATTAGTTGCTTAAGTTTAATTGGGAGATCCTCGGAGATATCTGTGCATTCATAAGTATTAGACACCGAGGAGTAAGCAGAATCGTCTTTCATTTCATTCATGACAGGTGGAATGATTACATTGGACAGTGGTGGGCTTACAGCAATCGACTCTGGTACAGACTCGATAATTGGAAGTACAGACTCTGGGAGAACAGGGGATAGGGAGACAGATGACTCTACAGCATGGTTGCTCAGACCCTCCTCAGTTGGCTAGATCTGATCATCTTGGCTCTCGGCCCTCTTTTCTTCGGTGAACTCTTCCCACATTTTCTCGATGGCTTCAGTGTCCAGATACTCCAACCAGCCTTCCTCCGGGGTCTTCTCAACTTCTTCGGGATAGAACGGATCTTGATAGGGGGCCTTTCGCAGATTTAGCAAAGATTTCAAGCCCTGGGTGCCTTTTTCCTATGGCCTGATGGATCCAGGGTTCTGGGAACCCAAAATAGGGGAAATCATCCCCTTCTTTAAATGAATTTCCCATTCAAGGTTTTGCGATATAGTGGGAGACTCCTCACTCTTTTCTTCCATGGCCTCTGTAGCTCGATGTCTTCTTCAGTGGGCTTGTACCCCAATCTGAAAGTGTCTTGTTGCCCTTTGATCTGCGGGAACTAACGAATCCCTTGTTGGCGTCGGCCCAATCCCATTCCAGGGAAGTAGTTCATTTTACAGACGATGTTGACAACTACAGAGTGGATCTCGGGGAACCTGTCTTCATCATTGATCAAGTGGACTTCTTCCATAAAGAATCCCCCAATTTCTCCTTCTTCTAGCTCAGGTATTTGGATTTCAGAGATGGGAGCATAGTTTGGGAAAGCTTCATTACCCCAACTATTGCCGAGGATGATTTTCACCTCCTTCTCATAAATATACTTGATCATTTGATGCACAGTGGATGATACAGCTTTGTTGATATGCAGCCAGGGCCTCCCGATCAACAAATTGAACAAGGCAGGTATGTCCATAACTTGAAAGATTTCAGTGCTAACCAAAGATCCTACCCGGATTTGGAGAGAAACAGTCCCCATCACATTTCTCTTGGTGTTATCATAGGCCCTCACAGATTGCACAGATGGTGTGATGTCAAGGACATTGACCCCCAAGGCAGTGGCAGTCCTTAGAGTACAAACATTTAGGGCGGAGCCTGTATCGACCAGACAGAATGGCACCTGCTGTCCCTTACATCCAACAGTGATGTACAAAGCTTTGTTATGTGTAGACCCTTCCGGCGGTAGGCCTTCATCAGAAAATGTAATGATTGGGTCAGGGGTGAGTGCGCCCAAGAAAGCCACCATATCTTTTGGTGCAGCGTCGATGGGTACCTCAATTCCAGCCAAGGCATTCAACACAGCTTGCCTATGCTTGTAGGATGTTACCATGATGTCCCACATCAAAAGATGCGCTTGGGTTTTCTTCAACTACTTTATCAACTCATTGTCTTCTTCGATGATCTCATCCATTTTTCCCTTTCCCTTGTCTTTGATCGGACTTTTTTTGATTGCTTCAGTGGTAGGCTGTGGAGGCTGATAATGATGGCCTGACCTAGTCAGATGATCAATCTCGGCAGGAGTAGGCCCTTCTACAGTCCCATCTTCTTTGAACCAGTCACAATCTGTTCCCATAAATGGTTTCTCCGGCTCGTTCCAGATGGAAGCATCGCTTTCATTGTTGGGATCATACCATTTGAGGTCCACTACCCCTAGATCGTGTTCTTCCAAGAAGAATAGATCTTGTTCATCAGTCAGCTGTTGCTGCCACTCGTCGTCTCCTCCTTTAATCAGATGAATTTCCACAGATTTCGGGATGTCAATGAGGGGTAAAGGTTGACCTAAGGGGGTGACATAGGCAGTAGGGTTGAAGGATACATGGTTGGACTCAATGAGGCTGATATTTTGGTGGTTTGGTAGAGGATTTTGAGTGATATGGGGTTGCTTTGGAGGTGGCTCAATGATATTTTGGCCAATGAGGTCTTGGATATCATGGCGAAGGCGCATGCAATCATCGGTGTTGTGGCCAGGGGCTTGGTGGTAGGTGCATCTTTTGGACATATCGTAGTTTGGCGGGAGTGGGGTATTTCACGGCTGGAGTAGTTGGAGGTGGCCCTTTTTAAGGAGGCGATCTAAAGCTGAGGAGAGGGAGATCTCTAGCTTGGCGAAATTACGAGGAGGCTTTTTCTAGAAAGGGTGATTGGGCGAGTTTGCCTGGTTGAGGGGTTGGTATGGCCTAGAGGGTATGCCATGGGTTGATTGCTAAGAGCATTGACATTCGGAGGATTATGGGAGTAGTTGGGCCTTTTTGACTGACTCGAAGGCTCTTCCTTCTTGATTTTTCCTTCCCTGATAGCGTCTTCAATTTGAGTTTCAACTTCAAACAGCTCTTCGAAAGTAGAGATGGACTGGTAAAACAATTTCTCATGGTAGAGTGGTTGCAGATTCCAGATTAGCATTCTCACCTGTTCTTTCTCAATCGGTCAGTGGGTCATTTGGGCGACTTTGTTCCTCCACCTGCTCAAGAAAACAGCAAATGATTCATTATTGTTCTGCCGAGTAGTTTCCAAATCCCTGACTGTAACATCCAACTCTTGATTGTAAGAATAGTGATCGACGAAGACTCGAACGATGTCTTTCCATGCCCGGGTTTTGGAGGCTTCCAAGGTTAGGAACCATGATGGTGCAGACTTTGCAAGAGTTTGCAGGAACAACATTGCAATGTGCTCATGGGTACAGCCCATGGATTGGAAGATGCTCATACATAGCTTCACATGCTTTTCGGATTCCCAGTTCCGTCAAAACGGTCGATGGCAGGCATCTTGAAGTTCTCCGGCAGTTTCAGCTTAATAGGCTCAAAAATGTCTTCCAAGTCTAGCATGTAATCATCAACCCCTTTTCTTTTCCTCAGTACACTTTCCAGCTTGTCAACCTCATCTATTTTTTCTTGGAGCTTTTTCTCATAAGCAAATGGTAGGACCCCTTGAAACCAGTCTTCCTCCCCGTTATTCTCATGTGGGGGCGGTTCAAACCCCGGTGGTGGAAATCCAGGTGGAGGTTGCGGCCGCTATTGCTTCAATTCTTCCATGAACTTCAGAACTTGGGCTAGGCTGCGGACTGCTGGCTTATAATTGCTCCTAACTCGATAACCTTATTTTCTAACTCTTCTTGATTCATGCTGAAGGAAGCTGTCAGACTAATTCTGACCAAATGATTATCTGAACTTCTGACCCAAGACGAGGATCCCAGTTGCTGACTTCGGGAATCTATACTGACCTGACAGATTTTGAGAGGACTAGATCAGATTTTGACAGTGATGACTTTAGATAGACAAATGATACTGATGTTAACAAACGTGGACTGACTCGTGTAAGACTGACCGAGACAGTGCGTGCAGACCGATAGGAATGGTGTATGCAAATAAGACAAGCACGCGGATGTAAGCCCTAATCTATATGATGCTCCTATTTCTAACAGATAGCAATTAAACAACTATGGTCCTAACCATATAAAGTGTGCCAACTTTACTTTCCAGTACGATCACCAAGGGATAATAGGGGTTTCCAGGGTTTTATGAAGGCTTCTAGGAGAGAGTAGGCATTTTTGGTTGATTTGGACAGAGTTTCTGGGAGAAACGGGTATATCTGGCCATTTCTGGTTGGTTCGGACAAAGTTTCTGAGAGAAACTGGTTAATATGGTTATATCTGGGTTATCTGGACAGAGTTTCTGGGAGAAACTGGTTAATATGGTTATATTTGGGATATCTGGATAGAGTTTCTGGGAGAAACTGGTTAATATGGTTATATCTGGGATATCTGGACAGAGTTTCTGGGAGAAACTGGTTAATATGGTTATATCTGGGATATCTGGACAGAGTTTCTAGGAGACTGATTAATATGGTTATATCTGGGATATCTCGACAGAGTTTCTGGGAAAAACTGATTAATATGGTTATGTTTGGGATATCCGGACTGAGTTTTCGGGAGAAACTGGTTGATATGGTTATATCTGGGATATCTAGACAGAGTTTCTGGGAGAAACTGGTTGATGTGTGATGATGGTGATCATACTGTCTAGCAGGTTTTCATACTCCTATGTCTTAGGATCGACAAACAAGATTTGCAGTGTATATCTTTGTGAGCATGGAGCAGACATCCTTGTCATGGTGCCTAGGCAAGTCAACTCAATGTGATCACATATGAGTGATTGCCCTGGGAATCATAAGAAAGAGGTTCTGCCTCATGCCACATAAGCGTCTACACCGCGCAGGTGATCCCGTCAGGGCATACAACAGTTATATCATATTGTCCTATCGAAAAGATAAATTAACAATCCTATGAAAGGTTCTACAGGAATTTATATGCAAAGGCTGGGTTTAGTCAAAGAGGGTCTGTTGACGAGAGTTCCAATATACCGTCAGGGAGACAATACGGAGATTTTTACTCTTTTTGATATACCTTTGAAGGTACAGTATCAACGGTGACTTGTTCCCTGGCACAGCAAGACCTGAACAATGTTAGCGCCGCATTTCAGACACAGTCGGAGGGGAAATGCAGAAGTACAATGCGGTGAACCAAACACAGTAAAAATATGATTTTAAGGATGCTTCTTATGAGTCAAACCTCTGCATTATTTTATTTTAAAATAAAAATCCCTAGCGGAGTCGCCAGATTGTGGACACGCGGGATTCCACCACTTGCTTGTTTTTGGTTTGAAATTGATTTAGATCAAAGAAAGAAAATGGTCTGTTGAAATAGATATATACAGAGTCTCCACTTGGTCTTTAAGGAACCAAGAAACCTAATTTTGACTCACCCAAATGGATAAAGGGCACCGGCCCTTCATAACCAAAGAACTTGGCTCGGGGTTTTGGTACGAGAGAGGAAGGAGCCTTTGTCACGACTAAAACACCCTCAACTCGCCCCGTCTTTCGACGAGCCTCAATTAGCATCCAAATAATCATCTTATACTATGTATGGTTTGACAATTAATACTATGATAGTATATTACATCACATAAGAAAATTTGAAATGGAAGATCTAAAGATAAGATATCATTCATAAGATCTAAGCCAAGTATCACACAATGCAAAGTGAAAGATCACACAAAACAAACCTAGGAAAAATCTTCTAATCACATATCAAGTAATAAAGTCTTCCTAATCTAAGGGGACATGAATTGTTCTTGAAACAAATAAATCAAAGAAAACAAGGATGCTTAGCAAGCTAGAATGATGCATGTTAATCTTTGAGAAGAGAAGATCTCTCAATCCCCGGGACGGATGAGAAAGGATGATTAGATCGAGGGGAAGCATGAACGTGTGATCATGATCATTCCTTATAATCTTCTTAGATTAGGAGTTACAAAAACCCTAAATCTTTGCATGGATGCAATGTATGTATCTAGAATGTGCCAAGGTTGTAGTGTATTTTATGTTCATGGATTCCTAGAATGACTTAGAAGTCTAAAATGTGTATGAATGAATGAATGAAATCATCATGGGATATGTACAAATGTAGTATCAACTGCTTCCAAAGACATGAGCTAATTTGGAGTACATGTAAGCATCAAATCAAAGGATGGAAGTGAAAATATGCTTGCTGTGAATAGTGGACAGAACAGTAACATGATCTTTCAGAAATTCAAAAGAGGGGTTAGGAATGTTTTCAATGCATGATTTTTTATGGAGATCTTCATTATTGTATTTAGAACACAACCCAAAAAGCCAATCCTTAATAACTACCACAGATTGAGAGAAATCATATAAACAATAGAGGTTATTAAGAAACAGAGTCTGTACTGTCGACTGAAATGTTAGAAAATATTATAAAATGGAAACAAAAGATCTAGAGGCCCATATTATACATAACTTTCCCTAAAACATTGAAGTTCAAGGAAAAAATAAGTTGGGACCACTCGTTTTGGAAAAGTTTTCTGTAAGACAAGTTGAAAGTCAACCTAGCTGCTATGACAGCAGAGGCAGAATGTTTGGAAGGAATGTTTGAACAAAAATAGACCCCTTTCAAGTGCTTCCAAGTCAAGCCAAAAATCATGGATGTTCTATAATGAGTTAGAAAAACTTTTCAAGTGGTCTTGCATTCATATATTGAGTATTGAACTCAAAATAATTCTTTGAAGTTAAATGACTTACTGTTTTGAAGGTTTTGAGAAAACAAAGTTATTTCTTGAAATCAAAATGAGGGGTTTAGGAGGGGGTTTTGAAATGGGGGTTTTGAAGACATATTTTCAATACTTAATGAAGATTATAACCACTTAAAATTTCAACATCAAGCTGATCATCAAGAACCTTCAAGATTATTGGAAAGTATTATTTACATTTCTAAGACAACTTCATGAATACATAGGAATGTATTGAAGTTGAAATCATCATCTATCAAACATGTTTTTTGAGGTCAAGAGCTACTATCCATAAGGATTCACTCACCTCAAACTTCATGTCATCATCTAGATGATGATAGACTAGTAAGTAAATAAAGGAAACAAAAAAGAAATGAGGTGAGAGAATATGAACAAATATAAAAAAACAAATAGATAGCAATCAATAGATGATATTCATGATGTATTGGACTTGTAGTTTGGTGTTTCACTCGTATGTGGTGACATTGGACATGGAAGTAGCTTCCTCTCTCTTAAATGCTCACTAAAATGGTGGTTGGGTGTATTGAATATGAAGTAAATAGAAGTAATAAAGTAAAAACAAAGTTTAGAACTCACTTTCTTGTTTGAAAATCAAAGAAGGAAGCTTCTTTTATCTCTATTCTAACCTTATCTCTACAACTTTCTCTCTAAAACTTTTCAAAGCTTACATTTGACACCCCCAAAATGAGAAGTAAAGGGGGGTTTATATAGGCCAATTTGGGGTGGTTTTGAGGTTTTAGAAGTACTCCAATTGGTCCCAAACATCTATGAACATAGAACTACGTCGTTTTGGTTTTCAATTAATCAAAATGAACCCCCAAAAGAAATTACAAAAAACACCATTTTGGAGAAGAGTTTTGTGGCGGCACTGGGCCTGTGTCGCGGCATCAGTGGGCCAGTGCCGCAGCGGCACTGCTCCTCATTCGTCCAGATAATCCTTTTTAGGCCCCCAGAGGTTCCGGTATTCGCGAAAAGGCCCTATTTCGTCCGAAATTCACAGAAAATGCATACGAACTCTAAATTGAGATTGTGATATACCGTTGGAAAGGTAATAGAGTCTACTTTACATAAAAAATAGCTCGGAGATAGGTCACTTCGAAAAGTTTTGCGGTATTCGCGATAAAAGTCAATTTGATTGCCTTTTTCACCTTCGGAAATTCATAATAAATTTGTTTTAAATCCAAAAATTATGTGCGACATACCGTTGGAAAGCTATCGACCTCTAGTATCTATGATATTTGAAAAATGATACGGTGCTCCGGCTTCAAAGTCAATTTTTGGTTAATCTGGTCAAACTTGGGATTCCCGGGAAGTTCTGGAAACTTTTTGGAGCTCTCAGAAGTTGACGTTTTCGTTCGATTTTCTTTTAAAACTCATTTTAATACTTTCTACATGATCTAGAATGATCCCGGAACTTTTCGGCGAATTTGGATGATTTCGGTCAAACTTGGTCAAACCTTGGTCAAACCAGCCAACGGGGACTTTCTGAGAACTTTCAGGACTTCCGGGGGTCTCTGGGAGCCGACGATTTCATCCAGTCTTGGTTTAGAACTCATTTTATTATTTTTCTTACGACGTAGCGCGTTTCCAGAATATTTAGTCTGAATCCGGGAGCGTTCGGGCTTTCAGGAGTATTTTGGTCATTCTGAGCATTCTGAGAGATAGAACTAACTTCCAGGTGTCCTTTTGAGTCTTTTTCGATCATTGTGAACCACCAAGCTATGGGTCTCCTAAATCTGATAGCCGACAAAATGGGGTGTCTACAATGAGTATGTGTTACATTCAAAGTTATGTTTTTAATACTCACCAGCTTCTTGAAGCTGACGGCGTTGATGCGCCTTGGACATCTGCGTTCAGGCTTTTCAGATTTTGAACAAGCTGAACATTATGACTACGCTAACTGAGAACGGCTGCTTTGGAAGATAGTACTGTTATCAATATCCTATGCTTTAGTTTATGAACTGTTTTGTAATAAGGATGACTGTAATAGATGTTAAGTTATTGTTTTGATTTAAGGTGGTTTGTGCCTCTAGAGACCCCGTGCTGTAATAACTATTAAGTTAGAAAAATTTTGTAAGCCTTGATTGCTCTGCACTGATTTTTATGTTTTTGTTGTTGACGTTTGGGGCGGAATCGATCCTTCAAACTGTCACGACCTACGGGTCCATAAAGGAAATTAAATGCTTTCCTTATTTATGCTACGTCGGGGCGTGACAAATACTCTGAAATTTTCTCCATATCGGAAATCCAGAAGTTTGCTTTCATTGGGTCAGCTTCCCCATGGAATATTGTTGGCTTCTGCTTGTGGAATTTTCATATGGTAACAACTTCCTCCCTCAGGTTTGTATTCGGTTGTACTGGCCTTTCCTCCACCACATGTGTTTTAGCCACTCGAACTAACCCTTCAATAGCTCTTTCAACTAGTTCCATTCGATTTGAGGTGTCATCTCCAGACATAATGCCTGGCACTCACATTATTATACAAGCACATGTTAGTTTTAAGAAACATATGGCATGCTAATCAACATTTAAAGCATGCTTAATAAACATGTATGCATGATCATGTAGCTACGTATCATTGTGTGCACACTCGTGTCGTACATCTCTCATCCCCAAAGGCTCTAGCCAACTGCTTTGATACCAAAAATTGTCGCACCCCAACCCGCCCTAAGCAGTTTAGGACCGCGTAAAAAAGGATTAACCACCCTAAAACATACATTATTAACGTGTGTTTCAAGAAAAATTTCATTAAATACTTAGTAAAAACATTTTCATTTTAACAGCCAGGTTCAGTCGACTGATCGGGGACCCGGTCGACTGAACATGCGAGATACAGAGAGTTGATTTCTGAGATTTCCCTGGTCCAATCGACTACCTGGTCCGGTCGACTGAATTTTGAGAGGTCTGTCGACTGAACTTCGAGTTCGATCGACTGAAGGTGCAATTACAAAGAGTTAAAAACCTCTAGAAGGAGTGGTCAAGTCGACTGAACGCCCGATCAGTCGACTGATTCGCAGCAGCAGAATGTTCTGCAACACTTCCATAAGCAATCCAAGCAGAATTTTAAGGCTCAAACCCAAACTTAAACATAACCTAACTTCAGTATAACCATCTTGAACTTGTCCAACATTCATAATTTACAAAACGAACCAAATTACAAGACTACGAGACATAATTTACATAGTCGACCATACTACACATTCTAGAAACCACATAATTCACAAGGTTTTAATGTTACAAAGGTTACCATATTACAATCCAAGTTCAGAAATAACTCTCTTAACAACGAGTACATGTTTAACTAAACTTAGAACATAATTAGGAACTCCCAAGCTTGCCCAAAACCATCGCACATATCACCTCCTTTCCGAGCCTTGTTCCGAATCTGCAGTGGTTGTTATATACGACAACAGAAATAGGAAAATGATTTTCTTAAGCATTACGCTTAGTGAATTATCTAACGTGCTTAAATGACATGGGCATGTGTAATGCTACAATTTTAAGCATATAAACATACGTACGTAATCGCAAAATAATTGGGTTAATGTCTCATTCAGACCGGAAGACCATTTCCTTGGCCACGCGGTCACTTCTATTCCTTGGACTTCCGTATTTATCGGATTCTTCCTCTTTTCCTTCCTTATTACTCCCAACAATGAACCATTATTCCCAATCATTCATTGATTACTTAAAACACATAAGCACATAACCATATAAGCATGCTGATTTATCACATAATTAACATGCATTGGCCAATTCTAACATAAATTAAGCTACTAACTCCAAATTGATAATCTCTAGCTGGCAATTGAAGCATATTACATAAACCACATCAAGCTTTTGGTTAGAAAACTCACCTTAACCGATTTCTTCCCCAAATTAAGCTAAGAAAATGCAGAATTTCACCAATCCAAGCTCAATTCTCATTCCGGTATAATTCCCTTCACGAGTCCGAATATGGCTTCGGTTCGCGAATTGGACGAACAGCGGCGAGAGAACGGTGTGAAACATCGTCAGAGTTCTCTTCTCTCTTTCCTCTCTCGCCGACTTCTCTCTCTATTTCCGGACTGTTTTTCTTCTCTTTTATTTTATTATTTATTTTATTTTATTTTATAAGTTTAGAGACACTTGTCTTTCTTAAGTCATTCAAGTCATGACTCATGACTTTAATTGCGTTAATTCCCCTCAACTTTTAAGTTAAATTATAAGATCCTCCAAACATTTCATTAACTCCCCAACTCTCTAAATGGGTGTTTGTTTATGTTCCGCATGGTCCCAAACGTGGTCCCATATATTCTATGAAGTTGCTATCGCACCTACAATTTTGCACTTTTTCATTTATACCCCCATACGAGTACCCAAACTGATATTAAAGGCTAACATATATGTTAAGCAATATAATATGAAAATATTTAAACACATATATCAAATTAATCAAATAAAAATGCATCTAGCCATTTACATGCACTTTATTTTATCCGGCCCTTCACTGGGTTCCACTTCATCACCTGTCCCTCCTCACTGGGGATTTTTCAACTGTGTTTTTCACTGAACACTTTTCCATGGGGAAGTCCTAAGCCTCCCCTTAATCCATTTTTATACACTACTTATATTAATTAATGCATATTAAAGGATAATTAACCCTTTTCCCCGGGTACAAGTGTTACTGCTTAAATCTTTTTATGCATACATATATATATATATATATATGATAGTGTGTCGGATAAGAGTTCCAGATATTAGTAAATGATTAAAATTTTTTACTATAACATCAATATTTTTTATTTTTACTTATTTAAATATAATTTTCTCAGTTTAGAATATAATTTTATGCTTGAAGTATTAATTTCATGATTTTTTTTTTATGAATTTTCAATTATTTTAATACCATGTTTATTATTAAATATTACTTTTACGACTTTTTAAATATATTGTGATATTTGATAACTAAATTTTTTTGAATATTAATTTCGAAAGATTAGTTCAGTCATTTTTCTTATCTCACTACTCTTTATCCGACACTATCCCCAATGATTTTTTCTTTTATCAAACAAATTCAGGACAAAATGAAAATTTTGGATTACTTTATCGGACAGATAGGTTGCGCCAAATGCATGATAGGATGATGTTTGCTTATCCTATCACGTTCCCTTATTCGGCATACCAAACCTGCCAGTGTAATATTGTAGAGTAAAATTCAATCCTAAGCCTCATGATTGCATAAAACCATTCAGATAAATTAGAGATATTATCGTACTGGAAATTTGGTAAAAAGTTCCTCGTATTGGATTGTCCAAATTTAAAAGACAAAATATTTTTAATTTTGCTCAAAAGTCCCTAGTGAATTGACAACATCAAATCCTTGTTACAACCTTTACATAATTAGTTATGTATATGAAGTTTTCTATAGAGGGACTTTTACTAAAATGAAAAAAGTTGAACCTAAGACAAAAAAGTCTATATTATATGACTTTTTACTAAAATTCTCTTAATCAACAATCCAAGTGGTCAAGCGGCAGTGCCAGAGCCAGGAATAAAAGTTTGGTGAATATAGCGGCTTAGAATTACACGGGGGTTTGGGGGCAACGCCCCTGGGGCGAAAATTTTTGGGTCTATTTGTAAATCCGCAGTTGCATGTAAAATTTAATGATGGTAAAACGATTTGGGTTGGATTCAAATGATATGTTAGAAGGAAGAGAGCAATGACGGTAAATATTTTAGTGTGAATTCAATTAGTAAGTGAGCGGAAAGATTATTGGTCGAAACATTCAGGATGTGCTAGATTACAATTTGGCCGATATATATAGCATATAACATACTTTATTTCAATTTTTGGGTGGTTCGATTACAATTAAGCCAACATACTAAATCTAAATTCTTATTTGGATTAACTAAATTTTATACTCTATTAGTTTTCCCTTTGCGTCAATTTGATCCCTGTAGTTTAGAAAATGTCATTTTAGTCCTTATAGTATCATAAGTGTGTCATTTTAGTCTCTCAAACACTTTTTGTGACAATTTTTTTTTTACTTTCAGTGACAAAATTATTCGTCACTGAAGGACTTATTGGACTTATTTGACACACTTATAAAACTACAGGGACTAAAGTGACACTTTCTAAATTACAGGGACCAAACTGACACGTGTGACAAACTATAAAGGTGTAAAATGTATTTAACCCTTCTTATTTTTAGCCTTACCAATATTTTTTTGGGTGTTTTGTAATAACATACTATTCTTTGGGGGAAGACAATCGAAATAAAATTTGAAAATTGTCAAAACTATACATATAAAAAATGTAATTTTGAAAAATCTTGAGGGGGCCATGGCCCCCGCTTGCCTCCTGCCTCCGCCCTGTCAAGTGATACCACCTTGATCTCTCCAGTGGAGAGGTTAAGTTTTTGCCCCTATGGGCCATTGTGGGGTTGGGTTTGTGTGGGGTGTGTGCATTGTATCCAGCCGTGATCTAGGTAAGACTCAATAAAAATAAAAAAATAAATAAAAAATTTCCCTTATCGTATTCTGGTTACATGATCATATGTTTTCTTAATTCATGATTTAAAGTGATGATGCCAAAAATTGGTAAGAGTAAAGTAAAGCAGTTTAAGGAGAGAGAGAGAGTGAGAGACTATTTTTTGTATGTGGTTCGGCCCTGTTAATGAAGGTACCTACGTCCACGGGTGTGTCTGAGCACATTCACTAGCAGATCACCGGCGGGCCTGGTGAGCCAACAAAGAGGGGCGGCACTACCAGTAATACCGGTCGGGTGTATGCGTACAATGGTGAATTATAGAGGTGTTGTGTAGACTGAGAAGTTGGTCGCCCCTTCAATGGGGGGAGAGAGGTCTCTTTTATAGCTGTAAGAGACCTACTCATACATGGATAAGGAAATATAATCCTATTGATATAGATTGACATTAATTATGGGGATTTCCTAATTGGATTAGGAAATAGTGTGCACTTTCCATTAGTCTTCTAGCTTGAGTGGGAAACTGCCCGTAATTTTGGGCGTATCAGCTGCCCCCCATTTCCAAGATTAGCCAGATGCTATATCGGGGCAAGTTTGGAAATCAGTTTGATGTTACTTACCGCTGTCTGAGTGCTTGTGAGAGCTGCCTCGGGGCTTCTGAGCCTGGTTAGTCCTCAGGAACTGACTGAGAGTTGAGACCCAGCCTAGCTCGGGACCTTTAAGTGCTCGGAAACTGACCGGGAGTTGAGACCCGGCCTAATTCGGAGTCTTTGAATGCTCGGGAAGTGACCGAGAGTTGAAACTCGGCCTACTTTGGAGCATTTTTGCTTGAGTTAGCCTCCAGGATGGTTATCTTCTGCCCGTGAACCTTCGTCAAGGTTGTGGGAGAAGAATTTGACCATGTTGGAAAAGCCGACCTAAAGCGTATTGCTTTAGGGTCTTTTTTATGTTAGCTCCCCAGGATGGTTGTCTTCCGCCCAGTTAGCCTTCGTCAAGACTGTTGGGAGAAGAGCTTGACCATTTTGGTCGAGTCGACCTAAATCACGTTGCTTTAGGGTCCTTTTGCTCCTCTATCGTCGGCCAACCTAAGAGATTTTAGTCACCTCTATCATCGGTCTGGACCTAAGTGGAGTTAATGCCTCTGAGTATTGTAGGTGCTCGGGTTGTCCAAGATTTTGACTTGGTTATCCGCGAGGCCTGTAGATACCCGGTGTGATTACCTGTTTAGTTCACTGCACCATCTTGCCCCCCAAGCTTTCGCTAAGACGAGGGTCTTACAGAGGCTATGACTGTAGGTAACCGACCTGGAACATGGTGGTTGCAGGGTCTTTTGAAGCTTGCCATCATCAGCCACCTAGGGGGTTTGCCCCCATCGTCGGTTGGACCTAAGCGAAGCCGGTGCCTTGGGCGTGACCCCGAGGTCTTTGGTGCCTGGGTTCGGAGCCCGAGGTCTTTTTAGTGCCTGAGTTCGGAGCTCGAGATCTTTTGAGTGCCTGGGTTCGGAGCCCGAGGTCTTTTTAGATGCCTCGGGGTTAGGCCCGAGGTCTTTGTATGCCTCGGGGTTAGGCCCGAGGACTTTGGAAAGGCTCTCTGACAATCGGCAGAGCCTCATGTGGTGATCAGGCAAGTACCACTGTAGTCGGGCTCATCTACACCGATGGAGACAGGAGGTCGGATCAGGATCGTCAAGCTCCAGATTTCTCTGTGCTGGAGTCAAAGTCGGAACTGCTTGACCCTGACCGATGTGAATTGGAGGTTGTGTCAGGGCGGCCGGACTCAGACCACTGTGAACTGGAGGTCGGGTCGGGCCTGCCGGACTCTGCTTGCTGTGAGCTGGAGGAACTGTCAGAACTCCCGGGCTGATCTCGCTTTCGCTTGCTTCTGGAAGACTTGTTGCTTTCTTGCCCGGGGTCTTTGATCTTTAGAAATTCGTCAGTGTCGATGTATTTTTCAACCCTCTCTGCGAGTTCGACCAAGGTTACCGGTCGATTTCTGTGGAACGACGCGGCGCACTTGGTGTGTTGAACTCCCGAGCAGAAGGCTAGGATGACGATTGTCTCGTTCAGATTGCGTATTTGGAGCTTCTGTTGGTTGAACCGGTCGGTGAACTCCTTGAGGGACTCATTATTTTGTTGTCTGACCGTCAGTAGCTGCATGTCTGGCTTTGGCCGCTCATGCATACCGGCGAACTGGTTGATGAATTGCTTGCTGAGTTGTTTGAAACTGCAGACCGATCGGGGCTCCAAGGAGTAGAACTACTGCATGGCCGGGCCTTTCAAAGTGTTGGAAAAGGCTAGGCAGTGTAATTCATCGGAGTTGGTGGCTAGGGCCATCTGAGCCTTATAGGTCCGAACGTGGTCGACCGGGCTTCCCGAGCCGTTGTAGGGATCTAGGCGAGGCTGCTTGAATTTGCGGGGGATGGAGAACCTCGTGATCTGGCTGGAGAACGGTGACTCTGTCTCGGTATTGGCTTGATTCTGAGCATAGTTTTGACCAAGCTTCTTGGTCACTCCGTCGATCTGCTTCTACAAGTCCTTGATTCGGGCTTCCACTCCTTCTCGACCGGTATCTGAGGAACTAGTCGGGTTGGCGGAAGATGCTTCTTCATGGCTGGGTGCTGTCTTCTGGGATCGGGCTCGGCTATGACTCCGGGTAACCGTTCGCCTAAGGCCAACTCGGCTGTTGACCGAGTGACCCTGGACTGATTCCCTGGCCATACGCTCTCGATTTTCCTCTCGGGCAGCATGCCCACTGTTGATGTCTCTGGTATCCTCAACACGGGACGGGTTGGCTCGGGCACGTTGTCTGGTCAAGATCGGTTCCCGACCGTACGCAACGTTCCCAGGTCGTTTCCCGGCCACTGGAGGATTGCTTTGCTACGCTAGCAGGGCCTCGATCTGTTACTGGATTTGACGTTGGCCCTCCAGGAGTTGTGTGAGAGTTGCGGTGATCTGCTCAGATGTCATGACTGTCGCAGCCGGTGCCAGGGCCAGCAGAACATCCCGGTCGGACTGCTGATCAGCCTTCTTACCCTTCTTCGGTGGCATGATGATCAGTCAAGAGATTTGTTGATGAGAAGACTTGTCGTTTCCCCCAGACGGCGCCAAACTGATGATGCCAAAAATTGGTAAGAGTAAAGTAAAGCAGTTTAAGGAGAGAGAGAGAGTGAGAGACTATTTTTTGTATGTGGTTCGGCCTTGTTAATGAAGGTACCTACGTCCACGGGTGTGTCTGAGCACGTTCACTAGCAGATCACCGGCGGGACTGGTGAGCCAACAAAGAGGGGCGGCACTACCAGTAATACCGGACGGGTGTATGAGTACAATGGTGAATTATAGAGGTGCTGTGTAGACTGGAAAGTTGGTCGCCCATTCAATGGGGGGAGAGAGGTCTCTTTTATAGATGTAAGAGACTTACTCATACATGGATAAGGAAATATAATCCTATTGATATAGATTGACATTAATTATGGGAATTTCCTAATTGGATTAGGAAATAGTATGCACTTTCTATTAGTCTTCTAGTTTGAGTAGAAAACTGCCCGTAATTTTGGGCGTATCATAAAGTATCAATTTTTTTTTACACTCGTGCATTTTTTTTTTGGAATGAAACTATGCAAGATCGACATGCATCTCAAACAGGCCCTCATTCTTTAAAAGTGTAAATGGATTGCTGATTTAACCAAAAAAAAAAAAATGAACTGCTAAAATATGAAATAAGAATATAACAAAAAAAACCAGGGAAGAATAGCCGCCGATGTACTACAAAGCAAATTTTGAATTGAAAAGCATAGTATTTTATTCTAGAAATATATTCCACACAAATTATTGATGGTTCCTGCAATTGTTGGAAGCGTCAACGTATCAATTTAGTGTGATTAATAGGGTTCAGCACTTATGTGGACACACACATATTTTAAAATTAAGGCCGATATGTGAACAGTGACATCTTATTAATTCGTAATTACATACACATTAACAATATAACCATTGTAATGTATTTTTTTTCCTCTTAAAATTAACCTCCAAACAGAATTTAGAACAAGCATTTTCGATCTTGGTTCCAAGTTTCCACTTCATTCAAAGACTTTCCTTTCATTAATGTTGTATGATTAATTAGTAACTCAGTTTCTAAAATAGCATTTTTAAAGTAATATAATCAAGTTATATATAATTTGCTTTGCTATTCAAAAGAAAAAAAAAAGTTATATCATACCCTTAAGATATAAGAATGCAGCAGCTGAAAGAGGACTTAGTTAAATACCATCTTGCCCCTCTCCAAAACTTATATACACACGTTATAAGAATATATTGATTTGTGTGAGGGCAATTTTGTCATTCCAGCCCACCAAGTATCTTTAGGAAAATTTGTAATTACAAGTGCACCCTTTTAGTATACATCATAATAATATATTGGTTTGTGTGAGGGTAATTATGTCATTTCAAATGAATTATTACATTCAGATCAACTTTTAAAATTTTATTTAATATAATAATGAGGATTCAATCAATTATATTATGCCTAATTACATATAGGTCAGTAATATTTAGAATATTTATTATTCACTTCAAAAAAGTCAAACATTGCGGCTATTTTGGCGACTATTTACGAATTGAATATTAATATTTACAATTTGGTCAACTTCTTCTCTCAAATTTAGTATTAGTATATTGAATATGTGTAATTGCATTTGGGTGAGCAAGTTTTGGGATATTTATTATTCACTTAAAAAAAAGTCAACAAAAGTGGCTATTTTAATGGCTATTTGCGAATCGGTCACTAATATTTCCATTTTGGTCAACTTCTTCTCTAAAATTTACATTTTTAGGAATTGGTCACTAATATACCAAAATTCACTTATAATCAAATCTCATGCCAAATTTATATCTTATACTCAAATGCATAAGAGGGAATTGGCACGTGTGATAGATAAAGAGAAATGTAGAATTAAAAAAGCGCCGTCCTCGTTAAAAGTCAAGCCTATCCAAACCGCCACATCCAAACGGAACTATCTTAATCCATCTTCGGGTAATACTCCACTACGGCAGGCACCACAAATGTGATCTACAACCATTCATTTTCTTTCCACTTTACATACTCATATTGTCTGGTACTATCGACATAGGTAATGCTATGTGTATATAAAATATGCACATAAAGATCTGAGTCATTCCTTTTGGTAAAACCCATACTTTTTTTTTTTGGTAATCGTGGGTGTCCGGGCTAGCTTACGCGAACTTCGACTAATCCCAAGAGGCCAGGGCGTCCGGATGAATCACCTGTAACCACCCCTTGAGATTCGAACTTGCGATCTCTGGGTATAACACACAGATGCCTTACCATCTGACCCATACTTATATACATAAAACTACCAAAATTAATAACATAAATCTTTATGTGCACATTTTATATCCACAGTTACTCTATCGACTTAGATTAACTAAGAATGATCTTAATAATACCTCATTTTCTTTCCACTTCTACGGGACCACACACGTCATTTTATTGATGTGACAAGTGTGACCGACTCATAAATTTTCTCATAATCAAAACAAATAAAAAATTAAACGCGCAAAAAGGGCGGCTGTATGTCCGTTAAGACACGGTTTGGAACCCTTCCTCAATCCTCCCTAAGATACTGGGCAATCACATGCAGCTAGGGGTGTACACGAGCTGAGCCGCTCAACAAGGGCTCGAGGATCGGATCGATAAAAGCTCGACTCGGCTCGGCTCGTATAATAAACGAGCCAAGCTCGAGCTTGAATACAAAGCTCATTTAATAAACAAGCCAAGCTTGAGCACACATGGGCTCGACTCGATAAGGCTCGCGAATAGTTCGATTAAGGCTCGTATAGTAGGCTCGCGAAAAATCTCTTTAATTGTTTTGATAATGGCTTGTTTAATTATATATATATATATGATAATTATAAAATATAATATATGTGTACTGCAAAATATTTAAAATTGAAAGAATATTATATATACATATATATATATATGATAATTATAAAAATATAGTATATATATAGAATGTAAAGTATTTAATATGCATAGTCCTAAATTCACATGTCAAGCAATTGTTTTAGGTAAATACATATATATATATATGCCAACTGTCAAGCATAGAGATGGTCCGTGAGTTTTGGTTGGCAACTTAAACTTGCTACTAGGGGTGTACACGAGTTGAGCCGCTCGACAAGGGCTTGAGGCTCGGCTCGATAACAGCTAAGCTTGGCTCGGCTCGATAATAAACGAGCCAAGCTCAAGCTTGAACACGATGCACTCTCTTAAAGCTCGGCTCGAGCTCGGCTCGAATTCGAAAAGCTCGGCTCGAGTATAGCCCTACATGCAGCCATATCTCACACACAAACACATACACATTATGTGTATATATATATGTACACATACATCCCTTATCCATATGCTTCTCATCCACAAGCAATTCTTTTCATTACATTCAAAGGGGAAAAAAAAAAAAAAAATTTGAAATGGCATCAACTTCCTTGAGTTCACCTCTGCGGCCTTTTTCATCAACAAGTAGCCGAAAAAGGGTACAGAAACAGCAAAAAAGAGCTCCAAGTCAAGTTTTTGCATCAAAGAGAGAAGCCCATGATCAAAACTACTACAATGGGCGGCGGATTGTTGATGAGAATTTGATTGTTCTTCGTAAACGAATCCACGAGATGAAGATGATAGAGAGAAATTACGATCCCCCAGCGGATTGGATGGATTGGGAGAAGAATATTTACACCAGCTATGATGAGATTATATGTGAAGCAATGGGGTTGTTGCAATCCCAGTTGATGAACGCTAGGCCTTGTTTGGCTCTTGGTGTGTTGGCTCTCATCTCATTCAGTGTGCCCATGTCAACGGCTGTCATATTTTCTCATTTGTTGGAGATGACCAAGGATGTTTTAGGTGTGATCCATCTTAATTAGCTAAATGGTTTTGTTTGATTTTTTATTTTATTGTTTAATTGGTCATGATATGTATCCTAATTAATTAGTTTGATTCATTTGTGCATATAGATACAATATATATATAACTCAATTGTTTACTTTTGGGGCGGCACAAACCTGTGTTGGGCCGTTTCCAAGTAGTATAACAAAACTTAGGTTATCTTAGGTTTAATTGTTGTGCGCTCCACCTTTATCTACACTACTATTGAACGAAATATTAAGTTTAGCAAAGTTTGGGTGTCTCACCAACATCACTACAGATGCTCTTTGGGGGTTGCACAAGGGGCAATGCCGACGAGGTGAAATTTTTTTGGTCTTATTTGTAGTGCCCTTATATGCAGACTATCACTATTTTTTTATAATAAAGACTGATTACAAATTGTATTTTGTAAACTTTGGATGGACAGTGAAATAATTTGGGTTGAGCTAAACTAGTAAGTGAGATGAGAATATAGTTGTGCCAGATTTTTAGGATATTCTACATTACAATTTGGCCAGCATACTATATATCTATATATATGGTATACACTCTATTTTTGCCAAACCCAATTATTTCAAAAAGAAAGTGCTATGAGTCTGTCATTTTGAATCATCACAATCTGACCACAAATGAAAAAAATATTGCAAGTCAAAATTATGGGGTCAAAAGGTCAACAATCTCGTATGTACCATGTATCCAACCACACATGACTATTGCTCAATATTTTTTTTTTGAGGGGGGGGGGGGGGGGGGGGGGGGGGGGAAACACTTTCGGTGGATTCACAAAGAAGAAAACAAAATAAATAAATAAATAAATTCCAGTACATGCTAGGATCCCATTTTCATTTACTTTTCTTTTCTTTTTTCTATCACTTCCATCTTTGTCTCCCACTCTCCTTTCTTTTCTTTTTTTTATTTTTCTCCCTCTTCTCTTCTTTCCAATACAAATACCCACACATTAACATCTGCACAAGGGAGGGAGCAACCCCACTCCCTCATCTCTTCCTCATCTCTCTTCTCCAACCTCAATCACCATTGAAGCACCAAACAGTCCATGCTGCTAAAGCCCACTGCTGTGATGATAATCAAAATATCACCACGAATTTATTTTTTTATTCAAATCAAATAAACCAATTGGAGAGTGTTCCTAACTCAATGATGTTGGTCTGTGATTTTTTTCGGAATTTAAAAAAATCGTATGATCCATTTTCAAAACACAAGCACAAAAGGCATGCAATCTGTCAGAAACATCACAGCAGTGACACCAGATCACGTTCACTGTTTGGACTACTTCAAGAATTTTTCTTCACTCCATTTTTTCTGTCCATTAACTATAGCCTCTTACCTGCCCTTTCAAAATTTTTTGATTTTTTTCAAATCAGTTTAATTTTTGTAAAATGTCGTCTAATTTCAGTCAACAGTGCAGTCCCTTTTTCTGAGTAAGGGTGCTCCCAAACTCAATTTCTCCCAATCTAAAAAAGATATTGCAAAATGGTTTTCTACCATGGAAATTAGACTCATTTGGAAACTTTCTCTCAAAATTTCAAAAAATTGGGAACACCAGAACCTCTCCATTCCATTTTTGGAAAACTTCTCTCAAAACTGTGAAAAAGCTGCACTTCGAGATAAACTTTTGTAGAACTTTGCTTTTATCTCTTTCATTTGGGGTTTTGATCTTTTCAAGTGAATAAAGTCTAGTATATTAGAAAACTTCTTAAAAAAGAATATAAAAAAAAAACAGAAAAAAAAAATCCTTTTTATATCTTTTACCAAATATTCATGTTTATCAAGTTGTTCAATAACTTTGATAAATAAGAAATTTGAGCATCTTTCTACTTTTATTAAAACCGAATACTCTTAATTATCAAGTTTCTCAATAACTTTCATAAAAGGAAATTCAAACATCTCTTTTCCTCCTTTTGAGCACCGTCCCTTTCTTCTGGTATAAAATTAAAAATACAAAAACTAAAAAAGAAGAAAAATACAAAAATACAAAAAAAAAATAGTTCATTCTCCACTCACTTGCATAATCTCATCAAAAACTCCTAGCTACACCAATTTTCGCTCAAATCACTTTTCAAACACTCGTTACTCTTTCAAAGGTTAAAGTCTAGGACCACACCGTACAGGTTAAAGTTTCTAGCTATACCAATTTTTACTCAAGACACTACTTCACACTCACACGGTCTAGATCGACCAACTTTTTCAAAACACTTGCACACACTCACATATACAAGGCACAGAACTATGTACGACCTAATTCTCAACTTGAGATACGTATGCAACCTTTCACTTGGGTGCGGCCATAACCACATCTTTTTTGTCTATTTCTTGTTCATCATCGCACTCTATTATCTTTCACTTATGCCCCATTATCATGAAGATCAATAGAATTGGCAACCATGTTTTGCATGGATGTTCGAGGGTGCCTAACACCTTCCTTCGACAAAATCGAGTTCCCGAACCCATATTTTAAAAGATCTCTGGTTTTCTCATGGCTATTCAGAGTCATACTTTTAAAGGGCCCACTTTCCTTAAAATCCTTTTTTTTAAAGTAAAAAATGATTACTTTAATTGTCTTTGCAGGGGTCCTAACACCCAAATGTTAGGTGGTGACTCTGAACATTTCAAATAGGTCATACCATACTCTTTTCACCACTTTCAATAAAATTCGTCACATTTCACCCAGTTTCAAAAAAGCCAGGCACACACCGACAGGCCAAGCTATGCCGAAAACGAAGGCGCGACAACTGGCGACTCTGCTGGGGACATCACACTTAAGAGGACTCAAGCCGACACTTTAGTGATTCTCATTACAATGGGGCATTTCTCTTTTTACTAACAATTCTATTTTACCTTTCTTTTGTGATTTTGTATTCTTTTTTACAGGTGTTCACGAATCATGCTGAAATAAAATTGCAAGGCCAACGCTAAAATTGCAAGGCCAATACCAAAATTTGCAAAGGCCAATGCCTAAATCATTTTGCACACTACATACTAGCATTCAAGCATAACATAACCCTTCCTCAAGAGGAAACCTAGTAAGATTAGATAGGGAGATGAGTATGTGGCATGGCCGTGGTGATGTCACCTTCGGTACCGCACAGAAAACTCTCCCGCTCGAATCACTAACCTGAGAAAGTGCTTCAGCACTGGAGGTTTGAAGGTTTGGGTACCGGGCCTGATTTAAGTCTGTATTAGGCATCAACCTCTCCACATCCTCTCACTCTCTACACCTGCATCAATATTGATAAATCACTCTCTCCACATGCTCTCACTCTCTATGTGTGCATCAACATCGATACATCACTCTCTCCACGTGCTCTCTCTCTCCCTATCTCTCTTTCTCTCTCCCTCTTTCTATCACTATCACCGACCCTCTCTCTCTCTCACTCTCTCTTTCTCTCTCTGTCACTCTCACAGTCTCTCTCTTTCTCTATTTTTTTCACCTACTCACTCTCTTTTTTCTTCATCGATCTGCTCCCCTTTTCTCTTTCTCTCCTTTTAAAAACCCTCCGTATCCCCCCTCTCTATATGTCTTTCTCACCCACTCTCTCTCTCTTTCTCTCTCTCTCTCTTTAATGAATCTCTCTTTGGTCTCCCTCTCTCTGTCTTACTCTCCTCCTCTCTTTCTTCTTCTTCTTCCCTTCCCCTTCTATCTCTAAACTCGTCTCTCTTCTTGAAAAAAAAACCTCACCCAACCTAGATCTGAAACAAGCCCTGTACAGGAGCTTCCCAGAGAGATCGAGAAAAGGAGCAGAAAATTGTACCAAAATAGCTTTTAACACAAATCGTTGTGGTGCATGTGAGTATAATAGAAGACGGTGCAGAAGTAATTGTCCCTTGGCTCCCTACTTTCAGTATGCAGGAAGTGTGAGGGATTATGAAGCCATTCACGAGTTTTTGGGAAGCACGAGCTTTATACGCCTTATTGAAAAGGTATTCGAGGCAGACCATTGACAAACTACCAGCTCCCTTGTGTATGAAGCCACATCTAGACTTCAGGATCCCGTTTTGGGTTCTGTTTCTTATGTCTTTTTCCTCGAGCAACAAGTTCCAGAACTGAAGAAACAGGTTTCACAACTCCAAGCTCAGTCAAAAGAAGAATCACCCAAACAATCCCAAGATCCTGATCTAGATTCTTAGCTCAATTATGCCATGAATATCTAGATCACGACATAGAAATTCTTCAAATTTGTTATAATCTCATTTCTCCCACCACAATTGCTCCAATCTCCTTGGAAATCTCTAGCCTTACCCATATTTCTCCTGTTACTCAAACTTATGCGACCTCTTCTCATTTTCGTTGGTCTGATCTGGTCCAGTACTTGTAACCTAACAACAACCACCAAACTTCTCCAAGTCCGTTGGATCTCGCTACTCCCAACATAATTTCTCCAGTCCGGTCCTTACTATCTAGTAGCAACCACCAAACTTCTCCAAGTCCGTTGGATCTCGCAATTCCCAATACAATTTCTCCAATCTCTCGTCCTGCCCACACCCCCTATGTTACTCCAACTTGCCCCTACTGGTCTAATCTAGTCCAACACTCGCAATCTAATATGTCCCAGATTCTCCTGTATCAAACAGAAAAATCAGGGGTCCCAAGATATCCAAATCCCCCCCCCCCAGATCTTCAAGCGAGTTCGTCAAAAGCACCTATTCCATCCACAGATCCTTACTCTTTCTTCACTGCCAATAATTTTGCTCAAAGCTCCTTCTTGGGCCTAATGGGCGAGATGGAGAGTCAACAATTCACAAGGTGGCATGAGCCTTAGAACTAAGGCTCTTTTTGTTTTTTTAAAAAAATTCAAAATAAAAAAAAATTTGAAAAAAGGTAACATCATGGTCCGGATTCGAGGTAGTCCCTGTACGTCGAGTGTGCGTGGGATTGAGTCCACATGTCTTACTACGCGCGTCTCTCCACCAGCTTAATGTAGTTTGGAACTTTGGGTATTGTTTTGTAGGGCAACTGGGAAGGTAAGCATCCCAGGACGGTATTGTCCTCAGAAGTAAGTCCTGAAGAACATCAACCCAAGGTTCTGTGGAACGGATATCGGATCTACATAGTTGATGAAAAGCGCGTAGGATGTTGTTAGCAATCGACCTCTGGAAGAAAGCTTCACGTTGGCAGAACTCAGTTCCCACTCATCAAAATCCAAATGTACATTTGTATCATTGTAACTTTTCGTATTCCAAAAAACAAAAAAACAAAAAAAAAACAAAAAACAAAAAAAATCCTCCTCTAGCACCATTTTCGCTTCTAATGCAATGTACCCTCATATTGGGCAATCAGTTTAAGAATCAGCTGTGGAAATACTATCTCTTGCTAATAAAATAAGTGCACTTTCTAAAATGAGGATTCTAATCCCTCATCATCACTTTCATAATCCCCTTGTGTTTGCTATCATCAATCTGAACCAGTTCAAAGGCTGGCATGTGTCCCAAGTAAAAAAAAAAGACGTGCTTGATCGTTCTCAATCCTTCATTCAGGCCTAATTCGATACATTAGCAGCACATGCAAATCCATACTGCGAACACTGATATTATCAAATCCAAGCAGTACCAGTACATTAGCAATTGTCCAAATCGTCTAATTGCCAAATCAATAGGCTGTTCTACCTTCTTAAGCACATTCTTACTTTTTCAAAACAAAGCAAAAACAATAAAACAAAAGAGCAAAAAAAATATAAAAAGAAAAAGTAAAGGAAGAGAGAGAGAGAGTGTGTGTCAGCACAAACAAAAAAAATAGGAAAAAAGTCAAAAAGGAAAAGAGGAGAGAGAGAGAGAGAGAGATTGTCGGTCACGAGAAAGGAAAGAAAAAGAAAAAAAAAAAGAAAGGAGAAGAGACAGGAAGAGACAGAGAGAAAAAAAAAGGCATAAAAACCTACCCTCACTTCTTTCCTTCATTTCTCTTTCTCATCCTTTTCCTTCTTCTCAACAGATCTTTGCATCTTTGCATTTTTCTCTCTCTTCTCTCCCTTCTCGGCCTAACAAATTTATCTCACTTCTCTCTCCTTACCACACTCATAGTCATTGTCTTCCACCATTGTGACCAAGACCAGAAGTTTGATCTTGTTTAAGGCGTTCAAGTCCTAAAAAAAAGGGGTTTAGAGAACGACATGGATTTGAGTGAGATAATTATACTCTACAAAGCGTGCAATTTTTTTGGATGGCTGTGTTGGCTGCAGCTTACTTCTTGCTCAAACGGCCTGATAATGAAGAAGTCCATGAAGACTAGGAAAAATGTTCACCCCAATGATTCAACTCATTTGTTGGATGGGGGCTTTACCAATGGACAATGAGTTGATGAAAATGTAAGGGTTTCCTTGTTTGTTCTCTTTTTCCCTTATCTGTATCACAAAATCATCAATAAAAAGAGAATGTCAAGGATTGTTAAATACATGGGCAACCAATCATATGTGTTGTTTCCAGCCATCTAGTCCATGCACTATTTCTATACCCTTTACCAACAGTCTATACACCCACGAGCCTTTGGTCACTCCCTCAAAAGGCTAAGACTTCACCTACTGCCTAGAATGCCACTCCTTACAAGGCATCAAAATGCCACACATGACAGTTTCTCCATTGCTGTGCATTGTTTGCTTTGTATAAATACATACATTTCTTAAATAAAAAATTCAGAAAAAAATTTAAAACAAAAAAAACTTTCTCTATCATTCAATAATTATCATCTTGCTTTAAAATCTCATGATTCATTGGTATGACTGTCTTGTAACTTGTTGAAACCAATTTGGACATCGCATTAGACTTTTGGACACAACACACGATAAAACATACCAAAAAAGCTTCAAGTCCATAATCAATCATTACAGTGTTTGACACTGCTCATCATCGCAAGTGCATGCTGCTCTACTATTGCTGTAGCATATGGACAGTACACTCTCAGGGGCAGAAATACCTCAACTCAAGGCATGCCAAACATCATCAAATATCAAGTGGGATGGCCCATTGTTCCCCATGACGCTGTACAAATTTCAATGTTGCACATACATGATTTCTAAAATCCAACTATGTTTGTGTCAAAATGATGAGAGGCAATCATTTCAGCTATCCATACATTATTATTCACTTGCTAGCCCACTTGAACCATACAATGAAAATCTCTTTCCAAATTCGAACCCCTTGAGGATTACCCCCACACTGGGGCAATGAAAAAAAAACGAAGCTAAAAAAAAATACGGAAGCTGGACAAATCCACAGAATACTATCCAACTTGGATACTCGCTTCAAACTGAGGCAATTCCCCCCAAGTCGCATTTCACTCGGTAATACTCACCCGACACTATATTGGGGCAGGCAAAGAGAAAAAAAAATAGAGCATAAGGTGATCTCAGGCATCGATTTTTCAAAAAAAAAAAAAAACTTTGAGCCTTTATGCGATCCTTCATTTCTTAACCCATGACCCTGGCCTACAATACAATCCACTAAAAGTCCACTTTGATTGACACAAGTCTTGTTGGATTTATTAAATCATACTTTTGCATCATTTCAAAGACATGGGCCATAATATACTGTTAATTTCAAGATAGTCCGGCGGCCGTAGTGAAAACCTAAGAAAAAAAAAAGGTCGCTATGAATCAAGACTATGGCAAAACTGTCGACGCAGCAAATACGGACAAGGACTGGGCATTCACCAAATACTGGGGCACTGAGCTCATACAGTCAAATACATTGTCTTCTAGTGTTCCAACAAGCAACAAGACAGACAATATCCACTAACTTATGAATATTCTTTTGCAGATGATAAACTCATGCATCAAATACTGTTGTAAATACTCTGTACATAGCATAACATTGCATTAAAAAAACCACAAAAAACAAAAATCATTCAGACTTTACAGCATAACAGAAAATGGATATCTTTTGTAACAGGGACAACTGGTCCTGATACTCCCATCATCCTTGTAAAGAGAACACTCACTCTAGCCCAATATACTTTCTAAAGCCCAACTATTGGCCCAACACTTCCAAAAACCTCACCACTGGCCCAACACTTCCAGAAGCCCAACCATTGGCCCAACATACTACCGAAAGCGTCACCACTGGCCCAATATACTTCTAAAGCCCAACCACTGGCCCAACATACTTCCAAGACCTCGTACTTCATGCAGCCTTTGCTCAGCCTCGCCAACTCTACAGCAATCTCTCAGCTCAGCTCAGCTCCATATGCCAAATCAACATCCCCTCTATGGATCATCAAGTAGTATGTCCCCACTCAGGATCACCAAGCTCATATCATCCCCAACGCTAGGTATGAGTCCGTCAAGAGGCATCATGTTCACCTCTTCATGCTTAGGAGTGAGTCTGTCAAGAGGCATGCCATTCACAATCTCACTACTAGGAAAGAGCCTGTCAGAGACATCCTGTTCATATTACTAGGGAATGGGTAGGGGCACCCTGTTCATATCTCCAATTACCAGGAAACGAGTCTGTCAGAGACATCATGTTCATATCTCACATTACCAGGAGTGAGTCCGTCAAGTGGCATCCTAACCATATCAACAGGAATCAGGAGTGAGTCCGTCAAGTGGCATTCTGTCCATCTTATTTAGCATCAGCCCTAGGTATGAGTCTGTAAGTGGCATCCTATTTTCATATCATCCAACATCATGTATGAGTTCGTCAAGTGGCATCCTGTTCATCTCCTCCAACATCAGGTGTGAGTCCGTCAAAGGGCATCCTGTTCATCTCCTCTAACATCGGGCGTGAGTCCGTCAAGGGGCATCCTGTTCATCTCTTCTAACATCAGATGTGAGTCCGTCAAGGGGCATCTGGTTCATCTTTTCTAGCATCAGGTATGAGTCCTTCAAGTGGCATCCTGTTCATCTCATCTAGTATCAGGTGTGAGTCCGTTAAGAGACATTCTGTTCATCTCATTTGGTCTCAAGTATAAGTTCGTCAAGTGGCATCCTGTTCATCTCATCCAGTCTCAGGTATGAGTCCGTCAAGGGGCATCTTTTTTATATCATTCAGTATCAGGTATAAGTCCGTCAAGTGGCATCCTGTTCATATCATTTGGCATCAGGTATAAGTCGGTCAAGTGGCGTCCTGTCCGTATCATCAAGCATCGGGTATTTTTCTTACTATCCCACGCCCTAAAGCAATCACGTGCATTGCATTTTGCTGTCCTTACCTCTCTACGACAATCACGTATAACGTATTTTGCCAATCTATATCCTACAGCAATCATGCCACACGTGGCATCTTGCTCTCTTATTTCATAGTGATCACGCCCCATGTGGCATTTCGTTTTCTCATATCCTCACGGTAATCACAGGTATTGCATCTTGCCAGTCTATATCCTACATCAATCATGCCCCACGTGGCATTTTTACTCTCCTATCTCACAGCGATCACGTCCCACGTGGCATTTCACTTTCTCTCTCTCTTTCTCTCTCTTTCTCATATCGTCACGGCAATCACGCGTATCACATTTTGTCAGTCCATATCCTACAGCAATCACGCCCCATGTGGTATTTTGTTCTCTTGTCTCACAGCGATCACGCCCCACGTGGCATTTCGCTTCTTATGTCCTCATGGTAATCACGCATATCGCATTTTGCCAGTCTATATCCATAGCAGTCACGCCCCACGTGGCATGTTCTCTCTCATATCCACTATAATCGTGCCTCGACGTGGCATTTTGTCTTCACTATCCTAACATGGCATCTTCTTCATTTCTCGAACTTCACTCTTCACCAATCATGGTGTCACTTGCTTGAACTGTGCTCGATGTAATTTTTCTTTATTTGAATACGTGGGCATCTTGAACAGACTTTGAGATCATTCGTATTCTTGTACACACTTCTCACAGAAATTTTTTTTTCAAAAAAGTAGTTGAGACAAAAATGGGTGTCTCCTTATCTTTGTCACGATTTGCTTCATAAAATATGACAAATAGGGACAGCTATAGACACCCCATTTTTGCCCAATCCAATCATTTCAAAAATAAAGTGCTCACGAGCCTGTCATTTTTGAATCATCACAATCTGACTTCAAATGGAAAATATATTACAAGTCAAAACTATGGGGTCAAAAGGTCAACAATCTCGCATGCACCTGACCACACATGACTATTGCTCCACATTTTTTTTTGGGGGGGGGGGGGGGGGGGGGGGGAACACTATCGGTGGATTCACAAAGGAGAAAACAAAAAAAAAAAAAAAAAAAAAATTCCAGCACATGCTAGGATCCCATTTTCATTTACTTTTCTTTTCTTTTTTCAATCACTTCCATCTTTCTCTCCCACTCTCCTTTCCTTTTTATTTTTTATTTCTCTCCCTCTTCTCTTCTTTCCAATACAAATACCTACACATTAACATCTAAACAAGGGAGGGAGCAACCCCACTCCCTTATCTCTTCCTCATCTCTCTTCTCCAACCTCAATCACCATTGAAGCACCAAACAGTCCATGCTGCTAAAGCCCACTGCTGTGATGATAATCAAAATATCACCACGAATTGGAATGAAGCCAATTGGAGAGTGTTCCTAACTCAATGATGTTGGTCTGTGATTTTTTTCGGAATTTAAAAAAATCGTATGATCCATTTTCAAAACACAAACACAGAAGGCATACAATCTTCTAGAAACAACACAGCAGTGACACCAGATCACGTTCACTATTTGGACTACTTCAAGATTTTTTTTTCACTCCATTTTTTCTGTCCATTAACTATAGTCTCTTACCTACCCTTGCAAATTTTTTGATTTTTTTTTCAGATCAATGAATTTTTGTAAAAAAAATCGTCCAATTTCAGTCAACAATGCAGTCCCTTTTTTTGAGTAAGGGTGCTCCCAAACTCAATTTCTCCCAATCTACAAAAGATATTGCAAAATGGTTTTCTATCATGGAAACTAGACTCATTTGGAAACTGTAACAACCTGTATTTTAATTTAATCTTAAATTGACGTTTCCATAATTAATCTGTACTTGTGTTGTCATATTTAAAATCATTATGTATTGTCTGCTGTTATTAATTACAATTCTCATATGTGGAATCTTATTTCTTGTCTAAATTCATATTGAAATTCTTATTGGGGTCAAACTACAATTTTATGAAAATTAGTGATACCTGTGTTAGATTTTAAAACTGTATTTCAAAATGGTGGAAATGTTTGCTTTTGACTCAATCAGTATTTTTATAAAACCAGAAAACCATTTCTTACATTAAAATGAATTTTCTGTATTTTTGGGGTGACCACCGCGACGCGAAAATACCAGTTTATGTTCAAAACTGTCCACGGTGCAATGATCTCCCAATATATGGGATACTCCACCAATCATGAAGTAACACATGCTTTATTTCCATTTATGGCAAGTAATGATTTACTTATACCTTGTTTGGTTAATGTATTTTTGTGTGTGTTATGTTGTGCCATAAGTTTGAATTCCCAAACACACACAATTTGCCCCCTAGGAGTCGATATTTGGCTCTTGGATTAACATTTGAGTTAGTATCAATCTGTATTATATACGTATGTATATCTGTGTATATTAGTGTTGAGTTAATTAGAAAATAAATCATTTTGTGGAGTATGAAAGGATGAACTTGGAGCCCAAGTTCCTCAAGTGATCCTCTATATATATATGCTCTTATACACTTCTTCATTCACATAGCTCATAGTTTGCACACATTCTGCACAATACAAACACAGAGAGAAGAGTGAGAGTCTTGAGAGTTTGCTTACAGAATTTTTAGAGAGAGAAGCTTCAAAACTCCATAGCCAAAGCTTGGAGTGGAGTTCTTAATTCTTGTATCTTTCTCAATAATTACTTCAATCACAATCACAGTGAGTATTTCTAACTCACTATGAATGTAATTCATATCTTGGTTGCTGTTTAAATAGCTTAATTTGAAAATCTCCATTGATGATTTTACGTTTGAATTTCAAAGCTTAGAAACATGGATTTTTCAAACTTAACCAAAATCTATTTTTAGAGATGACTATGAAAGATTGTACATCATAGATGATATGTTTAAAGTATTAAGGCTTAATTTACTCAATTGAGAAAGTATATAAGAAAATTAGTTTGGTTATCTTTTAGTTTTTCATAAAATTCTTGAGCTACGTTTGAAATCATGTTAAATTAGTTGTGGATTCTTAATCCTTGTGAAAAATCGGAGAAATCCATATATTACATGTCTTATAAACTTTCAAATTCAAAAATGGGTCAAAAGACCCCCTGATTTATGAAACAGGAGAGTTTCAGCGAAGAAGATGATGCCACTGCAAGAACTCGCGAGCACGATCGCGCGAGCGAGGGTCACGCGAGCGGCCCGCCCGCGCGAGCCGTGTGGTTTCAGGCAAACAGAAAATGTTTAAATAAGAAAAACGAAAATTAGGCAGATCGCGCGAGCGGACCGCCCGTGCGATCTTCCTGTATTCTGGCAGTTGGAAAATTTTTATAAAAGAAAACAAAAATTGGGCATGTCGCGCGAGCGGACCGCGCGAGCGACCTCTGCGCGAGCGGCCCGCGTGCGCGACCTTGGACAGTTTTTGGTTTTTGCTTATTTTATGTTAAGGATCTATTTGGGTGATGTTTTATGAATTTCTAAAGCTCTGTTTGGGAAATTTACTAAATCAGAATCCTAGTTGGGTATGTTTGGACGATTAAAACGTTGTATTGTGACTTATCAATCCCCGTACGCACGCTGTTTCTATATTTTAGTGATTTACTTTATGTTTAAAGTTTCATGAGATACATGGGGAGTCAGTTGTACATGCATGGTGAGTGTGAATGTTGGGCAATGTGGAAAAGAGTAATGGTCAGTGTGGAAAAGAGTGTGTGGTTGAGATTGTGTTGTGGACACTCCCTGGTAATTGTGTACCAAAGTGTGACGTGTTGAGATTGCGGTGAGAGTATCTTTGTAATGCGACGGTGGCAAAACTGGACACTCCCTGATGCCCATGGAAGAGTTAAAGTGTGTGACGCCGAACTTGGACATTCCCTGACACCCATGGTAAAGCTAAAGTGTGGCCTACAGACACTCCCTGGTACCCGAGTCTGGATACTGCATGAGGTTACCTCCGGTATTTGCGAGGCGGATTAGGTACTAAAGTGTGAGGCATTGGACACTCCCTGGTATCCCGGACCAAAGTGTGAGGCAAACTGGACATTCCCTGGCACCCCTATGCTAAAGTGTGGCTATCAGAGTATTACAAGGATACTGGTGTGAAATAGTGGGTTGTTGTGTTTGTCGAGAGAAAAGAGTCGATAAGATGAGATGGTGCATTGTTTTCATACACGGTCACATATATATATTATATCGTTCAAATGATATTGTAGTTGTTTTCTAAAAATGAACTCATATCCTTAATGTAAACTTATTGAATTAAATGAGAATTGGAAAATGGTAAATGAGTATGTGTTACATTCAAAGTTATGTTTTTAATACTCACCAGCTTCTTGAAGCTGACAGCGTTGATGCGCCCTAGACATTCGTGTTCAGGATTTTTAGGTTATGACTATGCTAGACCCTATGATTATGCAAACTGAGAACGGCTGCTTTGGAAGATAGAACTGTTATCAATATCCTATGTTTTAAGTTATAAACTATTTTGTAATAAGGATGACTGTAATAGACGATAGATATTGTTTTGTCTTAAGGCGGCTTGTGCCTTAGTTGACCCCGTATTGTAATATGTAATAAGTTAGAAAATATTTGTATGTCTTGATTGCTCTACTCTGATTATGGTTTTATGTTGTTCGACGTTTGGGACGGAATTGATCCTTCAAACTGTCGCGACCTACGGGTCCATAAAGGAAATTAAGCGCTTTCCATATTTATGCTACGTCGGGGCGTGACAGGATTTAGTGGTATCAGAGCCAGGTTATCTAGTTTGACAAGGCTCGGTTATTCACGCCACTGATTAGTGACATAGATTAGCTTTAAGTTATTACTAAGCCATACGATCAAGGTTAAGTCGTGTCTGATTTACCCAATTTAGATTTACCGAACAACCAGGTTCCAGATTTTAATTAGTAGATTAGCACCGCTAGTTCATAGTTCAGAACTCGTAATCCAGGTTAGTTTCATCGTAGAGGCGATTGTGCATATTTTGTCACATCGACAACAATGTTAGCAGTCGTCAAATAGCCTCGGGTACATATATTTAGAATTTAGCCAAGTTGGTTATGACATATGAATACCCTATAGCCAAATAGTAGCCGAGTTCCTAAGAAGTTGAGGTAAGCCAAAACCCTCTTAAATAGCTTAGACACTGACGAACTTCCTGAGTCAAATCTCGGAATAGTCAGTGATACACCCAAAATCAGCCCTTACCCGAAACTCATCATCCCGAGCGGTTCATCCACGACCCGGCCAACAGGTCGAGAAAACCGCACGGGCACATCACACCGCGGGAACAGCTCATCCGGGCACACAGGCATGATCCCGAGTATATTTCCTTGGTATGTTGTTGTGTTTAGTATCGTGTTATGCATGTTCCAAAAGCTGAATTGATAACATGGTAAAAAGGGATAGTGATGAAATAAAGAGGACATTTCAAAGTTCAACTTCAAGTTCCAATCGATTGCCATCTTTTGGCAATCGATTGACATGTCTTCCAAACCAATCGATTTCCATCTTGTAGCAATCGATTATCATACATACCAATCGATTGGTAAAGACTGGCAGTCAAACCTCTTTAATGGCGCAAGATCCCAATAATCATTCATTTATGCCATAACCAGCCGTTACAGAGTGAACCTGAACACTCCTTGTTTGTACAGAGATTAGTATATATAGGGGAGAGATATAGGAGTCAAGGGTTGGCTCATGTTTCATTTGTTTTGTAGATTAATTCTAGAGATTTTCATTTTCTGTGGATAACTTCAAGTGTTTATGTTCAGTAATCAGATTTCGTGGAGCTTTTCAGGTTTTATTTAGTCCACTCTTGTGTTTTTGGATTATCATTGTACTTTGGTCAATTCTCCATTATAATTTCAATTTCTATGCTTCAACCCATGTCTAAATTCGATTCTTTCAATGCATTTTTAGATTTCCATGTTTCTGCACCTATTAATATGCTAGAGTAGAGTCCTGGTTGGGAACAATGTGATAAAGCATTGTTACCCAGCCACTTCCATGTCTCTGAATAAAAGTCAGAGACAATCGATAGGGAACAGAACTCAATCGATTGCCACTAACGCAAAGCCAATCGATTGGGAGACATTCCAGACCAATCGATTGCAATTTATGGCAATCGATTGGATGGCTATCTCTTGGGCAGAACCTTTATAGTATTCTAATGACTTTTTTTTTCCCAGAAACTAAACTCAAATTGATATTTTCAAGTTTAATTGCAAACAGATTTTGAAACATAAGCCTCTTTGGCCAATTAACTCAATGAACATGCATGACGAACACATCGAATATCTTATACTTGATTTGTTTGATATAGTTTATAGTTTTAATTGGTTTATTATTTCAGTTTTTCATTATAAGTAAAGTAATCTCATCACTTGTTATGTAAAACTCACATACTTAGTGTCTAGGTCACTTAACTTAATCCCTTTTCGAAATAAGGAATACAAGAAAGGTGAAGCCCCGGTTGTACAGCAATGTTAAAACATGGTAGTGGTTGAGGTAATGTGGATTCACATGTTCCCAATACTCTGTAAATAGTTTAACTCAAATTATTTTATTCGGTTAAACTAGTTATCATTTATTTTAGTTAAATCAATAGTATTTCCTTTCGTTAATAATTTAATTGAACTTTTAATACAATAGGATTGTTAGAACCTCCACTCTTAAGAAATCATCTCTTATTTCTTTATGTCTCAATCTAGAATTCTCTGTTCCCATTTCCGTTCCTAGGGTTACGACCTAGTCTTACCAGTTTTACTCGACGCGACCGTCTACACTTGGACATACTCTTAGGAGAACACACAATCTAAGTTGTGTCAGGCCCTCATGGAGAAAAACAGTGATGATGGATAGTGACAGAGTGGTGGTGGATGGACCTAGCAGTGGAGTGATGGCGGACAGGGGGAGTGGTGGTGGATGGCGCGATGGTGGAGTGGTGGCAGCGGATGAAGTCCTTTCCCCCAACCCCATTTCTTCTCTTCTCTTCTCTTCTCCATTTTTAGATAGTAAAAGAGAATCTCATAACATTGGAGAGTTAACCTGTTAAATGTTTGAGAGGGAAATGTTTAGGGGGAATTTTTTGGAAAAATCGTGGTTAAATTCAAAAGTAAGATTTTATCACTTTTATTTGTCACCGCTACGAACAGTGACACATTAAGTCACTGTTCTTCATAGTGACAAACAAATAAATTGTCACCGCTTTGTAACCGTGATTAAATTTGTCATTGTGTTGAGCAGTGACAGACCAAATTGTCACAGTTTATAATGGTGACAAATTTTGTCACGGTTCTGGACGGTAACAAACGTTGCGAAAATAAGAGTGACAATTCAGCCAATTTGGTGTAGTAATACCTCATTGCAGAGTCTAGATTAATGTCACCAAAAATTTGAGCTGCATTTGACAAGATAAATCGATAAAAGTGTCTTTATAATAATCAAGACCTACACCTGCATGATCAGCACACACAGAAAATTCTCATTGATGTTTCACATATATATCAATTGATCAATCAACCCAAATGGGACTTCAACAATTTACAACATTGTCCATCAGCGAAAAAATCATTGAAAGCTTTAAGTGAAAATTTTTTTACTGAAAAAAATCACTGAATACACTCTATTCCAGTACTTGAAACATTATTTTCAGTATTGCAAATTCAATCAGTTCAAATTCAACACTTACTTTTCAGTTTTATAAAACGGACCCTAAAAGTAGTAAAATGATGAAATTGAAACAAGAATCAAAGTACATTGACCAAATTGATATAATTAAAAATATAAGAACTGATTTGACAAATATACCAAAATTCGAGGGTATAAAGCATAATTAAGCCTTGTTTCACAATACCCTACGAAGGATGAAACAACGGTACATAGGCATTTTCCTTCCGTTACCAAGTTTCCACTACATTTGAAAACTTCCTTTTCGCTGATATTTAAATTTTTTGGGGCATATTAGTCAAAAACACCCTAAATAATAAACTTTTTGGGTAGAGCATCCAACCCGCTTTTAATTTGAGTGAAAAGTCCCCAACGTTTTTTTTTTGGACAAAACTACCCCTCCAATGCGTATCTAGGCTTATTTCCTCATCTAACATTTATCATGTGTTACAGTTATCACTCACACTTAGGGGTGTTATTTGGAACGGAAATTCTGATTCAGATCCGAAAAATTACAATTTTGACCAAAAATTGAATCCCGAAAAAAAATCAGATCAAAATCGGAATTGTTTTGAGAATTCCGAAAATTTTCTAAAAATTTTTCCAAAAAAATCCGAATATTTTTCAAATATTTGGAAGAATGTGGACTTGTTTGTCCCACATAGAATAAGAAGAGAAATGAGAGAGTTGGGGACTCTCTATAAAAATATGACTTACCCTTTCAATAGTATTCGTATTCCGAAAATTCCAAAAATTATGAAAATTTCCAATTCCAATTTGAAAATTCTGAAAAAATTCCAAAAAATTCCGAAGAATTCCGAAATCGGAAAGGAAAATGAAATTCCGAAAAAATCGGAACGGAAATCGGATTGCCTATTTAATTTTCAAAATTTTTGGGATTATTTTATTTTTTTTTATTTTTTTTTTTTCCCGAAAGAGGATATTCCGATCCGTTCCGGCCAAAACACACCCCTACTCACACCTAACTTTCTACTTTTTTTTTTTGGTAAAGTTTAAAAATCCATAACTTTCAATCTAAAAGTTATTTCATTGTAAAAACTATATTTTTGTACTCTACTCGACAAGATCTACAAAACAAGTACCATTGTTGATATCAATTATTTTTTTTTTTTAAAAAGGTATGTGAAATTTACGTAACTAGTTTTATGGAACTTTCATTTTTCACAGACAATATTATGTGAAATTTCTCATAACTGATTATGTAAAACTTGTGAAAAGAAAAAAAAAATAATGTGAAATTCACTCCAAACTGCTGAAATTTCACATATATGGTTATTTGAAATTCTCAAAGCATGTCAACAAAACCATATACCAATAGAGTAATGCTAGGTACACCTAAACGGGACATCTAAACTATCCATCTGGTGATGTGGATTCCAAAATCATTCATCAGTTACCAATAAAAGTTTAAATTATTTTCGAAAAGGCTATGACATATTAGTAGGTAAATAGTGTAGGTATCCCGTTCAGGAGGGATCAAAATGCCCATAATCACTTTTCCACTCAAAACCAAATTCATTGAAACAAGCCTTAAGAGATCAATCAAACAAGTACCATGGTATGGAAAAAAAAATATATGAAATTTCACATAACTACTTTATGAATTTTGAAAATTTCACATAACTTTACACAGAAAAATAATAAGACATCTCACATAAATACGGTTATAATATCAGAATGCCCATTTTTATTAGTTGTACAACTATGATATGAAGTAGGATGATGATCCAGAGATGGAAAATAGAAAAACTAAAAGCAAGGCACCTGTATCATAACTAACATTGTATGGAATTCCTAATTCACCTTACCAAACAACACTCTGCCCTTCCATTTCCAAAGGCAAAGAATTTCATAGGTATATATACGTACCTTCTCATACTCCGAAGCAGCTCTTCTAAACCTCTATTCTTCACATAAAATTTTCATTTTACTGATTTTGGAATCATTTAATCCCATCGAAATTCTAGCCTTTTTCTTAATCAGAAGCAATTGAACTCCGAGACTAACACATAATCCAAGAGATTTGCGATCACATCCGGTAAATTTCTTCAAATCGCGGGATATGCAGTTATTAATTGCAGTGGTGATGGAGCTTGTGGCGATCGCGGTCATCGGGGTTGACGGTGGCGGTGGTGGCGACGTCGACAATGGTGATGGTCGGTGGTGGCGATGCCAATGATGGTGATATATCTTATGGGCATTTTCGTCCTGATTTTTATTCATATATAGTGGTCGATTTAGTTTGGTTTAGTTTCACTAATTATAGAGTTTTGATCAAAATTAAAAATAAATTGATTCTTAAACTCATAGTCCAATATAATGGACTCATATTCAATTGACTTGAGTTAAATTCCTTCTATACCTTAAGAAGTGTGGTACATCAAAGTTGGTTTTCTTTATCTCTTTTTTTGGTTCTTGAAAAAAAATAAACCGACCATCAAGTTTTTTTTGGTACATCAAGTTATAGAACATACTTAAATTAAAGGGTAATGTTATGTTTTTCATATTTTTATTCTAAAAGTGCTTTACAAATGACGTGACAATGAGGTCAAGTCTAATACAGTGAGACTAGTTGAATTTTAGGTGGGAGTTGTTTATCTGGCCCTACTACCACATCATTTGAGAAGTACTTTTAAGATTAAAATTTAAAAAGTACAGCATTAGTGTATTAGTCTACATTAAAGCGCCCTCCTTTCTTAAAGTCAAGTCAATCCAAAACGTCATATTCAAACAAACCGTAATTTGTAACCCATCTTTGGTGAGCCTCTTTAGTGTACCTTCAAGGTAGCGTTTATGTGGTGCTTCACACCCAATGACGTGCTCCCTTGGTACTCTTTAGTGTACCTTGGGGCCCTTGTAAAATTTCTCGTACCAAACAGGGTACCACCTCTCTACTTGCAAAGATGCTATGCTTCCCAAATATTTTTTTCCTAAAAGGTGTTTCCCAACACATATGGCATGGGCTTCTCTTTATTAATAGTATGACTATTTCAACATCAACCAATCAAAAGTAACTGTGCTTACTGTCACATGTGTTGAAAAATACTTTTAAGAACAAAAAAAATTTAGAAAACATAACATTACTCATATATATTTGACTTTTAGTGAGGACATGCACATAAGATTTGATAATTGTCAGGGCAGTTTCGTAATTGGCCCATATCTTCAGCCACTTGTTGACCGCGATTGGCCCAAAGCTGGGGTGGAGCAGCTTAGCTGAATTGCTGGTAAAATCGCGGTCAAACACTGACTGGGCCATCGATTGCATTTCATAAATTGACTGCCAAACGGCTCACAATAGCTTTTGAACTCCAAAAGCTATCAGATCGTGGACAAAACGCCCAGCCAAACAGGCTCAGAATCCTCTCGGAACAAGATTGTGATCTACAACCATTCATCAGGGCCGGCCCTGGGGGAAAGCCGGCAAAGCGGCCGCTTTGGGCCCCCAGATAATTATTTAATTTAAGGGCCCTATTTTTAGTACTAGCTTTGCATTTCTATATTGGGCCCTTATAAACTTACTATAACCTTGCCTAATAAAAGTCCCAACCCAAACTAAAATGACCAAAATTTTCACATATAAAACTACAAAGCTATGCCAAACAAACCTCCAGAATAAGACTATATTTTTTTACTGGAGAATAAGTTATTTTACTATTAAAAAAAAGACTAATTGATCAACTCATAGTGTGATACACTTTTAATAAATAAATAAATAAATCAGTGTATCGAAAAAATGTTAGAAAATTAGGTTTTTCTCAATTACCCCAATTCTTTTTAGTTTTAGCCCAAACAAACCCTCCAGTTGTAAGTTGTTTTCAATTTATAGCTTGGTTACAAATTATTGGTTGTTCAAATAAGTATTTAATTATGCTTGCAAGTTGTTAGAACATTTTGCAATGTGACATTGAAAACCAATATATACACATAATTATGTATACGTAGACTCCAAAAAAATCGTCTGGGGCGCTGCCCCCGATCGCCCGTATAACCCCGAGCCCCATTATAAAAATTCGCTTTGAACCCCCTAAAGCTCAGGGCCAGCCCTGCCATTCATCTTCTTCCCGCCTTAGATGCTCATTTATTGGTAACATCAATTTAGATCAACGATGAAGGACTTTAATAACCACAAGATATCCACTGGTTCCCATTAGAGGAATTAAATTAGTAGCACTAGCACAGTTAGAGAGGTGACTTGTGTTATTTCAAGTCCATCGGATTTTTTTTATCAGTTCATTTGTCTTCTCTATTTTTTAAAAGTATCTCGTTTTACATTAACAAAATCTATTATTATATTAGTGATATTATAAATGATAATATGACATACCCGTTGCAACCAATATTAACTCCTCATTAGAAAATAAATTCCGAACCTTTGGATACGAATGTTTATTGGTCCTAATGGGATAGATATGATATGGTATCCCAACCCAACCAATTCTCTTTATTATTTTAAGTTGTGCACTACTTTGAAAAATCAATCAATCGGTGTTTGGTCGGTTTGATTTCAGTCGATTTTTCTATTTTCTTGAATATCTGTAATTAATCCATCTGGCTCTCTAGTGTTTAGGAGAACCCCTTCCTACATAAGTCAAAAACTTCTCCTGTATTATAGATGTTACAAATAGTGATGTAATATCCCCATTACAACCGATATTTACTCATTGGGTACCAAATGATGTGGGGTTAGTTGTGCAATATAAGAATCATCCATGTAATTCATAGAAGAGCCAATTCTAAGTAGTTTTGCGATAGCGTCTTTTTAAGTACGCATATTAGTCCAGGTCTAATTTAAAAGAAACCCACGAATTGGTTATTTGTCAAACTAACATAACAATGATTTTCATTAAAAAAAAAAAAAAAAATATTCGAATAAATAATGAGATTTGATCTGAATCTTAACCTCAACCAGTTTTTTTCATTTTTGAAAAAAGCCAAAAGTACCGATTGCATATTCTAACGACATTGGATTCTTCCTTCGAAGACTACGCACATGTCAACTTAATTGATGTGACAAATGTCACCTACTCCGAGTTTTCTCATTTAAAAATAAACAATTAAACGTGCAAAATGGGTAGTTGCAACAAGGGATGGCAACGGGCTGGTATGGGACGGGCCTCATACTCCGCCCCCGCTCCTGTTAACTAAACACTCCCCTCGCCCTGCGTAGTCTCTCTTTTCGACCCCGCCCCCGCCCCGCAGTCGGGCTACCCCGCCCCATCCCGGTTAAGAGTTAAAATTTTTTATACAAAAAAAAATAATAATAATAAATCAAATGACCCTCTTTTAAATGCATTTCCTTTTCAAATTAGATGTAAAAGGATTCTAAATATTAAATTTCTCAAGGAGTATTTATACTCCAATGATAAACGAGGGCATTAGTGTAATTTCTAGGCATAATCGGGACGGGTTCGGGTTTTTTGACCCTACCCCCGACCCCGACCCGAACCGAACCGAACCCGACTCGGGTTATAAAGAACTCCCTCATACCCGCCCCTAACCCTATTAAGCACCCCCCCCCCAATACCCTACCTATTAGGGGCGGGGAACCCGGAAAACCCACCCCATTGCCATCCCTAGTTGCAACCTGAACCGGTTGATTTTGAGCACAGTAAGTAGATGGAACCGACAGTTCGTTTTCCAAGGGACCAAAACTGAAACAGACCGAACCACAATATGAAATTGAATCTAACCGATCGGTTCGATTTCGATTTTGCTCGACATTTTTGTTTTGCTTATGTAAATCAAATGCTATGTTACACACTTTTGTATACATTTTTTGACACAGTGTGCTTTAAATGCATGTACCCTGTGCTGTTTGAATTTTTCACATTTTTTTACACTTTTTCTGTGCACCACTTACACAGCACATGGTACATGCTTTTAAAACAATGTGTCAAAAAGTGTGTACAAAAGTGTGTACACCAAATATTATTGTATGTTAATGGTTGGGCTGGGCTTAGAAGTATTCACTGGTGTTGGGCCATTTTTATTCTTTTTTTAAGCTTTGATTGGGCCATTGTGTACTCTTTTTTTTAAGTTTTGATTGGGCCAAATTTATCTCATTTTTAAGCTTTGATCTATTGGGCTTATTAATTCATTATTTTGACTATTTGGGTCTGCGCAAATAAAAGCCATAACAACCTAAAGAATAGTATAACTTGTGCAAAAATAATAAGTCATACTCCCTCCGTCCTATTTTGTGAGTCCATCTTTGGGAACTCCACTTATTAGAGGGACAAAAAGAATCTACACCTACTTTCTACAATTGCCCCTAATCATTACAACTTTTTTAATTTTGTCTTGGTGTAGATTTCAAGGAGGGATAGTTTTGGAAAGTAAGTAAAAATTGTACATCAATTTAGGAAAGTGGACGCTATTTTGGGACATCCCAAAATGGAATATAGGACTCTCAAAATGGGACAGAGGGAGTAACAAGTAACAACCTAAGCAATAGCATGGACCCGTGCAATAAGCAATATCAAAATAGCATAATAGTACAAAGCAATCCAAACGGCAATCACAAGCTAGGGATAATAAACACAAGCATAAATAGTACTGTACATAATAATGCTTCAAATTAATAGTCCAAATTTTCAAACTAACAACATGCTTTAATTGTCCATTCGTCCTACTACTTGCATTGTCAATCATCGTGCCCAATAACCGTGGATGCGGAGTCCAACATGCTTGATGAATCCATAAATTCTACAAAAACAAAACAAAACAAAACAAAACACACATCACAAAGAATACGCATATGATATCTTATTCAAAAAGTGGAATGCATAAAAATAAAACATATACCTGAGGCGAACTTCTCAAACTCATCGATTGTTGTACTTAGCTTAAGACCAGCTGCTGAAGAACGAAGCCAAATTTGTGTACAAATAAGGGCCTCAGCCACCTTTGGAGCCAATGAAGTACGGTATGAATCAATAACATGACCCGCCGTGCTTAACTCAAATTTCGAAGCTACAATTGAAACAGGAATTGCAAGCACATCTCGGGCAACCCTAGAAAGCAGTTTATATCTAATAGAGTTAACTTGCTACCAATTTAATATATTAAATCCATTCAATTCCTCTTCACAACTCTCTATTAGATACCTTTTTACCTCCGATTTGTTTTATAGAGTTTTGGCTTCCATTAAGCATCTCTTAAACTCTATCTTCCTTAATCTCCTCAAAGTTGTATCCTCCTTGTTAAATACACCCTCCACTATTTGACAACCAGTACTTGTCTCTTGTGCTCCACCACCTCCAACCTCCCTTTCATGAAATTGATCCAAAGATGTCAATACATCCTTAAGTACTTTTTGTGTTAATTCAATAGTCGCTTTTGCTTCATGGAATGACTCAAAGATATACTCAACAAGAACATATGGAAGGCTAAGAAGAACAATGGAAGGCTAAGAAGTAAAAAGTAAGGATTGAAGAACAATAGACCTACTGTTACCAAAAAAAAAAAAATTGGTAAGAGATCGAAGGCTAAGAAGTAAGGACTGAAGACTTACTTTAGCGGCGGAGATGGCGTTCCAGTGGCGACGGTGGTGGTGGTGGTGGTGGTGGTTGCCCTAATCAGAGGTGAAGAGGAACAACGGCAGCATGGTGGAGTGGTGGTGAGCTGGTGGCCTTTCAATGGGGGCATGGTGGTCCGGTAGAGTGGTGGTGGCCCTATTAGGGTCGGCGTGGTGGAGTGGTGGTGGCACTATCACTAGGAAGAGAGGTCATGATGCTAATTGGGTTAGTCCCACTTGATGATCCGAATGGGACAACACTTCAGTAAAGTTGCTTCGGTACATTTTGTTAGGTTCTTCTCACAGTTTTTAAAATTGTTTTTTTAATATTGTATTTTTTGAAAACAGTTGTTTTGAAAATTATATATCTATGTAATAGGAACCAAACGAAATGTCCTAAAGCAACTTTACTGAAGTCTTGTGCATCCGAATGTTGCTTCTAACAAATAAACAATGCAACAATTGTAACAATTCCCCAAATGATGATGATGATAATAACACTATAACAATAGTGATAGAGCCCAAGCACTGGCCAGTCCGAGCTACAAAGCCTGCAACCCAAACTCACACACAAGAAATGAGTTATAAGTTACAATACTTTTTTTTTTTGGGTTTTGTTAACATGTGCCCTTAGGGCATATGACAAGGTTCTAAATGTACAAATAAACAAGGGATACAGTGTGGGTATCAGTGTTCGGTGTGGGGTTCAGTATTTGTCTCCCTTATTTATTTCCACTTTTAGAACCTTAAAATATACCCAGACACATGTTAACAAAACTTTTTTTTTTAATACTAGTTACAATTTTAGTTTCTAACCAATATCTTTTGTGCATTAAACCATATATATCTTTAAATGAAATCATAAAAGAAAAGGTGTTATTGGGCTTGTCTTGAGCTACTCTCTCTCTCGCTCTCTCTCTCTCTCTCTCTCTCTCTCTCTCTCTCTCTATATATATATATATATATGCATCTCTCACTCTATATATATGCATTTATTATTTATTTATATGAGAAGAAATGTTAGTCTCTCCAAACGCCACCAATGTCATATTATTCGTAGCATACCATGGATAACGAAACTGGGTAATACTAAACAAACTTTTATGAAAAAGAATTTCATTTAATTAGCTAGCATGAATGTCTCATATGTTTTGATTCTTATTTCAACATAAACCACCATCAAAAGCCTTACGTACACTTGCAAACTTGGAAAGGTTTGCTAGTACTACAGCGTTGTTCACGGTCACTCTACATGAAAACTTTGTTTACAAAGCATTTTTATGAAGTTTGAACATATCTATATATTAACACTATTAGCCATTCTAGTCAAGAATGACACAACATTGTCATGCTAACTTGATGTGATATACTAATCATATTTATTCATAGTATCACTTGTTTATACTTTGTTATTTTTACATGAAATCAAAAACCACTCGTAATTTATAGCATAAAATATGGCGCAGCTATAAAACCAACAGTTAGTTTAACAACACATGGCCGGACATAATTGGTGCGTTACACTACGATTATACGGTGTGACCGTCACCGTAAAAAACTTTTCATTCTTCGATCACTATCACTAGCACTCCAAATTCTCTGTCATTGCAATCGGCCCAAAGAGAGTGCGGAAATTGTTTTTGACTCCACCATCGAAGTTAAAATGGTCACAAGAACTTTCATCACTAGACATCCACGGTAATTTGAGTATTTTTGAGTCCCTTATATAAACTATTATCCCAGTGCGTCCTTACCAAGGACGGAAGTATATGTAGGCTCGGCCGGACAATAGTGCCAACCCCCACACCGCCCTTGATCCTTACGACATGATGATCACGCTGAATAATTACGTGAAGGATATTTTTATAGTTGTCAAAAACTGCATGCCTTTGTACCTACAATAATGGATATAATGCAGTTACTTGCGCCAAAGAAATGATATTGTGAAGCAATAGATTACAGCAAAAAAATATCAAAAGATATTGGATACTGGCAAAAATTCCTCCGGAACTCCGCCCGGTCCTGTCCCTAATGAAACGGGTTTGGAGGAGGTATCATAGGAGTAGGAGCGAGTTTAGTAATTAAAATAAAAATCTATAGGAGTTGGGGCGGAGGTGGTAATTAAAAATTATACCCCTTATTAAAACCTGCCCTGCCCCGATTAAAGTGTCTAATATAGCAATATACCTCATACTCCTCTTTATTTGCTAAAATACCGTGACTTATATATATATATATATATAGAGAGAGAGAGAGAGAGAGAGAGTAAGGCTCTAGTGCGCACTAGATAAGTATACTGGATGAACACACTGGGCTTTTAAGATTAAAAAAAAGCGGGGCTGCGGGACGGCGCAGGTCAATGAAGCAGCCTGTGGTTTTTTTTAGCATAAAAGTCCAGTGCATTTACCCAGTGCGCTTTGGAGCTTTACTCTATATGTATATATATATATACCTTATACCATGAGTCCATGACATATAAAAAGGAAACAAAAATACATAGAGCAAAAATTGATAAGTTTGACTCATGAAATAAGAAAACTCATCATGATTAATTGTCAATTAATCATTCAATCCATTAATTTACTGAAAAATACATTTTAAAATTTTATTTAAGTTATCCCGATGATAAACCCATCACCGTACCCATAAAAAACTGACCAAATCCGACTCCGTTACTATTATGGTTGGAGCGGGTTTAGTAAACATCTTTTTAATAGGAGTAGGAGTTAAAAAGAGACTACTCCGTACCAAATCCGCTCCGTTGCCATCCTTAGATACAATGCAACAAACATACGCAAAATCAGCATACCACCACTATTTGTGTACTTTTTTTTGTTTTGGTTAGGGATATGGGGGACAGAAAAAGATTTTAGTTCCAAGAATTTTGGAAAAATTTCATGCAAGAACACATTGTGCATGTGCGTGAGTGAAAAAATGAACAAGAGGGCAGTGGAAAAGAAGGGAGCTCCCTTCAGTCCAAGACGTGGCACAATGACTAAACACAGCTGGTGCATCGTTCGATCAAAAACGCATCACTTTCCGATATATTTTGATGAGTTCATGAATAAACGAGTCAGCAGCTGAGTTATCAGTCCTCTAAATGCCTCGGGCTGGACAGAAGAGAGCTCCTTTGATCATAACCCTAATTGTAAAAACATTAACTTTTCTTCTGTCTATCACACTATGGAACAGCCAAAACATTTGAGAAAAAATGCCTTTAGTATAAGGGTTAGAGATGCATAGGTGATGATGATTTTTGCTCATTCATGCAAACACAAGCTTGCATATGAGAGAGAGAGAGAGAGAGAGAGAGAGAGAGAGGTACTTGGGGTTTGGAAATGGTATATGTACGAGGAAGGGAGAGATATAAGGAGCATTTATATAGGGATAAGTTGGAAATGGGGACATGCAAATCTTAGGTAGGCCGAGAAGTAGATTTAGTCAGGCACATGACATTATTTTGTTGTTATACTCTGAGCTCATGGGGTTCCAGAGTCGGACAGCACTGTCTCTCTCAACTTCGTACTTTGCTCACATCTAATCATCCAGCTGTGTGGCTCACATCTAGATATTTAACTTGTCCTTCACCTTACCTTTGAGTGACACAAAATGTTGCCGATCATGACACAGAATAGTGTTACACAATCATAATCTTTTTACACACAAAATGTTGTGGATCATGAGACGAGTAGTGTTACACCATCATAATCTCTTTACACCTTTTTTTTATCCTCGTAAGGCTTGTTAATTTGGTTCGTGTCTAGTGAGGAAAAAGGAAATAGAAGAGAAAACAAGAAGAAAAAAATTGGTTCTCTCGTATTTTCTCTCTTATTTTCTTTTCTCCTTCATCTTTAAATAAATTAAAGTTAAAAAAATATACATAAAAATATAACTGTAGTATAAGATATAAAAAAAAAAATGGAAGTAATATCACTCACTACATTCAAAGTGTTTGCTATATTTCTCAACTTATTCTCTTTTCTTTCTATTTTTTGATCGTTTTTCTTATTAATCAAACAAAGGAAAATATTTTTCTCTATGTTTTCTTTTCTTTTCCCTCGCTAATCCAATAACTAAACAAAGCCTAAGTCGATCCGTCAAGGTACGTAGTTCAGCTGAAATCAAGGTCGCTATGAGGAACGTTGAAGAAGGTTATTGTGTAGTGCTCTCTCAAAGTTTGTTGTGAGTTTTATGGCCCTAAAACTCCATTTACAGCTTAATTTTCTAACCCAACATACAGCCCAAAATGCAGTCAGGACTTTCGATCCCTTTCTACTATTTTCAGCGTTTCAGATGGTGTTTATTTTTTTGTTCCATTGCAGAGCTTAATTTTTTGTTGCATAGATTAAATAACATCTTAAATGGCTTATGAGGGTTGGTATGCTCCCCATTTTAAGAGTCTGCATGCTTAAGGTTCTCAAAAAGTCGGGGACGACCCTTTGTCTTGATGTGCCGTGTTTAGTTCGAATTGTAACTCAAGTGTCTTAAGACTAATATTGTCATTATCTAGGAGTTAATTATCTCGCATGCATGGCACCGCCTTTTATTATGAATGAGGGCTTCAACAGTGATATACCACAACTTAGGACAACTTAGGTTTTTGAGTCGTGCAGTGGTGTGAAGCATACAAAATACTTAGGACAATATACTAGTGTGGTTTGAGAAAACGGCCAAGAGAAAGCCATTTGGTTCCAAACGGTTAACACTAAACCGTTGGATCACCAAACGGCTGAGTGTTAGCCGTTTGAAAAATTATTTATCAACTTTAAATCATTATAACTCACTCGTTTTTTTATAGTATTTTTTTTTTATAAATAATTTGATTTCATGTGTTTCCTCGATATCTATGCAATAGAGTTGAAAATTGTACAAAAGAAAGTAATTTGGATTTTGGAACCTCATGTTCCGATTTTATCTGTCAAAACAGATGAGGTTCAAATTACTTTCTTTTATACGATTTTTAACTCCATTGCATAGGTCTCGAAGAAATACATGAAATAAAAATAAAAAAAAAAATCACTCAACAATGCTAAAAAAATGAGTGAGTTATATGGTGGTTTAAAGTTGACTGATAAAAAACAGATAATATCATATGTTTTATCTGTTTTGACAGATATAATAAAAAAAAAATGAGGTTCCAAACTACTTTTTTTTTGTACAATTTTCAACTCCATTACATAGATCTCAAAGAAATACTTGACATACAAAAATTAAAAAAAATATATATGTGCTCAAAAAGGCCAAAAAAAATGAGTGAATTATCGTGGTTTAAAGTTGAAAGATAATATTGCCTTAGACATTTTTCTGTTTCAGGAGGGGCTTTTCACCAAATTCAAAAAGTAGCAAGGGGCTTTATAAAAAAATTGCTAAATCGTGTGGATTTTTTTTGCTATAATACTTAATTTTAAGAGTTTATGACCAAATATCCCAAAATAAAAATAGATAGAAGAAGGAAAACCATACAAAACTTTTGGTTGATGAGGTACGAGGGGTTGCTCTTATTTTTAAGAATTCCTTGAATTTCACTCAAGGCTTTGTTTGGTTGTTGGACTCGGTGAGGAAAAAAAAAAGGAAATTGTGGAGGAAATAGTTTTCTTTGATTGGTTAATAAGCAAAACAATGAAGAAAATTGAAAAGAAAATAAAATAATTAGTGGAGAAAAAAATTAAGCATTTTGAATGATGTAATCGAGTAATTTCTCTTCCTTTATTCGTATATAATAATTACATTTTAAAATTTTAATGTTACTTAAACCATGAAGAAAACATAAGGGGAGATGCGAAAGAACTAGTTGTTTTTCTTGTTTTTCTTCCCCTTTTCTTTTCTCTTATGAAATACATGAATCAAGCAGAACCTAAAGTTGTTTTAAATGGTTATAGCACTTTCGAGAGAAATTATTCAGTGAGTCTGTCACACCACGTCAACATACTGATGTGGTATGACTATTTGATTCAGACCATACATGTGCCCCTACTTCCAGGAGATCATAACAACTTAAAAAATATGGAAAACCAAGCTAAGTTAATATATTTGCGCGATTGTAGGAGGTGGGCGTTGTCCGAGACAAAATGTGCCGCTTTGTGTGGTAATTATTAAGTGGAGAAGTTTTTGTGAACCCTAAAGGTAGCGCCTATATGGTGTCCCATACTGTCACACCCCCAGATATATATATATATATATATATATTCTTTTAAATGTGTATTCGAAATTTTAAAAATTATCAATGTTATTTGCTAATTGAGATAAGTGGTTGACTGTGTCAACAGTTAAGTGTCAGTTGCGGACACAGTGATTCTGTAATCATTGAGGCATTCGTGCGATTAAATGACATTTATATGGATTAAATATTATTTGACTATCTGATAAATTGTGAATAGTAAATTTACCTGTGTAGTATATTTTCTGATAAACTCGATCTTGTTTAAGATCATTTTGATTGTTTTAGCGATAACTGATACGATGTGGTGCATAATAAGGTAGGTTATCTAGAGATTCCACGAAATTAGTTTTCGGAGCGTAATTACGGCGACAAACGAGACTTAGTCGGTAACTTTTGTAATTTATGATTTTCACTTGTGAAGAGATAAAATTGTTGTGTGCAACGTTTCGGAGAATAATTAGTAGTTTTAAAAACTTGTGGGGAAGTAAATATAATTTTCAGAAATTGTGCCTATATGTAGTGGAGTTCTAGATATTTTCATTTACAACTTTTACAAATCAAAATCAGAAGAGGGATTTTGGAGCTTAGAGCTTGCCAATGCAAATCGACAGACTTCTGCCCGTTTATTTTCTTCCAAATTTCATATTCGAGCTACTCGAGGTAAGAGCTTCGTTTTGATATCTCTTAGAACTCGTTTGGTTAAGCTTTTATAAAAATCCTAATATTGGAATTTTGGGGAAAATGCGTGTAAACTTGTAGGAATCGCTTAAAATTCGAGATCTGACGTTTAATTAGTCCCTTAGCTCATCCTTCAAAGTTATAAAAAAATTGCACGAGGTATGAATTCTATACCTATGAATTATTTGGAATTTACATGTTTTGAATATCGACTTGATATTTTGGATCCGGGCTAAATTCATGTGTTAATTAGGCCCGTTAATTATGCATGTGAAAATGCCATGAAAGAATGTATATGTGATTATATGAGCATGCTATGTGTCTATGTGGGTTGAAGGGGGGTTTGGTGCAAATTCATCCGGGGGCAAGCTCCTCGATGTTGGAGGATTATAGTAGCGACAGCTACTGTGCATGGTGTTGGAGAAGGCCCAACCAGGGCACTGTGCATGGTTTTGGAGAAGGCCCAGCCAGGGCACTGGATGAGTGGTAAGGAGAAGGCCCTCCACGACATCAATTCCATCGTTTTATTACCGAATGAATGCGTGCCACTCTCCCTAGAGACCATTTTGTTTGATGTGCTTGATACGTTAAAACATAAATTGTCATATAAGTATATGTTTAGAATTGTGCACTCAGCATATAGCTCAGGTGATAGAAAAAAAAAAGGAAAGAAGAAGCATGAGGAGTGAGACCGCGGGAGCGACGGGAATCCTTCTGTGGTACATGTTTTTGTTTTCAATTTCAAATGATGTAAAATGTAATTTTGAGAAGTTAGGACTATTAACTTCAACTTAGGGATTTCAGAATGGCTTAGAAGGTTGTAATATGTCATAAAACTCTTTTTGGTTATGTGGTAATGAATCCGAACTCACGGGTTCGTGTTTTGTATGCTTAACTTGTCAAACTCGAATTTTAGGAGAAATTTAATAGTACTTTTATGTTTTAATCCAAACAAGCCTTAGCTTGTTCCGTTATTATTTCTTTTCATGGATTACCATGTCTTAACGATGTTCTTGAAAGCCTAACATATATGGTGAAGTTTAAAATAATGTAAACATGTTTGGTGGAATGATAGGAGTGAAGGTTTTGGATCCTTAGCAAAATTCTGCAGCTTTGGGCAGGATTCAGCTAAAGGGTCATTCGACCGGTTGAAGGGGGTCGTTCGACCGGTCGAAATGACCCCTGCAAGAAATCTTCTTATATATCTTCCGGATATTATTTAAATATTTTGGTTGGTTCTTAGGGCACCTTTGGGACCCCTTTTAACATAGTTTCATCCGATTCGAAATATAATTACGTTTTTTTTTTTATTTTATACGGATTTTACAACTCGGAGGGTAATGTTTCCTAAAGTTTTAAATACTCAAGGTTGTTCTAAAGTTCTTTTCCGCTGCGTATAGTTATTCAATGAATTATTGAGCCTTGGTGTCATGCCACGTATCCTATTTCTACGTGTAGTTGGATAGGTCGTGACATTTATTGGTATCAGAGCTATAGTAACAAAACTTTGGGAGCGTTCGACGACGAGTGGAGTGTTGAATGACTTGACATATATTCTAGAGTGCATCCATACATGGTAGAGATGTTTGATGCATATGTATGTTGTTATACATACATGCCTATGATGATTGTCATAAATGCATAGTGTTTATGCATTGAGACATACAGGAAGTTACAATCATGAGAGATAATGAGTGAGACCTATCGCCATATACTCGACGGATGAACCAAATGACGGAAATGATTGGAAACATGGGGGATATGATACGGAATCTAGCGGAGCGTTTGCACCCAACACCTCCATTTGAGGTAGCACCGATAGCTGTGGTACATGCGCCTGAGAACAAAGGTGGGAGATCTATGTCTGAACAGTTTGCTGAAAAGAAACCAATGGAATTCCATGGGACATCCAACATAACGCTAGCAGAGCACTAGGTCATGGACATGGAGAGGATTTTTCGTTCTATCCCGATGTTCGATACACTAAAGATTGAGAATGCAAGTGATGTACTGAAGGGGAAGCCCAGAATTGGTGGGTAAATGTGTTGGATCAAGGGGCACCAATAACTTGGGAAGAGTTCAAAGCAAAGTTCAATCGCCGATTCTTTTCCGTGAGCAGCTCATAATGCGAAAAAGATAGAGTTTGATCACTTTCAACAAGGAGACATGATAGTGGCTGAGTATACTTCCAAGCAGAATGCCCTATTGAGGTTTGGAAAAGGGTCGGTACCCTTGGAGGAGAATAGAACAAGAAAGTATGAAGAAGGAATAAGGGAGAACGTCCGTGTGAGGGTGGAACCTTATGAACACTCGACTGTCGGAGCGGTACAACAAACCGCACTCGTGATAGAGGGAGGTATCGAGAGGTCGAGACAGAATCAACAAGGAAAGCGGTATAGCGAAGGTAGTGACCGGAGCCATGGTGGAGTTTTTAAGAGGCCGTTTGTACGGGGCTCTAGTTCTAGTTTCAGTGGACCCAGGAAGCCAGCAAGTAGTATACCATTGTGTTCACTTTGTAATAGACCACACACAGGTCGATGCTTTATGTCCAACTTTCAGAACAAAGCTCAAGGGATGAATAGTGCATGTTTTATACCAGACTAGCAAATCAAGTATTTTGATTATGGTACCATTGGACATCGAGTAAAGGATTACTCGAGGAAGCGTCCACAACAAGGAGCTAGTTCTATGGCTTCTAGCGGTTCGAAGCCCATACTGACCAACAACGGGGGGCAGAGGATAGAACAACATCAAGGGAGATCATTTTAGATGAACTCAGGAGATATGGCTGCTTCGGAGATAGTAGTCTCAGGTATGGTGGATATATGTTTATATCTAGCACGCATACTTGTTGACTCAGAATCTATACATTAATTTGTATCGCATTGTTTTGTTGAACATTTGAATGTTAAGTCAGTACCTTTAGTATATGAATTAACTATTATGGTACTGATGTTGTCAAAATCAAGATATAAAATTATACTTTACTTTTCTAAAGATTTGCAACGTGGTAGTGTGCTGTCGACCGTTGCTAGCTGGGTTTCCATGGGGTGCTGTCTGAAGACTGCATTCACAGAGGCTGCTCGAGTCTGTGTGAGTTTATTCTAGTTCTATCACCCACAGGCCTGACTAGCTTACGATTAGGTGTTGCATGGTATCTGCTAATGTCGGGGATGTTTACTGGCGCTCCTTTCCTGGACTGCGTTTTGTTTGGTTCTGCTGTTTTTCAAGTGCTCTGTTGTGTCAAAATCTATTAGCAATATATAGATTGGGTGTATGGCTGGAACCTGTTAACACAATGTCTGATTGGCCATCAATTGTAAGCTGTTCAGAATAATTATGCAGAGGAAGCTCTAATTCATTGGTGACATTGGTGACATTGACTTTTTCGGATTACCATTGCCAAAGAAACAAACTTAGGTAGTCTAAATAATAATCCAAACTTAGAAGTTTGGACTTAGATTTCGCTGGCCTTGGAAGCATTCTGTTTGTGTCAAGGAAGATCAAATGGTTTGATTGATGAGTCTACTCCATTTTCGAGCTGGGGGATTTTAGAACTCTGTACAATTTACTGAAGATATGCTGCATAAACAGTGAAGTATGGAACATTAAGCTGTTTGGTGATTATGGCTTAAGTTTACTGAAGTGAAATTTGGTTCTTGGGCACTCTGATTGGATGGTTATGGCCTACTATGGAATTATCGTTGAAGTTCTCGGAAGCATTTTGATTGGATAGAGGAAGAACACATGGATGTTGGGTCTCTTGCATTTTCTGATATAGATGTATTCTGTGAGTTGTACAAATTTTTAAGGGGGGTCTTTTGATACCTTAGTATTAAGTATGGGTATTTAAGGGGGCTTAGCCAGTTTGCAAAGGGTCGTAACTTTATTGTGCAACACTTGAACTTGTTGATTAATAAAACTGAATTTTGCTGTTCAAAAAAAAAAAAAAAACTACCGCGCTTTAATTTTAAAACCTAAATTTAACTAATTTAAGAAAAACAGATTTTGATTTGATTTTAATTAAACTAATAATAATAAAAGTAAATCTAAATTATGAAAGTAATTAAATATTTGTTTTTATAATAAGTTTAAGGAACCTAGGATTGTAAATCCACCACTAGCTTCATAATAAGGGTATTTATGAATTACTTTAGCTTATTAAGTTGGATGATAATGGGGAAATGTAGCTAGAAGCCCAATTCCTCCGTCAATAAAATAACTATGGTTCAAGCACCAACATAATCCATCTTCGGTTAGCACGAATTATCCCACACTAAACTAGGGTAGTGGTATAATCCGTCTAATCTAGGCATGTACTATTCAGATACTTGATAGCACAATTCAATTAAGTACCATAACATGTAAATAATCTAAACAAGCACAGCAAGCATAGATCATTGAGCACATCACAGTCAAAATAGATCTAAGACAAGAATAAACTTTGAAAGTAATGATTTAATCAATAAAAGCACGATTTATTTATAAAAATCCTCGGAACATGTAACTGTCATCCATACATAATAAAACTAAAATAAAAACATAAATAAAACCCTATTACTTGGCTAGGGTTTCATTGAAACCCTAGATCTAGGTTTAAGCGGCCATAGAATTGATGAACTGCAAGAGGTTGATGGAGGAGGCCATGGGAATCCTTAGTCTTCTTCTTCTTCTCCTTGCTTTCCTCCCTTCAATCGCTGAAAGTGTGGTTGTATATTGTGTGTATAATAATTGTCAACCCTTTAATTGAAGTAAAATAGGGTATATATAGATTTTAGGCAAGTTTTTGGAAGCTTTCCTAACCCGAAACGTACTAAAACTGATTTATTTTGCAATCTGGACGTAATTAGGCAGTTTCGTTCGCGTAGGAATCATCAGTAGAGTGAAATACGCAAGTTCCATTTTTGCATAGGTCGCGCGAGCGCGATATTGGGACCTCGTACGAGCGGATCGCGCGAGCGATTTCTTGGGTTTCGCGCAAGCGGGTCGCGCGCGCGATGTCTTTTTTTCAGCTTCTTTTCCTCTGCTTTTTCACCCTATTTAGCCTGGTATACTTGATTTCTTCCAAATCGTGTCAGAAAATAGAAAATAAAGTAAAAATATACAAAAACAGGATTAAAAGGTACTAACAAACGCGTGTTAAGGCGTATAAATAGGATTTGTTCTCTCCCGATCACACCCCCAAACCTACATTTTGCTAGTCCTCCAGCAAAAAGAAAATAAAAATAAAACTAAACTACTAACAAAATACTACTCCATTTTTGCATGGATCGCGATTGCATTTAGCTTATGCAACAAGACTTTTAAACCTCTAGGTGTCCCTAGTCGGACGAGTAAAGTCTCGTGAGGGTTCTCGTCAACAAGTCACCCACAACCATCTTTATTAACTTGTAAATTTAAAAAGTTTTATTCAAACGAAAAATAAAACAATCAATACTCCTTATCATAGAACAAAGATTTGAAATAGAATAATGAACATAAAAAAAAAAACATAATGAAACATCCACCTAAATCATGAAAAACAATCTCAAGCACATGCATCGTATAAATCAATAGAGTTCCTCATACAATTGCACGTGTGTGATATGGTAGTCAAATAGACACGCGCATGTCATGAACATGGAATATACTTCGGATAACCATCCAACTATGCTTCGACTACGAATCTCACAATGTTAATTACACTCTAAAATGAAACACTCAGAAACAGGTGTAATTTTTCTAAAATATGTGAGTACAGAAAACATGTTTTCAAAACGAGAAATGCTCACATATGACTCGAAAAAGACGCATGACACGAAAGAACAATAGTCTCATGGATAGGATGCCAACAATCAAGAAAAATTAATCATTGCCATGTTTTAATCCCCCTCCCATTATTTTCATATCCAAACCATGTTTCCTAGGATCAAATAGGACTTTTCAAAGGTTGTAATGTGGCTCAGACAATGGAAAAAGGATAGAAATGATTCATTAGGTAGCTAATCTCAGAATGGCATTGTGAGGCATGTTCGATTTCTTTCATTCGTCTCTTCTACCAACTTTCATCATTTCATTCTCTTCTTTTCATTCCTTTCAATTTTTTTTCTTCTCCTTCTGTTTCTTTTTTTTTTTTTTCAACCTTCATCGTTTTTTTTTCTTTATTCGTTTCCTCCTTGTTGCTTTTGATGAATATTCAATAAATAACAAGGCAACCACCCCAAACATCATCTTATTTTCTTCTTCTTCTCAATCACACATCACCTTAACACCACTAAAAGTTGATTAATCTTTCAGGGGTGAACTCCAAGTTGGCCAAATTGGAGCAAAAACAGGATAATGGTAATTAAAGAAAAATGGCATTTTAATGGCTCAAAGGGTGAACTAAGGAAAATTATCATTTATCGGTCGACAGTAAACAAAGAGGGCCTACCATCATTTCCTATGGTCATATGATTCTTTAATGTTTACAACGGAAGATTATTTAGCATGGTAACAAATATTTTAACTTGACTATCAACCAAAACAAGAATAATGAGACTATAACAACAAGTTAATGCGCTATTTCAATGAAATTCGACAAACACAATGTATTTATAACCCTCTAAAAAGAAAAGATAGGCTCAAAAGCTCACCGGGTTTAGTCTCCACCATGTGTTATCTAGAAATTCGAATCATATTATAGTTCACATCAAACACGTATTCAAGTGACTACGTGCAGTGCATAGCTTTGTGTGCAAATCTAAGATATAAAACTACGATTCGAACGATACATGACCTAAAACATCATATCATGACTTCAGCAAATGTTTAATCACATCTTCTCATGTTTACCATTCTATAACGAATTACGTTACATACTGAGAAGTATCGAATTCGAGATTGCAAAAACCGTAGGTGACATCGTTTATTTAAGCACAATTATCGAAAAAAATTTCAAAATTTTGGTGTATATAATAATGTGCATGTGAGTTCATACCCCCAAACCTAAACCTATCATTGTCCCCAATGAAACAATAAAACGAAAAAAAGGAAAGTACGTAAGAAAGGAACGATAATACCTCGATCTCGACAATCACAAACAGATGAATGTATAAAGATATGGAATGAAAGTTCAATCAGGCTCCAAACGAAGCTACTAATCACCTGTTAATACTTAACAATAGAAAATAAAAGGACAGAATAATAACAATGACAGCTAATATATATATATATATAATACTTAGATTTTTTTTTTGTATTATTTTGTTTATTTTATTTTTATTATTATTATTATTATTATTTTTTTTTAATAAATAGAATAATAGAATCTCAACTATCATCAAGAGACTTAATAAAAATAAAAGAAACAAACAGAACTTATAAAAACAAAGACAGACGAACCTAAACAGGGCTAAAAGAACAAACAGAAAGTATAAAAAAAAAAAAAAACACTGACCAGGTATGGAGAGAGGAGGGAAGAGAACAAAAGAGAAAAACCAGAAAACCCTACCTCGCGCAAGCGGGCCGCGCGAGCAAGCCTCGCGCGCGCGAATCCTTCCGCGAGTTTAAGCAGAAGCTTGTTTTACGTTTTATAAAAGAAAACTTTCTAAGTCCTCAGATCGCGCGAGCGGACCGCTGAGCGAACCCCTCGCGCGCGTGAATTCAAGCGCGAATAGATACTGAGGCTATATATATAAAAAAAAACTTGAAAATTTTTGTCTATGGGAGAATCTCGCGCGAGCGGGCCGCGCGAGCGACATGTCGCCCGCGCGACTTTGGTCTTTTCCTCTTTTTCTTTATTTTAATATAAATAAGTGCAAAATAATTTTACTCCGACCCCCAAACCTGTTCAGAAAACTCAAAAAGGACTCAAAATCGACCAAAAATAATCAAAAATAAGAGAAACCGACGAAATAAAGCTTGGGTTGCCTCCCAATAAGCGCTATCTTTTACGTCTTTAGCTAGACCATTCTAGCTCAGGACTTATGGAGCCTGAAACTCAGACTTTGTACCCCTTAGGATATCAGGAAGAGCCCGGTGGTAAGTAGAAATAACATCGCTTTGGATTAATTCAATTAACGGTTCATCCTTATTATGTTCAAATCTATTTCTTACCCTCCGAGTGAATTCATCATTAGGATCCAGATTATTCGAATTCGTCCGCTCATCACTAACCATATTATTTTCCTCACACGTATTTATTCCTATATTAGGTTCAATATTCCATCTTACCTCACTTTCCGCCTCACATAGGTAATTGTCGTCTTTGGGTGGTTGATCAATAGCGTTGAAAACATTCAATTTCAAATTCATATTCCCAAACGACACTTTCATTACCCCCGTCCTACAGTTAACACGCGCGTTAGCGGTTGCTAAAAATGGACGACCTAGAATGACAGGAGTGTGCTTCCTAGCATCTAGTACGGGTTCAGTGTCAAGAATCATGAAATCGACAGGATAATAACATTTATCAACTTTTACTAAGACGTCCTAGACGATTCCTCTAGGTATTTTAATAGAACGGACACATGATATCGTAGGCGTACCAGGATCCTTATACTTTGGAGGTAAGTGTTGAAAAATAGAACTTACTTTTTCCGTGAGAAAGATCTTTTTCGGAGTATGACTACGCAATTTACGTTTTTGAGTGCATAGGTCTTTAAGACATTTAGCGTAAGCGGGAATTTGTTTAATAGCATCGAGGAATGGAATATTGATTTTAACTTGTTTAAATACCTCAAGTATATCCTCAACCTTTGACCCTTTCTTTGGAAAATTTGATGGTTCATCAACGTTTGGTGGAAAGGGCAATTTCAGTATATGATTAGTCAGGGTCGTTTCTTTTTCTTTCTTATTTTGGCTCGCGTCCTTACCCTTCTTTGTATTAGAGTTGATGTTCATATCTATCACATTCTTATTCGGAATTTTTATTACCTCTTCCTCTCGTGTAGTCAACCTAGTTGAGACGGCATTTACTTGCTCATTTGACCCCTTAACCTCGTATTGTCCCTTAGGGTTTTGAATAGTTTGACTAGACAACGTCCCCTCGTTTCTACGACTCACTACAGTAGCTAGTTGTCCCATTTGGGATTCAAGCTTCGCAATGGATTGTGTGTGTGATTGCACTATTTGTGTTTGTGCCTGTACTTGTGTTTCAATTTTATTAAGGGACGCTAACACCTTTTCCTCGAAAGCCTTGAAGGGTTCGGATTAGGAGGCGATTGTTGGTATTGATTAGGCTGAAACTGAGGTCGATATGCATTAGGAAAATTAGTCGCCTCATTAGGATTATTATTATTATTTTTCCACGAGAAGTTAGGATGGTTTCTCCATGGCGCGTCCAGATTATTAGTAGTCGAATTATAATTATTTCGTGGGTATTGTTGAATAGAATTAATGTGTTGCTCCACGAATTCCGAAAATTGAGACGCTGATGGGCATGCAAGGATAGAATGTGACGGATCGGAACATATTGCACATGCTTCATGAGCGAGTGGGGCTGTCGTTTGGTGCATTGTTAAAAGTCGGTCAAGTTTTTTAGATAGTTCCTGAAATTCTATTGAGTGACTTGACTCAAACTTTACCTCACGTTTGGGTTGCAGATGATACCCCTCAGAACGTACCGACACAGCCTGATGCATCGAGTTCTTGCTTAATGTTTCAAAAAATTTCCATGCCTCATCGGCGCTTTTGTGTAGGAATGTACCCGCACAAACGGTATCGACGGTATTACAAACAAAGGGAATAAGTCCCTCGTAAAAGACCTGAACTAATTGCCACTTAGGAACCTGATGATGTGGACAGGAACGTAATAATTCTATAAATTTCTCCCATGTGTCATAAAGCGTTTCCCCATCTTGCATCACAAAATTAGTTATAGATTTTCTTATTTGATTAGTTCTTGTGATTGGGAAAAACTTTTGTAAAAATGCGGTATGTAACGCTTCCCATGTTTTAATCGTGTTTGGCTCAAGTGATTGAAGCCAATACTTCGCTTTATCCTTTAAAGAGAATGGGAAGAGACGCAATTTTAATTCATCATCAGTGAAATTTTGGATTTTTAATGTAGAGCAAATATCTTGAAAATCTCCTAAGTGCTGATATGGATCTTCATTTAAACGGCCATGAAAAGAAGGAAGTAACGAGATGGTAGACGACTTTATCTCAAAGTGAGATGTCGTCGCCTCCGGTAATTCGATACCTGCTTGAGGCGTGTAAGTCGTAGGAATAAAATAATCTTTAAGCGGAGGAGATGGCTGTATATTAGGGTTATTATTGTTATTTCCGTTGTTTCCGTCAACCATTTTAATCGGTTCAATTTTAAAAGTTCGAGTTCTCCTTAACCGTTTAAGGGTACTTTGAATTTCGGCCTCAAACAACGACGACGGAATCGGCGTTGATTCGTCGTCTTGCAACCTAACTCTAGAAGCTTGGGTTGCGGACTTACTAATTCTTAAAGTACGTTCAAGCTCAAGATCGATAAAATGTAATTCAGGTTTATTTGAACGCGTACCAAACATAAACTTAAAAAGAAAACTAAACTAAAATAACGTTTGACTCTACAAAAATAGAAAGCAATCACGCAAATAAGACAACAAGCAAGCACACAGTACTACTATGATGCATGTAATTATCCTTATGCAGTGATTCGCGTCAAAGCCCAGCACCCCGGGTTTCCTAGCTAATGCAGTACAATTCACCCTAAACTAATGCAAATAGTGCGTCACAGCGCCCTGACTTACAGTGGTTTAAAGCGAATTTCAAAAGAAGCAATTTATTTTATTTTATTTATATTTTTTCGCGTAAACTCCTTTGATGTGCTAAGCTATTCCTCTAGGAAACGTTAGAATTTGAGTTCCTAAGAAATTACAAAAATAAAAGAAAAGTTAGTAACTTAAAATAAAACGAAAAATAAGAAAAAGAAAATCTAATCTAATATTTACGAATTAACTAAACTAAGATTATAAAACTAAAGGTAGTAATGCAATCCCCGGCAACGGCGCCAAAAATTGATGTTGTCAAAATCAAGATATAAAAGTATACTTTACTTTTCTAAAGATTTGCAGTGTAGAAGTAAAGGTCGAACCCACAGAGATTGATTAACTACCGCGCTTTAATTTTAAAACCTAAATTTAGCTAATTCAAGAAAAACAGATTTTGATTTGATTTTAATTAAACTAATAATAATAAAAGTAAATCTAAATTATGAAAGTAATTAAATATTTGTTTTTATAATAAGTTTAAGGAACCTAGGATTGTAAATCCACCACTAGCTTCATAATAAGGGCATTTATGAATTACTTTAGCTTATTAAGTTGGATGATAATGGGAAAATGTAGCTACAAGCCCAATTCCTCCGTCAAGAAAATAACTATGGTTCAAGCACCAACATAATCCATCTTCGGTTAGCACGAATTATCCCACACTAAACTAGGGTTGTGGTATAATTCGTCTAATCTAGGCATGGACTATTTGGATACTTGATAGAACAATTCAATTAAGCACCATTACATGTAAATAATCTAAACAAGCACACCAAGCATAGATCATTGAGCACATCACAGTCAAAATAGATCTAAGACAAGAATAAACTTTGAAAGTAATGATTTAATCAATAAAAGCACGATTTATTTATAAAAATCCTCGGAACATATAACTGTCATCCATACATAATAAAACTAAAATAAAAACATAAATAAAACCCTATTACTTGGTAGGGTTTTATTGAAACCCTAGATCTAGGTTTAAGCGGCCATAGAATTGATGAACGGCAAGAGGTTGATGGAGGAGGCCATGGGACTCCTTGGTCTTCTTCTTCTTCTCCTTGCTTTCCTCCCTTCAATCGCTGAAAGTGTGGTTGTATATTGTGTGTATAATAATTGTCAACCCTTTAATTGAAGTAAAATAGGGTATATATAGATTTTAGGCAAGTTTTTGAAAGCTTTCCTAACCCGAAACGTGCTAAAACTGCTTTATTTTGCAATCTGGACGTAATTAGGCAGTTTCGTTCACGTAGGAATCATCAGTAGAGTGAAATATGCAAGTTCCATTTTCGCATAGGTCGCGCGAGCGAGCCGCACGAGTGCGATATTGGGACCTCGTGCTAGCGGATCGCGCGAGTGATTTCCTGGGTTTCGCGCGAGCGGGTCGCGCGCGCGATGTCTTTTTTTCAGCTTCTTTTCCTCTACTTTTTCACCCTATTTAGCCTGGTATACTTGATTTCTTCCAAATCCTGTCAGAAAATAGAAAATAAAGTAAAAATATACAAAAATAGGATAAAAAGGTACTAACAAACGCGTGTTAAGGCGTATAAATAGGATTTGTTCTCTCCCGATCAGGTACCTCTTAGTAAGTCGATTGTGACGTCTACGGTATACAAGAACTATGAGATCCAACTAGGCGAGGAGTTGATGACTGTAGACCTTATACCAATTATTGTGAACCATTTTAACGTGATATTGGGAATGGATTGGTTATCTCTTAACCTAGCCACGATAGACTGTGAACGGAAAGAAGTTAACTTTCAATCACCGGTGTATGGGAACTTTTGTTTCCAATGGAGTGGGATTACACCACCGCCATATTTGATTTCAGCCATCCACGCAGGTAAATTGTTGAGAAAGGGATGTCAGGGATTCCTATGTTCAGTAACTGATACTTCGACGACCGAATTGAAAGTAGACGACATTCTGATAGTGCGAGAATATCCAGATATATTTCCTGATGACTTGCCAAATGTTCTGATTGAGAGGGAGATTGAGTTCACCATTGAGATAATGCCATACTCAAGACCCGTATCGAAAGCACCATATAGAATGGCACCCGTGGAACTAAAGGAATTGAAAATCCAATTGCAAGAACTACTTGACAAGGGTTTCATTCGACCAAGTATTTTGCCTTGGGGAGATCCAGTGTTGTTTGTAAAGAAGAAAGATGGTTCAATGCGTATGTGTGGGACTACAGGGAACTTAATAAGTTGACAATCAAGAACAAGTATCCATTGCTGCGAATTGAAGATCTTTTAATCAACTTCGTGGGGCACAAGTATTTTCAAAGATAGACTTGAGATCGGGTTATCATCAGTTGAAAGTAAAAGTTGAAGATGTAGAAAAGACAACTTTGAGAACGCGTTACGGACACTACGAGTTTTTAGTCATGTCGTTTTGAGTTATAAATACACCAACTGCGTTTATGGAGCTTATGAACCGAGTCTTTAAAGACTATCTAGATTACTTTGTGATCGTATTCATAGACAATATTCTTATCTATTCATCGAGTGAGATGGAACATGAGAAACACTTGAGGTTGATACTTCAGAGATTGCGGGAGAAGCAACTATTTGGAAAATTTAAGAAATGTGAATTCTGGCTACTTAGTATTACTTTTCTTGGACACGTGATTGACAGGAATGGAGTCTCAGCTGATCCTTATAAGGTAGAAGTCGTATCTAATTGGCATAGACCGACATCTGTATCCAAAATTCAATGTTTCTTGGGATTAGTAGGGTACTGCCGCCGTTTCATTGCGAACTTCTCGAATATTTCACTACCTATGATAAAGTTGATGAGAAAGGGAGTTACTTTTGAATGGAGTCAAGAGTGTGAAGACAGTTTTCAGGAGTTGAAGTCACGGTTGACAAGAGCACCTATCTTAGCGATATCATCCGAAACTGAAGGATTTATGATTTACAGTGATACTTCGTATCAAGGTTTGGGGTGTGTACTTATGCAAGGTGGCAATGTGGTTGCCTATGCTTCAAGGCCATTGAAGATACATGAAGTAAATTCTCTGACTCATGACCTTGAATTGGCTGCAGTCATCTATGCTTTGAAGATTTGGAGACATAATTTGTTCGGAGAAAAATGTGAGATTTTCACGGATCACAAGAGTTTAAAATACATTTTTACGCAAGGAGACTTGAACATGAGGCAGATAAGATGGTTAGAGTTGATGAAAGATTATGATCTTTCGATCGAGTATCATCCGGGGAAGGCTAATGTAGTAACCGATGCTTTAAGCCAGAAGATGACAAGGAACTTAGCTGATGAGCTAACTCAGCAAAAAGAATTGGTATAGGAGATGGAACGTTTGGAACTAGATGTGATTCCAGAGACCAATGGTGGCTTAATGATGGCGATCATAGCTCACCCAGAAATCATTGATGAGATCAAGGTAGAACAATTTAACAATTGTTATTTGTGTAAAATGAGAGACGAGATATCTTTGGAAAAACAACCTGGATTCACGTTGAAGCAAGGAGTATTGATGCTTGAGAATCGATTATGTGTACTGAATGTAAGGGGTTTGAAAGAATGACTTTTAGAGGAAGCTCATAGTACCAGATATTCAGTGCACCCAGTGAGTAACAAGATGTACCGAAAATTATGAGAGAACTTTTGGTAGAGAGGTATGAAGTGGGAAGTCGCTAAGTTTGTTATCAGTGTGTTCAGGATCCTGTGGAGATTTTGGATCAAAAAGAGCAAGTAATGAGAACTAAGACAATTCCAATGGTGAAAGTATTGTGGTGTAGTCATTCAGTCAAAGAGGCTACGTGGGAGAACGAGGAAGAGATGAGGAATGAGTATCCACACCTTTTTGACTCATAAGGTATAAGTTTGGGGACAGACTTCCTTGTTGGAGGGGAGAGTTGTCACACCCGTCCCGGATATATATATATATATATGTATTCTTTTAAATGCGTATTCGGGATTTTGAAAATTATCAATGTTATTTGATAATTGAGATAATTGGTTGACTGTGTCAACGGTGAAGTGTCAGTTGAGGACACAGTGATTCGATAATCATTGAGGCATTCGTGTGATTAAATGAAATTTATGTGGATTAAATGTTATTTGACTATCTGGGAAATTGTGATAGGAAATTTACCTGTGTAGTATATTTTCTGATAGACTCGATCTTGTTTAAGATCATTTTGATTGTTTTAACGATAACAGATAGGATGTGTTGCATAAAAAGGTAGGTTATCTAGAGATTCCACGAAATTAGTTTTCGGAACGTAATTACGGCGACAAACGAGACTTAGTCGGAAAACTTTTGTAATATATGGTTTTCACTTATGAAGAGATAAAATGGCCGTGTGAACGTTTCAGAGAATAATTAGTAGTTTTAAAAACTTATGGGGAGGTAAATATAATTTTTAAAACTCGTGCCTAATATAGAGGAGCTCTAGATATTTTCATTTACAACTTTTACAAATTGAAATCAAAAGAGGAATTTTAGAGCTTAGAGCTTGCCAACGCAAATTGACAGACTTCTGCCCGTTTATTTTCTTCCAAATTTCATATTCAAGCTCCTCGAGGTAAGAGCTTCGTTTTGATATCTCTTAGGACTCGTTTGGTTAAGCTTTTATAAAATTCATAATATTGGAATTTTGGGGAAAATGTGTGTAAACTTGTAGGAATTGCTTGAAATTCGAGATCCGACGTTTAATTAGTTCCTTAGCTCATCCTTCAAAGTTATAGAAAAATTACACGAGGTATGAATTCTATACCTATGAATTATTTGGAATTTACATGTTTTGAATATCGACTTGATATTTTGGATTTGGGCGAAATTCATTTGTTAATTAGGCCTGTTAATTATGCATATGAAAATGCCATGAAAGCACATATATGTGATTATATGAGCATGCTATGTGTCTATGTGGGTTGAACGGGAGTTTGGTGCAAATTCATCCAGGGGCAAGCTCCTCGATGTTGGAGGATTATAGTAGCGACAGCTACTGTGCATGGTTTGGGAGAAGGCCCAGCTAGGGCACTGTGCATGGTTTGGGAGAAGGCCCAGCCAGGGCACTGGATAAGTGGTAGGGAGAAGGCCCTCCACGACATCAATTCCATTATTTCATTACCGGATGAATGCGTGCCACTCTCCCTAGAGACCATTTTGTATGATGTGTTTGATATGTTAAAGCATGAATTGTCATATAAGCATATGTTTAGAATTGTGCACTCAGCATATAGCTGAGCAGTGGAGCTTTACTCCATTGTAGGTGACAGGAAAAAAAAAAAAGGAAAAAAGAAGCATGAGGAGTGAGACCGCGGGAGTGACGGGAATCCTCTCTTGTATATATTTTTGTTTTCAATTTCAAATGATATAAAATATAATTTTGAGAAGTTAGAACTATTAACTTCAACTTAGGAGTTCCAGAATGGCTTAGAAGGTTGTAATATGTCATAAAACTCTTTTTGGTTATATTGTAATGAATCTGAACTCATGGGTTCATGTTTTGGATGCCTAACTTGTCAAACTGGGATTTTGGAAGAAATGTAATAGTACTTTTATGTCTTAATCCAAACAAGCCTTAGCTTGTTTCGTTATTATTTCTTTTCATGAATTACCATGTCTTAACAATGTTCTTGAAAGCCTAATATAGATGGTGAAGTTTAAAATAATGTAAACATGTTTGGTGGAATGATAGGAGTGAAGGTGTTTGATCCTTAGCAAAATTCTGCAACTTTGGGCAGGATTCTGCTAAAGGGTCATTCGACCGGTCGAAGGGGGTCGTTCGACCGGTCGAAATGACCCCTGCAAGAAATCTTTTTATACACCTTCCGGATATTATTTAAATGTTTTGGTTGGTTCTTAGGGTACCTTTGGGACCCCTTTTAACATACATTCATCCGATTCGAAATATAATTGCGTTTTCAATTTTATAGGGATTTTACAACTCGGAGGGTAATGTTTCCTAAAGTTTTAAATACTCAAGGTTGTTTTAAAGTTCTTTTCCGCTGCGTATAGTTATCTAATGAATGTTTGAGCCTTGATGGCGTGCCACGTATCCTATTTCCACGTGTAGTGGGATGGGCCGTGACACATACCCAATGAGGTAGCGCCACACAGGATTGCTAGGGCTATTTAAATTGTTTATGGTAGGTTCCATTGTTCGTGTGGCACACTTCTATTGAGTATGGTGTACCAAGTGGCATGCTACATGGTACTTTAGGGGTATCCAAAAATTTCTCGACATACTACATACAAAACATATGTTTCAACCCCGTCTATATATATAGTTAATCCATTGATGATTTTAGTCGTGGGTAAATTATGTAAATACCCCCTCTACTATGACTGATTTTCACTAATACCTCGTCATCTTTTTTTTTTTAACAAACCGACCCCGTATTTGAGGGGCCATATGAACAGAAAGTGGTAAATAGATGGTACAAAATGACTTAATTGCCCACCTCTATGCAAAATATTTACATCATTGTTCTCCAAGTTCTAGGCCCTCTCTCTCTATATATATATTTATATATACACACAAGCAACCTTCACTAACTGCTACTTACCACCACCAGATCTGATCAGAGAATTTTTCTGAATGATCGATTATTAAAATTATTATAAAATATGGGGTCTTTGCAACAGATCTTGGAAAATCAACAGAAAATCAACAAAATAAGAATCTGATCAAATCTTGGAAAACCAACATAAAGTCTTTGTAATAGATCATAAATTTCTATGCTCAATCATGAAAATCAACAAAAAATAAGAATCTGAGTTTAAGATCGAGAATAAATAAATGGATATATGTATATATATATATATATATCATAAATTCTATGCTCTCTAATCTGTAGAATCAACAACAAAAAAGAAATCAAATAATCATAGCAGCCGTCACCCCCCACAACCCTCCATGGCATCTACCACCATCACCTACAACTCCAATCATTGTCACCGCTACCACCTCCATGGTGGTTCGATGTTGGTGATTTTGTGGTCAAAGTGGTGGCAATTGGGTGGTCCGATGTTGGCGACTGGCTGTGGGTGATGTTGTTTTGCTGGTTTTTGATTCAATGATGGCGATTTGGGTGGTCTGATTCACACAGTGAAACACAAACACACATATATATATACACACATGTATATGTACACACACATTTTGAATCAATTTTTATATAATTTCAGTAAGGAGTAGTGTTTCGCCAGGATGATTTATGTTGTGGTGGGTTTTGGGTGTGGATGAATTTTTATAGAAAGAGAGAGAGAGAGAGAGAGAGAGAGAGAGAGAGAGAGAGAGAGAGAGAGAGAAGGAGGGAGGAAGAGTGATAGCCTTTTTTAAGAAGAGGGGTAAAAAAGTCAGGAAATGTCATCTCATCAAATTATTGATGGCAAATAGAAGGGAGGCCATTATATTCACTTTAAAATGGTTGATGGAAAATCCGTTATTTCCCAAATTGAAGAATTACAACTTCTTATGGATCATATTTTCATTGGAGGAGTTAAGTGGATGAGGGATTTCAAGTTAGGGTTATTATTGTAAAATTGCCTCCAACTTGGAATGACTACAAAAAGAGGCTTAAGCATCAGGAGAAGAAATGAACTTTAGAGGAATTGGCACATCATCTTCGTATTGAAGAAGAGTCTCGAAATAGAGATTGAGACATAGATAAACTTGTTGATAATTTCTCTAAAGCACATGTGGTTGAAGGGGAGTCTAGCGACATACCCAAGAAAAGTAGTGTTCCTTCTAAGAAAAATTTAAGCTACAAGAAAAAGGGAAACAACACAAATAGGTACAATAAGAAAGGCTGTTTCTTTTGCCAAAAACCTGGTCATATCATGAAGAATTGTCTCCTTCACAAGAAGTACCTCAATTCTCAAGTGAATATGACCAATGACAATACCAACTTCCCTGCTATTGTGATCGCTGAAACCAACCATGTTGATACCAATGAAGAGTAGTGGCTAGACACTGGAGCCACCATCCATGTTGTAAAATTCCAAGATACTTTCATAAAATATGAAAGTGTATCCGATGGGAACAACGGGACCACAAAGGTTATGGGAATTAGGTCAGTCGAACTAAAATTCACTTCTAGCAAGACATTCACTTTGACAAATGTTCATCATGCTCCTGAGATGAGCAAGAATCTTGTGTCGGGTGATCTTTTGAACAAGGCAGGATTTAAATTGGTGAATGAATCTAATAAATTATTGCATCAAAAAATGGAAATTTTTGTTGGGAAGGGTTATTCTTGTAATGGGATGATTAAGCTTAATATTAATAAAACTATGACTTTTATTTACATGATTGACTCTTTATGTTTATGGCATAATATATTAGGACATGTTAATTATCAATCTATTAAACGCATGAGTAATTTAGGTTTAATACCAAATTGTAATGATTGTAATATCTCTAAATGTGAAATATGTGCTCAAGCAAATATTGTTCGTAAACCATTTCATCAAGTTGAGTGCAGTTCAGAAATTCTTGATCTTGTGCATTCTGATGTGTGTGATCTCAAGAATTTTGTAACTCGTGGAGGAAAGAAATATACCTTCATTGATCATTTCTTAAGGTATACTTATGTGTATTTGTTGCATAGCAAGACGAGGTGTTTGAGAAAATCAAAATTTATAAAGCTGAAGTTGAAACTCAACTTAGCAAAAAGATTAAAGTGTTAAGGAGTGATCGTGGGGGAGAATATTTTCCAGATGAGTTTAAATTGTATTGTGAGACTCATGGAACTATTCATCAAATGTCAGCTCCCTATACTCCTCAACAAAATGGCCTTGCTGAAAGGAAAAATAGAACTTTGACTGAAATGGTAAACTCACTTCTAATTAGTTCAGGTCTTCCTAATAGTTTATGGGGAGAAGCAATTTTATCGGCTCGTTATATCCTTAATAGAATACCACAAAAGAAATCCAACATGACTCCATATGAGTTATGGTACAATAGAAAGCCCAATTTAAGGTATATTAAAGTTTGGGGATGACTTGCTTATGTAAGGATACCAGACATTAAAAGGTCTAAATTGGGACCTAAAACTTATAAATGTGCTTTTGTTGGATATTGTAAGGATAGTAATGCGTATAGATTCTTAAATCTTGTGACAAATGAGACTATATAATCTAGAGATACTGAGTTCTTTGAGCATTTTTATGCTAAGGACAAGTTGAAGCAATTAGAATTGCATCGTGATGAGCACAATAACACAAATCAAGAAATCGTTGTTCAAGAACAAAATATTCAAAATGATCCTAACCGAGAGCTTCTAAAAGAGCTAGAAGCACAAACTATTCCTTTGGACCAGATTTCTATCTTTTCCTTATTGAAGGAAATAGAGGAGAAATTATGAAGGAAATTAGATATGTGATGAATACCGAGGGAGATCCTAATTCCTATGCGGAAGTTATGGCTTCACCAAATGCATTTCCTTGGAGAAAAGCAATTGAAGTAGAGTTAGATTCTATTGTTTTTAATAGAACTTGGAATTTAGTTGATTGTCCTCCGTCCTCCGGGATCACAACCAATTGGTTGAAAGTGGGTTTTCAAAAGGAAGTTGAACATTAATGGTTCAATTAATAGGTTTAAAACTAGGCTAGTAGCCAAAGGTTTAAGCAAAGAGAAGGGATTGATTACTTTGACACATATGCTCTTGTGGCGCAAATTATTTCGATTCACTTACTTATTTCTTTGGTATCAGTTCACCATTTAGTGATCCATCAAATGGACGTGAAAACGGCCTTCTTGAATGGTGATCTAGATGAAGAAATCTGTATGGAACAACCTGAAGGATTTGCACAGCCTAAGAACACTCTGAGCTTTCAGAACCTTTAAAGTGAGAATGCTATAAGAATGCAAAAAAAAATAAAAAATAGTTTCGGAAAACTTAAACACTAGAAACTGTTCGTTGAAGACAAGAAACTTAAGAAACTGCTTTTACAAACTACATTTTTAACAGATCCTATAGACCACCGTTTAGACCTCAATTTATAGATATCAAATGGTGCATGTTGCATCCTATCAATTCATAAAAGGTGCCTATAGCACGAATTGATATTAATGGATGCCTTTCCATATGTGCATTGCACACAATCTAACAGCAAATAAGAGGTGGTTATTGCACCTTCTCACAATCACATCTAATGGTGGTAGGTACCGTTTAGGAGCCAAAATTAATGTAAAGGAAAGTAAACCTTAAACGATAGCACCCAAACAATGCACATATTTCCAGACCTTTTCAAAAGACTTAATTATTTTTATACTTCAAACACATACATATACATATATTAGAGAATTGAATTTTGAAATTTCCAACAAACCTCCCCCATTTCAAAATACATTTTACATTTTTTCTTAAGTACTTTCTTGTAGCATTCTTTGAAGCAAATACATAATTGGTTAGGTGTCTTTTGGACTTGAACCTCCGGTTAGTAGTGATGTATCAAGATATGTCAGGTGCTATGGTAACCGTAGTTTTGAACCAAGGACATTTTACTACTTCACTGGCACATCAAGCATATTTGACTCCACATAAGTTCTGAAGTTCTTAAGTCCGCACATTTCTGGCCATGTGCGTAACCCGGTTTTCATGAGTGCACTTGAGAAAGGTCTCAGTCTCCTTTGGAAGCAGCCAAACTTCCTCACTCATATAGGTACATATATCAAAGATGTCATTGTCCTTTACATCTCAGTATAACACTATAGAATTATTAAGAGTATAATACTCAACCTTCAAAGTGACAAATGTCCCAAATATTCGCTAGAGTTTAACATTCAAGAATGGAACAAAAAATGATTTATTTTCTAGGGTTATCTCATCGTTATCACTCATTCGACTTGTTTTTCCCAATGAACCTAGCCTGTGTTTCAAAACCTAGGTTGGGTTTCCATCGAAGGTAATAGTTATATTATAGACCTTAGTCCCATTCCTTTTGATGTTTTCTTAATCATATCACGGGCAAGTCCTTTCGTCAAAGGATCTGGCAGATTTTCAATTGAATGACATATGGTACACTAATTACTCCTTCTCCTAGGAGCTCATTAATATAGTTATGTCTAAGACCAATGTGTCTTGACTTCCCATTGTTTGACTATCAAAATAGATAGTAATAGATGGAGTATGCTTTTTCCACAAAGAAATTTCCATAACTAAATTCTGAAGCCACTCACCTTCTTTATATGTAGCCCCAAGGGCAATCAACTCGGATTCCATCATCTAGTGTGATATACATGCTTGTTTCTTGGATCCCCAAGAAATCGCTCCTCCTTCGAGGGTAAAAATCCATTCAGTTGTCGATTTAGATTCCATATCAGTGTTCTAGCTAGCATCACTATACCCTTCTAAAATAGATGGGTAGCCTTAATAATGTAATCCATAATCGATCGTGCCCTTAAAGTAACAAAGTACTCGAGAAATTCCATCCCAATGTTCTTGACTTGGGTTACTAGTGAATCTACTCAACATATCGACTACAAATACAGTATCTGTCTAGTACAATGCATTAAATACATTAAACTCCCAATAACCCTAGAATACTCCATTTGTGATTTGCTTCTCCCAATGTTCTTCACTAATTTGATATTAGAATCAAGTGTATTTGAGACAGGGTTTAATCAAAGAGACTAAACTTCTTTAGCAAATTCTCTGTATAGTATGATTGCACTAGTGCTAACTCATCATTATTTTTCTTGATCTTAATACCTATGATCACATCAGCCTCCCCCATGTCCTTCATATCGAAATTAGCATAAAGAAATTTCTTAGTTTCTATCACAACTTTTAAGTTGATACCAAAAATGAGTATGTCATCTACATATAAACAAATGATAACACCTCCACTATTGCTAAATTTACTATAGATACATTTATCTACATTGTTTATACAGAAACCATTTGATAGTATAACCTCATCAAATTTCGCATGCCACTGTTTAGGAGCTTGCTTAAGTCCATATAAAGACTTAATGAGCTTATACACTTTCTTTTCTTGGCCAGGTTGAACAAACACTTTAGGTTGTTCCATATAGATTTATTCATGTAGATCACCATTCAAGAAGGCCGTTTTCTCGTCCAATTGATGGATCACTAAATGGTGAAATGATGCCAAAGAAATAGGTAAGCAAATCGAACTAATTCGTACCACAAGAGCATATGTGCCAAAGAAATCAATCCTTCTCTTTGCTTAAAACCTTTGGCTACTAACCTAGCTTTAAACCTATTAATTGAAACATCAATGTTCAACTTCCTTTTGAAGACCCACTTACAACCAATTGGTTGTGATCCTGGAGGACAATCAACAAACTTCCAAATTCCATTAGAAATAATAGAATCTAACTCTTCTTCAATTGCTTCTCTCCAAAGAGATGCATTTGGTGAAGTCAGCTTCTGCATAGGAATTAGGATCTCCCTCAGTATTCATCACATATCTAATTTCCTTCATAATTTCTCCTCTATTTCCTTCAACAAGGAAAAGATAGAAATCTGGTCTAAAGGAATAGTTTATGGCTCTAACTCTTTTATTAGCTCTCAGGTTAGGATCATTTTGAATATTTTGTTCTTGAACAACGATTTCTTGATTTGTGTTATTGTGCTCATCACGATGCAATTCTAATTGCTTCAACTTTTCCTTAGCATAAATATGCTCAAAGAACCCAGCATCTCTAGATTATATAGTTTCATTTGTCACAAGATTTAAGAATCTATACGCTTTACTATCCTTACAATATCCAACAAAAGCACATTTATAAGTTTTAGGTCCCAATTTAGACCTTTTAATGTCTGGCATCCTTACATAAGCAAGTCATCCCCAAACATTAATATAACTCAAATTGGGCTTTCTATTGTACCATAACTCATATGGAGTCATGTTGGATTTCTTTTGTGGTATTCTATTAAGGATATAACAAGCTGATAAAATTGCTTCTCCCCATAAACAATTAGGAAGACCTGAACTAATTAGAAGTGAGTTTACCATTTTAGTCAAAGTTCTATTTTTCCTTTCAGCAAGGCCATTTTGTTGAGGAGTATAGGGAGCTGACGTTTGATGAATTTCTAGGAAAATTATGAGTGAGGAGGTTTGGCCGCTTCCAAAAGAGTCTCAAACCTTTTTCAAGTGCGCTCATGAAAATTGAGTTACACACATAGCCATAAACATGCGGACTTAAGAACTTTAGAACTTATGCGAAATCAAATATGCGATGTATCCGTCTAGTCAAAAAGGTCCTTGGTTCAATACTACGGTTACCACAGCACCTGGCAAAAACTTGACACGTCTGTGCTAATTGGAGATTCAAGTCCAAAAGACACCTACCAAGTAATGCATTTGTTTCAAAGGATGCTATGAGATATTTTTTAAAATTAGGGAGGATTGTTGGAAAATTATATATATGTAAAATATATATTGTTGGAAAATTTTAAATAATATATATGCGGTGAAAGAAGCAACTGATCGTGGGACGGTTGCCACTCCTTTATTAAATGGTGCATATTGCATCTTTTCAACAATCAGTGCCTTTGGAAAATTTTTGCAGGAAATGATTAGGTGTTTAGGCACCTTTTCAATCTTTATAAATAGTTGATCATTTCGGCAGATTGAAAAGACTTCAATTAAATTATCTTCCTACCATTTTACTTTAAATTCCTTATAGCATTCACTCTTTGAAAGGTTCAAAAAGTTCAGGGTATTTAAAGGCTCTGCAAATCCTTCAAATATTAACAAATGAATTTGGGTCCACTGTATCCTGAGGACAACTTGTCAGAAGCGCTTTTTGCACTCGTAATTATTGGAAGTATGGCAAATTTGTCTTAAAGATAGTGATTCATCGTGCCTTGGTTCCTAAATTTACTTACTCTCTATTAATATTATTAATATACTTCCAACAATAATTTTAAGACAAATCTTATAGCATCCTTTGAAACAAATACATAACTTGGTAGGTGTCTTTTGGACTTGAACCTCTAATTAGCACAGACGTGTAAAGTTTTCTCCAGGTGCTATGGTAACCGCAGCTAAGGACCTTTATGACTGGACGGACACATCGAGCATATTTGATTTCGCATGAGTTCTAAAGTTGCAAGTGGGTTTTCAAAAGGAAGTTGAACACTGATGATTCAATTAATACGTTTAAAGCTAGGGTAGTGGCCAAAGATTTTAAACAAAGAGAAGGGATTGATTTCTTTGACACATATGCTCGTGTGGCGCGAATTAGTTCGATTCACTTGCTTATTTTTTTGGCATCGATTCACAATTTAGTGATCCATCAAATGGATGAGAAAACGACCTTCTTAAATGGCGATCTAGATGAAGAAATCTATATGGAACAACCTTAGGGTTTGTTCAACCTGGCCAAGAAAAGAAAGTGTATAAGCTCATTAAGTCTTTATATGGAATTAAGAAAGCTCCTAAATAATGGCATGAGAAATTTGATGAGGTTATACTATCAAATGGTTTCTATATAAACAATGCAAATAAATGTATCTATAGTCAATTTAGCAACAATGGAGATGTTATCATTTGTTTATATGTAGATGACATGCTCATTTTTGGAACCAACTTAAAAGTTGTGATAGAAACTAAGCAATTTCTTTCTGTTAATTTTGAGAAGGACATGGGGGAGGCCGATGTGATCTTAGGTATTAGGATCAAGAAAAATAACAATAGCTTAGCACTAGTGCAATCACACTACATAGAGAATGTGCTAAAGAAGTTTGGTCACTTTGAACAAAAACCACTCTCAACTCCATTTGATCCTAATACCAAATTAGTCAAGAACATTGGGAGAAGTAAATCACAATTGGAGTATTCAAGGGTCATTGGGAGTTAATGTATTTAATGCATTATACTAGACTAGATATTGCATTTGTAGTCGGCATGTTGAGTAGCTTCACTAGTAACCCAAGTCAAGAACATTGGGATGGAATTTCTCGAGTACTTAGGTACTTGAATGGCACGATCGATTATGGATTACATTATTAAGATTACCCATCTGTTTTAGAAGGGTATAGTGATGTTAGCTGGAAAACTGATATGGAATCCAAATCGACAACTGGGTGGATTTTTACCCTCAGAGGAAGAGCGATTCCAAGAAACAAACATGTATATCACACTCGACAATAGAATCCAATTTGATTGCCCTTGGGGCTGCATGTAAGAAGGTGAGTGGCTACAAAATTTAGTTATGGAAATTTCTTTGTGGAAAAAGCCTACTCCATCAATTACTATCTATTATGATAGTCAAACAACATTAGCTCGAGCAACTAGTAAGATTAACAATGGGAAGTTAAGACACATTGGTCTTAGGCATAACTATATTATTCAACTCCTAAGAGAATGAGTAATTAGTGTGACTTATGTCAAATCAAATAAAAATTTGGCAGATCCTTTGATTAAAGGACTTTCCCGTGATATGATTAAGAAAACATCAAAAGGAATAGGACTAACGTCTATAATATAACTATTACCTTCAATGGAAACCCAACCTAGGTTTTGAAACATAGGCTAGGTTCAATGGGAAAAACAAGTTTGAATGAGTGATAACAATGCGATAACGCTAGAAAATAATTTTGTTCCATTCATGGATGTTAAACTCTAGTTTGGGACACTTGTCATTTTGGAGGGTGAGCATTATACTCTTAATAAGTCTATAGTGTTCAACTGAGATGTAAAAGACAAGGACATCTTTGATGGACTTACCTATATGAGTGAGGAGATTTGGCCACTTCCAAAAGAGTCTGAGACCTTTCTCAAGTGCACTCATGAAAACCGGGTTACGCACATGGCACCTATATCTTCATGTCAGATGTATTCAAGTGCTATAGGTATCTCTTGAGCACAAACCGATTAGGTGTATAGGCACCTCTTTGTTCTCTATAAATTGATGACCTATTCGGTGGAAAGGGCAATTAATTTTTGTGGAAACAGTTTCAGGTTTCATGTTTTATATCTGTTCTAGTATTTTTTAAAGGTTCTAAAAGTTCAGGACGTTCTTAGGTTGTGCGAATCCTTCGAATACTATCAAGTGAATTTGGGTCCACTATATCCCGGGGGCTGTTTGCCATAAGTGCTTTTTGCACTTGCAATTTTTTGGAAGTGCGGCAATTTGTCTTAAAGATAGCGATTCATCGTGCCTTGGTTCCTAAATTCACTTACTCTCCATTTATATTCTTGACATACTTCCAACAATTTTAAGATAATTTTTTGTGCATATGTAGAGTTTGGCTACAACTGTTTCAATCGGATTGATTTTCTACGGTATCCATAGATGGGTTTGTTCTTATACAAAAGGTACGACAAATTGGTCCTTCAATTTGTTATATATGGCTTAGTTTAGATCTACAAAACGATCAGGTTATACATGAAAAAATTGTATACACATACAATATATATCACATGTTAAGAATTTATCTTCAAATTGTTAGAAGTATATCAATAATATAAATGGAGAGTAAGTGAATTTAGGAACCAAGGCACGATGAATCGCTATCTTTAAGCCAAATTTGCTGCACTTCCAATAAATTGCAAGTGCAAAAAGCGCTTATGGCAAATAGCCCCTAGGATACAGTGGACCCAAATTCACTTGATAGTATTAGAAGGATTTGTACAACCTAAGAACACCCTGAACTTTTAGAACCTTTAAAGAATACTACAACAAATATGAACCAAGAAATCTAAAACTGTTTCCACGAAAATTAATTGCCCTTTCCACCGATTAGGTCATCAATTTATAGAATACAAAGAGATGCCTATACACCCAATTGGTTTGTGCTCAAGAGATACCTATAGCACCTGAACAGAATTGACATGAAGATATAGGTGCCTATATATGGCACCTTTTGGTGAAGAAGTGCATTAGCACCTTTTCGTGATCTGGCACTCTATCCACTGTTGGGTGCTTTGGCATCTGTCAAATACTTCTTTATATTAGTTTATTTTGAAATTTTCCAACAATCCTCCCCAATTTCAAACTATATCTTTTGTAGCATTTTTTTAAACAAATGCATAACTTGGTAAGTGTTTTTTGGACTTGAATCTCCAATTAGCAAAAATGTGTAAAGTTTTTGTCAGGTGCTATGGTAACGATAATTTTGAACCAATGACCTTTAAAGACTAGACGGACACATCGAGCATATTTAATTTCACATAAGTTCTAATGTTCTTAAGTCTGCACATTTATGGCCATGTATGTAACCATGAGTGCACTTGAGAAAGGTCTCAGTCTCTTTTGGAAGCGGCCAAACCTCCTCACTCATATAGGTAAGTCTATCAAAGATGTTCTTGTCATTTACATCTCAGCATAACACTATAGACTTATTAAGAGTATAATACCCATCCTCCATATTGACAAGTGTCCCAAATATTTGCTAATATTTAACATCCAAGAATGGATCAAAATTTTATTTTTCTAGCGTTATCCCATCATTATCACTCATTCGACTTGTTTTTCCCATTGAACCTAGCCTATGTTTCAAAACCTAAGTTGGGTTGCCATCGAAGGAAATAGTTATGTAACAGACCTTAGTCCCATTCCTTTTGATGTTTTCTAAATCATATGGCAAGCAAGTCCTTTCGTCAAAGGATTTTCCAGATTCTCAATTAATTTGACATATGTCACACTTATTACTCCATCCCTTGGGAGTTGATTAAACTATTATGTCTAAGACCAATACATCTTGACTGCCCAATATACATCTTACTTGTTGCTCAAGCTAAACTTGACTATTACAATAGATAGTAATTGACGGAGTAAGCTTTTTCACAAAGGAATTTCCATTACTAAATTTTGTAGCCACTCACCTTCTTCACATGCATCCCTAAGGGCAATCAACTCGGATTCGATCACCAGGTGTGATATGCATGTTTGTATCTTAGATCCTCAAGTAATCGGTCCTCCTCTAAGGGTAAAAATAAAACCAGTTGTCGATTTGGATTGCATATCAGCATTCCAGCTACCATCACTATACCCTTCTAAAACAGACGGGTATCATTGATAATGTGATCCATAATCGATCGTGTCGTTTAAGTATCTGAGTCCTCGAAAAAATCCATCCCAATATTCTTATTTGGTATTACTAGTGAATCTGCTCAATATATCGATTGCAAATGCAATATCTGGTCTTGTACAACGCATTAAATACATTTAACCCCCAATGACCCTAGAATACTGGCAATGTGGAGTAGTGAAAATAAATAAATAAATAAATGCTCGTATTAGCATGTGATCGATCACTGATACTTGCAAATGTACGAGTAGATATATGTTAAAAAATTAACTTAATGTTTATTTATTCTTCGTTAATGTTTTGCAAGTATAAATATTTTTAATATAGTTGTTTGTTTGTCTTGTGAAATTTGATAAATATAAAGATATGGGGTAGCCTTGGGAATAACCCAAGATGATTAATTAATAGTGGTAACTGTAGATTTTAGTTAGGTTGACTATTGGGTTAACATTGGAACTTAAAGCTAATGGCTTTGAGATGAGCAAATATAATGGGGATTTATGAGTATGTGAAGTGCTAGAAAGTTAAGCACTACCGCACTTGAAGTTCTATGTGTTCCAGTTAGGAAGGTCTTAATATGTTGAAACACATAAGTTATTTTCCTTCCAAATGTGGAAAGGGTTTGTACATTGAAAACATATTAAATATTTTCGACTGCTTTATTGGTGTCATTGTTTGAACCAAATTCGACTTTGTGATAGAAAATAAAAAGTTTCTTTCCGCTAATTTTGGTATGAAGGACATGGGGAGGTCGACGTGATCTTAGGTATTAAGATCAAGAAACATAATGAGAATTTAGCACTAGTGCATGCAATCACATTATGTGGAGAATGTGCGAAAGAAGTTTGCTTACTATGATCAAATACTGACCTCAACTCTATTTAGTCCTAACATCAAATTAGCGAAGAAAAATGGAATAAGCAAATTGCAATTGGAGCATTCTAGGGTCATTGGGGGTTAAATATATTTAATGCATTGTACAAGACCAGATATTCCATTTGCAGACGATATATTGAGCAGATTCACTAGTAACACTAAATAAGAATATTGGGATAGAGTTTTTTGAGGACTTAGATATTGTGGATCACATTATCAATGATACCTGTCTGTTTTTTAAGGGTATAGTGATGCTAGCTGGAACACTGATATGTAATCCAAATCGACAACTGGTTTTATTTTTACCCTCAGAGGAGGACCGATTACTTGAGGATCTAAGATACAAACATGCATATAACACTCGGTGATGGAATCCGAGTTGATTACCCTTGGGGATGCATGTGAAGAAGGTGAGTGGGTACGAAATTAGTAATGGAAATTCCTTTGTGAAAAAGCTTACTCCGTCAATTACTATCTATTGTGATAGTGAAGTTTTGCTCGTGCAACAAGTAAGATCTATAATGGGCAGTCAAGATGTGTTGATCTTAGACATAATAATTTATTCAACTCCCAAGGGATGGAGTAATAAGTGTGACATATGTCAAATTAATTGAGAATTTGGCAAATCCTTTTATGAAAGGACTTGCCTGCAATACGATTTAGAAAACATCAAAAGGAATGGGACTAATGTCTGTTATATAACTATTACCTTCGATGGCAACCCAACCTAGGTTTTGAAGCATAGGCTAGGTTCAATGGGAAAAAAACAAGTCGAATGAGTGATAATGATGGGATAACGCTAGAAAAATAAATTTTTGATCCATTCTTGGATGTTAAACTCTAAAAAATATTTGGGACACTTGTCAATCTAGAGGATGGGTATTATACTCTTAATAAGTCTATAGTGTTATGCTGAGATGTAAATGACAAGGACATCTTTGATAGACTTGCCCATATGAATGAGGAGGTTTGGCTACTTCCAAAAGAGACTGAGACCTTTCTCAACTGCACTTATGAAAATCGGGTTACGCACATGGCCATAAACGTGCAGATTTAAGAACATTAGAACTGATGTGAAATCAAATATGTTCGATGTGTCTGTCTAGTCTTGAAAGGTCCTTGGATCAAAATTGCAGTTACCATAGCACCTGATAAAAACTTAACACGTTTGTGCTAATTAGAGGTTCAAGTCCAAAAGACACTTACTAAGTCATGTATTTACACCGAGACCAAACCGAACCGACCGAAACAAGAAATAAATATAAATATGCACATATATATAATGTATCTCCTAATACACAAAAGCCCATCTCACTTTTATCTTTTAAAAACCCAAGACCATTGACACGACTAAAAAGTTGTGCGCTCTTGTGCAACACCCAAGTGTAGGTGATCGTGCAAGTAATACTGGATAAGTCCAGGTCGATCCCATAGTAAAGGAATAGGGAGAATGTATACTAAGTCACAACCTAAAGAAAAAAACCAAAGATGAATGTAGGAGTGGAAGTGTACTAACGAATCCTAATTAATTAAATTAAACTAAATAATAAACTAAAGCTTATAGAAACATAACTAATGAAAAAAATAATTTAAAGGTGTTGGAAACATGTGAATCCACATTGATCCTAACCATCTACCATGCATACTCATTAACGTTCTATGGAGTTCATTCCTCTTCAGTATTCTGTATTTTTCTAAAGATAAAGAATCAATAGCCCTTTCATGACCGGGACTATATCATCACAGTTGATTAAAAATACACAAAGGTGGTTTAAAATAATGATTATTACTTGCACTCTAAATGGTGTTAGCATTCAAAGTGGTTTTCAAAAGTCATTGAAGAAAATACCCTTAAGGCTTTAAGTACTAAAAACTATTGTGACAAACTGAGCTTATAGGGACAATTTGATGACAGATTTCTAAAATAGAAAGTCTTGGAATCCTTAAAAGAATCATCTCAGGAATCAACAGGTTCGATCGATCGAAGCGCTCTCGATCGATTGGACAACATCATCCTTCAATCGATGAAATGTCTTCGATCGCTTGACTATGGCTCTGGTTCGATCGATCGAAATACTTTCGATCGATCGAGCCCAGGTTTTCTAAAGTTTGCATGGTAGAGGATGGGAATCAATGATTCATCACATATTCCCAACGTCTAAACTACGAAAACATGAATAAACTAATACAGAAACAGCAAACTAAAGCAATCATAGCAACTATATCAATAAACAATCAAATAAGATAAAGGAAAGGAAAAACTTGGAATAAATCTGAATATAACTTGTAATAAACTTGTAATCTTCAATAATCTTCAGTATAATAATGAAAAAAAGGAAGAAAAACATGAATCTAACCTTTTCTACTCCTAATCTAACCCTAAAATTGCTCTTTTTTTTTTTTTTGTGTTCTGGAGCATCCTCCATTCGTCTGGTATCAAAATGACTTATTTATAGGGTTCCTGCAAAGTTTACACGACTTTTGGGGAAAAATAAAGTTCAATTAATCGAGCTTAGTTCGATCGATTGAACTCTTAATCGATTGAACTCTCTTCAAGCCCTTGAACTTCTCTGATTTTGACAACTCTGTGCACCGATGGGAGAATGGCAATAACTTTTGTCACGCCCCGGAATAGCATAAATAGAGAAAAATAAATTTCCTTTATAGGTCCATAGGGAATGACTAAAGAATGTCACTAACTTTCACACCACGCAGTGCTAGATAACAGAAAGAACAACCCACAGTAATATAAAGGAAACCTATTATATTACGAACATCAGAGTTATTACAACAGTAAAGCTACAGCGGAAGTATATAAGGTTTGGAAGCAACATATGCCCAAGTACAAAATATAACAAAGCAACTAAATAGAAAAACAGAAACTAATAACTATCTCTAAATCTTCAGCTGGCATAAACATCAGCTTAGTATTCCTCCCTGGCATAGCCATCATCGGTGGGGCCATCCTCGGTGTATTCTCCTTCTGAATAGGAACTATCGTTGTACACTTCGTCACCTGTAAAATAAGGTACAGGATAGTCTGGACGGGGGAAAGTCCAGGCAATAAAGGCCGTCAGCTTACTGAGAGCTGAGTGAGTATAAACTAACAAGGTACCAGTTATCTTAAGTAAACACAAGCTTATGAAAACACGAGTTAACGTCTTACTATAATAATAATAATATCTTGTTCCTTTATTCAACCTCGTAAACCAACCCTTATCGAAGATTGATATTCAACATATCTTGACTGAATGGAATAGACTCAATCGTTTAACTCTAGGGATACACCCTCATTCATGTCCATCGCTTTTAAGAGCATATTACATAGCTCACCGCATGTTATGGACTCCACGTCAGTCCGTCCCCAGCTATTAAGAATAATATTTCCTATTCATCGCATTTCAGGGACACAACGTTTCGAACAAGGCATATCATCTATTGCCACGACTCAGCATCATCTACCAGACATCCCAGCTCACCACTTTTAAGAGCATATTACACAGCTCACCGCTTTTAAGAACATATCGTAGATTTTCCGGTCTATCTTAGGACTACTTGGTCCAGCTCACCGCTTTTAAGAGAATATGCACAGCTCACCACTTTTAAGAGCATATCATGACCAAACGTCCGTCCACGTACCATTCCCAGAACTTACCAAACCTACTTAAGTTACGTTCTAATATCGACACATGACAATTCCCAATGTGGCCTGACAACTCTGATTAAAATAATGGATAACGAACTCATACAAGAATCAACATATTACCCATGTTATTACTTTTATCCATTCTTCATAATTATACTTAACTTTGTTGTTACATTATCCCTTATCCACCCCCAAAAACGCATAACAAAAGTTCGAGATGAGAAACGAACAATCGAACCTCTTATATAATAAATAGGCAAAAGAATCCATGTTCTGCCCATACCAATCGATTAGGATAAAAGCTATAACAAACGACTAAGAATCATGGCAATCGATTGGGTCTGAAATAATGTCAATCGATTGCTAACATTGGCAATCGATTGGGATGTCAATCGATTGGAATTCTATCCAATCGATTGGGTCCAGACTGATGGCAATTGATTGGTAATTATGCCAATTGATTGGTACTTCGTCTTTACCAGCAGATTGTAAAAACAGCATATATAAACGTCAAAACCATGCATTTCTACATCTAAGCTTCATGTAAACTTGTATAGACATCCAATAAAGGGACCAAGTGAGTTAGGAACTCACCTAGGGTGTGTTTGGCTTGTGTGTTCTTGAAAATACCAAAGTTCTCTCTCTCTCTTCTCTTCTTCCTCTCTCTCTACCCAGCTCTCTCTCTGTCTCTCCTTCTTCTTTCTTTCTTCTTCTTGTTCTTCTCTTCTTCTTCTTCTCTTCCTCTGCTGTGAGAGTATGTGTGTGTGTGTGAGAGTATATCTATAGAAATAGATATAGATATAGATATAGATGTATATATAACACACAAGATATGAGCCTCTCTCTCTCTCAAGGTCTGAAAACTGGCCTAAGGCCATATACATTCTCATATATATAGAGAAACAAGAGTGCCACACGTTTAAGTCTCAAAGAAAGAAGAAAACTTGTCTCAACTTATGCCAATCGATTAGGACACAAGTCAATCGATTGGTAACAGATATTTAAAGGCAATCGATTGGAAAAGATAGCAATCGATTGGGATGTTGCCACGTCATTACTTTTAGTCGGTAGAATAGTAATCAATTGAGATTATGTTAATCGATTGGTATCTGAAAAGTGGCAATCGATTGGGAAGCTTGTCAATTAATTGGTAACCAAAATTCACCAAAAGAAGGAAAAAGTTAATACAAGTATAGAAAAGAAATATCAGGTCTTATTAATATACCAAAAATACAGGGTATTATAACTTTTCACTCGGACCTCGGATTGACCTCTCGTTTGCTGCCACGCGACTGTAACTCAAAGATCTACATTTCATATTTCTAGGAAAATCTTCCAAATCTGAAGTCTTCATTGTCAAAATTGGCATTTTCTCAGCTACTTCTGTTGTTCTCTCCACCAGAATCACTTTCTATGCAATGATTGCGTTCAATGACCTATAAAATAGAGTAAAAACACATGTTTGAGTCCCAACATCATAGAAAACACTTAATCATTGATATGCATCTAAATCTAGGGACTTAGAGATAAAAGTATGCATAAAAGACCATGTAACACGCTATAAATATGCACTTTTCACCTCTAATCAACCATCTCTCTCTCTCTCTCTCTCTCTCTCTCTCATCTCTTCTTTCAAAAACCCTAACCTCCCCTCCTCTCTGCCTACAACCTCTCTTTACCACTTCCTCCGCCACTCACCACTCACCAAATCTACTACTCTAGATCAAACCCTAATTTAAGAAATCAAGCCTTTCCCAGCCAAAACCATTCAACTCGAGAGATGAAGAGTCAAACTCCAGCCACCATCCGCCGTTGTCATCACCGCCCCATTCCATGATCTCTACTACACTTTGGTCGAAGTCCAAGGACCCTAATTACAAGGTGAGTCATTTCTCTCTCTCTCTCTCTCTCTCTCTCTCTCTCTCTCTCTCTCTCTCTCTCTATATATATATATATATATATACGTACCCTTGCTCTCTTGATATGTCTCTCTTATTTCAAATCTGAGAATGTATTTTTGAATTTAGATTTGAGAATGTGTTTTTGATTCTAAGAGTGTTTTGGAATCTAGATGTGAGAATGCTTTAGATATTGATTTAGCTTTAGTTTTGTAGATTTGAATGACTACTATCAAAATATTGATTGAGATCTGGTTTTGGAAACCTTGAATTAGCTTGTCTTGACTTTAATATCTTAACCCGAAACTGACCAAAATCGACCGAGAAACCGAACTCTCGAAATTGACCAAAATCGATCACTAATTGTCAGTTTCAGTTAATTGATAAAGCAAACCGAGACATTCAGTTTGGTTGAAAAACTTACCCAAAACCGACAGAAATCGACAGATGTACACCCCCAACTAGAAGTGAATTTGAGTTTGACTGACCCAATTCCCATAACCTTTGCAGTCCCGTTGTTGCCCATTCTAATAACTTGCCCAGTGGATATAGATTCATATTTTATGAAACCATCTAGGCATTTTGCAACATGGATTGTGGCTCCAGTGTCTAGCCACCATTGTTATTTGGTATCAACATGGTTCGTTTTGGCGAGCACAACCGTAGTGAAGTCGGTATTATCATTAGTCATATTCACTTGAGTATTGAGGTACTTCTTGTGAAGGAAACAATTCTTCATGATATGACTATGTTTTTGACAAAAGAAACAACCCTTCTTACATACCCATTGGTGTTGTTTCCCTTTTTCTTGAAGCTTACATTTTTCTTAGGAGGAACACTAATTTTCTTGGGTTTGTTGGTAGACTCCCCTTTAACCACATGTGCTTTAGAGAAAGTATCAACAAGTTTGTATATGTCTCGATCTCTATTTCGAGACTCTTCTTCAATACGTAGATGACGTGCCAATTCCTCTAAAGTACATTCTTCTCATAATGCTTAAGCCTCTTATTATAGTCATTCCAAGTTAGAGGCAATTTTGCAATAATAACCCCAACTTGAAATTCCTCATCCACTTTAATGTTTGGGGATGCCTTTCTTATGTAAAGATACCAGACATTAAAAGGCCTAAATTGGGACCTAAAACTTATAAATGTGCTTTTGTTGGATATTGTAAGGATAGTAAAGCATATAGATTTTTAAATCTTGTGACAAATGAGACTATAGAATCTAGAGATGCTGAGTTCTTTGAGCATATTTGTGCTAAGGACAAGTTGATGCCATTAGACTGCATTGTGATGAGCACAGTGACACAAATCAAGAAATCAATGTTCAAGAATAAAATATTCAAAGTGACCCTAACCCGAGAGCTTCTAAAAGAGCTAGAATCACAAACTATTCATTGGACCAGATTTTTATCTTTTCCTTGTTGAAGGAAATTGAGGAGAAATTATGAAGGAAATTAGATATGTGATGAATGTCGAGGGAGATCCTAATTCCTATGTAGAAGCAATGGCTTCACCAAATGCATCTCTTTGGAGAGAAGCAATTGAAGAAGAATTAGATTCTATTATTTTTAATGGAACTTGGAAGTTAGTTGATTGTCTTCCAGGATCACAACCAATTGGTTGTAAGTGGGTTTTCAAAAGGAAGTTGAATACTGATGGTTCAACTAATAGGTTTAAAGCTAGGCTAGTGGCCAAAGTTTTTAAACAAAGAGAAGGGATTGATTTTTTGGCACATATGCTCCGGTGGCGCGAATTAGTTCGATTCGCCTGCTTATATCTTTGACATTGTTTTACCATTTAGTGATCCATCAAATGGATATGAAAACAGCCTTCTTGAATGGTGATCTGGATGAAGAATTCTATATAGAACAACCTGAAGGGTTTATTTAAACTAGTCAAGAAAAGAAAGTGTATTAGCTCTTTAAGTCTTAATATGGGCTTAAGCAAGCACCTAAATAGTGGCATAAGAAATTTGATGAGGTTATACTATCAAATGGTTTCTGTATGAACAATGCAGATAAATGTACCTATAGTAAATTTAGCAACAGTGGAAGTATGGCAAATTTGTCTTATACAACATTTATCTGCATTGTTTATACAGAAACCATTTCATAGCATAACCTCATCAAATTTCTCATGCCATATTTTAGGAGCTTGCTTAAGTCCATATAAAGACTTAATAAGCTTATACATTTTCTTTTCTTGGCCAAGTTAAACAAACCCTTTAAATTGTTCCATATAGATTTCTTCATCTAGATCACCATTCAAGAAGGCCGTTTTCACGTTGTGGACGCGCGGAGTCGGACCACTTCTCTCTTTGTTCGAGATTGTTTTGAAATTGATTTGAATCAAGGAAAGAAAACGAAAGGTCTGTTGAAAACAGATACAGAGTCGCCACTTGGTCTTTAAGGAACCAAGAAACCTAATTTTGACTCACCCAAGCGGATAAAGGGCACCGGCCTTCATAACCAAAGAACTTGGTTCGGGGTTTTGGTACGAGAGAGGAAGGAGCCTTTGTCACGACTAAAACACCCTCAACTCGCCCCGCCTTTCGACGGGCCTCAATTAGCATCCAAATAATCATCTTATACTATGTTTGGTTCGACAACTAATACTATGATAGTATATTACATCACATAAGAAACTTGAAAATGGAAGATCTAAAGGTAAGATATCATTCATAAGATCTAAGTCAAATATCATGCAATGTAAAGTGAAAGATCACACAAATAAACCTAGGAAAAATCGTCTAATCATGTATCAAATATTCAGGACTTCCTAATCTAAAGGGAACATGAATTTGTTCTTGAAACAAGTAAAAAGAAACGAAAATATGCTTAGCAAGCTAGTATGATGCATGTTATTCTTTGAGAAAAGAAGATCTCTCAATCCCCGGGACGGATGAGAAAGGATGATTAGATCGAGGGGAAGCATGAACGTGTGATCAAGTTCATTCCTTATAATCTTCTTAGATTAAGAGTTACAAAAACCCCAAATCTTGCATGAATGTATTGTATGAACCTAAAAATGTGCAAAGGTTGTAGTGTGTTTTGTGTTCATGGATTTCTAAAATGACTTAGTAGTCTAAAATGTGCATGAATGAATGGATTAAATCAACATGGGATATATACAAATGTAGTATGAACTACTTCCTAAGATGTGAGCTAATTTGGAATGCATATGAGCATCAAATCAAAGAATAAAAGTTGAAATGTGCTTGCTGTGAATAGTGGACAGACTGCATATGGCACTTTGCAACATTATAATGGGAGGTCAAACGTGCCTAGAAAAATGTGAGAAAAATCTGAGATCATTCTTATTGTGTCTAGAAAATAACCCAAAAAGCCAAACATCAATAGCTATCACAGATTAAAAGAAAGAAATCAGAATGTACACATGACTCAGAAACAAAAACTGCACTGTTGACTGATTTTGTATGATTTTTCATAAATCAAAGAAAAGGTTTATGATGACCCATTATATACCAAATGTTTCCTAAGACACCCAAGTTTTATAAAAAAAATAGAAAAGATATATGTACAGTGATGAAAATGTCCATAATAAGTGCAAGAAGTTGGGTGAACATTCTGTGAGAACAGAGGCAGATTATGAATATGAACTTCTCACATCCAAAACAAATACTTTCACATCTCTATAATTGATGGGAAAAATTAGGGACAAACTATGATGTATTGGGAAGGTTTTCCAAGTGGTTTCATCATCATAACTTGAGTATTTAATTCAACACAAATCTTTGAATCTGAACAGCTCACTGTTTTGGGTCATTGTTTTGGAGATATTGAGGAAAACAAAGTTTTATTTCTTGAAACCAAATGAGAGGGATTGAGAGGGGTTTTGAAATAGATGTTTTGAAAACATATTTTCAACACTCAATAAGGATTATGACCACTTAGAATACCAACATCAAACTCATCATTAAGAATCTCCAAGATTGTTGGAGAGATTTATTTTTATTTGAACATAACTTCAATACACTTCAAGAATACCTTGGAGATATTGAAGTTATGATCATCATCTATCAAACATGTTTTTGAGGTCAAGAGCTACTATCCATAAGGATTCACTCACCCCAAACTTCATGTCATCACTTAGATGATGATGAACTAGTAAGTAAATAAAGAAAAGAAAAAGAAATGAGATAAGGAGAGATGAACATATATATAATCAAAGCAAGTAAATAGCAATCAATAGATGATAATCAATGTGATTTTGGACTTGTAGCTTGGTGTTTCACTCATAGATTTTGACATTTGGACATGGAAGTAGCTTCCTATCTCATGAATGCTCAAGAATGAGGGTTGGAGTGGACTTTGAATGTGAAGTATATAGAAGGATGATGGAAGAAAACAAGAATAAAACTCACTTTCTTATGGAAAATCAATGGGAGAAGCTCCCTTTCTCTCTTCTAAACCTATCTCTATCTCTCTTCTTCTCTAAAACTTTTCAAGCTTTGCACTTGGCCCCCCTAAAATGAAGAGCAATGGGGGGTTTATATAGGCCAATTTGGGGTGGTTTTGGGGTTTTAGAAGTACTCCCATTGGTCCCAAACAACTGTGAATACAAAACTATGTCGTTTTGACTTTCAATTAATCAAATTGGACCCCCAAAAAAATTACAAAAATGGACTCTGCGAGGATTGAGTGCCGCGGCGGCACTGGGCCAGTGCCGCGGCGGCAGTGGGCCAGTGCCGCGGCGGCAGTGCTCCTCTGGAGCCCAGAAAATTACGTTTAGGCCCCCAGAGGTTCCGGTATTCGCGAAAAGGCCCAATTTCGTCCGAAATTCACAGAAAATGCATACGAACTCCAAATTGAGGTTGTGATATACCGTTGGAAAGGTAATGGAGTCTACTTTACATAAAAAATAGTTCGGGGATAGGTCACCTTGAAAAGTTTTGCGGTATTCGCAATAAAAGCCGATTTGATCGCCTTTTTCGCCTTTGGAAATTCATAATAAATTCGTTTTAAATCCAGAAATTACGTGCGATATACCGTTGGAAAGCTATTGACCTCTAGTATCCATGAAAAATATTTGAAAATTGTTTTGGTGCCTCGGTTCCAAAGTCATATCTTGGTCAAACCGGTCAAACCTGGGATTCCCGGGAAGTTCTGGAAATCTCCGGGAGTTCCCAAGAGCTGACGTTTTCGCTCGATTTTCTTTTGAAACTCGTTTTAATACTTTTCTCATGATTTAGAATGATTCCGGTGAATTCGGATGATTTCGGTCAAACTTGGTCAAACTTGGTCAAACTCTGGTCAAACCTGGTCAAATCTTGGTCAAACCGGTCAACGGGGACTTCCGGCAACTTCCGGGACTTCCGGGGGTCTATGGGAGCTGACGATTTCATCAGATTTTACTTAAAAACTCATTTTATCGCTTTTCTTACGACGTAGTATGTTTCCAGAACTTTGGGACCAAATTTGGGAGTTTTCGGGCTTTCAGGGGCATTTTGGTCATTCTGAGCATTCTGAGAGATAGAGCTGACTTTCGAGAGTCCTTTTGAGTCTTTTACGATCATTGTGAACCACCAAGCTATGGGTCTCCTAAATCTGATAGCCGACAAAATGGGGTGTCTACAGTTTGCCCCTCTTTGGCAGGAACTTGCGAGGCAACGCATGTCGCAAGCGAGTGCCAAAGTTTTGAAGAGACAGGTCTTTTGGAGGCTATAGATTTAGGATAAAAAGCGTTGCAAAAGATGCAATGATGCTGAGGCTAGTGCTGGTCGTGCTCTGTGTGAGCTGCCTACGTATCCCAAAGGGAATCAGACCAGGACGTAGTTCAGGGCTCAAAGAAATAAATCACATACGCATGTACACAACAATCAGGCGGATGCTATGCTGTATGAGGATGATATGCAATGCATGGATGTGATATGAATTATGTCATGAGTCCTATCATGCCTAGGGTTGTGACCCTAGTATGAGCTGGTGTTGTGGGGCGTACCACTCCGAGTGGACTTGTGTCGTGCCTGTATTGTGTTCTAAAACGCTTGTGGTCCTAGTACACGTGTTCAGTGTATTTGCCACTCTCAGTGGGTTTGGTGATCTATGCTTCACTATGACTAATAGACTTGTGAGGGAGCTCGACCTGGAGGTCTTACTCAAGGAAGAGCGTGGTGATCAAAGTGATACTGTGGTGCTCAAAAGAATGCTTATGGTGTGTTTGCCACTCTAGTGGGCTTTGTGATTTGTGTGTGCCGCAACCGATGGGCTATGTGTCATGTTGGGTGAAGTGATTCTTGACTCGTGCTCCTCTTAGTCGTGACACTATGGACTCGGTGACTCCCAAAGTCTCAACGGTGCTTCTCAATCCTCAATTCTTAATGGCGCTTATGTTGTTCCTCGAATCTTTGACGGTGCTTTCTCAAGGCTTCTTGATTGTCAACGGTGTTCTTCAAATCTTAACGATGCTTCTCGACTTTTCCGATCCGATATTCCTCAACTCTTCAACGACGCTTCTCAACAAATCTGATGTTCATTGACTCATCCGATATTCCTCAACTCTTCAACGACGCTTCTCAACAAATCTGATGTTCCTCAACACATCCGATGTTCCTCAACTCTTCAACGACGCTTCTCAACAAATCTGATGTTCCTCAACTCATCCGATATTCCTCAACTCTTCAACGACGCTTCTCAACAAATTTGATGTTCCTCAACACATCCGATGTTCCTCAACTCTTCAACATCCGATGTTCTTCAACGATGCTCCTTAACACACCCGATGCTCCTCTTCAACAATACTCTCTTCTGATGTTCCTCGATGCTCCAATAATGCTTCCCAACTCTCCTGATGTTCCTCGACGCTCCAACAATGCTTCTCAACTCTTCTGATGTTCCTCGACACATCTGATGCTCCTCCTCAGCAACACACTTGGACTTTGAACCTTAACCATCTTAATAGCACATCTTATCAAAACTTCTCATCAACACATCTGGACTTTGGGCCCTGAAACACCTCAACAACACGTCTCATCGACACACCTTATCAGCAATAGTCTCTTGGTGTTGGCGATATCTCCTCCGATCAGCCACCTTGAGAAATAACTATCGGTTTGTAGTTTGTAACCACTTACGAGTTTATGCCACTCGTACCTAGGACACTTCTCATGTTGCGACCTTGACTGGTGTAGTAATAATGTTTGGTACTTCTGCTTATTTCCAAAGTTTTTTTTTTTTTGGTTATAATTGGGAATCGCCTTTAACCCACACATTTGAGACCATATGGACAAATGGACTTAACAGGAACGACAAGAAAAGCTGGGTTAGTTTGTATGAAACCTCGATCTCTGACACACTTGTGATCAGATTACTACTGACTCAAACAAAGAAGGATTGATTTGGACATGAAATTCTCAAATTGCCACGATCCAAAGTGCCTTTACCATGAATGATGTACCGCTCATCTTTTATGTTCACTCCTCATCTTGATATGTCAGCACTTTGCTAATAAATCTGATTTTTTGAAAATTCCTCCCTACTGATCTAATCAATTTCTTTGCTTCTCCCAAGATGTGCTTTGAATTAGTGCCTTAGCTTTTAGAATAAAAGATGCTCCATTTCAAAGTATTTCAAAACAACTTGGTGACATGAAAACTCGCCCTTGGTGTGAAGGGATCGTGTTAGGCAAACAGAGTTTGCCCCTAGTTTGAGGTGTACGAAGTGGAATTCACAGGAAAACAAGGTGGGTGACCGAAGTTTGCCCCTAGTTTGGACAATGGTTTATTGGAGGTTTTGGGCAAACGAGGTAGGTGACCGAAGTTTGCCCCTTGTATGAAGGGTAGATAGTAGAATTCAGGCAAACGAGGCGAGTAGCCGAGGTTTGCCCCTAGTGTGGAAGGTGATTTTCTGGCTTGAGACAAGGACCGTGACTTTAATCTCTCAAATGCTCATAACTTTTTGCCTAGGCACCAGTGAGGTGACCTAGCGAGCTCTTTTCTCTCTTTTGTTATTACTCACCTTGGATTTAGCTCTAACTTTTGCCTAGGCGTCCTTTCGGATTTTCGACCTAGCGAGCCATCCTTCTTTTCTTTTTGAAAGTCTGCCTACGTACCCCCAAGTGGGGATCAGGTCCAACGTAGTTCGGGCCAAAGCTTGAAAGAAATTGGGCTATTTTTGTTGGTGGAACGACCGAACCGATGTGGTTGCCTACGTATCCTCGAGCGGGAATCAGGTCGAGCGTAGTTCAAGGCAAGGTCTTGAAAAAAATTGGGTATGAGGGTTTTTCAAACCAATCATCAAATAAGTTCAAACTTGAGCCACTTGTGGTAGCTTTGAATAAAAGGATTCAGTTTCAATCCCCCCTTTTTTTTTTTTTTCTTGTTCTTTTTATTTTGAGGATTGATCCTTTTCACTTTCGCCTAGCCAGTCAATTTTGCTTTTCATGTAATTGATTCTTGCAAGATCTTTCAATCGCAACCTAAGAATTCTGAAACGTGCATGTCAGCTCTCGGAATTTTGTTGTTGTTCCGTGCCTTTGGAAATGTGATCCAGGCACGTTCTTATGATGTACCTTGAAGCATACAATTTTCTCATTTGTTTCATCAAAATTTTCTTCAACCTTTTGACTGGCTAGGGTCAGATTTTGGAAATCAACACCTTTTTAGCTCTCACTTTTGCCTAGGGGCCCTTTTCGGGTTTTCAACCTAGCGAGCCCTTTTTTTTTTTTTTTTTTTTTTAAGGGGAAGAAACTCATCAAAATGTTTGGCTATCAACAAGGACCAAGTTCGCACAGGTTCGCATGGCTATCAATCGGATTGGGTCCGAGGCTTTGAAATGGTAAAAATGGTGGAAAGGGTGTTGGGCAAGCCCCAAATCAGTCTTAAGTATGTCTTTTCGAGATTTGAGCAAAAGCATCTTTAAATTCTTAAAGTAAGACAATTCAATTCTCAGCTCTTCTTTGGGGTCAGTGCGAAATCGACTTTGACCTGTTTGGGATTCTCTTTTTGTTTGATGCAAAAATTTATTAGCAGAGTAATGTCCATGGTAATTTGAAAAGTGACATTTTTAGTTCAGCGATTCATGCACTTATGAATATACACATCAGATTAGGCAAAATGAGACTTCATTCCATCAGAAGAGAAAGATACAGACTCACAACAACTTGATGACAGACGGACTCGATCATAAGACTAAACTTGAAATAGACACAAAATATAGAACAGACTCGACTTGGTCTCAAATGGAGTGTCTTTGTGACCCATTTATTATTATTATTATTTTAGCAGAAGTTCCAAACACTATCAACTCTCCTCGTAGCTTCAACAATCCTTAGCGAAGGAGATCATTTGAAAGGACCGGCCAGGGGCTTAGGTGACATGGGGTTGAATGGTTGGTGGTTCAATGACTCTTCGGTCAATAAGGTCTTGGATGTCATGGCGGAGACGTATGCACCGGTCGGTGTCATGGCCTGGGCCTTGGTGGTAGGCACATCGTTTGGACAGGTCACAGTTACGTGGTGGGGGATCGGCACGAGGCTGAAGGAGTTGGAGGTGTCCCCTTTTTAGCAGGCGGCCTAAGGCTACGGAGGGGGAGATATCTAGCTTGGAAAATTCACGGGGTACCCTATTTTGGTAAGGGCGGCTAGGCGAGCTGGTTTGGTTTGTGAGCTGGTATGATTGGGAAGAATAGGCCATGGGTTGGTTACTAAGGGCATTGACATCCGAAGGGTTTCGGGAGTAGTCGGGCCTCTTGGACTGGCTTTGTGATCCTTCATTCTTGATTTTCCCTTCCCTGATTGCATCCTCAATTCTAGTCCCAATCTCAAACAGTTCTTCAAATGTTGAGATGGACTGGTAGAATAGTTTCTCATGGTACAGCGGCTGTAGATTCTTGATCAACATCCGGACTTGTTCCTTTTCGACTGGTCGGTGGGTCATTTGGGCCACTTTGTTCCTCCATCTGCTCAAGAATGCAGCGAATGACTCATTGAAGTTCTGCCGGGTAGTCTCCAGATCCCGAATGGTGATATCGAGCTCTTGGTTGTAGGAGTAATGATCAACGAAGACCTGGACTATATCTTCCCAAGTCCGCGTCTTAGAAACCTCCAAGGTCAGAAACCAAGATAGAGCAGCCTTGGCGAGGGTTTGAGGGAACAACATTGCGATGTGCTCATGGCTGCAGCCCATTGATTGGAAAACACTCATGCAGAACTTTACATGGCTCTTCGGATTCCCAGTTCCATCAAAACGATCAATTTCAGGCATCTTGAAGTTTTCCGGCAGTTTCAGCTTAACAGGCTCAAAAAGGCCTTCCAGATCTAGCATGTAGTCATCGATCCCTTTACTCTTCCTTAGTATGTTCTCGAGCTTGTCGACCTTATCCATTTTCTCTTGGAGCTTTTTCTCATATGCAGGCGGCGGGACCCCTTGAAACCATACTTCTTCTCCGCCGTTCTCATGTAGGGGTGGTTCAAATCCAGGTGGTGGTTGCGACCGCTGTTGCTTCAATTCTTCCATGAAGGATAAAACTTGGGCCAACCGTTCAGACTGTTGGTTGATCATTTCTGTCATTCTTGCTTCCAAACCTTCTGGATCCATAAAGCTGACTTTCGGCTGAGTGATTCTGACAAGGTGACTCCTTAATCCCCTGACTCACAAATGCAGATCCTGGGTGCTCAAAACTTGTACTGACATATAGGTGTGAAAAGACCGTGTTAGACTTGTAACAGTGATGATTGAGATGACAACTATAGTGATGTTAACAGACGTGGACTGATTCGTGTACAGCCTGACTGAAACAGTGCGTGCAGACCGATAGGAATGGTGTATGCATATGGGACAAGCATGCGGATGCAAGCCCTAATCTATATGATGCCCCTACTTCTAACAGATAGCAGTCAACCAAATAAGGTCCTAGCCATACAGAGTGTGCTAACCTTACTTTCCAGTATGATCACCAAGGGATAACAGGGATTTCCGGGATACTTCGGGAGTTTTGGATAGAGTTTCTGGGAGAAACATGGATTTGGAAAATTCAGAGAAATTTCTAGAAGTCATTTGAGTTTCTAGGAGAAATAAGAATTTATGGTTGATTTGGACTGAGCTTCTAAGAGAAACTGGTATTTTGGGCATTTATGAGAAATATGGATAGAGTTTCTAGGAGACACGAGTATATCCGGGCATTTCTAGGTGATTTGGGCAGAGCTGCTGGAATTTTTGGAGAATCTGGGAGGTTTGGGCAGAGCTCCTGAGAAAACAGGTACTTTGGGTATTTCTAGGAAATTTGGATAGAGTTTCTGGGAGAAACTGGTATATCTGGGAAATCAGAGTTTTTGGGAAAAACGGGTATATCTGGGAAATCAGGGAGATTTAGACAAGGTTTCTTGGAAAAACGGGTTAGCATGGTTATATCTGGGATATCTGGACAGAGTTTCTGGGGGAAACAGGTTATGATGATAATCATACTGTCTAGCTAGTTTTCATACTCCTATGTCCTAGGACCAACAAACAAGGTTTGCGGTGTATATCTTTGTGAACATGGAGCAGACATCCTTGTCATGGTGCCTAGGCAAGTCAATTCAATGTGATCACATGTGAGTGATTGCCTTGGGAATCATAAGAAAGAGGTTCTGTTCTATGCCACATAAGCGTCTACACCGCGCAGGTAATCCCGCTAGGGCATACAGCAGTTATATCACATTGTCCTATCTGAAAAGATAAATGAACAGTCCTATGAAAGGTGCTACAGGAATCTATATGCAAAGGCAGGGTTTAGTCAAAGAGGGTCCGTTGACGAGAGTTCCAATATACCGTCAGGGAGACAGTACGGAGGTTTTTACTCTTTTTGATATACCTTGGAAGGTACAGTATCAACGGTGACTTGTGCCCTGGCACAGCAAGACCTGAACAATGTCAGCGCCGCGTTTCAGACACAGTCGGAGGGGAAATGCAGAAGTGCAATGCAGTGAACCATACACAGTAAAAAGATGATTTTAAGGATGCTTCTTATGAGTCAAACCTCTGTATTATTTTGTTTTGAAAATAAAAATCCCCAGCAGAGTCGCCAGATTGTGGACGCGCGGAGTCGGACCACTTCTCTCTTTGTTCGAGATTGTTTTGAAATTGATTTGAATCAAGGAAAGAAAACGAAAGGTCTGTTGAAAACAGATACAGAGTCGCCACTTGGTCTTTAAGGAACCAAGAAACCTAATTTTGACTCACCCAAGCGGATAAAGGGCACCGGCCTTCATAACCAAAGAACTTGGTTCGGGGTTTTGGTACGAGAGAGGAAGGAGCCTTTGTCACGACTAAAACACCCTCAACTCGCCCCGCCTTTCGACGGGCCTCAATTAGCATCCAAATAATCATCTTATACTATGTTTGGTTCGACAACTAATACTATGATAGTATATTACATCACATAAGAAACTTGAAAATGGAAGATCTAAAGGTAAGATATCATTCATAAGATCTAAGTCAAATATCATGCAATGTAAAGTGAAAGATCACACAAATAAACCTAGGAAAAATCGTCTAATCATGTATCAAATATTCAGGACTTCCTAATCTAAAGGGAACATGAATTTGTTCTTGAAACAAGTAAAAAGAAACGAAAATATGCTTAGCAAGCTAGTATGATGCATGTTATTCTTTGAGAAAAGAAGATCTCTCAATCCCCGGGACGGATGAGAAAGGATGATTAGATCGAGGGGAAGCATGAACGTGTGATCAAGTTCATTCCTTATAATCTTCTTAGATTAAGAGTTACAAAAACCCCAAATCTTGCATGAATGTATTGTATGAACCTAAAAATGTGCAAAGGTTGTAGTGTGTTTTGTGTTCATGGATTTCTAAAATGACTTAGTAGTCTAAAATGTGCATGAATGAATGGATTAAATCAACATGGGATATATACAAATGTAGTATGAACTACTTCCTAAGATGTGAGCTAATTTGGAATGCATATGAGCATCAAATCAAAGAATAAAAGTTGAAATGTGCTTGCTGTGAATAGTGGACAGACTGCATATGGCACTTTGCAACATTATAATGGGAGGTCAAACGTGCCTAGAAAAATGTGAGAAAAATCTGAGATCATTCTTATTGTGTCTAGAAAATAACCCAAAAAGCCAAACATCAATAGCTATCACAGATTAAAAGAAAGAAATCAGAATGTACACATGACTCAGAAACAAAAACTGCACTGTTGACTGATTTTGTATGATTTTTCATAAATCAAAGAAAAGGTTTATGATGACCCATTATATACCAAATGTTTCCTAAGACACCCAAGTTTTATAAAAAAAATAGAAAAGATATATGTACAGTGATGAAAATGTCCATAATAAGTGCAAGAAGTTGGGTGAACATTCTGTGAGAACAGAGGCAGATTATGAATATGAACTTCTCACATCCAAAACAAATACTTTCACATCTCTATAATTGATGGGAAAAATTAGGGACAAACTATGATGTATTGGGAAGGTTTTCCAAGTGGTTTCATCATCATAACTTGAGTATTTAATTCAACACAAATCTTTGAATCTGAACAGCTCACTGTTTTGGGTCATTGTTTTGGAGATATTGAGGAAAACAAAGTTTTATTTCTTGAAACCAAATGAGAGGGATTGAGAGGGGTTTTGAAATAGATGTTTTGAAAACATATTTTCAACACTCAATAAGGATTATGACCACTTAGAATACCAACATCAAACTCATCATTAAGAATCTCCAAGATTGTTGGAGAGATTTATTTTTATTTGAACATAACTTCAATACACTTCAAGAATACCTTGGAGATATTGAAGTTATGATCATCATCTATCAAACATGTTTTTGAGGTCAAGAGCTACTATCCATAAGGATTCACTCACCCCAAACTTCATGTCATCACTTAGATGATGATGAACTAGTAAGTAAATAAAGAAAAGAAAAAGAAATGAGATAAGGAGAGATGAACATATATATAATCAAAGCAAGTAAATAGCAATCAATAGATGATAATCAATGTGATTTTGGACTTGTAGCTTGGTGTTTCACTCATAGATTTTGACATTTGGACATGGAAGTAGCTTCCTATCTCATGAATGCTCAAGAATGAGGGTTGGAGTGGACTTTGAATGTGAAGTATATAGAAGGATGATGGAAGAAAACAAGAATAAAACTCACTTTCTTATGGAAAATCAATGGGAGAAGCTCCCTTTCTCTCTTCTAAACCTATCTCTATCTCTCTTCTTCTCTAAAACTTTTCAAGCTTTGCACTTGGCCCCCCTAAAATGAAGAGCAATGGGGGGTTTATATAGGCCAATTTGGGGTGGTTTTGGGGTTTTAGAAGTACTCCCATTGGTCCCAAACAACTGTGAATACAAAACTATGTCGTTTTGACTTTCAATTAATCAAATTGGACCCCCAAAAAAATTACAAAAATGGACTCTGCGAGGATTGAGTGCCGCGGCGGCACTGGGCCAGTGCCGCGGCGGCAGTGGGCCAGTGCCGCGGCGGCAGTGCTCCTCTGGAGCCCAGAAAATTACGTTTAGGCCCCCAGAGGTTCCGGTATTCGCGAAAAGGCCCAATTTCGTCCGAAATTCACAGAAAATGCATACGAACTCCAAATTGAGGTTGTGATATACCGTTGGAAAGGTAATGGAGTCTACTTTACATAAAAAATAGTTCGGGGATAGGTCACCTTGAAAAGTTTTGCGGTATTCGCAATAAAAGCCGATTTGATCGCCTTTTTCGCCTTTGGAAATTCATAATAAATTCGTTTTAAATCCAGAAATTACGTGCGATATACCGTTGGAAAGCTATTGACCTCTAGTATCCATGAAAAATATTTGAAAATTGTTTTGGTGCCTCGGTTCCAAAGTCATATCTTGGTCAAACCGGTCAAACCTGGGATTCCCGGGAAGTTCTGGAAATCTCCGGGAGTTCCCAAGAGCTGACGTTTTCGCTCGATTTTCTTTTGAAACTCGTTTTAATACTTTTCTCATGATTTAGAATGATTCCGGTGAATTCGGATGATTTCGGTCAAACTTGGTCAAACTTGGTCAAACTCTGGTCAAACCTGGTCAAATCTTGGTCAAACCGGTCAACGGGGACTTCCGGCAACTTCCGGGACTTCCGGGGGTCTATGGGAGCTGACGATTTCATCAGATTTTACTTAAAAACTCATTTTATCGCTTTTCTTACGACGTAGTATGTTTCCAGAACTTTGGGACCAAATTTGGGAGTTTTCGGGCTTTCAGGGGCATTTTGGTCATTCTGAGCATTCTGAGAGATAGAGCTGACTTTCGAGAGTCCTTTTGAGTCTTTTACGATCATTGTGAACCACCAAGCTATGGGTCTCCTAAATCTGATAGCCGACAAAATGGGGTGTCTACACACGTCCATTTGATTAATATAGTTATGTCTAAGACCAATGTGTCTTGACTTCCCATTGCACATTACTAGTTGCACGAGCTAATGTTGCTTGACTATCACAATAGATAGTAATTGATGGGGTAGGTTTTTTCCATAAAGGAATTTCCATAACTAAATTTCGTAGCCACTCACCTTCTTTACATATAGCCCCAAGGGCAATCAACTCGGATTCTATCATCGAGTGTGATATACATGTTTGTTTCTAGGATCCCTAAGAAATCGCTCCTCCCCCGAGGATAAAAATCTACCCAGTTGTTGATTTGGATTCTACATCAATGTTCCAGCTAGCATCACTATACCCTTCTAAAACAGATGGCTTGATAATGTAATCCATAATCGAGCGTGCCCTCCAAGTACCTAAAAACTAGAGAAATTCCATCTCAATGTTCTTGACGTGGGTTCTAGTAAGTCTACTCAAAATACCGACTGCAAATGTAATAACTGGTCTAGTACAATGCATTAAATACATTAAACTCCCAAAGACCCTGGAATACTCCAATTGCGATTTTCTTCGCCCAATGTTCTTCACTAATTTGGTATTAGATCAAATGGATTAGAGACTGGTTTTTGATCAAAGTGACCAAACTTCATTAGCACATTCTCTATATAGTGTGATTGTACTAGTGATAAGCTATCGTTATTTTTCTTGATCTTAATACCTAAGATCACATCGACCTCCCCCATGTCCTTTATATCGAAATTAGCAGAAAGAAATTCCTTAGTTTCTATCACAACTTTTAAGTTGGTTCCAAAAATAAGCATGTCATCTCCATATAAACAAATGATAACAACTCCAATGTTGTATAACTTGATCGTTTTGTAGATCAAAAGTAAGCCATATATTCTGAAACGGTGCAACCTTTATGAATTGCTAGGAAAATTATGACATTCTGCACATGCATATATGTTGTGTGTTTTTATTGTTCATCATATAATCAGTAAATCTTTTAGGAAGATACTAGTTGTAAACAATGCAACAATTCAAAAAATTTTATTTTGTAAATCTGGATTATTAAGCTGGTTCGCGGCAAAGGTTAGAAAAAATTGAAGGCCCAAAACTTAAATGGACCATGTACAATTTTTGGTTTGGTAACTATGTTATTATGTTTAATATTATATCATATTATATCGTTAATGGCACATAAATGGTATGCACAATATATTATGCACGACTCTATGATGTAATTCAAGTATGTATAAATCGGTTACATATGCTAGTATGAAGCCCCTGGAATTTGGATCTTGATTGCCTATGTTAGCATGCGTTCACCTATACTGGCAATGTGGAGTAGTAAGAAAATAAAATAAATAAATAAACGCTCGTATTAGCATGTGATCGATCATTAATACTTGCAAATGTGGGAGTAGATATATGTTTAAAAAAATAAATTAACGTTTATTTATTCTTCGTTAATGTTTTGCAAGTATGAATATTTTTTGATATAGTTTATTTATTCATCTTGTGAAATTTGATAAATATAAAGATATGGGATAGCCTTGTGAATAACCCGAGATGATTAATTAATAGTGGTAACTGTAGATATTAGTCAGGTTGACTATTGGGTTAACATGAGAACTTAAAGCTAATGGCTTTGAGATGATCAAATATAACAAGGATTTATGAGTATGTGAAGTGCTAAAAAGTTAAGCACGGTCGCACTTGAAAGTCTATGTGTTTCCAGCTAGGAAGGTCTTTACATGTTGAAACACATAAGTTACTTTCCTTCAAAATGTGGAAAGGTATGAAATATTTTCAACTGCTTTATTGGTGTCATTGTTTGAAACAATTTCGACTTTGTGATAGAAACTAAAAAGTTTCTTTCCGCTAATTTTGGTGCGAAGGACATGGGGAGGTCAACGTGATCTAAGGTATTAAGACCAAGAAACATAACGAGAATTTAGCACTAGTGCATGCAATCACATTATGAGGAAATGTGCTAAATAAGTTTGCTTACTATGACCAAATATCGACCTCAACTCTATTTGGTCCTTACATCAAATTAGTGGAGAACAATGGAAGAAGCAAATTGCAATTGGAGTATTCTAGGATCATTCAGGGTTAAATATATTTAATACAGAAGACCAGATATTGCATTTGCAGTCGATATATTGAGCAGATTCACTAGTAACACCAAATAAGAATATTAGGATGGAGTTTTTCGAGGACTTAGATACTTAATGGCACGATCGATTATGGATCACATTATCAATGATACCCATCTATTTTAGAAGGGTATAGTGATGCTAGCTGGAACACTAATATGCAATCCAAATGAGTCATGTTGGATTTCTTTTGTGGTATTCTTTATGGATGATATTTCCATTTGAGGAGTTAAAGTGGATGAGGAATTTCAAGTTGGGGTTATTATTGCAAAATTACCTCCAACTTGGAATGACTACAAAAAGAGGCTTAAGCATCAAGAGAAGAAAAGTACTTTAGAGGAATTGGCACGTCATCTTCGTATTGAAGAAGAGTCTCGAAATAGAGATCGAGAAATAGACAAACTTGTTGATAATTTCTCTTAGTTATTAGTTGTTTTTTAATGAGTATTCTAAATTTTGTAGGTTTTGGAGATTTATCTTGAAAATGCACAAAAATCCAATGATTAGTGGCTTTGGAAGTAATTCTGGGCTTAAACGGTGATTCCGGTGAAAAAAGATGAATGCAGTAGCAGCCTCGGAAAATTGTATTTTTAACAAGGAATACTTCAGAGTTGAGAAATTTCTCTAGAGATATAAAATGTAGATCTTCGAGTTACGGACGCGTGGCCACAAATAGTGAGTGAATAAAAGCTCCGAGTCAAAAGTTATCGCAATTCTACGATCGGTGCGAAGAGCAGCGAAAATTTGAGAAAAGTTGGAAAATGGCCTGGTCGCTGGAGCGACCCGCTAGCGCGACCCGCACGAGCGACCTGTTGAAAAAGTAAAAGTCACGTATTTCGAGGTCCTGAAGAGCCCTGTGCAATCTAAATTGGCTGAATACGTCCAGAAACGTAAAAACAGCAGTTTTAGTGCGATTTGGCTTAGGAAAGCTTCCTAAATCCTTCCAAACTCTATAGAAATCATAATCTAAATCAATTTTGTGATTACACATCATTACACAATATTATACACATCCATGTACAACTAAACTTTCAGCCATTGAAGGGAGGAAAGTAAGGAGCAGAAGAAGAAGACCAAGGATTCCCATGGCCTCCTCCATCAACCTCTTGCCGTTCATCGCTTCCATGGACAACTAAACCAAGATCTAGGGTTTCAATGAAACCCTAGCCAAGTAATAGGGAGTTATTTATATTTTTATTTTAGTTTTATTATGTATGGATGATGATTACATGTTCCGAGGATTTTTTATAATAAAATCGTACTTCTATTGATTAATTCGTTACTTTCAAAGTTTATTCTTGTCTTAGATCTATTTTGAATGTGATATGCTCAATGATCTATATTTGTTGTACTTGTATGGATTATTTACATGTAATGGTGCTTAATTGAATTGTGCTATCAAGTATCCGAATAGTCCATGCTTAGATTAGACGTATTGTGTCACAACCCTAGTTTAGTGTGGGATAATTCGTGCTAACCGAAGATGGATTATGTTGGTGTTTGAACCATAGTTATCTTCTTGACGGAGGAATTGGGCTTGTAGCTACGATTCCCCATTATCATCCAACTTAATAAGCTAATTTAATTCATAAATACCCTTTTTACGAAGCTAGTGGTGGATTTGCGATCCTAGGTTCCTTAAACATATTTATAAAAACAACTTTTTAATCGCTTTCATAATTTAGATTTATTTTAATTTGTTTGATTAGTTTAATTACAATTCAAATCAGAATCCGTTTTCTTAATTAATTAGATTTAGATTTTAAAACTAAAAGCTGTAGTAATTCAATCTCTGTGGGTTCGATCTTTAATTTCACACTACAAATTTTAAGAAAGTAAAGCATACGTTTTATATCTTGATTTTGACAACATCACCTTGCTTATGTAAGGATACGAGACATGAAAAGGCCTAAATTGGGACCTAAAACATATAAATGTGCTTTTGTTGGATATTGTAAGGATTTTAAAACGTATAGATTTTTAAATCTTGTGACAAATGAGACTATAGAATCTAGAGATGCTGAGTAATTGTTTGAGCATATTTATGCTAAGGACAAGTTGAAGCCATTAGAACTGCATCGTTATGAGCACAGTTACACAAATAAAGAAATCGATGTTCAAGAACAAAATATTCAAAGTGACCCTAACTCGAGAGCTTCTAAAAGAGCTAGAATCACAAACTATTCATTTGGACCAGATTTCTATCTTTTCCTTGTTGAAGTAAATTGAGGAGAAATTATGACGGAAATCAGATATGTGATGAATGCCGAAGGAGATCCTAATTCCTATGCAGAAGCTATGGCTCACTAAATGCATATCTTTGGAGAGAAGCAATTAAAGAAGAATTACATTCTATTGTTTCTAATGGAACTTGGAAGTTAGTTGATTGTCCTCCAGGATCACAACCAATTGGTTGTAAGTGGGTTTTCAAAAGGAAGTTGAATACTGATGGTTCAACTAATAGGTTTAAAGCTAGGCTAGTGGCGAAAGTTTTTAAACAAAGAGAAGGGATTGATTTCTTTGACACATATGCTCCGTCGCGAATTAGTTTGATTCGTCTACTTATATCTTTGGCATCGATTCAACATTTATTGATCCATCAAGTGGATATGAAAATAGCCTTCTTAATTAATGGTGATCTGGATGAAGAAATTTATATAGAACAACCTAAAGAGTTTGTGCAAACTCGCCAAGAAAAAAAAGTGTATAAGCTCATTAAGTCTTAATATGGACTTAAGCAAGCTCCTAAACAGTGGCTTAATAAATTTGAGGAGGTTATGCTATCAAATGGATTCTGTATAAACAATGCAGATAAATGTATCTACAATAAATTTAACAACATTGAAAGTGTTATTATTCGTTTATATGTAGATGATATGCTCATTTTTGGAACCAACTTAAAAGTTGTGGTAGAAACTAAGAAGTTTCTTTCAGCTAATTTCAATATGAAGGATATGGGGGAGGCTGATATGATCTTAAGTATTAAGATCAAGAAAAATAGCAATAGCAATTTTGAACCAGTTTTATATAATTTCAGTAAGGAGTAGTGTTTTGAAAACAAAAAATTGGAAATAAAAAGTGGTGGTGGTCGCGAGGATGATTTGTGTCATTGTGGGTTTTGGGTGTAGATGACTTTTTAGAGAGAGAGAGAGGGAGGGAGGGGGAGAGAGTGACAGTCTTTTTAAAGAAGAGGGGTAAAAAAGTCAAGAAATATCATCTCGTTAAGTTATTGACGGCAAATATAATAGAGGGGATGTAAGTGGCAAGCAGGGAAACTTAAGGGGGTCAATTTGTTCAAAAAAAAAAAAAAGATGAGGGAGTATAAGTGAAAACCGATCATAGTAGAGGGGGTGTTTACATAATTTACCCTTTAGTCTTTTGTAGGCAGTTATCTTGATTATATATGTTTTCTAATTTTCTGAACTTACTAGTACATGAAGTGAAATGTGGTACTTTTATTTATCGCTCTCTCTTTTATACTTTTTTTTTATTAATAAAAAAGACTGGATCTATAAGTAGGTTGAAGTAAATTATAATGCACAACTCAAATTAAACCCCTTTGCCATGTTTTATTCTCTACATGCATCTTTACAAATTAATTATGATCAATGATATTTTTTTTTTTTTTGTTTTTTTTTTTTTTTGTTTTTTTTTTTTTTTTTTTTTTTTGAGATGATGATCTATGATAGTTAATATCATTAATATGCGATTTCATACGTCATTATCATATACTAACATGTATCCCGCGCAATGTGTGGGTACATTGTTTGTCTAATTGAGCATAGAATAGTGGTATTGAATATTCATATCATGAGATTTTCAACAAAAAATCATACAGCCTACTCATGGTTCAACCTCCTATAATTTGGCTTTGGGTTAATTGTTCTTTCACTATTATCAGAAATACAGCCACTTGAACATAAACGATAAACGATTATTGAGCTTAAGGACGAAATTGTGAAAAAATCATAACAAATGAAATTACTACGTGTTTCAAATTTTTGTTGACTTGCCTGATTAGCAGTTCTTAGAAGACAGGATTAAAATCTTTGCCCGTAGAGAAATTTTAAGATGCTCCCTACTACCATGTGGGACATTGTACCCTGTAAGGCTGGAACCAATTAATGATAATATATTATTTGGGTGAGACTCATATCTTGGAACCTAATGAGACATATTGTATGTATGCAGTGGTGGAAGATAGTGGGTGCATAGGGATAGGGGGACCATCCCCAAAAAATTGACTTTTACCTTGATATTTTTAAAATTTTCATATTTGACTATACATTGGCCCTTCTAAATTTTTAATCTTTTATAAAATGGTCCATATCTATATACAATTAGAATAGTCATTCATAGTCATAGACTATAAACCAAAGAATTACAATCTACTATTACAAACAACAAACCTCAAATTGTATATTTTAATATTTTAAATACTAAAAAAAAAATTTATACTTGAAAATATATATAAATAGATCTAAAAATATTCTCCTCGGGGGAGTGGCCCCAAACTCTCGTGTGACCATTTTGGGTAGCCTAACTAATTAATCATCCCCTCCCCCCAAATACAAATTTCTAGTTCTGCCCTGTATGTATGGATGTGATCCCACCTAATGACCAACTCTCACTCGTCACAGAATACCACATTAGCACACCCTAGGTTATATTGAGTTACCTAAAAATTTCTCTCGCTCATGACCTCACTAACAAAACTTGAAAGTGTAGATAAGCTTATTTACTTCTTTCGGTCACGATAAGCTTATTTACTGTAAAATAAAAATGAATAATAAAAAAAATACGTCTCAAGCCTATGGAGAGACAGAGACAGAGAGAGAGAGAGACAGAGAGAGAGAGAGAGAAAAGAGAGAAGAGAAACGCAAAAAAGTAAATGAGCGGCTCAAGTCTTTTCGATTTTTATTGGCGCAACTATTTGAGTTAGAATAGACATGTATCAGCACTATGTTGATATATAAAATTACATAGATATATATCATCAGTGCAATAATGTGTACATATCTAGGTATATAAATACTCCCTCAAAAAAAGTACACAAATACTACCACGTGTCACTCTCACATTATTCTATGCTTGAACTCTCCACTATTACATAATATATATATATATATATATATTGCATGTAAATATTGCCATACGATGGGTAGCCTGTGCCCCATAGGACCAGTCCAACCTTAGCTTCGTGCCCCTCTCAGGTTATGGCCTAGGCCTCAGTCTCCGTCAGGACCAGCTCGACATCAATTTGTGGGGTATATTGTTTTTGGGTAATTCTTTCTTGCAATTTTTCGCTCACTGTCTCACTATCTCTCTCATCATCTATCTTTTTCATCATGGATTTTATATATAGTGTCAGTAGCCCCACAGTGATCATTAGAAGAGAGATAGTAAGGCTGTGAGCAAAAAGTTGTAACAAGGTTGTATCTCAAAAATTACTCATATTGTTTGGAATGTCAACTTCAGAATGTATTATATATGAGTCAAGACTAATTGTAATTACATGATCATCTTCATAAGCAATTTGTTTTAAAGATGCATTTCAATACAACTTTCGCCCCGTTTGTTGTAGCTTAACCAGAGATTATACAACTTTTAGTTTTTCAAAGTCTAGTTTTTAGAACTCAAAAAAGTTGTAAACTTATTTGGTGCAGCTTTTTATAAGTATTAATGATTAAGTTGCAGTGGTGTTTGGTAATTTCTTTGGTATGTATTTTAAAAGTTGTCGAAATATATTTGAAGAACTATTTATTGAAAATATATAAATTGTAAGATACATATCTCAACTACTAATATAGGGTGTTAGTGCTGTAACTATAAGAGACAGAAGATGAATAATGATTGTGCTTTTAGACAATTGATAGATTTTAGTTGGAGGTAATTTATGTTGATAAAAAAAAAAAGAATAGATCGAGGACAAGATTGTCCAATTAAAGATTCAGTCAATGGCAAATAAGATATAAGCTGGAAAAACACCTCTAACCCAGCTTCAAATAAATTGACTTTTGGATCTTAAATAAGTTGAAAAAAGTTGTATGTCACACCAAACACTTAATTTTAGCTTTTTTCTTAGCTATAAACTATAATTTACAGCTTATAAGCTGCACCAAACAGGCCCTTTTGTTTTTTCACAAAAGCAAGTCTTACTTGCTTCGACTTTAATTTAAGTTAGAGTAAGTATTATGGACATGAGGACATGTGCTGGGAGTTGATAGAACCCAATATTTCTCAAATTCTATAGCAAATTAATCTCATTCAAAAGTGTTTCTATCTATCTATGCCTCTCTTTCAATTTTTTTCTCTCTATACATGAAATATATCAACATTGATGCATGTACTTTGAGAAGGAAAAAAAAAGTTTATTTTCATACCAAATGGAGCTAAGTTCTGAAATTATTTTCAATTTACTTGCATTTGTTACATAAACAATATTCAATTCACTTAGAATAAATGTTCAAATTTAAACTATTGTTCGAAAAAACCCAAGCTTGGCCCAGGGTGTACATGAGCCAAGCAGTTCAACAAAGGTTCGTTGTTCGGCTCGATAAAGGGTAGCTAGCTTGGCTTGCCTCGCTCAATAGAGTTTGTGAACACGATTGATTAAGACTCATGAGTAGGCTCGTGAAAAAACTCGTTAATAGACTTGATAAATAGCTTGTATATTAACTTAAATATATATTAATTTATTATAAAACTATATAATTTAAAGAAAATATGATAAACCTCGTAAATAGACTAATAAATGACTTATTTGTCATTAAATTATATAATTTTAAAAGGGGTGTAAAAAAACTTATTAAAAAACTTACAAAAAAGCTCACCATCACTTAAAGGCTCAACTCATTTAAGTTCTAGAGTAAACTTGCAAACACATAAACTGGACTCAAACTCGGTTAGGCTCTTATCCACCACTAAGTGGGGGACCTAATCTTGGCATTGACATCTCAAATCTGGCCTGGGGCAAGTTTGCATGCTTGGAAAGTTTGAATGACATCGTAAGTGATCAATTTCAGCATGTACATGTGTGATCATAGAGATACTGAAATTACTATTTTGCCAATCAATTCCAATACCTCATCTTATTTTTGGAACGAAAAAATGATTGGGTGTATTCACATTCCCTTTCATATCATGTGCAAGTAGACATCACTTTAGACCTATATATATAAATAAATATATATATAGGGTTAGACGAACATATTCAGTAAGTATTTTTTTTGCCTAAATAAACCCTCGAGGCAATGGGGCGCACGAAGGTCAGCGAGTCAGCTAGGCAGTCCACGGATTTTTTCACGTAAAAAAAAATATTCACAGGGTATGTTCACTCTACCGTGTTCACTCTAGAATCTGGCCGTATATATATATATTTATATATACAGTCAGATTCTAAAGAGGGCGCGCCCTCTCTTTATTAAAGAAAGGTCTCTACTTTGACCGTTAAATCGTGTTTTTATTAAGAACAATTTTGTTATTTCACAATTTTTCTCTCATTTTAATAAAAGAGGGTATCATCTCTAGAGAATTTTTATTTATATACATATATTGACATCCCTTCAAGACAGGTCCTTAGTCCCCAACCAAATTAGTTCAATTCCAACAACTTTGCTTCTTGTTCCTTAACTAGATCGAGCTTCAAAAACTATACATATACACAGTATATATATGTATATATGTACAGACACTGAGACACCCACATAATACAAAAGCATAGTGTTGAGAAGCACAGCTAAGATCGTCCTTCCAATTGCAGAAAATATTCCGAGTTTGTAGAGGCTTTAGCCTTTTCAAGTCATTGATCGATGGCTTCAATGACTTTTCCAAGATCTCTTTTTTAAAAGTACCCTTTACTCTCGTACCTAGTCCCATTTTGTGGGACCAATTACATAAATATCTACATATATATGCATATCTATATATATATGCGTCGAAGAATCCAGATGTATAGTAACTTAAGTACACCTTTGTATTGTCATTTCATTTGTCAACTCATTTTTGCATAAGTTGTTGCCGTTGTTTTCACTGTTATCATTTTACTGTTTATTGTACAACCCTCTATGGGGTAGAGTTATTGTAAAGTCTTTACTATTTTTGATTCAACTTGGGACCTTGGGTGGTGGTTTTTATGCTTCAGTACCCTCTACTTAACTATTTTGGCACTATACACTATGATGGGGGTAATTCAATCAGAGGCTAGCTCTTATTTTGTTTTCTGTCTTTTTCTTTTAATTGTTGAAATCATTTAGAGCATGCTACTCCACCTAGGATTATCTAGCTCCAACCTAAGTTGAGTAGCAAAATCTTTTCTCAACTACTACTCCAAGGAACAAATTTAATTTAGTACTATTTTATTCGTTTGCCACGTTGTATTTTATGCATCTCCACTTTAACATTTACATCTGGATTTTGTCGTGGGATCTAGATTGTATTGTGGGATCAGTGTAACTGTCGAAAATTTACCTCTCTATTTTACTCCAAACATATAAAGATGAATGTAGAGGGATAGCAGGTAGGGGCGGTTGCCCCCTTTACATTTGAAAAAACTTTCAATTTTACATAAATATGATTTAGGTACATGGACTTGTCCCACCCTAATTTTTTTTTTTTATTTTTTTTTTTATTAAGCCCACCTCCCCTATGCACGATTCCTGGATCAATCCTTACATATAAATGGTACAATAGGTAAACCGTGTAAGATACTAGTGGGGATCTCGAAGTTGTGAAGGGTATGCTGAAGGGATTTATACATCCTCATATTTTAAAAAAAAAAAAAAAACACACAAAATTTACACTGTCACCACTACCACTCATTCTACCTCATTCACATCACTACCACCATCACTACCCCCATTGTCGGCATTCGCGCCACTACCACATCACCCACAGTGGCGGACGCTGATAACTTTTAAAAGTTGGGTCAAACTAAACTGAACAAAAACATGCTTCATAAAGTTGCAAATAGGTTATATATTACTAAAGGGAATTGCTATTCGTATCCATGGATGAACCATTGCAGTCCATGAAATATATTAACTGCATGATGTCAGTAGTACCCTGGAATGGATTAGTTCAATTCTGGAGCAAGAATAGCAATTCCCTTTACTAAATAGGAAATTCCCTTTTGGGAATCCAACTATCCAAGAAAGTTTATTTGTTTGCGGAGAAATTTTAAATTTTCTATTATTGCCCTTTTTTTTTATTCAAATATTCAGTTTCACATCAAATGAAACGTGTGAGACTTTAATGGATAAACTTAAAAAGTATCTAGCCAAAGTACATCGGGTTTTCAAATCTGACTCTCAAAATGGAGTAAATTACTTTTCATCCAAATTTTCTCTTCTTCTTCTTTTTTGTTTTTTCCTTCCTTCTGATGAACCAAACAAGGAAAAGTGGTTTAATAGTGTTATTTTTTTCTTTCCCTCCCCAAAACTATGAACCAAAGTACCAAACAAGCCTTAAAGAATTTTTTTAAAAGTGGGGGTAGATTTTTTAGAGGGAAGGAAGGAAGCCATGACCCCTCCTTGTCTCTATGACACTCCATCCTAACCACCCACGTACACATAGAGGTGTCAAATGGGTCGGGTTGGCCCAGAACCGGCCCGGTAGATACGATTCATGCCCATCGATAAGGGTTGGACATCCCCCTAAGCTTCCACGACCCGGTTCGGCCCAAACCCATTGCGAAACCTGGCCCAGTCTAACTAGCCGTTGGAGGCCTAGCCCGGTCCGTCCGAGGTCCTAACGGCTAGTTTGGCACTTTTTCCCAATTTTTACACCTCTAACAGCTAGTTTTGGGTGTAATAATGTAAAAACAGCTACTTTTTTTTCACTTTTTACCCCTCAAGCCTAGCCCTGCCCGTCCCTAGCCCGATCCTACTGGGACCAGTCCACCATGCCAAACAACCCCCCTTCTCAAGCTCAGTTAGCATTTAGTTGAATCCGACCCAACCCTGCTCGTTTAACGCCTCTATGTACGTAGGCTTCTACCTATTTACACCGCCACTAAACATTAGTAAAATTCAAAATACACTTGAATATTATAATGTCTAGGGTTAATTACACAAACCTCTCCTAAGGTTTGCCTTCATTACACGAACCTCTCTCGCATTTTAAGAAATTACACAGACTTCCCTTGAAAGTGAGGGTAGTGTAACGAGTATGATGGAAGCTGTAAAAGTACTAAATTACCCCTGCATTATATTATACAAACCTCCCCTGAACTATGGTCTAATTACATGGAACTCCCTTGTATTTTAAAAAATTACACAATCTTCCCTTATCACAGAAAACCATAACTAGATTTACATTTTGTTCAATGTATTATTATACTGCCAAATAAAATTTACTTTTGCAATGAGAAAGGATTTGGGTTAAATTTTTCATACCACTAAAAAGTGTATCTTTCTCCAAATTCTTTCCAGTTCCAAAATCTGGAATTTTTTCAAGCATATCTTCAAATTCTTCCATGGCATAGTTTAAATTTCTTGGGTATGGTATTTTATTTATTCCACTTTTTAGTTTCTAGTATTTATGGAATAAATATAGCGGACATGATTGGCTTTAAAAAGCAATCTTTAATTTAGTTTGTTGAAAAGAATTTTATGTGCTTTAGGAAAAATTGAAAAGCTTGTGAAAAATGGTAAGGGTAAGAGCATCTCTAGTCCTGCTCTCCATTGCACATTTTTAGCTATTATATATGGAGAGTCATAGTACTTTTTGGGTGCTCCAATGGAGTCTTCAAATGACTTTCAATAATTGAGAGCCCCATTTGTGCATGCTAGATAAATATGATGAGGGGAAGTTTGTGTATTTGGAGAACTTGCCAAAGTTGCGTAACACTATTGGGACCCATATGAGGAGAGAGAGTACATCGGAGTTATCAATTTTATCTACAAATTAATATAAATATTTATCGCTCTCTATTGTAGGGAGCATGGTTGGGACAATTGGCTTAAACATAACTAGCTATAATAACTTTTTAGCCAATTTAGCAAAAATAGAGAGAAAATTTAGAGAGCATGGTTGAAAATGCTCTAATATATTTTGAAAAATAAGCGAGATGATTCTATATTTTAGAAAAAATAATTTTTTGTTGATAGACAAAAGAGGAAGAAGAAGATAGAAACAAAATTTAACAAAAAAGCATTTTTATAATGAGGGAGGTCCGTGTAATTAAATATCTCAAGGGAGGTTTGTGTAATTATCCCTATATTTTTGGCATTAGGTAACTAAAAATCGCTTACATCAGCGATTTCCGTAAAGAGAGTGGATGGTTCACTATGGAGGGGAGAGTGTGTGTAATTAAACCTAAATCTCAGGGGAAGTTCGTGTAATTTTTCAAAAAGTGAGGGAGGTCCTTGTCATTAAGGCAAACCTTTGGGGTGGTTTGTGTAATTAGCCTAAATTTCTACCTTGGATTAGAGTGCAAAAGGTAAGGGGTGAAGTTACCGCTTGGCTGGGGGCACTTGACCCCCTCAACGTTCCAAAATTTGTTTTATACCCTAGGTATTTGAAAAATCAAGTGAAAAGTCCTAATTTACCAACTTATTTTGGAATTGGTACATCCATATTATCTTCATATCAATAGGTCCTAATTTGGTGGATGTTTTTAGTGATTAGTCCATAATTCCAAATTAGAGATAAATATATGGACCATTTCACCTTCATTCATAAGTCAGATATATATATACACAGATACGTATATACATATATACATACGGCTATATATAGATATATAGATGTACATATTTATAAAAATTAGTTATCATATCCCACAAATTTTGAGTATCTATTAAATAGGATAAAATCCCATGATTTTAGTTTTGGGAAGTTATGTATCTGTTATAAATTCTTCAGGCACCATTCGTGTAGTTTTATTTATATTGAACACCACTAATACAGTCAATTCTATAATAGTCCATAATCCATTCGGATGAAATAACAGTTCGTACAGTGTGAAATTTCGTACTGCATTTTACAGTGTGAAATTTCACACTCAACTATTTCATACTGTGTGATTTACAATGTGAATTATACAACTATTTCATATTGCTGCTACCCTGGCATGTGCTCATTTGCACAGTTTGAATTGTTAAATTCACTAATATATGGTCACGATGGCACGACCTCCAATTTAAATTGTAAAATTGTAAAGTATTGATTTTTGGTATTATAAAGAAGACATTTATAGCTTGTACAATATAAATCAAAGCCACATATTAATATATGATGATGCCAAAAATTGATAAGAGAGATTCAGAGAGAGATATTAGGGCACAAGAGCTTGTATGTGGTTCGGTCTCGTTAACGAGGTGACCTACATCCACGGGTGCGTCAGTGCGCTTCACTAGCAGATCACCGGCGGGCCTGGTGAACCAACAAGTTCAGCGACCCTACCAGTAACACCGACCGGGTATATGCGTATGAGTGTGTATAAACTGCTATTTTCTAGGTTCAGAATGCCCTCCCCATAGTGGGGGGTAGGCGGTCTCTTTTATAGATGCAAGAGACCCCCTGTACATGGTAAGTTTTTCAGAGTAGGAAGCCTAATCTGATTACACTTATCTTGCATGAATTCAGGGGAGTTTCCTAAGAGGTATAAGAAACTACTATATTCATTCCTTCAATCTTCTAACCGGATTAGGAGACTGATCAACAATTTGTTGGTCAAGCTGGATTCGCAGAATGCCGCCCAATGCGCCCGGCCTGTGCGCCCCATACCGAGCGGTTGTAGCGAGCAAGCTCGGGATCACGGAATTGTAGGTGCCTTCGACAGAGAGCTCGGGGATCCTCTGATGATGTGGCTACTATACTCCATGAGCTGATAATTTTGGACATATCAGCTGCCCCCCATTTTCGGAACTGAGGCGAGGCCTCATCGGATAAGATTTAAAAATTAGTATCCCCCCGGGGGACCGTCCGGTAGAGAGGTCGGGTATCTACCCCGAGTCAGACCGGTCGCATCGGTCAGCCGGGTCCAGACCGAGTGGTGACCCTGCGGGACTATGGTTGGCATCTACCACGTGTCAATTGATGGTTGGCCTGGTTAGGATCCAGCGAGGCCGGTCTGAGAATACTAGAGTAGTTGCATGGTAACCAGACCGTCTCATCAAGCATTTAATGCACGCGCCTTTTAAGGTGACACTTCACGTGCCCGAGGTGACAATTGTCAGGCAGTTTCGACGGGAATGTGCCTGGACCGTTGGATCTACTTTGATCTTTGTCGTCCGTGCTCCTTATATACGGAACACTTGCCCATTTCTTGAATTCCTGCTACCAAGACGTATATTCCCGAGCGGGTTGAGAGCAAAAAGTCCCCGGTCAGGATTTCCGAGCCCTTTCTTACGTTGATTTTTGTAAGTTTCTTTCCCCTCTAAGTTCCTTCTTCCCCCTTCTCTCTTTCTTTTTTAAACGAGGCTGGAGGGAGTGAACCCCCTGAGATTTGAGCAGGAGTGGGATTTTTTCCTCCTTAGGTTCTATTCTTTTTTTAGGTTAGGAGGTACCTTAGGCCACTTGACCCGAGCGGGTGTCCCCGGAGTAGTCTTGAGAGAGTGTCACCTAGTATTGAGGACCATTTACTCTTTGCCTTTAAGGTTAGTGACTCTGCCCCCTTTGTATATCAGGCTCGGGGTCTCTGACCCCATACTTAGGCCGTAACCTACTTCCTCACCCTACCATAGAAATACCAGAGATGGAGCATTCCGACTTCAATTCTGCTTCCCGATCAGAGGGCGAGATGTCCCGGTAGGGAACGCCTGACACCAGCTTGGATCCACCTTCCGCTTTCTCGTCTGACCACCAGAGTAAGGGCAGGATTCATGTTCATGTATCCGATAGTGAGTCTGACTAAGAGGCCCCCGTTCCTCCATTTCCCGGGGCTCGGGTGATGAGACACCGGGGAGACCTGACCCCGAGGTGGTGTTCGCCTGCGAGTCTACCCCCTCTAGCCTGTGCTCCCAAGATCTTGTGCGCATTAGGGAGAGGTATTCTCTCCCTGACGATTATTCTTTAGCCGTCAACCCCAGCGGAGCACACATCTACCAGCCAGGCTTCGTCACCCTATTTGAGGATGCACTGATGGCTGGCTTCCACCTTTCGCTTCACCCAGTTGCCCGGGACATCCTGATTTACCTCGGGATTGCTCCCGGGCAGTTAGCTCCCAATAGGTGGAGGTTCTTGATGGGGTCAACCTCTCTTTGGCCCCAAGCCATCAGGTATCAACTCACCCTTCAAGAGTTCCTATGGGCACACCGTCCGTTCCCAATACACCAGGAAATTGGGTTCTTCTCTTTTGCAACCCGGCAGGGCAGAAAGATCATTGTCAACTGCTCGAGCAATAACAAGGGGTGGAAGAGCAAGTTCTTCCAGGTGTCCACCCTTGGTCTTTGCGACCCAGCCTCGGGAAGCCAGCTAAGGACTTCCTGGGCGGGGGAATTGAGGGGTAAGACCGCCCGGTATGCCTCTTTTTGCTTTTCTTTACCTTAGAAGGTTGTAAATTTGCTAACTGTTTTCATGTTTTTGGTTACAGATGGGTCGACCAACCCTCCAGGGATCCCCGGGGAGTGCCAGGCTAAGGTCTTAGGTTTGGCGGACCTGCCTACCAGCATCTGGAACGTACTGTGCCGGACAAGCAATTTTATCTAGTCCTACTCTCCAGAGGAACCCGTCCAAGCTCCCACTTTTTCTCCAATCATTCCGGGTGAGTGTCTGGGCTACCTGTCTTCCCGTTCCACATTTCCCTTTTTGCTGCCTCTGTTTTCTGACTGGGTAGTTTTCTTTTCTGCAGAAATGGCCCCCAAGAGGGATCTGGAGCAGCTGAGGACCAGACAGACCGCTGCTGCTGCTGTTGCCGCCGCCCAGTTGGCGGTGGCACAGAGAAAACGGCCCGCTGCTGAGGCCTCGGGTTGCGAGCGTCCCCTCAGGTGGATCCAGCATGGGACTGCAAATCGTCCAGAACCCGTAGGGGCGTCAACTCCCCGAGTGGTGATGGTAGAGGAGACAGGACCCCGGGCGGAAGCACCTTCCGCCTTGCCAATGGGGGGACCTGCTGAGGTTAGGAAGAGGGTGAAATCCTCCCTAATCCCTAGCCAGGTGGAGACATGCGCAGGCCTGTCTCCCGAAGACTTTCAGGGATGGCTCTACAACCTCTCTCATCTGGTGAGCTTCTTCGCCTCCCACACGGTTGCTTTTTCTTTTTTTTTTATTTACCTTATTGACTGACCAGTCTTCTTTCTTTCATCGCAGGTTGGTTGCATGGCTGCTGGGTCTGAGTCTCTCCTGTCTTCTTTGTCCGGGAAGGCCAGCACCGCCGAAGCTGCCTTGTCAAAGGAGCCGGCAGAATCGGAGGCCGGGAAGACCGCCCTGGCCACAAGAAGAACAAGACCATAGCCTTGGCCTTAAGCTTGAGTGCAGCCCAGGCAGATCTGGCGGCTGCTCAGGCCAATTTAGAAGCTTCCCGAGCTCTCACAGCGGTGACTGAGGCCCAAGCAAAGGCCGCAGCTGAAGTGACGGCCGTAGGGGCAACGGAAGAGGTGTTTGATTACGGCTTCTTCTAGAGCTACGAGGATCTGAAATGGCGGGTTGCCCGGGATCACCCCGAGTGGGACATCTCATCCTACAAGGGGATTGATTCAGACTACTAGGACGTCGGTCCTATGGCTGGTGAGGATCCTGTTGCTGGTGCTGGAGCTGCTGAGCCTACCCCGGGCCCCCCTTGGGAATTAGAGATGGAGCTGCCCCAGAAGAAGAGGCTGGGGAGACTAAAGATGTGGTCGAGGTGGATGACTAAGGTTCCCGACCTATTTTCTTTTTGTGTTGTAACTGCCCCTAGGCCCTGTGCAAATCATTTTTAATTAATGAAAAGGTCTTGAGACCAACTTTTCCATCAATTGTTTACTGTTTCTGCACTTGTGCCTGTGTTTGCCAATTCCCGACCGGTTTTGACGGATCTAACTCCATGCCTTAGCAAATGGTTTAAGACCATAACCGGTAGACGTCTTGGTCTTCTTGACCCGTTTTAAAGGTACCGCGCGGTGTACTTTAGGAGCTTGTCCTGTTTTACTATCTGGACGATTTTCCTCTGATCACTGTAGGTACATAGAATGTTAGGATTCTTAGCCCTGTTAATTACCGATGTGATTTCCTATTTTGGTCTGGTATCCCCCTGCCCCCCAAGCATTTTGCTAAGGTGGGTGTCTAGGAGTGAGGGACCGTAGGAAACTGACCTGGAACATGGGTAGTTGCAGGGTCCTTTGAAGCTTGCCATCATCAGCCACCTAGGGGGTTTTCTCCCATTGTCGATTGGACCTAGGCAAAGCCTGTGCCTCGGGGTTAGGCCCAAGGTCTTTTTGTGCCTAGGTTGTGAGCCAAGGTCTTTTATGCCTCGGGTATAATCCCGAGGTCTTTGGAGGAGCTTCAGGGTTAGGCCCGAGGTCTTTCAATTTTTCACGGAACACTTTTAGGAATAATTTCACCAAGTAAAATAAAATAAAAAAACCTTTATTTTATTTAAAAATTTATAGTGATTGCTCAAGTAGAGCTACAAAAAGTCCTAGCTAGTGCTAACCCGCTCGTCCCCGAGCACTACTGAAAGTATTTGCGGAGGTATTGTATGTTCCATGGGTGAGAGAGCTCATGCCCGTCCAGAGTTTGTAACCAGTAAGTGCCCGGTCGGTTGATCCGGGTGACTATATATGGTGCTTCCCAGTTTGGCCCCAGCTTCCTATGGCTCGGGACTTTGGTAGACTAGTTTACCGCCTTCAGGACGAGGTCTCCCACTTGGAATCTTCGATGCTTGACCTTGCTGTTATAGTACCGAGAGACTCTTTGTTTGTATGCTGCCACTTTTAGATAGGCCCGGTCTCTTTTTTCTTCTACCAAGTCAAATTGATTCTGAGGGCCTCTTCGTTGCTCTAATCACTGAAGTTTGCCACCCGACAAGAGGGCAACCCGAGCTCTGTGGGGACCACCGCCTCGAAGCCGTAGGTAAGTGAGAACAGTGTTTCGCCTGTTGCTGCTCGGGGAGTGGTGCGGTTGGCCCACAAGAGGGTCGGTAGTTCCTCTGCCCATAGTCCTTTGGCGTCTTCAAGCCTTGTTTTAATTGATTGAAGAAAAGTCTGGTTGGTCACCTCGGCTTGGTCATTGGCCTGGGGGTGCTCGGGGGATGAGTAGTGATTGGATATAGGGGTGGGCATTCGGTCGGTTCGGTTCGGTTTGGACAAATTCGATTCGGTTTTGTTCGGTTCGGTTTGGAGAAATGGAAATTGAAACTGAACTGAATTATATTTCGGTTCGTTTCGGTTTTGGTAAATTCGGTTCGGTTTAGAAATTCGATTAACTAAATTTTAAAAAAATTATACTTTCTTTTCTTTTAATTTTTATTTTCACAACTTTTTTATATGTTTTTTTCCCATTTTACTTTCATATTACAAAGAAAACATATATTTATATTTACTTATATATAATTTACTTATAAATTTGTAATATATAGAGTTGTATATAAAAATATATTAATAATATGTAAACTAAAAAAAAATTCGATTTTTCGGTTCGGTTCGGTTTGGGACAGTGCAACTGAAAATCGAACTGAAAAAAAAAATGTAGTTCGGTTTAAAACTGAACTGAAATTTTTAACTGAATTAACTGAACTGAAATGAAAATTTTAGTTCGGTTTGGTTCGAATTTCGGTTAACTGAACTATTTGCCCCCCCTAATTGGATATCCCGTAGCCCGAGCAGAACTGCCTGAATACCAGGGTGTCAAATTGCCTACCGTTGTCACTAACCAGAACCCGGGGGACGCCGAATCTGCTACAACATTTGCTTTACCCGGATGGTATTGCAACGAGACATCATAGTCTTTGAGTAACTCCATCTATCTTCGTTGTCGCATGTTCAACTCCTTTTGAGAAAATAAATATTTCAAGCTCTTATGATCGGAAAATAGATCAAATTTCTCTCCATAGAGATAATGTCTCCAGATCTTCAATGCAAATACTATTGCGGCTAGTTCCAGATCATGTGTAGGATAATTTTTCTCATGTACCTTAAATTGTCTTGATCCATATACAATGACATTCCCGTCTTGCATAAGCAGACAACCAAGTCCTTGGTGTGATGCATCACTGTAGATCACATACCTTTCTCCACTTTTAGGTATTACGAGTACTGGTGAAGAAGTCAATCTTTCCTTTAACTCCTGAAATGCACTTTCATGCTTGTCTGTCCACTCGTACTTCATCTCCTTGTCAAATTCGTCAAAGGTCCTGCTATCTTGGCAAATCCTTCTACAAATCTTCTGTAATATACTGCTAGGCCGAGGAAACTTCTGACTTCTGTCGTATTAGTTGGTCTATTCCAGCTTAAGACTGTATCGATCTTGGATGTGTCCACACAGATGCCGTCTTGAGATATAACATATCCCAAGAATTCGACTTCTTGTAGCCAAAGTTCACACTTGCTGAACTTTGCATACAACTTATTATCACTAAGTGTCTATAAAGTAATCTGCAAGTGCTTCTTGTGGTCTTCCTCCGTCTTTGAGTAGATCAGTATGTCGTTGATGAACACTATAATGAATTTATCTATATATGGTCTGAAAACTCTATTCACTAAGTCCATGAATACTACTGGGACGTTTGTCAATCCAAAAGGCATAACCAGAAACTCATAATGATGTATCTTGTCCTAAACGTAATCTTTGACACATCCTCCGGTCGAACTAACAACTGGTGACATCCTGAACGTAAATCATTTTTTGAAAAGATCTTCGATCCTTATAACTGGTCGAATAGATTGTCTATCCGAGGTAGTGGATATCTATTCTTAATCATGACCTTGTTCAACTCCCTATAGTCCATACAGAGTTGAAGTGTCCCTTCCTTCTTCTTCACAAATAGAACTGGTGCTCCCCAAGGTGACGTGCTCAGACGAACAAATCCTAGATCTTCAAGTTCCTGGACTTGTTTCTTCAGTTCCAACATCTCGATTTGTGTCATCCGATACGGAGCCTTGGAAATAGGCAATGTTCCAGGTACTAGTTCCATACAAAAGTCTATTTCTCTCTTCGGTGGTAGTCCTTTAATATCCTGGAATACATCCCGAAAGTCTTGTACAGTAGGAATCTAATCCATTTTAATTTCTATACTCGCACTCCCGATTGCAACCAAACTACTCGCAAGAAACATTTCGCTCACCGGCTGACACTGGAATCTAATCGTCGGATATCTTGGTATTAGAAACACAATAGTTCTAGTAGGGTAGTCCAAATTGACACTATACTTAATCAACCAATCCATCCCTAGGATAATGTTGAACTCTGACATTGATAGAACTATCAAGTCTGCTGGAAGATTCCTATCTCCCAAAGTCAATGGGCAATCTTTACATACTTTACCCAGCTTAACAGTCACTCCCAAAGGTGACACAGCATTAAGTGTTGGCTCAAGTTCCTGGGTTCTAAACCCAACTGACGCACAATCTTAAAAGCAATAAAGGAACGTGCAGCTCTAGTATCAAATAAAGCTTTAACTGGACTATGAAAGAGTACAAGCGTACCTTCTAAATGCTGTTGTTCATTGGTATTAAAACCTGCTTCCCCTGGGATTATAGCATTTACTCGATCTAGGGGTCCTTGTATTCCTTGACTTTGGGCGCCATAGTGTTCTCTTTGTGGTGCACGATAATCCCTGCTTTGGCCTTGGCTTATTGTAGTTACGACAGACAATATCTGGCCTACGGTTCATTCTGGGGACTGTGTAGTTCCTGGCAATATCTCCCAGCTTTCCACAGTAAAAACAACCTCCGTCATTTGATGGCAGAGCTGTGAGTAGTGCTTGGGGTTGCAATCCTCGCTGTCGATACGGCTGGGGTCGAAGATAACTCTACTGGGGCTTCCTGGTTCCTTCCCAGGTCCTCTTGTTTCCTTAGAAATTTTCCTGAGGTCTCCACCCTTAGGTATTCCTCTACGGTTGTGTCTAGAAATTCCCCTATTGGAAGTTCCTTGATGGTTGTGGTCGATTTGTCTGAGGTCGCTGTACTAGATATGCGTCCTTCTCTAGACTTGTAGCAAGTCTAACCAGTCCTTCAAAACTATGGTTCAGGTGACTGATTATGGCAAAGATGGGGATTCAGTCCCTGGTAAAATCTTTTCACCTTCTTCTGTGGTGTATCAATCAAAATGTTGGGTGAATCGAGACAATTACTCAAACTGTGTGGTGTATTCTCTTACCTTCCAATCTCCTTGAACCAAGCTCATGAAATTCTTCTCCTGTTGATCCTTTTCATCTTCTGGAAGTACTTCTCCATAAATCTTTCCTTAAATATTTCCCAAGGCATTGCTCTCACAGAATTCATCCCTATAATGGCTTGTTCAGCCTCCGACCAATCTGCGACGGCATAGGTGAGCTGGAACATAGCAAGACGACGTTTCTCTTACTCGCTACATTCCAATGCTTCAAAGATCAACTCCATTTCTCTCATCCATTGTTTGGCTTTCCATGGTTCTGTTAGTCTATCAAACTTTTCGGGAGATAACCCACAAAAATTTGCCAATAACTTGTCCCATGTTTACCTCTGCTGGAATGGTGCAACCGGGGGTTGGACAGGTCGTTGATTAGTAGCATGGTTGTAGGTATCGACTACATGCTCCATCCTTTGCATGAATGCTTCAAAAACTCCAGATGGGTCCATTCCTTCCGAAATAGGTGCTCCAATTCACGCTTGGTGATTTCTCAAGGGTCCTACCATAATGATAGAGTGTTGCCTACAAGAGACACGTCGATTAGCTAAAAGTCTTCTTGCAAAAATGAAAACAAGATAGAGTGAGAAGGAACAAGAACTAATAGTTCTACTAATTAACATATCAAAGCAACCATACAATCAATATAAAAAATACTGCTCGTATATATATATATATATCAAAAGATGTACCGCATAGTACACACTAGTCAAACTGTGTACCACGTGGGACAAAGGCTAAAACAGTACCAAGGTTAGCTATTTACAATGCTACGACTACTACTAATACTATACAAAGCTATACCCAAATAGCTATCACTCAAGCTCCCAAAAATTATGTGGACAACATGTCCTGATATAAAACTAACAAAAACTACACCCCCTGCAGTTCCTAACTCAAAAATCGTCAGCATCCGATCCTGCTACTAGTGCATCATCCTCAGGTGCAATGTCCATCTCTACCGGTGTATCATCCTTGACTGGTGCTGCTGCTCCTACTACCACCCCAATATCCCAGTCCTCAACAATCATGTCATCAACCTCCATCTCCTCAACATCAATTACTAGCTCGGCAACATCGGCGATCAACTTAGTAAAATCCCCAACAACAGCCATAGCATCTGCTAACGCAACTTGTCCTATCGGAACTCTGGCTGGCTGTGCAACCATTGCTGTTACCCACTCGGCTGCCATATTGGCAATAGCTGCCATGTGAAGCACAAGACATGGGTATCTCTGGTACGACTACCTCCTCTACCTTGGGCTCTCCTGCAAGATCCTCCATAATCTCACCTCCCACTACTCCTATGTCCTCCTCAACAACAACCTCCGGGTCCTCCTCTGGATCCTCCTCTGGGTCCTCGTCATCCTCAACTGGCTCGATGTCCTCTACAAGATCCTCCTCTAGGTCAGCCTCTACCATCGGCTCGGCCTCTAGTGATTCTAGCTTCTTGAGATGCTCCTGTGGCTCTAGAATGGGTACCTCGAGTACTGATGATGGTGCCACTACTTCAAGTGCTGCCTTAATAGGTCCTCCAAGAATAGCTCGTAACTGGATAGCATCCATCTCCAGCTTACTCTGGATCAAACGTAAAATCTCCTAATAAATATCTTTGCCAATCCTCACGGAATGGTAAACATCCATACACATCTAGGTCAGGTGAGTCCGACCATCAACATAGAAGGCCTTCCACATATCCTCCTCCAAGTAATGACTGGCTATCTAATGTACGCGATCCTAGTAACGATATGGATCAATTGGCTCCACGGTATCCCCATGGATCACGTGTCCTCCATAAGGGTTATCCACATATCTATAAAACGCTGGATCCATGCTAACCTGCAAGAAAACTATCTATCGTCAGAAGGACAATCTTATGTCAACTTATATCTCATCTCAGGGATCTTAAATTTCTAGGACTAGATGGTATGGAATCGTTAGTGAGCCAAAAGTATCACAACCTAAAGCTTTGATACCAAAAATCCTGTCATGCCCTGGAGCAGCAAAAATAGAGAAAATAAATTTCTTTTTTGGGTCCATAGGGAATGACTAGTGGATGTCACTAATTATCCACACCACACAGTACTAGTCTATAACAAGAATAGTAATAAACACAAACTAGATATAATAATCGTTGCTTCTATTACAAACATCAGGGTTATTACAACAGTAAAGCTACAACGAAAGTATATAAGGTTTGGAAGCAACATATGCCCAAGTACCAAATATAACAAACAATCTAAACAGAAATAAACTAATAAGTATCTCCCGATCTTCAGCTGGCGTAAACATTGCCGTAGTAATCTTCCCCAGCATAGACATCATTAGAGGGGCCACCCTCTTCGTATTCCCTCCACGGATAGTAACCATCGTCATAAGCTCCGTCATCTACAGAATAAGGTACAGGATAGTCTGGACGGGAAAAAATCAATCAATAAAGGCCGTCAGGTTACTGAGAGCTGAGTGAGTATAAACTAATAAGGTACCAGTTATTTGAAGTAAAAACAAGCTTGTGAAAACACGAGTTAAAATCTACTATAATAATATCTTGTTCTTTATTCAACGTCGTTAACCAACCCTTATCGTCTTGTTACTCGAAGGCCGATATTCAACATACTTTGACTGAATGGAACAGACTCAATCGTTTAACTCTGGGGATACACCCTTATTCTGTCCATCGCTTTTAAGAACAATATATCCTGCTCACTGCATGTCATGGACTCCACGTCAGTCCATCCCCAGCTTTTAAGAATAATATATCCTACTCACCGCATTTCAGGGACATAATGTTTCGAACAAGGCATATCATCTATTGCCATGACTCAACGTCATCTACCATACTTTCCAGCTCACCGCCTCTTTAAGAACATTTATCAGTTCACAGGCTTTTAAGAGCATATCATAAATCCTCTGAATTATCCTAGGACTACTTGGTCCAGCTCACCGCCTCTTTAAGAACATTTATTAGTTCACCGGCTTTTAAGAACATATCATGACCAAACATCCATACACATACCATTCCCAGAACTTATCAAACCTACCTAAGTTACGTTCTAATATCGACACATGACCAATTCCCAATGTGGCCTGACTATTCTAATTAAAAGAAACGGATAACAAACCCATACACAAATCAACATGCTACCCATGTAGTCATATTCTTCAGTTTATCAAAACATCCTTTATTCTTTGGTATTACATTACCCATGTCTAACCCAAAATCGTATAACAAAGTCCGAATCAAAAATCGAACAATCGAACCCTTAATATAATAAATAGGCAAAAGAATCTATGTTTTGCCATTACCAATCGATTGGACTGGGAATTATACCAATCGATTGACACTTCGTCTTCACTAGCAGATTAGAAAAACAGCATATATAAACGTAGAAATTATGCATATAATACATCTCATCTACACCATAACTTGTATAAACATCAAATAGAGGGACCAAGTGAGTTGTAACTCACCAAGGGTGTGTTTGGGAGTGTGTGAGCTTGAAAACTTCAAGTTCCTCTCTCTCTCTCTCTCCTCCTTCTCTTGCCCTCTCTGTCTCTTCTCCTTGCTCCTTTCTTCTTCTTCTATTTCTCCTTCTTCTTATCTTCTTCTCCCAACTGCCCAGGGTAGTGTGTGTGTATGTGGATGTGGGTGTATAGATATATGTAAATATATAGATGTATATATATACTCACAAGATGTGCCTCTCTCTTAAAGGTCTGAAACTAGCCCAAGGCCATAAATGAAAACATATATATATAGATTATGAAAAGTGCCACACGTCTAAGGCTCAAGCAAAAAAGAAAACTTGTCTCATCTTATGCCAATCGATTGGTAAAGATGGCAATCGATTGGTTACAGATATTTGAAGACAATCGATTGGTATGTTGCCACGTAATAAATTCAAGTCGGTAGAATGGAAATCGATTGGGAACATGTCAATCGATTGGTAACCAAAAAGTGGCAATCGATTAGGAAAGATGGCAATCGATTGGTAACTAAATCTCACCAATTGTAAAGGAAAAGTTATAAAAGTATAGAAATCAAAATACTAGGTCTTATTATATAACCAAAATACAAGATATTACACAAATAGAGATCCTAATGAACCAAGAGCTTTTACAAATTTAAGCTATACTATCTCTCTCTCTCTCTCTCTCTCTCTCTCTCTCTCAAAAGATATGGAGCTCCCAAAGCCAACCCTAGATCTCTCTTTTGCAAAAGATATAAGAACAACGAACTATAGGTCTCTCTTTTTCAAAATTCCTAAAGTTCTCCAATGTACAAAAATATGCTTAGGATTTGCTGCCAAAATTGAATTAGGAATCCAAAACCAATTAGGAAACATTATTTCCTTCAATAAAAAATCCAATAGATTGAATTCGAGTGGCCGGTCAGGCTGACGCTGATCAAGCAGAACACCTAGCGGGTGATATTTCAGAACCGCATACAAATTAACCTCAAACAAAGCTCGCATTCTAGCTCACTCGGGCGGGGACTGCCCGAGCGGACCGCTCAGGCAGTAAAGCCAATTTTTGAATTCCTTCTTCTTTTTCTGAAGCGAGTCACAATTCCAACAATCTCCACATTGGCGAGATTTCCAAATTCTAAAACAAATTGAGCCACACAACTCTAAAACAAAAAAACTCTACCTTGGTTAGAATCGATCTAAATGCTCGGGCTCTAAATCAACCAAATATGTAATACCCTGTATTTTTATTGTACTTTTATACCCTTTTTAATATAAATAAGATTCAATACGTTGGTATTTACATTTCCTATAATATCAATTTCAATCGATCAAACTTCTCTCAAGTGATCGAACTATTGTTTCTTCGATTGATCGGACACTTTTTAAGCGATTAAAACTTTGCCGACCTAAAACCATGATGTGTCCCCTTTCCCAAGCGATTGAACATATTCACCAATTGTTTAACATTTCTTGAGTATGAACCTTAAGATTCCTTGTGATTGGGGTTGACTCTAAGTAATGTTTTGGAGATCGTCCCTATGGAGTTCTACTAATGTGATAGTTGTAACTATTACGTTTAATTTATGAACTACTTCCTGTGATTATTTCTGGATTGACGACTAACTAATAGATGTGTATATGCATCGATGGAAGAGAGACCACCTACCTAGAACCATCCTGTGCAAATTGAGGATACACCCCTAGCACCCCAGGTTGTTGATCCATCCGGATTATTCAAAGCCTTTGTGTATAGAATGGAACGAATCAATAATCCTAATGTGAACAATGGTAATAACCATGGACCACCCCCGAGGCCAGTTGAGGATCACATAGTGGAGTGTTTTCATCATTTTCATCAGGGGAAGTTTGACAAGAATTCTGAGTCGTGGCAAGTAGAACAGTGGCTCCGAGATATGGAAGCAATCTTTGACACGTTAGGATGTAGTGAGTTAGAGAAGTGTCTTTTAGTTGACTTATGCGGCGATCAATTAGTGGGAGTCAGAGAAGGAAACCATAGGAGCAGTTGCGGTAGGGAGAATGCCATGGATCACATTTAAGGGACTATTTTTGGAAAACCACTTTCCTCAAACAGAGAGGAACAAGAAGGAGAGAGAATTCATTGAGCTGAGGCAGGGGAACATGACCGTAAGGGAATATATGGTGCAGTTCGAACCGTTATCCCGTTTTGCTCTTATATGATTGATACCCCAGAGAAGAAGAACCGGCAGTATCACCAAGGCCTTTCACTACCACTGCAACGGATGACTCTAAATCATCAGAGTTAGAAGTTTAAGGCCATGGTAGGAATGGAAGTCGGTCATGAGGACATTAACAACTAAGAGCAAGGACGCTTCAGAAATCGACCACCACCCAGGAATAACCAATCGAGACCTCTGATGCGGTTCCAAGGGAACAAGCACAACTGGACTGGAGAGAGGAAGCCACAACCCGTGTTTCCTCAGAATTGCTATGTTGTAACCCAGGCACCTCCCCCATAAGGAATACCTACTGATATTAGAGGCAATACCGATGGATGCTTTAACTGCGGGAAACTTGGTTATTTGGCTAAGGAATGCCGAGTTCCCAAGAACTACAATCAGCCGGGCATTCTCTGTTATAACTGTAACAAGCATGGCCACATCAACAAGGACTGCAGAGCACCCCATAGGGTATACAACAGACTGGCTGCTCAGGGTCAAGGTGAACAAAATTGTTTAAATGCGATCATCCCAGAGGACACAGGATATAATGAAGTTAAGCAGCAAAATATGGAAGGTACTCTTACTTTATTCAGCACTCGAGTTAAAGTGTTATTTTATATTAGTGCTTTGAATTCATTTATTGCTATCGGAATTGTTAGACTTTTGGGTTTAGTACCCTATGTACTTGATGTAGCCCTAAATGCGGTATCACCTTTGGGAGTAACCATAAGATTAGGGAAAGAGTGCAAGGATTGTGCCTTAACTCTCATGGATAGAATTCTTCTAGCAGACCTAATTGTCCTATCAATGAAGGAATTTGACGTTATCTTAGGATTTGATTGGCTCACAAAGTATCGTGCTAAGTTGGATTGTGCCAATAAGATGATTATATTTTTAGCACCCAGAAGTCAGCCTTTTGATTTTTAGTACAACCCCTCTGGTGATGCTTTTCTTACTAGCCGTCTAGCAGCTATCAAGAGCTCGACTTCAGAACTCACTGTCGCACAGATTCCCATAGTCTGAGACTTTGGAGACATGTTTCAAAATATTTTAGGATTGCCACCCAAGTGAGAGATTAACTTCTGCATCGCAACACTTTACCACAATCGAAGGCTTCTTATCAGATGACACCAATGGAGATGCAAGAGCTAAAGAAGCAAGTTCAGGAATTGGAATATCTTAAGTTTGTTCGACCCAGCACGTCGCCTTAAGGAGCGCCAGTGTTATTTATCAAGAAGAAGGACGTAAATTAGTGACTTTGTATCGACTATAGGGAGCTCAACAAGGTCACGATTAAGAATAAGTGCCCACTCCCTAGAATTGATGATCTGATCAGTTGCAAGGAGCGACGAATTTCTCGAAGATTGATTTATGATCTGGATATCACCAACTGTTGGTTCGACCTGAGGATGTTTTGAAGACTGCTTTCAGGATAAGGTACTACCATTATGAATTCTTGGTTATGACTTTTGGATTAACCAACGCTCCAGCGGTATTTATGGGCCTAATGAACAGAGTATTTAGACCCTACTTGGACCAATTCATTATCGTGTTCATAGATAATATTCTAATTTACTCAAAGATCAAGGAGGAACATGAAAAACATGTAAGAATCGCACTACAGACCCTCCGAGATAACCAATTATATGCGAAGTTCAGTAAGTGTGAGTTTTGGCTGAAAGAAGTCAAATTTCTAGGACATGTTGTCTCACAAGATGGAATAGTCGTAAACTCGTCAAAGACAGATGTAGTTCTAAATTGGAATATACCAACCACTGCAATAGAAGTTAGAAGTTTTCTTGGTCTAGCTGGATACTATCGGAGATTTATGGAAGGATTCTCCAAAATTGCAACTCCTCTTACCAGACTAACGAAGAAGGATTTGAAGTTTGAATGCAGCAACAAGCATGAACGAGCATTCTAGGAATTGAAACAAAGATTGACCTCAGCGTCAGTGCTTGTGATACCTAAGAGCGGTGACTAGTTCACCATTTATAGTGTCGCATCACACCAAGGACTTAGATGTGTTCTGATGCAAGACAGGAAGGTAATCGCATACGGATCATGATAGTTGAAACCTCATGAGTTCAATTACCCTATGCATGACCTCGAGCTAGCCGCAATTATTTTTGCTCTCAAGATTTGGAGACATTACCTGTATAGTGAGAAGTTTGATGTTTTCAGATAACAAGAGTTTGAGATACTTGTCCTCTCAAAGGGAATTGAACATAAGGCAACGACGTTGGATGAAATTGTTGATAGACTATGATTTCACATTGCAGTATCACTCTGGAAAGCAAAAGTAGTTGCCGATGCTTAGAGTCGGAAACCCCGAAAGATAGTAATAGCTTCACTTATGGTCAAAGAGCGGCAAGCATTAGAAACCTTGGCCGAATTCAGTATTCAAGCCTCATCCCCAAGTAAAGGACGATACTTTGGATGTCTCATAGTACCACCAACACTTATCAGTCGGATCTTAGAAGCACGGAAGAGGAATGACAGTCTTCAGGAATGGTTCGCAAGCATCGTAGTAAAGGAACCGGAGAATTAGAGTATTGGTTTGGATGGAGCACTCAAATGTAGAGGCAGACTTTGTGTGCCAGACAAAGATAATCTTAGAAAGGATAACCTAGACGAAGCTCACAAGTCACGAATGACTATCCACCCAGAAGGTACATAGATTGATGGAAAAACCGGTTTAAATTCTAAGTTTAAACGCGCAGCGGAAATAATCAAGTTATAAAAGTTTATTGGCATGTCCGGATCTATTACTAGTCAACTCTATAGATGCGTGCAAGGGGGTACAAGTATTATACCTTAGTGTCTTGAACCCAATTCTGATCTTCAACTTCCAGCAGCCTCCACTAGATGATCTTCACCCTTATGACTCCTATGGATGCTCGCAGGAAGGGCTAGGGTTGGTGGGAACCCTAATGGAGAGGATAGAGAAGGTTTTGGGACTCCAAAATAGTTTCTGCAGCTTCTGACGTTCAAAACGACGAACAACTTTTTCCAGAACGCAGCTGCCCTATTTATAGATTTCCAGAACCGACCTAAACTTCGATCGATCGAAGTGACTTCGATCGATCGAACCTTCGATCGATCGAACCATTCTCGATCGATCGAACCTGCCATGACTTCAATCGATCGAACATACTTCAATCGATCGAACTTGTCTTGACAGCTTCCTCAAGTGTCTTTCCAAGCATCCTGGCGGAGCTAAGAGTGGGACCTCCTAGGCTCTTTATTGTTGGCTCAGACCAGTTTGTTAATTACCATGACCAAACTCTTTGATCAGCAAACTAACTAACTGGTCAGTTAACGTTTACTCCACTATAAAACGATAACTGAACTCCAACGCAAAAGAACATATCCGAAGCGATAACTAGACTTGTATGGTGTACTAATGTCCCTCTACCGTCAGCATTCGTAATCATATTCAGGTAATCGGATAACTGTTACTGTCAACCTGAATCATGATTACTTCTTGTATTCCTTGAGTCCCATTCACCTCTCATGATTACCAAACATGTTGATAACTCTTATCAACAAGACTGCAGTACTCAGTAATCGACATGGTGACATTCTCAAGGGAATGCTTACTCTGAAACAGAGGGTAGATTCTATCTTGACAATATATGTTCACAACCCTATGAACATGACATACCCAAGATACCCAGGTGTTGATCTTTTATAGACCTCACTGATTGGTAAGTCAAAGCAGTCATATCCACAGTCTGTGTTCATAATCGTCTCAAGATTGAGAACACGTACCTTATACAAGTTATGAGTTCCTATCGACTGTTTGACAGTCTTGAATGTCAATAGGAAAGCTCAGGTCCGTCAATGCACTATAAGCACTAGCATACTAACCAAGAGACACACTCTAGTGATTGAGATTTATCACTCCATCCAATGGTAGTTAATGATGCTACAGTGTATACCTGATGAGATATCCAGTCTCATCATCCACTGTGACAAGCTTTAAGTATCAAAGAATAGTAATTCGTATCTCATTGTATGTATCTCATACACACACGAAATACTTACTATGATACTTATGGATTAAACAATCATCTCATGAAAGAAACATACATAATGAAATGTAAAGCTGATATCCATATATTAAAATGCTAATGTCTAATACATATAGTAATGGTTTGAGGGCACAAACCCAACATAGATGTACCAGGATTTGAACAGAAACTTCTGGTGAGAAGGAATGAAACGAGAAGTTATTGAACATGTGTCCCAATGTCTTACGTGTAAGTAAGTGAAAGCAGAACATCAGAAGCCACCTGGACTTCTACAACCATTACCAGTTCTCGGATAGAAGTGGTAGCATATCACCATGGACTTCGTGGTAGGGTTGCAGAGGTCACAGCAAAATTGCAACACTATTTGGGTAGTTGTGGACCGACTTACCAAATTGGTGCATTTCATAGCTTATAGTATATTGTACATGGTCAAGCGCCTAAGCCATATATAGGGGTGACAATTTTCGACCTGACACGAAAATAAACGGGTTTGGGTGACCCGTATAAGGGCACGGGTCATAAACGAGTCGACCCGTTTGACACGATTAATAAACGGGTTGAAGCGGGTCAACCCGTCCAACCCGTTTGACCTGATTAAGTATTTAAGTGCAGTTGAGGCATTTTTTTTAGTTCTAAAAATAACCTTTAATAATCTGGAAGTCTAAAATACAAATAATATAAATAAAAATTAAAAATATATTTTTTTTAAAAAATAATTATTTAAAAATATATATATATATATAAACTAAAATTTTTTTTTTTGCTCACAAAAAAAAGAAAGCGGTTACCAACTTACCAAACAAGTAAATTTATATATAATAATTAATAACTAATGTAATAAAAAATAATAATTAATAACTAATAAGGAAGGGAAGAAGCTAGAGCTTGGAAGCACTCATGAATCAAGCATTGCATAAAAAAATAAAAAAGAAAAAAATTTTAAAAAAAGAAAAAAGAAAGAAAGAAAAGGGAGGAAGCCCGCTAGGATTGCTGAATTGGGAGAGAGACAAATTAGTGAATTAGATAACTGCAACTGTTTATCTTGATTCTTGATGGATGGCAAGTGAAGAATTTTCTTTATACAATTAGTAAAAACAATATTTCTTCTTATTCATTTTGTTTGGATGTACTTTGGGTGTTAAGTTTATAATAATTGGATTTTGTCATATTTGTAGTATTTTGGTATTTAAGATGTACGTGTTAATAATTGATACATTTGATGAAAGACTTATTCGTGTTCTTAGTAGGGTTGTAAGCTTATTTCGAATAGCCGAACCGAGCTAACCGGTCGGTTTTCTTAAAATTACTTACAACTAAAAAAATTGATCCGACCGCCCAAATTGGTAAAATCGACCAAAAAGCGAAAAAAATCGACCGAATTGACCACTTCTATTGGTTTTCAAAACATGAAAAAAAAATCGAAAATAAAAAAATAAAAATTTGAACCGAACTGATCCGAACCGAACTTAACCGAGCCGATGACACACTACACGGGTTAGACGGGTTAAACGGGTGACCCGTATATGACCTGGCATGATTATAACCCGACACGATTATGACACGTTAAAAATGACACGATAATGACCCGACGCGGCAATGACCTGACATGATAATGACCCGACACGATTATGACCCGACACGACCCGATTGCCACCCCTTGCCATATATACATACAACAAGTCATGCGACTGCATGGTGTACCTGTATTGATTGTATCAGACCGCGATTCTAGATTTACTGCAAAATTTTGGAAAAGTCTACAGACAGCTTTGGGAACTTCGCTAAGCTTGACCATAACCTTTCACCCGCAGACTAATAGACAGACTGAATAAGTCAACCAGGTAATAGAGAGGACATGCTTCGAGCGTGTGTGATTGATTTTGAGAGCTCATGGGAGACTCACCTACCGCTGATAGAATTCGTGTACAATAACAGTCACCACTTGAGCATAAGGATAGCACCCTTTGAGGCACTATATGGACGATCACGCCGATCACCCGTGTGCTGGGCAGAGGTTGGAGACAATCAACTGCTTAGACCTAAATTAGTTTGGGAAACTAATGAGAAATTCCAGCATAGAGCAGACACAAGAGTTATGCAGATAAACGTTGCAGAAGTTTAGAATTCAGAGTTGGGGATCATGTGCTACTCAAGGTATCTTCGGTACGAGGAATTGTCAGGTTTGGAAAGAAGAGAAGAAAGTTAACACCGCATTTCATTGGACCCTTTGAGATCCCCTAGGATGTAGGAAAGGTTGCCTACAGACTCGCGTTGCCGCCCAAGATGTCAAGAGTGCACAACGTCTTTCACATCAGCATGTTGTGGAAGTGTGCTCATAATCCAAATCATAAGATCAATTTTGAAGACATCGAGGTTAATGACAACGTGCTATTTCAGGAAGGACCAGTATGAATACTAGTTCGGGGAATTAAAAAGTTGAGAAATAAGGAAATTTCGTTGGTGAAGATCCAGTGGAAGTTTAACGACGAAGGAGAAACTTCTTGGGAGTTAGAGTTGGAGATGCGAGAGAAGTATTCAAATTTGTTTAGTAACGCTTAGTTCGGATTTCGGAGACAAAATCTTTATTTAGAGGGGGATGATATAATACCCTATATTTTATTGTACTTTTATACCCTTTTTAATATAAATAAGACTCAGTATGTTGGTATTTACATTTCCTGTAATGTCAGTTTCAATCGATCAAACTTCTCTCAAGCGTTGAGCTATTGTTTCTTCGATCTATCGAACCCTTTTTGAGCAATCAAAACTCTGCCAACCTGAAACCATGACGTGTCCCATTTCCCAAGCTATTGAACATGTTTAAATCGATCGAACCTAATCGACCTGTTCTCAAGCGATCGAACTCATTTCTATCTATCGAACTTGACTGAACCTAGACGCCAAGTTTATTTCCACGGCCCTCATTCACTCACCTCTCCTATATATATATATATATATAAATTTACACACACACACCTCTTGCTGATATTTTTTAGAGAGTTAGAGTTAGAGAGAGAGATATACAATATACTCCCTCTGTCCCATATTAAGAGTCCTTGATGCCATTTTTTGATGTCCCATTTTAAGAGTCCTCTTTGAAAAGTTAAAGTACTTTAATACACATTTTCCAAATTTGCCCTTTATTATATCCAACTCTTCCCTCCCTTTGTTTTGATGTGACACTATATTTTTGAATTTCAAAAAGGGCAATATTGGAAAGTTGAAAATCTCACCAAAATCAAGGTTGTCCCCTTAATAAGTTGGAATTCACAAAAGAGACTCTTAATATGAGACGGAGGGAGTATATTATACTCACATACACACCCGTATATATATACACAAACACTCACACCCTCACACACTCTCGGCCAAAGAAAGAGGAAGAAGAAAATAGGAGAAAGAGAAAGAAGCAGAGAGAAAGAGAGAGGAGACCACCCCGAGCACCACCCGCGGCAACCCCAAGCTCGCCGGCATCACCAAACCTTACGGTGAGTGCCTATACTCACTTAGTAGCGTAGATATATGTGTTTCGGTAAAAAAGAACAAACCCTGAATGTGGTACAAGGTCCAGTTCAGTTTGAGAAGAAACTTCACAATCGATCGAACTATTTTCGATCGATTGAACATAGGTTGTCTCAATCGATCGAACTTAGTTTAATCGATCGAACTTTAGTTTTCTCAATCGATCATGATTTCTTCAATCGATCAAACTTAGCTTTACTCCAATTGATTGAAATGGCTTCAATCGATTGAACATAACAGAATGGTAAATGTTTAGTTTATTTATATCTGGAAGACTGTTAAGCTTTTGTATATCATGTGTGGATTTGTGATCGCTATACAAGAATAATACACGCATTGAATAATGGGCTTAATGCATTAAATAATGGAACCATTTGTATAAAGATGTTATAATGTGGTTAATCGAATTGAGAAGCCAACGTGCATAGTAGTGGGTCTATTGACCACAGAGATTGATACCATTTATATTAATGCGCATGAATGCGATCGCAAAGATCGTACGACATTGGGTGGGGAGACGTAAATGAGGTGAGACAGTTATATATGTGGGAAAGCTGGGAATACGTGTCAGGATCATACGTCAAGTTTAATATATCAAAGGGCATGTTGGCCGTAATGTTTCAAAGGGCGTGTTGGCCGTAACGTATCAGGGCGATTTGGCCGTGGATATGGGACTACATGTCTGATTTATGTATAAAAGAATTTGGACTTTGTGTTAGGTGTGTTAAGTTGTGAGCTGTTGGGCTACATGTCGGGATAGCAAGGGATTATTCGATAACCGAGTTGAGTAAGGTGATGTGAAAGGCTACATGTGAAATGTGGACCTAAGAGTCCATGTTATGTTTGGGATTGGTTGGGACGACGTCCGTTGATATATATATATATATATTGCGTTGGTACATATATTAATACATACGATGATATGATTGTTAATAATGCTTTATATACTGCATATCCATAGATGCTCTGTTAGTACTTGCATTGACTCGGCTTTCGTAGCTGACGGCATTTTATGCCGTTGGATATTCTACGTCCAGTGGGCCAGGACTATGAGTATGCAGGGGAGGAGTATATTACCCGAGGCTATGAGGAGGAAGCCTATTATAATAGAGGCTATACTGGAGAGGACTACTACATGAGCTGAAGACCTGGAGCTTCACTGTAGATAGTTTATGTTTATGTTCTAGAGACTTTTGTAGTAGCTAGTGTTTTTAATCGGCATATGTGCCGTGATACTTTAATTACGTTTCCGTTGCTACTTATGTTTTGTAATAGTTTAGTAATGAACTCTGTTTTTATATATCAACCTTAGACATCCAAATGCGTGATTTAATCCATTACTCTGATGGTTAGGCTTTGTTTATGGACAATATAGTGACTTTCAATTGTCATAGTCTACGGATCCAAAAAGGAATTTATTTTCTCCATTTTTGCTACTGCGGGACGTGACAAAATGCAAATCCATAGCCAAATCCAATGCAAACCCAAAAATAAATGCAACCTGTAATCATCCTCCACCTTGATACATCTCATACCAAGCCCAAAAACAAATGATCCTTGCTCCGTCCTCCAAATCATGATCTTCAATGCAAATTTGTCAAGTCCAAACCTAGTTTGACCTTGAACCAATCAATGACCAAAGTCAACAAATTCTCCAAGGGAACAAGATCACCATACAAATCGTTTTCACGATCAAAATTGAGTTGCACCAACTCCAAATCTAAACAATTTACCAAAGCTAGCTGATAACAATGAATATTGCATATTCATGTGCCAATACAATAGATAAAGTGCTCATTTAATTCCCAAATCCCTAGTTTTACATGCATTTTAGAATTAATATGATTTAATGATGATGTCACTCAAATGTGTGTAATTGTGTGTTTTTACATGTTTATATGTGTTTAGGTGAAAATGAAGTGAAAGAATGCAATAAAGGGAAGGAAATAAGCAACAAACACATGGGATTATCTCCCATGTGCTTTTTGGAATTTACAAATCCCCAACTACCATTCTCAAAAGAAAGAAAAAGAAGACAAAGACAGAGAAAAAAAGACCCTACATGTTTCTACTATTTATCATCAACGGAAGAAAAGGAGAAGAGAACAACAACAGCTAGAAAAATGGCATTTTTAACATTAAAGATCTTGGATTTTTATCCAGAAATAAGAAATGTAGTTTGACAAGTTAGAGAAGCATGGCTGCAAATTTCAGGTGAATCCAAGGTCCGAGCAGTGAGATATGCCAATTCTCCTATCAGCACGCAAAGCAGCAAAGTAAAAATAAAATCTGCGAATTTTTACACTTGTTTTCAAACTCCTTGACCAAGGCTTCAGTTTAGACAATGGCATCCATTAAATGCAAGGTTAAAAGAGTTCAACATCCAATTCTTCCTAGACCAAATTTTCCTCCAGACAATGACATGTATTAAATGCAAAATTGCAAAATGACAACATTCAATTTCTCCTTCACAAAAGTTTCAACATGCGTGGGACTATCCCTCTATATATTAAGATCAATTCGAAGAAACAGATGGAGTGGCAGAAAACTTTGAAAAAGTTGGGTGAGGAGCGAAGAAAATTGAGCCAAAGCACTGGTTTCTCCTGTCTAGTGACGAATGGAATGACAAATTTATACCAAACTTTTGTCTATAAATTGAAGCAGCTAGAGGTAGCCAACAGAGACAACAGCCTATAGTACAAAGTAGAGAGCCTCACACACTCAACCACATAGAGAGAAAAGTTTAGGGAGGTTACCATGTGAGCACTTCATAGTGTCCCTAGGAGTAGAAAACTTAAGTTTTTCTTTGCTTTTTCTAGTTCTAGAAGTTAAAAAAAAATTGCTTTTATGTAATTGATGATTTCATGTTCAAAAATATGTAAACAAAACTTTGTGTACTATATTTCTCAAATTAGTTCTTAAATATTTGTTTTCTCGTTGATCCTTTGCTAATTTGTAGTAGTAAAATATTCTTATTAAAATTTCGATTTAATATTTTTAGTATAGTTGGTACCTGTAGTTGTTCCCTAAAATATTTTGAAACCCCAAATTTTCAGTTTTTATAACAAAAATTTCAATCACTAAAGACATAATTTGCAAGTAAATGTCAGATTTCTTTGCTACGTAGTTGTTATAATCTTTTATCAAAACCCCAAGCACACCATGTCAATATCTCATTCCCAAATTAGATTAGGATTTGGTTTGACCATACTTATGTTCTTAGAGTTCATCTACTGTGACGCCATAAGAATTCAAAGTCAAAGGTTTAGTATTTTATTTTTGGTTCAGTATTTCAATTTATTTATATTTTATTAGCTTAGTTGTACTAAACTTTGTTATTTTGCAGATTCCACGAATTCAATCCCAACTCATGTTAAGTGAAGAAAAAGTATATTACTATTAGTTTTCAACCTTACCTTGGTTTTATAACCTTCATCTTAAATTAGACGGTGATTGCGTACATCTATTTAATCTTTCTTTAAAATTTATTTAGTAGACAGTTTCAATTCCAAAAATGGTAGGCTAAAACTTTAATTGGGGATATGCAATAAAAATTCAGAAATCACAACTTCTGTGCACTAATCTTAAATGGGCAAATTTATCTAGATGGGTTGTTTTTCTATTTATGGCCAAAAAATATCTATAGTTTATGACTATTTAACATATTTATAGACTATGATTGTATTGGACTTTAAAGATTACATATTTGAAATAAGAATGTAATTATGTGAATTGTCAAACTATGCCTTTTGTCATAAAAAAATATCTAGCATACACAAACAATTTATTTAATACAGTTTATATTTCAAGTATGTGCACAAATATTTTTATATTCATTAATGGATAGGCAATTGTGTAGTGGCATATCACGGTTCAAACCTGGCTACTGCTCAATTGCCTCGTTATTTTTCTTTAAACTAAACGACGTCGTTTCATATCAAACCTGACACACTTGATATGACCTCAACTAGTATAAGTTTATTTTCAAATAAAGAATCACTCTGTTTAAAAATGCCAAATCCTTTGTAAAAGCACAAAAGTTGTGTGTTCTAGTGTTGATTTCCATATTCCCAATTCCTTTAAATCATTCTCCCAATTTAATTAATATTTCTTGCTTTTAGATAACTTAGATTAAACAATTGTGTTATTTCTATCTTTCGCTATAATAAAAATCCAAAATTTTCATTTTATGTAAATCTAGCTTTTAATTCTTTTTCTTCCTTTCTTACTAGTATCTTAGTTAGTTTATTTTGTACTATTAAAATCTTTACTGTAAACTACTTAGGAAAATAGCTTTTAATTAAGTTTTATTACAAAAATATAAAAACTAGTAGTTGAGGAAAAGCCTCAAAAATCCATCATCTTTTATTTTCTTTTTAAGAACAAAATAGTTATTTCCTATCTTGATAAAGTTATTTTCCATTCCTTGTGGGTTCGACCTGGTCTTACCAGAACTTTATTACTTGTACGATCACCTACACTTGGGTGTTAATAAGAAAACGTGTTAGTAGGACGTCGTCACTAGCAAATCCTGAATTGTCGACACAAACCTAGCTTTACTCCGAATACCAACATCCAAATAAGTACTCTCAAACAAACGAGGTCGAGAAGACACCTCTTCCAAACCAACTTGGCTAAGGGGAATATCGCACTCCACCTTATCCACAAATGGGGATACTTCATCAACAACTCCTCCAATAGAGTTCCCAACAAACGAATTCACATCAACGAGCCCATCCAAAACAAATGTGTCATCCAAATGAGTATCCTCCCCCAAAACAAGTTGCTTTCCAAAACAAACCTTACGGGTCTAAACAATTTCCAACAAACCTTTTTCCAACAGACCTTGCCAAGTCCCCGAATCAACTTGTCCATGCTTCATGTGCTGAAGCTTGGACCCAATAAAAGGCTTCTTCCCAATGGTGGTGGCTCCACCTCCAATTGAATTACTACAAATAATTTTTTATTACCCCACTAAGCAAAAAACGAGAGCACCTTTTGAGACCTTCAAGCCTCCATCAACCAATGTGACTTTGAAACCCTTCGACTCCAAAGCACCAAACGAAACCAAATTCATCTTCAAATCCAAAACATACCACACATCCGTCAACTTCTTAATGGTTCCATCATGCAACTTCAAACGAACATCGTCAACTTTCGTCATCTTACAAAGAACACCATTGCCTATATGAATTGCTCCACCCTTTAACGAATTCAATTTGGTGAACCTAATTTGGTGAACCTCTCCATATTGGGACACATATGATGAGAGCAGGTCGAATCAAGAACCCATCTATCCAAGTGACCCTCTTCAACATGGTAGCCAACACAAATTTGGAATCAACATCGTCAACTTGAACCACATTAGCATCTTTCTTCAAATCGCCTACCAATCTAGGATAGTCCTTATTCCAATAACCAAGCTCACAATAGTAAGCACACTCATCTTTGGCCAATCTTGACCCACTAATTGAAACTCCTCTCTCACGAGATTTGTTTCCAAACCTTCTCTTCCTGTCCATTGATCTTCCCCTTGTAACTAAAGTTTCGAATGTATCATTGTGGGCATCCTTATCAGTCTTCCTAAATTCATTGTTCCTGAAAGCATTCGACACATCCTCAAATTTGACTGAATCCTTACCATAATTCAATGTGGTTGTCAAGTGTACATATGAATATTGTAGGGAATTCAAAAGAATGAGAGTCTTATCCTGATCCTTAACAAATTCATCCAAATTCATAAAATCGACAAATAATTTATTGAACACATTCAAGTGACCCAATATAAACGTACCTTCAACAAATTAAAATCGGAAGAGCGTCCTCTTCAAATAGAGCCGATTCTCTATGCTCTTGGTCATATACTTATCTTCCAATTTCTTCTAAAGAGTTTTCGCCAGGACCTCCCTCATGACAAAATACTTCACATCTTTAGCGAGACAAAGCCGAATAGATCCGCATGCCAACTTATTCATCTTCAACCATTCCGTCTCATCCAAATTTGAAGGTTTGTCTTCCAACACAAAATCCAATCCTTGTTGTACAAGGACATCCATCATCTCGCACTACCATATCCCAAAATTAGTTGTTCCGTTGAACTTTTCAACTTCAAATATTCCTCCCAGAAGCGACATCTTCGTACCTTGTGTGTTCGAACTAGAAGCCGTTGACTTGTCACCCATCTTCTTGCCATTAAATCCTTCTTCCCCCTCCATATGCCCTAGATCTCAACCCGGAACTCTGATACCACTTTGTTGTACGAAAGCGCTATTTTAAACCATAAGCAAAAACAATAATCCAAACGAGAAAAGAGAAGGCCAAACAAATACACACAAAGACAAGATTTTGAGTGATTCGGCCAACTATGCCTATGTCTACTCCCCCAGAGCCAAGGAACAATCTACTATCAAACGAACGGATAATTATAGTGCCAACATAAGGAATCACTCCCTCATCAAAACCAAAATGAATGATCTCTCCAAACAAAACCTCAGCCAAACAAAACAAAAGAGGCTAACAAATAGAGATCCTAATGAACAAAGAGGTTCTACAAATTTGAGCTATCCTCTCTCTCTCTCTCTCTCTCTCTCTCAAAAGATATGGAGCTCCCAAAGCCAACCCTATATCTCTTTTTTGCAAAAGATCTAAGAATAACGAACTATAGGTCTCTCTTTTTCAAAATCCCTAAAGTTCTCCAATGAACAATACAATCTCTCTTTTTCAAAAGATGTAAAGTTTCTCCAAGAACAATAAGCCCTAAATTCAATGACTTAAAGTTACTTCGAATGACTCCAATGAGTCCATATATCGGGATACACATATTCCCTATTCCAATAGACTTAGAATTTGCTACCAAAATAAAATTAGGAATCTAAAACCAATTAAGAGTTAAACCTTATTTCCTTCCATAAAAAATCCAATAGACTGAAATTCGCGTTTCCGCTCGAGCAGTACACTCGGACAGGATACCTAGCGGGCGACATTTCAGAACCTCACCCAAACAAACCTCACAGAAAGCTCGCACTCTAGCTCGCTCAGGCGGGGCTTGCTAGAGTAGACCACTCGGGCGATAAAGCCAATTTTTGAATTCCTTCTTCTTTTTCCAAATTGAGTCACAATTCCAACAAGATTTTACAATACTAGCTTGCAGTGAATTTATGGGATCTTCTATGATACATCTTTGTGGTTTTGATTGTACATATATCTCAATTTAACATAGGTGGTGTTTGGCATAGTTTCTCTGTACAAATGTCTAATTCCTTTTCAAGATGAACTTTTCAGATGGCTTTTTTTTTTTTAAAGAAGTCATTGTTTAGTAAATGAGTATATTTTTTAAATACAAAGTGCATCAAAATGTGCAAGTACGTTGGGTGGCAATATCTTAAAAGTGCAAACTTGTATCTCTAATATTACCATTAACCATGCATAGAGTTTATTATAGTATACTCCGTATAATTTATAATGCATAGAGTTTATTACAGTGTATAATTTATAAGTGTGAATTAATTAACTAAAACAAATTAAAAATATTTTACATAACTATCATGTCAAATAAACTAAAAAAGAACAGAAAAAATATCTATAGAAAAAAAAAATAAAGAACCTTCTAATTGCCCCTTGAATTATAAGATATACTTTTACCTGAATATATGAGATACATCTATTAGCTAGGGTATGTAAATTAGTTATGGATTTTGGATAAAGATGGTATTAATTTATAAAATAAGGGATTAAAATGTAGTTGTGTATCGAAAGGTTCCTGATTTCTAGGGAAGTGAAAATCATAGTTTTGAGCAGTTAAGATTTTTGTCTTCTCCAAATGGGCATTCTAGATATGCACTTCTAGTCAATAAGTAAAAAATAATACCTCACCACACGAATATTACTTCTGTAAGTAGATTTCATCCAAAAGCTCATTTCCAAATGTTTCCAAACACCCTCGAAGTAATTTGGTATCAAAATATTACAACTTGGTCCCAGTAAAAATATTGATTTCAAAGTTACTACATATTATAACCAAATTATAACATATTGGGACCAAAACTACTAGGTATCTTTTGGATGTATGATGTATAACCAAACCACTAGGATGTATTATAGAAGTTTCCATATTTACACGGTTGCCTACGTTAATTTTGAGCCTTCACCCATCAATGGGTAATTTTGTTTTATTTAAGGAGTAATGCTATGCTTCCCAAATTATAATCTCAAATCTCAATCTCAAATGATGTGGCAGTGGAGCTTCTGAATTTTGATTGAATAATGTTGAAATGGTCCCATCATTATTGTCAATGAGCCCACTGCCACATTATATATGATGGAGATTTTAGAATAGAATTTGGGAAGCACTACATTAATCTTATTGAGATGTGCAAAATTTGGAGATATATAGTTTGTGCAAGACTGGAAATAATTTTAAGCAGACTTAGACTAGTGTAACTTAGAACGGAAATTATGATTTGGAACGAAGATTCTGATTCTCATAGAAATCAGCGCAAATTAAAGATTTAGATTTTGAAATTGTAAATACAAAAAAAGAATTCAGAATCTCGAAATTCTGAAATCTGCAAAATAAAAATAATGGATTGAAATCAGAATGATGCTGAAAAATCTCTGCATGAATTAAGTGGAGGACACGTACCTCACTAAAATATTAGGCTAAACACATTTTGATACCCTCTAGACCAAAGTTGTATGGTGGGTCCTCTACTAACACCAAAATTTCATTTTTTATGAATGCCGTTTACAATCATCCTTAATTGACGCACGTTTGCAAATTAAAGTACATAAGTATTGCAATCAATAATGTGGCACTTACAGTAACACTTTGTTGTAATTTCAAGTTACTAAAATTACTTTTAGCCAACACTTTTATGTGGCAACTCAACAGAATTTTTCTCTTCTTTCGGCCTTCTCAGCTTCAATTTGGCAAAGAATTTGAAGCAACTATCTTACTTCACAACTTGTGTTGAGTTGGGCCCCACAGAACAAGCCTTCTTTCATGTTGGGCAGGCTTAAGTCAGAATATAACCAAACGGGCTAGGCCCAGACAAAAGAGAAGAGCCATATCTGTTATCAATTATAATTTATATCTTCTTTCTACTAGACTGGGCTTAAACAAGTCTTCTCTGCTATGCCACGTGACATGTTTTTATGTTTTTCTTTTTCCGACGTGGCATTCCAAATTTTCCCCTTTTTTCAGAACATTTTCGAAATTCAATAGAACAATTCTATTTAGGGGTAATACTTGGGGCACAACTAAAGTCACAACCTTTTGTTCACAACCTTCATTTTGTGTCTATCTCTCTCTTGATGAGTCCCACAGTGCCAGTGATCCCACTGTGCCCACTAGGAGAGAGATAGACACAAAATGGAGGTTGTGAGCAAAAAGTTGTGGCTTTGGTTGTGCTCCAAGTATTACTCTTCTATTTTTCTACGTTTTTTCTTTTTTTCCCATGTGGTATTCCAAAAAAAAAAAATTTCATTTTTTTCAAAACATTTTCGAAACTCAATGGAGCATTTTCTAATTTTTGTTTAATATAATGCCTCCTCCGTCCCTAAATAAATGTCAATTTTATCTTTTTTGGGTATCCCAAAATAAGTATTCACTTTTGAAAATCAAGTACTCCCTCCGTCCCATTTTGTGAGTCCATCTTTGGGAACTCAACTTATTAAGAGGACAAAAAGAATCTACATATACTTTCCACAATTACCCCTAATCATTACAACAACTTTTTTAGTTTTGTCTTGGTGTAGATTTCAAGGAGGGATAGTTTTGGAAAGTAAGTAAAAATTGTACATCAATTTAAGGAAAGTGGACACTATTTTGGGACATCACAAAATGGAATATAGGACTCTCAAAATGGGACGGAGAGAGTACAAAATTTTTACATAAACTTTCTGTAATACATACCCTTACAATAAAGACAAAGTATCATGCATATGTGAACCAGAATTTATTAAAAAAAAAATTCAAACACCCATCACATCCAATGATGAAATAGAAAAGTAGTTATGTAATAAGCCAAAAAATACATATAAATACATATTTCTTAAACAATGTACAAACTTATAGTGAACACTTATTTAAGGACAGAAGAAAAAAGTATATAAATTGCACTATCAATTATTCTCTTGCACACTCTTCTCCAATTGGGTAACATGCACATGGTGTTTTTTTTTTTTTTTTTTTCCTTAGCACATGGTTTTGTTCATTGAGTGATAAAATGAAACAGAAACTGTCAAACTGACTTCCTAGTTGAATGATCACCTTATCGACTTCTTTTCCGAATCTGGATTTGTTGGACAGGTATGCCTAAGACCATCTCCAAAGGCAAAATATCAAATGATGTAGTAAATAAGTGATTTTGATGGTTTGAGACAAAGTTGATGCATTATTTTTTATGTTACAAAGTGAGTCACTCCAACCCATACATCAAAGATTGTATATTTTAATAAATTTTATTCTTTTATCTATTATTTATATTATGCTCATGTTAATGTACTTTTGTGGTTTAATAGCGTTTTTATTGTAAATATATGACTTTTTTAATAAATAAATAAATAAATAATTTTTTTTATTGTATATTTTGTTTTTCCAGTTAAATTGAAAACTTAATGGGTTTGATTGGTCCACTTTTATTGTCAACGAAATAAAAAAAAAACACCCTATAATTTTTATCTCATTTTACCTAAATTGTTAAACCCAATACTTCCCTCTCTCTTCTCATCTTCAGGATTCTTCTCTCTCTCTCTCTCTCTCTCTCTCTCTCTCTTTGAATAAAATAAGCTGGGAAATTATTTGCCTCAGCTTTGCCTTCGGAGCAATGTTGCTGCAATTTTGGATTGCAGCAAATTTTGCTGCACCTGTTGATGCGTCCATTGGAGCAGAAATTTTTGGGATTGCAGCAAAGTTTGCCTCAAAATGGTGTTTGATGTGTGGGTTGGAGATGGTCTAACACTGCTGCTCATTTGCTGTATGTAATCTCAACTTCTATTCCTATTTTTATTTTATTTTTTGATGGCAAATATATTAGTTAAGCAAAAAGCTTAAGATTACACCATATATTAAGCAAAAAAACATATCATATTAAGCTCGATCCTATTTTTATTACATTGCCTCCTGTGTCAGTCAACTGATCGACTTTTGCCAAGGATAAGGAAAAATGCTAGTTGTTGCCAAAAAAAAAATGACTGGTTATCTAGCTTATTATTGGCTTTCCACAAATTTTTTTTTAAAAATTTTGAAAAATCATTTGGGCCATTCTACATATTTGAGCATACCATTTGATCAAGTTGTGTGCAAGAATATCTACAATTATGGAAATTAAACTGAAAATTGGCAATTTTTGGTAATTTTCGTCCTTCCAAAATTCTGCATTGTGCTTTTCGTAAAACGTTTGAAATTTGGTCGCGGGTTATAGACTAAGATATATAAAGGACAAAGCAAAAACCTTTCCTACAATGGACTGTGTGACATTTTGTATATTTTATCTTTTTTCTACATGGCATTTCCTATATTTTCCTTTTCTTTTTTTTTTTTCTTTTTTTTCATTTCTGTCTCAATCTAAACTATGTCTATCTAGTTTTTTTTCCTTTTTTTTTCGGTTTTTTTGCACCCTTTTTGTGACAGTGTTCCCTTGATCTTCCCAAATTCACTGTTTCTATTTGCAGACCACTGACAGCGTGACCAATATATAGCTTCACAGTTTCAAAAAAAAAGCCTTTTAGTGGCCCCTCTCTTTTTCTTTTTTTCAATTTTTTTTTTTTTTTTTTTTAAAGTAATTTACTGCAAGTTCTTCGGCATTTCAATCTCAAAACTCAACTTGGTGTCGGCAGCGGTTGGGTTATAACAAGGTATGTAACTGTTTTAGGCTACCAATTTTTCCTTGCTTTTGGTCCTCATTTGTTTTGACAAAAAGATGCTCCCTGAAAAGTTAACTGAGCGAAAGTTGTGTATTTTAGTTAATTATAGTGTTAGCCTTTGTTTGTTCTTTAGTGTAATGGGAATTTTTTTCCTCAGAATTTTCTTTGAATTTTCCTTTTTCTTTCATTTTATACATTGTGACAGAAAAAATTGGAAAAAATATTTATATACATTGTTGTTATCTTCATGTGCCTTTTTTTCCATTGTGCCCCCTTACATTATTTTTCAAAAATTGGAGATATGAATTTTTATTTAATTTCAAAATTAATTGTAAATACAAACATTATTGTCTCGACAAAATAAGTAGTAAATTTTATATTAAGTCAATAGTTATATTATTTGACAATGTTTAGCGTACAACATGTGCATAGCACGGGTTACTGGCTTATACATGTTTGTATTGGGTTCTCTCAACTCTAAAAATTACTTGATTTTCTTTCCTAAATTCATGAAGGATAGACTCTAATTTCTTCTCAAGGGATAAGCAAGCCCTGAAATGAAAAGACTCAAGTGGTACATTTTCTGTTAGCTATCATGTGTAAGTTCATCTATGTGGCACTTACATAACACACGTAAATAGTAGTATCTTATAACAGTACGGAGCGAACAAAAGAAACTACTAAAAAAGGGATGTCAACCCTATTGAAAAACTAATGCCGACCCTTCGTATAAGTTATAAATCTACGCCTTTTGAATGCCAACCCTTTCAATAACATTCTGTCTTTTTTCTTTCTTTCTTTCTTTCTTTCTTTCTTTTTTTAAAAAAATATATATCTTATCAAAAAGAAAAAGGAAAGCAGCGATGAAAATTGTGAGCAAGAATAAGGCTGCTCCACTATCTCACTATTCATCTAATCTTTTTTAGACTCAATTGGGGCGAGAGTTTCGTACACTGAGTTCGACGTCCTTTTTTTTCTAGTGGAGAACTCATTCTGAATAGAATGAATTTGATTGATTGGATCTTAACGTGTTTTTGGCAAAAATGATTATAACATAAGGGGTGGTGTTGCTGATTATTTGCAATGTTGGTGAACAATTAGATGAATTGTTCTTTGATTTAATGTAATATGCTTTGTTACCACAAAGTTCTGGGTAGTAAACCTATTGAGTCTAGGGGTCAACAAAATCGATTGGATCGAACGACTCAACCGAATAGATTGTTTGGCCGGTTTTCATTAAAATATTGCAATGTAAAAACAGAACCAAACCACAAAAGCACCCCTAAAACCGACCGAATCGAATTCTATTGGTTGGTTTTAAAACCTCTTCAAAATCGACTGAACTGAACAGATGACATCCTTCATTGAGTCTTTAGGAACACTGTTCTTTTTATGGGCTTGATTGATTAGTACTAATAGGGTTTTGGGCCAGGGCTCAGTCTTAGTGGGCTGAAAGGATCCAACCTAAGGCAAGCTCAACTTTACCATGGACCAGCAATGCCACAGCTATATATTAGGGTCGGTTTAGTTTTGCAGAAAACCATAATTTTTTATTAGCTTCTTATCAGAACCAGGGTTAAATTTATTTGGAAAAGAACCAATTTTATAAGTACTTTTGGATTAGGCATGGCCTCTTGTGCGAGAACATGTTATCAACTAAGTAATCAAATTTCTCGAACCTGTTCACAAATGAGCCACAAAACATGTTTTTTATCTTCCCAAACAGCCCCTTAAAACGTCCCTTGCGTTAAGAATATGGGACCCTATTTTATATGGACAACCCGCAAAACCGAACCCTATGAAAAGTATTGCTATGGCATGTTCGGGTATCCAATAATTTTGTATGGTCTGAATCACAATTTCTCAAAAATATATTACAAAAACATCATCTTGAACAAGTCTAACCGGGAAAAATGAGTGACTTTTTTAAGTTACATCATACGTGATGAGTGTATCATAATAGTTAAGTGGTGTTCAAATAATATAATTACTGATTTTAAGCACAATTTTTATGTAACTACCAACTTTTTTTTTTCATTGGTATTGTTCATGCGAGGCGCAAACAGGGATTAAGCATTATTTCAATAACTCTTTTTGTATTTCTATCACAGATCTCATACATACATCATACATGTATATGGGTATTGTTATTCTACTATGTGAGGGTAATAAAATAATTTATCTTTCATTTTCTAAATTAGTTTACTGCTTTCATTCATATAGATCACGGAGATTTTATTTTATTTTTTTTTTTGTCCATTTTAAAATGCTATTGAAAAAAAAAAAACTATTTCAAGGGGAAGGGGTGGGGTATCACACTTGATCCATATAAAGGAGACTAAGACCCAGCTCGACGTCAAATAAGTTATACTCACTTTGCAAAAAATGTTACTTTTAAATACATAGTAAATTAGCATTTCTTCCCCCTCTCACTAAATGTACATGTGTCATATGTATGACAAATATATATATATACTCCTTTAGTACAAGTCAGCTTCTCTCCAAGTTAGTACATGAGGTTATATTATTTTCATTTTAATGCTCCTATGATACAAAAATGACGTTTTTGCGTAATACAGTATGAACTAACTTTGTAACCCGTGTAATGCAGGGGAGTATATTATTCAATTTATTTTTGTAAGATAGAGCGGTATAAAAAGAGTAATTATTTTTGCAATATTGAAAGTGAATTTTGGGAAGAATCAAGGGACGAAAGTTTGATATGGATCTCTCTCTCAATTGAAATTTTTAGTTAATACTTGTAGTAACATTCAAATGGTTAGCACTGTCTAAATATGTTCAACTTTGATTTTAAGTCTTTTTTTTTTTTTTAGGAAAATGGTGGTTTTTTATTTTATGTCTCTATTAACACCTTGCTTAAGAACTGTAAGACAAAAGTTAAAGCTCATTTGAAATCAAAAGTTCTAATGGTGAAAATTCACCTTTTCTTCTTGGTGGTTGGTAAAATAAGATATGTTAAGATCCCATTGTAGATAAACTTGAGTAATATTGACCCAACCATTTGTCGAACCGTAAAAATTAATGAGTTATGGGATCAATAGTGGGATTAACAAACTGTGTCTTAATTATGCAATAAATATTGATTACAGAGTATAATCTAAAATAATAATTGGGAAAAAAAATGAATGGCCCACCGAAATAATAATACTGATTTAACATCACGAGACTCACCGAAATGAATGGCTCAAATCTTTATGTGCACACTTTACGTGCACATAAATGAGACATAGCATTACCCAAAATAAAATTAAGCAATAGTTTTCAAGTTTTCCGGATAATCTACCATTTTTTCTGTTTTTAAAAAATAGAACGGTTTTAAAAAAAATTCGATTTATCAGCTGAAATCAAACTGTTTTCTTGATCGGTTGAAGATTCACATCCTCCACAAGGGTGATTTAGGGACCCTAATAGCCAAGCGGGCCTTAGTCGAACCCACCATTTCTTCACGGGATGGCCCATCCAATTTCTCATTGCATTCTTGATAGACGTGTCATAATTGCAAGGAAAAATATGAAGTAAATTGCAAGAGAGTAACCAAGTCCTTTGTGATCGAGTGGTAAGTTTTTTGAGAGTACTACTCAAGAGGTTTAGTGTTCGAGTCATAGGGAGCGTGGTCACTGGAGTATTCACCCGGCGCTTCCAGGCCTCGGGAGATTAGTCGAGGTGCGCGCAAGCTGGCCCGGACACCCCCGATTACCAAAAAAAATATGCAAGAGAGTTAATTGAGCGGGTAAACCACAACCCTGGTGGTTGAGGGGTAAGTTTTTTGGGTGTTCAAGTTATGGGGACACTGGTGAATTTATTTGACGACTCCAAAATCTTAGAGGATTAGTCGAGGTGCGCACAACATTTTTTACGTACCCACGATTAACCAAAAAAAAATAATAATAATAATAATAATAAATTGAGCAGGCATTTGGTCTCTCCATGAGAATGTTTCTTCTTTTGACACATGGCAAAAGGATTCCGACTTATAATATAGGGTATAGATATCAACCTACTTTAGGGGGCCAACATAACTTAAAGAGGGATAAAGTGAAAATATTTTACATTGAAAGTTATTTACTATAGCATTTGATGAGTCGTCAACCTTTTAACTCGTGTCGTGAGGTATAAAATATCATTCCTCACTTAACATTATAAGCAACATAGAATAGGTTGATGATAAAGGGGATTTTTTTTTTCTCAGATGATAATAAAGGGGATTATTTAACTATTTTGAAAAAACTACCTTACTCTTAAAAATCATTTTTTGTTCAAATGATACTACATATATTTTGGCAAAAAATTACAATATTTTAGCACCAAAATTGTTAGGTTGTATGATACATTCAAAAGCACTGAATGTATCCTATAATTTGCCTATATATTAATATGTATGTTTCCAAAAAAATTTGGTCTTTTATGGACACCCTCAAAATAAATAAATAAATAAATAAATAGGGTAAATTACAGCACCACTCCTTGAATTATGACTATTTTTCACTAACACCCCCTAAACTTTAAAACTGAACAGACTCACTCCTGAATTATCAAAAATGAACAAACCCATCCCCTGAAAAAAGGGGTTTAGTGTCAACAAAGGATAGTTGAGCGGGTGAGTTTGTTCAATTTTAAAGTTTATGAACTATTAGTGAAAAAAAAATCACAGTACAGAGGGTCTTACTGTAATTTACCTAATAAAACATGTTATTCCTTTTAGTCTCTTCTGCAGAACAAAGCAAGGTAAGTAAGTAACAATTCTATACATATTTTAATGTACTATTATTTTTCAAGTTTTGGCATCCCAGATAGAAGATTCTGATTCTCCCCTGCCTAAATGGAACAGATTGGGCGACGGACACAAGGGTGAACTCACCCTAATGTAGCCCAGTACAAGTTTTTTTTAAAAAAAATTAGATGTGTTTTTGTCTAGGCCCTTCTTAAGGTCCACCTGCTTTAATTTGGTGCACTGTCTACTCTCTTACTAACTTGTACTAATGTTACTAACTTGTACTAATGTTAGCCCATCCCAGCCCCGTTAAAAAATAATTGGGTTAATTACAATTTATCTCCCTATGGTTTGGTCCGACATCACTTTACTCTTCTGTGGGTTAAAATTGACCACTTAATTGCCCTGTATTTTCGGATAAAGTGTCACCGCTAAAATTTGTGTTAAGTTGACACTTTACCCCGAAAGCACGGTGGGTTAAAGTGTCATCAGGCCAAACCATAGAGGGGGGGGTTAAAGTGTCATCAGACCAAACCACAGGGGGTCAAGTGGTCACTAATTTTAGCGGTGACACTTTACCCAAAAATACAGGAGGGTTAAGTGGTCAATTTTAAACCACATGAGGTAAAGTAACATCGCCACATCGGATCAAACCACAAAGAGGGTAAAGTGTAATTAACCCAAAAAAATTTAAATCCCCCCTTTAATTCGGAGTCAATCTGAGTATTGACTCCTTGATGGCTGCTGAACCCAACCCAACCCAACCCTTCGTGGAAAGTGCCAAAGAACAAAACCCTTTTGTAACAAACTCTGTTCATTGCTTTGCATTCTCTTCTTGACCCTTAATTAAACCTTTTCTGGTCCATAAGCTTGAATGTATGGTCCAAGTCTCTATAACAACCTCGACTGTTTACTTGGTTTCTTTGTCAACATATGACCAAAATTGGATTCTTTAAATTGCAATACTATATCAAAATTGTTTATGAAGAGCATCGCCAACTCATGGTAGATTGTCAAAATACTATTTGAATACTTTGAAAAGTTATTTTCTTTTACCTGCCAAATTAGACACTAACCACTGTAGTTAAAAAGAGTAGTCATTTTAATATCTTATGTATTTTGGTTAGGGGTCGAGTGTGGCAATTTTCAGGACCTAGGCAAATTTTGAAAAATGAGAGCCTTCCTGAACAAGGGGGACTTTGCTTCAAATTTGGGTACAATTTCTTCCTGCACCAGTATATAACTAAGGAGTATCCAAATTGACTATGCTTTAGCTCCATAGTTACAATACAATTTTTTGACCAATAGAAGTCAAAAGTTTAGCTCTATATCGGAAATGCTCTAAGAAATTAATAGTATAATTTTGCAAAACGCCTCGAAGTAAATAACTTTCAAGTGAGGATGATATAGTAATTTTGCGAAAGGGCCTCAAAATAAATAACTTCGGTACATTCATTTTAAAATTATTTTAACATCCTCTTTTTAGAGAGTAGATAGAGACTATATCATCCACTAATTTTTTTTTTTTTTTTTTTGTTTTTGTTTTTTGTTTTTTTTTTTTTTTTTTTGTTTGTCATAAGAGAGATTCGAACCTGTGTATATTGTGTGAGAGAATTGATGTTGGCCAACTCAGATAGGACCTCAGTCCTATCATCCATTAATTTAAGAGTGAGCATAATATTTTGATACTATATGCATGTAATATTATCTTGACGTATATATGAATATATACTCATAAATCACAAGTTAATTTTACCTTTTTGAATACACAATAGTATCCAAATTTGCATCCCAAATTTAGTTACTAGATGATGTGGTAATGCAACCATTGCAGTTGTATGTGCTCACTGCTCACTATCACATCATTTCGGAGCTAAATTTGAAAAAGTACCATACCACTATTATTGTAATTTTTCAAAAAGGAATAAGAAGATTATTTTCATTCCTATTTTGGAAAAAAAAAAATTCTTACACCTATGATGCTCCATTAACGTGCACATGAGAAAATACGTACTAAGGACATCGGATTTATTTACTAAAGTTGTTCACCTGTTGATTGTGTTAATAACAATTTTAAAATTAAATTGGAATTTGAGTTCTTTTATTTTATAATTAATTAATGAAGAGTTTAATTGTCCACATGATCATCTGGTATATTTTTTACGTGACTTTTTTTAATTCTCTAGCATTAATCTTATTGCATGTGTTCCAGGGGTTATGTTTCTCATTAGATTCAACCTTAGTTGTAAAATAAAACATGAGGGAATGCATTTATTAGCTTAGAAAACATGTGTTTGTGATTGAGCTCAACTCAATTGACTTCCAAGTTTCAAAGCCATCCCAAGTTCAAGGTCTTTTCTGGATCCTAAATTGACCCGGACAAGATAGTCCATGGATAAGACCACATACCCTAGTTGTTTACAAAAGTCATCTAACTCCTTATTTCCTGTGTTACGCTCTTTCTTCATCTGTCTTTTAAGCTTTATATCATTACATAGGGCTAATCCTTCAGCACAGATTTCACTTATCAATTCCCCATATGTATACATATGGTATGGGAGTAGGTTGTCATTCTTTTGCCTGATTCTCGTCCTAATTTTTTCAGCAAAAAGAGGAGGTAATCCGGCAATGAATCTTTCTTTCCAAAAATCCTGGTTGGCATCACTTCTAAGTATTAACATGGATAGAAAGATGTCTTTATACCATTTAAAATGAGCTAAAGAGGGACATTTAAGATTGATTAACAAATATGTTGCTCTTTCCATTATTTGGGAACATCTTGAGTAAAGTACGTCAACTTTTCTAATAGAATTGAATATTTAGACTAAGTTGCTTCTATTTAAAAAAAAAAAAATTAAAACTAAGTTAATGCAATTGGAGACTAAAATGAGATGGGTACCAATTAAAGCCTTTCTTCTTCAGCTCCAAAGATTCTTAGGAAGCCTAAATTATATTGCTGAGTATTACAAAGATCTTCATAAAGATTCTGTAGTCTTATATGAAAGACTAAAGAAAATTTCCCCAGCTTGGAACTCCAAGCATACTGAGGCAGTAAAAAGAACTAAGGCTAAAGTAAAAGTTTTACCATACTTATGCCTTCCTATTCCCAATGCCTTTAAAATTGTGGAAACTGATGGTTTAGATTTGGGATATGGCGAATTTTTAAAGCAAAGAGTTAATAACTTCCTCAATGATTTCTTTAATAAAATTTTCATTCTTTGAGGAGTTTTCAATACCGTAAATATCTTGTAATGCTTTTTCCTCTTCTTCATCTAAAAGCATTACTGAAATTATTCAATTTTTAAAATCTTCATCAAAGTCTAAAGCATTTATTTTTTGCTTAACCTTACATTGACTCTTGTAGTGACCCGGTTTTCCACATTTAAAACAAATAGGAATAGAAATAGAAGCCTTTTTCCTGGGCTTTCCTTTAGTTTGTTTTGGCTTCTGGGATTTTTCTCTAGGTTTGGAATACCGGTTTCCTGTCCTTGGTTTGGAAAATTCTTTTTAAAAGGTTTTTTTGGCTTCCTATCTAGGATACCCATGTCATACCCTAGTTGTTTACAAAAGTCACCTAACTCCTTATTTCCTGTGTTACGCTCTTTCTTCATCTGTCTTTTGAGCGTTATATCACTACATAGGGCTAATCCTTCAGCACAGATTTCACTTATCAATTCCCCATATGTATACATATGGTATGGGAGTAGGTTGTCATTCTTTTGCCTGATTCTCGTCGTAATTTTTTCAGCAAAAAGAGGAGGTAATTCGGCAATGAATCTTTCTTTCCAAAAAGTAAAGGGAGGAGACTGGAGAGAGAGACCAACTAGCAATAAGGCAGGAACCCTAGGCAAGAAGGCCAAGAAGAAGAAGAAGAAAGAGCGACGACTGCAAGGGAAACCTTAGTCCAGATCAGACGAAGACTGCTGGAGAAGAGAAGAGACTCCTCAACTAGGTATTCTGATACCAATTTTCAACAAGCCAAAATCTTAAGCTTCTGGTTGATGTGATTAATCTCGAGTTTAACTCTCTTAAGACTCTTTCGCATTCTTTTAATAGTATATGGGTGATTAATAGTAAGAGCGTATGGGTCTGTCAGAGCATATTCGTAGTTTTGTTTTAAATTAGTAAGTGTTCGAATAAGTAGACGACAACTTAACCTATCGAACATTAACAAGCAAGAATACTTAATTTTTTATTAAGTCTGGCAATATCTGAGTTTAACTAAGATATCCTATTGTTTATCCTGAACCTATTTTCTTCTGATAGAGAAGCTATAGAAGATACATGATCATGGATAGAAATGTAACGATTTCTCAAACAAATCTTGGTACGAACAAGAGTAAGAAGTAAAATTCTATAAGACATAAAACAATCTTATATTAATGAAAGCATACTTACAAATTAGTAGCAACACACTGGAGGCACACTTGTAATTACAGAAGCACACTCACACTCAAATCTCAAATATTTTACAAAGAGAGAAAACTAAGAGAAATGAATACAAAAGAAAGTGATGCCTTGTAACTAAGGGGAGAGTTGAAATATATAGGCAAGAAAGGGGGTCACTGGAGGGCAGCAAGGAGGCACAAAAGATTCGTTCTTATCCATTCTGTACACGCATCTGACTGGAAATGAATCTTCAAGAGTGCTGTCGGCAACTGTATAACTTTTGACTTTAAAAAGAAAAGATTCATCTTTTCTAAAGAGCACGGTAGAACTATCGAAGGACTCTTCTTTTTTTTAAAGCTACTTTTGACGTGTGTGAACAAGAGCCATATATGACTTCTTTTTAAAAGATAGCTTTTCTTTATAAAAGATCGAATCTACTTTATAAAAGTATTTTGTCCTTTAATAATGATTAATGGTTGAACTGTGTCTCAAAACCATAATCACCATCATCCTCATGTATATTCTGAAAATCTGTATAAGGATCTAGTCCTTGGCCGTCTGGCATGGAAGACTCAGAGGGAGAAATAGTCTCTGTATCACTATCAGAATCAAAATTAAGTCTTTTACATAATTTTTCTTTAATGAGAGCTTTAAGCTCATTAATAGGCATATCAGGAAATCTAAATTTTAAATCCAACTTAATTTGAGATTTAATCTCAGAGATATCTGGAGAAGTAGTGCTAGATTTCTTTGACGGAGAGGGAAGCTCAATGTCAAGCAATTTTTCCATTCTCATGGGAGTGAGGTATGGATTATTATATCTAGCCCACCACCATACTTGGAATTTTCTACAAAGGGTCCAAACATGGGTAGGAGGGTTCTTAAGAGCAAATCCCATATTAGGATCCAGGGAGTAGAAAACTCGAGAAAGAAGTAGAGAAGTGGATTATCACTTCGACCTGGTAAATTCTTATTTTTGTAAAGTTGGAAACAACAGGCTACTTCATGAGGAAGAATTTCAAGTTCTGAAACATGCTTGAAAATCCATGAATAGAACCATGGATGAAGATCAAAATTTAAATCTATATTGAATTGGAAATACCATGTGTGTTTAAACAATGAATTTTGGAGTAGAAGAGCTTTGTCCCATGCTTTATGGTAATCATAATAGTTGTAAGACTTACAATCACCAGGAGATGATTTTAAAAGCTTTCTTTCTTTTGTTAAGTCGAATCCCCAGTCGTATGAGGAAGGAACCTTTGCAATAAACATTTTTGAGAAGGCTGATTGATGACCTCCTGTTTGTCTGTGACTCACTCACTCACTTGCTTTGCATTCTCTTCTTGACCCTTAATTAAAGCTTTTCTGGTCCATAAACTTGAATTTATGGTCCAAGTCTCTATAACAACCTCAACTGTTTACTTGGTTTCTTTGTCAACATATGACCAAAATTGGATTCTTTAAATTGCAATACTAGATCAAAATTGTTTATGAAAAGCATCACCAACTCATGGTAGATTGTCAAAATACTATTTGAATACTTTGAAAAGTGATTTTCTTTTACCTGCCAAATTAGACACTAACCACTGTAGTCAAAAAGAGTAGTCATTTTAATATCTTATGTATTTTGGTTAAGGGTCGATTGTGGCAATTTTCAGGCCCTACGCCAATTTTGAAAGATGAGGGCCTTCCTGAACAAGGGGGACTTTGCTTCAAATTTGGCTACCATTTCTTCCTACACCAGTATGTAACTAAGGAGCATCCAAAATGGCTATGCTTTAGCTCCATAGTTACAATACAAGTTTTTGACCAATAGAAGCCAAAAGTTTAGCTCTATATCGGAAATGCTCTAAGAATCAATAGTACAAATATAGGTATTGGGGGAGCATTATTAACCACTTCTTAATTTCTCGAGTGCTAATGGACAATAAAGTCAAAGTGAGAATGATACAATAATTTTGCAAAACGCCTTGAAGTAAATAACTTTCAAGTGAGGATGATACAGTAATTTTGCAAAAGGGCCTCAAAATAAATAACTTCGATACATTCATTTTAAAATAATTTAGCATCCTCGCTTTAGAGAGTAGATAGAGACTATATCATCCACTCTTTTTTTTTTTTTTTTAATAAGAGAGATTCGAACCTGTGTATATGGTGTGAGAGAATTGGTGTTGGCCAACTCAGATAGGACCCAGTCCTATCATCCATTAATTTAAGAGTGAGTGTAATATTTTCATACTATATGCATGTAACATTATCATGATGTATATATGAATATATACTCACAAATCACAATTTAATTTTACCTTTTCGAATAACACAATAGTATCCAAATTTTCATCCCAAATTTAGTTATTAGATGATGTGGTAATGCAACCATTGCACTTGTATGTGCTCCTGCTCGCTATCACGTCATTTCAGAACTAAATTTGAAAAAGCACCATACCACTATTATTATTATTTTTCAAAAAGGAATAAGAATATTATTTACATTCTTATTTTGGGAAAAAAAAATTTATTACACCTATGATGCTTCATTAACGTGGGCATGAGAAAATACTTTCTAAGGACATCGGATTTATTTACTAATGTTGTTCACCTGCTGATCATGTGATAATAACAATTTTAAAATTAAATCTGAATTTGAGCTCTTTTATTAATTTCATAATTAATGAAGAGTTTAATTGTCCACACACGATCATCTGGTATATTTTTTATGTGACTTTTTTTAGTTCTCTAGCATTAATCTTATTGCATGAGTTACAGGGGTAATATCTTTCTCATTAGATTAAAAAAACATGGGGTCCTTTAGATTTCAGTCCTTTATTGCATCCGCATCTAGAAATTGATCCATTCTATAAGTCAACTTAAAAATTAGTCCCTCACCTATTTTGAGGACCAAAATACCCCTACTCCCATAAATCAGGGTTTTGAATTTCAAAACCCAGATTTGTGATATATATATATATATATATATAAAGAAAGAGATAGAATTAAATGAGAAAATTTAATAAATAATCCAACTCCCATAAATCAGGGTTTTTAAATTCAAAACCCTGATTTGTCATATATATATATATATATATATATATAGAGAGAGAGAGAGAGAGAGAGAGAGAGAGAGAGAATTAACAAAGCAATTGTATCTATTACAGTGAAAAATTTCTCACATTTTAAAACATATTTGATGAGAAATTTCTCACCATATAAAAAGAATTTTCTCACCCTTTTAATCTATTACAGTGAGAAATTTCTCACATTTTTTAACGTATTTGATGAGAAATTTCTCACCAAAAAAAACAAATTTCTCACCCTTTTTATCTATTACAGTGAGAAATTTCTCATCTTTTTTTTCTAACCAAATTAAAGCAAATATATCGATGACTACATAGTACCATCTCAGCCACAATCTCCATATGAATCAGACCAATATGATAATGATGATGATGAACAAAATGTGGATTTCAAGGGCAGTATGTACAATCAATTTGAGACTAATAACCATTTTTTGGTAAACTTCAAAAAAAGGTAATACTTTTGATAGGACTGTTTCTTTAAATTCTACATCAATCTCTACAAATGAGCCACAACCCATCACCCAAATGGCTCCTTACATTAATATGAGTAAAGATTGAGACACAAACAAACACACAATTTTTGTGACACAACTCAAATAATGTGTCTATCTCTCTTGTGATGTCACTGGACCCCACAGTGACATAGGAGAGTGATAGACACATTATTTGGGTTGTGTCCCAAAGGTTGTGTGTTTGTTTGTGTCCCAAGTATTACCCAATTAATATTGCCCCTTTTCTGATTTTCAATGGTGCGATTGATGAATGCCCGATCACCCCTTTAAGCCGATTAAAACACAGTCCAAACAAAATAACCCGCAGAAAAAAGAACAAAAAAGTAACCCAAAATCACACTCAATGCTGGTCCGAGAAACACAGCCTCACTGAGAAGGAGATGCAAAAAAACTACGATCAGCCCAATGAACTCCCCATTACTCCTCACCATTCAAATTTGAGCAGCAAACACCCAAACCAGAAAAAGACCCCAACCTTCACCAGTTGAAAACAACCAATGACCCAAAAAGCAACCTTTGCACAGCCTCATAGTTGCCTCGCCATTACACGATCTGGCTCCCAATCATCTGATTTTATTGTTAGAATAAATCCTCACAGCCTCAGAGAAATGGGTATTGCAGTAAACAAACTCTAGAGAGAGAGATAGAAAGATTGCTATGATTTAGGGATTGCACTATTTGCACAACAATATTTTAGGAAATCATTTCTCTCCTAATTAATGTAAACTGATTACTACACACATATATATATATATATATATATATATAAATATCTTTATATATACACTGTTAAGGGTATATTCGTCATTAATAAATTTATCAAATTGGGGAAAAGGATCATTTTTTAAGGGATAAATCTTGGGGCACATAAGAATCTCACATAAACAAGATACATAAACCACAATGTGTCTATCTCTCTCCTGATGGGGTCCACTGACACTGTGGGGTCCACAGTATTTGTGGGATCCACAGAGGAGAGAGATAGACACATAAAGTTTATGTATCTTGTTTATGTGAGATTCTTATGTGCCCCAAAAATTATCCTTTTTTAAGTTATAACACGAATTAAGGATGAATTTACAACTTAGGAAAGTCAAAGGTATTAAATATATATTGACCCTTTACTCAAGGACTAAGTTGTATATTTCTAAAAAAAACATGAGGGAATGTATTTATTAGCTTAGAAAACATGTGTTTGTGATTGAGCGCAAGTTTCAAAGCCATCCAAGTTCAAGGTCTTTTCTGGATCCTAAATTGACCCGGACAAGATAGTCCATGGATAAAACCACAGCTAGAGCCAAACAATAGACTTGTTCAAAATAAATAAATAACCAACCATAGTGCTTCCGATCTCTTTGTTTGTTCATAGACCTCTGATGTTGCTATCATTATCAACCCACCTAGAATAACTTTGTAGTGATAAATATACTTGTATAATATATATATATATATGGAATTGCTATTTGTACTCCGTAGATGAACCAATACATTTCATAGAATACATTGACTGTATGGTACTATATGGCGTATCAGTAGTATCATGGAGTGCATTAATTTACTTTTGGAGTAGAAATAGCAATTCTTTACATCTATGGATATACAGTTCGGATCTTAAGCAGACTTTAAGGAGCGGACCAAGGAACGGACTAGTTTTTAACAAAAATTTTTGTCACTAAAATAATAATTTTTAGCGACAAAAATTATAGTCACTAAAAATAGTCTGCTCCTTAGGGTCTGCACTTAATTCTCGTATAGATGTATATTTGTTGCTTTGCATATAATATTATGTTTTATATAACATGATGCACTAACTTTAGGAATAATATAAGAAGGAAAATGATAGAAGACATGGGCTTACTTTTAGTCATATAAAAATGATCGGGAATATGCGGAGAATCGTTACGAAAGCAAGGTACATGCCTTGTTTGCCACTTTCCTAAGTAAAATAAGGAGCTCAATTGATTCCTTTCATATAAAGACCCCACAAAACCAGAGTTAAAAAAAAAATTAGGGTAAATATTACTGACCTCCCCTGAGGTATGATTTAATATCATAGGCTTTTTATGGATTTTGAAAAATATCAAACACCTCCCTTATTCTTAAAATTTTGTATCAGTGACCTCCTAATCTTGTTATGTAAGCAAATTTTTAAAGTGAAATGACATTATTGTCCTTATTTTTGATTGATTAACTTAAATATCCTAACAAGCGTATTTGAAATGACTACCTTATATTTGATATTTAATTTGGAAAAGACGCCCACATTTTGAAATATAAAAAGAATTATTTTGATTTTTTAGAATATCAACTTTTCAAATTTATTTTATACTAATATATAAGTGAGGGCGATGTTGTTAACTTTGAGTGTCCCAACTATAACCGTTAGTAATTAGTTGTTTCTGAGAAAGGAGGTCAATAATATTATTCAAAATCAAGGAAAAGTCTTTAATATTAAGTGATAAATCAAGGGAGGCAGTGATATTAACTCTAAGAATTGATGACATGAATGGCCAATATTAGTCCTTCAAAAGTTTGGTCAAACTTAACCGATGGAGATATCTATCTCTATCTCACTAGTAATTTTTTTTAAAGTGAGACTGAGATCATCGTTTCACATCATGTTGATATAGTGTGACTGACATTCTTATAGTATGATTTTATGTGGCTCCTATTTTTTAGAGGAACATGACAAATAATTACTGTCTTTAAATGTCTCCACTACTTGTCATTTACCTACTATTTTTGGAGGATACGTGACCCTATGTATTTAAAACATTACACCCCATCAGTATAATAACAAAATACGACGATCTCACTGAACAACTTCGCAAACACACAATCCCCCTCCACCGCACAATGAAAAGTTATTGTCACCATATCTGATTTGAAGTCAATTGCCTAAGATACTATTCTGATAACTTTGTACATAATGGGAACCATGTCTTATTTTATTGCCAACCGAAAATTAATAACTTTTTTACACGCAATGTCCAAATATATTAATAATCATGTCTTTCTCATTTCCCTATTTTAAATATGACACGGTTTTTGGAAGGAAACTCAAGAACATGAACTTGTATATTATTTATAGAAATATATAATTTAGTCCTTGAGTATAGGGTCAATATATATTTAGTCATTTTGACTTTTCTAAGGTATAAATTGATCCTTAATTTGTGTTATAATTTAAAAATTGGTCATTTTCCCTAATTTGATGAGTTTGTTTATGACAAATCTACCCTTAACAGAATATGTGTATATATATAAAGATATTTATATATAAATAGTAACCAATTTACATTAATTATGGGATATATCATTCCCTAATATATACAATCAGATGGGTTTCAATTTATAAATGCAACCGTCTCTCTCTCTCTCTCTCTCTCTCTCTCTCTCTCTCTCTCTCTCAATTAAGGAAATGAGATGAGACAATTAAAGTGATTTCACATTACGATTATTATGGTAATAATTTGAGTGGTTGCATGATTTCATCTCCACAATCATGAAAACCATAAATCAATTATTCACTTGTGGCTGCATGATTTCATCTCCACAATCGCGCGCTGCCCACCATTACAATCATATGTTGAGGATGATTCAGACCTCATCACCTCTCCAGACAATTCATTCACTTGTGGGTTCCACAGTTTGGGAAGCAATACTTACTGGTTTGCAATTTGGTACACAAATTCCAAGAACAGAACCGTTGTTTGGATGGCTAACCGGGACAAGCCTGTCAACGGCCACGACTCCAAGATCTCACTCAAGAAAAACGGAGTCATGGTCTTGACCAATGTCGATGGCTCGATTGTCTGGGAGATCATGCTTTGGAGGTCGTCGGCGAGGTCTTCCGGTGATGGCTCCATTGTCGGACTGTGTGTTTGAGAGAGATTTGTTTAGAAATACTCCCCAAATTTTAATTTTTTTTTGGTGAGAAATTTATTTAGAAGTGAGAATTTCTCACCATTATAGATATGTTTCTTACTTATGATTAGTGAAGCCTTTTAAAGTGAGAAAGTTCTCACTTATGGTCTATGATATATTTTTGGTGAGAAATTTCTCACCATTATAGATATGTTTCTTACTTATGATTAGTGAAGCCTTTTAAAGTGAGAAAGTTCTCACTTATGGTCTATAATATATTTTTGGTGAGAAATTTCTCACTTATGGTCTATGTTATACATACATACATATATATATATATATGTATAACAAATCAGGGTTATGAATTTAAAAATTAACCCTGATTTATGGGAGTTGGGGTACTTATTAAAGTTTCTCTTTAATTCTCTCTCTTTCTATATATATATATATATCAAATCTGGGTTTGAATTTCAAAACCCTGGTTTATGGGAGTAGGGGTATTTTGGTCATCAAAATAGGTGAGGACTAATTTCTAAGTTGACTTGTAGAATGGGTCAATTTCTAGAAACGACTACAATAAAGGACCGAAATCTAAAGGACCCTATTATTTATTGGTTACAAGTAAATTTTATGATTTTAAAGCAGAATACAGGTATAAAACACAATTTGACTGTATCATAAACTTAAACTCGTAGGAAAAATTAGTAACTTTTCGTTTACTTTATTAAGTCATATTAAATAAAATAATAGTCATTGCATATTAAAATACTAATTTAAACATTATAGAAATAAGTTTTTTGTTAGAAAAAATAAGGCAGAAAGAGAGAATGAGACAATCCAATAGATTTTGTTTTGAATGGTATGATGAATGAATACAAGAGAGACCTATTTATGGCCTTCGAGTGGACTCACATTCTTTTAGCTAAGCGATGTGGGACAAATGCCTAAGTGTAAAGTTTAGTATTATGTGCGGTACAATCATGTGTAATACACAATGTATATTAACAACCCCTGTCAAACTCAAGGTGGTAAGATTGAGACCAACTTGAGTTTGAAAATGAAATCCTAAGACAGTTGGCGGCTTGACTGAGCAGAGCTGGTGATAAGAGATAGTGGAAGTGCAGTGGAAGACGAGCCTGATCAAGCCAACGAAGAAGGTGTGGACCGAACAAACCAGGAAATTGGCATGATAGCGTCGTGTTGGGCAGGGAGAACCAGTGATGAAGTCGACTGGAATTGGACTAGAAAACACCAGCATGATAGCGTTGAGTTGGATCGAGCAAGGGTGGTTGCGGTCCAACAATGAAGGCACTGACTAGAACTAGACCAGGACACATCGATATAATAGCGTCGAGTTCGAATGAAAGAACCAACGATTAAGACGCTGACTGGAATCGAACCAGGATACAACAGCATGATAGCGTTAGGTTGGACTGAGTAGAGGCAAGGGTGGTGGCAGAGGTCTGTGGTCTAGCGGCAGAGGGACCAAGGGAGGCTATAGTACCAATGGTCCGGTGGCGAACGGATCCGGACAAAGATGATGGCACAGCCTGTGGACCGACAGCGGAGGAAGCCGAAGAGAGTTGACGATCAGTGGTCCGGTGGTGGAAGTAAGGGTGGCAGTTAGAGTCCGACGGCAGTGGTCCGACGGCTGAGGGAACCGGACAAAGGGGCAGCAATTAGTGGTTCGGCGACATAAGGAGCTGGACAAAAGGAGTGGTTGCAGTTGTCAGTGGTCCAACAACGAAGGGAGCTAGACATATGGAGTGGTGGCAGTGGCCGATTGTCCACAACCGAGCGAGGCGGCAGTAGTGGGTGATCCGGCAACGAAGAGAACCGGACAGAGGGAGCCTGATAGAGGAGGTGGCAGCGGGGGTACAGAAGCTGTCGGGTGGTAGTACGGCAAAGGGAGCTCGGAGGAAGAGGTGGTAGTATGGCGGTGGAAGCATGCGGGTGGTGATCCAGCGGATGGAGTCCGGAGGAGGAGGTGGCATCCGAGCAACAGAAGCAGTCAGGTGGTTGTCCGGCGGGAAGCGGTGTGTCACCTGCCAGGGTTGGGCACTAGGAAGATGCTACCACTAGAAGTATTTCTAATGTGGAGGGTCAACTAGCAGTGGCAACCACAGTGCATACTTTACTCTAGAGAGGCCTAGGATTCAAAACCAAAAAAATAGAAACTTTGATACCATGTTAGAATAAAAAAAGGGACATAGAGAAAATGAGACAATACTATAATAGATTGTGTATTTAATGGTGTGACAAATGAATATAAGAGAGACCTTTTCATACCTAAGCGATGTGGGACAAATGCCTAAGTGTAAAGCTTAGTGTATTGTGGGGTACAATGTATATTAACAGACCCTCTCAAACTCAAGGTGGTGAGATTGAGACTAACTTGAGTTTGGAAACAAAATCCTGAAACTGTTGGCGGCTTGACTGAGTGGAGCTAGCAATGAGGGAGAGTGGAAGTGCAACGGAAGACGAACCTGATCGAACCAACGAAGAAGGTGCTGATCGAAACCAAACCGGGAAACTGACATGATAGCGCATGTTGGGAAGGGAGAATCAACGATGAAGGTGCTGATTGGAATCGGACCGAAAAGCACCAGCATGATAGCGTCCAGTTGGACCGAGCAGTTATGGTCGCAGTCCAACAATGAAGGCGCTGATCGAAACTAGACTGAGACACACTGGCATAACAACGTCGAGTTGGAATAAAAGAACCAAAGTGAAGACGCTGACTGAAATCGAACCAGGATACACCAGCATGATACCGTTAGATTAGATTGAGCAAAGGCGATGGTGGTGGTAGCCAGACAGAGGTAAAGGAGGCAACAATAGTCAGTGGTCCGGCTGCGGAGGGAGTAGGACCGAGGGAGGCGACAGTACCAATGGTCCGGTGGCAAAGGGATCCGGACAGAGTTGGCGGCACGGCTAGTGGTCCAGCTACGGAGGAAGTCGGAGAGAGTTGTAGCAGCGATCAGTTGTCCGGTGCTAATGATTCAAAACTAATAAAATAGTGGCTCTGATACCATGTTAGAATAAATAAGGGAGAGAAAATGAGACAATACTATAATAGATTGTATATTGAATGGCATGATGAATGAATTCAAGAGAGACCTATTTATAACCTTGGATTGACTGGAGTCACATTCTTATAGCTAAGCGACGTGGGACAAATGCCTAAGTAGTGTAGTGTACGGTACAATGTGTATGCTACCTGCATAATTTTCAAAGGAACTAAAATTAAAAGATAGAAGATGAGAGAATGAAGGCTACCGTTGGATTCAATTCGAGATGACCTACAACAACTCCCAAACAATCTTCAACGCTGTTTGCACAAAATAGTTCATATATTTTTATTAACATACCAAGTACTCATTTTATAGGAGTTTACAAAGAATAATTCTTGGGATACAACTTTCATACAACTTTCACACAACCTCCCAAAAGATGTGTCTATCTCTTTCATGTGTCACTGTGGGGTCCAGTGATATCACATGATCACATGAGAGAGATAGACACATCTTTTAAGAAGATTGTGTGAAAGTTGTATGAAAGTTGTGTCCCAAGAATTACTCATTTACAAAACCCATCATCACGTCCAACTATCTTCCACAAAAATCTGTTACAAAAAGCTCTTAACTAAACCCCTAAATTAAGAAAGACCACTAGACACCACTACTAATATGTGACAACCACTACTAACAAGGAACCCACTTTCCTTCCCCAACCAAACCATGAACTAAGGAAAGGAATTACCACTGAACCCTTAAACTATGGAAAATCATCATACCATTCATACACCTAATAAATTAAAATACAAAATAAAATACAAAAATAGATAACATATTTTAGGTACATAACAGTGTAGTAAGAGCATTTCTAATATAAGATGTCATTTTGTCCATGTCAAATCTATATTTTGGCATTGTTACTGGACTTAAATACTATATTTTGGAATTTTTGCGTCAAAGCTACAATCTAAAATAAATGCTATTTTGTGACACATTGGCTATTATTATTGTACTTTAAGTTGTATGTTTTGTACACCTTTTTATTAGAATGAGTGCAAAATATATATATATATATATATTATAGCATTAATCCACAAAAAAGCTTCTTCAATGCACCTTCTATCACTCTTCTCAAATTATAACAATGTTGTTTTTTATCTCAAATTTGAGAGATAGAATAGCATTGCTTTTTATTCATGCTTAATTTGTACTCAATGCTATTGTATGTGTTTTGCGCATCTCTAATTTGAGTACATTAGTTTGCGTACATTAGTTTGATAGAATAGCATTGAGTACATTAGTTTGCTCAATTTTATTCATATCACAAAGAGGATTACATTTCTTGCAACACGTAACATTACTTTTTGATCTCAAATTTGAGAGATAGAATAGCATTGAGTATATTAGTTTAATTTTGGAGTGGGAATAACAATTCGATAGAAAAAACATGCTTATCTAAAAAGTAATGTTACGCTTTCTAAATTTTGTATTCCAAATTATTCTCAAAAGTATGTGGAAATGATCCTACCATTATTGAAGGTAATCCCACTACCACATGTAGTTGGGAACTAGATACAAAATTTAGAGAGCATATCATTACCCATTTTCTAAACCATAAATGTGAAACAAGTAGAAATAGATAAAAACATGGGAATGTAAAACGTGTTGCAAGAAAGAGAAGTGGTTTCTTTATTGTTCTTTATTGAGTGCAGCTTTACTCACCTCTAAAATTACTTAGCATTGTTTTTTATTGGCTAATGCAGTGGGTCTAGTACTTTACACTATTGATTAATTCTCATTTAATCTTGAATCCCATTGCATCAGCCAATGGAAAAGAAAGATGAATAAAATTGAGCAATTTTAGAATGCGCAAAAATGTACTCCTCTTTGTTGCCCTTGAAACTTTTGAACTTTGATTAAATGGTCATTTCCTATATACGATTGTAACATGTATTGTCATTAACCATATTAGGTAAAAGATTATATTACGCAATAAGATTACAAATATCAAACCTCTCAAATTTGGAAATCTCACATAACAAAATCTAATCTTTGTGATATGAATGTTCATATCTGAAAATTTATATTTCAAATGTGGTTCCTAAAATTTATATCTCAAACGAGCTTACCAACACATATGATAGTGGGTCAGGCTTCAATAATAGTGGGGACCACACTTCTAATAAAAATCAATTGGGTCACTGCCATATATGCATGCATTTTTGCTCATCCACCAATAGTTTTGTGACATGTGTTCTATAATTTTCCAATTCAGTAAGTATGCTTATAGAGAAGGAGCAAAATGGGGATAAAATAGGATATGTATCAGAAAATTATTGGTGGGTAAACACAAATGCATTCGTCATATGTAATAAGAAGAGTATTGATGTACTTTCTGATACAGCCAAAATCAGCCCATGCCCGAGCGGTTCTGCAACTACTGACAAGCATCATCCCGAGCGGTTTGGTCCACTTGATGCCTCCCGAGCGGTTCATCCACAACCTGGCCAACAGGTCGGGAAGACCGCACAGGCACATCCCACCGCGGGAACAGCTCATTCGGGCCCACAACACATGCCCTAGAATATTCCAGACAGTTTCCTACTCAAGATAGAAGACTTATGGAAAGTGGACATTGTTTCCTAATCCAATTAGGAAACCCTCACAATTAATGTCAATCAAGCTCAATTGGATTATATTTCCTTATCCATGTATGAGTAGGCTCCTGCATCTATAAAAGAGACCTCTCACCCCCCCCCCCCCCATTGAAGGGGCCGACTTTTCAGTCTACACAGCACCTCTATAGCATTCATCAATACTCTCGGCCGGCCTACGGTAGCTCCAGAGTTGTTGGTTCACCACAGGCCGCCGGCTCTTTTACAGTATAGTGTACGTGCTCAGACACACACGTGGACGTAGGTACCTTCATTAACAGGGCCGAGCCATATACAAAAAACCAGTCTCTCATTCTCTCTCCCCTTAAATTGCTCTACTTTACTTTTACCAATTTTTAACATCATCAACTTGGCGCCGTCTGTGGGAAGCGACAAGTCTTCTCCTCAACAAATCTCTTGACTGGTCAACATGCCACCGAAGAAGGGTAAGAAGGCTGATTAGCAGTCCAACCGGGATGTTCCTCCGGCCCCGGTACCGGCTGCAGCAGTCATGACATCTGAGCAAATCATCGCGACTCTCACACAACTCTTGGAGGGCCAGCATCAAATCCAACAAAAGATCGAAGCCGTGCTGGCCCAGCAAAGTAGTCCTCCAGTGGATGGAAAATGACCTAGGAACGTTGCGCACGGTCGGGAACCGATCTTGACCAGACAACGTGCCCGAGCCAACCCGTCCAGCGTTGAGGATGCCAGAGACATCAACAGTAGGCGTACTGCCCGAGAGGAAAGGCAGGAACATATGGCCTGGGAATCAGTCCAGGGTCACTCGGTCAAGAGCCAAGTTGTCCCTAGGCACAAGATGAACCGGGGTCATAGCCAAGCCCGATCACAGAGGATAGTACAGCGCCATGAAGAAGAAGCCTTTTCCACCGACCCGACCAACCCCTCAGATACCGGTTGGGAAGGAGTGGAAGCCCGAATCAAGGACTTGCAAAACCAGATTGACGGAGTGGCCAAAAAGCTTGGTCAAAACCGCGCTCAGAATTAGGCCAATACCAAGACAGAGTCACCGTTCTCCAGCCAGATCACGAGGTTTGCCATCCCGCGTAAATTTAAGCAGCCTCACCTAGATCCCTATAACGGCTCGGGAAGCTCGGTCGACCACGTTCGGACCTACAAGGCTCAGATGGCCCTAGCCACCAACTCCGATGAACTAAACTGCCTAGCCCTCCCCAACACTTTGAAAGGCCCGACCGTGCAATGGTTCTACTCTTTGGAGCCCCGATCGGTCCGCAATTTCAAGCAACTCAACAAGCAGTTCATCAACCAGTTCATCGGTATGCATGAATGGCCAAAGCCTGACATGCAGCTACTAACAGTCATACAAAGGGATAATGAGACCCTCAAGGAATTTACCGACCGGTTTAATCAAGAGAAGCTCGGCATCTATGATCTTTGTTGGCCCAAATGTGGAAACCTTAGAGGGGGGGTGAATAAGGTTTTAGCGGAAATTAACCTTTTAAAAACTTAATTGCAAATTAAACACAATCACAAATGATAAAGTAAAGAGATAAGGGAAGAGACACTTGCAAACCGAGTTTTCAAGTGGTTCGGCAATCGCACCCCGCGGCCTACGTCCACCCCTCAAGAACACCTCTTGAGGATTCCTTTAATCCAATCTACTTCACGGGTGTAGACCAAACCGTTACAAGAGCCTTCAATCTCTTCCAAAGAAGAAAACCTCTTCTTTGCACACAAGGGTTACTAACCCTCAACCTTTACAAATGATTTGGGTACAAATGATAACTCTCTCTCTAGAGTGGATAATACAAATTAAAGCTCACACAATAACTCCTTGTTGAGTAGATGATACAAATAAAATCTCACTACAATTTACTCTCAAAGAAATACAAATCAAATACTAGAGCAAATTGATAAACTCACACAACTAGGGCTCAAATATGAATGATTAGAAATCAACAAGTTGTGTGATTTAAATAGATGTTTTCCAATGGATTGATCAACATAAAATGGTGTGGGAAAAAATTTATTTATAGGCCAAGAAAGATTATAGCCGTTGGTGGCAAGTTTGGTCATTAAAAGCCTCTTTAAAAACTAGCCGTTAGTGTATTCAGCGCAGTCCAGTCGACTGGATCGAGGGTTCAGTCGACTGGGAAGTTTAGAGCAGTGAATAGGCAATTTCAGGGCTGTCCAGTCGACTGCAAAGTTCAATCAGTCGACTGATTCTATAAACCAGTCGACTGGACCCTTAAAAAATCAGTCAACTGATTTTAAGCAGATTTTGGCAGACTGACACCTCTTTACTAAAACGGCCATAACTCCCTCTACAAAACTCGTATTCGCGATCCGTTTGAAGATTCGGAAACTAGATTCAAATACCTTTTCAACCATATAAAACTCAAGATCTAATTCCTTACCAATTGGATCAGGTTTGCATTTAAAGTTGACCTATCTGCGCAAAGGTACTTTCTTTTGACTTAGCCACTTGAAAGCTTTTGTGAAATGTATTTAATGAGTGGTCTAAGTATGTTTAGGTCCTTGAACATATTTTAAAGTGTGTGAGAAAGGATCATAAAGTTCAATTAAAGTTACTTGAGCCCCTATGAGTGATTGATCAAAATGCTTATATATAAATCCTAGTCTTCAAGCTTCAAGCTTCAAGCTTCAACCAAGGATGAAAAATCTTCAAGTCTTCAAGCTTGATCCTTGTTTAGCTCAAACACTCTTGGGCTTCACCATATGCTATCTCACGATCTCAAACAAAGTTAGAACAATTAGTACATGAATCAAGAGATTAGCATAACGAAAATGACATGATGATTGATTGAAATGGAACAAATGAAAGTATGCAATTATCACTAGATTTGTCATCATCAAAACAAAACAAAAATAATGCCTTAAATAAATTCAAGGCTAACAATCTTGATGAAACCGCCGCTATTATAGCCTTCTGCTCAAGAGTTCAACACACCAAGTGCGCCACGTCGTTTCACAGAAACCGACCGGTAACCTTGGTTGAACTCGCAGAGAGGGTTGAAAAATACATTGACACTGAAGAATTTCTAAAGATCAAAGACCCCAGACAAGAAAGCAACGAGTCTTCCAGAAGTTAGCGAAAGCATGATTAGCCCTGGAATTCTAACAGTTCTTCCAGTTCACAACAGTCCGGGTCAGGCAGCCCCGACCCGACCTCCAATTCACAGCGGTCTGAGTCCGGCAGCCCCGACCCGACCTACAGTTCACAACGGTCTGAGTCCGACAGCCCTGACCCGACCTCCAGTTCACATTGGTCTGGATCAAGCAATTCCAACTTTGTCTTCAGCACAAAGAAATCAGGAGCCCGACGATCCTGATTTGACCCCCTGTCTCCATCGGTCTAGACGAGCTCGACTATAGTGGTACTTGTCTGATCACCACATGAGGCTCCACCGATTGTCAGGGAGCCCTTCCAAAGGCCTCAAGCCTAACCCCGAGGCATACAAAGACCTCGGGCCTAACCCAGAGGCATCCAAAGACCTCGGGCCTAACCTCGAGGCATATAAAGACTTCGGGCCAAACCCCGAGGCATACAAAGACCTCAGGCCTAACCCTGAGGCATCCAAAGACCTCGGGCCTAACCCCGAGGCACAAGCTTCGCTTAGGTCCAACCGACGATGGGGGAAAACCCCCTAGGTGACTGATGATGGCAAGCTTCAAAAGACCCTGCAACCACCATGTTCTAGGTCGGTTACCTACCGTCATAGCCTCTATAAGACCCTCGTCTTAGCGAAAGCTTGGGGGGCAAGATGGCGCAATGAACTAAACAGGCAATCACACCGGGTATCTACAGGCCTCGCAGATAACTAGGTCAAAATCTTGGATAACCCGAGCACCTACAGTACTTAGAGGCATTAACTCCACTTAGGTCCAAATCGACGATAGAGGTGACTAAAATCTCTTAGGTTGGCCCACAATAGAGGAGCAAAAAAGACCCTACTGCGACACGCTCTAGGTCGGCTCCACCAACATGGTCAAGCTCTCCTCCCAACAGTTTTGACGAAGGCTGGCTGGATGGAAGACAACCATCCTGGGGAGTTAACATAAAAGGACCCTAAAGCAATACGCTTTAGGTCGGCTTTTCCAACATGGTCAAATTCTTCTACCCACAATCTTAACGAAGGTTCACGGACAGAAGATAACCATCCTGGAAGCTAACTCAAGCAAAAAGACTCCGAATTAGGCCGGGTCTCAACTCTCGGTCAGTTCCTGAGCACTTAACGACTCCGAGCTAGGCTAAGTCTCAACTCTTGGTTAGTTCCCGAGCATTCACAAGACTCAGAAGCTCTAAGGCAGATTCCCCAAGCACTCAGACAGTGGCAGGTGGCATCAAGCAGATTTCCAAACTTGCCCCGATATAGCATCCAACCAACCTTGGAAATGGGGGGCAACTGATACACCCAAAATCAGCCCATGCCCAAGCGCTTCTATTCTGTAACTACTGACAAGCATCATCCCGAGCGGTTTAGTCCACCTGATGCCTCCCGAGCGGTTCATCCACGACCCCGCCAACAGGTCAAGAAGACCGCACAGGCACATCCCACCGTGGGAACAGCTCATCCGGGCCCACAACACATGCCCCAGAATATTCCAGGCAGTTTCCTACTCAAGATAAAAGACTTATGGAAAGTGGACATTATCTCCTAATCCAATTTGGAAACCCCCACAATTAATGTCAATTAAGCTCAATTGGATTATTTCCTTATCCATGTATGAGTAGGCTCTTGCATGTATAAAAGAGACCTCTCACCCCCCCCCCCCCCCCCCCCCCCCCCCCCCCTCCCCCCCATTGAAGGGGCCGACTTTTCAGTCTACACAACACCTCTATAGCATTCATCAACACGCCCGACCGGCCTACGGTAGCTCCTGACTTGTTGGTTCACCACAGGCCGTCGGCTCTTTTACAGTATAGTGAACGTGCTCAGACACACACGTGGACGTAGGTACCTTCATTAACAAGGCCGAGCCACATACAAAAAACCAGTCTCTCATTCCCTCTCCCCTTAAATTGCACTACTTTACTCTTACCAATTTTTAGCATCATCAGCTTGGCACCGTCTGTGGGGAGTGACAAGTCTTCTCCTCAACCAATCTCTTGACTGATCGACATGCCACCGAAGAAGGGTAAGAAGGCTGATCAGCAGTCCAACCGGGATGTTCCTCCGGCCCCGGCACCGGCTGCGGCAGTCATGATATCTGAGCAGATCACCGCGACCCTCACATAACTCTTGGAGGGCCAGCATCAAATCCAACAACAAATCGAAGCCCTGCTAGCCCAGCAAAGCAGTCCTCCAATGGATGGAAAATGACCCGGGAATGTTGCGCACGGTCGGGAACCGATCTTGACCAAACAACGTGCCCGAGCTAACCCATCCCGCGTTGAGGATGCCAGAGACATAAACAGTAGGCGTACTGCCCGAGAGGAAAGGCAGGAGCATATGGCCCAGGAATTAGTCCAGGGTCACTCGGTCAAGAGCCAAGTTATCCCTAGGCACAAGATGAACCGGGGTCATAGCCAAGCCCGATCCCAGAGGATAGTATACCGCCATGAAGAAGAAGCCTTTTCCATTGACCCGACCAACCCCTCAGATACCGGTCGGGAAGGAGTGGAAGCCCGAATCAAGGACTTGCAAAACCAGATTGACGGAGTGGCCAAAAAGCTTGGTCAAAACCGCGCTCAGAATCAGGGGAATACCGAGACAGAGTCACCGTTCTCCAGCCAGATCACGAGGTTTGCCATCCCGCGCAAATTTAAGCAGCCTCGCCTAGATCCCTATAATGGCTCGGGAAGCTCGGTCGACCACGTCTGGACATACAAGGCTCAGATGGCCCTAGCCACCAACTTCGATGAACTACACTGCCTAGCCTTCCCCAACACTTTGAAAGGCCCGGCCGTGCAATGGTGCTACTCCTTGGAGCCCCGATCGGTCCGCAGTTTCAAGCACTCAGTAAGCAGTTCATCGGTATGTATGAACGGCCAAAGCCTGACATGCAACTACTGACAATCATACAAAGGGATAATGACTCAAGGAATTTACCGTCCGGTTTAATCAAGAGAAGCTCGACATCTATGATCTTGATGAAATCGCCGCTATTATAGCCTTCTGCTCAGGAGTTCAACACACCAAGTGCGCCATGTCGTTTCACAGAAACCGACCGGTAACTATGGTTGAACTCGCAGAGAGGGTTGGAAAATACATTGACACTGAAGAATTTCTAAAGATCAAAGACCCCAGGCAAGAAAGCAACGAATCTTCTAGAAGTAAGCGAAAGCGAGATCAGCCCGGGAGTTCTGACAGTTCTTCCAGTTCACAGTAGTCCGGGTCAGGCAGCCCCGACCCGACCTCCAGTTCACAGCGGTCTGAGTCCGGCAGCCCCGACCCGACCTATAATTCACAAGGGTATGAGTCCGGCAGCCCTGACCCAGTCTAAGTCCGGCAGCCCTGACCCGGCCTCTAGTTTACATCGGTCAGGATCAAGCAGTTTTAACTTTATCTTCAGCACAAAGAATTCAGGAGCCCGGCGATCCTGATCTGACCCCCTGTCTCCATCGGTCTAGATGAGCCCGACTACAATGGTACTTGCCTGATCACCACATGAGGCTCCACCAATTGTCAGGGATCCCTTCCAAAGGCCTCGGGGTTAGGCCCGAGGCATACAAAGACCTCGGGCCTAACCCCAAGGCATCCAAAGACCTCAGGCCTAACTCTGAGGCATATAAAGACCTCGGGCCTAACCCCGAGGCATACAAAGACCTCAGGCCTAACCCCGAGGCATCCAAAGATCTCAGGCCTAACCCCAAGGCACAAGCTTTGCTTAGGTCCAATCGACGATGGGGGAAAACCCCTAGGTGGCTGATGATGGCAAGCTTCAAAAGACCCTGCAACCACCATGTTCTAGGTCGGTTACCTACAGTCATAGCCTCTGTAAGACCCTCGTCTTAGCGAAAGCTTAGGGGGCAAGACGGCGCAATGAACTAAACAGGCAATCACACCGGTATCTACAAGCCTCGCGG